>JAQPPZ010000228.1:0-1273352 GCA_028583015.1 Wollemia nobilis | reverse complement strand
TACCTTGATGTGCTAGGATATCATGACCAGAGATCACCAAACAACCCAAGAAGGTTTTATTTTTTCTTTCATACATAGGATTTATATCATTCACATCAAAGAATATACGTGACTACAGTCCTCTTTTATTTTAGATAAGGTGTTATAGGTAAGGATTCATCAATAGGTTACATACTGAAGCATAGAGAATCACCTCCAATCAAGTTAACATCTCATTTTAAGGGAGAAAGGATCAATTTTATAGCTACCTGGTTATCAAATGAAATAAGCATCTTTGAATGACCCCAAAAAAATAAACAATGGAACAATAGTTGGATGGACATCAACCTATCATCAAAGACCGATATCCATTTGTGAGGTGGTCATATTTCATGCTGGCTAATCATTGGTAATTCTCCCACATAATTTGTGTGGTGGGTAACAGACCCCTAAAAAGTTCTTACACATAATTAGAGTAATAGCCACTAAGCGGTGGCTCTACTGGTGGTGACTATTTCATCTAGGGAACTAGTCTAGTAATATTTTAACCCTCAAAGAGTTTAAATAAAATAAAGTTCAGTAGAACAACCTACTCGAGGGTATTAACATAATTTTTATAATTTCAATGCTATAAATGATAAATCATTATATATGTTATAGATGACAAGACATTAGATCTAAGGCTAATAAATGGAATGACATTAGTTTAGGTTATTTATATTGGCTCACAGGAATTTTGTCTAGCTATGACTAGTGAGTCAAAAGCTCAAGGGTCTCCCATATTATCAACTAGCCACTAGATCCAACCACATATTAATATTAATGACCCATAAACCATTTAATAGATTCTACCACATCCAAGCATACATTCCCATACTAATAATTAAATGTGCATTTCAATTAACAGACTACGCAAAAGAATTGGCATAGTTATAGGGTATGATATGACCTGAATATTCAAGCTTCTTGAAACTTTTTTCTGCCTAGCACTCCTTGCTTGCTTTGCCTTCTATAAATTCCTTCATAAAATATCTCTAAAACTTAAGGCTATTTGATTTTGGATTCACCAAAGGGTGAAGAGCATAATCCCTAAATCCAAGTTTACCTATCAATATTTCTTTAGGATTTTTCCTAGCATGCCCCCTTTTGTTAACCCATGGTGGATTTTTATAGCATTTAGGGAGTGCCTTCTCAAATGGTGAAGGGCAGTCTAGGTAATGACCTATTGGAGAGGTCATTTTGGTAGTTAGACCCACTAAGGTGGTGTATGTAAATAAGTGGTATAGTTTTTTTCTGCATCCTTGAGGACATGATGCAAAAAAAGGGTAGCAATAGTGCTTTTGAAGACTTAGAGTGATTAAAATGATTTTAAATTCTTTATAGAGCATTGATGGTATATATTCTTTTATTCATAGCTCTTAATGGCATTTAGAACCAAAATACTTCTCCCAAAATATGTTAACACTGTATTAGTTTACAAAGCATACTAATATTTTAATTCACAATAAAAACTCTCTTTTTCTATTGAAATATATGTTATTTATTTTCTAGGGTGCATTTTAAAAATATCAAATAAATCACCACAATTTCTAAAACCATACAAATTTCCAATATTTTCT
Source organism: Wollemia nobilis (assembly GCA_028583015.1). Lineage (NCBI taxonomy): Eukaryota > Viridiplantae > Streptophyta > Pinopsida > Araucariales > Araucariaceae > Wollemia > Wollemia nobilis. The sequence goes on along the minus strand of JAQPPZ010000228.1, from coordinate 1,271,754 downwards.
ATGCCTTCATAAACTAAACATTATATTCATTTTTCTTTGCCAAGCACAAGGTTTGGGTCAAGGTGGGATGTGACAATTCAATCTAGAATGGAATATATACCTTAGATTCAATTAGATTTTCTTAAGATATTGTTTAATGGCTATCTCAAGATGAATTTAATGATTAATTACATAAGTGTTTAAAAAGACATGAACAAGGAATTGAATCTAGTATAGTCCAAATTTTTTCTACAAACATAAGAAATGGATGAACCCAAGATTCAATATTCTAGAGAAGTAGATATTCATGAAAAGTGCATGGTTACTTGAATATTGAAGACAAAGATGAAGATCAATATTGAATACTAAATTCTTCAATTACCAAATAACGTAATACAAGGTGGGTGTTGAGGAATATTACATTATTTGGTACATGTTAATGTACCCCAATGGTACCTTCATGGTACAAATGTAAATATGTAATAGATTAGGGTTGAGTCTATAGTTTAAAAAGTGTAATTTATATTTCCTCTTTTATGTAAGTTTTAATGTGTAGTAAATGCACAAGTGTCATGTAAGAGTGTAATGTGTAGGAAATGCACAATTGTCATGTAAGTTAGAGTGCAAGTGTAGATTGAGAGAATGTTTAAAAGTATCATGTATGAAAGTGTACAAAAATATAATGTGAGGATGTGCATGTGTGTTAGATTAGGATTGCATGTAGAGGTGTAAGAGTCGTGTGGATGTGTGCAAGTGTCATAGAGCCAAGTGTGCATCTAATATGCAAGTGAAAATATGATACGCCAAGAGTCATGGTGCTTATCATATGGAGATCAATACTTGAAGAGTCATATTTCTATGGCTATATTATGGAGATAATGCTCCATGAGAAAGAAATGAAAAATGAGAATCTTCTTATTTTCCTATTTTAAAGAGGAAGAGAAGTAATAAAGCTTGTATATGGATTTTGTGCAATTAATATTGTAAGTTTTTTTCATGAATAGTTCATGAATGATTCAGGTCATCTAAATTCATATTTGATTATTTAAGTGAATTTTTATTTCAGTAATATATAGTTCTTGATATAGATATTAATTTTCTCATATATTATTCTACTCTTCATTATTGATATTTTGACATTTAATACTATTGGGACCTATGATATTTTGTGGTAGTAAGGCTTAAAAATCCAACAATTTCTAGATACAAGGCGTTAGCCTTATGGATAAGTAGAGATCTAAAAATTATGTTATTTAATGATCCTTGAATGAGGATAGATGAGTTGTGTATACATTCTATTCATTATGATGGATCTCATCAAATTGTAGTTTATATTTTTGATAAAATTTTAAACACTCAATATTTCATAATTTAAGGCTCCCTTCCTATTCAATGTCTCTAGAAATTCTAGTAGTTATTAGGAACCTTCTCATTAAAATTAAAACTTTCACATGAATATTACAATAGAATAGAAATTCATGAAAAACAAGATATTGCAATACAAAATGTAAATGCAAAAATGTAACAATCTCACAACACAACACATAATCACAGGCCACTTTGAGGGGGAAACCTTCTTCAATACTTTCATTCAATTATGCAAAAAATATACATTAATTCCTACCCCCCACATTTATAAAGACTTCATCTCACTACCTAATGCTCAAGTTTGGATTACATGCAAAATGCCTCTCGAGCTAGAATATTCTACCAAAAAAAATAGTTACATTCTTGATAACAATTATATAAAATAGCACCACTTGTTTAGGCACTTCTAGTGACAAAATATTACGTGTTATCATTACAAAATATTATTATGGGGTCCCCCATGTTAAGCAAGTGTTATTACATCATAGTGTTAGTATGGGGTCCTAACATACCCTTCCCCTTCAAAAATATTTTTCCTCAAAGCTAAATATGAGGAAACTATTGTCGAAGGGGATCCCAAGTGGTATCTTCAAGTTGTAAGTCGTACCACTAAACAATAACATCGATGGTGACATAGTGGTAAAGGGTGTGTGATATCCTATCTAGAATACATTTAGGTTCAACAATAATACATCCTTCATCATCCAACTCTAGTAGTGTGGATTGCACCTAGACCTTGTTGCCAACAACCTTCTTGAGAGAGGAGATATGGAATATTGGATAAATTATGGAAGAGGCTAGAAGGGCTAGTTTATATGTTGTTGATCCAATTATTTTTAATACCTGGTAAGGACCATAGTATTTGATGGTAATTTTTTGGCATCCATGAATTTGGAGAGAGGATTTTTTTAAGGGATGTAGGTGAAGAAAAACCATATCCTCAATGTCGAAGCTAAACTAAAAAGTAGTGTTGTTAGCTTTCTAACATAATTATTCTAAGCCAAGTCAATATTTGCCTTAAGTTTTCAAAGAAGGGAATCACATTGTTTGAGAGTGGAATCCATAACTTAAACATTGGAACTACCTAGATTGTAAGAGGATGGTGTTGGTGGAGGATGACCATATACTGCTTTAAATGGGCTCACCTTAGTAGTAGTATGATATGTTGTGTTATACCACGATTTGACCAAATAAATACACTTGGACCATTGTGTAGGATGTTCTAAGTTAAAGCAATGGAGGTATTTTTTCAAGTATTTATTGATAATTTTAGTTTAGCCATCAGTTTGAGGGTGATAAGCCAAACTCATATTGATTTGGATTCCTTGCAACTTGAACAATTCTTTCCAAAAATAATTGGTGAAAGTAGTGTTGTAATCACAATGACACTGAGAGGGGGGGGTAAATCAGTGTGTTCTTTAAAAACTTCTAAAACAATTAGATTATAAAACCAACAGCAGTTTAAAGCAGATAAAAGAGATACTAAATGCATCAAGAAAGCATCACACATAACACAACATTTTAACGAGGTTCACCAATGTGGCTACTCCTCAAAAATACTTGCTTGGACTACCATCCAAATCCGGTCAATGCAAAGCTACAACTTTACATAATCCTTTACCGGCACCAAGCTGGAAGGAGCACCAACCCCTTAACTTTATCTGCTTCAACAGAATGGAGCACCAACTCCTATTTTACCAGAACCTACTGGAAAGAGGCACCAACCTCTTAATTTGCCAGCACCAAGTAGATAAATTGTTTACCAGCACCAACTGGAAAGAGGCACCAACCCCTTAATTTGCCGGCACCAAGCTGGACTTCAATATTGAATAAAAAAATGTTTGACATATACCTTTGTTATTGCAAGACTCTAGCTGGTCTACATCACCTTTGCAATCTCTGTGCACTCTGCTCTCTCTTGCACAATCACTTCACACGGTTCTTTGCACTGCTACAGCCAGACTTTGCAATCAACTTTGCCCTTCGCGCTTCTCTGCACACTCTGCTTTCTCTGCGCACACGCTTCGCACACTCTGTGTCGTTTCACATTCTGCTCTCTGCTCAACACGAACTTCACTTTCACAAACACTATGCTCGCATTCGCACTTTATCTTTACACCCCCCTTTTCAAACTCGAAGTACCCTTGCTTTTATAGAAGAAGTTTTAGGAACAAACCCTAAAAGAACGTCGGTTGAGAAACCCTAGAATTTGTCAGCTGCCAAACCCTAAAATCCAGTCGGCCCGATTTAACTTTGTCGGCCTCAAACACTTCTTCCACCTTCGTCACTTTCCTGTAGCTTATTGCCGCGAAATAGTAACATGTCGGCCCTTTTAATTTAATTTAATATTTTAATTTAAATTTTAAATAAAATAAAATTTAAACTAAATATTTAAAATTAAATATCTTCATCACGGGGCATCTTTTTCAACGAAGCGAAGAGCCAACTTGGGTTTTAAGAAAAACCCATTTCAAATCTGTTATCCATGGTTTTAAATAAAACTTTTTATTTTGACTTGCCTTGGTTTTCACAAAAAACCTTTAAAATTTAAACTAAATATTTAAAATTAAATATCTTTATCACCGGGGCATCTTTTTCAATGAAACGAAGAGCCAACTTGGGTTTTAAGAAAAACCCATTTCAAATCTGTTATCCATGGTTTTAAATAAAACTTTTTATTTTGATTGCCTTGGTTTTCACAAAAAAACCTTTCCAGCTTCTTGACATCTCGGGTTACGAAGACTTCTTCTTCTCATTACGAATTATGTTTTATATTTACGTGCATCTATCATTTAAGGACTCATGATCTGACTAACTTCTGAACTTTATCCTCTGCATCTGAGTGACTTCGAACTTCTGTCCATTGCATCATTAGATCTAACTGACTGTATTGACAACAATGACAATCCTCCTGCAACACCTTGCTCAACACTGAACTCCTATCCATTGTACTTTGGTTGCACCTTGCTTGTTCAATAAACTCTTGTCCATTGCATCAATAAATCAGTCATTTGTGTTGACAACAATGACAATACTATTTGCTGCACTTTGCTCAACAATCTCCCCCTTTGGAATTGTTGGCAACACATGTGCAATTTTCCTGTAAATCTTCTCCCCCTTTGACAATAATACCAAAGGGCTGCTGCGAGACTCCCCACGAGTCTATGCACAATATTCTTAGACACAAATTATTACAATTAGCAAATATTCCAAGCATGAACAAGAAGAAAAACAAGTACACAAATGCTCCCCATGAGTCCAAGACCACTTCATTTCACTGATTGACAACATCATGATAAGCATAATAGGCATCAATAAAATCAACAATGTGAATAGCAGCAATAACTAGTGAATGACACCATCACCATCAACTTCACCAATATAACATGTGTAAGAACATGGCTGAACCACTTGTCTTCCGTGCAACTACCCTCTGTTGCTTTGCAAACTCAAACTTGTCCATTGTTAGTGAAGGCATACAATAATCTTATATAGCCAACTTTTTGTTACTGCAATGCCAGCAACATCTGCATACAACTTCACCATGCATCTTGGATATATTCTCAACAAGCTTGAACCCAATGACGAGTTGTTTGTCTCTCTCTGCGGTGAGAATCCAGTGAGGCTACCTCAATCCACTTTCAACTCCGTGCAAGTACCAAACAACTTATGCCACAGCACAACCAACATCTTTTCTCAACCAATTAGGGCTTTAGCAACAATGCTTATAGACAAGGTTTAACCAACATCATTCAACTCAAGATTAACTTTGAAGCATTCAACCAATCACTACATGAAAAGGAAACTAGTAGACATCCTTTTCCTTCCAAAGGTATTTGAACAAGACGACCACCAACATAAATCACCAAGGCAAAGAATAACTTGCTCAAATCAAACTCAATGGAGTAAGCCCAAATCATGTATCAAGAAAAGCATTAACTTGATCAAAACAACCACTATGAAAGCAACTCAACTATTCATCACCAGGCTGGAAATCATCACGTCTGCTCATTAAAAAACTTTTTTCTTCAATCTTCCCATTCAACATGTTGATTTCACTTTTGTCAACAGAATTGACAAGTGACTCACATCTGTACCAATTTTTGTCCAGCACTGCAATTTTCTTGCCAACTCTTACTTTCAACTATGCATGTCGGAAGAAGACATTTTGTCAAACACTTTATGGCCAACCGTAGTGCACCTTACTCGGCCTCAAGCTTCTTATCCTTGGGTGGCATTAAATCAATAGTTAAAACAAAGCTGTCTGTGAATTAAATATATTCACCAAGGTGTCATGAAAGATCCGGCAATCTTCACATCAAAGAGTAAAAACAAATACATGCTTGCTCGAAACACAAATACACGGCTAGGGCAAGCATTCTTTCGTTGAGCAAATTATCACGGACTATTATGATTCGTAATTTTGAGCAGTGGTATTAAGAATCATCAACGGTACAACGGTGACATATCTCAAAACTACCAATGGTGACAACTCTCAAATTAAACACCACACTTCACGGCATTTCCACAAACCACTATATAAACTGAAAAACACACTTTAACAACTATACAACATTAACTCATTGCTTACCTTTCATCCTCAGATACCTAGACAAATACATAGGAGCATTAAAATAAAACTTTAATATTGCTCCTCCTGAGGATGTGCCACCTGGAGTTGCTTAGAGCAATGGCGAGGTAGCCTCCTTCGGTCCAAGGAGACACAATTTCCTTTCTTCTGTCTTTCTCCTGACTTTCCTGAACTTGGGCTTGGGTTTTTCAACAACATCCCTATTTTGCTCCTGTTCGTGAACTTGAACATTTCTCTTGTGGGGTTGTCTCTTGTGCATTCTTGATGGATGATTATTTTCTTTTCTTTTATGCACATGATATGTTCCTTGTCGGTGTTGTCCTCTTTGTGTATGATGAAATCTAGGGTTTTGCCTTAGATTAGATATAGAAGTGCTTGGAGAGAACCTTGCTATGTGCCCTTGACCGTTGCATTTAAAACATTGCACATGTTTTATTCCCTGTCTGTATTGCATTCTATGTGTATGATGAAATCTATGGTATTGCCTTAGATTGGATACGAAGTGCTTGAACAAAACCTTGCTATGTGCCCATGGCCATTACATTTAAAACATTGCACAGGGTGTTCACTCAAAAAAATAGAAGTATTTTTATCAGCATAACTCTTTGATCTATTGTTCAGTCCACAATAAATTGCCTTGTGACCAAAGTGGTTGCATTTAGAACAATAGCCATAAAAAGCATTATTATTAAAAGAGTGAGAGTGAGAGAACCTCTTTTCTTGTGGTTGCTTTGCTTGTAGATCTTCTTTGATATTTTCTTCCTTTTGAGGATTCGACTTGAGACTTTTCTTGTTTCAATCCTTCAGTCAAGGACTTCTTCTTCTCTGCATATTTGGAGGATGAAGGTTGTTCGACTTCATATCCAAGACCAAACTTAGGTTGTGGAGCTTCTTTGTTGATTTATCATTGTATCTAGCAACTCTGTGCTCTTCTCAAATTTGAGATTTATATTGGCCTCTTTTAGTTGTTTCTTCAATGAAACAATCTCTTCTTCTTGTTGGCAGCATACGGTCTCTTTCTCATTGATCTGAGACCTAAGAATATCTTCAATCCTTTTGTTCTGTTCTACTTGCGACTTTAGATCAACAATAACACTGTTTATATTCCTCTTCACTTGTCTTGTATACATCATTCTTATTATCCAGTTTGTGTCTTCAAGGCTTCTTCGATTTCTTGGCCTTTTGAACTTGTAGGAAGAGATCTTCAATCTCATCCTCATATTCTTCTAATTTCTTGGACAGTATTTTGTTCTTTTTCTTTTCTATTCTCCACTCTTCAAGAGCAGATATCAACTCTCCTTCAAAATCTACTTCAGCCTCAAGATTTTCATCACAAACTTCAGGATTCACTTCTTCTACCTTTTTCGGTTCAAATTTCTCTTCTACAGGAACCGAAACTGACTGGGATGCCTTTTTGGATGAGGATCTATTCTTCTTAGCCATTGTGTACTAATCCAAGATCAACCCTGACTGATTTAGCCAAAATTGGGAACTTTGCTCTGATACCAATTGTTGTAATCACAATGACACTGAGAGGGGGGGTGAATCAGTGTGTTCTTTAAAAACTTCTAAAACAATTAGATTATAAAACCAGCAGTAGTTTAAAGCAGATAAAAGAGATACTAAATGCATCAAGAAAGCATCACACATAACACAACATTTTAACGAGGTTCACCAATGTGGCTACTCCTCAAAAAGACTGCTTGGACTACCATCCAAATCCGAGTCAATGCAAAGCTACAACTTTACATAATCCTTTACCAGCACCAACTGGAAGGAGCACCAACCCCTTAACTTTATCTGCTTCAATAGAATGGAGCACCAACTCCTATTTTACCAGCACCTTCTTGAAAGAGGCACCAACCCCTTAATTTGCACCAGCTGGACAAATTGTTCGATACCAAGCTGGAAAGAGGCACCAACCCCTTAATTTGCCGGCACCAAGCTGGACTTCAATATTGAATAAAAAAATGTTTGACATATACCTTTGTTATTGCAAGACTCTAGCTGGTCTACATCACCTTTGCAATCTCTGTGCACTCTGCTCTCTCTTGCACAATCACTTCACACAGTTTGCTGCACTGCTACAGCCAGACTTTGCAATCAACTTTGCCCTTCGCGCTTCTCTGCACACTCTGCTTTCTCTGCGCACACGCTTCGCACACTTTGTGTCGTTTCACATTCTGCTCTCTGCTCAACATGAACTTCACTTTCACAAACACTATGCTCGCATTCGCACTTTATCTTTACACCCCACTTTTCAAACTCGAAGTACCCTTGCTTTTATAGAAGAAGTTTTAGGAACAAACCCTAAAAGAACGTCGGTTGAGAAACCCTAGAATTTGTCGATTGCCAAACCCTAAAATCCGTCGGCCCAGATTTAACTTTGTCGGCCTCAAACACTTCTTCCACCTTCGTCACTTTCCTGTAGCTTATTGCCGCGAAATAGTAACATGTCGGCCCTTTTAATTTAATTTAATATTTTAATTTAAATTTTAAATAAAATAAAATTTAAACTAAATATTTAAAATTAAATATCTTCATCACGGGGCATCTTTTTCAACGAAACGAAGAGCCAACTTGGGTTTTAAGAAAAACCCATTTCAAATCTGTTATCCATGGTTTTAAATAAAACTTTTTATTTTGACTTGCCTTGGTTTTCACAAAAAACCTTTAAAATTTAAACTAAATATTTAAAATTAAATATCTTTATCATCGGGGCATCTTTTTCAACGAAGCGAAGAGCCAACTTGGGTTTTAAGAAAAACCCATTTCAAATCTGTTATCCATGGTTTTAAATAAAACTTTTTATTCTGACTGCCTTGGTTTTCACAAAAAACCTTTCCGCTTCTTGACATCTCAGGTTCTGAAGACTTCTTCTTCTCATTCTGAATTATGTTTTCTATTTTTGTGCATCTATCATTTAAGGACTCATGATCTGACTAACTTCTGAACTTTATCCTCTGCATCTGAGTGACTTCTGAACTTCCTGTCCATTGCATCATTAGATCTAACTGACTGTATTGACAACAATGACAATCCTCCTGCAACACCTTGCTCAACACTGAACTCCTATCCATTGTACTTTGGCTGCACCTTGCTGTTCAATAAACTCTTGTCCATTGCATCAATAAATCTATCTGACTGTGTTGACAACAATGACAATACTATTTGCTGCACTTTGCTCAACAAGTAGGATCCCTATCAGATACAATGGACTTAGGTATTCCATGGAGACAAAATATGGAGTCTATGAGGACTTGGGCAATGATAAAGGTGGTATAGGTATGGGACAAGGAATTTAAATAATCATACTTCATGAGCTAATCCACTGCCACTAGAATAACCAAATTTCCACCTAATTTAGGTAACCCTTCAATAAAATCCATAGATATATTTATCCAGACTTGTTCAATAGTTGGTCGGGGGGCTTAAGGGTTTTGGGGTAACACATATTTTTTCCTTTCGTACACTGGAACCTATCACATTTGGCTACAAAATTATGAATATCCCTTTTCATTCCCTTCCAAAAAAGGTACGCTTGGTCCTTGCATAGGTTTTGAGAAACCCTAAATGGCTAGTTGTTGGGGATGCATGCATTTCTTGTAGGATGAGGTCCCTTATTTATGAATTTTAGGGAATGAAAAGACATTCACAATATCATAAATCTTGATCATCCCAAGTATAGCTAGGGCATGAATTGGGATCTACTTGGATTTTGTTGACTATAGTTTGAAAAGAGTATTCCTTGGTCAACTTTTTCCTAAGATGATGAATCCATTGTGAAAGTGGTGTAAATATAGCATGTAGCATTTCTTGCTTTTTATGTAGTCAAGATAATGCATCCACTACCATGTTCTCCTTACCTTTCTTACATGTGATTTCATGGTCATAATCTAACAATTTAGAAACCTATCTTTGTTGTTATAGAGTGTCCACCCTTTGTTCCAAGAAATATTTTAGACTTTGATGATCAGTCTTGATGGGAAAAAAATTCCCAATTAGATATAGATACCAATGACTAACAAAATGTAAAATGAAAAACATATTTTTTTATAAGTAGACTTACCCAAATTTTGGTTTGAGAGTGCTCTACTAGTGAAGGACAAAGGTTTTCCTTCTTGTATTAAAATTACCCCAATGCAATTGTCAAACACATCACTTTAAATGATAAAATATTTTGAGAAATCAAGCATTTCTAACACATGTGTAGTGGTCATGGCATGCTTCAACTCTACAAAAGCCTTATCTATAGGTTTTGACCATATAAATTAAGTCTTCCTCAACATGGCTATCAAGGGAGCTACTATCTTTCCATAATTGTTCATAAATTTTTGATAATATCTATTGATTCCAAAAAATTCATGAAGTCCCTTTATGTTTTGAGGCTTAGGCCAATCTTGAATAGCCTGATTTTTTTGGTGTCCACTTGAACTCCATATTTGGTGATAATGTGACCCAAATACTCAACTTCTTGTTGTCCAAAAGAAAATTTGGACCTCTTGCCAAAGAGTTGATTTTTAGATAATATTTGTAGTGTTTGATCCAGATGTTGGAGATTCTCTTCCCATGAATGATTGTAAATTAATATATCGTCAAAGGAGACTAAAATGAATTTTTAATAAAAGATCAAAAAATGGAATTCATCAAATCTAAAATGTAGAAGGTGCATTGGTTAATACAAATGGCATAACCAAGAAATCATAATACCCTTCATGAGTTCTAAAATATATTTTAGAAATATCCTCATCCTTGATTTAAATCTAATGATATCCTAATTGTAATTCCAAATTGAAAAAATATTGAGCACCATGCAACTCATCTAGCAATTCATCAAACACTAGAATAGGAAATTTATCTTTGGTAGTGATTTTATTGAGTTTCTTGTAATCCACATATAATATCCAAGATCCATACTATTTCTATACCAACAACATAGGGGAATAATAGGTACTAACAATGGAATGAATAGCCTCTACAACATGAAGTTCTTGAATCATTTTATTAATTTTTTATTTTTGAGCATATGGACACCGATAGGGGAAAATATTTGAGGTAAATACTACTAGGAAAAGGCTAAATCATATGATAATAAAAATGTCAAGGAGGTTGTCCCATAGGTTCCTCAAAAATTTGAGCATATTTCTTCAATACACCCTAAAATACATCTGGACAATCCTTATCTCTTTTTTAGAAGCATCTATAGAAAATAATTGTGCCACAACTCCATGGGAGGATTTTCTTTAAAAAAATTCCATCTTGTGGCTTGAAAAAAAATAAGTATCCCCATCCTTCATGCCTCATAAAGTGTATTTGATCCCATGCTGGCTAAATTTCACCCACAACTCAAAAAAATCCCATGATATTGGATCTAACATCCATAGTTATTGTGCTCCCAAAATGATATCACACTCGCCTAATGGTAAGGCAAACATATTTGTCTTGAGATTATATTCCTCTATTTAGATTTTAATATCATGACACTTTCCTTTTCACAGTAGGGTACCTCCATTAGCAATCATGACTTCAAAGTTATTACAAGTAGTAATGTAACAATTGCCCTGTTTGGCCACACATGGATCAATAAATTTATGTGTACTTCTTAAGTCGATAATAATGATGACCCTTTGTCCTTTCAATTATCCTATCACTTTCAACATTTGGAGAGTTGATATCCTTTCTAAGGCATGCACTGATATTTCTATTTGATATTCCTCTAGAAATTTTAACTATTATGTGGGTTCTACCTCTTGATGATCCTCATCTACCTCTAAATATTCTATGGTTGGTGTCTCATCCATATCAAGAAAATATAATTTTTGGTTCACGCACTTATGCCTTGGGGAATACTTTTCATCACACTTGTAGCATAGCCCTTGGGCCCTTGTATTTTCCATCTCTTATCTAATCGAATTTTTGATGGTAGGAGTTTTGTTGGCAAGATTTGGTATAGGCTTGGACAGAAAAGGTGGCCAATATTGATAAAATTTGGGGGTACAACCTTGAGCCTTAAATTTTCTTTTGCCAATCTAGCCAAAGCTATTTCTTTTTGTAGTAATTATGGCCTAAACATTTTAACTTCAGCCTTAATGTCATCCTTCAAACCACTCACACAACAACTTTGAAAGAAATCAGCACTCAAACTATTGGTATGATTATCCAATTTTTCAAACAAAGTTTGATAATCTCATATGGTTGAAATTTGCTTGAATTTAAAAATGGCTCCTATAAAATCTTCAAAATCACTAGGACCAAATTGAGTGAGTAGGTGTTCCTCACATTCAAGCCAAGTAAAATTAGAATGTGTCTTCCTAAGCCACTAAAACCAATGTAGTGCATTTGATTCAAAATTGAAAGAGGCAATTGTCAAGTGCATGTATTGTGGGACATTATGAAGACTAAAATATTGTTCTACCCTAAAAATATATCCCTAGGGATCCTTCCCATAAAATTTAGAAAGTCTAATTTGGGTAGCTTAAATCCATTATTATTGGGGACATATTGCTAATGATGGCTAGTTCTTTCATCCTTATGAACATGAGGACCAAATATATCATGTGGAATGGGATTAGTAGATAAACAATTGTCCAAGTATTCAATGTTTCCATTTAATTTTGTCTTCATTTCCATTTATCTCCTAACGACATAGTTTGAATATTCTTGTGGAGATTTAATTTTTGACCTTAACTAGTTTAAGTTATGGGATAAGTGATCCCCAATCTACTTTCTCCAAGAATCCACATGCATAACAATTTTTGCCTCTAATTATTGGGCCTTTTATTGTTCTCAAGTACTTAAAGCCATGTTCTAGGATTTGTGACCTTTCGATCATACTTACTAAAATAGAAGTGTGATTTTAGGGGTTACTATTTTAGTAATGAGCCAAAAAAAAGTATTTGGGTGCTATATATCAAAATAATTTTCTCAAAAATATGATCGTAATGGAATACGTACCATGATGACATTTTTTGGCACCCCTAAAAAAGTACATGGAGGCTATACCAAACTAATCAGCCCAACAAGACAGTCGCAATAAGCTATATTCCACCACTATTTTTTAGCACCCCAAACTTTATTTATAGGGGAGTGTTGTCTTCAAGTGTTGTCATTTTTTCTCCTAGAGTCTTGTTTCACTCAAAAAATTATTTTTATTGGAAAAACCCTTATAGGACTCTACACTTTTTGTTACTAACTGTTCTATCAAACAATTTTCTATTAGACATTATTTTATCACTAATACTATAAGTCACTATTTTATGATGACTGTCTGGACTAACTTTATCACTAAAAAAATTCCTATTCATTGTAATTTCTTAATATCACAAGCAACTATTACTAATGTTGGTAGACTTTGTCCTAACTGTTACTGACTCATAGGTAACTATTACTAACACTGGAAAACTCTGAGTGAATTCATACCCAATTGTTACTAACTATTCCTATAGAACCTGTCTTGATTATTGTGTTTATCATCAAATTCTTTTATTTATTTCATGTAGTAATTTGTGGATAGTGAAGCATCCTCAATATGCTCAATTTATATGGTAGGATATTTTTTTGGTTGTACATTTAAATTTCACATAAATAGGGTACTCTAAGCTAGGGTGTATGTATTTCCCATAGGCCCTCTATTATATTGCAGTGATGAATGATGGTTCTTGAACCAATATTTTAGGCCACTACTCAAGGATGATTACATGCATACCCTTGAGAACACTACCCACCTCTCAGAATGTTACAACCCACCTTGGAGGACTATTTTTAAGATTTTATTTGTGTAGTGATAGATGGTTTTAATGTTTAATATATTTGCATTGTATTTGTCAAAAGATAATGATGTTGTGTTGCTTGATTGCAGGAATATTTATTCTCGTAGGTGGAATACTGACCAACAATAGATGAGAAGTAAAATGATGACTATGATAACTCAACAGGTAAAGCTCATATTCCTATCATCACTAGTTACCTCCCTGATGACGGTCTTACTTTAGTATTACTCTAAAAGTCCCACACAATCAAAGGAAAAATGATGATGAAGGATACTGGGCACATGCATTGAGTTCTTGTATGTCATTTGTATTTGATTTCATGATTTATTTGCATGAGTTTGGTTAATTGAATTTTATTTTAAAATACACATTAAATAATATTTTGCATTTTTCAAATTATTTAAAAAAAAATTATATATCATGCAATTTATGATAATTTAGTGAAATCTTAATTTGAGCAATTTTTAAAGTAAAAGATGTATTTTGAACATGCTTATTTGATCTAGTTGACCCTATTTTAGAAGTAAATTAGGTAGTTTGTGTTTTTATGAACTTGCTCAATTTTTATTGGATTAAAACATGGAAAGAAAAAAAAAAGTACCTTGAAGAATTAAATAATCAAGCTTTCCCTACACATGGCTAGTTTGGGAAGGTTGAAATGGTGGATAAGATTTTTTTTTTGTCTCTATGGATTTAATTTCCATTAAAATAGTATATATTAAAAGTAGCCTGCTCATGGGATAAGAAAAAAAGATTAAAAAAATATATAAATATATTTAGAAGCAGCTTTTCTGAAAGAAAGAAAGCAAAAAAATATAATAATAATAAATAAAATATATACTCAGAAACATCTTTCTTGTCTAAGAGGAAAGAGAGCTATAAATTTCCATAGAAGTTGTGAAATAATTGCTAGCTTATGTTATGCAGGAGAAGAGGCTAGAAGGGGTGGACAAAAGGAGAACATTCAAGCAAAACATAGTTTGGGGTTTGTGAAAGTTAGGTGTGGAAGTTTCTTCTTCCTTTACGTATGATTAAATTTTTTGCTCATGTTTAATCTATTACCCTGAATGATGATTCGTGTTAATATTTAGAGAGTTGTTTGTAATCCCATTGTGTTCTATTTTAATTTGGGTGTTCAAATATTATTGTTAATACTATCAGTGTTATCCAAAGGAGGGTATTATGTATTATACCATTGAGTATTGGAACCCTGGTATATATGTAATAAGACCCCATTGCTTTAAAGCCATTTATCCAAGATCATAGAAGCCACGTTGGCCTTGATTATCAATAAAATGTTTTAAATTGGAAATTTTAA
Organism: Wollemia nobilis; assembly: GCA_028583015.1. Classification (NCBI taxonomy): domain Eukaryota; kingdom Viridiplantae; phylum Streptophyta; class Pinopsida; order Araucariales; family Araucariaceae; genus Wollemia; species Wollemia nobilis. The sequence goes on along the minus strand of JAQPPZ010000228.1, from coordinate 1,256,729 downwards.
TCGTCCACTAGCCAATCTATTATGTCTTGCATGTCTCACAGTGACTCATAGCTCTAATAGTGACATAGGAAGTGACCGTCATTGTGAATGGTCATGGAAAATTATGAAAGATAACTAATCACTAGAGTCACTCATTCTTAGGTTCAATTGAATGTTTGGGTTGATCTGTAGAAAGAAATTTAAAAAAAAATAGACCTTGTTATAGCACTTCTCATTCAAATTTTCAAGAGTGATGCTTTGTTTTAAATCAAACCTTAGCATTGTGTATGACAATGCAAAAAACTCCTCTATGCAAGCACGCTTATGAGAAGATATGGTGGTCTATGCAAATCATTTCTCATATTCTACATATGTTGCAAAAGCATGGCATTGATAGAACTTCCAGCTCATTGATCGACCTTATAAAACAAACCTTTATTATGCTTGAATCATATAAATTCAATCAACTGTGCTAATTCCCGTGTAACGGAATGTTGAGACCTCTGTTAAAATTTTGTTCAAAACCAACTAATACCCTATGTTTCTAAGGTCTTTTCTTCACTATGGAATGCTTGAACCTAAATCTATAAGTTATCTTCCTCAATGTGTAGTCAAGCCGTCCAAGATTGTTTTCACTACCGATTAGAGTAGCATGTTTTCTCCATCGCATGGCACTGTATTTAATATCGGTATATAACAAAATAGAAGGGTTTGTAGAGAGGAATGGGTTTCCTCTTAATTCCAGTCACCAACCTATTCTTCTTGAGTGGTGAATAGCCAAGATGTTATTGTTTAGTGATGAAATCTTATACCTACCTCTTTCTATGGTTTAAATCCTTTTATGGCTAAACTTAGAGTAACTTTGAGGGCAAAGTGTTATATTGGGCGTAACAAAGAAACCATAGGTTTCAGTCACTCAATGACTTTATAGGATAATAGAGATATTAAATTTATGATCCGAATGGAAGTGAATAATATCTATTGTATTGAAAGGCTTTTTGTGATAAAGATCAATGCATATTAGAATCTATTTACTTTATGGAGGTTGAGAGTATATATTTTTTCATAAAATGATATAGAAAGTTACCAAATACAATATTTCTTCTATAGTCATTGGTTTTCAAAGGAATCATATAGAACTAAAGCAGTTTTCTTTATTTGTAAATATTGATTTTGTTCTATTAAAATTTTACTGGATTTAGAATTAAAGCAATTTTATTTATTTTTGGAATGATTAGGAAATCAGGTTAAAATCAATTATATTTGTAAATATGTGATTTTCTATGTTAAGGTATAAATATGTGAAGTTTGAATTTACATAGAATCTCCTTTATGTTATGATTTCATAGGATTATTCCACATGGAATAGGAGTTTGTTTTATATTAAATCCAAGACTTTTGCAATTAAATTTAATTAATTAGGATAATGTATTTTAATGAGTTGTGTAATATAGAAACCAGATATTATTGGATGTGTTTGAATAGAGATTTTATATCAATTTGATTGTCATAACAAGTGAAATTATGTTTTACATTCATCTTATTTAATGGAATTAACCAACTGAGAAGAATGAAAATATATTTTAGTCTTGGAAGGATGGATGAGTGTCCATTCTTTGGGAAGAGGCATGGGAATCTTCCCTATGTTTGATTATAAACCAAATAAATGATAGTTGGGATTAAGAATTAATCCTTATTTATAAAAATATTAAATATGGATGAATTATTTATTCATGATTGCTGATTTCTTTGTATGTTATATACATTTGGCAAATGTGTGAGGTATGATTGCATTAAATTTTATAAGCATGTTTGCTTGCAATGCATTTGGTATACTTTACATCTGAGTTGTCCTGATCTCTTCACTATCATCTCTTCCAACCATGGAGATTCAATACATTCTAGAGAAGGACCGGACAACAATTATTGAAGACTATTATACTATTCATTTTGTATAAGCATGTTGTGAGATAGTTTCATTGTAATTTGGGATGGCTAAAATTATTGATGCATAAACAACCAAGATTTGAAATATTTGATGTACTTTGGATTATATGCTTATGTATATTAGAAAAGAAGAATTCTAATGAAGTATTCACCTCCAATATATATTAGGTGATTTATGATTTGGAAATTGTTCAAGTACTGGAAATTCTTTGATTAATATATTCTATCAAATGTATAATGTTCAATGAATGTTTATTATTTATATCTCCTATTGATTACAATAGTGTAGAGGAAAAACTTATGGATGACCTAGACAACAATATGAGATAGAATCAGACCATTAATTTAAGATAGTTAGAAGCAAATTAAGCACTCAATGCATTTGGGAATATGACAACCAATCACCAAAACTATCACACCTAGTAAATGAGTAAATTATATAATGGTGCTTAAGACAATATCCCAAGTCATGTGTAAGTTTTCATGAGAGATAATAATATTAATGAATCTCTCCTTAATACTAGTCTTCATGGATATTATGGAGAGGAGGGGATGATTCCCTTTGGGTAAAACTCCCAATTAATGGTAAAACCATTGAGATATCTTCATGAATGACTTAGACATCGTATTATCCTCACATCAAATGGTGATGGTATGGAGGAATTAAATGATATGGTACTCCTATTTATGAATGGTTGTGAATGAATTTAAATATGACTTTGGATTAATATTTTATGGCTCAAATCACTTACTGAGCATTTGGATATCCTTATCTTAGATCATTATTATACTATTGACTCATTGAAAGGTTGACACGATTATTATATGGGTTCAAAAAAAAATCTAGTGGATGAGAAGTAACAACTAGGGTTGTTACAGTTGGTATCAAAGCCCAAGCTAAGTAGTGGACTCTAGCTAGATCTAGGTTAGTAAAAGATTTGGGCATGAAAAAAAAAAACTCAAACATAAAATCCATAACTGTAAATGATGCACAGTAGGTAAGGACAAGGTCAGCACTTGATATTACCGATGCCTAAGTTTCTATTCCCCATGAATAAATCCACAGTCGTTCGAAATTGGAAGAGCTAAGTGAACCCTCATTCCATGGATTTTAAGTAGTGTACCTTAGACTCTTTCAGGAAAATTACTCGACATCTATGTATTTTGACTTACTTACTCCTTATTCTCAAGTGTGTATGAACAACAACAGAGTTAGTGTATTGAACTAGTGAATGAACCTAGTAGCAATAGATTACTTGAGAAATTATGAGGAAATATAGATATCTAGAATTTCAACTACAAAAATCAATGAGAAATAATACAACTTTTTACTTCAGGTAAACATGGCAACAAGCTTGAGAGGTAATAGGAAAGTAACCTTGCAATAAACTAATCTCAATAGTTATGAATACAAACAGATAGGAGAAAGTTCTAGGATTTTATATAAAGATATGGAGAACCTTAATTCCACATATTCCATAATGCAAGATCAAAATCAATATATTTTGCAAGCTATAAATTCACAGCATTACCACAAAAAGAATCAAGAGATGGAAAATCTAAAGTTTGAGATTAGAGAGGATGAAGATCTTGAAGAGCATGAAAACAAGGCCTGCATGAAGAAAGAAATGGGCAATGACATAAAGCATATTAGAGTGACTAAGTTCATGAGAAAAGGAGGAGAAGATGCAACTGATTCATGGATAGATGAACTGGAACTTCATTTTTCCATAAGAAACTATTCCTTTGAAACTAAAATGGTATTTGCTTTTTCTCATCTAGGAGGAATATTAATTTACTGGTGGAATGCATATAAATATGAACATAATATCTCACCTAAGAATTTGAAGTGGAAATTTTTTGTGGAAGCTTTTAAGGATAGATTCCTTACAAAGCAATTTTATTTGAATAAATTTAAGGAATTCTTTGCATTTCAACAAGGATCAAGAACTGTGGAGGAATACTATGAGCGGTTTGTGGGACTTATTAAATATGTGCCATCCTATAATCAGAATAATGAGATGAAAATAAATAAATTTATCTTAGGAATGAAACCTTTGTAAATTTTTGGGAAAGATGGATTGAGTTTACCAATGAAGACAAAGAAAGGCAAAGGATGTATAGTGAACCAAGATAATTTCAACCAATGCTAATTTTAGCAATGCAACTGAAGACAACTATTAGAAAAGGAGGAATGGTTTATGTAATTAAACTCAAGGAAAAAGAGGAAATTCCAAAGGAATAAATTATTGGAAATTTTCCACTATTGCAAGAATATCATGATGTTTTTGTTGATGAGATACCTAGATTTTTGCCTAAATATGAATTTAATTTCACCATAGAATTGATACCAGGAACTGAGCCTATCCATAGAGCTCCTTATAGAATGAACCCCAACGAGATGCACGAATTGAAAGTGCAACTTCAAGAGTTGCTAGAAAAATGGTTGATACAACCAAGTGTATCACCTTGGGGAGGACCTATTTTATTTATGAAGAAGAAATATGATGCATTAAGGTTATGCAAAGATTATAGAATGCTAATCAAGGAAATCGTAAAGAATAGATATCCATTAAAAAGGATAGAATATTTACTTGATCAATTAAAATATGCCACAATTTTCACAAATATTGATCTAAAATTTGGATATCATCAACTGATAATATGAGAAGAAGACACACATAAAACTGCATTCAATACTAGATATGGGCACCATGAATTTATAGTCCTACAATTTGGATTGAGTAATGCACCAAAAACTTTCATGAATTTGATGAATAGGGTGTTTAGAAAGCGGTTGGATCAATTTGTTTTGATATTCTTTGATGACATTTTGATTTATTCTCGTAATAGAGATGAACATGATAAGCACTTGAGGATAGTGCTAGAAATTATAAGGAATACCCAAATTTACGAGAATTTTTCTAAATGTGAATTCTATGTTCCACAAGTGTATTACTTGGGGCATATTATATCAACATATGGGATCACTATTGATCCAAATAAAATAGAAGCCATTTTGAATTGGCCACCCCCAACAAATGTGACAGAAGTAAGAAACTTCATGGGTTTGTCAAGATATTATAGGAGGTTTGTTAAGAACTACTCTAAGATTGCTTATTCAATAAAAAACCTTTAGAATAATGGGATGGAGTTTAAATGGATAGAAAAGTGTGAACAAGCATTTAATTTTCTTAAACAGAAACTAACCTCAGCACCTACTTTGAATATTTTGGATCCCATAGAAATTTTTTTAGTTTGCACCAATGTCTCTTTGGAAGGGTTGGGAGGAGTTATATCTAGTTTTGTAGTAGCATATGCATCTAGGAAACTCAAAAAGCATGAATTTAACTATGCTACTCATTATTTAGAAATTGCTACAGTTGTGCATGCCTTGAAAATTTGGTGGCATTATCTTATTGGTATACCATTTGGGTTAAGAACCGATCACTAGATTCTAAAATATATCTTCACTCAACCATTACTAAATGCTATACAAAGAAGGTGGATAGATTTCTTAGTAGAAGGTGATTTTTGGTATTAAGTATATCAAAGGAAAATAAAATAAAGTCGTTTATGCCTTAAGTAGGAGGAAGCACATAGTTGCATTGACTCGAAGTCATGTAGATTTAATGGGGTAAGTCAAAAATATGCAGTGTTAGGATCCTGAATGTAGTGAAATTTGGTTTAGGATGGAGTAAAACTTGAACCTGTCTTGATTATTGTATTTATCATCAAATTATTTTATTTATTTCATGTAGTAATTTGTGGATAGTGAAGCATCCTCAATATGCTCAATTTATATGGTAGGATATTTTTTTGGTTGTACATTTAAATTTCACATAAATAGGGTACTCTAAGCTAGGGTGTATGTATTGCCCATAGGCCCTCTATTATATTGCAGTGATGAATGATGGTTCTTGAACCAATATTTTAGGCCACTACTCAAGGATGATTACATGCATACCCTTGAGAACACTACCCACATCTCAGAATGTTACAACCCACCTTGGAGGACTATTTTTAAGATGTTATTTGTGTAGTGATAGATGGTTTTAATGCTTAATATATTTGCATTGTATTTGTCAAAAGATAATGATGTTGTGTTGCTTGATTGCAGGAATATTTATTCTTGTAGGTGGAATATTGACCAACAATAGATGAGAAGTAAAATGATGACTATGATAACTCAGTAGGTAAAGCTCATATTCCTATCATCACTAGTTACCTCCCTGATGGCGGTGTTACTTTAGTATTACTCTAAAAGTCCCACACAATCAAAGGAAAAATGATGATGGGGGATACTGGGCACATGCATTGAGTGCTTGTATGTCATTTGTATTTGATTTCATGATTTATTTGCATGAGTTTGGTTAATTGAATTTTATTTTAAAATACACATTAAATAATATTTTGCATTTTTCAAATTATTTTAAAAAAAAAATAGATATCATGCAATTTATGATAATTTAGTGAAATCTTAATTTGAGCAATTTTTAAAGTAAGATTTATTTTGAACATGCTTATTTGATCTAGTTGACCCTATTATAGAAGGAAATTAGGTAGTTTGTGTTTTTATGAACTTGCTCAATTTTTATTGGATTAAAACATGAAAAGAAAAAAAAAAAAACTACCTTGAAGAATTAAATAATCAAGCTTTCCCTACACATGGCTAGTTTGGGAAGGTTGAAATGATGGATAAGATTATTTTTTTATCTCTATGGATTTAATTTCCATTAAAATAATATATATTAAAAGTAGCCTGCTCATGGGATAAGAAAAAAAAATTAAAAAAATATATAAATATATTTAGAAGTAGCTTTTTTGAAAGAAAGAAAGCAAAAAATATAATAATAATAAATAAAATATATAATTAGAAACATCTTTCTTGTCTAAGAGGAAAGAGAGCTATAAATTTCCATAGAAGTTGTGAAATAAAGGCTAGCTTATGTTATGCAGGAGAAGAGGCTAGAAGGGGTGGACAAAAGGAGAACATTCAAGCAAAACTTAGTTTTGGGTTTGTGAAAGTTAGGTGTGGAAGTTTCTTCTTCCTTTACGTATGATTAAATTGTTTGCTCATGTTTACTCTATTACCCTGAATGATGATTTGTGTTAATATTTAGAGAGTTTTTTGTAATCCCATTGTGTTCTATTTTAATTTGGGTGTTCAAATATTATTGTTAATACTATCAGTGTTATCCAAAGGAGGGTATTATGTATTATATCATTGAGTATTGGAACCCTAGTATAGATGTAATAAGACCCCATTGCTTTAAAGCCATTTATCCAAGATCATAGAAGCCACGTTGGCCTTGATTATCAATAGAATGTTTTAAATTGGAAATTTTAATCGTCCACTAGCCAATCTATTATGTCTTGCATGTCTCACAGTGACTCATAGCTCTAATAGTGACATAGGAAGTGACCGTCATTGTGAATGGTCATGGAAAATTATGAAAGATAACTAATCACTGGAGTTGCTCATTCTTAGGTTCAATTGAATGTTTGGGTTGATCTGTAGAAAGAAATTTAAAAAAAAATAGACCTTGTTATAGCACTTCTCATTCAATTTTTCAAGAGTGATGCTTTGTTTTAAATCAAACCTTAGCATTGTGTATGACAATGCAAAAAACTCCTCTGTGCAAGCACGCTTATGAGAAGATATAGTGGTCTATGCAAATCATTTCTCATATTCTACATATGTTGCAATAGCATGGCATCAATAGAACTTCTAGCTCATTGATCGACCTTATAAAACAAACCTTTATTATGCTTGAATCATATAAATTCAATCAACTGTGCTAATTCCCGTGTAATGGAATGTTGAGACCTCTGTTAAAATTTTGTTCAAAACCAACTAATACACTATGTTTCTAAGGTCTTTTCTTCACTATGGAATGCTTGAACCTAAATCTGTAAGTTATCTTCCTCAATGTGTAGTCAAGCCATCCAAGATTGTTTTCACTACCGATTAGAGTAGCATGTTTTCTCCATCGCATGGCACTGTATTTAATATCGGTATATAATAAAATAGAAGGGTTTGTAGAGAGGAATGGTTTTCCTCTTAATTCCAGTCACCAACCTATTCTTCTTGAGTTGTGAATAGCCAAGATGTTATTGTTTAGTGATGAAATCTTATACCTACCTCTTTCTATGGTTTAAATCCTTCTATGGCTAAAATTAGAGTAACTTTGAGGGCAAAGTGTTATATTGGGTGTAACAAAGAAACCATAGGTTTCAGTCACTCAATGACTTTATAGGATAATAGAGATATTAAATTTATGATCTTAATGGAAGTGAATAATATCTATTGTATTGAAAGGCTTTTTGTGATAAAGATCAATGCATATTAGAATCTATTTACTTTATGGAGGTTGAGAGTATATATTTTTTCATAAAATGATATAGAAAGTTACCAAATACAGTATTTCTTTTATAGTCATTGGGTTTCAAAGGAATCATATAGAATTAAAGCAGTTTCCTTTATTTGTAAATATTGATTTTGTTCTATTGAAATTTGATTGGCTTTAGAATTAAAGCAATTTTATTTATTTTTGGAATGATTAGGAAATCAGGTTGAAATCAATTAGATTTGTAATTATGTGATTTTCTATGTTAAGGTAGAAATGAATATGTGAAGTCTGAATTTAAATAGAAGCTCCTTTATGTTATGATGTCATAGGATTATTCCACATGGAATAGGAGTTTGTTTTATATTGAATCCAAGACTTTTGCATATTAAATTTAATTAATTAGGATAATGGATTTTAATGGGTTGTGTAATATAGAAACCAAATATTATTGGATGTGTTTGAATAGAGATTTTATATCAATTTGATTGTCAGAACAAGTGAAATTATGTTTTACATTCATCTTATTTAATGGAATTAACCAACTAGAAGAATGAAAATATATTCTAGTCTTGGAAGGATGGATGAGTGTCCATTCTTTGGGAAGAGGTATGGGACTCTTCCCTATGTTTGGTAATAAACCAAAAAAATGATGGTTGGGATTAAGAATTAATCCTTATTTATAAAAATATTAAATATGGATGAATTATTTATTCATGATTGGTGATTTCTTTGTATGTGATATACATTTGGCAAATGTGTGATGCATGATTGCATTTAAATTTGATAAGCATGTTTGCTTGCAATGCATTTGGTATACTTTGCATCCGAGTTGTCCTGATCCCTTCACTATCATCTCTCACACCATGGAGATTCAAGACATTCTAGAGAAGGACCGGACAACAATTATTGAAGACTATTATACTATTCATTTTGTATAAGCATGTTTTGAGATAGTTTCATTGTAATTATGGATGGCTGAAATTATTGATGTATAAACAGCCAAGATTTGTAATATTTGATGTATTTTGGATTACATGCTTATGTATATTAGAAAAGAAGACTTCTAATGTAGTATTCACCTCCAATATATGTTAGGTGATATATGATTTGGAAATTGATCAAGTAATGGAAATTCTTTGATTAATATATTCTATCAAATGTATGATGTTTAATGAATGTTTATAATTTCTATCTCTTATTGATTACAATAGTGTAGAGGGAAACTTATGGATGACCTACACAACAATATGAGATAGAACAATACCATTAATTTAAGATAATTAGAAGCAAACCAAGCACTCAATACATTTGGGAAGATGACAACCAATCACCAAAACTATCACACCTAGTAAATGAGTAAATTCTATAATGGTGCTTAAGACAATATCCCAAGTCACGTGTAAGTTTTCATGAGAAATAATAATATTAATGAATCTCTCCTTAATACTAGTCTTCATGGATAGTATGGAGAGGAGGGGATGATTCCCTTTGGGTAAAACTCCCAATTAATGGTAAAACCATTGAGATATCCTCATGAAGGACTTAGCCATTGTATTATCCTCACATCAAATGGTGATGGTATGGAGGAATTAAATGATATGGTACTCCTATTTATGAATGGTTGTGAATGAATTTAAATATGACTTTGGATTAATATTTTATGGCTCAAATCACTTACTGAGCATTTGGGATATCCTTATCTTAGATCATTATTATACTATTGACTCATTGAAAGGTGAACACGATTATTATATGGGTTTAAAAAAAATTAGTGGATGAGAAGTAACAACTAGGGTTGTTACAGTTGGTATCAAAGCCCAAGCTAACTAGTAGACTCTAGCTAGATCTAGGTTAGCAAAATATTTGGGCATGAAAAAAAACAACTCAAACATAAGTTCCATAACTCTAAATGATGCACACTTGGTAAGGACAAGGTCAGTACTTGAGATTACCGATGCTTGAGTTCCTATCCCCCATGAATAGATCCACAGTCGTTCGAAAGTGGAAGAGCTAAGTGAACCCTCCTTCTATGGGTTTTAAGTGGTGTACCTTAGACTCTTTTGGGAAAATTACTCGACATCTATGTCTTTTGACTTACTTACTCCTTATTCTCAAGTGTGTATGAACAACAATAGAGTTAGTGGATTGAACTAGTGAATGAACCTAGTAGCAATAGATTACTTGAGAAATTAAGATGAAATCTAGATATCTAGAATTTCAACTACAAAAATCAGTGAGAATTAATACAACTTTTTACTCCAGGTAAACATGGCAACAAGCTTGAGAGGTAAGAGGAAAGGAACCTTGCAACAAACTAATCTTGATAGTCATGAATACAAACAGAAAGGAGAAATTTCTAGGATTTTAGACAAATATATGGAGAACCTTAATGCCACAGTTTCCATAATGCAAGATCAAATTCAACATATTTTGCAAGCTATAAATTCACAACATCACCACAAAAATAATCATGAGATGGAAAATCTAGAGGTTGAGATTAGAGAGGATGAAGATCCCGAAGAGCATGAAAACAAGGCCCGCATGAAGAAAGAAATGGGCAATGACATAAAGCATATTAGAGTGACTAAGTTCATGAGAAAAGGAGGAGAAGATGCAGCTGAGTCATGGTTAGATGAACTGGAACTTCATTTTTCCATAAGAAACTACTCCTTTGAAACTAAAATGGTATTTGCTTTTTCTCATCTAGGAGGAATATAAATTGACTGGTGGAATGCATATAAATATGAACATAAGATCTCACCTAACAAGTTGAAGTGGGAATTTTTTGTGGAAGCTTTTAAGGATAGATTCCTTACAAAGCAATTTTATTTGAATAAATTTAAGGAATTCTTTGCATTTCAACAAGGATCAAGATCTGTGGAGGAATACTATGAACAGTTTGTGAGACTCCTTAAATATGTGCCATCCTATAATCAGAATAATGAGATGAAAATACACAAATTTATCCTAGGAATGAAGCCTTGGTAAATTTCCAGGAGAGATGGATTGAGTTTACCAATGAAGACAAAGAAAGGCAAAGGATGTATAGTGAACCAAGAGAATTTCAACCAATGCTAATTTTAGCAATGCAACTGAAGAAAACTATTAGAAAAGGAGGAATGGTTTATGTAGTTAAACTCAAGGAAAAAGAGGAAATTCCAAAGGAATAAATTATTGGAAAATTTCCACTATTGCAAGAATTTCATGATGTTTTTGTTGATGAGATACCTGGATTTTTGCCTAAATATGAATTTAATTTCACCATAGAATTGATACCAGGAACTGAGCCTATCCATAGAGCTCCTTATAGAATGAACCCCATCGAGATGCAGGAATTGAAAGTGCAACTTCAAGAGTTGCTAGAAAAAGGGTTGATAAAACCAAGTGTATCACCTTGGGGAGCACCTGTTTTATTTATGAAGAAGAAAGATGGTTCATTAAGGTTATGCATAGATTATAGAATGCTAAACAAGGCAATCGTAAAGAATAGATATCCATTACCAAGGATAGAATATTTATTTGATCAGTTAAAATATGCCACCATTTTCACAAAGATTGATCTAAAATCTGGATATCATCAATTGAGAATATGAGAAGAAGACACACATAAAACCGCATTCAAGACTAGATATGGGCACTATGAATTTATAGTCCTACCATTTGGATTGACTAATGCACCAAAAACTTTCATGAATTTGATGAATAGGGTGTTTAGAAAGTAGTTGGATCGATTTATGTTGATATTCTTGGATGACATTTTGATTTATTCTCGTAATAGAGAGGAACATGATAAGCACTTGAGGATAGTGCTAGAAATTTTAAGGAAGAACCAAATTTACGGGAATTTTTCTAAATGTGAATTCTATGTTCCACAAGTGCATTACTTGGGGCATATTATATCAATGGATGGGATCACTATTGATCCAAAGAAAATAGAAGCCATTTTGAATTGGCCACCCCCAACAAATGTGACAGAAGTAAGAAGCTTCATGGGTTTGTCAGGATATTATAGGAGGTTTTTTAAGGACTACTCTAAGATTTCTTATTCAATAACAAACCTTAAGAATAAAGGGAAGGAGTTTAAATGGATAGAAAAGTGTGAAGAAGCATTTAATTTTCTTAAATAGAAACTAACCTCAGTGCCTACTTTGAATATTTTGGATCCCATAGAATTTTTTTTAGTTCGCACCAATGTCTCTTTGGAAGGGTTGGGAGGAGTTATATCCCAAGATAGTTTTGTAGTAGCATATGAGTCTAGGAAACTCAAAAAGCATGAATTTAACTATGCTACTCATGATTTAGAACTTGCTGCAGTTGTGCATGCCTTGAAAATTTGGTGACATTATCTTATTGGTAGACCATTTGAGTTAAGAACCGATCACTAGATTCTGAAATATATCTTCACTCAACCATTACTAAATGCTAGACAAAGAAGGTGGATAGATTTCTTAGCAGAATATGATTTTTGGTATTGAGTATATCAAAGGAAAATAAAATAAAGTCGTTGATGCCTTAAGTAGGAGGAAGCACATAGTTGCATTGACTCGAAGTCATGTAGATTTAATGGGGTAAGTCAAAAAGATGCAGTGTTAGGATCCTGAATGTAGTGAAATTTGGGTTAAGATAGAGCAAAACTTGAATGAAAACCAAGATTATAGCATGAAATATGGACTTTTATGCTTTAGATATCGAGTAGTCATACCTAAAATGGGTGATTTGAGGAGATTGATCATGCGTGAAGCTCATAATTCTCCTTATTCCGCTCATCCTGGAGGAGCCAAGATGAGGGAAAATATGAAAAAGACCTTTTACTAGTCGAGCATGAAGAAAGATATCACCGATTTTGTGGCACGATGTTTACAGTGTCAGAAGGTGAAAGCTGAACATCAACATCCGGTAGGAAAATTGTTTTCACATGCTATACCCACTCACAAATGGAAAGTAATATCAATGGATTTTATTTTCGGTTTTCCAAAGATAAAATATCATCATGATGCAATTTTTGTTATAGTTGATAAACTCACTAAGGTTGCACATTTCGTACCAGGATGTACTACAGATGACGTTGTAGTTATTGCCAATAAATTTGCAAAAGAAATTTTTAGGTTGTATGTTTTTCCATAGATGATTATCTCTGACAAGGATTCTAGGTTTACTTCTGAGTTCTAGCAGGCTCTCCATCATGCAATTGGCACAACTTTAAATATCAGTTCTACATATCATCCTGAAATGGATGGATAGATAGAAAGGGTTAACCAAGTTTTGGAAGATATGTTACGCATGTATTGCATGGACCATAAGTCTCGTTGGGAAGACTATTTGTATCTGGTTGAGTTTGCTTATAATAATAGCTATCATTCTTCCTTGAATATGGCCCATTTCGAAGCTTTGTATGGTAGATGGTATAGAACTCCATTATCATGGGACAATCCCAAGGATCGGGTTGTCATTGGACCAAAAATGGTCAAAATAATGGAAGAGCAGCTAGGACTAATCCGTCAAAGGCTCAAGGAAGCCATGGATAGACAAAAGAGTTATGCATATTTGAAAATAATCCCTAGAGAATTCTTCGTAGGTGATAGAGTGTTTCTAAGGGTAAAACCTAAGAAGAGTGCCATTAAATCAACAAAGTTAGACCCTAGATTTGTTGGTCCATTTGATATTGTGGAGAAGATAAGTCATGTAGCCTATCAGCTCGACTTACCACCTAACCTATCAAAGATCCATAATACTTTTCATGTATCCCTACTTAGGAGATATATTTTTTATCTTGATCATGTGTTAGATGTTTCTAATTTACAGATGGTAGATCCGACAACCTTTGAAGTGAGACATGTGAAGATCTTGGAATTTCATTCCAAGACTATGAGGAAGCGTAATATTGATCAGTGCAAGGTCCAGTGGGACCAGTATTCTAAAAATAATTCCACTTGGAAAAAAGTGGAAGATATGAAAAGACACTTTCCTTATTTATTTAATGATGCTATGTAATAATATAGGTTGTGTAGACACCTAAAATGAATCATGTCGAGGGCGACTACTCATATGGACATGCTACAAGACCATATGGAAGATCTTGGACAGACTCCAAGATAGAGCAGTGGTTCTAACCACTCAATTTGGGCTCCTTGGCCTAATCATTCTGAACCACAGCCTAGACCTATGGTTTATAGTTGAACCGTGGTTGAGACCTATGGTTTGCAGTCTAGACCATAGTTGTGACCTATAGTCTTAACTGAAGTTTAGTTGGCCTTCAATTTGAGCCAAATCGGTTGAAACGACCATTGGATCTAGAAGAAGGTGGTTAGAGAGTGAAAGCTTCCATTCCAACTATCCTAACCACCCCTTCTTGATATTGGCTTCTCCAGGAAGCCACCCCAAGTCCTAGGGCATCCTATAAATACCCCCTCCAAAATGGGGAGAAAGGAATGAGGAAATATAGATGATTTGTATAGCGAAGCACTGACAAATTATTGAGTGAGTGTGAAGTGATCAAGTGAGCAGTGAAGCCCTATCAGATTGCATACTGAATTTGTGCATTCGAATGCGACTTTGATATTCATCCCACGATCAGTTTGCCATGGAAGTTCTAGGAGCCTATGAGGATCAAGAAATGCAAATCTAGGCAAACGAAGGCCCATCACAGTGATTCAACCACCAAACCTATCATAAGGACACCTAAGGTGACCCTTGAACATCAATTGGACAAGGAGGTTAAGCCCACTACCCTTGGAATTGAGGGCAAGCCTATCAGAGTGCTAACCATGGCTGTCAGCCATGGTTTACAGTGCAGACCATGTACTAGAGCTATGGTTTGTAGTAGAGGTATAACCGCCTTCCTATTTTACTTTATGTGTGGCTAATTAGGTTAGATTAGTTGTTTTATTGGTTTAATAGCATTTTAGCAGACTTTTGATCGTAGAATTAGGTTAGATTTACTTCTTATGTTTATGCTTCAATTAGGACTTCAATGCTTTCTTTATGCATGCTTATGCTTCGTTTTCTATATATGATTCATGCATAGTATAGTTGTTACTTTCCTTTACATTATTACATGAATCTTGATTCACTTTGCATAGCTTAGAAGCACTCTTTACATTTTCTTGATTATTCATGTTCAATGATGTCATTATACAATTTACCTAAAAGGGCCTCATCATGAGAGGTTGCCTATATTTTTGACATTCTTGTGTTGTTTCTTGACCGCAGGGAAAATTTTCAAAGGAGAGCAAACCATCAAGTTCCTTCCCCATTGTGAAGAAGAGGGCACCTCCACCCTAGAGCAGTTCATGTCATTCTAAAAGGCATTTGGAAATCACACCTACCCTTAAGAGGGAAAACAATTGTGCACTCCTATTGTAATATTGTATCAAAATTAATATCCCTAAGAGGGACGTACTTGTAATTGGATTTTGGATTTGAATACAATGGAATAAAGTGTTTTCTTTCTTGTTTCATTTGTTGTCAATTTCATTTTCTTGTATGCATGCTATATTTTTACCATTTATCACAATAGGAGACGCCATCGGGTGTGACCCTTTCTGGTGGTTACAAAGGCGATCATGGTGGTACTCCATATTTTTAGGATCTGACTATGCTTTGTTGGCTTTTGTATTTGTAGGTACAGACCGTAGCTATCAACTAGGACCCAACAACTGAACCATAGGTACAAGGCACGGTTTACAGTTAGAACCATAGGTTAGACCTATAGTTTCCTGCTGACAACACAGACAACCAATTTCAGAATTTTAGATAGTGCAGGACATGAGGTAGGTCTTATTTTCAGACCTCTATAACTTTTCTATTCTCTGTGTTTTTACAGTAGGTCTATTTTGAATGCAAATTAGGAAAAGAACTAAAAAAAATGGTAAATCAATTGTCCTAGTTTGCTTTCGTACTTTGCTTTCACTAGAAAGGTGTTGCTGGGAACATCGGACCTCTGATTGTAGTTCACCCTAGGCTACAACATGCTTGATAGAGATGTGTTGATGGTTTGCATGTGTGAGGCCCTATTAGTGGCCATTTAGCATCGTAATGTGCATAGTCTTAAAGAGCATCTAGAGTAGCTTGCATTTTCTAAATTTGAAACGTCTTTCATTTGCATAGCATTTAGAAAATGAGCATGTGTGCTATATGATGCATTTATTTTATGTACATTAAAAGGAACCACACACACCACATTTCATTTAAACATCAGTGGCATTGGGCTCTCACATCCAACCCATTTTATTGAGACCAATAGTGGATGTCATTACCACTTGGTTGGCTCATTTGACATTGTATTATCAAGACCCACTCATGGCCAAGGCCGACCCAAGAACTGTCCTATCCATGCAAAATAGCATGCACTCATCTTCGAAAGAGTGTATCATTGCACATGATGTGCTAGGTGAGGTTTGGTAGTACCTATGTTGCCTCGTTGAGTATGGACTTCACTACCATATTCGGCTTTTGTGAGTATATAGGTGAAAACCTTTGAACAATTTGAGTATAACATCAACTTTTGCAAAACATGATAAGAGTTTCTACAATTGATACAACACATACTGAAAACACATCAAACAGCTTTAGGGCTCAACTTTTAAAATGTAAAGGAGATAATCACATTGTTTACTTTGTATGCTTCTTTATTGCTTAATACATCAAGATAAGGCCTTCCTTGAGGCCACAATTTTTAGTAAGAGAGGAAACCTCTCGAGTCTTGTTTAGTCAGTTCATCATGATGACTAGGCATGATAGAGCTCAATCATGAGCTAATGAGTTAGAGAGTTCATGGAGGGGCTCTGAATGCTCCCGATGTTCTCCTAAGGATATTTCAAACCTCGTACACCTCCTTGCTAGGCGTCACACTCATTGTGCACCTGAGGATCCAATCCTCCAAGAGCGACCTCCTAAGAGTCATCGTGAGCTCCCTTCATCACGCAGGGGGTTCACCCATATAGAGCATGGGGTTTCTTCACATATGGTGAGAACCCAAGTCCCTAGGTCTCCACCTAGGGAGATAGAGAGTCATGGATCATACTCCATGAGTCAGTCCTATAGGAAATTTAAGTCTCATGCAGCCCATGAGAGGAAACTACTCCAAGACCAATTGGAGGAAGCGCATCGTCAACGTAAGCACCTAGAGCATGAGTCCACAGAGAGAAAGAGAGCACATCAACAAAGGTTGGATGAGCTCCAACGGCGTGAAGAGAGGATTTACCAATAGAAAGCACATGAAGAACAATCATGTGAGGTAATTCTCAAAAAGAAGCTCATACCTAGAGTGTTCAGGCAACAAGTCAATGCAACGCACCCAGTGCATCATCAAGAGTTGCCACTTAAGCAAGTAGATAGCCATGCTTCTAGATAGATAGACATGCCTAGGGTTATCGAAGAACAACCGAAAGAGACATCTAGGGATCCCATGCATAAGCATGAGGTCAAGAGTAGTCAAGTCCGACAGGTGAGCAGTGTCAACGCTCAAATGTCATCACAATCCTTGGGGCATATACAATATATTCCACCATATAAGGAACCTATGATTACTTTCCATAAATAGGAAGTCAAACATGTCCCTATCCGAGAATATGATCCTCCATTGCATATCATAGCGAGGATACAACATATTGTGTATAAGTGAGTGTTGGTGGATACAGGATCATCGATTAATATCATTACCACCTCAGCATTCAAACATCTCAAAATTCCACCTTCTCACATCAAGGAAACAAATTTCATATTGCAAGCCTTTAATGATGTGGAATCCCCTATAGTAGGCACAATAGTCCTCCCCATCGAGGTGGGATAGAAGATCATTCCTACATTGTGCTACATTCTAGAGGGGTCAAGATAGTATAATCTACTGCTTGGAAGACCATGGATAAGAGCCATGGAGTGCGTACCATCAATAGTGCATCAATGCATTAAGTACACCCATGGGGGTGAAGTTCATGTAGTTGAAGCGGACCCAGATCCCTTCAAGTATTATAAGCCTAAGGATAATCCGCAGGAACTAGGTGAGGTACCTATGCATCTGCAAGCCCAATTGGATGAGCCTATCCAAAGTGTGGATGTAGCCTCGTAGACGGTGTTGGAATTGCCATCCCCACCACTATCACCTGTGGAGTCACCTACAACCCCTGCACTCTCGACACCACTTAGCAGGGAAGGATTAATGAATGCCCTTATGGAGTTGCTCATAGCTGCTTCGAAGGTATCATTAGAGGATATTCACACTCCTATCAAGGAGGAAGAACCTAGCATGGTCATGGATGCACCCGAGTGTATCACACCCTCTTCATCCATCATGACACCAGATAGTTCTCACGAGGACTATGGTGAATATGAAGAGCCTATAGAGGCTAGTCTTACGATGCCACCCACCATAGAGTCCACTAAGGATTTAGATCAATCTCTCATCGAGTCTCCACCTATGGATCCTATCCCGGAGACATCATATGAGCATGAGGAAGGTTCAGTTATCATGATTAAAATAGAACAACCTCAGTATGTTGACGAAGTACCCATGACGCATGCAGTTGTGGAGTTTTCTCATGAGTTTGTGGGGATGGTTGACATTAGGCTAGATGATCAAGTGATTCTTAATCACATAAAGGAGGAGATGGGGCAACCTAGTAGTGTTTCCACATTGCCAGGGCCAAAATTTTTGAAATTGGTCACTCCTGACTCATTTCTCATGGCACCATCTCGAGAGCACAAACAAGTAGGTTCCTCACATCAGATTGGGGGTATTGAAAGTGACACAGTTCAACACAACGAAGTGAAGAAAGAGCTTGAATTGAGTCATATGCATGAGCATGTGGATAATATTGATGAAATGTATCATCAAGAAGTATCCACATCAACTCAAGTGAAGGAAATAGGTGATTTGCAATTACCTAATGGATCCATAGCATCCACTTTTATGTTTCCTTCAAATGATAAAGGTATTTCAAATCAGTCACTGGAAATACATATGAATTCTTTGTCAGTCTTGTGATCCATTTTAAGCCATCTAGAATGGATGGAGCATCGAATGGATGAGCAAGATAAGTCATTGTATTTTATCAAGAACCAGATTGAAAATCTAGAATTACAAAAGCAACCCTTTCCTGAGGATGAATCACTTCCTATGCAAGTACAAGAAAAGCCTCAATGAAAGCAAAAGCCCATGTAGCCAACTCAACCATTGGATTCTCAAAGCAAACCAATGCGGGGCAAGAGCCCAAAATAGTCGCAGCATAGTGGGACTCCATTACAAGAGTCTATGTCTGATATCTTTCAAAAGTTGTAGGAGGCTAAGGTCATCACCTTGCCTAATGTCATCCCTCTAAACCCAAATAGAGTTAAACCTATGGGTTACAGGGAGCATCACTATTGTCTCTACCATCGAATAGAGGGTCATGGCATTCGATATTTTCATGAATTTAAGAGTGTGGTGCAAAATTTGATAGATAAGGGGGTTTACCATGTAGATGGTTCTCTCAGAGTGCCCCAACATGATGAAGTGGAGGTCACACCTCCTCATGAGTGACCTCGGAGTCATAAGTCACCTCGTAGGCCCAATAGGCTAGTGCAACGAGTAGTTTCATTTCAGATGACTACTCTAACTTTGTTTCAAAAGTTACATGAGGCACAGGCATTCATATTGCCCAAAGTTAAGCATAGGGCATCCAAGACTAGGTCACCTGATAGAGGTCCCTTTTGTGTGTATCATCGAGCGCATGGACATGACATTCAGATTTGCCAGTCATTTAAGAGGGTCATCGAAGACCTAGTCGAATGGGATGAGATCCATGAGGATGGATCTCTCATTCACCCGTATCGAAGCATAGGCACACCAGTGAGGTCCGATATTCACCTAGGGGAGTTGAGTTCTGTCACTCTTCCTAAACAAGCTGATTAATTTTTAGTAAATAGCATGCACGCTAGGGGTCTTCAAGGTAGCATACCTTTCCCACCAGCCACGCCAAATTCGATAAGGAAAAATGAGGAATCTAGAGGTATTGCACCTCCCTCACCATTTTTGAATGGCACACTCACTAGGGTTATATAGGGCAACATGCCCTTCCCAAAAGGCTCCAAGGGTTCCTAGAAACCACTTGGTCAAGTCAGCCTTAAAAGCTCCAAAGGCATCTGTAAGCCCTTTGGTCAACCTCAAAAGCTCTGAGGGTTTGGTCAAAACCGCTCGGTCATCCCAAAAGGCTCCAAGGGTCCCTAAAAATGCTTGGTCGTGTCAGTTAAAAGCCCCGAGGATTTGCTTATAATCGCTTGGTCATCCTAAAAATCTCCAAAGGCATCTGTCAGCCCTTTGGTCAAATACAAAAGGTACCAAGAGTTTCTAAAAAATTGCTTGGTCAACCCCAAAGGCTCCAAGGATTCTCAAAATCGCTTGGTCATCCCAAAATGCCCCAAAGGTACCCATAATCCCTTTGGTCAATCCTAAAAGCTCCAAGGATTCCTAAAAATTACTTGGTCAATATAAAGTCTCCAGAGGCATGTACTCGTCGTTTGGTCAATTATGAGGCTCAAAACCCATAAAAATAATAAAATCAATAAAATCCAAAAAAAAATTGGTAAAGCATAAAATCCAAAAACATTTGCATTTGCATTTGAATTTTGCATTTTCATTTTGCATTTACACATGCATTCGCTGCATTATTGCATTGCATATAGGCATTCGTCATCCGTTGCATTTCGTAATAGAAGGCATTGTGTTTGTCAATCTTACAAACGATGCCACATTTGTGTTTAAATCATGCATCTCTGCATTTATCATAATCCATCATTCATGTGAGTAATTGTGTTTTTCAACACAACCTATAATGTTGCTATGGAGATATACTAGGGTTTTTCGGTCACTCAAGTCATACCTAGTGGTCTTATCAAGAGTTGGTAGAAAGCTTGCTTTGCTTTTGTAGCTAAGGTTCAGTTAGTATAGCCCTTAGCATATCAGAATCCTATCACTAATCAAAAAATTTAAACAATCCTAACAAGGACTAGGGGAAGATGAAAGCCATGAAGTAGGACCGGGTATCCTAAAGTGAAAATAGTTATTCTTGCTTATCCCTCTGTGTGGACGGTATGGGAAATATTGGCAGTTGGCAAAAGTACAGGTTAGTTCCCTATTCAAAATCCCTTGCTTACGATAAAATGAGAAATATCTCAAAGAGATATCCCACATCAATCCTCATGATTGATACCCTAGATCGATATCATAGATCGACTCCCTAGAGTGATATCCCATATTGATATCATAAGATCGATATTCTCAATCGATATACCAAAAATATTTTTTTTCCA
This sequence comes from Wollemia nobilis, assembly GCA_028583015.1. Lineage (NCBI taxonomy): Eukaryota > Viridiplantae > Streptophyta > Pinopsida > Araucariales > Araucariaceae > Wollemia > Wollemia nobilis. The sequence continues at coordinate 1,235,166 of JAQPPZ010000228.1, read as the reverse complement.
AGTAAAATCCCCCAAAGGAAATTTTTTGAAGAAAATTATCAAATGTAAATGTCGAAAAGTGAAGATCAAGTGAAGATCAAAAAAATAGGCTTAAATAAAAGTTCAAAGTAAATTTCAAAAGTGAATATCAAATGAAGATCATAAATCAAAAGTTTGAGCGGAGATCAAATGAAGATCCAAAATCTAGTTCGAAGAGAGATCAAATGAAGATCCAAAGACAGTTCAAAAAGAAGATGGAATCGACTCCCTTGCTTCACTACATATGAGCAAGTATCCCAAAAATTGAAGGATAGAAAGGAATGAGCTTGAATCCCTGGAATTTTTAGCACTACTGTACCTTACGCATGATGATATGTCTGATGCATTAGCACATCGCTTATGAACAAGACCAATGTTTGAATGTGGAAGAGCTAGCTTCAGGTGTCCTACATTGCCTAGTGGCTTAGTCCAACTAAAATATAAACTTGAGATTGGATAAGACATTTGTGGAACCCCTATCTTAGCAATGGGTTGAAAGAATCCCGCCTGACATCAGGGAACGCTCGTGTCTTATCTTAAAATAATCATTTGCACACACAGGGATAATGAACAGTTAGGGTCTATCCTAGCAAAAACCTTTTATCTTAGAAGTCTAGTGTGGTTAGTATGCAACTTTTGATAAGTCTATTAGGGTGTTTGAGTCTCATGGAAAACCTCAAAAATTTCTCCCATAGCAACAAAGTGTCAAAAATGGCAACCATATAAATCATCAAATTGCAAAGTATCAAATCCATGATACATCATTATATAAAGCACAATCAACATATAGGATAGATATTGGATGGATATTAGCAATAATATTTAGACGGCCACTGACTATATCGTGCATATTTTTCAAATTTTGCAAAAGAAAATTGAATGACACATTATATCATTCACATCATAAACATTGCACACCATTGCATTTCATATATGGGTGATTAATTGATTAAATTCTTATCTTAAGGATTTTCAATTACATTCATGATTTTTATACATTATGTGGTGTCATCCATTAGATTGATAAACATATTTGCATTCATTCCTTATGTTTTAAGTGATTAAAGCATACAGGTTTATTTACATTAGATTAGCATCATGTAAATAAATCATTACATACATTAATGCATAAAAGAAAGCAATATCAAATATGCATTAAGAAAAGAACATCGCATCCATATGCATCCATCATCAAAAAGCACATCTAAGCATCTAGATCACTGCATATCATCATCATAAATCAAATAGATAGCTAGTGCATGTCATCCATACATCACATCATATAGCATCAGCATAACATAAGCATTACATCCATGTGCATCACATAAACATAAAATCAAAAATAAATGAGTACACAATAAATGAGCCATAAAATAATGATCATATCATATATAAATATGTGTCTCAAAGTACATCGAGAGTACAAAAATACCCGTAAGCTACAAATGTGTAGGTCCTCGACCTTACACCAAAAATGATATATATCAAAAATATATCCTACAATAGTAGAGTTCTAGCTCTAATCTGCTCCCCCTATACTGGAGCTCTCGCCGCCTCCCTCAGTATTGTGCTTAGGAGCCTACTTTATCTGCTGCCCTGTTGACTTTTGTGGATCTTGCTATGAGCCTTGAGTACCACCTAGCCCGAAGAGGCCTAGCACTCGTCCAACTACCCCCTGTGTGATGGGCACCTCTATGCACCAGGACCTATGACTAGATGCTATAGTAGACTACCCTGCCTCCCTAGTCTTGGTATGACTACTGCTACCATGTGTACTAGAGGACATGTGTGTCCTCTCACTCTAATGGGTGCGATGGCTCGAGCTAGTAGTGGACTATCTTGTAGTCCGAGATCTAGTCCGTTGGGACTCTAGAGCATATGGATCCTCAGGAACCTCTACACCTAGCATCTGAATATAGCCAACTAGCTGGTCCACCCGAGCAACCCTAGATGCATGCCTATCATTGGCACTCATTAGAAAACCCTACAAGCACAGAATCTCTACCATAGGATCCCGATGACCTGGTAGTACTACTGCTGGTACTTTCGAAGAGGCCCCATAATTGTCTATGAAAATGGGGGATCCCCCCTCTGTGCCCTAAGTAGATCTCACTCTACTACTGTTGCATCCCTCTGTGCTAGTGCCAAGTCATGAGCATGGGTGAGCTCACCAACCTAGGTCTCTGCTATAGTAGCTTGAGCATTCACCTATAGGCAGGTGAAATGTGTTGGTCCACACATTCCAGAACCAGGAAAACATGGTCAGATAGGATTGATCTACCTAGATAGTGGGTAGATCCAGAATGTAGGCGAAGTCGATAGCTCTGAACCTCTCACTCACCATCAGTGAGCTCTCCATAGAAAGTCTTCATAATGTCAAGATCTCCTACTCTAGAGGTCAATCTCTAGAATAAATAGCAAAAAATAAGAAAAAAGCTAACTAAAACAAGAAAAATATTTTAAAAATGACCTAAAAATCATCAAAAATAGTAAAAAATTGATCAAATTGCAAAAACATGTCATCATGCAGGCCTACAAATTAAATTTGTCAATAAAATAGGTCAGAAATGCATTAAATGACATTAATTGCCTCTAAAAATTTAGAAAAATTAAAAATTTTACAAATTTTTCCTAAAGTTGGCGAACCGCAAGTCAACCCTACGGTCCGCATGCGGTCAAAAATTGATCGTTGGGATTTTGAATGCTGACCATAGTTGGCAGTTATGGTCCCCAATTGACCAATTGGGAACCACAGCTAGTACCTGCGGTCTCCAATTGAAGTCCGACCGGGTGCGATACCGCAGCCAAAAATGCAAAAAATAAACCTAAGCTACTCTAGCCTAAGATGAGGTTCATTACCAGTAGTTTAGTGAAATTGATTTATCAATTTCTTAATTGGGTTCATTTTTAACTGGTAATGGATGCGAGGTCTTGGTTTTTGAGTTACCTTGCCCTCGCCTCGTCCCCCGTGGCTAGAAGATGCTTGCCCACGCCCTACCATCATGTTGTATGTCGGTGTGCGGGTAAGGTGTGGTAGGTTGCAGGTCAGTTTTGTCAATTGTCACTATCAGTGCTCCAGTTTTGCAAGTTGCTATCAAGGAATAATGAGAGATATTTGAAATTTGGACTTTTTATAGACTTCTCATATTTCGCATGGACCACAGGCCCTAGCCACGGTTCCCAAATTTGCAAATGGGAACCGCAAACCCTAGCCACAATTTGCAACTGGCAGAGAATTTAGGAAAATCCCACCATGGGAAGGGCCAAAAATATAAATTAATGCCTCCCATTGGGTCAGAACTCAATAAAAATAAACTAATTTGGAAATTTGGTGATAATCAAGCACCGAGATCCAATTAAAAATCAAAAATTTTGCTGAGATTATAAAGTACATTCAACCGAGGTCCTCGCTATGACAATCCTTTCATGGAGTGACGCACCTCCCAGCCAAATAAATAAACTCAATGCATAATTCAAAATATTCAAAAAAAGAAAATAAATTAAAACACCAAATGCACCTCCTATTCAGTAATTTACCCTATACACTTGGCGGTTGCAGGGACTTGCGATCCATGCAATCCGGAAAGATGATTAAATTACCATAAGGACATTTGGGGCAAAATTTATCATCGTTGATCTGATATGCTTCTTTTCAATCCCTAAGAAGGCCTTCGTGGCCGGACTGCTCCACGGGAACGAGGCGTTGCATGCCATTTCTTCTATGACCTCTTTTTCAACAAATCATCGATAATTTGATTCAACACAAATCTGATTGGATTTGTATCAATTTGATTCTCTAAGATGGCTATTGTAGCCTGATTTCTCCATGGGATAGAAGTGTGCAAATACTATTAATAGTTGGAATCAAAAGCTGAACTAGGCCTAGCCAAGGCATTAATTTGCTCAAATCTAAATTTGTTTAGATCATCCATGGTGGTCAAGCGACATCGTCACTTTATTCATTTTCATTACCCTCATCGACTCATCGCTTGAGGGGGTAGTCATAATATCAAATCATAATCAAAATCAATAGAAGATCTCTAAAATCGTAGATCCCTTGATCTTGTCAAAATTACGTTCATTCTTGCGAATCATTGTCAATAACTATCATAAGCTTACCCCTTTGCTTGGGGAAAATAGCAAATATGATAATTAGTTTGTAACTCTCATCCCTTCAGGTTGATAGGCGTGAAAGCCTACTTAGCATCGATGCTACTCGAATGTCTGATGATGAGTGCAAACTATTTCAAGTTTAAGCCTCCAAAGAGTTGGAAGCAATGATTCCAAGATGCGTGTCCTTTTTCTGGACCTGGGGCATCTAATGTTGATTTGACTAATGATCATCATAGAACCTTCAACATCATTTTAGGAGGTCTATTTTTTCTCAGCGTTGTTCGATATCACAACGCATCTCAAAAATGGTATTTGTAGACACCTAAAATACATCATGTCGAGGGTGACTACTCATATGGACATGCTACAAGACCATATGGAAGATCTTGGATAGACTCCAAGATAGAGTAGTGGTTCTAACCACTTAATTTGGGCTCCTTGGCCTAATCATTCTGAACCATAACCCAGACCTATGGTTTATAGTTGAACCATGGTTAAGACATGCGGTTTGTAGTCTAGACCATAGTTGTGACCTACGGTCTTAACTGAAGTTCAGTTGGCCTTCAATCTGAGCCAAATCGGTTGGAATGACCATTTGATCTAGAAGAAGGTGGTTAGAGGGCGAAATATTCCATTTCAACTATCCTAACCACCCCTTCTTGATCTTGGATTCTCTAGGAAGCCACCCCTAGCCCTTGGGTAGTCCTATAAGTACCCCCTCCAAAATGGGGAGAAACAAATGAGAGAGCATATAGATGATTTATATAGCGAGAGCACCGACGAATTATCGAGTAAGTGTGAAGTGATCAAGCGAGCGCGGCTATTGGACTTGATCCCCAATTTGTGCATTCGAAGACTATTTCTATTCATGCAATGACATTGATGGATGCTCTAGGAGCCTAGGAGGATCAAGAAATGCAAATCCGGGCAAATGAAGGCCCATCACAGTGATTCAACCACCAAACCTATCATAAGGACACCGAAGGTGACCCTTGAACATCAATTGGACAAGGAGGTCAAGCCCACTACCCTTGGAATTGAGGGTAAAAATATCAGAGTGCTAACTACTACTGTCAGCCATGGTTTACAGTGCAGATCGCGCACCAGAGCTACGGTTTGCAATAGAGGTATAACCACCCTCCTATTTTCATTTCTATCTGGCTAATTAGGTTAGATTAGTTGTTTTAATGGTTTAATAGAATTTTAGCAAACTTTTGACCATAGAATTAGGTAGTTTAGCTTCTTCATGTTTATACTTTAATTAGGAATTAAATGGTTTCTTTATGCATTCTTATGCTTCATTTTCTATATCTGATCCATGCATAGTGTAGCTGCTACTTTCCTTTATGCTATTATATGAATCTTGATTCAATTTGCATAGCTTAGAAGCATTCTTTATGTTTTCTTGATTATGCATGTTCAATGGTGTCATTATGCAATTTACCTAAAAGGGCCTCATCATGAGAGGCTACCTATCTTTTTGATATTCTTGTGTTTTTTCTTGACCACAGGAAATAGTTTCAAAGGAGAGAAAACTATCAAGTTCCTTCCCCATCGTGAAGAAGAGGGCACCTCCACCCTAGAGTAGTTCATGCCATTTTGAAAGGCATTTGGAAATCACACCTACCCTTAAGAGGGAAAACAATTGTGCACTCCTATTGTAATATTGTATCAAAATGATTATCCCTAAGAGGGATGTACTTGTAATTGGATGTTGACTTTGAATACAATGGAATAAAGTGTTTCGTTCTTGTTTCATTTGTTGTCAATTTTATTTTCTTGTATGCACACTATATTTTACCATTTATCACAATAGGAGACGCCATCGGGTGTGACCCTTTCTGGTGGTTACAGGTTGAACTATGGACCACTTATACACAGTGGAAATTATGACAAAAACTTGTTTTATTGACTATTATGTAATAATTATAGGAAAAAATAGAGGATTGTGTTTAATCTAATAGGGGGAGTATGTCACAACCCACCTTGGAGGACTATTTTTAAGATGTTATTTGTGTAGTGATAGCTGGTTTTAATGCTTAATATATTTGTATTGTATTTGTCAAAATAAAATGATGTTGCATTGCTTGATTGCGAGAACATTTATTCTCATAGGTGGAAGACTGACCACCAAGAGATAATAAGGGAAATGATGACTATGACAAATCAGTAGGTGAAGCTCATATTCCTATCATCACTAGTTACCTCCCTGATGGCGGTGTTACTTGAGTATTACTCTAAAAGTCCCACACAATAAAATGAAAAATGATGATGGGGGTACTGGGTACATGCATCAAGTGCTTGTATACCATTTGTATTTGATTTCATGATTGATTTGCATGAGTTTGGTTAATTGAATTTTATTTGAAAATGCACATTAAATAATATTTTACATTTTTCAAATTATTTTAAAAATAATATTATATATCATGCAATTTATGATAATTTAGCGAAATCTTAGTTTGAACAATTTTTAAAGTAAAAGATTTATTTTGAACATGCTTAGTTGATCTAGTTGATCCTATTTTAGACGAAAATTAGGTAGTTTGTGTTTTTATGAACTTACTCAATTTTGATTGGATTAAAACATGGAAAGAAAAAAAAAACTACCTTGAAGAATTAAATAATCAAGCTTTCCCTGTACATGGCTAGTTTGGGAAGGTTGAAATGGTGGATAAGATTCTTTTCTTATTTTTTTTTTTAGCAAAAAAACCCTTGTGGGGCCGCCTTGGTCTGAGAGACCATGAACAAGGGTTCTACACCATCAAAGTCACCCGGGAGTCGCACCCGGCCCTACCCACACCAACATTATCAATTGGATTTTGGGTACCAAATTCAACTTTTGGTAGGGTGGAGATTCAAACCTAGGACCTCCCTTGGAGGATTGCCCTCTCCTCTCCAACTCACCTACAACACCTGGGTTGATAATATTCTTTTCTTATCTCTATGGATTCCCTTTCCATTAAATAATATATATTAAAAGCAGCCTACTCATGGGATAAGAAAAAAAAGATAAAAAAAATATAAATATATTTAGAAGCATCTTTTCTGAAAGAAATAAATCAAAAAAAAATAAATAAATAAATAAAATATATACTTAGAAATATCTTTCTTTTCTAAGAGGAAAGAGAGCTATAAATTTCCATAGAAGTTGTGAAATAAATGCTAAATTATGTTATGCAAGAGAAGAGGCTAGGAGGGGTGGATAGAAGGAGAACATTCAAGAAAAACTTAGTTTGGGGTTTGTGAAAGCCAAGTGTGGAAGTTTCTTCTTCCTTTATGTATGATTAAATTGTTTGCTCCTCTTTACTCTATTACCCTGAATGATGATTCATGTTAATATTTGGAGATTTGTTTGCAATTCCATTACGTTCTATTTTAATTTGGGTGTTCAAATATTATTGTTAATACTCTCAATGTTTTCCAAAGGAGGGTATTATGTATTATACCATTGAGTATTGGAAATTTGGTATAGATGTAATAATACCCCATTGCTTTAAATCCATTTATCCAAGCTCGTAGAAGCTATGTTGGCCTTGATTGTCAATAGAATGTTTTAAATTGGAAATAATAATCATCCACTAGCCAATCTATTATGTCTTGCATGTCTCACTATGACTCATAGCTCTAATAGTGACATAGGAAGTGACCATCGTTGTGAATGGTCATGGAAAATTATGAAAGATAACTAATCACTAGAGTATCTCATTCTCTGGTTCGACTAAAAAAGAAAAAACAAATATTGTTATAGCACTTCTCATTCAATTTTTCAAGAGTGATGTTTTGTTTTAAATCAAACCTTATCCTTGCATATTACAATGCAACAAACTCTTCTGTGCGAGCATGGTTATGAGAAGATATGGTCATCTATGCAAATGATTTCTCATATGCTGCAATGGCATGGCATCGACAGAAATTCCAGCTCATTGATCGACCTTATAAAACAAACCTTTATTATGCTTGAATCATATAAATTCAATCAACTATGCTAATTCCCATGTAACGAAATATTAAGACCTCTATTGTAATTTTTTCAAAACCAACTAATAGCCTGTGTTTCTAAGGTCTTTTTGTTACTATAGAATGCTTGAACCTAAATCTAGAAGTCATATTCCTTAGTGTGTAGTCGAGTCGTTCGAGATTTTTTCACTATCGATTAGACTAGTTCATTTTTCCCATCGCATGGCACTGTCTTTAATGTTGGTATATGGTCAAATAGAAGGGGTTTTAGAGAGGAATAGATTTCCTCTTAATTCCTGTACCCAACCTATTTTGCTTGAGTCAGGAACAACCAAGATGTTATTATTTAGTGACGAAATCTTATACCTACCTATTTCTATGGTTTAAATCCTTCTATGGCTGAACTTAGAGTAACTTTGGGTGTGAAGCGTTATGTTGGACGTAACAAAGAAACCATAGGTTTCAGTCACTCAATGCCTTTATAGGATAATAGAGATATTAAATTTATGATCCGAATGGAAGTGAATAATATCTATTGTATTGAAAGGCTTTTTGTGATAGGCATATTAGAATCTATTTACTTTATGGAGGTTGAGAGTATATATTTTGTCAGAAAATGATATATAAAGTTACCAAATGCAGTCTTTATTTTGTAGTCATTAGGCTTCAAAGGAATTACATAGAATTAAAGCAATTTCCTTTATTTTTGGAATGATTAGAAAATCATACTGAAATTAAGTAGATTTGTAAATATTGATTTTGTTCTACTAAAAATTGACTGGCTTTAGAATTAAAGCAATTTTCTTTATTTTTGGAATGATTAGGAAATCAAGTTGAAATCAATTAGATTTGTAATTATGTGATTTTCTATGTTAAGGTAGAAATGAATATGTGAAGTCTGAATTTAAATAGAAGCTCCTTTATGTTATGATGTCATAGGATTATTCCACATGGAATAGGAGTTTGTTTTATATTGAATCCAAGACTTTTGCATATTAAATTTAATTAATTAGGATAATGTATTTTAATGGGTTGTGTAATATAGAAACCAAATATTATTGGATGTGTTTGAATAGATATTTTATATCAATTTGATTTTCAAAACAAGTGAAATTATGTTTTACATTCATCTTATTTAATGGAATTAACCAACTAATAAGAATGAAAATATATTCTAGTCTTGGAAGGATGGATGAGTGTCCATTCTTTGGGAAGAGGTATGGGACTCTTCCCTATGTTTGGTGATAAACCAAACAAATTATGGTTGGGATTAATAATTAATCCTTATTTATAAAAATATTAAAGATGAATGAATTATTTATTCATGATTGGTGATTTCTTTGTATGTGATATACATTTGGCAAATGTGTGATGCATGATTGCATTTAAATTTGATAAGCATGTTTGCTTGCAATGCATTTGGCATACTTTGCATCTGAGTTGTCCTGGTCCCTTCACTATCATCTCTTCCAACCATGGAGATTCAATAAATTCTAGAGAAGGACCGTACAATAATTATTGAAGACTATTACACTATTAATTTTGTATAAATATGTTGTGATATAGTTTCATTGTAATTTGGGATGGCTGAAATTATTGATGCATATACAACCAAGATTTGAAATATTTTATGTATTTTGGATTATATGTTTATGTATATTAGAAAATAAGACTTCTAATGAAGTATTCACCTCCAATATATATTAGGTGATTTATGATTTGGAAATTGTTCAAGTAGTGGGAATTCTTTGGTTAATATATTCTATCAAATGTATGATGTTCAATGAATGTTTATCATTTCTATCTCCTATTGATTACAATAGTGTAGAGGGAAAACTTATGGATGACCTATACAACAATATGATATAGAACCATACCATTAATTTAAGATAGTTAGAAGCAAACTAAGCACTCAATACATTTGGGAATATGACAACCAATCACCAACACCATCACACCTAGTAAATGAGTAAATTCTATAATGGTGCTTAAGACAATATCCCAAGTCACGTGTAAGTTTTCATGAAAAATAATAATATTAATGACTCTCTCCTTAATACTAGTCTTCATGGATAGTATGGAGAGGAGGGGATGATTCCCTTTGGTTAAAACTCCCAATTAATGGTAAAACCATTGAGATGTCCTCATGAATGACTTAACCATTGTATTATCCTCACATAAAATGGTGATAATATGGAGGAATTAAAGGAAATGGTACTCCTATTTATGATTGGCTATGAAAAAATTTAAATGTGACTTTGGATTAATCTTTTATGGCTCGAATTACTTACTAAGCATTTGGGATATCCTTACCTTAGATCATTATTATACTCTTGACTCATTTAAAGTTGAACACGATTATTATATGGGTTCAAAAAAAAATTGGTGGATGTTAAGTAACAACTAGGGTTGTTACACAAAAGTATGAGAGGGTGATCTTCTTGGATGTTGTATCTAATGTACTATGGAGAATACATGGCCAAAAATATTTCTAGGGATAAAGGTTTCTCCTAATACTATGGGGTCTCTCGATACACCCAAATATATGTGGGATTTCATTCTATAGATGGGTGTTACCTAAGGCCTAGGTATTGAAGTCTAATCACCTCTCACTTTACTAGATGCTTTATAAGTAATATAGCTTAGCCAATAATGAAAACTCCTCTATGATATTTTAAAACCCTTAACATAGGTTTTCTAACCTAATAAAATAATACAGGAAACAAAGGCTAGAGATTATTTTTTTAATAAGGAAACTAACAAAAAAACTCAAAAATTTATACCTAATAGTCAAAATGGAAGAAACTATCATAGTCAAAGTATAACATGGCCTTATAAAGTGCTATGATACCAATTGTTAGGAACCTTCTCATTAAAATTAGCACATTCACATAAATATTACAATAAAATAAAAAATCATGAAAAACAAGTTATTCCAATATAAAATATAAATACATAAATGTAACAATCTCACAACACAACACATAATCACAAGCCACTTTAAAGGGGAAAACTCCTTCACTAATTTCATTCAATTATAAAAAATATATACATTAATTATTTTCCATTGCATTTTTAAATGCTTCATCTCACTACCTAATGCTCAATGTTGGCTTACATACAAAATTCCACCTGAGCTAGAATATTCTAACAAACAAACAATTACATTCTTGATAACACTTACATAAAATGGTGCTACTTGTCTAGGTATTTCTAGTACCACAAAATATTTTCATGGGATCCCCCATGTTAATTAAGGGTTATTACATTATAGTGTTAGGATGGGATCCTAATAGTAGCTAGCTACAAGCTTATTGAATTGTAATTATTCCTTATTGAGGAAATGATTGTGCTTTCCAATTTATTCATTTGGTGGAGTATATTGGTTATTAGCAATGAAAATACTTTAGCTTTGTATCATTATCTTAAGGAAAAATTACTTTTTAATAGGGAATTATATGTTTCTTAGATCTCTTAGCCATATGTGAATCCAAATGGAAATCATGGTTTTCCCTTAAAAGACATTTTCTTTACCTTCTTTTTTAAGAATATTTTTATATCCATTCAAATACTTGTTAATTATAAGTTGCAAGTCAATTTATTTATCATACTTTCCTAAAATAGGATCAAGGAATTTGAGGTGGATGGATGGAAGGATAACTACCAAAATATGGGTCAAAATGCTACATAGATCACTTGTTCCTCCTTTGTTGGTCCCTTCCATACATAATGGTTAGTGGAAAATAAGACTTGTTGAGTCCTTGTAGAGATATTTAAGTGCCATGCTTGTAAATATATAATTTCAATGCCTAATAGACTCTTTGTCTATAGTTTAATTCATATAAAAATTCCCTCAAGGGTTTGGATGGATAAGGTTTCCATTAATTTAACTAACTATGTTATGTTTCTAAGGTCTAAATCTATAAAACATTTGTATTAGTCCTATAAACAATCCAAGAAAATCTAGGAAGATATTTCCAATAATTGTCTTGCTATGTTGAATATAAATTTAAAGTCAAATATTGGAGCATTGTTGGATTATTTTCTATGTTTGGTAAATATAGTGAATCTTCAAGTAGGTGATTTGGTCTATCTAGTATTATAATTCTATGTATTATTGAAGAACACAAGCTTATACTGAGAGGGAGGGTGAATAGTATAGCATCCACTTTTTACTTTATTTCCAAACCAATATCAATTAGTGTCCTCAATTGCAATAACCAAATATAGCAGTGTGCATTAATAACATAGATAGCAATAGTAAGTAAGTGCACAAATCATCACACACAATTGAGACACAAGATTTAGCGTGGTTCCCCCAATGTGGGGTAGTCCACAAGATATTGTCCTTATAATATTTCACAAAGAAATATGGATTCTTATCCCAATACAAATGATTAATTTTATCTACTCAAATCTAGGTTGTACTAATATGCTTAGGTGGGCTCCACTGATATACTTAGCTAGGCTCTCCACTGATATGCTCAGCTAGGCTATCCACTGATCTGCTCAGCTAGGCTATCCATTGATCTGCTCAGCTAGGCTCTCCACTAATATTCTTAGCTAGGCTATCCATTGATCTACTCAGCTAGGTTATGCACTGATCTACTCAGCTAGGCTATCCATTTATCTTCTCAACTAGGCTATCCACTGATCTACTCAGCTAGGCAACTGGTGTTGATGTGTTTTCTATTTCTATCCTGTCTCTTTCATTGCTCATAAATCTACCTCAATGCCTTCTCATAAGGCTCAAACAATCCTGCTCAAATGCTATCCCAAATCTGTTCTCAAAGCCTTCACAAAAGGCTCAAAAAATCTTGCTCAAATGTTGTCCCAAATTTGTCCACAAATCTGTCCCAAAAGCCTTCTCAAAGGCTCAACCAATCATGCACAAAATTTGTCTCAAATCTATCCATAAATTCTGTCCCAAAAGCCTTCCCAAAGGCTCAACCAATGACTCTCAATTAGCACTCAAATCTCAACCACAAATCAACAAATACAAGGCTCAATGATGAACTCAACAATGGATAACAAATGAATGATGACAATACTCAACAATGTGCTCAACAATGAATGGCAATGTACTCTTAAATGGATGACAACAATGATCTCAATAATGTATGACAAATGAATGACAACAATGCTCAATAATGTACTCTCAAATGGATAACAACAATGCTCAACAATGTACTCTCAAATGGATGGAAAATGAGCTTTCTAATGAAAACCTCTCCAAGCAATAACAATGAGGACTTCAACCAACCAAGGACAATCTCCACAAGTGATAGAAATAGGTTCTCAATAATATCTTCCTCATGCAATGTCAATAAGTTCTCAAGAAACAAGCACAACTCCCTCAAGAAAAGAGCTCTCAAATAGCCAACAATGATCTCCTCAAATGAAAGACAAATGTATCCACAAGTGACTAGAAAATTATCTCCTCAATGGTCTCAAATAGTGTCAATGTACTCAACAAGTAATCAACAATAATCTCCTTAAAGCAATAGCAAAAACCTCCTCAATAATGGCAATATTCTCAATAAACTCCCTAAATCAATCATGGAACTCAAGTATCAATTTTATCCATAAAATTGATTTTCTAATCCATCCACTTCCTCTCAATAGCCAAGGCACATAATCAAGAATTTTTTCTTCAACTTCAAACCCTAACTCATGTGCATGTCTTCTAACTCAAGGTAGCAATTAACTAGGTCTCAAGTTCCTCGTTTAATTTCATAATTAAATCATGCACTAGGACATATAACAAGTTCAACACTTTTCAATCTTATGATTCCCTAATTTCATTAACATATACAACAAGCACCTATGATTTTATTTTTAATTCCACACCTTATAACTCCACATACAAAAATCACAAATATTTATTTCCACACCTTATATCTCCCTAATCACACACAACAATAACAAATATTTAATTCTACACCTTATAACTCCCTAAGCATATTAACACATACAAGAAGCATTTATTTCCCTAAAATCCTTATGACTCCCTAGTTATCACAAAAATAATTTTAATGCACCAAAAAATTGGTAATAACAAATATTACCATGCGCTGGAGATAAATACCTTTATATGAAATTCGCTGCCTTCGTAACCTTCAAAATCGTCTTTGCCAAAATTAATGCATCTTCACACCTTCGTGGGAGTCGAACTTCGTTCCTCTCACTTAGCATTGTGAAGCACTTACCACGTGGGCGCTAGCCCATGTTGGGATTTTAATCCCAAACACCCAACTTTAACCTGCGCTCAAATCTGAAACTCGATTTTACTTTCTTAGCAAAACACTTTGCCCTTGGCGGGATTTGAACAACAAACCTGCCTTGTGCAAAGTTTGTGCGCTACCAACTGCAGTATAGGCTCCTGCATGATGTCACTTTTCCACATTGTTTACTTGACCTTGATCTCAAATCGAAATTCATTTATCCTTCTTTCTTCATTGCTTCCCTTTCGATGACTCTCTCTCTCATGCGCTATGTCTAGTCTTCAATAAACAAAGGTTTTTCACCTTTTATTTATATGCACCTCCATCCTTCGAATGACGTCGGTGAATCTTTATTAATATCCCCAAACTTTGCACGTCGGTGGATAATGTAATTCAACTTTAGACTTTAGAATTATTAAATAAAAATTTAATAATTCACCTCTTAACTTTGAATTGGGATATGTCCTTCATTCTTTTGAATTTTGCCATGAAACTTTTTGCACCTATATTTTATTGGAAAACATTTTCATCCATCATAATTTGGAGAAGTCTTAGCATAGTGGTTTTAATGAAAAACCCTTTCCGTTGGTTTTAATAAAAAATATTTCCATCGGTTTTAATAAAAACCCTTGCCATTGGTTTTAATAAAAACTTTTACCATTGGTTTTAATAAAAACCATTAATATAATATTTAAAAAATTAAATATTATATACCTCTTGTGCCACAAAACCTTGTAAATATCCATGCTCTCCAAAATATCATAAATGATTATTTATGAAGTGCTTTTGCCACCAAAAATCAATGTGATCCATGTGACATCAATGACAATACAAAATAACTCAAATTGCCAACAATTATGTCATTCATTTTTCAATATTGGGATATTATTGACTTTAATTATATACTGTAGGTTGATTTTTTAACTATATGAGGGTCCTAATAATAATGAAGATACAAGCATTTAGTCTAATGTATTCCTAATTAGCATGGGTACCCACATATTGGGCAACAAGGAGAGGTTGGATCAATACAAGAAACTTTTAGAGGAACATAAGCAAATTATAGTGAATAGGACTAATGGTGATTCTCTTTAGAAACTTTTCATAATAAAAATTCAACTATCAGATATATACAAAAATTCAAATCTAAGGGGCAATAGAAACCTTGTTGAATTTATATTTTATTTTATGATTTAGGTATCTTTTAAAAAATTATTCATTGCGTAACACTTAATTTTTTTAAGTATAAAAGTTTGCTATGATGGAACTATTGACTTCCATTATATTATTATAAAATATTATCCTTTAAATATTCCATAAATAGAAATATAAAAAAATATTTCTTTTATAATATCATATAAAATGAAAAATTGCAATATATTTTGATTATTGTGCTTAAAAACCTTCAGTGATTTTTTCTATTGTGTTCCATCCCACGCTCAAAGTATGACTCTTAATAAACTTCATTTCCATTTAGGTAGAGTGTAAGTTTTTATTATTCACTTTCATGCCCCTATTTAAGACCAGTAAGTTCATATAATTTATTTTTCATGATCCAATAACCCTTCAAGTATAAGAGTCTAAATTTCTTATATACAACTTATTAGATCTCCATATTTTATATCCTTATGTAATATGGGTGGTTAAGTTTACTTCCATATTTAATGGACTATGGGATTTATTACATTTTTTTCCTTCTATGTCATAGTATGACTAATGGTATAATAGTGTTGGAAAATATATTTAAATATCTCATGGGTAAATTTTTCTAGGATCAAATCACTCACACATAAAATCACATTCAATGGTAACACAAATATTGCACAACAAAAACTTCTCTATTACATTCATAAATCATAATTTCTCATATTACAAACTTGTTTGGTTACATAGCATGGAGCTTTATCTCTAATATATACTAATACTCATGATTTTTGCTCTCGTATAACCCATAGAATATAGAACCTTTCACATGCCTTACATTATGAAAAATATTCTCATGATTACATAACCTCCTAGTTCACATCTTGACACATCTTATATGACTCTTCACTTGCACACTTGAACAACTGTTATATCACACTTGCACATATGACACCTTTCACACTTTATTACATAACACATAAACACTCTTTACATATTGACACACTTCCTAATCTATATATTTAAAATAGTACTCAATGGTACTTCATGGTACTCTATGGTACCAAATAATGTAATATCGTTAACACCCCCTCATATTAAATTATTTGGTGTGAAGGATTTTAGCCTTCAATCTCTGACTCTGGTATTTATTCTTTGGATTTGGCTCTCATATTGCTTGAATTTTTGGAACTATCTTATAAACCTATTATATGCAATGCTTACAAGCATTTTTTTCTATCCATAAAAACATTTTAACTTTTCCATGATCCTATTCCAATTTGATTTATTGAGTCATCTATTCAATTTTATTTTTGTGATTTGTTTTTGGTTTGGTCTTTTCATAAATCTTACAATTCTTAAATGATCTTGATTTTAATCCATCTTTCATTTGTTCCTATTGTCTCTTTCTAGCTAGTTTTATTTTGTCATCTAAAACATCAATGATCTTGGAAATTTTTGAATGATTTGTATTATCAATGTTATCACCCTCACGCCCAATTTGATCTTCATATTCATTATCTATAATCATTCCCATAAGGGCTCTTATTTCATTTTCACTTTCATTTTATGTCTCTTGATTTAATTTTCCTTTCTTATTTTATTATTTTAGTTGTTGTTGTTTTATAAGTTGATTTCAAGATTGATATTATCTCAGTTGGAACCTTTGAAAAGGTCTATTCATTTTATTTCTTTGATTCAAATAATTATATCTACAATAGCTTGTAGTATGACCTTCTATATTGCATATGTGATAATATTTTATTCTCCATTAAAATTGATATTGGGATGATGCAACAATATTATTTAATATATTTTTATTTGATACCAGAGCATAATTAGATATTTTATCTTTGACTATATTTTCCACTTCATGTTCTTGAAGAACATTAAGTAATTCATCAAAGGATATAGTCTTATTTAGCACTTGAAGAGAAGTGACTAAATTTTTTAATGTCTCTGGGAGTTCTTTTAACATAACTTGGGCAAGAAACTTGTCTTCCACTTTTTCTCCCATAGTTAATAACTTGGATTTCAATTTTTCTATTATTTAAAGGTAAATTTCTATACTTTCTCCACTATGAACATTTAAATAATATAATTGCAATTGCAAGTGCAAAATAGTCGCTTCATTATTTCCTTCAAATATTTTACATAATTTTATCCAAGCACTTTTTGAAATCTTTGTTTCACTTATATATGGTTTAATTTCATCTATTATGCCAAATGTAGTTAGCATGAGATCTCTTGCATCGTCATCCTTATATTTTTTTTTTTCCCATCCTTTGGTATATCCTTTTTTCCATTTAATATATCCCAAATGTTTTCAACAATGATAAATGATTTCATTTTATTTTCCATGATATAAAATTTGGCCCTTTCAAAAATTGTGATTTTTTTTAAGGATAAAAACAAGATTTTGAAAGGGCTCGAACCCTTTTACAACACAAAATCAGCCCATAAATTACACAGCTGCCAAGGGCAAATAGCCAGAGATCCCCTAGATGCGAGACAAACAATATCCATCCTAGATACCAAATAGCTACAATCCTTCGTTGTAAACTTTTCTAAGTCCTCATGGACCACCCTAGGGTGGATCCATCTCATATCCTCTCCTTTAATGGAACCAAATTTTGCTAGCTAGTCTGCTGGTTTGTTACCTTCTCTATAGACATGGATAAATTCAACTTCTTCAAAATGCTTTATAATATCTCTAATATATTGTACAATGTAATCAATTTACCAATTAACTTCTCCCTCCTTTTTCAAAATATTGATAATATTCAAGGAGTCTCCTTCAAAGATAACTTTTTTAGCACCTAGATCCTTTGCTAGCTTTGCACCTAGATGTAAAGCATTAACTTCAGCTTTATTACTAGTAGTAATTCCAAAAAAATTGTAAGCTTCCCCCACTAATCTATATTTATTGTCCCTCAAAATTACTCCTGCTCCAACCTTACCTAGGTTAACTTTGGATGCCCCATCAAAATTGAACTTCAACCAATCATCTCGAGGTGGTTTTCATTTTACATCAGTTCTAACCTAAATATTTTCCTCTCCACCACTAATAGGTTCCAAATTCCATGCCTTAGCTATCATAGTCTCTTCAGTATTCTCTAGCTTGATAGGGTACTTGATATATTTAATATTCTCCTCTAAAAATTTGGTGATACTTCCAAAACTTCTCATTGCAGACCTTTTTTCCCCTCTAAAAAATCTCCTGTTCCTCTCTAACCAAACTTCCCACACAAAATTAAATGGAATCAGGTTATAAATTACATTAATACGAGGACTAAAAAATGGGTTCTTCCATTGTTGTAACCATGGAACCATATTAGAAGGCATCACCCAAGAGATGCCCATCCTATTGATGAGGAGCTAGAAAATATTTAGAGCATAGGGACATTCAAAGATGTGTTTCACTGATTCTTTTGCCTTTTTATTAGCATAGTGCATTATCTAGGGTATTACATTATTATGCAAAAGTAGCGCTCATAGATTCTCTCTGAGTCATTTGGTTCATCAACCAACTCGATGATTCCACAACCACCTCAAAAATGAATTGAATGCTTTGTATATATTTCATTTGCAATATAATATCTAATTGCTTCATCAAAATTTAACATGGTACTAGAGCCACGGGTGATTGAAGATAGGAGAAGGTTGGTTAAGGTAGTTTCTAGCACCAACTACTCCAACTCCTCTTGTGACACGGTTCTTGGTCAAGTAGATGCAAGATAGAGCATAGTCAGACAGAGCACACAATGCAAGACAACAGAGCATAGTCAGATAGAGCACGTAGATGTAGGATAGCTAAAGCACATGGTTTGAGGCATGTAGACATAGGACAGTAGAAGCACGTAGTTCGAGGCACACAAATGTAGGATAGCCAAAGCACGTGGTTTGAGGCATTCAAACACAGGATAACAGAAGCAAGTAGTTTTAGGCACACAATCACAGGACAGGGTGGAGGCAAAATGGAGGTAAAATGGAGGGTTGGTTGCTCGAAGGCAACCAAAAGCCTTAGTGGCTTTCATTTCTTTTAAAGCCTCTCAAAGTTCCCACATGAAGAATGTGGGATTATTATTTTTTTTCCTTCTCTGTGCTCGAAGGTGCTAACTATACTCTTATGTATGTCCATGTTTGTTGAGCACCCTAGCTCGAGTGGTATGCATGGTGTTTATTTGGAGGTAGGTCATAGGTTCGACTCCCATCAGGAGTAAATTTTTTGATGCCCCTTCCACACGGTTGATGCCCCCTCCATACGGTTGACACCCAGTGCCCATCGATGATGCTCGAAAGTATTTTTGATGCCCACCGCCCACTGTTTGACACCCTGCGCATCTTGTTTGATGCCCTGTGTGAAGTTGATGCCCTTAGAAAAATAATGACACTCTAAGAAAAAAAATTTGACACCCCATTTTTTGTCAATTTTTTGTTTTTTTTGTCATTTTTTTCTACCCATTTTTGACCTCAGAGAGTCATTTTTTCCACACCAGAAGCCATTTTTTGGTCCGCAAAGGAGCAGTTTTTTCGTCTACAAGTTAGAAGCGATGCTCATTTTCTCCGAGGTATTCTTCCATACATAGCTTCCTTCCTTTCAAAGTTTTTTTTTGGAGGGATAAGTAGTTTTTCATTGGAATTGGAAAGGGTCATTTTTTTCCCATTGTTTATTTTGCAACAAAAAGGGGGGATCTCATACGCATTTATTTCTTTCAAAAATCTAAGACAAAGGGGGGAATAAATTTGTGGAAATTGAATATATTATTTTCATCTCAAAACTGGCATTGTAATAGGTGCATTTTCGATGGAAATCGACACCTCAAGTAGTTAAATTTGTGGGCATTTGTGGTTGTTTTTTGCATTTAAATTTCCTATTTTCTTGCATTAACAATCACACAAATAAAAGAAAAGACCCCAAATTTATACACCTATTTGTGCAATTTATTGCACAACAACGTTCGGTATATATGATACCTCTGGTCCACACTTATAGGTAATGCTGTCGTGCTTGGACTACTGTATCTAATGCCTAATATAGCTGCAAAAACGATGTCTGAGCTTGTTCTCTATCAATCATCGGGGAGAAATAAGGCAAACCAGTTCTGATATTCACTTCATTTATACCCTAATCATTATTGTTGTTAGACATAAATCCTGACAAAGTGATTTTTGAAGTGTTTAGGGGAAGTTACGCCCCATGCATGAGGAAAGACCTTCTATGGTAGGTGTCATAAACAAAATGATTCCCTTTCAGTATCACCTAAGTTTCACGTATCGTTATGCTCATATATACTTATAGTCTCCCTCACGTAAGGGTGGGTATATATAGAGAAGTTTGGTATAAAGGTCTAGCAGGTATAAATAAAGGGGGACCATTTGGTGTTATAAGGAACCTTCACAATGGCCTCTGTTCACAAATATCTATCAGATTCATAGTTGTTGAAAGGTTCTAACTTCACACCATGGAAGAATAAGATGCGTGCTATTCTTCAAGTGGAATATTTGTGGGATGTAGTGACTGGCACTACAAAACGCCCTACAACAATAGGAGCAGATCAAGAAGAGTTTGATAAGAAGGACAAAATATATCTCATGTTTATCCTGCTTGCTACTACAGATGAGATCCAACCTCATATCTATGATGCAAAAACTAGTAAGGAAGCTTGGGATGCTTTGATTACTATTTATGAAGGAAAGAATCGGTCCACTATTCTACACCTTCAAACTCAACTTCATACACTCAGTATGAACTCTGGTGAGACAGTTGATCTATTCCTATGTAGAGTGGTGGAATTGAAAGCCAAATTGAATACTATGGGACAACCAGTGGATGATACTCTCTTGACCTCTGTCATCTTGAGAGCATTGCTCGAGTCCTATAAGGTGTTGATAACCTCTCTTAATGTATCTGGAAGACAAGTATCTTTTGTGGAATTGGTGAATTTGCTTCAAACTGAGGAGGAAAATCAGTTTTAGAAGGATGAAGTGCCAGATAATGCCCTCTACACCAAACAAGGGGTAAGAAACAAGGTCAGTTTCAAAAAGGAGGATCTTCATCAAAGGGAAAAGGGAAACAACATCAACAGAATGACAAAAAATATTGCAAGATTTGTGATATGAATAACCATGACACCAACAGGTGTTGGTTTAAGAACAAGCAACAGAATGACCAAGATCATAAGAAGAAGAACAAAGGGAAATACAAACCACAGAAAAAGAATAAGCAACCCAAGGGACATGTTGCTTATGCCAAATCAAATTTAGACTCAGATTCTGCAGAATCTGACTCAGACTCTGAGAGAGCACACAAGGTGCTCATGACTCATACTTCATCTCTGTAGCTAGATGTTGTATGGTATATTGATTCAGGTGCTAGTAAGCACATGACTGGTGATAAATCATGGTTTGAGATATTTGAGGAGAAAGAAGGTAAGCCAGTCACCATTGCTGACAATCAAGTCTACCAAGTGAAGGGTGAAGGTGATGTTTCTATCACTCTTCCAGATGGCAAATGTCAGATTGAAAAGGTACTCTATGTTCCTGGATTGGCTAATAATTTGTTGTCAGTCCCTCAAATGTTGGATCGAGATATGGATGTTGTGTTTCATGTTGCAAAAGGAAAAAAGAGATGTTTTATAACCAAAAAAGGAAAACATGTAGCAACCAGATCATACAAGCATGGCTTGTTCATTTTAGATGCCATTTCCACACCTCATGTTGCCCTGGCAGCAACTACAAAGGAGGCTACTTCTCTATGGCACAAAATATATGGGCATCTAAGTTCAGGATATTTGCTCGAGTTGAGAAAATATGAGATGGTGAGAGGACTTCCCAACCTTTCATACACATTGCCCATATGCTCAGATTTCTTAGCAGGGAAGCAACATCGAGTACCTTTTGAAGCTAGCTCTTCAAGAGCTAAGAAACCATTGGAGTTGGTACACACCGATCTGTGCGGTCCTATGCCAAATAGTTATGGTGGAAAGAGGTATTTTTAGTTGTTTGTTGATGATCACTCACGAAAGATGTGGGTTTTCTTTCTTCAATTGAAGTTTGAGGTATTTTTGTACTTTCAATAGTTCAAGAAGCTTGTTGAGGAGTCAGGGTGTTTCATCAAGACCCTCCGCTCAGATCGAGGGGGAATATACCTCCAATGAATTTTCATCATTTCTAAAAGAACATGGGATTAAGAGATAGCTGACTATAGCCTATACTCCCTAGAAAAATGAATTTGTTGAGAGGAGAAACCATTCCATCATGGAAATGAGTCACTGTATGATTTTAGGAGCACATCTTGAGCAGCAGTTTTGGGCAGAAGTAGTGAACACAGTAGTGTACCTCCTGAATAGAGCTCCCACAAAGGCTCTATAGGGAAAGACCCCACAAGAAGCATGGAGTGGTAGGAAACCCTCCATTTCTCATCTAAGAGTTTTTGGATGTAAAGCTTTCATGCACATACCAAAACAAAAGCGGAAGAAGTTAGATGAGAAAACCCTGCAATGCATTTTTCTTGGTTACGATGAGCATTCAAAAGGATATCGATTGATAGATCCAATAACCAAGAAAACACACACTAGTAGAGACGTGGTATTTGATGAAGCTTCCACATCTGATATCACATCTACAGATGTATACCTTGAAGAAGAAGAAGAACCTAAGAAGGAAAGTACTCCCCCAAAGAAGAAGGTTCCAAAGTGGTATACTAGTACATTGAGAGATTCTAAGTTGAATTCACTTCTAGATCTAACTCAAGATTGACCTTGCACTCGGAGTATGACACAACAGAGAAGAGTAGAGGCATCATCTTCAGAGGTTGATGAACTTTACCAACAGTTTGATGAACTATCTGTAGATGCAGAGGAAGACAGAGAAACAAATGTGGATGATGATGAATGGGTTTATATGATAGCATTGGATGCAAATGAACCTGCAACAGTTCCAGATGCACTTAGTGAGCCTCAGTGGAAGGCTACTATGGAAGCAGAACATACATCTCTCATGAAGAATCATACATGGAAGCTAGTTAATCTACCTATAGGAAAGAAGCCCATAGGCTGCAAATGGGTGTTCAAAGTGAAGTATAAGGTAGATGGTACTATTGATAAGCATAAAGCCCATCTTGTTGCAAAGGGCTATGCTCAGAAAGAAGGCATAGACTATGAAGAGACTTTTGCTCCTACTACAAAAATGACTACCATTCGAGTACTTTGTGCCATGGCAGCTCAGTTTGGGTGGAAGTTACATCAGATGGATGTAAAAAGTGCCTTCTTGAATGGTGACCTACAAGAAGAAGTGTACATGACCCAACCCGAAGGATTTGTTGTTGAAGGGCAAGAACAAAAAGTTTGTAAGTTGATCAAATCCTTGTATGGGCTGAAACAAGCTCCTCGAGCTTGGTACATAAAAATAGATAGTCACCTAGTGCAACATGGTTTTCAAAGAAGTCCTTCAGATGCAAATATCTATATCAAGAACAATGGTTCTGACATAGTGATTTTGGTGTTATATGTAGATGATCTTATCATAACAAGGAGCTCAGAGAATATGATTGATACAGTCAAAGATGATTTGAAGTAGTCGTTTGAAATGATAGATCTAGGACTTCTTCACTATTGTCTTGGTTTGGAAGTGACTCAGGAAAGGTATCATATCAGAGTCACACAAAAGAAGTATGCCAAGACATTGATTGATAAATATCGTATGACTGATTGTAAGTCTAAGGCAACTCCAATGGAGCCTGGACTCAAGCTATCATGATATGATCAATCACCTCAGGTAGATGGCACTCTCTATCACCAACTGATTGGGAGTCTCATATATCTAACAAATACCAGGCCAGACCTCAGTTTTGTTGTAGGTTATCTTTCAAGGTTCATGCAGGAACCAAAAGTGAGTCATTGGAAAGCAGCAAAAAGAGTCCTTCATTATGTCCGTGGTACTACATATTTTGGCTTGGAGTACAAAAAGAATAGCAAGTTCTATCTATAGGGATACACAGACTCAGATTATGTCGGATCTATTGATGATCGCAAATCAACTTCTGGATATATTTTTCATCTTGGATCTGGTCCTGTCTCTTGGCATAGTAAGAAGCAGTAGGTGGTTGCCATATCTTCTACAGAGGTAGAATATCACACAGCTAGTGGAGCAATCTATGAGATAATTTGGTTAAGTCATATTCTTACAAATATGGGTCTTCCAAAGAATCTGCCACTACATTTATTTTGTGACAATCAAGGTGTTTTGAATCTTGTCAAGAATCCCATATTCCATGATCGTACCAAACACATTGACACTAGATGTCATTTCATTCAAGATGAAGTTCCAAAGCATCATATACAGCTCCAATACATTCCCACTGATGAGCAAGTTGTAGATATCTTCACCAAGGCACTTGCACATGTCAAATTTGAATTGTTTTGCAATGCTCTTTGTATTTGCCAATAATGTAATAAGGGGGGATGTTAGCATAGTGCATTATCTAGGGTATTACATTATTATGCAAAAGTAGCGCTCATAGGCGCTCTCCGAGTCATTCGGTTCATCAACCAACTTGATGGTTCCACAACCACCTCAGAACTGAATGCTTTGTATATATTTCATTTGCAATACAATATCTAATTGCTTCATTAGAATTTAAAACTTTTGACATAAACTACATCTTTTAAGAAACTAAAAACCTCTATTCTTAAGATTATCCAATGTTAGGATCTTATTTTGGATTGCTTCCCAAAGAAAAGTCTCCAGTTTAGGAATAGCTTTCTTACCCCAAATTCTATTCCAAGGGAAACCATTATCTACAGTAGAATCCAAAATATCATAGGATGTCTTCACACTAAATTTCCCATTCTTAGTTCTGCTCTAGACCATGGAGTCTCTATACATGAAAACACCTAAGTAATAAATCTTTAGTTTAACTTTAAGGAGGTTTAAAGCCTCCAAATTCTTAGGGTATGCCTCTAAATATTTCTAGCTCAACTGGTTATCCAATAAATTCATGTAATCACAATTGTTTTTACCATATCTATCTTCTAGATCCTCTTTTAGATTAGAGAAAATATTATTGTTGCCTAAATGGTTGCCATCTAACCAGAAATCTTCCTAAAAACTTATAGAGACCTCATCTCAAAAACACCATTTCACAACCTTCCACAAGGCCTCCCCAGCCTCAACCAAGTGTTTCCATAAATAAGAGCCATGACAAGGGTTATAAACTATTCCAAAGAGGTACCTAAAAATTTCCCATGAACATAGGCATACCAAGGTAAGAAGAAGGTAAGGTTGACATAGGACACCCTATCACTCTATCCACCCTTCTATGGAAAGATAATTTAGTTTTAATGAATAATATCTTGCTATTATCCAAATTGATATTTTTTTGAGAGGCACACTCATAAATGTCTAAGATTATTTTAAATTGAGTTACCTCTGCCACAGTAGGATTACAAAGTAAAATGGTATCATCCACAAACTATAAATGAGTAATACCCTCAATATTATGAGCTGGTTTAAGGTCCCCTATCCGACCAGAAGCCTTCACAGCATGGAGGTATCTTCCAAGAATTTAATCCATAGTAATTAAATTATAAGGAGAGAGGGTATCACCTTATCTCAGACTCTACTACTATAAAAAAAGTGTTGGTTTATTATAGATTAAAACAAAGTACCTTGCAGTCTTATAACAACTTCCAACCCATCTTCTCCACTGTCTATAAAAACCAAAAGCAGTCAAAACTTTATCAAAAAACTCCATGAATCTCTATAATAAGCCTTGCTCATGTCTAACTTCAGGAACATACATTTTATTTTACCAATTATGATAGAATGCATGAATTCATGAAGGTATATAATCCCATCCAAAATATGTTTACCCTTAACAAATCCTCCTTACTCATCAAAGATAATGGAGGGGAGGAAGATCTTCAATCTGAGAGCTATCACTTTAGATATAATATTGTAAATAGTGTTGCAAATACTTAAAGGTTTAAAATATTTGAAGTTTTTTAACCTTTTCTTCTTAGGAACTAGAATAAGGAAGGTATTGTTAGAATCCTTTAGGATCTGACCCAACTTCAAAAATTTCTTCACTGCTTCAATAACATCAACTTTAACTATATCCCATAATGTTTGGAAAAAACCTGCTTGGAACCCATCTAGGTTTGGATATTTATCTCTACTGATGGATAAAGTAGCTATCCTTACCTTTTCTTCCTCAATCACCTTTAGAAGCTTAGCATTGTTCTCCTTGAATATCAACCTAGGAATGTGATTAGTCATATCCTTAATCGTAGTTTCATCCTCTTCCATATCTTTAGCTAGAATATTTTGATAGAAGTCCACAACCTCATGCTCAATTTCTTCACTCTCTCTAATAACTTGGCCATCATCCTTTAGAATTTCATCAATGTGGGCAGAACTTTTGTTTTTTATGGTGGAGATATGGAAAAACTTAGAATTCCTATCACCTTCTTGCAGCCACTGAATCTTGGAATTTTGCCTCCAGCAGGTTTCTTCCTTGGATTCAACAATGATTATTTTGTATTTTCCATAATATAAATCATTCAATAATTTTTTTAAATTAATCAATTTCAATTTTATCAAATTTAATCTTCTTCTTGTGTCTCCAACAATTTCAATTCATT
This sequence comes from Wollemia nobilis, assembly GCA_028583015.1. Taxonomy (NCBI): domain Eukaryota; kingdom Viridiplantae; phylum Streptophyta; class Pinopsida; order Araucariales; family Araucariaceae; genus Wollemia; species Wollemia nobilis. Next base: position 1,208,063 of record JAQPPZ010000228.1, on the reverse strand, counting down.
TTAAAATTTCAATTTAATTCAAATTTCAAATGTTTAATTTCCTTATACCTCTCATTCATTGATTCATTCCTTGATAATTCCTTTTAAATCCCAAATTTTATTATATTAATTATTAATACCTTATATCTCTAAATTTATCCTTAAATCCTTATATATTCTTAATTTAGAAAAAAAAAAATCAAACACCCAAAAATAAGTTATAAGACAAATATGCCCCTTAGAAATCTTAAAAAATTAATACTTTACCTTAATATCTACCACATATCACTTAAAATTTATTTTAGGGTATTTAGAATAAATGTTATGTGCTCTACTTTCTTCTAGTAAACATTACAATAGTTTGATTGGTTCATTTTCAAAGAATCGAATTGGATCTTCTCTTACTTCCTCTTCTCCTCAAGTCTACATCTTTCAACTTCCTCTTTATTTCAACTCATGTCTTCTTTGATTCAACATTATTTACATGGCTTAGCCTCACAATATACTTTCTAATGCTTCATCTCTCTTTAAATATTTTTCACACAACTACACATTATCATAGGCTCCTCCTTCAATCTTCACTTTGATATCTTATCCAATATTTATCATTCTCTAGCTTACATTGGCGCACTCTAGTAAATGTATCCTCACCAGTTTGCATTCTCACTTATTCCAACCATGTCTTCCAATATTTCAATGTTCTCTATAGCAACGTTCAACACTTCAATCTATAACTTCACCTTCAACACTATCCAATGCAACTTCTTATCAACATTCAATCTTCACCAAACCTTCTCCTTCAAAACACCAATATATTTCTTCTACAGTATCCTCCCAAATTTATGTCTTCTATTATAATACCTCTCCAGTTCTGCTTCCAAGCAATCCTTCCTTAATCTCAATTACTTCTCATGTTCACTTCACCAATATTCTTTCTTCCTTCTCCAAACTCACACTTCCAATAATCTCTCATCAGTGTAGCTTTGAGCCAAGATGGATCTAATACCATTATTTAAAAATATGCCTAAATATGTCATAGGTACATTTTTCTAATATTAAAATCACTCACACATAAAATCACATTCAATGGTAACACAATTATTGCACAAAACAAACTTCTCTATTACATTTAAAAATCATAATTTCTCACATTACAAACCAATTTAGTTACAAATCATGGAGCTTTGTCTCCAATATATAATAATACTCATGACTTTTGCTCTCCTCTAACTCATAGGATATGCAACCTTTCACATGCCTTACACTATGATAAAGACTCTCATAATTACATAACCTCCTACTTAATATCTTGACACATATTATATGACTCTTCACTTCCACACTTGACACCTATCACTTATGACTCTTCACTTGCACACTTGACACCTTTCACACTTTATTACATAACACATAAACACTCTTTACATCTTGACACATACTTTTGACACACACACTTCCTAGTCTAAATATTTATGATAGTACTCAATTATACCAAATAATATAATATCACTAACAAATAGTATTACACTCTTATATCCATTAAAGAACCAAATGAGAATAATTATATAGAACTATCTTATTCCTTCCTACATCCATTGCTTAGACTAGAAAAAACTAATTCTATCCACCTTCTATGTCCAAATCAAAACTAGTGTATTACATTAATTTTCAAAACCATCATATATGTCCTAGATAAAATTAATATTTGAAGCAATTAACCAAACTAATGAATCTTCATATTCCCAAACTCCCATCTATTTTCTTTCTAGAATTGGGAGTGTTTCATTCCAATTTTTAAAATCAATGGTATGATTAATTTGACTTCCTTCAATGTCCATGTATGGGACTTTCAAATTTACTTAACTATTTATTATATTCATGTAATACTAATTAACTTCTTAGCTTTAACTTCTCCTCATGCCCAGTTTCTAGACTAGCGAGTTTGAATGGAAAGGATCATGACCAAGAGCTTACTATGATAATAAATTACTTTAGTCAAAATAACTATATTTTAATGTTCTATTGTTTTTATTTCATAGTTAAATTAGTAATTTATATTACCATAAAAATAAATGCATTAGCATCTTGTCATGTTTATAATACTTTAATTATTTTTAATGGCACCTGATCAAGATGTGTAAGGGTATAAAACATATCAATGACTTATGATTCTATATGATTTCTTCAAAAAATCAAGACAAAACCACATATGTCCTAAGTGCTCTAATTCTACCTTATTCACAATAACTTAACTATCATAACTAACAAATTAATATGAAAAATTAGTTAGCCCTAATTCATAAGTGGCAAACTATATTTTTTATTCATAAACATAGCATGTTTCTTACAATTTTGCATACATATAGCCTAATAATGTAATAGTATTTAATTTTAAGTTGGGCTATATTTTAGAAATGCACAAGTTATACTAGCATTCTAAGTTCAAAAAATCAATAACATAAATAAAATATTTCTATACATACTATCTCTTTAATATCATATACATTTTTAGGTACTTTGAAGTATGAATAATTTATTTTGGTCACATTAATTCACTTAATAGAAATAAAAATACAAGTTAACATAATACTTCATTCAAAATGACATAGCATCACAAAATCATTCTTCACATAACTTCAAAAATATACTACAATCCTTACATCACCATGCTAGCTAACCATGGTTTGGTTTCTATACTAGAGTACAATATACAATACCCAAAATTATATATTTTTTTAATTTAACAAGCAACATAGCTATCCTCCCTCACTTTTCATACTTCAAGGAATATATAATATAATTTTACTTCAAAATCATAATTTTAACAATAATAATGTGCTGCAAAGTACAAAGGTACAATGACATCAATATTATAATGATCTAGATGTCATAGTACAAATACAAGTAAAATAATTTTGAAGGTTATTCTCTTTTCAACTTTTTATTTTCCTATTGTTATTGAATTTGTGAGGGAAGCATCACTCAAGTACTTTACTACCTAACAAAATGGTATTCTCTTCAACACCCCATCTCAACATCATAATTGAATGTTTTATCCTTTATGAAGGAGCAAATATAAGGAATCAATCTAGTTAGAGAGATAAAAATATTGTAAAACTACTCATGCATCAACCATACATATAGCAAAATACAATGAACTTATGATTAATCACTCACAAATAGATCTAGCTTTTATTGCAATGATCAACTTCTACTTAGATAACACAACTATTGTATATTTATGGCGTACATCAATATTTTTACATCCTAACATGCAATTCATACTTCTTATGATAAATGTAGTCTCCTATGAATGTAAAAATCATCATACTACCCCTACTTCATGATATATAGGTCATGTTATGAACCTATATTCTCATTAACAATAAATAATTCACCAATGTACAGAAGTTTCAAACATGCATCCATAAATAAATTCCACAATAATAATCCACATAATAAAATAGATATTGATAATACCCTTGAGGTAGGGTAACACCATACAATGCTCCTTATTTTTTTTTATAAGTTAAAACATTTCATTTCTTTCGGGTTTTAAAAGGTTGACCCCAAAACCTATTTACAAAAATAACATATGCTGAAAAATATCAAAGAGAAAAATAGGGGAATGCATCCCCGAGAGAGACCCAATCAAAAGGAGAAGGGGGACACAACCCCTCCTAGGATCCACCATAAGACAAAACTGGCACCACACAGGGCAGCCTCAGAAACACAAAAATAAGACAAGAAAGCTAATCCTCCTTAACATCCTCTTCATCCTCCTTATCATCTTCCTTCACCTCATCCTTGACCGCATCCTCAGAGTTGACCTCGTCCACCTTGGAATCTTCCTGACCCGAGAATTATTCATTGAAGAATAGAAGATGCAGGGCCTCCCAAAGGTCAGTAAGGGAATTCACCAGGTTCAAAGTGGTCATGATGATGAACCACTTTAGGACCTTGGCATTGATGTCCTGATCCTCCTCGTCAGGCATGATTTCAATAATATTCTACTTGTCTTGAATGAATATGTTCCTTAGGTGAGTTGAGGATCTGGTGGGGCTCTCAACTTTCTCACTTTTGATTTTCTTTCTCACCAACAACTCTCTAATAACCTCCACCACCACTCTTTTCTTGGTGGACATGGTCGAGGAAGGGGAATAGGATGCACTAGGTTTGGCCTGGCTAGGGCTAGGTTTGCCTTTGGGGGCACTAGGGGGAAGGGCTTGAGGGCTATGAATCATAATATGACTATAAATAACCTTAAATAAACCCTGGTGAGATGGAAGGTCATCACCCTTCTTCCTCCTATAGGCATCAATTGAGTAACTAATGGAGTTGAATAGAAAATGGGGGATACTGATAGGATTGACATCTCTGAAGTGGTTGATGAATGCAAAGTGGAAACTACATAACACTTTCTTTGGGTCATCCACTATTATGAATTCCATAATGGGCTTCATGATGTCATTCCAAGGGGTGGGAAGGTCCTTGCGTTGCAACCCCGACTTTACCTCCTTGTAAATCTTGTTGTTATCCTTGAACTCTTTCAACTCCACCTCCCAATTATGCTTCTCTCTATGGATTGATCTCCCCTTGGTCGATTTCCCAGTAATGGTAGTGAGGAGAGGAATGTCAATCATAAATTCTCTTCCATGAATGGTGACTCTTCCACCCTCCCATGTCTCTAGGACCACCATTGTTATCTTGAGGTCATCACCAAATTTTTTTTGAAAAATAAGGTGAAACGGCCCCCCCCCCCAAATCGGCTCCACAAAACTCATCCTAGGCAAGAAAATCAAACTGAGGAAACTGGTAGGGGGATTAAGGAATTGAGCAGAGGGAATGGAGCTCCAATGGCCGATCAGATCTTTGGAACACCTAGTGCAAGGATGCTTAGGGAACTTACCTTTTTGAAAGAAGAAGTGAAAGTTTTGGATACCCTTTTGGAGATTACCACTATCAATTTGGGGTTCCTCGCCTTGCTTCGGATTCATCGCAAGGAAAAGGAAAGTTTCAAAGCATTTCCAATTGGACCAATCACACAAGACCAGATGGTGGAGTTTGTGGTTGATGGTGGGAAGCCGAAGCATCACATTGGGAGTTGAGGCAAGACCAACGTGGTAGCAATCTCGAAAATAGACCCGACCTTGGCTCGAGTGGTGAATGAGGAGGACAATGATGTGGAAGGCTTTGATCACAAGGCTGACAGTGTTGATATCTTGGTGAAAACCATTGAAAGTGCCTAAATTTTTGCATTGGATATAGGACCTTTTGACATGAACACCCAAAAAAATAGGAGAGTTGTAATAGATCATCAAAAAAATAAACTAGGTTGAATGATTAATCTTTGACATTCTATACATCTTCTTGGTCCATGATATCTTTAACCACTTGGGGAAGTCCAACCATCCATGTGATCAGACTATTAACCGTGACCCCTTGATTCACCAGACTATCTGCAGCCCTATTGGATTCCCTGAAGGTGTGCTGAAATATGGTTTCCTATTGACTGAGGATAAGGATCCTCACCTCCTCAATGCAATCCTTAACCCTCCATGAAGGCCTCTTATTTTTCCTTAGATAATTGATGATAATAAGTGAATCTCCCTCAACTATTACCCTACCAGGATAATATTTTGCAAGGACTAAGCCTCACCACACAACTTTGGCTTCAACAACATTGTTTGTCTGGATTCCTAGATACTCAACAAAGGCAAAAATGACTTTCCCATTGTGGTCCCTAAGGATGCCCCCTGCACCAGCTTTTCTAGGATTACCTTTGGTAGCTCCATCAAAATTTAATTTGTACCATCCACTCGATGGAGGTATCCACTTAGAATTTTCTTTGCTATTTGATTGAGGTTGGTTTGGTTTTTCCTCCAAAGGAAGGTTCAAGGAGCACCCTAAGGAAATATCAAATCTGGAGGTAGGGCGAGTGGAGGGAGGCAAAAGGAGAGCATTTTATTTGGCAAAGGAGAGAATCTTGTTGGTGATCGAGGCAGGATTCAACTTGATATTGGAGAAGGCTCTACGGTTCCTCTCAAGCCATATTTACCATAGGAAATGGTGGAGGTAGGTGGTCCAAAGGAATTTGAGGTGGGGGTTATGAAAGGGAATGGGCCATTGGAGGAAAATTTTGACAATGGTATTAGGCTTGGCCCAAAGGATATGGAAGGCTTGGAGGAGACTATTGAGGATGGACAAGGAGAAAGGGCAAGTGAGGAAAAGGTGATGAGAGGACTCCCAATCCAATAGACACAAATAACACCTATTGGGGAAAATAATGCCTCTCTTGAGCAGATTGTCAATCGTAAGGATTTTGCTTTGAAAGACCAGCCAGGAGAAAAAGGAAATCTTGTGGACAAGACGTTTAGGCCACACAAGTTGATGAGGGAATAAGGGCTCCTCAGGGGTCAGAAGTAATTGGTAAGTAGACTTGATTGAAAAATATCTGCTCTTAGTGGGCTCCCAAAATAATTGGTCCTTAGGATTTCCAGAAGGAATAATGGTGAGATTCAACAATGATTCCAAAGAAAAGGATTCTATCGGGTGAGAATTGCTCTTGAGGGGTTTCCATATTTTCTTGTTGTTAGTAGAACTGAGGAAATCAATGACTTGTTGTCCCATCATGGCATCCATGAAACATTTCAGCCTAGATAGAATAGGATCTTCAATGAGGGGTTCTCCTCTTATCCATTTGTCCTTCCAAAAATCTATGTTACGACCATCCCCTAACTTCCATCTTAGTCCTTTTCTCAGCAACTCTCTGGAATTCAAAATGGATTTCCAAAAGGTAGATCCTCTGGTTGGGGCTAAGTCATTTAGGAAGTCTATTCCCTACAGGTATTTTCTCTTGATAATTGTTATCCAATCATTACTGACATTAGTCACCAAGTGCCAAGCTTGTTTGGCCATGAGAGCCAAGTTGAGAAGATGAATTCTCCTCAGGCCAATTCCTCCTTTGTCCTTAGGTCTACAAACCTTGTCCCAGGAAACAAGATGAAAGCATTGTTTGTTTTCTACCCCAGACCAAAGAAATTTTTTTTGGATTTGTTCTATTATGTGGTAGACCAAAGTTGGGGCTTTGAAGATAGACATGAAATACACTAGAATGCTTTGGAGGGAGGCCATGGTTAGGGTGGCTTTAGCGGCTTGGGAGAGAAGGTTTCCTTTCCATCCAACTAATTTTTTTTGGATCCTCTCGATGATATTATTCCACATTGAATTCGAAGGGTTACCAGTGAACAGAGGTAGGCCCAAGTAAGCCGAAGGGAGGGAGGACACAGAGCATTCTAGAATTCTAGCTATTTTGGTTTACCTCTGAATAGGGGTATTAAAAAAATATATCTTGCTTTTGTTAAAATTTACTTTTTGACCAGCTGCTTCTTCGTATAAAAGCAAAATATATTTGATTACCTTGGCTTCAAAAACTGAGGCAAAAGTAGAAATGAGAGTGTCATCTACAAATTGTTGATGCATGATAGGATTCATCTAGGATGTTGCTCTTATTCCTGATATGAGACCTGTCCTACATGCAACCTTTATGGTTCTTCCAAGCGCTTCAACAACTATGATAAATAGTAGAGGGGAGATGGGATCTCCCTATCTTAATCCCCTATTGCTCTAGAAATATCCTGTAGTAGATCCATTGATGAGGATAGAAAACCAAGGTTTGACAATGCATCCTTTGATCAAATTAACCCAATCAGGATGGAATCCAAATTTGAGAAGGATAGCAATGAGAAATTTCCAATTGATGTGATCATAGGCTTTGTTCATGTCAAGCTTGAGGGCAAAGGTAGGCTTCTTAGTCTGAGAGATAGAATGCAGAGCTTCGTGAATGGTGATGACTCCATCAAGAATGGATCTTCCTTGAATAGAGCTCCCTTGGCATGGATCAATGAAACTAGGCATAATTTCTTTCATCCTATTGGCAATAGCTTTGGTGAGGATCTTGTAGGTCACATTGCAGAGGCTTATAGGTCTAAAATCAGTCATGGATTTGGAAGCAGTGCCTTTTGGGATGAGGGCTATGAAAGTGGAATTATAACTTCATGGGATAAACTTGGAGGATTGGAATTCCTTAATGGTAGAACAAATGTCTTGCCCAACAATATCCCAAAATGTTTGGAAGAATCATGGAGGAAAGCCATCGGGACCAGGAGCTTTATCAGGATTCATAGAGAATAGGGTCATTCTGATTTCCTCATCAGTGAAGGGTGCCACAAGCTTGAGGTTGACTTCATCTGGAATGGAGTGAGGAATGTGATGGAGCATGGAATATTTTGCTGAAGTAGAACAAGGATTGCAGTCACCAAGGAGGGATCTAAAATATGATACCACTTCTTCTCTTATTTCAGTGATGTTAGAAGTGGAAGACCCATCCCCTCTCACAAGATCTTTAATTCTATTGTTACTTCTATTTCTCAGTGTTGATGCATGGAAGAATTTTGTATTGGCATCCCCCTCCTTGAGCCATAGAGCTCTTGACTTTTGTCTCCAGAAAGTTTCCTCACAAGCAAGGATATTGTGATATTCTGCAAGGGTGTTTCTTTCCTCTATCCTGATTTGTTCATCATTCTATCCATTCTGAATTTTGCTCTCTATGATGGCTAATCTATCTAAAATTGCTTGCTTGTTCTCGAATAAATTCCCAAATATTTCTTTGTTCCAGACTTTGAGGTTTTCTTTGACATGTCTGAGTTTTTGGGCTAATATGGATGATGGACTTCCTTGTCCAATCTGTTGCCACCATTGAGAAATTCTATTTTTGAGGTCAGGATGGTGAATCCACATAGCTTCAAATCTGAAAGACCTTTTGAAAGGATGGGCAGTCTCCAATTCCAATAGGAGTGGGTTGTGATCAGATCCTATCTTGGGTAGGGAGTGGAGGCTGGCATCTCCAAAGATTTGAATAGCTTCCTGTGAAAGAAATAACCTATCCAATTTAACTTGAATGAGTTGATTGCCTAATATTCTGTTGCTCCAAGTGTATTTGGCATCCTTAAGTTTCACATCCATGAGATTGTTTGCATCGATGAACTCAATGAAATCTTCCATACTTCTGATAGGTAAACCTGATCCTCCATTTTTGTTCGAGGGGTAAAGGGGTGTGTTGAAGTCCCCTGCTACAATCCAAGAAATATTATGAAAGGCATATTTTATGCTACTTAAGGTTTCCCATAGCAAAGCCCTTCCTGGAAGGGAATTTGGAGCATAAACATTGGATAGGATCCATGAATTATTGTTGTCTTTATCATGAAATAGAACACTGGTAATTCTATCACTTGACTGTAACACTCTTCCTTCCAGTTTCCTAGGGTCCCATAAGCACATTAGACCTCCAGAAGTGCCTCTGGCCTGGCTGAAAGCCGCTTCTCCTTTTTTCCAAATTTTCATTGCTACTCTGATAGATGCACTTTCATCAAGCTTCATTTCTTGCATTATGAAAATCGTGGGTTTAAGCTCTCTTCTTAATGAACTGACTACTCTCTGTTTAGTTAGGCCATTTAGACCTCTCACATTCCATGAGAGGATATTCATTTGGAATGTTTGGAATTTTTCTTGCTCCCCTTTCCTTGAGGTTGGGGAGGTTTGGTGTTTTTGCTATCATCTTTGAGTTGACTGATAACTGAAGGAAATAGAGTTTTTTGGATTCCATTCGCTATATCTTCCTTGACTCCCTTTTTCCATTGTTCAATTGTTGAGATTCTTCCTCTCTTCTTGTCACTTCCATAGTCTATTGGTGATTTCATTGAGCTTCACATTTTTTTGGGGCTAAATTTGTGTGGGATGATCTTTTCTGAGATAGGTTTGTATGGGACGATCTATTCTAAGATAGGGCTAGAACATCCAACCTTGGTCTGGTTTTTATCAGGGCTAGTGATTTCAGTCATTAATGGGTCTCTTAAGGGGCTCTGCCTTCCTTCCTTAATAGGATTAGGTATATCAAGAGGAAAATTTGAAGGGATATGAGATGGCCCTGACCTTGAAGGGGAATCTAAACTATTAGGGAGAGTAGTAATAGGGAAAATACCCTCTTCTCTATCCTTTTCCTGAAGAAGTGAATCATCCTCGAGGATCTAAAATTTATTGATGTTAGTGAATGGAGAGCATACCTTTTCCTCATCTGACTGAGAGTTGGTGATATGCTTTCCTTTGTTTGGAGGAGGCTGCATTGCTTTGTACATCCCAGATTGATGAGGTCCATTTCCTTTGACTGGATTGTATTGACCATTCTTGACTTGTTTGAAGAACCCTTTGTGCATCGGGTGTTTGTTGCCTTGATTCCTATTGGGTGGAGCACCTCAAAAATCAGCATTTTCCTTCATTGTATTTTGTTGCTTCAGACTTGGGCACTGACTTTTGAGATGGCCTTGGGTGTGGCATTCCATGCAAAAGGTAGGTTTATTTTCATACTCTAGAGCTTGGCATCATAGATAGGAACCATACCCTTGTTCAATAAATGTAGGGAGTTCGGAGTCCAAATTTGCATTCACACAGATCCTGGCATGAGTCATCCTAGTATGAGCCAGAGTTGCATGGTCAATAGCAATGAGATCTCCAATGATTCTTGCAATGCCTTTGAGAATGTCCTCATGCCAAAACTAAAAAGGAATATTTGGCATACAGACCCATATAGGGGTAAAATTTATGCTCTGTGTTTTGGATCGAAGTCCTCTACCCATATTCGGAGGAAAAGGCTTCACCACCCTAGGAACCACGGTCCCCCAATCAAGATGCAGCTAGCATCATCATGATTACTGAGATGAACGATGAAGAAACCCTTGTTACAAGCCACTATCTCCATATTGCCCAAAGTTTTCCATTTGGAGAAGGCCCATTTTCTAATTGTTTCAATATCAGGTCTTCCTCCTATGAACTTTCCAACCAAGGAAAAGTCCTCTAGGGATAAATAATATGCCATCCTATTCTCAGGGACTAGCAGTTTCCTACCTTCAGGAATGAGGTTTGAGTATGAGTCAATGGGTCTATTCCTTCCACCCTTGAGAGCCTCAATGAAAGATTTTTCCTGGGTGGGGCCCTTAGCAACAGGGTGGGCCACCTTGTCGGGATGTTTTTTGGGAGGTTCATCTCCCCAAAGTTCCTCAATTTGATTAGAGGCTTTGTCCTTATCAATCTATCCATCCTCAAACTGCTTACCTGCACCAGATTCCTCGAGGGCATCCTCCTGGTTTCCAAAGCTTCGAGATTCATCCTTCCCGCTTCTTGGATTTTGAATTCCTTGGTTCCTTCCTAAGTTGTGCCTACTACTCTCCATCCTCACCAGTTGTTGAAGAATTTAATCTTCAATATATACAATGCTCCTTATTGGAAGGAATCTATTCAATAATATCTCTATCTCCACAAGCCAAGACTTCATATATGATTCCTACAATTAGTGATACATATCTCTTCATACAAGAATATGATGGTTCACCTTCCATGAGTTATAAGGTCACCCATGTGGTGGTTCATCTTCCATGATTTACAAAGTGCATAATATTATAATATGAAACTTGTTATATATTATTATAATTTTATGCATGATCCATGCCATAATACAATATTATATGATATCCCCACACCCATATACTTATGTACCTAATATTCCATCCCCCTTACAAAAATTTGTTCTCCTCAAAACATAGGAAAAAACTAAATAATATGATCTTCTAAACAAATATGAGAATTGGTACCATTCTTGATCATCCATCCACCCTAGTGAAACTTTGATTGGTGGTGTTCATTATTGATGTTGATATGTCCTATACCACATGAAAATCCATAATTAACCCTTGGATTACATGTAATTCCATCATATATCATTTGTTTCTTTATTCCCTATCTCCATGATTGTTGCCTTTCATGGTGGTGTAGATGGTGATATACTCCAACCTTAGCCTGATGTTCAACATTTTGTGTCTCTACTTTTGGTTTATCCTTAAATTTTTCCTCTTCTTTAAAATATACTACCTCCTCCTTAGACTTGATTTTAGGTTCTTTTTTTTGTTCTTCAATTTTTTCCCCTATAATTGCTTCATATTTTCCTTACATGAGAAATATCCTATAATGTTATCTTCTTCTTCCTATACCATAACTTCATGAACTTATTTTACATATTAATAGTAACAATACCCAAAGAATGCAACCAAGTATAATCAAGAACAATATCCATAACATCCATCTCAATAGCATAAAAATCTAAATTTAAAATATATTTATCTATAGTGAACTTCAAATATTCAAAAATTTGAACATCCCCACCCTCAAGCTTTATATTTTTAATTTTTTTTGTTGTAACCTACAAACTATTAGTCAAGTCTCTATTGATGAAGTTATGCTTGTTGTTAGGGTTTCTGGAGACAATAAATTTTTTTTTTTGGATGCAACCATGAACTTGCAAAATAAAATTTATATATTCAAACAAATATTTTTTAGCATTATTTGACATCAAAGGTGTGATTTCCATAGCCTTTATATTATTATCCTTTTATTTTGATCCTCATATGTATAAAATGCAACTTCAAAGTTTTCTCACATGTATGTAAGATTATGGGCACTAGCAAAGTTCATAAACCAAGATAAAGCTTCCCCTTGTAAATAATCATAAAACTCACATCTCCATAAAATTTTAGAATATTTTGAACTTATAAAGTTTCCACCATTTTCTAGCATCACTATCATCCTCTCTAGTGGACATTGGCAACTCAATATGTTTTCCCAAAGCAGTTGGGGTTTTAAATAACTAAAAATTCTCAGAAATTAAAGTTTCTGAAATTTCATCTATTTCTTTCTTCAAACAATTAAATCTATAGAATTTTTTCAAAATAAAATAAATGAAAATTGATTTACTTACCCATATTGGGAGTTATGATTTTTTTCCTTTGCATGAATTTTCCATGTAGCCTTAAAAACAACATCAAAACCCCAAATTTTAATGGTTGTAACTCCCTCAATACTTATCAAAATTTAACAAGTGAGTAGTTGTTTTTGTAGTACTCAAAATAATCTACATTATGGTGCAAAAATACTCTAAAAATAATTTCTAAATAATTTAATGTAATTTTTTTTATTTTAAAAAAAATGCATGCAACCAAAAATTAGCACAAATAACTCAACTTCAAACAGTTATAACTTGATCAATACTTATCAGAATTTAATAAATGAGAAGTCAGTTTTGTAGTACTTGAAACAATCCATATGTTAGAACAAAAATATTTTGAAAATGACTATTGAAAAATTAACATGGCTCTCGCAATATGTGATATTTTTCTGAAAAAATATGCCCTGGCTCTGCAAAAACAACCCCACTTTGCTAGAATTGTTTCTCTAATACCAAATGTTATGAACCTCTCTTATTATAAAAAATAAATCATTCACCAACATGCAAAATTTTTAAACATGCATCCACAAATAAATTTCACAATAACAATCCACACAATAAAATAGAGATTGATAATACCCTTGAGTTAGGGAAATACCGTACAATACTCCTTATTGGAAGGAATCCACTCCATAAGATATCCAACTCTACAAATCAATAATTCTACAAATAACACTTGATATATGACTTCTATAATTGGGAGTACATCTCTCTTTATACAAGAATGTGATGGTTGACCTTCATTGAGTTACAAGGTCACCCATGTGGTGGTTCACCTTCCATGAGTAACAAAGTGTATAATATTGTAATATGGCACTATATTATATATTATTATAATTTTATGTGTGACTAATGCCATAATACAATATTATATTATATGCCCACATGCATATACTTAGGTACATAACAAGTCATCATACTAGATCCCTCTCTATCCAACAATAATGGTTTATTACTTTTAGATATAAAGTCATAATACCCTTAAAATTTCATGTATGAACATACAATTTTATACTCATTTTGTCTTTCTTATTTTATAAGTGATAAAAAACACTTCAAGAGTGGATGTTGGTGTGACTCGACATAATGCAACATTTTCTATCTATTCATGATACCATTTAAGGTGACTATAGTCATCTCATGAAAGTAACTCAAGCAAAATACCCCTAAACTTGTGAATCAAGGTTCAATCAATACTTGCATTAGGGGTATTCAAATGTGCCTAATTGTACTATAGCTATATGAATATTTTAAACTCATTCTAATAGTTTCCACATGTATAGAATCAACAAGGTGATTAGGTTACTCCTAGGTGTATACTATTACCACTACTTTTACATACTTGCAATCATGATAAACTATAGTCACCCTTTTTTTGTATAATAAAACATGGCAATGTGCATCCACTATTTTTCCATATATGCAAACATGGTAGTGTACAAAAACTCTTTTTCCATACATGCAAATATGATGACCATTTCCAATTCAAGAATGGGCTACAACCACTTCTACTACATATATGAAATATAAAATTAATATTTCTAGTTTATGGGAATCCTAAAGCCGCTTTGTTCTGAGTATTATATTATTTGGTATAATGTATGTGTCACTTTGTGAAAATACAATGTGTCAAAAAATAGAGGAGTATGAAGAGTCATATTGGCATGTGGCATGTTGAGAGCTTGTCTTAATGACAAGAATGTGAAAGGTTGTATTTCCTAGATTTGTAGAGGAGAGCAATAGTTTGAGGACTAAAAAGTCATGTATTATATTATATTGGAGATAACTCTCCATTTTTGTATCATAAATTGAATATGGAAGCATAATAGTGAAGATCTCTCTTTTGTGATATACATTTGTGTCAATATCTTGTGTCTATATTTCATGTGTGATCTTAATGTATTTATTTATGTTTCAATGCATAATATTGTGATCTTGGTTAATGTTTTGTTAATATGAAAGATTTTTATATTCCAACATGGTATCAGAGCTATGGAGAAAGAGCTATAAAGGAAGCTATGGAGGAGTGATTGAAGTTTTTGGAATAATCATCGTCATCCGACGACGAGCCCATAAGGTACTAAGAAAATATTTGAAGGAGTTGCTTCAACAAATAAACTACTATTGGTATAGCAAAGAGGAGCAATGTCCAAGGATATGATACACCATTGTGAATTTCACTAGAATCAAAGGTTATATCTATTTTTGGTTTAAAAATTTGGTGTAGCACTGTTGAGAAGATAAAAATATATTTAACACCACAAACCACTAGGGCTATGAACGTGAGTGTTGAGATTTTTTTAGAATAGGAGAAGTACCCATTGTGCATGCTTCCAGAATGGTACTCTACCAGTTATTGTGTGCCTCAAGGTTCCTATGCCCAGGATCATGCATAAAGGAAGTTGTATTGCAGGTGTCATGGAAACTAGTTGGGGTTTCTATGGTCTATGAAATTTAGGGTTTGTAGAAGACATTTGAAAAACTTTCATTTGACCCTATTTGTTACCATTGAAATCATTTATTGTCAGTCATTGTTTTTCAAAAGGGTGTGATAGTCTTGTGAGAAAAATACCACATATGTGAAACATCAAGTAGCCATTGAAACTGCAAGAGCGTAGAGTGAAGGGATTATACACATGGTCTAAGTGATAAAAGACATTAAAAATACTGCCAAAATACATGGAGGGTGTAAATTAATCAATTTTGTTGAAACACCAAGGAGTAAAAGTGATTTTTTGATAGAATTATTTCAGAGTAAAACCATTTTCTTTTGGTGTTACTCAAATTGGTCATGATAGTTTTTTGGTGCTTCATGAGATAGTCGTAACGACTAGTTAGTAGACATCCATAAATAGTTGACAACGTTTCAAATTCTTTTGACGATGAGTGCAAGAGCCATAAAGTATTGTGACGGTGTGGTTGACACGTGTGGGAGGAGTTGACCGAACTATGTGTTGTGAATACTAAAAACCCCTTTCATTAGTCATTGGTCGGTTCATATTCAGGTAGTACATTCATATCCATGTGGGCAATGGTTGAGGAGATCACTGCATAGCTATATAGGTAAGTTTTTTAGTTTTTTGAGTGATAAGGGTGTTGAAAAAATTAAAGGATAATTAAGGAAAATAATAAAATCTAAAATTCAAAATTTTTATTAGCGTGGAATTTTTTTTTTTATCAAAAGTAAACAATTTGTTTTGGAAATTAAAAAATAAATAAATAATTGGAGATAAAAGGTTTTCCACTTCAAAGGTTGACAAAAATTTGAAAAATAAAAATTAATTTTATTTTTCTTGAATTGCTTTAATTTTTGGGAGGTAAAAGGTTTTCTACCTCAAAGGAAAAATTAAATCAAAGGGAGGAAAGAACAAGAAAAAAATGCCAAAAACAAGAAACAAAGTTTGTTGAAAAATTTATGTCAAGAAGCTAAGGAAGATGAAAAATTTATTTCAAACAAAGTGATAAAAGAACTAAATCCCATTCTTGAAGAAGTTCAAAAAGGAGATTTTTTGTTACTCCAACAATGCATACAAGGAGTCATTAATGATGCTAATGAATGCCATGAAAAATTTGTCACTATACCTACTTGTTTATTGAAGATAATATACAAGGGAATAATTACTCTTAATGTTTCCAAAATCAAAGCACAAGGAAACAAGCCATTGATGAAGGATGTTGTTTGTGATACTAATTATTTGAAGCCCATAATGGTGGATGAATGTTGTGATACTAATGATCTTTGTGAGCAGAAAAAAGATGCATGTTGTGATCCCTTTCCAAATGAAAGTGACTTGCACATGGTTCATGATTTTTCAGAGAGAGCCTATGCCATTGTGATTGATGAGGACATAGACTCAAATGATGACAGGAATAGTGATGCTCAAATTTTTGTTGAGCAATGTGATGATGGTTTTGGCCATTTTGAGAAGCACACTAAGGGAATTGGTTCCAAATTGCTACAAAAATGGGCTACAAACAAACAAGTTTTGGGAAAGTATGAACAAGGCATGAAAGAACCACTTGTACCAATAATAAGACCAAAATGTGAAGGTCTTGGGTACACAGGACAGGTGAATCAAAATGATTCAAGCATAAAATTTGTAATAGGTAATAGTGATAGCAAATTGGTGATAGAAAATAGATGTGAGCATTGTGGTAAATATGGTCATAGGATAGAGAAATGTTGGAATCTCTATTCTTGTAAATTTTGTGGAGGACATAACCATTCACACATGTTTTATCTACAAAAAGAAAGAAAAGAATGTAGATTAAAAATAAATTGTGGATGGATTGATATGAATGCTTGGGATAAGCTAAAAGAAATGTTGTATGGTTTCTTCAAAAGGAAACCAAGTATGATCAAAAGTTGATAAGATATAGAGATAGTGGCACATAGAGAATGAAGACAATTTTGATGAAGGGGGAATGTGTAGTCATCAAAATTTGTAAAAATTTTTTTACCAAATAATGTACTAAAGGGGGGTGTTGTGAGTATTACATTATTTGGTCTAATGTATGTGTCACTTTGTGAAAGTGAAATGTGTCAAAAGAGAGAGGAGTATGAAGAGTCACATTAACATGTGGCATGTTGAGAGCTTGTCTTAATGACAAGAATGTGAAAGGTTGCATTTCTTGGATTTGTAGAGGAGAGCAATAGTTTGAGGACTGAAAATTCATGTATTGTATTATATTGGAGATAACTCTCCATTGTTGTATCATACCTTGAATATGGAAGCATAATACAATGAAGATCTCTCTTTTGTGATATACATTTGTGTCAATATCTTGTGTCTATCTTTCATGTGTGATCTTAATGTGTTTATTTATGTTTCAATGCATAATATTGTGATCCTGGTTATTATTTTGTTAACATGAAATAGTGTCATGTTCCAACACACTTCACTTGCACATGTGTGATATAATTGAATAAAAATAATTCCTACAACCATCTCACTTACTCACATGCAAAAATAAGACAAATACTATCCTACCAAAGCTATAGCATATCCAAAAATAGTGATTACTACACCATTATTTCCATTAAATAAAAATATTGTACATAAATAAAATAAGAGATCGAAGCCCATTTTTTAATGTATTTAAAGACCAAAATAACCTACCACAATACTAAGATACCCAATGTTTTGAAGCATAAAAAAAAAACCATAATCATTATGCCACTTTTTCCTACGAAATACATCTCTACC
This sequence comes from Wollemia nobilis, assembly GCA_028583015.1. Taxonomy (NCBI): domain Eukaryota; kingdom Viridiplantae; phylum Streptophyta; class Pinopsida; order Araucariales; family Araucariaceae; genus Wollemia; species Wollemia nobilis. Next base: position 1,189,988 of record JAQPPZ010000228.1, on the reverse strand, counting down.
ATTTCCTTACAAATTATAGAACTTAGGGAGAAAACACAAGTAGACCATCATTCATTTGGTAACCCAATCCAAAATAGCACAATGCAACACAAAGTAAGGTATATGTATATTTTATTTTCTTTATTTTTTCTTTAAGAGAAAAAAGAGAGTTTCCAATTGGGATTATACATAGGATAGAGTCCCTTTAAGCAAGTTTTGCAAGCATTAAAAAGTCATAATCCATAGTGCAAAAAAATGAAACATTGAACAAGTTTAGTAGCAAAATCATATGGCCATATCTAGAATACCCATTCAAGCTTAACAATAAAGAAATATTATTTTGTTCTTTTCAAATGCACAAAATTATTATGTAAGGTAAAATGTGACATCCTTTATTATAATTAGAAAAATAAAAATTTATAACCTAATAGAGTTGTTATCCAAGCTCCAAAATATTTTGGCTCTTTTTACCAAACTAGGTTCCCTATTAATAGTTAATAAAGTCCCTTAAATCCATTCTCTAAAGAATTTCAAATACCTGTTCCATCCATTCACTCAAGTTCTCAAGGCTAGGCATTAAAATATGTCTAAGAGAGTTCCTTATCTCAACCATGAAACCTCTATTTAAGTGGAGATAAAATAAAATTCTTCTCCCCATATGAATACTCTTAAACTCTATAGCCTCCTCACTCATGAGTGTTGGCTTTTTAGATGGATTATCACAGGTTCCAATATTCTAGATCTTGAGTAGTCTCAAATATAAGAGAAATCAATAATTAAAATAGACAAAAATAATTGAAATAACATTCATGAATAGAATAACAATAATATGAATAAAATGGTCAATATAATTCATGCAATAACATGAAGAAAACATATAGTAGAATTTCTTAAAATAGCATACAAGCTTCAATATTATCAATGCTTTAATATGATGTTTGATACATTACATGGAGCTTTGTATCCATAATAGAACCTTAGAAATATGAATCTTAAACTCTTTGTCTATTGCTCTCCTCATACATCTAGGAGATGCAATATTTCCTATTCCATGTATAAGATAAATCTCTTATGTTGTTTGGCTTCTCATATTTCCATTTGTATGCATGACTCTTGACTTTCTATTTACTTGCACATTTTACTCTATGATAATTGCACACTCTTACATACACACTTTTCTCTACAACACTTTTACACCTCTACATGCACACTTACACTATGACACTTGCACACATAATTATATGCCACTTGTGCATATCCTATACATAGATACATACATAAAGAGAAATAGAAAACACAGTCTTAAACTATAGACTCAAACCCTATTCTAATATTTACATTGTATCATAGGTACCATGGGGGTACATTAGCATGTTTTCAATAATGTAATATTCTCCAACACCTCACTATATTATATTATTTGGTTATTGAAGACTTTAGTCTTCAATATTTATCTTTATATTATACCTTGTGTTCATCCACTACCTCTGTCTATTTTTTGTGCTATATAATATTGGATTATGCTCAATCCATATTATTTCCTATCTTTTGGAGAAATAAAACTATTAAAAATTTGTGTGTGCCCTAATGTAATAGCCCATATTGGTAAGACTTTCTCTTTTTGTTTGATTAATATACTGATATGTTGATATTTAATGCTTGATCCTATTTTATTCTATTAATATGAATCAATAAATGCTTTTTATTCTTTCTAAAGTTGGATTATGTTTTTTTTTAATATGGTACTACTGATAAATTTTGTGGTTGCAAGACTAGGTACTCTCATGGGTGAATTGGTATGTGACAACCACTAGATTTGAGAGAAATAATAAATGATAAATGATGGTTTTATGTTTAGTCAATAGTCCATAGGGGTAAAAAAATCATGTAGAGGCATTTGCATGTGTGTATGTATGATTAAATGCATCATTGGATAAGGTTGCTATAAAGGCAAAAGATCCCTTACCCCTATGCTTAGGGGTCCTTTATAGAAGGTTGATAACATTGTAGTTATCATAATACCTCTTGCTTAAGGAATAGATTTGTTTGTGCATATTCTTACTTTTGATGATTGCATTCTAGTCTAAGCAAGGACAACTTTTAGCAAGAGCCTTTATGTTACTTAGGATTTTAATTTATCATTAGGATGCATTAATTATTGGTATTAATAATAATGTTGGTATTATTAATACTTAAAAATATTAAATGTTAAATAATTAACATTAGCATTAGTCAAGGATAAATTAGTAATAATACTAATTGATTTAATGCTATAATTACTAATACCTTATTTAAAATAAGAAAGAGAAGAAAGAGTATTAGTAAATTAATATTAACTTTATTTAGTTAATACTTTATAAAAAGGGGCACATTTAATATATTTATAAAGTGCACATTTTAATTAGTGAATTGGTGTTGATAATGAATCTTCCTATGTACAAAATATTATTTTTGCACCCTAGACTTGGCCAACATTGAAATAATGGAGGAAAGATATGTTCTTTGGGCCAATTGCCAGAGAGGACTATATCCCGTACTAAACTACTAATCGGTTTAAAGATTAGGGTAATATAAAATATATGGGAAATGACGTAAATAAATGAGAAATATGGCTATAAGTAAAATTTAAAAGGTGGGGATAAACTAACAGCAAAAATTCACAAGCATGTATTAGCATATAACAGAAATCCAGGCATAGAAACCACTCATAGTTTTGCAGAGATAACTTCCAAGAAGTATTCCAGTATCCACTCCCTCACAAGCATTAATTAAATCCAGATGCAGAATTTAAAATCAGTAATTAATGGACATGAACTTGATCATAAATGACAAGTAGAAAGAAACCAAACACAATACTGCTCAAGGAACCATAAGCTAAATGTCTTTCTATTTATACAAAAAAATTAAAGCGTTTTTTTGCAGAGTGTCTATCCTCCTTAATTACATAAAAATGTTTAGTATTTATAGAGGATTTCACCGATTATAGAATTGTGTGTGTAAATTTATAAAATTTTCTATAAATACAAAATTTGAAGTGCATTGTTTTTGTCTTACATGGGTGCATAGGACTCGAGTTCAATTCGCATAAGAAGCATGCGCAAATTGTGGCTAAGGACTGCCCAAACTGTCGAACTCGTTTTGGCCATATCTCACTCATCCGGACTCGGATTGAGCTAAAATTTTGAGGGTAGATGCCTAAAAAACCCTAGAACGTCTCCACCAATTTTCATATCATTTGGAGCAACACAGATCCTAGCGCATCCCTATGTGTGAACGAGATATTTGGCAAGCGGCTATGCGAGGGTTTCATCTGGGTTGAGTGCAAGCAGCTCCAGAGGTTGGTTTTTAGGGCCTTCGGGCCCTAGCGGCCAATATTTTTGTGGTTTATGCTCAATATTTTAGCAAGAAATGTTGCAGGGGATCCAATATGGGTTAGAAATTTGTCTTTCAATAGATCATACTATGAACTTGAGTGACAACGACTTCCAATTTGCTGCACAAAAGAAAAGTGAAAACCATACCTTTCCACGACGTCTAGGGCAAGGATTAAAGAGATCACGAAACAAGTTTCAAGCAGTTGATCAAAAAATGGCTCATATCTCAAGTGAATCTGGTGCTAAGGTGCACCCACAAAATAATTCTACTGTGAAAACCCCTGTCAAGGGTAAGAATTTCGAAGACTCAGCCCCAAAAATGAATTTTAGGGATGCCCTTCATGGTGGACAGCCTCAGCCCAATGCTAATATCAATCTTAGGGCTTCCCATAAACCTCTAAGAATGCCTAAGATTGATCCCAGGAAAATGGAGTCAGGATGTCTTAAAGCAGCTGATGGAACTCCTATTGTTAAGCTTGATATGGGTAACATTCAGACCGGCATTGAAGATTTGGAAAAAAGAGGACTAATTTGTCGGTTCATGGGTTTTCGTCCGAGTCTATCTGCTTTCAAATTTAGGGCTGCAAAAAGCTGGAAAACTAAAGGTGAGTTACAAATCTCTATTTATCCAAATGGTTATTTTCTTGTTTTATTTGCTAATAATGAAGATAGAGAGAAAACTTTTCAAGGGGGTCCTTGGTTTTTTGGAAGGGCAGGGCTTTTCATGAAGCCCTGGCATACTAAATTTAAAGCCAAAGAAGAGATGCCTTCTATAGCTCCCGTGTGGGTTAGACTCTTTGGCCTCCCTATTGAATTTTGGAATCCTACTATTTTTTCTTCAATTGGAAACTCTTTAGGAACTTTTATGATGACTCGCTGATTGTACTCAAAATTTTGAACATATTATTTATGCTCGGATTTGTGTTTTAATGGATTTTGACAAACCCCTACCTAAAAATATCACATTACAATTTGGGGAAGACACTTGGGAGCAAGTAGTGGACTATGAGAACATTCCTTTTCATTGTAGAATTTGCCATGAATATGGTCATTTGGCCGTTGCTTGCCCAAATAAAATTCCTGATCAAAATAAAGAAGATATAAACTCAACAGGTTTCCAAATACCTAAGAAGAAGAACACTAGAAAAAACCAGTTATGAAGGATCAATCAAAGTCATCTCGCTAATATGTTTGAAATCCTTTCCACAAATGATGTCCCAAGTGAGGAAGAGGAAATAATGGAAACTGAAATCTTAGAAACACAATTTAAATATGAAGGGAAGAACTCGGAGACAAACCAACAAATCAAAGGTTTTCAATAGAAAAAAGGGAGAAAATTTACACAAGAAAAACAATCTTTCAAATGTCAAAACTTCAAATAATGCAGGTCCCAATATAGACTCCGTTGAACCATCTAGTAAAATTTTGGTTGTGTACGAGCATTCTTCAAGGTTAGAAGCCATCTCAGATTCAATTGGAATAAGTCAAGAAATAGGGAAAAAAAATTGAAGATGGATTCTAATCAAAAAGCAGGTCGCAAGACCAATCAATATCATATGGTAAAAGAAGGTGAAAAGCTTGTAGAGGAAGGTAAGATTAATGCCCTTCCCAACTTTTTTAGCCCTGGTATTAATGAAGATCATCACTTGGAATATTAGAGGACTCAAAGGGAGTCTTTCAAAACAAAATGAAATTAGAAGAATGATTCAGATAAATCATCCACATCTTGTTTTCCTTCAAGAAACAAAGATGTCAATGGAGGATATGGACTCAATTGCCAGTAAAATTTGGCCAGCTGGAAAAGTGGTTTCCCTCAGTTCCCAAGGGACTTCGGGTGGCATTGCTTGTCTTTGGGACCCAAAAGAGGTAGTTATTCACCATATGGTTGGCAGTTGGGGTTTGTTGGCTATAGCTATTCAAAGTAGACATTCCAACCAAATTATGCTCTGCATTACTATTTATGCTCCGACTTCTTTGGAGGAAAAAAGAAGACAGTGGAAGGATATTACTCATATTATCTCTCATTTTCCTAAAGCTTGGATCTTGATCGGAGGAGATTTCAATACCATCCTCTCTCTGGATGAGAAAAGGGGGGAAATAGAAATTTGGACAAAAGCACCGACCTCATGAGCGAATATATTGCAAACCTCCATCTTGTGGATATCCAACCAGATAATGGCCTTATGACTTGGTCTAACAGAAGGCAAGGCTTAGCTTGTATAATGGAGAGATTGGATAGGTTTTTGCTCTCTAAAAATTTCTTAATCCATGGTCACATTCCTAAAGTGAAGACTCTTAATAATGTTGGTTCGGATCATTGGCCACTCATGGTGGAAATGTGGAAAACCAATGTGAGTTTCTCTCCTTTTCATTTTCAATTAATGTGGCTTAGAGACATTTCCTTCAGACCTCGTGTGCAACAATGGTGGAAGGAAGGTAAACCTAGGCATGGGACTAAGATGTTCTGTTTTGCCAAAATACTGCAATACATTAAATCCAAAATCAAGACTTGGAACCTGGAAAGAGTTTGGGGATGTTCATAAAAAAAACATGAAGTTATTGCTCATCTTGAAAATTTGAATAAGAAAATCCGTTTAGATGGCCTCACAGAGAAGAGAAGTGCAGATGAAATTAAACTCACAACTCGGCTTAGAGGAATGGGAAAAAAGAGAAGAAATCTTATGGAAGCAAAAATCTAGAATTCAATGGCTCAAAGAAGGAGATCGAAACACAAATTTCTTCCACAAATATCTTCTAGCTCGAAGATCTCACAACTTTATTTCTTCCTTAAAATCAGATTCTGGAGATGTTGTTTATACTTGGGATGGCATGAACTCTATTGTTGTTGATTACTTTTCCAATATTTTTGTTGCTACTCCTCTTGACTCAGCTTCACAACAAAATGTTCTTCAAGCAATCCCTTCTCTTATCACTTCTGAGGAGAACTCTATTTTGACTGCTCCTGTTACTATCAATGAGCTTCAACAAGTAGTTTTTAAAATGCAAAAAGGGAAAACCCCGGGTCCTGATGGTTTTCCCATTGAGTTCTACCAAGAGTTCTGGGATATCCTTCATGTTGATTTATTAGAGGTGGTGGAAGAAGCCAGGAAAGCCAAAGAAATTTTGAAGGTTATCAATAAAACTTATATTACTCTTGTTCCAAAAGCTCAAGAGGTTGATCATATCTCAGCTTTTAGACCTATTGCTTTATGTAATGTTCTTCTCAAAATCATTACTAAAATCATGGCAAAAAGGTTGAAGCCTCTTTTGCATAAGATTATTTCCCCGAGCAAGGGGGTTATGTGGAAGGACGTCAAATAGTAGATGAGATAGTTCTTGCTCAGGAAGCCATCCATTCCATGGATATGCAAAAATCTCCTTCCATGTTCATTCGGTTAGACTTATCCAAAGCTTATGACAGAGTGGATTGGCACTTCCTTATCAAAGTTTTGAGGCAATTTGGTTTCTCTAAGGATTGGATGGATTGGATTATGGGATGTATCTCTTCAGTTTCCTACTTAGTTCTTATCAATGGTAGGCCTTCTCAGTCATTCCCAGCTTCCAGAGGTATTAGGCAAGGTGACCCGCTATCCCCTTATTTATTCATCATTCTTGTTGAATGCTTGGGTAGGACTATAACCAAAAAGAGGGAAAACAAAACCCTTGAGGGAGTTACCATTGCTCATGGAGCTAGACCTATCTCTCATCTTCAATTTGTGGATGACTCTACTCTTTTAGGTAAAGCTACGCTTAAGGAAGCTTCTAATATTAAGCAAATCATTAGCTATTTTTCTAAGGCTATCGGGCAGTTGATCAATGAAGACAAATCTAAAGTTATTTTCTTTCACTGCTCTGCTAGACAGGAATCCATGGTCTTGGATAAATTAAGATATAAGAAGACCTCCCTTCCAATCACTTATTTAGGTATTCCCATAAATATTCAAAGGCAAAAAAATAAATATTGGAATTGGTTGTTGGACAAAGTCAAGAAGAAAATTGGAAAGTGGACCAACAAGTGGCTTTCTTCTAGGGGTAGAATCACCTTGGTAAAATCAGTCCTTCAAGCTATTCCTATTTATGTTTCTTCCATTTTGAATATCCCAAAGGCTGTTCTTCGAGAATTGGATCAAATCAGTCATCGTTTCCTTTGGAGTGGTACTAAGGAGAAAAGAAAATGGGCCTTGGTGAAATGGGATACTTTATGTCTTCCTAAGAGTGAAGGGGGTTAGGATTCCGGTCTTCTATTAATAACAACAAAGCTTTAGCTGCTAAATTATATTGGAGGATGTTGCATAACCCCAATGCTCTTTGGGCCAATAATCTTCGTGCTAAATATGCCGAGAACAAAAGTCCTGAAGACCTTGTTCGCTATCAACTTCCTACCAAAGGTTCTCCCATTTTAGCAGTTCTTAAGACTGGTGAGGATTTGATAAAGAAAAATTATTTTGGATCATTCATAATGGTCAATAGGTAAATTTTTGGACAGATTCTTGGGATGGTCACAAGCCTTTGATAACTCAGTTTCCCGATTGGAGGCCTTGGATGGAGGAGCTTCACCGAGCTAATTGGATAAAGGTGGCTAATTACTGTCGGTACCATACTGGTAATTCAAAGGTTGGTAGATATTGGATCCCTATTGAGGACTGGCCTATTCAAATCCCAGAAAGGCAAAGACAAGATATCCAAGGCATCCTTCATATGAGATCCCTCTCTTGGTCCCATGAAAAATATTGTTTTGGATGGAACAACACTACTAAGGGTGAGTATTCAGTTGCTCAAGGTTATTTGACCTTATGCCATAATAATCCCAACCATTCTTCTAACATATTTTCTCGATTGTGGGCTCAAAAGCTCTGGCCTAAGGTGAGGTTCTTTAATTGGCTTTTATTGCATCGTAGGGTGCTTACTCGTGAGCAACTTATGAAGCGTGGTTTTCATGGCCCTTTTAGATGTGAAATGTGTGAAGAGAATGTAGAAAATCTCAACCATATTTTTATTGAGTGTACTTTAGCCTCCGAGCTATGGAGGAGAATGGCCACTTTACTTGGCTTACAAGTGGTCCAATTTTTTTACTTTTGAACAACTTTGGAGGGATTGGCCTAATCAAGAGGGTGTTGATCATTTTATTAGGCGGTTAGTTTGGATGGGTTCTACCATTCTTCTTTGGAATATTTGGAATGAAAGGAACAACCAAATTTTTAATCAAGATAGGAAGGATATTCACTATATTTGGCAAAATACCATAGCCAACTTAGTTGAATCAGTCCATCAACTCCTTAATCACCCCCAAAACTCCCACCAAAGATGGGATCAAGTGATGCAAATATTGAAGATTAAATATTCTAAGGGCAACCAACTTAAAGGGAATGTGAGTATTAGTAAGATGGATAGGACAAGAAATTGGCAACCTCCTCCTAAGGATTTTGGAAAAGTCAATACCGATGGAGCCTCTAGAGGGAACCCTGGAAAAGCCAGTGTGGGAGGAATTGGTAGACTTTCAGATGGCTCCCTGGTTTTTACTTTTGCTGAGAATTTGGGTATTCTTTCCAATAACCTTGTTGAGGGGTATGGTATCCTCAGAGGCCTTCAGGAGGCTACTAAGGTTGGATGGGAAAAGGTGTTAGTTGAGTCCGACTCTCAACTTATGATTAATCTCTTGAAGACTCCTTCTAAGAATCATAAGGTGGATTGGAGAATAAAAAGAATTATTGAGAAGATTCAATTAATCCAGATGGGATTTTTGAAAGTTGATTACAATCATGTGGTCAGAGATCAAAACAAGAGTGTTGATGCTTTAGCTAATTGGGCTTTGGACAAAGGTGATCTTACTTGTTATGGCCACCCTCCTAGATGGTGGGCTTCTCAAATTAGGGAAGCTCTTCTTTCTATCATTTCTTTGGATGGCTCCAGTTCTGAAGGTACCTAGTTTCTTCTTGCTTTTTTTTTTTGCTTCTCTTTGGTTCATTCAGTTTTTTTTAGTTCCCTAGCTCATTCTATTCTTTATTTTGTTTCCTCTGTTGATTCTTGCCTTAATAGTCTTCTGGTCTAGATAGGTCATTGTTATGTTCAATTTTTTTTTGTTTAGTTTTTTAAGGTGGGTGGGTTCTTTTGTTTTGTTTTGTTTTTGTGTTCTTTGTGTTGTTTTTTGTTGTTCTTGTGTTTTTGTTGTTTTTGTTTTTTTTTATGTTTTTTGTTATTGTTCTTGTGTTTTTTTCGTTCTTGTTCTTGGGTTTCTCTTTGTTTGTGTTAGTTCGTGTTTTTATGTGTGAGTGTTTTCTATGTTTTTTGTTTTTGTTTATTGTCTGTTGTTGGTTGTTTTTTATTTTTATTTTTATTTTTTTTATTTTTTAGGTTTTGGTTGTGTTTATTTTTCATGTTTTTTTTGGGTTATGTCTTTGTAGTGTTCTGTTGTTTTTGTCTTGTTTGTGTTTTGTTATGTGGTTCTTGTGTTTTTCTATGTGGTTCGTGTTGTGGTTTCTTTTATCTTATTGTGCGTGTTTGGTTGTGCTTTTGTTTTTGACACACTCAAGGAGCATGTTTTTTATTTTATTTTATTATTTTTGTTGTTATTTACTTATTTTTAAATTGGTTTTGTGTGTTTGTTTGCTCCTTGAGTATGTCAAAGGTGGTAGGCCAGGTCCGAGTCCTGGGCATTTTTGCGGAATGGATACCCCTGCCTCCTTGGGTCTTACCCGAAAGTGGCATCCCTTTTGGGATGTTTTCCACAAATAAAAAAAATAGAGGATTTCACCTCTTTCATTAAATGCACAATACAATAAAATCTTGACTAGTCAAAAATAATCAACAACAATTTCTTCCTTGGTAATGACAATACTCGAATCAGATTATTCCTCAGGGGATAGCGATCTGGTTTCCTAGAGTGCACTTGGAAAATCAGCAAAAATGGACGATGGAAAGAATGTCATAAGCGTCGGTGCATCAAGACTCAATGGTGTTACATGGAAAATAAAGATCTTGAATATTAAATTTTGGGCACCATTACATTCTCTTATGCCTTGGAATCTTACCCTTGCCAGTTGAAATCAACGAAATTTACTTCTGCTTCAAAAAGGAATAAAATTCATAAAGGGCACCTCAAAAATCATTGGGATCACACCGGATTTGAGGACGTAGCATTTAATTATGACAAATTTTTAGCATAAATTTTGGATCATTGCTCTTGCTGCCCCAAGCATTAAATTTTATCAATCTCTATCTTTTCCCAAAAAGATCTATTGTTATGGCACTTCTGAGAGGAAAAAATAACACTGCGTTGATGGTTGCCTCCAAAGCTAGAATTTCACCTTTTATTTTAATTGATTTTTCCCCTGACATCCTTTTGTTCAAATGATAGGCAAAAAATGGGAGTTTCGCCCCTCAACGTGCTTTCACCCCTTTCCTAGGTGATTTTGCCCCGAAAATGATTAAAAACATCTTCTTGCAAGAAGGGAGGAAAAAATTATTAATTTCACCCCTGAGAGGGGTAAAAATGATTTTTACCCCACCCCAGGGGTGACGTTGACTTTGACCAGCAGGTAAAACTGCTTTTCCTGAGACTTTCACCTCAAAATGCCTTCATTTGGAATTTCACCCCTGAGAGGGGTGAAAATTATTTTTGCCCCTCCTAAGGGGTGACATTGACTTTGACTTTCCTTTCTATGCTTGGATGATGTCATCTTCATGTTTGCGCTCTAAAAACTACTTTTACTAGGGTTTCACCCCTGAAAGGGGTGAAAATGATTTTTGCCCCTGTTGAGGGGCAACTTTGACTTTGACCATGCCAAACAAGCTCTTTACTTGATTTTCACCCCGAAGATGCTTTTATCTAGATTTTCACCCCTGAGAGGGGCAAATTTGATTTTTGCCCCTATCTAGGGGCGACGTTGACTTTGACCCTTCACTTGCAAATTTTTCTCTTCCCCTTTGTTTGGATAAAATCATTCAAAGTAATTTCACCCCGAAGGAAGGGTGCAAAGGATTTTCACCCCTTCTCAGGGTGAAAATATATTTTCTTCTTCTTAGGCACCTTCACTTCGAATTAAAAATGCCAAAGTCGTATTAACCCTTCTACGTTCCAAAACGTCCATTGCTGCTGAATTTTCCCTTCTACATTCCATTAATTTCTTACCAGCAAATCTACTGTGCGTCTCCAAAAACAAAATTAGCCTTTTATTTAATGGAATTGTTTACAAGGAAGGAAAATATTAAAACAGTAAAAATAACACAACTTCATCATTTTCAGTTCAAAATTTTCATTCTTTTTCTTTTCAAAATTTTTACAACAAAATTCAGTGTGGCAAAATTACCAACACTTTTGGCGATATCTCGGGGTATTCAGTTCTTCTAAATGCAATCGATCCCTATGCCTTCATCCATTGGGCTCAGTTATCAATACCACCAATCGCATCATATCTTCTATCTGTATTAGATGGTGTGTTTGATCCTACAACTTCCTTCTTCTCTCTTTCCTCCTGCACCTACTTCTCCTATTCTTCTACTGCTTGTTGCTCTACTTTCACCCATGCTTGGGCTTCATGCTTGGTGAGGCTCTCACTTGTAGTTTCGTACATGGAAACTACCTTAGCCCAGGCATCATCTATGAATGCTGAGAATATGCTCAATGAATCTATGACAAAGCGTAGCATCTCAACTTGATCCATGTTGATGTGGTTAGCTCTCTGCTGAAGTTCTAGTAAGGAAGATTCGATGTGAGTGAGCCTCTCCATGCAAGGGAGTGTTTGTTCCTCCATTATTGGTTCCTCCCAGCCATCGATTTCTAAAGTATATTCAATGAAAGCTTTCCAGGTCATCTTCAATTCCTTTGTAGGCAACAACTCACCTTGCTCATCAATGAAGCTCAAAAACCCAACATCATCTAGAACCTCAAAATATATGAGCAAAACACAATGCTCCTATTCAAACATAGTTATCAGCTTCCGAGATTCTCTTGCTAGCTCCAACCGAGTGAAATAGTCATGCAATATCATTCTAGCCTTGGACCAACCACGATCCATCCTGCTCATCGACTTAACCCAAAAATCAGAGTTCGCCAATACTTGAATCTTTAGTGCCATTTCTAGTTTTGGATCTAGCCTCTCTTTAGCATATTCCAAAGTTTGCTCTCCAAGAAAAATCACTACTCGAGCCTCATGAATGTATAGTAGAACCTTGAGTGCATCCATCACCAAAGTCATATAATATTTCAATAAATGATGACGAGTCTCTTTAATTTTTTCTTGGAGAAGCCTATTGATTGTGTGGCTTTCTCAGCCAATTGTTTCTGTATAACCTCAAGCTGGGTTGTTAAAGCTTGCACTTGTTTTTTTGCTCCTACCCAAGCTATCTGGTAGCCCTTGGCTTCTTTATCCCATTCCTCTACCTTCTTCTGCCAGTGCTCTACCTCTGATTTCATTGTTTCTAGTTGATCTCTACTTTCTTCCAGAGCATTAGTCAACTCAATAATCTTTGCCTCAGCCTCGAAGAAGCTTTTCTTGTAATGCTCACCATGCAAGTAAAGAGAGCTCATGTCCACCTGCATATTCCCCAACTTTTCTGTGGTGTCAATATTCATCAGGTCCTCTGTAATGACTTCACAAGTGTAATCACTTGAAGTCATTTCTCCTTGAGGTTTTTGGACCTGGGGAATCATTATGATAGTATGAGACTCCATTGTTTCAGGGTCAAAAGCGACCTTCTTCAATACCTTTGTTGGAGCTTGAGCTTCTTTTCTCTTATGGATCTTCAACCATTGTGATGCACTTAATTAGGCTCAACTCATCTTCATCGCAATAGGATGCTCTGGTACAATCTCTATCTCCGACTTCGGTAGCACCTGCAACTCAAGAAAAGGAGTAGGGGGAAAGTGAGCTTGCTAAAGTTTTGGCTTGGGAAGGGAAGTGGAAATGGGAATGGTTGATGTAATAGAAGTGGTTAAAGGGATGGAAGTGAGGGTTTTGGTTGCAGTTACACTCACTCAAGGAGGAGCTTGTATACTTATAGCCATGGTGGAAATTACTGAAATGGAGGATGAAGGGAGTGAAAATGGGTTGGGACCATATGTGAAAGAATTGAAAGAAAGGGAAATAGTAGAAGTGGGAATAGAAGAAGAGGGAGCATCAATGATTGGGGACTGAGAAAAATAGGAAGTGAAATGGAGGTGGTGGGTATGCCAAATGGAGGGGATATGAAAGCAACAACTATAAAAATAGGTGCAATAATCATCGAATACTCAAGAGAAAGGGAAGAAGGTATAGAAAATGTACCTTCGAGACTCGAACACCTTTTGAGCCAGTGATGAGGGTGATTGTGATGCTTGCTAACCCTTATTTTTCTCCTCCTCCACCTCCTTCTCTAGATCTATGACTTTCATGTGCTAGATAAGTTGTTTTGCCTAAACCAAAGGAGGATCTTCTGAAATGTTAGCCTATGTGGCTTCGTCTACAAGAGGAGGGTTCACCATAGATGAAGGAACTGCACCTATTCTAGGATTTTTGGATATTTTTGGGAAAGGGAGTGCCTCACACTTATTCTTCTTTCTCTAGAGTTGCACTTCTAGTGATGGCTATATTTCTTCTTCCACAAGTGGTGCTTCTTCAACCACATGTTGCTCATGTTCAGCCATGATCTCTTCACTGTCAGATATTTGAAAAGTTCAAGGCACAATATTGGAAAAATAGATTGGTTCATAACCATCATAGTACTCATCATAGATGTTTGAGAATGCCTCATCCATTACCAGACCATAAGATGACCCAGGTTTCCCTCTATGGGCCCTCATAACCCACCAGTTAGTAATTTTCTCCTCGATCCATTTTGGCAATTATTCTTTCATCCTTCCAAACAAACCCGGAGGAGGAATTTGGTGCTTGTAAACTATCGGGTTGTATTCATCCTCCATCTCATAAAAATCATGCCATGGTGGAAGTAACATCATCTGCTCAACATGTCATTTGATATCATGCCCTTCTAGATTATTTTTGTGCCATTGAATATCAAGTCTAGGATAGCAATGAAAATTTTTGGCATTAATAAAATTTGCAAACTGACCCAAAGGGTCATACTTCCACCACTGAGGTAACTCCACCATGCCCATATCCGAGAGTGCTTCATTAAGAAATTTATTTTGGTTGACTTGGTCAACTTCAATGCCACCGAAGAGAAATGGCATGGTGCATGTAGTCTTCTTGCCTCGTCCTACCCCATAGATTTTATTGATGAATTCATTCTACCGGATGACTTCCATTGTAAAGAGGCACTTAGTAGTAAAATAAGGAAGGAGAAACAACTTGCTAGTGAAGCTAAAAATTCATACCATGATGCCCTACATCAACAAGAAGATATCTCCTTTCTCCTTAGTGATAATCTCTTCCCGCATTACCCTCGGCACTCTCTCACTTGTATAGAAAATAAGTTCGAGGGTGGGACCCAAGAACATGCGGTTAAAATTGTAGAACGATTCCCCTCTAGACAAGTTTGGAGTCCATGAATATACTGGCAGCTTATTATCTGCCTCATCAATCTATTTTACTGCAATAAAAGAGAAATGTTGGTGCATGTGAAAGAAGAAATACTAGGCCAAAAATTAAGCGTGCCTAAACAAAAATGCTTCTTCACTCTATATTCTCTCCAATTGGGTGTGCATTGCTCGGGCCACATAATTTTCTTAATCTAAGAATATGGGATTTGTGCTTGCTTGCAAATTTGTAGGGGCATAAAATTCTACTTAGAAAATGCACCGCACCATTACTGCTTGCCATTTGTACATAGTAGTGTTAGTAGGAAAACCAGATACCTAGGCCAACATAGAATACAGATCTAGGCTTTTAAAATCCATCAAGATATTCGATAGAGCTAGCAACTCTCCAAACTAGGATGCCTTTATCAGATGGTTCTCCATGAATTGGCATAACATTACAATTTATTGGTACCTTTCCTCTTGCTCCTTTAGATTCATCTTCTTGAACATGACATCCGAGGAAGGATTCAACCCACAAGCAAATGCCTCTCTGATTGCACCGGGTAAAATGGTGAACAATTTATCTTCCTTTGTGTTGCGGATGGCCCTTGTTGAAGGTTGATAAAATTTTGCAATTGCCATAATCAGCTCAGTGTAAGGATGTATAGGTGTACACAAGTACTAGGAAATTTACGCATGGTATACAACTAGTAATGGGCTTTCTGATGTTAGTCCTTGCCTAACTACATTCTCCACGTCCAAGCACAACTTTTCTAAGCCTTTATTCAATATTGAACAATCTTCAATATTGACCAGTGTATCTGAATATGGATCAAGCTCAGTATTTTCATGCCTACTAGATTTTTTGGATTTTTTACCACCTTGTGATTTTTTTGGCTTTGAAGCTTTCTTCGAATCAACTGTCTTCTTACTCATATTCGCATCATCGATCTCACTGTAACATTCTGGTGAATCTGCAACACAGCAGCAACTCGGACAAACTCAGAAAAATAAAAAACTTCAACTTTCTTATTCCACAAGCTTCTAACTTGCTCCTTTTATAATTTTTACCCTCTAACTACCGGATTAAATGAAGGTGTTACACCTGAGAAATTTGGATGAATGTGCACCTTGATTCTCTTGCCCAACACATTTTTAGTAAAAACTTAACTGCTCTTCAACCACCAATAATTCCCTTGCATTGTGAATATTTCTTGGATGTTGAAATCAGATGCTTTTTTACCTTGAAGGACGTAATCTGGATTTCAACTGCTCACCTCAAGAAAAGCAAGTGCCACATGTGAGAAAAGAGGGAAAAATAATTAATTTCATCTTATTAAAAATATTGAAACATCTTCTAGAATATTTGTAGGTAAAATTAACCTGATGGTGCATATTAAATCTAAAATCTTTCTTGAAATTTGCATCATCCAACAAAAAACATTGAAGGAGCGCCCTGCTTAGCCGAAAACGTACCAGGATGAAAATATTTTCATCACCTACACTCCAAAATTGCTTCTTTTACCTACTTGATGGATTTACATGCCTCTCAGCCTCTTTTTAAAATAATTTACTTTCTTAATTCACCCTAAAAAAGTAGCTTTAACTGAAAGTGCTTTGCATAAAAATTTAGGGCGAAATTGCTTTCCTCCTTTCTTGCCAATTTTAGTGCCATCAACTAGAGTTTGGAAAAATCATGCATTTATTTTTTTATCCTTTTCTTAGCAATTTCACTCTGAAAATACTTGCTTGAGGGGTGCCATGAGATTTCACCTCGAAAATAGGAAAAGCAAGACAATTTTACTTTGGGGGCGAAAACACAATTTTAAAATCCTTTTGCTTTTATTGGCAATATTAAAATAAGTGGGGTGAAATTAATAAACATGGGGAACTTCTTTTATTTTTTAAAACTTTCACTTTTGCTTTTCTTTTCTTTTCCTCCTTTTGTATTTTTTTCTTTTAAACTTTAATTTATTTTAGCAAACTAGGGGCGATTTTAATGAAAAAGCAAAATTTATGGTGCTTTTATAATTTCAAAAAGAAATCTACTTTATTTTTTCTCTCTTTTTTGCTCGAAAATAAAATAAAAAACTTTTAAAAATATTTTTGGGCGAAAATGATTTTTTTCTGGTGGCAAGGTGCTTTCGGGGCGAAATCACTTACCTTGGGGGAAAAAATGATTTTTTGGTGGAATCCATTTTATTTTTTTGCTCATATCACTATAGTAATTCTTATTATTACTTTATTTATGTTGATAGGGTAGTTAGTTAACTACCTAGGTTAGTTACGCTATTGTTAGCGTAATAATATTTGGTCTATTTTTATTTTTTATTTGAAGACCTAAGTTGTTGATTAGATCCTAGGATTACGAGCTAATCTGGGCTCTCAATGTATTATTTAAACTGGTTCTAATCAATAGAATATTGTTCGTTTATTTCAACATGGCATCAGAGCCAGTTTGATAATAGGGGGCGACAATTTTTTTTTAGAGTTGGTCTTGCCTGGAGAAAGCGGAAGTATTTTTGGAGGAAGGGAAGATTCTTGGAAGATAAAAAAAATTATTTTTTTTGAGGTTAGTCCAGAAAAAAAAATTTTGTGTGTTTTTTGTGCACGCTTTCATCTCCACCCCCACCTTGTTGTCTGCGTGATTTTTCTTGCCCCCCCCTCCCGCCCCCCCCCCCTCCCGTCCGCCTGCACCCCCGCGTCGTGCGCGCCCACCCCCCCCTCCCGACGTCGCGTCGCGGCCACGTAGGCCCCCCCGACGTCGTGCTACGACGCGCGATTTTCATCGTGCAACGCAGCAGCCGTGGCTACCCAGCCGCACGACGTAGAGGAGGCCGCCACCCAGCCATGCGAGCGGCGGAGCCGCCACCTGCCCGCGACATGGAGGTAGCCGCCGAGGCCGGCCACGAGGAAGGGTTTCGGGACCCTCCTCAAATAGGAGGGGGTCCCTGATCCTTTCGGATCAGCCCGCTAGTCCACCTGGTGGTGGACTGTGCGGTAAGGCTCAAGGAGCCTGCAGGTCGCGGGTTCAAATCCCGTCGACCCCCCCTTGGAAAGAAAAGGTAAAAAATTTTTTCAAAGTTTTTTTTTAATTATTATTTTTTTAGTTAAATTAAAATTATTGATTTTAATTTATTTTACATAGTTTTAAAACTATATAAATTAAAATTTGATTTTAATTTATTTTTTAATAGTTTTTAAACTATATAAATTAAAATTATTTTTTTTAACTTTAAAACTATATAATAATTATAAAAAATCCTTTGTTGAGAGATTTTTTTAAAAAGGGGGTATTTTTTTCAAAAATCAAAGGGGAAAGTGAGTAATTTTTTGAAAAGCAAATTTGGCATTATTGTAAAGGTGCATTTTCAGTTGCGCCCGACACCTAGTGGGTCATTCCTGTGGGCACTTTTTATGTTGTAGGGTGCATTTTTTTCTATTTTGCACTACTTCATTAAAAAGTTAAAAAAAATCAAATTCACTCCCTAAGTCCCCGGAATAATTAAAACCCATCCGTGCAATTTATTGCACTACAGCGTTCGGTATTTGTGATACCTCTGCCAGCACTTACAGGTAAAGTTGTCGTGATTGCGCTACTGTATCCGCCACCTAATATAGCTGCCAAAATGACGTATGAGCTTGTTCTCTATAAATCGTCGGGGAGAGATAAGTTTGCCATTTTGCATTTTTTTACTCCATCCATTACCCTAATAGTTCTTGTGTTTAGGCGTAAATCTTGACGAAAGTTCTGAAATCCAAAGTGTTTAGGGGAAGTTACGCCCCACGCATGAGGATTGGAGACTTTCTATGGTAGGTGCCATCAACAAGACTATTCCCTTTCGATCCTTGCTTAAGTACCACGTATCGTATGATCTCTAAAAATTACCTATAGTTTCCCTCACGTAAGGGCGGGTGATTTTTTTTATCTTTCTAAATACCTATAGTTTCCCTCACGTAAGGGCGGGTATTTTGTATGGTATAACGGCCTAGCAAAAGGTATATCGAAAGGGGGACCAATTGGTGTTATAAGGAACCTTCACCATGTCTGCAAAATTAATGACTGATTCTCATCAGTTGTTGAAAGGTCCTAATTACACACCATGGAAAAACAAGATGAAGGCTATCCTAGTCATGGATGACTTATGGGATGTTGTATCTGGAGCAACAACAAGACCTTCATCTATTGCTGGTGCTACAGCTCCATCTACTACTCAAAAAGACTTTGACAAGCTAGACAACAAAGCAAAGGTGCTCATTTTGCTTGTTGTGGTTGATGAAGTTCAACCCCATATTGCTGACTGTGAACATAGTAAAGAGGCATGGGATGCCCTTAATACTATATATGAGGGAAAGAATGATTCCACTATTCTATTTCTTCAATCTCAATTACACAGTCTAAGCATGAAGCGAGGGGAGACAGTTGAATTTTTCTTTGCAGAGTGTCTGAATTGAAAGCAAAGTTGAATTCTTTAGGAGAACCAGTTGATGACAAGCTCCTTACCTCAATTGTATTGAGAGCTTTACCTGATTCTTATCGGGTGTTGATCACTTCCCTTCAGGTATCGCAACGAAAAGTTACTTTTGTAGAATTGGTTAATATGCTTCAAGAGGAGGAGGCACGCCAACTACAGCGAGATGATTCTTCTAACACTGCCCTCTACATCAACAGGAAAGGGCAGAACCAGAAGAAGGGTAATTTTCAGAAGGGAGGGAATTCACAAAAGGATTCAAAAGGGAAACAAACTCAACAACCTCAACAGAAAAAGCGATATTGCAAGATCTGTGACAAAGAAGGTCATGATACAAACAGATGTTGGCATAAGAATAAACAATCAAAACAGAAAGGCCGGAACAAACCACAAAAGAACAAACAACAAGTGAATGTTGTTGTTGAAGAATCTGACATGGATTCTGAGAGAGCCCACAAAGTTCTCATGACTACCACGGTGTCCAAGAAGACGGATCCTATCTGGTATGTTGATTCTGGAGCCAGTAAGCACATGACTGGTGACAAATCATGGTTTGAGTCTTTTGAGGCCAAAGAGGGCAAACCTGTCACTATTGTTGATGATAAAACCTACAAGGTTCAGGGAGAAGGTACTATTTCAGTCACTCTTCCTGATGGCAAGTGTCAGATTGACAAAGTTCTCTATGTTCCAGGATTGGCAAACAATTTGTTGTCAGTCACACAAATTCTGGACAAAGATATGGTTGTGAACTTTAGTGTTGAGGGAGGCAAGAAGTGTTGTTCTATTACCAGGAGGGGTAAGAACATTGCAACTGCTTCATATAAGCATGGCTTATTTGCCTTAGATGCTATCTCTACTCCACATGTAGCCATGACGGTCTCTACAAAGGAGGCAACTTCCCTATGGCACAAGAGATATGGACATTTGAGTTCTGGTTACTTACTTGAGTTAAGTAAGTATGAAATGGTAAAAGGTCTTCCTTCCCTTTCTACCACTTTACCGGTTTGCTCTGACTGCTTGGCAGGAAAGCAGCATAGAGTGCCTTTTGAAAGGAGCTCTACAAGAGCAAAGAAACCTCTGGAGTTGATTCACACCGATCTGTGCGGTCCCTTAACTCCCAACAGTTGTGGGGGTAAGAGGTATTTTTAGTTATTCATGGATGATTACTCACGAAAGATGTGGGTATTCTTTCTTCAACTGAAATCTGAAGCATTTGGCTTCTTTCAGCAATTCAAGAAATCTGTTGAAAAGGAGTCGGGGACTTCTATAAAGACCCTCCGCTCAGATTGAGGGGGGGAGTTCACCTCTAAATAATTCTCTGAGTTCTTGAAAGAAAATGGGATCACACGACGGTTAACTACTGCTTATACTCCTCGGCAAAATGGAGTTGTTGAAAGGAGGAATCGTTCCATCATGGAAATGGTTCGTTGCATGCTCACGGGAGCTAGTCTTGAGCAACTATATTGGGCAGAAGCTGTCACCACAGTAGTATATCTATTGAATAGGGCACCCACAAAGGCTCTACAAGGAATGACTCCACAGGAAGCATGGAGTGGTAGGAAACCCTCCATTTCTCATCTACGCATTTTTGGATGTAAAGCTTTCATGCACATACCAAAAGAGAAAAGGAAGAAGCTAGATGAGAAGACATTGAAGTGTATTCTTCTTGGGTATGATGAGCACTCTAAGGGTTATCGTTTGATTGATCCCTTGACCAAGAAGATACACATTAGTAGAGATGTAGTTTTTGATGAGGCTTTCACATCAGAAAACACATCAGATGTATACCTAGACCTTGTGGAAACTAAGGTTGATAAATCTCCTTCATCAAAGGTTGGAGGTCCGTCTTCATCTTCTTCAACACCTCAAAAGAAGAATCCAAAGTGGTATACAAATACAATCAAAGACTCTAAGCTATCCACTCCACCAGATTTGACATTGGATAGGCCTCGTACTCGCAGCATGGCTCGACAGGAGAAAGCTGCAACAGAGAATACTGGGGTTGATGATCTGTGTCAATATTTTGAGGAACTTTCTGTAGATCCAGAGAGAGATACAGAAGATATGGATATTGATAATGATAGGGTGTTTATGTCTTCCATAGATGATCTTGAACCCGCATCAGTGCAAGTTGCTCTTGGTGAGCCTCAGTGGAAGGCTGCTATGGATGCAGAGTATAAGTCTTTGATGAAAAACAAAACTTGGAAGCTTGTCGATCTGCCATACGAAAAGAAGCCCATAGGCTGCAAATGGGTGTATAAAGTTAAGTATAAGGCAGATGGGACAATAGATAAGCATAAGGCCCGACTTGTTGCAAAGGGCTATGCTCAAAGAGAAGGCATTGACTACGAGGAAACTTTTGCACCCTCCTGCTCGGATGACAACCATTCGAGTTCTTTGTGCTATGGCAGCACAATATGGGTGGAAAGTACACCAAATGGATGTCAAGAGTGCTTTTCTAAATGGTGATCTCCAAGAAGAAGTCTACATGACTCAACCGAAAGGATTTGAAGTGGAAGGCCAACAGCAGAAAGTTTGCAGATTGGTAAAATCCTTATATGGTTTGAAACAAGCCCCTCGGGCTTGGTATATAAAAATGGATCATCACCTTCTGCAGCATGGTTTTAAGAGATGTCCGTCAGATGCAAACCTCTATTTTAAGAAACAAGGTTCTGAAATAGTGTTGCTTGTACTCTATGTTGATGATCTGCTCATTACAGGGAGTTCAGAAACTATGATTTCTACTGTCAAAAGAGACTTGTGTCAATATTTTGAGATGTCAGATCTCGGACTTCTCCATTATTGTCTTGGTCTGGAAGTCAGCCAGAAGGAGCACTACATCAAAGTGTCTCAGAAAAAATATGCCAAGACCCTATTGGAAAAATATCGCATGATTGATTGCAAGCCAATGTCAACTCCGATGGAAACAGGAATTCGGTTATCGTGATATGATGATTCACCTCAGGTAGATGGTACTCTCTATCGACAGTTGATTGGGAGTCTCATATATCTGACCAACACTAGGCCAGATATCGTATTTGTTGTCAACTATCTTTCGAGGTTCATGCAGGAGCCTAAGACTACACACTTGAAAGCAGCAAAGCGCGTTCTTCACTATGTCCATGGCACAATGGAATATGGCCTAGAATATAAGAGGAACAACAAATTCTTCTTACGGGGATACACGGACTCCGACTATGCCGGATCATATGATGATCGTAAATCAACTTCAGGATATTTGTTTCATCTTGGATCTGGTCCTGTCTCTTGGCACAACAAGAAGCAACAGGTGGTTGCTATTTCATCAACAGAGGCAGAATATCGCGCCGCACGTGAAGCTGTGTGCGAAGTGATATGGTTGCGTCGCATCCTAACAAGTATGGGTCTTCCATCAAAATCTCCAATACACTTGTTCTGCGACAACATGGGTGTTTTGAATCTTGTCAAGAATCCAGTACATCATGAAAGAACCAAGCACATTGACACACAATGTCACTTCATTCGAGACGAAGTTCCAAGGCACCGAATTCAGCTTCAGTACATTCCCACCAATGCTCAAGTTGCAGACATTTTCACTAAGGCACTTGCACGTGTCAAATTTGAATTGTTTCGCAGCTCTCTTTGTATTACCAAATGATGTAATCAGGGGGGATGTTAGTAGTTTTTAAATTACATAAATAATGTAATAAGGGGGGATGTTAGATTTACTATAGTAATTCTTATTATTACTTTATTTATGTTGATAGGGTAGTTAGTTAACTACCTAGGTTAGTTACGCTATTGTTAGCGTAATAATATTTGGTCTATTTTTATTATTTTATTTGAAGACCTAAGTTGTTGATTAGATCCTAGGATTACGAGCTAATCTGGGCTCTCAATGTATTATTTATACTGGTTCTAATCAATGGAATATTGTTCGTTTACTTCAACATGGTAGACCTTCAAATGAAGACATTTTATGGGAATCGGTAGATCACGACCATCCATATATTGTAAATAAAATGAATTGATTTAATTAATCCTCAAAATCTATAATGGGCCCTCCCATATTTCTTTAAACTTGTGGTGCTTGCCAAGCTTAGCCTTGTTTTCATTTCACTTTAGCACTAGATCACCTATCTCAAATGACTTCTCAGACATTTTCTTGCCAAACCATTTCTACATCATCCTAGCATGCTTCATGAATATATTGTAAAATTTCTCTCTCTCCTCTTCCAACTGTAATAGTTGTGCCAACCTCATGCTCATGGGATTAGACTCGTCATCATTTTTACCATACAACAAGTGTCATGATTGAAGATCTGAGAATTCAATATGAATGGGTAACATCACTTCTTTTTCATAAACCAAGGATTAAAGAGATGTTTTAATGAATTTCTTTATGAAAATACGTTTGGCCCATAATGCTTTGTTTAAAATTAAGTGCCAACCACATTTATTGTCACCTAGGATCCTCTTCAGAATTCTCAATAAATTCTTATTTGTGGACTCAGCCAAGCCATTCCCCTATGGGTAATAATTACATGATATCTTTAAATAAATTCCATACTTACCTACAATTTTTGTGATTTGGACATTGATGAAGAGAGTCCCATTGTTTGTTATGATTGCATTTGGTATACCAAAATGAGTGATTAAACCCTCAAGGAAAGCAAATACTATTGCTTGGTCTACCTTCTTGGTTGGAATTACCTCTGACCATCGGGTGAAATAGTTAGTTGCCATAAGGATATATTTGTGTCTAGTAGAGGAATCAATATCAATGACCCCAATAAATTATATACTCCATTGTTGAAATGGTGCTTCTACTTGTATCGGATTAAGGGATAATGATGGATTATTGCTTCTATCGATGTATCTCTAGCACTTATCATAATTTTGACTAACTTTGAAGGTATCTGCAAAAAGAGTAGACTAAAAATATCCTGATTTGATGATCTTTAGTGCCATTGGCCTCCCTACATAATGGCCTCCTGATAGACCAGAGTGGAACTCCTCTATGATTCTTTGTTTTTTAGCTTATTGAACACACTTGAGAAGTACTCCAATATTTTATGGAATATCCCATTTGGAAGCATCACGTACCTAAGGGCTTGGAGTCTGAATATCCTTTTATATGAGGCATTAAAGTGTGAAGGACATCTTCTTGAATGATCATTCAGTGATGCCTGGTTTAAATTTCAAAAATCCATGCATAGGTGAATATCTCCATTCTTCTTTCTCATAGAAACAAGATTTGATACCCAGGTAGAGTGCTCTATCGAGTAGATGATTTTAGCCTCTAGAATATTTAGCAGTTTTACTTTCATTAAAGTTTCAATATTGGGATTGATCGATCTCTACTTTTTCCTAAAGGGTTTCACTCCTTCCTGTAGTTCGATGGTATGTTGGATTACATATTTATTGTAACCTTTCAAATCTTGGTAGCTCTAGGCAACAATGTCTGGGTACTCATGACACAACTCTTTAATCTATTCCAGGTCTTCTTGAGTGCAATCAGTGCTAAATTTAATCACCTTATCGGGTCCTAGTTGCAATTTAGTGTACTCCTTTTTATCCACCTTGATCATATGCTTTTCTACTCTATTATTCTCATAAAAAAGGCTCTCTAGTGTGATCAAAACTTTTAGGATATGATTGTTCCATAGCTAGATCAAACCCTCAGCTTCTTACTCATTAAGCATTTTCCCTTCCACATCACTAACTTCTCTTATTAAGAAAATAACAATATGCTCATCACTTTCAAATACTTGCCAGTGGATATTTTTGTCTGGGATTGAAGGTCTATAAATTAACCTCACAATCTTGGGCTTTCTCACCACATGCTCCATTGGGGAAAAATTAGCACTAAGGGATACCAAGAGATCGACATGCTTGTTTTGCTCCTGTGAGATTGCTTCAATATTTAATGTTGTATAAGCCTCAAATAAATCCCATACCTTATTTCAATATGCCTTCAAGTAGTGCTTCTTAGAACCTAGTTGATGATTAGTTCAAAATCTCTAAAGATCTTCGTACATAGTGCTTCGTGCATAGTGGTATTATTTGTGCAACTCCAAATTAGTCAATAAGAGTACATATTCTATATGCTAGAAGGATAAATGAGAACAATTCCAGATCCTACACCATTCTTACACCTAACATCATGAAAGTGCAGCTTCCATAGTTGATCCAGAGTAGGACCTTACTCATTGAACACTTTTGATTCAATTTTTTGGGTTTAATTATGGTGTAGTAGACAATTTTGATCTCCACCATGGTTTTAAAATCAAGCATTGAAAATTCATCTTCTATCTGAATTTCATCCAAAACTTCTTCCATCAAATCTAATTCCTCCAACTCTTCGGTCATCAAATTGACAGAACTCATGGGTGTGTCTTCTTCTTCTATCTTCTCTATGTGATAAGTTGAAGGCTTCTCATTATAAATTTAGATTATCCTCACCTTGATAGGAATTTCTAAATAAGAATATTCAAGAGAGAGTTAGCCTCCAAAATTGGTCATAAACTCTCATGACAGGCATATGCTAAAGTAAGGCTCCAGATCAACCACGACCACTTCTTGAATCACAATTAATCTATGGCATTTTGTGCAATACAATGGGGATATCTTTAATTACTCCCACTATCCTAATAGGGGTTTCATCCAACTGAAATATGCTAGAGTTGCTCCTTGTATATTCCATACCCATAACATCGCATACTACCTTTGGCATCATTATCATTGCAGCACCTGAGTCGATCATGCAATTGTGCACAACCTAGTCTTCCATATTCAGGGACAGGTAGAAAGGGGATGGTCTATTTTTTATAGTGGAAAATTTTATCAATGTTTGAGCTAACACTATCTGAGTCATATTCTTCTCCTTTTTTTCATAAATTTCAATGATTCTTGCAACAAATCCACTTGTCCAGGCAATTGAAATGCATCATAGAGACTCACCTTGGCTTGGATCCTCTTCAATTCTTCAACAATATTATACATGGATGCACAGGACCCCTTGGCTTCATTTGTAGTTTCATATCTACTCTGATATTATTATGTGGCCTCTACCCTTTGACGTTTCATAAAATATGGATATTTAAGCTTTTCCCTGACCTGCTCCTCCATTTTAGCTCTTACCTGTGAAGTAGAATTCTTTTCTTGCACTTTCACTTTCGCTCATAGAGGCAAAAGATCTTTTAATAGGATAAGTACAAATGGCTTGGGGACCAAAATAGATATCTTTTCTTGTGCTTATTTCTTCTCATTTTGTACCTTTGAGTCAGTAGGTACCTTCAGGGGTTCCATCTCAACCAGGTCCATAGTAATGACTTTCCTCCCAGTTCTCGTGAGAACTGCAACTTGATCTTCATAAGGGACCATAAAGTTGTGATCAACTTCTGTGATCATATTGATTTATTTGCACATAGTTCAAGTGAACCATGCAAGTTTCCTTGCCATACAGATCATTGCATGTAGAGCACCAATATGATTTTTTAGATGTGCCAACTTCTTCATTTGTTAGCACCATCATATTTCTCTCAAACACCTTTTTGGTCGAGGCTTCTTGCTCCCTGATGATTGGCGAAGGCTGAAATATCCTATGTTGGAAATATTTTTTAGTCTACTTCCTTTTTATCATTGTGATTTCATTATCCATCACTCTTATGGCTAAGTTCATGGACTACAACTCCCAAAAAAAATTTTGGATCAAGGTTTGAGGGGGCTAGAAGAGCTAGTAGTGGTTATGGGACAGGTAGAGATGGTAGTGATGGGAATGGAACTGGAGTGGGGAGTTGAGGGATAGAAAATATCAATGTGATATGATATGTACTCAGATTCCATGAAGGGATTGGATACATGGGTGACATGGGCAAAGGCTAAGAAGATGCATTAGCATACAAATACTATGAAAGATTAGAGAAAATAGGCATGGCCATTTTAGTGGAAGATTACCAATAGCAATTAGATCAACTTTAACTTTTTGTGTAGCAGAATAAAAATTAGGAAATGTGTTGACATTAGACTATTGTATGGACATACTAATATCAGATTTGAAGGCTCAGATATAATAAAATGATGCTTGTTCAGGAGTCGACCAGAGACCATCAGGAACTCTATGCCAATTTCAGGTGAACCTGACATTGAAGTCCATGATTTCATCTTATTGATGCCTTTGAATGGTAGTAAACTGATGTAGTAGAGAGAATATGTCTGCTTGTTCATTGAAACCTTTGATCAGCAATTTAGCCAACAGGTCCCGGGTAGTAATGGTGGCAGGCTATAATTATTAATACCAGTAAAGCAACTTACCTCAAAGAGAAAGTAAGAGCAATATTACCATTATATCCTCATCCGTAATGTTGTGGATCATTGCAAATGTATCTACATCTTGAACATGCTCATAAGCCATCTTCCCTATACCATCATAAGTAGGTAAAGCCTTCATTACTACTTGCAAAATGATGTAGGAGCATCTAGTAGTGTAAGAGTGATCTTGCATCACCCAAATTTGTATTTGTTTCATTTTTTTCTAAATTTTGTTTAGTTTTTTAGAGGATGGAGAAATAGACCCAATGCCAAAATAATCATCCCAATATCCTGAGCGGTTTGGGAGATATGTAAATTTTAAGGTCTTCTACCCTGTCAAAACTAGTGAAAATCCTGCTAGTAAAACTTGGAGGTCAATTTTGAAGGCCTTAGAGGCCTTTTCAAGGGCTAAAATATGGTGGTAATATGTCTAAACATATAATTATGCCGCAAACCCCTTTGAGAGCTTTTCGAAAACATGTGCCAATATTTTTTTTAAGCTCCATTCTCCTCAATAAGGAATACATGAAAATTACTGCATTTCACTATTCTCTGTGGTTTTTGTGTATGTTGTTGATATTAGTGTTGCTTCAAGTGGTATTAGAGTGGGAGTTCTTAAGTGTGTAAATAGATCATCGGATGTGAGGTAGTTTACACTAGGATTTGTGGTTAGGTTTTGTGAGAAACATGAGCAAAATGCCTCCATGAAGAAACCATGGTGGTGGGAGAAATGCTATGGTGCTAGAAGAGGATTTTAGAGCTTTGCAGAGGTAAGTTCAAGCTTTGCAAGAGGAGCTGCATAGAGGGTTTGAGCCAAGGAGAGAAGATGGGAGTGAAGATGAAGCTGAAGAAGAAGAGGCCTAGTTCGAGGAAGAAGAAGAGGTAGTAGATCCTATACAAGCTAGATTATATAGAGCCATATCCTAGATTGGGAAGAGATCGAAGATGGAGGTTTCTACGTATTCTGGAAATCTTAATCCAGAAGAGTTGATCGATTGGATCAATGATATGGAAGAATACTTTGAGTATGAGGAGGTTGAAGATCCTGAGAGGGTCAAGTTTTCTAAGACCAAGCTGAAGGGTCATGCTAGTATTTGGTGGAAGGGAGTACAGTTGGATAGAAATAGAAGAGGGAAGGAAAGGATAACAAGGTGGGAGTGGATGGTGGAGAAGTTGAAGAGGTAGTTCATTCCAGCTGATTACGAGTTGGATCTGCTAAAGAAAATGTAGGGTTTGAGGTAGTCAAGCAAGTCTATCAAAGAATACATAGAGGAGTTCTATAAGATCCTAATCAGAATAGGCCATTCTGAGGCCAACAAGGAGAAGGTAGCCCATTACATAAATGGGTTGAGAGCAAGTATTCAAGAGGAGCTGAGTCTGGTTAGGATGACCACCATAGAAGATGCTTACCAGTTTGCCTTGAAGGTAGAAGAGAAGTTGAATATGAGATTTGAAAGCAAATAGAGAGGAAGAGGTCATGGTGGAAGAACTGGTAGGAGAACAAATGGAGGGCGAAATGAGGACCAAAAGAAGAATGGAGAAGCAAGCAATAGTTAGGACCAGAAGGGGGAGAATGCTTACCACCCCCATGAGTAGAATAATGGCTACCAAAGAGGAAGAGGAAGGTCTGGACGAGGGCCTGGAAGAGGAGGATTTCATGGAACCTATTTCCAATGTGGGGAAGAAGGACATCGAGCATACGAGTGCCCACAACACCAAGGGGGAATGAATAAGAGGCCTGAAGGTAATGCCCGAGCTGCTATTGTAGATGAAGGTGTTGAATCTGAGCACTCTAAGGAAGCAGAAAGAGGAGAAGTTCTGGTCACAAGGAGAGCCTTGTTGAATGAGGAGAAAGATCCAGATCAGAGGAAGAGTCTATTCTGCACAAGGTGTAAATGTGCAGGTAAGGTGTGTAATGTTATCATTGATAATGGTAGCACTGATAACCTAGTTTCAGAAGGGATGGTTACCAAGTTACAGTTAGAGAGAAGGAGGCACCCGCATCCATATCAGATTGCGTGGTTGTAGAAGGACCATAGGGCTTTGGTCAGTGAGCAGTGTTTAGTAAAATTCAATATTGGAAGTTACCATGATGAGGTCTTGTGTGACATCCTACCCATGGATGCTTACCATTTGCTATTGGGAAGGTCATGGTAGTTTGATCGACATGCAATACATGATGGGTATGCCAACACTTACTCCCTGACAAAGGATGGAGTGCGCCACAAGCTGAAGCCCTTGAAGGAGGTGGATGAAAAGGTATGTAGTAGTGCTAGAATCTGTTTAGTAGATGGTAGAAAATTTTTGGATGGCCTAAAGCATGAGCATATGTGCTATGCATTAATTCCTAGAGTTAAGGATGAGCAATGCAAAGATATCCCAGTAGAGGTCTCAGGTATGTTAGAAGAATTCCTAGATATTATATTAGATAATGTACCTGAGGGTTTGCCACTAGTGAGGAAGATCAGTCACCACATAGATTTGGTATCGGGAGCTAGTTTACCCAATAAGGCAGCCCATAGAATGACTCTTGTAGAAAGTGAGGAGCTAAATAGACAAGTCCAAGAGCTACTAAAAAGGGATTGATTTGGGAGAGCTTGAGCCCATGTGCAGTACCTACAGTACTAGCACCAAAGAAATATGGGGAGTGGAGAATGTGTATAGATTCCTGAGCTATTAACAAGATCACCATCAAATATAGATTTCCATTGCCAAGGATGGATGACATTATGGACTATTTGAGTGGAGCCAAGTACTTCACCAAGATTGACCTGAAGAGTGGGTATCATCAGATTCGTATCAGAGAAGGAGATGAGTGGAAGACAACCTTCAAGACCAGAGAGGGTTTGTATGAGTGGTTGGTCATGCCATTTGGGCTAACCAATGCACCAAGCACATTCATGCGGCTTATGAATGAGGTATTGAAGGAGTTTTTAGGAAAATTTGTCATTGTCTATTTGGATGACATTTTAATTTTTAGTAAGACTTTGGAGGAGCACTTGCTGCATATTCAACGAGTTTTTGAGAAGTTGAGGGAGGAGCAGTTGTTGATTAATTTGAAGAAGTGCAGTTTTGTGAAGAAGGAGTTGGTGTACCTAGGATTTGTCATCTCAGCTGAAGGTCTTAAAATGGACCCAAAAAATGTGAGGGCTATCATTGAATGGCCTACTCCAAGGAGCATTATAGAGGTAAGATCATTCCATGGTCTAGCCAATTTTTACAAAAAAATTATTAGGAATTTTAGCAGTATTTGTGCACCCCTAACAGAGACAATGAAAGGGGATAAGAAGGAGTTTAAGTGGACTTTAGGAGCAGATAGGAGTTTTGATATGTTGAAGAAGAAAGTCATAGAGCAACCTATTTTGGCACTTCCATATTTTAATAAGGTATTTCAGGTAGATTGTGATGCTAGTGGTAGTGCCATAGGAGTTGTATTGAGTCAAGAAGGTAAGCTTGTTGCCTACTTTAGTGAGAAGCTTAATGAGGCTAGGAAAAAGTATTATGTCTATGATCAGGAGTTTTATGCTATAGTTCAGGCTTTGAAGAAGTGGAGACACTATTTGTTGCCAAAAGAGTTTGTTCTATATACTGATCATCAGGCCTTACAGTATATTAATAGCCAAGGAAAATTAAATCAGAGGCACTTAAAATGGGTTGAGTTTTTGCAGAGTTATACCTTTGTGTTGAAGCATAGGAGTGGGAAGTCAAACAGAGTTGCAGATGCCTTAAGTAGAAGGTAGAACTTGTTGATAGAAATGAAGGTGGAGGTTATAGGGTTTGATGAACTTAAGAGTTTGTACCCTGAAGACCCAGATTTTGTAGAGGCTTGGAGAGCTTGCTTGGCACCTGTTACTTTGGATAGAACTAAATGGTTGGATTTTCTAATCCAAGATGGAATGTTATTTATAGGAAACCAATTGTGCATTCCAAGGAGTTTGATGAGAGAGAATCTGGTCAAGGAGAAGCATAGTGGAGGGTTGGTTGGACACTTTGGTCGAGATAAGACCATTGCCCTCGTTAGTGAGAACTACTATTGGCCATAGTTATAGCAAGATGTGAAGAGATTTGTACAAAGTTGTAGAGTATGCCAGAGGGCCAAGGGTGTGAGGCAGAACATTGGATTATATCAGCCATTACCTATACCAGAGAAACCATGGGAAGACATCAGCATGGATTTTGTTCTTGGCCTACCAAGGACACAGAGGGGGAATGACTCCATATTTGTGGTGGTTGACAGGTTTTCAAATATGGCACATTTCATTCCTTGCCAGAAAACTAATGATGTAGTTCATGTTGCAGGGTTGTTTTTCAAAGAGGTGGTATGACTACATGGTCTACCAAAGAGTATCGTTTCAGATAGGGATACCAAGTTTGTTGGGTATTTTTGGAGGACTTTATGGAAGAAATTGAAGATATATTTGAAATTCAGTTCTGCATACCACCCACAGACTGATGGACAAATAGAGGTGGTGAATAGGAGTTTGGGTAACCTATTGAGATGCTTAGTAGGAGATAAGCCCAAGGGATGGGATTTGGTTTTACCATAGGAAGAATTTTCTTACAACAATTCTGTCAATAGGAGTACTAATAAATCCCCATTCTAGATTGTATATGGGAGCAGCCCAAGGAATGCTTCTGAGTTGAGGAAGATGGATAGAGGGGAAAAGAGTAGTGTTGAGGTTGAGGACTTTGTAGAGCACCTGAAGAGCTTGCATGAAGAAGTAAAGAAGCATATTACTAATATGAACACTCAGTACAAGATAAGGGTAGACCAGAAGTGGTGGTTTAAGGAATTCCAAGTGGGAGATGAAGTTATGGTTCACCTGAGAAAAGAAAGGTTTCCTGCTAAAACTTATAACAAGCTAAAAATGAAGAAGTTTGGACCATGCAGGATCATAGAGAAATGAGATTCAGGAAATGCATATGAAGTAGAATTTCCAAGTGGACTTAACATATCACCTGTGTTCAACATTTTTAATTTGGTAGAATATCATGAAGGGGACAATGATGATGGACCAATAACAAAAATTTGGGATATTCCAACATCTACTCCAGAGAAGGAAGAGATAGAAGAAATCTTGGATACCCGCATCGACAAAAGTACCAGAAACAGGCAGTATGAAGAATATTTGGTTAAGTGGAAGGGCAGGCCTATTGAAGATTCATCTTGGTTGTCAAAGATAGAGGTTGACCACCTGGGTTTTCCTCCAACACTAGAGAAGTGAAGGTCACTTCTCAATTTACCCTAGGTGTCTGATGTAGGAGCATCCAATGGTGTAAGAGTGATCTTGCATCACCCAAATTTGTATTTGTTTCATTTTGTTCTAAATTTTGTTTAGTTTTTTAGAGGATGGAGAAATAGACCCAACGCTGAAAGAATCATCCCAATATCCTGAGCGGTTTGGGAGATATGTAAATTTTAAGGTCTTCTACCCTGTCAAAACTAGTGAAAATCCTGCTAGTAAAACTTGGAGGTCAATTTTGAAGGCCTTAGAGGCCTTTTTAAGGGCTGAAATATGGTGGTAATATGTCTAGACACATTACTAGGCCACAAACCCCTTCGAGAGCTTTTCGAAAACATGCACCAATAGTCATTTCGAGCAACGAGCGATGAGTTATGACCTCGGGAAGTTTGCCCCCAAAATTCAAATTTCAAATAGATTGTTCTA
Organism: Wollemia nobilis; assembly: GCA_028583015.1. Classification (NCBI taxonomy): domain Eukaryota; kingdom Viridiplantae; phylum Streptophyta; class Pinopsida; order Araucariales; family Araucariaceae; genus Wollemia; species Wollemia nobilis. The sequence continues at coordinate 1,156,747 of JAQPPZ010000228.1, read as the reverse complement.
GGTGGGAAAAGGGAAAACAAGGTATTTGGGGGGGAATTTTGAATTTGTATGGTATTGGTCTCTGTAAGCTCCATTCTCCTCAGTAAGGAATACAAGAAAAATTTTGCATTTCCTCTGTTTCTATGGTTTTTGTGTGTGTTGTTAATCTCGGTGCTGCTTCACATAATTGGGTTCTGAGCTTCCAGGTTTAGAGGTTTGGAGTGGTTCCATGCTGGGAACTACCTTGGTGGCTATGGTGGTGTATTTTGAGCCATGTGGACTGGTGTGTGTGGTTGGGGAGGTGGAAAACTAGTGGTTGTGCTAAAAAAACTCGAAGTAACAGAGAACACATCAGCTAATTATGAATATGTAACACTTAATGGGATAGTTGGGGTAACTAACCTAGGATGTTATCCTAGCACTTGGGTGTCAAGCTCATAAAAATCAATGGGATATTTTGAATTTTTGGCCTTCAATTTTATGATCATGAAGAAATCTTTCGATCACTTCACATTTAGAGGCTTCTGGGGAGAGCTAAGTTGCCAGATGTTCTAATCATTCAGTATAAAGGTGAAAGCACGAGATTCCAAAAACAAAAAGGAAAGACTAAACAAAATTGCATTAAAAGGAAAGAACACAAATGAATGAACACAAGATATAAAAGCAATATAAAATACGGCCTTTTTTATTGATATTCTTTCAGCAATGTGTTACAATACGTCTCCTTCCTTTTTAGGGGATAGGAGCATCAAATGTTGATCTTTTACAACTTGTTTCAGAATTCCTTCTCCCGCGTGCCCACATATAAGATGGGCAAACCAAAACGTTGTCGTCGCTTGTGTTGGTAAAAGTAGATTCCTCACTGCTCCTCTAATGCTAAAAATCTGCGTTCAAAGAAACAAAGAAAGAATCAATAGCACCTGTGTATAAAAAATAAAAGAGCGAATATGAAAGGTTACCGTAAAAGATAAATGTAATGATGGTTAAAATTAGTCCAAATAAACTGAAAATTTGACAGAAGCATAAATACGTAACTAATAAAATGTTGCAAAAGAAACAGTCACCAAATTTGACGTAGATCGGTATTCGTTTCGGGGAAGGACGAATAAACCTGCAACATACTGGTATTCATTCCGGGGTGAAACGAGTAACCTCACAGCAACTGGTATTCGTTTCGGGGTGAGACGAGAAAACCTGCAATAAGGTAGGGGGTCACCGAAGGCAAACCACCCGCGGGTTGAAACTTTGTTTCCATACCAATCTGCTTGGGATGGGTCCAAAACCTATTGTGATGTTTTGTTGGAAAATTGATAGGCTATTGTGGTCAGAAAAATCAAGTTTTTGGTTCTTGATTCGTGCCTTCAAAGTCACCCAATAACCTCCTTTTCAATTAAGATATTATGGATGTAAAGACACAAATCGTAAGTTAGCAAAACAACAGCACTTCGTCGCTCAAAATGCTCCTTCTCTGTCTATCTTTTGGGTGAGGAAATTCACCATTTTATAGACCCAAGGGGTCTCTTTGAATTAGCATGCAAAAGTGCTACTTAGCATGAATGCTCTTTCAGGGAAGAGAAGACTTCTCCCTGATCAAGGATCCATAACTACTTCTGTAACTGCTGCTGCATGCTCAAAAGAACTCACTCGCATTCCCATGCAATGAAGGGAGAGTTATGTAGCTAATTTGAGTTGTCATGAAAAAGCCCACTCTCATTCCCATTCAATGAAGGGAGAGTCAAGTGGAAAATCTGAGTTGTCCTCAAAATCTCACTCTCATTCCCATGCGGTGAATGGAGAGTCAAGTGGTTGTCAAAAGAACTCCCTCGCACCCCTATGCCATGAAGGGAGAGCTAAGTGGCAGTTCTGATTTGTCATGGGCCGAGGTTTGACTTTTTGCAAATCAAACCTAGCATTCATCCCACCCTGGAGTGAGCGCTGGTAATCGTCCCTGGGTGAAACAAGTACCATTATGCACTCATCCCTGGGTGGAGCGAATAAGTAGCAGAGTGCCTAAAAGGTGCCAAATTGATCTCTGACTTTTAAAACTATTGTGTGAGTGGTTAGGACCACTGTTTTAACCTTTGGGGCTGCCCTGGGGGCTGTTTGTTTCAATGCGATCAGTGCTTGTTGTCACGTAATCAGATTGGTGCTGTTTTGGTGTCTACAAAAGGTAAACATCAAACCTCAATACTATTGAAAGTGGAAATTTTTAGAGTCCAACCCGATGTGCCAAAAACTATTGGTCACGATTATGCCTAAGTACTAAATATTATTTGTGCACCCTATACCCAGCCAACATTGAAAGTTTGAAGGAAAGAGATGTCCTTCGGGCCAATATCCAGATAAAGCTAGCTCTTGTACTAAAACTACTAATCGGTTTAAATATTAGGGTAACATGAAAGATATGAGAAATGATGAAAAGAAATGGAAAATATGGCTATAAGTTGGATTTGAAAGGTGGGGATAAACTAATAGCAAAAATTTACAAGCATGGATTAGCATATAACAGAAATCCAAGCATAGAAACCACTCATATTTTTGCAGAGATAACTTCCAAGAAGCATTACAGTATTCACTCCCTCACAAGCAGTAATTAAATCCATATGCTGAATTTAAAATTAGGAAATAAAGGACATGAACTTGATCAGAAATGACAAGCAGAAAGAAACCAAACACAATACTGCTCAAGGAACCAAAAATCGGATGTCTTTCTATTTATGCAAGAAAACTTAAAGTGTTTTTTTGTAGAGTGTCTATCCTCCTTCATTACATCAAAATATTTAGTATTTATAGACGATTTTACCTCTTTTATTAAATGCACAATACAACAAAATGTCATCTGGTCAAAAATCAACAACAACAATTTCCTCCTTGGTAATGACAATACTCAAATCAGATTATTCCTCAAGGGACAACAATTCGTTTTTCCTAGAGTGCACTTGGAAAATTGGTAAAAATAGACGATGGAAAGAACACCACAAGCATTGATGCATCAAGACTAAGCGGTTTCACGTGACAATCAAGAGCTTAATAATTAAATTTTGGGCATCATTACATTCTCTCTTGCCTTGGAATCTCACCCTTGCCAATTGAAATCAACAAAATTTAATTCTACTTAAAAAAGGAACAAAATTCATAAAGGGCACCTCAAAAATAATTGAGATCACACCGAATTTGAGGATGTAGCATTTAATCATGAATTTTTTTTAGCATAAATTCTAGATCATCGCTCTTGCTGCCCTAAGCTTTAAATTTTATCGATCTTTGTCCTTTATCGAAAAGATCTGTTGTTATGGCACTTCTAGGAGGAAAAAATAATACTACATTGATGGTAGCCTTCAAAGCTAAATTTTTCCTTTTATTTTAAATGATATTGTCATGACATCCTTTTGTTCAAATGGTAGGCAAAAAATAGGAGTTTCGCCCTTCAACATGCTTTTGCCCCTTTCCTAGGTGATTTCACCCTAAAAATGATAAAGAACGTCTTCTTGCAAGAAGGGAGGAAAAAATTATTAATTTCACCCCTAAAAGGGGCAAAAATGATTTTTGTCCCACCCTAGGGATGACGTTGACTTTGACCTGTAGGTAAAACTAATTTTCCTAATACTTTCACCTCAAAATGCCTTCATTTGGAATTTTTCCCTTGAAAGGGGTAAAAATGATTTTCGCTCCTCCTAAGGGGTGACATTGACTTTGACTTTCCTTTCTATGCTTGGATGATGTCATCTTCATGTTTACGCTCTGAAAATTGCTTTTACTGGGGTTTTTATTTTTGCCCCTATTGAGGGGTGACGTTGACTTTGACAGCACCAAGCAAGTTCTTTACTTGATTTTCGTCCCAAAGATGTTTTTATCTAGATTTTCACCCCCAAGGAGGGGCAAAACTAATTTTTGTCCCTATCTAAGGGTGACGTTGACTTTGACCCTTCACTTGCAAATTTTTCTCTTCCCTTTTGTTTGGATAAAATAATTCAAAGTAATTTTGCTCTGAAGGAAGGGTGCAAAGGATTTTTGCCCCTTTCTGGGATGAAAATGTCTTTTATTCTTCTTCTCAGGTGCCTTCACTTTGAAAAAAAAATGTCAGTCGTATTATCCCTTCTACGTTCTGAAATGTCCATTGCTGCTAAATTTTCCCTTCTTACGTTCCATTAATTTCTTACCAACAAATCTACTATGCATCTCCAAAAACAAAATTAGCTTTTTATTTAATGGAATTGTTTACAAGGAAGGAAAATATTACAATAGTAAAAATAACACAACTACATCATTTTCAGTTCAAAATTTTCATTCTTTTTCTTTTCAAAATTTTTACAACAAAATTCAGTGTGGAAAAATCACCAACATTTGGAAAATTTAATATTTTTAGGGAAACATAGCAATTGGAAAGTCATTCTTTTTTAAACATTTCATGAAGAAGAAAGAAAGAGTTACCCGACTCTTGGATTTTACCTTTCCATTTTCTTGGTTTCTTCTCCTCTTCAAATGTTATTTGAATCCTTGGATTGTGGAATTTTGCAGGGACAAAAAATAAGGAATATTTTTGACTGGATGTATTATGCAAAAGGTGGAATATTAGAGAGAGGGAAAGTGTCATAACCCATTTTCACACACTAGGTTGAAAGTATTTTTTTACCTAGTACTTCCTGAGCCCACTAAGGTATTAAGCACCCAATACAATGTTCGATCATAAATAGTTCCATCAATTAGATCACCCATCACTACACTTACATAAGTCTACCAATGTAAGTGCACTAGGTGCCATGTCCACTAGTAGAGCCATATTTCTCATCAACCCAATGAGCTAGCTCTCACTTCCTTTCTATCCATTGAAAGGAGTGTGCCCCTAAAACTATCTTTCTCAACCTTGATGAGTTAATTCTCTCATCCTTTCCATCTATCGAAGTAGGTACGCCATCATTAACACCCTACATTGGTTCATCAATGTAGGTGCCAAGTGTGGAAAAATTATGACTATCCTTCTCATCTAAAGTCGGGCTAGTCTTACTTATACAATATTATGATACATTGTGGTAACATTGTATAGGACCCAATTGCTCCATATTTAACTAACTAAAATGTAGTTACAAAACCCACTACCTAATATTTCCAAGGAGTCTATTTTAAAGGAGCTATCTTGACTAACCAACTGAAATATCAATGTACAATTTCTCTTATTTACAAACTAGGCTATGAAAAACCCACGTTGAAGGATGTCGTAGCCCTTCTTACGTTAGTCTATTGGAAGCTATTTAAACCATTGGTATATCCATTAAAATTCTCCATAATATTTCTCATAACACTTTAGACTTCTATCTAATCTACCATTCACAATTTAGCAATGAAACAAGACTGTAACTTGAAACCAATAAACTTCTTTTTACCAGATTACACTCTCATATAGTAGTAAGAGCATTCTGATTCTTATTCTTCATGATAACCAAAATATGAAGATATTATAAATAACATACATCACTAACTCATAACAACCAGATTCACTATCACAGAGCTATCAACACCATAGTATTTCATTCATTTAATGCTTGCATCGAATTCCAAAAGAATCGACATAATTACAAGAGTTTCTTTTACTTCATACAAGTAATTCTTCTTATACATTACACGATTCCACATTGAAATCTAGTCTGTGGACACTACAATTTATCATGTTTTCTAGAGCTATATTTTAGAAGCTCTCATAAGAAGTTTAGAAATGCTACAATATCTTTTTCTACTTCCAGAGAAAACTATCACCACGAAGGAAGAACTCGGTTAATCTCCTTCGATGTCTTTGGTGTTTCCTTATCGAACCAAGGAGATGCAGTTGTTGTAAGGGATTTGGAAAGCCCCCTACTAATGACAATGCAATCCTATAGCAAATCCATAAACTTAAAGATGCAAATATGCCATGACAAACCAGATGCTTATTCATTCAAGCTCACTGACTAATTTCATTCCATCATCAATACAATCATAAAGGAAAAATGGTGAGCTACTAAGCATTACTCACACAACACCAATTTCTTTAAATATAGTTCTAATTGTAAAGGCTCATCTAGTTAAAAATCCAAACCAACATAATCACCCAAATGAACCAAAGCCACAACATGCAATTCTTTTATTCGGTAAAGAACTTCCACAAACCCATGAATTAATTAACCAACTGGAGACACATAAAAATAACATCTAACTTTTAATGTTTACTACATAGTTTCCACATTCGAGACTTCCAGGTGACATCCATGCCTTAACAATGGATTCCTTCTAATAGCACCTAAAGTAAAGTCTCACACAACGAAGGGCAACTACACTGCCCTTCCTTGACTCCTTGCACTAACACAAGACACAGGTCAAATCTCTTTTTGGGTTACAAGGTTTCCTCTAATGCATAGTGCCAACTCTAAGAAACTACAACTAAACATTATCTCCAAAGATATTCGATAAACACTCTCTCACTGTCATAGAATTGTACGCTTTTGGGTTGAAGTAAAAATCTCTAGAATATTTTCTCTAGGAAGCTAAGCTACACAAGCCCCTACCAAGGGGTTCAAGGTGTTGCTGGTCTATAACTTCCCACCACCTACTATTCTTCCAACCCAGTTTACCACCATATGCTCAAGACTACGCAAAGGTTACATAATACATTTTTGGAAATAAAAAGCCTCCTAAAACTCATTTGGAAACAACTCGACAACCAAATATAGAGAGAGATATTACTTTTACAAAATACAAAGCAAGATAATACTAGAACATAAGCACACAAAACCACAAATATTTGGCATTAAAGATAAGCATAATAGGCAACTCGACTACTTGGTCCTTCGTTGAGTATCTCCTAGTGATCTCCACTATGCACTCCCTTGTCCATCCTCCCTTCCAAAGCTATCTTCTTTTTCTCCTCCTTATTTTCTCTCTCTCCCACTCCCAAAAACCTCCTATGATATTTGTCCTCCCTCCTATTCAACCATCTTCGGGTTGGTTGGTCTCGTCGTGCCTTCTCCATCCTGCTCCCTATAGCCAACATCATGTGTAGATCACAACCTCCACTACCCTTTGCCTCTGGTATTAAATAAACTTACGTAACCACAAAGCAACATTGAAGAACAAATACAACCATATCCATTTTAGCTAAACTAAAGTCATCACAATATTAAATTCCAAGAAATCATGCTTTTTAAATAAATATCAATATCTACAATACTTCAAACATTAGTTTTATTATCTTTATTTTCTTTATGAAGAGTGGATCCTTTGGCAACTCAAGTCTATCTTCTATAACGAGTTCTGAATGACAAACAAACCTTTAGAGTAATAAAATTAGCACCAAGAAAATAAGCATATATATGTATATATATCTCCATATATATTCCAAAAGATAAGGCATTCCAAAGCAAGGACAAAAGAAATGAACCTTTATCCAAGAGTCTATCAATAAAACAACTATCAAGAAAAATCCTTTTCCATGAAATTCAAACCAAAATTAATCTTTCTTTTTCTTTCCTCATCGACTCTTTTGTTTACCACAAACAACCTCATTGTCAATGGTGCATTCTCTCACACAAAGGTGCATCAAATAAAAATCCATAAAGTATGCAACTACATGAAAGGAAGGTCCATCTTCCTTGGGGTTGTCATCTTTAAGAGCATTCATCATTTTCCTTTTAAACATCCCACACTCAATGGTCAATATTTCTTTGACCTATTAAAAATGATCATTCCTACAAATGAGAAATTTCCATTAGTAGCATCCATTCATTCATGATATCATTATTTGCAACATCTAGTCATAAAATTATCAATCATCTAGTCAGCAAGATTCATAATATTCTCTACAAAACATGCCTCTTTGTTGCAATACATTTTGACAAAATTAATCATTCCATCTAGAGATAACTTGGCCAAAACATAAATCCAACATGTAGAAAAGTCTACCAAGGGAGGGTCATGACATCCTCCCCCCTTAGGCTTAACACAGTCCTCTGTGTAATCTCAAATTTTAACAAAACAACATTACATTGAATCCTCAAACAAGAATGGGAAATATTTTTGCATATCTGCTACTTTCTCCCAAGTAGCATCTCTTTCAAAAAAGTGATCCCACTGGACCTTGCATTGCTCCAAAATCCTTTTTCACATTGACTTGGATCGGAACTCAAGGATCCTTATTGGTCAAACCTCTATAGCCTTTGGGTTCACCATCTACAAATTAGAAAAGTCCCACACATGTTCAGGGTTAGCCACATATTTCCTAAATAAAGAAATGTGAAAGGTGTCATGAATCTTGGACAAGCTGGGTGGTAAGGCAAGTCGATATGCCATAGGGCTAATCTTCTCTATAATTTCAAAGGGTCCAACAAAGTGAGGATCTAGTTTTGTGGACTTAATAGCACTCTTCATCAGTCTCACCCTTAAAAACACTCTATCACCCACACTAAACTCACGAGGTGTCCTCTTTGAATCGGCATAACTCTTTTTCTGATCCATGACTTCTTTCAGATTTCCTTTGATCATCCTTAATTGTTGCTCCATTTCTTTGACCATGTCTGGACCAAGTACAATCTGATCTTCTGGATTATCCCATGATAAGGGGGTTCTACATCTCCTACCATACAATGCTTCAAAAGGGGCCATCCCCAAGGTTGTATGGTGTCTATTATTGTAGGTAAAACTCCACTAGATGTAGGTAGTCCTCCCAATGGGTCTTCTAATCCATACAGTACATGCAAAGCATGTCCTCTAACACCTAGTTCACTCTCTCGGTCTATCCATCGATTTTGGGATGATAAGCAGAGCTTATATTCAATCTGGTTCCAATGGCATGATGCAAGGCTTGCCAAAACTCAGATGTAAATCTTGAGTCCCTATTCGATATGATTACTTCTAGAAAACCATGAAGTTAAAATACCTCTTTGGAAAATATATTAGCCACAACCATGACATCATATTTAGTGTTTTTAGGTATAAAATATGCAACCTTGGTCAATCTATCGACCACCACTAGAATTACATCATGTTGGAATCAGTTTCTAGGTAGCCCAACAATGAAATCCATTGTAATTACTTGCCATTTTTGCATAGGTACATCATGTGGATACAAAAGTCCTACAGGGTGTTTACATTCTACTTTAAATTTTTGGAACTTGAGGCAACGAGCGATAAATTTAGTTGTGTCCCTCTTCATCCTAGGCCAATAGAAATTTTTCTTCATATTCTCTCTCATCTTTTCTCTCCCTGGGTGAGTAGAATATGGTGATCTGTGCACTTCATTCAAGACCATTTTTCTTAAATCACCAAATTTAGGAATAACTACCCTATCCTTGAAGCATAGGAATCCATCCTTGAAGCTAAAATCTTTGTTATCATCCAGATTCCTTCCCATATTTTCAAGAATTTGGTTGTAGTATGCATCCTATTTTTGCATATTCTTGACTTGTTCCATTAAGTCTACATGGATGCGAGACAAGGTGGCTATGTATCTCCATCGACTTAGTGCATCAACCACTTTATTCTCTTTTCCTTTGATATACTCAATGCCAAAATCGTACTCTACAAGAAATTCCATCCACCTTCTCTATCTAGAATTAAGTAGAGGTTGAGTGAAAATGTACTACAGACTTTGATGGTCTATCCTTAACTCAAAAGGTCTTCCTACCAAATAGTATCACCAGCTCTTGAGGGCAAACACTACTACTGCTAGTTCTAGATCATGGGTCATGTAATTGACCTCATGTCACTTTAGCTTCCATGACCCAAAAGCTATCACAACCTCTTTCTGAGAGAGCACTCCTCCCAAACCTTCCAAAGATGCATCTTTACACACAGAAAAACTCCCTTGAGGATCAGGTACCTTTAAAATAGGTAGCATGGTAAGATTTTGCTTAAGCAATACAAAATTTGATTCACACTTATCTGACCACTTGAATTCCTTCCCTTTCCTCTATAGGTTAGTCATTGGAGAGGTGATCTTGGCATAGTCTTTCACATAATGCCTGTAGTAGCCTATCAACCCTAAGAAGCTTTGAACTTCTATCACACTTGTGGGTGATGGCCAATTCAGAATAGCCTCTATTTTCTTAGGATCTACCATAATCCCTTCTACTGAAAATAATGTATCCCAGATATTGCACTTCCGACACATAAAACTCACACTTGGATAAATTTCCATACAACTAATTTTTTCTTAGTAGTTCCAACACAACTCTAAGGTGTTTATCGTGCTCCATCCTATTCTAGGAATAAATCAAGATATCATCCAAGAATACCAACACAAATTTATCCAAATGCTTCCTAAAGATACTATTCATCAAATTCATAAATGTAGTTGGAGCATTTGTTAAACCAAAAGGTAAAATCATGAACTTGTAATGTCCATAGTGAGTTTTAAAGGTTATCTTGTGAGTATCCTCCTCCTAGATCCTCAGTTGGTGGTATCTATATTTCAAATCAACCTTTGAAAATATTATGGCATCCTTTAGCTGATCAAAGAGATCTTCGATCCTGGGTAGGGGATATCTGTTCTTGATAGTTGCCTTGTTTAACATCCTATAATCTATACATAACCTTAAGGAACCATCCTTTTTCTTAACAAAAAGAACTAGTGCACCCCAAGGTGACACACTTGGTCTGATTAGTCCTTTCTCTAGTAACCCTTGTAGCTACACTTTTAGCTCTTGCATTTCTATGGGGTTCATTCTATAGGGAGCTCTATGTATGGGTTCTGCTCTAGGTTGGAGCTCAATTGTGAAGTCGAACTCCCATTTAGGTGGCAATCTAGGTAAATATTCTAGAAATACATCCCTAAACTCCTATAGAAGTGGGTATCTTCCAAACACTTCTTCCTTATTTTCATCATCTATCTCATTTAGCTTAACAACATATACCATTCCCCTTTCTTCATGGCTTTCTTGAGTTGCATCATCGAAAGGATTTGGGGTTGGAAAGCTCCTTGTAGGTTGTACACCCTTTGCACCTTCCCACTATCTTCCATGTACTCTATCCATCTATCTTGAAAGTTGACCACAACCCTATGCGCTTGCAACCAATCCATTCCTAGGATAACATCGAAGGCATGCAATGGTGCAACATATAAACATCCTAGGGTCATTCCACTAGGTAAGGCAATTTCTGCCATAGGGTAGCACTGACTCACAGAGTAGGTTTATCCTGAACCGTACTCAACCTTCCACCCATGTGCCAAGATTCTAGGTCTTTCGGATATGTCTTTAATTAAATTAGTGGAAACAAAACTATCCGTAGCACCACTATCTATCAAAATATTAACATTTCTACCAAAGACCTTACCCCTTATTAGCAATGGAGTGGCTTTCCCATCTAGATCCTGCTTTCCCATTGCTACATAAATCCTGTGAGTTGGTTCCCTACTTGTAGGTTCCTTGTACATTGGTTCCTTTCCTTTTGAATTCATTCCTACTCTAAGTGGACAATTACTAGCATAATGCAGTCCATGACAATCAAAACATCTAGCTTTGGGTCCTGGGTGCATTTTCTATTTCTACCCCTCAACTACTTTCTCTGCTATGATGGGAGGACTAGCTTGTCCCTGAGATGATCTGTTGTTTTCATTATTGTGATTGTTGGAGTTGCGATTCTTTCCTTGAAATCACTTTTTGAACCTCCCTGCTTCCTATCATTCCTTCGATCCTATCTAGGAGAATATTTATTTACCTGCTCTCCTTCCCACTTTACAAACCCTACACTATTCCTTTTTCTTAGTGCCTCTTTGCCCTGGTCATCCAACCGTTCATAATCAAAGTATGAGTTTGAGATAGGTTTCAGCCTTTCTGGCCAAATCATAAGCCTTCTGTAGTGTAGCAGGTTCTCGCATATCCACCTCTCGACCTATTCTTGGATCTGCTCCAATTATAAACTTGTGGATCTTCATCTTCTCATTGTATGCAAGAACATATTTTAGGAGATTAACAAATCATTGATGATACACCTCCACTGTCCTAATTCCTTGTCAAAGCTTAGTGAACTCCCCAAATTTCTAGGAATAATTTTTTTTAATGAAAAATCTATCTTTAAAGGCCTTCACAAAAGCTTCCCAACTCAAATCAACTATAGCCACAAGTCCTAGTCCTTGACTATAGGTCTCCCACCAATTTGCACCATCACCTTGCAAGTGCAGAGTGGCGTAGGATGTTTGGGTGCCAGAGGAGTAGTTCTTCAAAACATAGTAGGTTTCTATTTCCTTCAACCAAGATTCGGCTTTGTCACCATCTTCTTCTCCATTAAATTTGGAAGATTTTAGGTACTTCATATCTTTGTCCAATTTAGCTTCTAGATGAATCCTAGCTTGTTGTGCTTCCATGAGGGGTTCATTTACCTATTCTATTCTAGAGTTTCTAGTTGGTGTTTCCTAGTTTAGCATGATATCCAACATTTATCTCTGTGTTTCTACCTGTTCCTAAAGCTAGGCCACTATTGTCGTGAGATCCTCTCTTTCATCACTAGGGTTCTCTAAACCTAAATATGGGGTCCCACCCTCTACATTGGTCTATCGTGTCTACCTCATCATTGGGGCAGCACCTCCTCTCCTTCTCTTTGGTGGCATTGTCCCTGGCCACACACAGAAGAGTCATTAGGAGTCAATTCATTGTAGTGACTAGATTATTAGTCATTCTATATTCCTAGTCATTCTATCCTAGCAGAGTAGTAACCCTGCTAAGGTGTGTTTTCTATCATACACCCCAATTAGCCTTATGTAGTGAGCCTATTCCACTATGAACCTAGGCTCTGATACCAAATGTCATAACCCAATTCCACACACTAGGTTGAAATTCTTTTTTTTTTTTACCTAGCATAACCTAATCCCACTAAGGTATTAAGTACCCAATTGATCATAAATAGTTTCATAAATTAGTTCACCCATCACTACACTTACAAAATTCTATCAATGTAAGTGCACTAGGTGCCATGTCCACTAGTAGAGCCATATTTCTCATAAATCTAATGAGCTAGCTCCCACTTCCTTTCTATATATCGAAAGGAGTGTGCCCTTAGAACTATCTTTCTCATCAACCTCGATGACTTAGTTATTTCATCCTTTCCATCTATCGAAGGAGGTATATCATCATTTACATCCTACATTGGTCTATCAATGTAGGTGCCAAGTGTGGTGGAATTACGGCTATCCTTCTCATCTAAATATGAGCTAGTATATCTTATATAGGCTTATGAGACATTGTGGTAACATTTTACAGGACCCAATTGCACCATATTTAACTAACTAAAATGTAGTTATAAAACCCACTACATAATCTTTCCAATAATTCTATTTTAAAGGAGTTATCTTGACTAACCAACTGAAATATCAATGTATAGTTTCTCTTATTTACAAACTAGGCTATGAAAAACCCACGTCAAAGGATGTCATAGCCCTTATTACATTAGTATATTGGTAGCTATTTAAACCATTGGTATATCCATTAATATTCTCCATAATATTTCTCATAACACTTTAAAATTCTATCTAATCTACCATTCACAATTTAGCAATGAAACAAGACTGTAACTCGAAACCAAAAAAACTTATTTTCCTAGATTACACTCTCATATAGCAATAAGAGCATTCCAATTATTATTCTTCACAATAACCAAAATATGAAGATATTATAAATAAATTACAACACTAAATCATAACAACCAGATTCATTATCATAGAGCTATCAACACCACAATATTTCATTCATTTAATGTTTATGTTGAATTCCAAAAAAATTGACATAATTACAAGAGTTTATTTTACTTCATACAAGTAAATTATTCTTATATATTACATGATTCCACATTGGAATCTAATAAATGGACACTACAGTTTATCAAATTGTCTAGAGCTACATTTTAGAAGCTCTCATAAGAAGTTTAGAAATGCTACAATCTCTTTTTTTTTCTTCTAGAGAAAACTGTCACCGTGAAGGAAGAACTCAGTTAAGCTCCTTCGGTGTCTTTGGTATTTCCTTATCAAACCAAGGATATGTGGTTGTTGTAAAGGATCTAGACAGCCCCCTATTAATGATAATGCAATCCCATATCAAATTCATAAACTTAAATATGCAAATATGCCATGACAAACCAGACACTTATTCATTTAAGATCACTGACTAGTTCCATTCCATCATCAATATAGTCATAAAGTAAAAATGGTGAGCTACTAAGCATTACTCACATAGCACCAATTTATTTAAATATATTTCTAATTGTAAAGGCTCATCTAGTTAAAAATAAAAACTAGCATAATCACCCAAAAAAATCAAAGCCAAAACATGCAATTATTTTATCTGGTAAAGAACTTCCACAAACCCATGAATTATTTAACCAACTAGTGACACACAAAAACATCATCTAAATTTTAATTCTTACTGCATATTTCTACATTCAAGACTTCCAAATAATTTCTATGCCTTAATAGTGGATTCCTTCTAATAGCACCTAAAGTAAAGTCTCACATAGCAAAGGGCAATTGCACTACCCTTCCTCGAATCCTTCTTGCACTAACACAAGACACAAGTCAAATCTATTTTTAGGTTACAAGGTTTCCTCTAACACACAACACAAACTCCAAGTAACTATATCTAAACACTATCTCCCAAGATATTTGGTAAACACTCTCTCGCTATCATAGAATTGTACGCTTTTGGGTTGAAGTAAAATCTTTAGAATATCTTCTCTAGGAAGCTAAGCTACACAAGCCCCTACCACGGGATTCAGGGTATCTTTGGTCTATAACTTCCCACCATCTACTATTCTTCCAACCCAATTTACCACCATACGTTCAAGACTACACAAAGGTTACATAATACATTTTTAGAAATAAAAAGCCTCCTAAAACTCATTTGGAAAAAACTCGATAACCAAATATATCGAGAGAGATCTTGCTTTTACAAAAAACAGAGCAAGATAATACCAGAACATAAGCATACAAAACCATAAACATTTGGTATTAAATATAAGCATAAAAGACAACTCAACTACCTAGTCCTTTATTGATAGTCCTTTATTGAGTATCTCCCAATGATCTCCACTACATGCTCCCTTGTCTATCCTCCCTTACAAAGCTATCTTCATTTTTCTCCTCATTTTCTCTCTGTTCCACTCCTAAAAAATTAGTGTTCTTTGTCCTCTCTCCTATTCAAATATCTTTTGGTTGGTTGGTCTTATCATGCCTTCTCCACCAAATCCACTCCCTATGACCAACGTCATGAGTGGATCACAACCTACACTACCCTTTGCCTCTAGTATTAAATAACTTACTTAACCACAAAGCAACATTGAATAACAAATACAACCATAGCCATTTTGGATAAATTAAAGTCATCACAATATCAAAGTCCAAGAAATCATACCTTTTAAATAAAGATCAATATCTACAATACTTCAAACATTAGTTTTCTTATCTTTCTTTTCTTTATGAAGAGTGGATCCTTCGACAACTCAAGTCTATCTTCCATAACGAGTTTCGAATGACAAAGCAAACCTTTAGAGTAAGAAAACTAGCACCAAGGACATAAGAAAATATATATATATATATATATATATATATATATATATATATATATATATATATATATATACCAAAGAAAGGACAAAAGAAATGAACCTTTATCCAAGAGTCTATCAATCAAACAACTATCAAGAAAAATCTTTTTCCATAAAATTCAAACCAAAATTAATCTTTCTTTTACTTTCCTCATCGACTCTTTTGTTTACCACAAAAAACCTCATTGTTGATGGTGTATTCTCTCACACAAATATGCATCAAACAAAATCCATAAAGTATGCAACTATATGAAAGGAAGGTCCATATTCCTTGGGGCTATCATCTTTAAGATAATTCATCATTTCCCTTTTAAACATCCCACACTCAATGGTTGATCTTTCTTTGACCTGTTAAAAATGATCATTCCTACAAATGAGCAATTTCCATTAGCAACATCCATTCATTCATGATATCATTATTTGCAACAACTAGTCATAAAATTATCAATCATCTAGTTAGAAAGATTCATAATATTCTCTACAAAACATGCCTCTCTACTGCAATACATTTTGACAAAATTAATCATTCCATCTAGAGATAACCTGGCCAAAACATAAATCCAACATGTAGAAAAGTTTGCCAAGGGAGGGTCATGACAAAAAGGATACTTCAAATTTGTTGTTGTGGAGGCATTTTCCTTATGGTTTTTTCTTTGAATGAAATTTTTTTTGTATGCTTGTTTTGTTGGATTTCAACACTTGCTTTTCCTTCATTTAATTTTGCTTTATTCCAAATTTTGGATACCAAAATCTATAAAAATGGAGGACTATTTATATTTAAAATTTTTGAAATTTTTTTAACCTAGTCCAGTCTCCAAGAAAATTAGTTGTGTGTTGAGTTCTCTAAGTTTATATTCTTTTGTAAAGGAAAACAATACCTTTCATGAAGAGAGATCACATTATTTTCCA
The DNA here is from genome assembly GCA_028583015.1 of Wollemia nobilis. NCBI lineage: Eukaryota > Viridiplantae > Streptophyta > Pinopsida > Araucariales > Araucariaceae > Wollemia > Wollemia nobilis. The sequence goes on along the minus strand of JAQPPZ010000228.1, from coordinate 1,140,304 downwards.
TAAAGCTCAACTTATTAAAATGAGTTTCGGATCTATTTCTCCAATGGAGAAATGTTCTTTTAAAATGTGAAACCTTCATTGAAATTATAAAACCAAATAGATATTTCTCTTAAATGTGGTTTCTTGGGGAAATAGAAATATTAACTGTTGTCTTTTATATCAAGCAATTCTATACTAGAATATTTAATAAATATGTGTGTTCTTATTTTTCCTTTGCCAATAAATGCATGTTTTTTAGTATGCCAATAGGGATTCAATATGTGCAGCATAGCCATAGAATTTTGTCATTCTAGTTATTTAGGTCCTTTCACTAAAATACTTACATGGCTGCTAGGTCATTCTCTTCTTATATGTTTATTTAAAAATTCTACAAGTTGTTGTATGTTTTAATTTGCGTTGTTGAATTCACTGTTCATAGAAGTCAAATGAAGTCTATCTAGTTGATCTTGAATCTATAATGTATGTTCATAATAAATATTTCTTCTAAGGTCTAAGAGGCTAAGTCATGTATTATTACAATGTGGCTCTCTATTTTCTTAAATACACTTGTTGGAGCTTGTAAGAATGTAGTAATTGGGTTTATATTAAAATTAATATTGGGTCTATTGACTTAATATAGGATCAAAAAAATTGTTGGTTTGAAATTTGGTAATTGAAATATGGTAAAGACAATATTAACTAAGATTAATAAAGCTAGTATATATTTTTCTTAGTATTATTGTTTAAGTAATGCATGTACTTAATATTCAATAGTAACTTAATAATTATGAAAAATATAGGGATTTAGTTGCATCTAATTAAAAAGTAACAAATCCATGACTTACATAAATGGTAAAATGGAATTAATGTATTGAAAAAGTTTCTATTTGAAATGAGATTTACTATTAAATGGTTGAATAGTAAGATTTACTCAAAAGAATGGATGTGGCTTGTGTAGCAAAGGATCCATATTTGAGTGAGAGAAGTATGGGCTTCTCTCGATCTTGCATTGTTCTTGTATGAATTATTGCATTATGTATATTAGGTTTGCGTATTCATTTACAAGAGTTTTCCTTATCCCTATACTCACATTCAAAAGTTTTATGGAGAATACTTATCATGTAGAAGACCTTGAGAAATAATATGAAACTAGAGACCATTTATGTATATATGCTGAAATGTAATATTGTATTTGGAGATGAGAAATACTTGTAAAGTATCTTGTGTAGAAGTTAGGCTATGCATTGATTATGATGAAGGAATAGATATCTTGTAAACATTATTGTTAAATTATTATGAATTGTGTTCAAGGAATAAAATATAATTTATTGTTTCCTTCTATGTTAAGTCTCTTTGAAAATTAATTGTGATAACAAGATGGAAACTTGTATGTAATGAAGAGAATTATGGAATAGAATGAAAATTAATTAACAAAATTTGATTATGATTCTTCTAGGTGTTAATTACTTTCTTCCATATAAATAAAGGAAACACCTATTTCTAGTTTTTATGTTTTTAAAGAAGTACCTAAATATGTTAGTCTTATCAATATGATATATGGATGTTAGTATTGAATTTTTGGATATGATTTATTATAGCACTCTATTCTTTCATGGTGAGTTAGACAAATGTTTGTTAAGGACCCTTGGGTTAACAAGATGTTTATTTGGGTATGATTGTTAGAGCCATATTAGTAAATGCTAGAGTTGAGTTGTACCTAATCTTAGTTGAGTTGTGGGTAAAAAACTCAACTACGTAATTGTGAATGATAGACCCTAGTGGTGAGGCTTGGATGGACCTAGAAATGAGACTTGGATGAGTCCTAGTAGTGAGGTTTGGATGATTCCTAACAGTTAGGTTTCGTAATATTAATGATGTATTGGTATGGGATAATCCATTAGATCATTCATGGGATAGTATAGTGGTGGTACCTTGTAGGTAGGCAAGTGTGACCATGATCATTACTAGGTGAGTGGTAATGGTCTTAGTTCATGGATAGATGAACTAACTAATCACTAAGGCATCACACCATAAAAAAACCTACATATATGGAGGTTTGTAGGGTTAGGGAATAGGCATCACCTTCAAGTGATATATGCCTTAAATAGTAATCCCTATGCTATGGACAAGTTGTCTCATACAAGGTAGTTTATGGGAAATGGGGGGTCTACTAATGGCCTATTTTCTAATGCTGAGATAAGAAAAATTAACCCCAAAAAATTATGAAAAGTTGACCACTCCTATCCACATGAGTATCGTCTACATTGATAATGAACTCGAGATAATCATGTCTTAATACTGATGAAAAATATTGGGTATTATTGTGTTAACTAAACTTGTAAAGAAAAAATAGCTCTCTATATTGGGTTGAGAATATGGGTCATTACACCTAATAAGGGGGATTTTATATGTAGAAGGGAAAAACTACATTACCATGGCACCCAAAAAAGTAAAAAATTAGCATTTTATTCTCTTTTTTGAAAGGTGGATTACCGCACTACACAATGCCAAGGAGGGAATTACATTTACCAAGGTTACCTATAGGTCAAAATTATGACCACATTGCAAGCCCTTGTAAATTAGGCTAACCTACTCCTCAAAATTTTCTAAGGTAGTTAACTCAAAGATTTATCTAAGTAGCATAATTAAAGTAAAGACTCAAATGCATCAAAGTTAGACTAGGTCCCAAATAATTCAAGTGCTTTAATAGATTCATAATCATGAGAAGCAACTAAGCATGATACATTTTGGCCAAAAGAAAAATTGACTAATTCTCAAGGGGCTTCAACAATGTGCAAGTCCAAAATTGATCAATTCTAGACTTTTGTGAGGGTGATGTTAGCAAAAGATATAACAAAGCCTAAAATAAAGGAAGTTGGAATAATACAATTCTAACCTCGCTTAAATTTAGAATGGAAAAAATTTGGATCTTCCCTAGAGGTGTGGTCTAGCCATTGACAAACTTGAAGCATGTAGAAAGTTGGAACAGAGCAAAATTAGACCTTGTAAGTGCTTATGTTAGCATTAATATTACGAAAGTATAAAATCACATTGGAATACCAAGATGGAGGAAATACATGCTTACAAAGTATAAAGGCTAGAAGAGCCTAAAAATGTGCAAATATAGTAAGCAAAGTCTAGAAATAGGAAAAAACATACCTTCCATAAGAATGATGTTAGCAAAAACTCTCTCAAGATTTAAATTTGGTTCACAATGCCTCCAAAGTAGTTAAGCAAGCCTAGCATCGCTATATGTTCTAGCATTGAGTTAAGCCTATTTGAGAACAGGCCTTTCACCTAGCTCAACCTTATCAGATTCCACAACCATCTAAATGCTTGTCATCTATCTAAACCAAGGCAGATAAAGCTAAAAATAATAGATCATTGTAGAGGCCAAGTAAATTATAGAAGGTGATAATCAAAGATCAATGGACCTATTGAAAGTACACCAAAGTTGAAGCAATATAAAGGAACTTTGGCCTGCCACATCAGCAAAATGGCATGGAGTATAAATGTGACTTCTTCTCCCAAGAGTGCTCTTCACCAGGTTATTTCTAATAAACCTCTAACTAATTCTCTATAAATATTTCACTGCAAGATTCATAAGAAACTTATAAATAGCTCAACACACTTCATAATGAGGGTTGTCTTTGTAGAAATTTCTTGAATATATATTGTGTAATCATTATTTCCAATTAATGAAAAGTGAAAGTTGTTTGGCCTCCATCACAACTTCATGTTTAGGGTTTTATGAGTGAATATTATGCTTTATTTTATTTTTGTTGCACTCTATGATAAATTTATTCTATTAAAGTAATTTTTTCTTCTTGTATCACTATTTGGATTACTTTTTATAATTATTTAGAATTTTAAAGCATATAACCAAAATTTTATGAACTCTATCATGTTCTTTCTAATGGTTGGTATGTTAAGTTTCACTAGAATTTTTTTGTGTAAGGCTTTTATGTTGTGCATATTCACTATTGTTATGTTATATCTCATCCATTCTCAATAAATTTTTAATCTTGACCTCTTTTTAACCCTTCCATTTATTTCTATGAGCTTAAAACCCTATTTTAATTTTGTAAGCATTATAAGGAACTGGCCTACTCTAGAAGTTGAGCTTGGAAGAAATCCTAGTTATCCAACATTGGCTATGATACAGGGTGCACATTACCAACTAGGCCAACTTTAGATCAATATTTTTTGGTATACCTAATGGGATGTGTTGGGATCTAAATTGACACCAAGGAAAACTCGAAATTGGGAATATTATCTTTAGTGTTCTGATTAGGTGTTTACCCACTAGTCACTGTCCAAACCCCAATATTGTATGGATTAAATATTACTTTAACACAACCTCCAGAGTAGACTGGTATACCTTATCAACTGATTGTGTGTTGACTCATTTAAGCTTAGTTAAATATTTAAGATATAGGGATAGATATGGGTTTAGGATTAGAAAGGTAATGGTTAAACAATGGCCGAAAAAATCTAACAACATAGGCATCTACAAGGAAACCCTTGCCATTCAATTTCTAGTGTCCCACACTTGTGATTAATAGCACTCAAAATAGATAATATTCATCAATTAAAGAACCAAATACATGCTTCAAGAAATTATTTCAAACGTCTAAAATACTAATAATCCAAATAGCAAAATTAGATCAGTATTTAGACTAACATAAAAGAACTCCTTCCAAGCATAGATTCAATCATGAAAGATTTCAAAGTGCTCTAATTTAGCAATCCAATATTAGTAGAATAGACTAGTTATAGAAGCAGTAGCATAAATGCATTCAAAGTTTAAATCTCCCAAAAGACACAAAAGACACCAACCTAAGGTAAACATCCATGTAATGTTACTTCTATTGATTTACATAAAGTATTTACATAATAGGGCAAGCAAACACTTTATAGCCGACCTTAAAAAATGACGGTTCAAACTCTATTTATAGTTTTACATATTTAAAAGATTAAAATAAAATGGAATATTACAAGGAATTGAAATTCCAAATCAGTTAGGTGTTGATGTGGAAGTCTCCTATTTGTTTTTGTAGGAAATAATAAATCACGTGATCTTGCGTTGCTCTACAACTTGACCTCCACAAGTTGCTTGAATTTCATGGAATTTGACTCTAGACTACACCAACCCACCATCCAGACCATTTATTATTCTTGTGAACAATAACCAACCATACATCTATAACTGTCTTCACTTCTTGTTTCTTGATATGCTCGCTACTTTGCATTCTAGTTCACTTTGATCAATCAGGTCATATTAACCATAATTCTTGCTTTTATGTATTTTGGAGAGCATTAGAACAAAAAAACTGTTGATATTCCCATGAATTATTGAGATCAATGCATTACTTTATTGTCAACCCCATGGCATACAACCATGTCATAGCCCATACTTTTTAGCTATCTCAATGGTGTAGAACCATGTTGTAGCTTGCTCTTCAAAATCGCTATTCGAACAAGTTGACCACTTTGACCGTGGACTGGAGTAAAGGAGTGTTTTATAGAAAACATTATTCTTAGAACTACAAGGTAGAACTATGTGCTAGCCTACTTTCTTTGGATGAGCTTCTTCTTATTTTAAACCATGGTGTAGAACCATATTCTAGCTATGTCATAGACCATGATTTGAAACTTCTATCCATAAGTTGGACCAACGCTGACCATGGGGTGGAGTACTACATTGATCCATACAGTGTAGAACCTTGCTCTAGCCTATGCGAAATAGAACTTTGCTCTGGACTACACCTTGGAATGTTTACTTGTAAACTTTGATTCCTTTGACCATGGGCTGGAGCACTGTACTGAGTCATGTGATATGGAATATGCTATGACTTGTGATTCAAAGAGCGGATATGTCAAGGTTGACTTAGTTGATCGTGGGTTGGAACATCATTTTGTGTCATGCAAGATGTAACATTACTATAACCACTGCATCTTGACTATGTTGTGACCCATAATTTTAAATTTGTTAAGTGTAAAATTGATTGCTTTGATCACAAGGTATAGCATCATGCGCTACACCATTTATGTAGGGTGGAACAAACTTCTTCATGACTTAAAAAATTCAAAACATTTCTAAGGATGTGGCCATTTGGGGCCTACATTCTGCACCTCCTAGGGGTTTTTCTCATAAATACTAAGAACTAATAATCTTATCCATTGGGTATCATAAGTAAAAAAAATTGATAAAAAATAACAACAGAGTAAGATAGATGAATGTAGAAAAATTCTTAAAATAAGATATGTATGGAGTGATAAAAATAGTAAATGCAATGGGAGGTAAGAAGATATGATAGAAATGGGATTGACTTCAATCTTCAATTATCCATGTTTAATAGAAGGACTTCAATATGACCATCATTCCCTAAGAAATTTGTGAATACTCAGAGGGTAATGGTTCATATATAAATCATGCAAGAAGCAACCAAAACTTTGTAACTCTGTCCAGGTGCCTAGTCTTACTTTAATTATATAAAACTATTCCCCTTTTATAATCTTAACCAGATCATACTTTCCCTTGCAAAATATCTTCATGAATTTTTCATGCTCCTTGTTGTAGCTTCACACCTTATGACTTGATTTTTGATAATGTTAGAGTCAAAATAACTTATAAAGAATATAACATATAGCCTCATTTGATGGCTTATGATACAAAAATATTTTAGCTTACTTCATCGTAAAACTACTCACTTTTATGCATTCACTTGTTGATCTTGCACTTTAACCTGCTAATCTTGGACCTCTTTAGTATTTTTAATAACCTTCTATAATTGACCCTCCTCTTTTTGGTGAGTTTCCTCTTCATTTATTTCTTATTAGTCTTCAACCTCTTCTTCTTGTGAATGTTCTTAATTATCCTCAACTTTTGGCTCTGCTCCAAATAGCTAGATCATCTGTTTTAGGGTCTGTAAGGCTTGGCTCCAATATGACTCAGTAGGATTGGTTGTCTCTTTGAGTTGCTTATGCACATATTCCAATTTAGAGGCCTCTTCATAACACATATAATTACCTATGTTCACCAATTCCTCAATTAAATCTTTAAGCCTAGTTAAATCTTTGATCATTTGAAAGACCTACTCTTGATTGATCGACTCTTCCTAAGTGTCTATTTCATACTCATCTGAGATGATTGAGTCCACATAATTTTGGATTTTTTATTCTATTAATAAAGTCATATTCTCAACCCAAAGTCCTCCAAAACCATACTACATCATCCCTTGGTGGATATCTATAATTTCCTACAGTTTACTCTCAATTCTATCTGATAATAACTAGCCCTTTTGGAGCAACTTATTCTTGTCAATCATAATTTTAGCGATCAATCTGGAAGTATTCCATTCCTTGTTTGAAATAGATTTGGTAACTTCACTGAATCTATTCTCAGATATTTTACATATTTGCTATTCTAGTATCACCATAGGTTGTAGCTCCTTAGTGAATTTATCTAGATCTTCCTTGTTCGCTTGCAAAAAATGGCTGGTATCATCCATATAATAAATTATGAGCTATATTTTTGAATATTTTTCAATTATATCAGACCATATCTACTTCCTAACCTATTTGGCTGGTCCATTGGTAATGTACTTGTAAAAAAATGGTGAATCCTAATTAAAATCAAGGTGAATCAAGACAAATCCTAAGCAAATCAAATCAGTCATCTTCACACCAAAATCTAGGGTATTTGAAGCTCTAAAAAGTAATGTTATATCTGGGGAAAATTTTGACCTACTAAATCACCTTATAACTTCATAAAAATACCACCATTAGATCAAGATTGAAAATAACTTTCCAATGAGTACAAATATGCCTATGTTTAGATATATATTGTGGAAAATTGACCCTAAGAAAAATTTAGTCCCAAAATTTTTGGCGAATGGGCCGACGTTGAGGGTCATCATATTTGCCAATTTGTAATTTTGGAAATCCTAATATTCACCCAATTTATGAGTATTCACCACTATGTATAACCCTAGGGGAATTTGATGATACTTGATTTTTCCTCTTTCACTTTACTCCTACTTTCTTGTAATTTAGCACCAAATTCTTGCCATTTTTGACCTTCTATTTTTTTATATTTTTTCATATAGCTCAAAACAATTGATGTCTTATTGGCAGCCAAATCTAGCCTTTTCTATGCCTCTTTCAACTCTCATTTGCCTCAATTTCATAATTTTACCATTGTACCAACCATGCTTACCCTCCATTTCTTTAATATTGAATTCTTTCAATTAGTGGTCTTTGTTTTTCTCAGGATCATAATCAACTAATTGCTCATAAAAATATCTCCATGGGGGAATATTCCATTTTTCTAACATTCCATTCCAGTGGAGCACTTTCCTTGTTATTTCTACCATTTTCAAAATGAGGCTTTGAATTCTTCTCAAATTTGAGGGCCCTTTCTCCATTTAGGGTAATATTTCTTGCCATGAACTTGCCACCAGGGTCATATATCCATATTTGTGGAATATATAAAAGACCTAGTCTCTCCAAATATTGAGTAATTTGTTAATGTTGAACCTTTTTGGTTATGGTTATATCATCCACGTTGCAAGAATAAACCATAATTCCCTTCCTTCTCTTACCTGTACCAAAGTTGACATTGATGAAAGTAGCTTATCTCAAATATTACAAATTGAAAAGTCTATCGGTGGAAAGGTTTACCAGTGAAGCCATAGAGTCTGATAATAATTCCTTTAGTAAGGATATACTAGTCTCCTTCAAAATTCTCTGCATGCAATAATTCCTTAGCAAGAGGCAGAATACTAGGTCATTGGTCATACATAACCTTCAGATTTGGCCCTAAATATTCCATGTTGAATCTGTAATATGACTATGATTCTCAAGTGGTTGGCAAACTATAATAAGGTCTCCATTATCATTTTTATCCACCATAGGAATCCAGGGCATCATTTGCCTTATGACACTAAAGAGCATCCATATTAAATTTGAACAATGCTAGAAGGAGGGGTTTGTTGAGTCTCTTTTCATACTAACCAGTTGTTCATGCATCTTCTTAGAGAGATAGTCCGACCAATCAAAGTAAATTGGTTTAATGACCTCTTCTTCTATCAAATATTTATACATTTTCTCATTGGATATGCAGTAAATAGTGGCTATTTTCTAATCCCTTACATACTAGTCATAATCTAAACCCTCTAACTAGGCCAACATAGTAAATAGCTCCGGGTAAGCAAATTATTCAATAGCAATTGGGGTTTTTGGCAAAGTACTCCTAGACTTTATGGTTTTAAATTGGTTGCAAACCTACTTTCTAAAAGGTTCACCATCATGAGCACGTCCCTGCAATGAATAATACTTCACTTGTGTTGATGGATCAAAGGGTTTATGACTTACAAGAGGATCCACACCTATGGAAAACAGATCTCAATAGGCTTTAGTGGTTATACTAAAAAGATTTTTGCCTTTAGACATTTTTATTGCTTTTGTTTTAGGATCATAATATTTTTCTATTGTAGATATTTGTTCAAGGCAATGGTGAATTGAATCACAAATATAAAATGATAAGAAGGAATTTACAACTACAATACCTTGAAATGAAATTGGCAGCCCTTCAAAGTACTTGTATTCAATTTGTCTTCTGATATTATTCCTTCTCACCTATGTCATCTTAGTGTCTACCACTGCCTCTACTTTATCCACAACGTTCTAGCTCAACACTCACCTATTGGATAGTTTTTTGAGCTACTTTTGGTGCCATTTTTGAGAAAATTCATTGGGAATTTTCTCTTCTTTGTTACTTGGTAGTTGCGTCTCACCACTTCTTTAGCTCTTTCTGTTAAATTTGCATTACTTGTGAAATGAAAAGTAACTAAATTTTTGAGTTTAAATATCTCGTATACACACCTTCTACCATTAATATGGTTGATGGGAAATTACCCATTGCACACTTTACAATTCAAAATATGATCGGTTTGGTGGTGAAAAATATCACACAATTCATTGATTGGTCATGACATAGCACATGTTACAACCCACAACTATATTTGTCATATTCTCTTTGAGCATGATGTGTTGCATTATGGGAGAGAGCATGTTCTTAACTTTGACCATATTGACTCTTGTTCAACGATATGTTGTGAGATGTTATATTGCTTTTCTTTTTGCTATATAGAAAAATTTAAAAGAAACAAAAGTATAGTACAAATATATACATATTTTACATGAAAATAACTCTTACTCAAGTAGAGATTTAGATTGAACCCATTAACCAAAATTGGTTGAATGTTTCCTTCTAGATCTTGGAGCTGAAATTAAATGTTCTCTTTAACCTTGGCAACTAAGTCACCCACTTTGAACGTTCTAAATTTGGATTTCTTGTTAAACCATCCTTTAGTGTCAACTGAGTTCTTTTGAAAATATTCATATGCTTAAGTCCTTTTTTTTTCAATTGTAGGAGATGCATCAACCTGGTTTCAATTGGATTCTAATCAGATTCTTCCTCTCGGTTTGCCAACCTTAAAGCTATTATCTCTATATGAATAGGCAGGACTACTTCTTTACCATACACCAAGGCATAGGGGTAGTCTTCATAGATTTATTGATAGTAATCTTGTCTTCCCATAGAGCTTGTTCTAAAAGTAGATGTCAACTTTTTTTGTTATCCTCCAGTTATCTCTTTAGGATTCTAAGAAAAAATTTAATAGTTGAATCAACTAAACCATTCCCTTAAGGGTAGTAGTTAGAGGAATTTTTTAAACTTATGTCGTATTTGCTTAAAAATTCAATATATTTGGCTCCTATAAAATCTCAACCATTGTCACTTACTATAGCTTCAGGGATACCAAAATTTATGATAAAGCTTTTCATGAATTCAATTACCACTTCCTGATCTTATTTCTTTATGGGAATGGCTTCAACCCATCTGGTAATATAATATATGGTAGTCAAGATATTCTTATATCCTACTGAGAATTTGGGATTTATTGCTCCAATGAAGTCAAGTCCCTACTGTTGAAAAGGCTCTTCTACTTGAAAAGGTTTGAGGATAAATGATGCATTTATATTTCTTCCCACATACCTCTAGTATTCATCACATGTCTTTGTTATCTTGAAGGCATCAACAAAAATTGTAGGTCAATAATATCATGTCCTAATGATTTTCATAGTTGTGAACCTTCCTAAAAAATATCCTCCAAATAATCCTCCATGAAATTTTTTAATGACCTTTTTCTTTTGATCATCTTTCAAGCATCTTAGAAGGACTCCATAAAGGTTTTTCTATATAGTCATTTTGGTAATAAGACATACTTTATATCTCCTCATTTGTGATGGGTTAAGACCTTGAGGATAGGTTTTCATTTGTACAAATCTTGTCATTTGATCAACCCAATCTGAATCTTTTAATGAAACTCTTCATCCTGATCTATTGTTGACAGTTGACAAGCTAACATCTATTCTACAACTACCTTTTTTATTAACCCTTGGCATAGTGCTCTACCTCTGACTAGCTTGGTAGTATGGATTTCCATATCACACTCCTAGATTTTGGTAATTCATCCAGCTCTTTTATCTCCCAATTCTCTTTGTAAAATAAATCTTCTTACATTTGGGTGGACCACATAAACAAGGGTTTTACTTTGATCCATGTACTGTCTAAACTTCTTCAATGACTTCATTACTGCAAATACTTGTCTCTCAATAAATTTGTATTTGATATGATACTCATGAAGGGTTTTACTCCAAAAACATATGGGATGTTTTTCTCCATTGTCATTCTTTTGAGTAAGCACAACTGCATAGCTCTCTTCAGCTCCATAAGCATACAAAATAAAATTATTACTAAATTCAAGATTCACTAGGACTAGGGTGATGGCAATAGCTTATTTAATGGTTTGAAATCTTACTTACTTACTTTTATCCATTTGAAATCTACATTCTTCTTAAGCAACTCTGAGATAGAATTTACTATTTGAGCAAAGTTCGATATGAACTTCCTCACAAAGTTGATCTTCCCAAAGAAATATTGCAAAGCCTTCTTGTTCATAGGTAAGGGGAGGGCCAAAATTAATTTTACCTTATATGGGTCTATGGACATTCCTTCCTTAGAAACCACATATCCTAACAGCTTCCCTTCATGGACTACAAAAAATGACTTCTTTGAGTTCATAGAGATACCAAATTCTTTGCATTTCTCAAATACTTGCTCGAGGTGTTCCAGATGGGCTTGTTTCTTATGAGATAACATAGTCATATCATCTAAGTACATGAGAATGACCTTATTTATTAGCTCTCAAAAATCATAATTCATAGCTCTCTGGAAAGTGGCCCATGCATTAGATAATCCAAAAGGTATCCTTTGGTAAGTGAAAGTTCTCCATTTAGTGGTAAATGCTATCTTGAGTTGATCTTCATCTTTCACCTAGATCTGGTTATATCCTTAGAAACCATCCAACAATGAGAATATCTCTGCTCTTGTAACAATCTGTAAAATTTGGTCAATTTTAGAGAGAGTAGTAGTCCTTCAATGATGCTTGGTTGAAATTCCTACAATCTACACACAGATGGATATCTCCATTCATATTTTTTATGGTAACTAAATTAAGTACCCGTGTGGGATGCTTGATTGGGTATATAATTTTAGCCTTCAACAATTTGAGAACTCCTCTCTCATTATGGATTCAATCCTGGGATTTACAAGTCTCTAATTTTATCTAAAAGGCTTTGCATCAGGCTCTAGATCAATAGTATATTGAATCACCATTTTATCATATACCTTTAGATCTTCATATGACCAGGCCACAATGTCTTTGTATTCAGAGTGCAAGGCTTTGATATACTCTACCTCCTCTAGAGAATAGTGGATACCAACTTTGACCTATTTTTCCTTCTTGATCTCAATCTCTTTATAAATTTTTTCATTGATCTTCATGGATCTATCTTTTCTCCCATATTCATTATCAAAGAGGCTTTCTAGGGTGACCAAACCCTAGGGATATGCTTATTTTTTAATTGGATAACGTCCTGCTGATCTATCTCATGAGGAAGTTCCTCCTGTACATTGGATAATCAAGCCTCCCTTACCAGGAAACCAATAATCTAATCATTACTTTCAAAAACCTACCAAAACATCTATATGTCTGGTATTGTAGGCCTAAAAACTAGTTTGATCATTCTGTCTCTAGTTTATCCCATTGAAGAACACAAGCTTATACTAAGATGGGAGGTGAACAGTATAATATAAAATTTTACTTTTCTTTCCCAAATAATATTATCCAATGTTATCAATTGTAATATCTTTTCATAGTAGTATTAACCAATCGTAAAAATACAATGCACAAATCATCACACATATGAGATACATAGATTTAACGTGGTTCATCCAATGTGGGTTACATCCATGAAGAAAATATTTATTCTAAATTTTCTCAACAAATATCTTGGGAACCAATTCCCTATTACAATGTTTATGGACCTCTATCCAAAGGATATCTCAATCCCCTATGCTCAAGTTCATGGACCTCTATCCATAGAATAACTCTATCCCCTGAACTTTGGTTTGTGGAACTCTATCCATAGGAAAACTCTATCCCCTTACTGGTCTAGTTCGTGTAACTCTCCACAGGAGATGCCTCTCCTATTTGCTCTGGTTCATGGAACTCTATCCATAGGATACACCTCTCCTCTCTACTCTAGTCACCTACAAATCTAGCACACACCTCTACTTAACACTACTCCAAGCCTACTCATGAGGCTTACTTAGTTCTACTCCCAAATATACTCTCAACTCTATCCCAAATTTACATGCACTACATGTATAAATCTATCTCAAGTCTATCCCAAATATGCACATATTACATGCACAAATCTATCTTAACTCTACCCCAAATATGCACACATTACATGCATAAATCTATCTCAAATCTACCCCAAATCTACACATATTACATGCAAAAATTTATCTTAACTCTACGCCAAATCTGCACACATTACATGTACAAATTTATCTCAACTTTACCCCAAATATGCACACATTACATGCATAAATATGTCTTAACTCTGTCCCAAATCTTCACACATTACATGCACAAATATATCTCAACTCTACCCCAAATATGCACACATTACATGCACAAATCTATCTCAACTCTGTCCCAAATTTGCACACATTACATGCATAAATTTGTCTCAACTCTACCCCAAATCTGCACACATTACATGCACAAATTTTTCTCAACTCTGTCCCAAATATTCACGCATTAAATGCACAAATCTATCTCAACTCTATCCCAAATCTACACTCATTACATGTACAAATCTATCTCAACTTTGTCCCAAATATGCACACATTACATACATAAATATGTCTTAGCTCTACCCCAAATATGTACATATTACATGCACAAATCTGTATCAAACCTACTTCAAGTCTTCGCACAAGATTTTCTCAAATACACCTCAAACCTTCTTCAAGTCTTCTCATGATACTTGCTCAAATATTCCTCAAACCTGCTTCAAGTATTCTCAAAAGACTTGCTCAAATCTGCCTTAAACCTATTTCAAGTCTTATCACAAGACTTGCTCAAATCTACCTCAAACCTGCTTCAAGTATTCTCACAAGACTTGCTCAAAATAGCTCATAACACATGCTCAAAAATACTCACTAAAAATGCTCAACCAATCCCAAATCATGTACACAAATGATGTTCCAATCAATACTTGTATTTCTTTCAAAAATACTTTCTTCAACTAGGCAATTCAGACATATTCTACCCAGAATTCTTTCAAGAACATATAGGGAATAATATGCAATTTAAATTCTCAATATGTTCTCTTCCAAATTCACTCAAGACCAATGCACAAATTGCTTCACAAAACTGCCCTATAACCTTTGACAATTTATCTCAATATCAATTAAACCTAGTGCATAAATTTGCTTCATAAAACTAGTTTACGTTCCTTGCAAATTTACTCTCAACGATCAACCACAATAATACATAAATTTTCTTCACTAAATTGGTCTCTAACACTTTCCAATTCACATTCAATGTCACACAAATAAATGCCCAAATGCTTCACAAATTCATTCAACAATGCTGCACAATTTGTTCTCAAACCCTAGCACATGTGGTTCCAATTTCACTAATCAATGATGCACACTTTGTTCACAAACCCTAGCACTTATATTTCCAACAATGCACATGAACCTAATCCTTATATCTCCTCTTTATGACATCAAATATTTTACCAACCAAACACCTTAATGAAGAAATAATGTCACCATACCTCTTAATTTGCTTTGATGAAGTTGTGCCCTCAAAACCTGTCTCAAAAGAATTTCCCTTTCAAAGTGCCACTTCAAAAATTGGTTAGTAGATTTCTCTTTCAAACCATCCACATTAAATTTCTCCTCAAAAATATGTGCACAATAGAATCTAAAAATAATGCTCTATGACTCTCCTTTTGTTCTCAAAAGATAAAGCATTAACACTTAACAAAACCCTTCAAATTTTCTTTTCCACCATGCAAAAATTACAATAAAAAATCAAACCACTATAACACCTTATAACTCCTACTTGAAAATACAATAATTTTATTTCAAGCAAAACATTACAATATCAAGACCTTGTTACACCTTATTACTCCTTCTAAATCAAATTACAAATTACAAAAATAAATGTCCTTTGTTACACCTTATAACTCCCTCTAAATTTGAATTTCAAATTTAAAATATTCTGCCCCCTTTTTCAATCATGCACAACAAGCTTAAACCTTAGACATTCAATTTTTAAATAAAAAATTTGTACCTTTTTGAGTGCATGAATTTCCTCCTTTTCCGCCTTACAAAATTTCCCTCCACGGGAATCGATCTAACGACCACCTCTGTCACAACACCTTAGCGCTGCCCCTGCAACCAGTTGTTCTAGTCTTCCAGTTGTGACCAAAGCGTGCAATAATTCATCCTTGTCCTTTCATCAAAATTCATGCTTCTTCAAAAAAAAATCTCTGCGTGACTCAAACCTATGACCACCTCTATCACAATGCCTTAGCATTGCCCCTGTGACCAACTGTGCTAGCCTTCCAGCTAAAACCTCAATGTGCACCTTTTGCCCTTATTCTCCTTGTGCCTTTCACCAAAAAATATGCCCTTTCCTCTTCTGTGATTCGTCATTCAAAAGCATGAGCGGATATATCAAATTTTTCACACAACTCAACTTTGCAAAGTTTTGAACCTTAATATATATGAAATTTTTGACCTCCTCTTGTCATGACATCGGTGCTCAACTTTTGAAATTGATTTTAATTATTTTCAAATAGCTTCCATGATTTTGGTGCTCAACCCCTTTTTTCTTTTGGAATATTTAAATCTAAAAATATTTAAATATTGTAAACCTTAAACCTTTGGCCCATGGTGGTCTTATAAATATTTTTCAATAAAATATTTTAAGCCTTTTATAATATTTAAATTTGGCATTTAAATATTATTACCTCTATATCTTGCCTTGCTATCCATAGAATATTTTTGCCATGTCACCTTGCTTTGCCTCATCAATGATACCTTGCTTTGCCTCATTATCCTTGGATAATAATTCTATCTTATTATGCACCTTTGACATCAATTTTTTTGCCTCATGTATCCTTTGAAGATATTTGTCTTGCACTCTAATATCTCAACCTTGAAGGTAATTCTCAACCATTTCACCTTTGACATATCCTTTGAAGATATTTACCTTGCACTTTACTATTTCAACCTTGAATATAATTCTCAACCATTTTACCTTTGACATCAATGACAACCAATGTACTCAATATTTCCAACAATCTCCCCCTTTGTCATTGATGGCAACCCTTCTAAAATATTTCCTTTTGCTACCATTGGATTTCCAAATGCTTCCCTTGAGAAGTCGCTCCCCCTAACTGAATTCTCTCTCCCTTACCAAAACTCTTCCCCTTTGACATCAATGGCAAAGGGCTCCTTTGGGGCTAAAAATAAGACTCTTATCTCAGCCCCCTCACCACCTCCTCTCCTTGAGGTGATCAATTTTGGGGTGGGAGTAAATCTACTCCCAACTTACAATGCTCTTCTTCCTTTTCAACCTTATTTTTCCACACCTTTGTAGTCATACCCTTTTGATCCTTTTGAGTGTCCATGTTCTTGCTTGTCTTTGGAAGTTTTGAAAACTTTTTCTACACCACTTAGCCTTATGCCCAAAATTATTGCAATTGTAACACCTGATATTGTAGTTTTTAAATGGTGTAAATGACCTGAAATTTCTTTTGGTGAAGCCATAATCATTTTTTCCATGAATCCTGCAATGTATAGCTTTGTGACCAAAACGATTACATGAAAAATAATACCCTTGGAAGAAATATTCATCTTGTCTTGAAAAATTTGGTCTCTTGGTCCTTTCTTTGCCTTCTCTATGATGATCCATGTTTCTTGTTTGTGCATTGTTTTCTTTCTCAATGGATGCTTCCACTCCTCAACTTATCAACATAGGTCTTAGGTTCTTCTTCAATATCTTCCTCTGAGACTTCTTTTTCTTTTGAGATTGACTCCTCTTTTTGTACCTCTTGACCTCCTTCATAGCCTAGTCCTATTTTGATAAATGAATATTTTTGTGCTTTGATAATGTTATCCAAAGCTTTTGAAATTTTCCCAAACCTGTGCAACTTATCCTTAGAATCTTTCACTTCCATCCTTAGAGAAACCACTTCATGTTCTAATATCTCACATTCTAACTCTTTTGCCTCTAACTTTTTGAACCATAACTTCTTTGAATCTCCTTGCCTTAACTTTTAAGTTTTTGAGATCTTGTAGAAGCTTTTCCTTTATTTTCTCATCTTCTTGAACTTGAGCCTTCAGTCTTGAGTTCTTCTTTCTAACTCTTTTCAACTCTCTAAGAGAAACAATAAGTTCCTCTTCTAGGTCAATTGTGGCTTCTTCTTCTTCTATTTTTGAATCTTCCTCTAGGTCTTCAATTATAGGAGCATCTTATTTTTCTTCTACTTGGTCAGAAACATCTTCTACTTGATCTTCAATAGGAGTGTCCTCTTCCTCTTCTATTGCCAAAAATAGAATCTCTTCTTTTTCACTATTTGAGAAACTTTCATCATTGTCACTTGAAGCACTACTTGCTTCTTCCACATAGAAACTCTTCTTGTGCTTTTGAAAATTCTTCTTTTCATGCTTGCTTTGACCATACTTATTTTTCTTTTCATACCTGAATTTTCTTTCTTCCTTTTTCTTATAATCTTGTTTCTCTTCACTGCTACTACTTCCATCTTGTGGACAATTAGTGACCGAAGTTACAATAGTTAAAATATTTCATAGTCTTCATATATTTATGTTTTCTTAATCCCTTCTTATTTCTTCTCACATAGTTAGCTTCTTCATCCTTGACTCATCACTTGATTCTGGTTTCTTATCTTTTGTCTTCTTTGAAACTTTGAATGCTACATCTCTCTTAGAATTTTGATCTTTTTCTGTCCTCATCTCATAAGTTGTGAGAATTCCATGTAACTCATCCATTGTCAACTTATCGAGATCCTTCATATCTTCTATTTCTGAAACCTTTGCATCATACCTTATAGGGAGTGATCTTAATACTTTTTGAGCAACACTAGAGTCCTCAATTTTAAATCCAAGTCCACGCATGGTATTAACAACTTCATCAACACGAAGTAAGTATTTAGCAATATCTTCCTCATATTTCATCTTCAACTCTTCAAACCTCCTCCTGTGAGTTTGAAGTTTTGCCAACTTAACCTTGCTATCTCCTTCATATGTTTGCTTCAATTTATCCCATATTTCTTTTGGTGATTTGCATTGCATAACTTTCACAAATTTTGATTCATGTAATCCACTTAAGATTCCATTCATAGCCTTGGCATTATTTACATATAGTTGCTTGCCATCCTTATCTGTGGGAGGAGTAGTTGTAGGTGTGAACCCATCCTCAATAGATTGCCATGTTTCATATCCTCTTGCCATCAAATAAGTCTTCATCCTCATACTCCAGAAGGCATAATTATTCCCATCAAACATTGGAGCCTTATTTGTTGAAGATCCATTCTGAGAAGCCATCTGTGTTCCTATAAGATCTTCCTTCAAGTTGTTAGATATTTTTTGAAGGAACCTGCTCTGATACCAATTGAAGAACACAAGCTTATACTGAGAGGGGGGTGAAAAATATAAGATAAAATTTTACTTTTCTTTCCCAAATAATATTATCCAATGTTATCAATTGCAATATCTTTTCATAGCAGTATTAACCAATCTCATCAATAGTAGTAACAAGGTAATGCACAAATTATCACACACATGAGAGACACATATTTAACATGGTTCACCCAATGTGGGTTACGTCCATGGAAAAAATATTTCTTCTAAATTTTCTCAATAAATCTCTTGGGAACCAAATCCCTATTACAATATTTATGGACCTCTATCCAAATGAGATCTTAATCCCCTATGCTCAAGTTTATGGACCTCTATCCATAGGAGAAATCTATCCCCTTAAATCTGGTTTATGGAACTCTATCCATAGGAGAACTCTATCCCCTTACTAGTCTGGTTTATGGAACTCTATCCATAGGAGACACCTCTCCTTTGCTCTGGTTTATGGAACTCTATCTATAGGAGACACCTCTCCTCTCTTCTCTAGTTCATGGAAATCTATCCCAAATCTTCCCCACATATGCACACATTACATGCACAAATATATCTCAAATATGCCCCAAATTTGCACATATTACATGCATAAATCTGTCTCAACTCTATCCCAAATCTGCACACATTACATGCATAAATCTATCTCAACTCTACTCCAAATTTACACATATTACATGCACAAACCTGTCTCAAATATACCCCAAAATTTCACACATTACATGCACAAATCTATCTCAAATTTATCCCAAATTTGCACACATTACATGTACAAATCTGTCTCAACTTTATCCTAAATATACACACATTACATGCACAAATCTATCTTAGCTCTGCCCTAAATCTACACATATTACATGCATAAATCTATATCAAACTTGCTTCAAGTCTTCTCACAAGATTTTCTCAAATCTACCTCAAACCTGCTCAAGTCTTCTCACAAGACTTGCTCAAATCTTTCTCAAACCTACTTCAAGTCTTCTCACAAGACTTGCTCAAATCTACCTCAAACCTACTTCAAGTCTTCTCACAAGACTTGCTCAAATCTACCTCAAACCTAATTCAAGTATTCTCAGAAGACTTGCTCAAAATAGCTCATAACACATACTCAAATATACTCATAACACATGCTCAACCAATCCCAAATCTTGTACACAAATGATGTTCCAAATCAATACTTGTATCTCTTTCAAAAATACTTTCTTCAACTAGGCAATTCAGACATATTCTACCTAGAATTATTTCAAGAACATATAGAGAATAATATGTAATGCAAATGCTCAATATGTTCTCTTCCAAATTCACTCAAGCCCAATGCACAAATTGCTTCACAAAATTGCCCTATAACCTTTGCAAATTTATCTCAATATCAATCAAAGCTAGTGCATAACCTTGCTTCACAAAACTAGTTTATGTTCCTTGCAAATTTGCTCTCAATGATCAACCACAATAATACACAAATTTGCTTCACTAAACTGGTCTCTAACACTTGCCAATTCACATTCAATGTCACACAAATCAATGCCCAAATGCTTCACAAATTCATTCAACAATGTTGCACAATTTTTTCTCAAACCCTAGCACATGTGGTTCCAATTTCACTAATCAATGATGCACACTTTGTTCACAAACCCTAGCACTTATATTTCCAACAATGCACATGAACCTAATCCTTATATCTCCTCTTTATGACATCAAAATATTTGCCCAACCAAACACCTTAAGGAAGGAATAATGTCACCATACCTCTTAATTTGCTTTGATGAAGTTGTGCCCTCAAAACCTATCTCAAAAGAATTTCTCTTTCAAAGTGCCACTTCAAAACTGGTTAGTAGATTTCTCTTTCAAACCATCCACATTAAATTTCTCCTCAAAAATATGTGCACAATAGGATCTGAAAATAATGCTCTATGACTCTCCTTTTGTTCTCAAAAGATAAAGCATTAACACTTAACAAAAACCCTTCAAATTTTCTTTTCCACCATGCAAAAATTACAATAAAAAATCAAACCACTATAACACCTTATAACTCCTACTTGAAAATGCAATAATTTTATTTCAAAAAAAACATTACAATATCAAGACCTTGTTACACCTTATTACTCCTTCTAAATCAAATTACAAATTACAAAATTAAATGTCTTTTGTTACACCTTATAACTCCCTCCAAATTTGAATTTCAAATTTAAACTATTTTGCCCCCTTTTATTCAATCATGCACAACAAGCTAAACCTTAGTCATTCAATTTTTAAATAAAAAATTTTGTACCTTTTTGAGCACATGAATTTCCTCCTTTGTCGCCTTGCAAAAGTTCCCTCCATGGGAATCGAACCAATGACCACCTCTGTCACAGTGCCTTAGCATTGCCCCTACGACCAACTGCACTAGTCTACCAGCTGTGACCAAAGTGTGCAACAATTCATCCTTGTCCTTTCATCAAAATTTGTGCTTCTTTCTCAAAAAAATCTCTGCATGACTCAAACCTACGACCACCTCTATCACAGCGCCTTAGCGCTGCCCCTACGACCAGTTGCGCTAGCCTACTAGCTAAAACCTCAATGTGCACCTTCTTCCCTTATTCTCCTTGTGCCTTTCATCGAAAAATGTACCCTTTCCTATTTCTATGATTCGTCATTCGAAAGCACGAGTGGATATCTCAATTTTTTCACACAACACAACTTTGCAAAGTTTTGAACCTTAATATATATGAAATTTTTGACCTCCTCTTGTCATGACGTCGGCGCTCAACTTTTGAAATTGATTTTAATTATTTTCAAATAGCTTCCACAATTTTGGTGCTCAAACCTCTTTTTCTTTTGGAATATTTAAATCTAAAAATATTTAAATATTGTAAACCTTAAACCTTTGGCCCATGGTGATCTTATAAATATTTTTCAATAAAATATTTTAAGCCTTGTCCTTTATAATATTTAAATTTGGCATTTAAATATTATTACCTCTTGTAGCACCCTAAAATTGGCACAATAAAATTATAATAATTACATTCACCTTAGTAAATAATTTAAAATTCAAATTTAACCTCCCAAACCGCCCGTTAACCGTCGGGTAATCCGTTTCCCCCTTTTCCGTGCCATTTTTAGAGGTTGTTTTGACCGTTTGACGATATCGTCGCCGATCAGTGGATATCGCCCCAGATCTGACGATTTCGTCTGGGCTAGGACGTCCAGACGATCTTGTCGCAAAACTAATTTTGCAAAATTAGCTTCTGTTCCAACGGGCCTCTAATCCAGGCAGAAGCGTGTCTGCGCCGTTAGAGACCCTCCCCCATTGGAGATCTCCCAAATAGGGATGATCTCCAACCTCCTAACTACTCCCCTAAGCCTATTTAGTCCCTAGGACCTTCCCTTCCCAACCCCTGGCTGAAATTCCCTGTAAACTGACTGTATACACGTTAAAACACCTCAAATTCTATTTTGCATTGGTTCTATATCAATTTTGTTGCAGGTCTCATCTTGTTTTTCAGCCGGAGCAAGCATACATCGTCGTCGACGAACCTGTTCAGATCGGAGGTGATCCTGTCGAATCGAGAGACGATTTCGTACTGATGCGAGACGATCTCGACCGCAGTCCACATTGAGGCAATCAGTGCCTGAAGTTTGCATTTCTCAACCTTTTCTCTGTTGTTTTCTTCTACAAATTAGATAGTTTATTCAGTATTTTATACTATTTTGCATTTGGAGTTCACCCATTTAGATTAAGTGCATAATTAAATCCTAATTATCATCTAATTAGCATGATTTATTTCTGTTTCTGTGCCTAAGTTTCAGTTTGATAACACTGCTATTATTTTATGTCATTTTCCTCTGTTATCATTGTTGTATTCTTTGTATTTTGCATCTATTTTTTTGTTTGTAGGTCTCTGACGAATTCGTCAGATCTCAGATGATCTTGTCTGATCTCAGATGATTCTATCGAATTCCAGACGATCCTGACTGCTTCAAACACCAGAATCTTCATCAGACATCCGGATCAGGTATTCTGCTCTTAATGTTAGTAATTTCTCTGTTTTCTGTCTTTAAATCTGTTTTTTGTATTCATTAAATCTGCACTTTCATTTAGATTAATTTAGATTCATTTGGCCAAACCTAGGATATGAATGCTTAAGGTTAAAAATGAACACATCAAAACACATTCCAAACCTAGGCATGGAAACTGCCATTAAATGTTTCCTGGTGAACCCACCATCCATCGAAAAATCATCAAAATACACCTCCCTTGAGAGGCGGGACCTTCGCAAAGTCCTCTCAGTCCGAGGTACCGCACCATCCTTTTCCCATCCTCCTTCCGGGCACGGATCCTATAGCCTGAAGGTAAGGGTGTGAAAAATTTGGAGCGATACATTTTGGTGAACCCGACGTGAATGCATCATAACCTTTTGAAAACAAAAACAAAAACAAAACAAAAAATAGAACAACTAAAACATAGATGCATTTTTAAAACATTTAAAGTTTAAAATCATGTTTAGATGGTAGCTCCTAAGAAAATATTAGCAGTTACTATAAATGTAGAAAACCAATTGGCAGCCGTAGAAATCAATTCTATGCTTAATGTGCCTGAAACAAGTAGAAATCAATTCCCGTGGAATGAACTTGATAGAAGACTTAGTCTCATCTCATCTAGGTCCACACAACTTAAGCAAATCAAGAGGCTAGTCCTAGATAGAATCCTGGATCCTCATCAACTAGTTTTTTATCATGAACTTCAGAGAGCCTGCCATAGATGGTTAGCCTATAGGAGAGCTCTAGTATCTTCGGAATTGTTCACCTTCGAGGAATACCTCGAGAACGCAGCCATTGTGCACCACTTCCTAGGTTGTGTAGAAGACCAAGAGGTTGTTCTTACAGATAGGGAAATATGGAATAGAGTTCCGCGAGCTGTGCTATATCGAGAGTATTGCCATGAGCTTTACTTTTATCAACCAAAGATCTGAGACAGATAATATCACTATAGCTCTTTTCATCAAATTTTTAAAAGAAAACTTTCAATTTGAAGAAGAACACTTCATGACTCCTGAACAACTCGAGCCTATTAATGATATTTATAAATTATTTATAGAAAATTAGATTATTACTTTCAGTCTTATTTCTTGCATTTATTGTGTTGATTGTCTTTACAATATTATTTCAAAAACAAAGAAAAACTAAAAAACTAAAAAACATAGCAAAAACTTAAATATTTCATTTCAAATATTGTAGTAGGTATATAGTAAATATATACCTCTTAATTTGTTGCATATATATATATATATATATATATATATATATATATATATAAATATTTGCTGAAATCAAAATTTAGCACCATGCCTAAACTTAGGAATGGTAAAGAAACTTTAGGAGAAGAAGAAGATTGGTTACAAGATACAACTAGAAACCCAAATGTCCTTCCTGAAGATCCAACTTCGGAAGGAAAAACTCTAGTTCAACCAGAACATGACCTAGGTGAAGATAAGGAACAAGAAGGAAGTGTTAAAGAGGATGGATCCTCATCCCCTAGAATAGCTCCAAATGGAACTATTGCTTTTGACAACATAGATCATTTCAAGAAATTTCTCAGTGATAACATTGATGACCTTAATGTGGCAATTCGTATTGATAAAGGGCAAATTAGTGACACTCAGGCAGCTTTGGAACATATGTATGATGTGCGCATTAATCCCTTATCTTTCATTGATCAAGAAAGTGATAAGGCTGGACCATCCAATACGGATATGGTCACTATGATTCAAAACATGTCAAAACAACAGGCTATCCAACCTCCTAAGGAACCTGTTATTCAACCTAAAATCATTCCCACACAAAAGAAACCTTCCTTCACTACTTTATTCCGCCAAACTATTGAGCAATATGCTTCAAGTAAACAAAAACCTAAAACGAAGCCAAATACAAATTTTCAACAATCTGAAATACATCATAATACAACTTCAAAATTCCTTCATAATACTTTTCCTACCAATAATTTACACAATAGTAACATGGCATCTAATCTTCATGTTCCTCCATCATATGCCCATAAAACCCATGTCAATGCCCTACCAAATCAATATGGGGGGCAAACTAGTAATCTGGAAGCCATGGTGAAACAGTTAGCTTCGCGTATGGACCAGATAGATCCCTACCGTCCCTCGTATAATTATCGAGAGATATGTAGTCAACCTTTGGATCCCATAGTTGTAGCTCAACCATACCCTAAGCATTTTCCCATGCCCATCCCGCCTATATATAAAGGAACCGAAGATCCCATAGAGCATCTTCGCATGTTTAGGATAGCATGTCATGACATATCGCATGATGACTTGCTATTATTAAAAATGTTCCCAAAAAGTTTAGGTGGAATGGCATTAGAGTGGTACTATCAATTGCCCACTCATTCTTTGAGAAACTTCGAAGAAACAACGGAATCATTTGTCCATCAATTTAGTGCCTACATCGAGAGGCATGTAACTATTAAAGATTTATACAATTTAAAACAAGACAAAGATGAATGTTTTGCCGATTTCTTAGCTAGATGGAGGCAATTGACAGGAAAACTGCACTTTGTGCTACCTTATAGGGAAATGTTGGACATTTTTATCAACAATTTACAAGAACAAATATCTTATGAGCTATCGATCGCTACCTTAACTACCTTCGATCAAGCTATAGATTTAGCTCGAAGAGTAGAAGATGCCCTCATTAGGAGAGGCCAACTTAGGAAGAAGGATGATGAGAAAACATCCAAAAATCAATATAAAAACAAACAAGTCGTCGGTGACGGAGTCACTGACAACAAAAATATTGCTAATATCAATGCAACAAAGACAACAAAAAAATTCATATTGAAACCTCCTGACAAGCCTCCTCGAGAATTCACTAGATTAAACCAACCCTTATCAACTATTTTACCTCAATTACTCGAAAGAGGTTTGATCCAATTACCAGCTATCCGGGAACCTGATCCAACTATACCCGGATACAGAGCTGACTTACACTGTGATTTCCATAGAGGACCCGGACATTCTACCAACGCTTGTAAAAGGTTGAAACATAAAATACAGGATTTGATTGACAATAATGAAATGGAAGTGCAAGCCTTCCAACCTAAACAAAACCCTCCTAATAATACTCAAAAGACCGTTCCCCAAAATCAAAATCAAAATGCCAATCAAACTCTAGACATATTTCAACACCCTTTACCACGACATGGTAAAGAGGTAGCCAATCAAATCGAACATCATAATGTTCCCCCTCCTACCCGATATGTAGGAACCATTAGCGGACAATTACCTGTTCAGGATCCTCAAATATTTGACACAACCTTATCCTTGGTTACGACCATGCCCTTACATAATTTTCAAACTTCTGATTCTAGTGATATAGAATCAAATAGTGAAAGTGAACTAGACATTACTTCAAACCAATCGAATAGTTCTAAAAATGAATCAGATCCTATTCAACCCGTCACAGATGCTATGGTTCCAGAAGAACCATTTCCTAGAAGAGTCACTACTCGACCTTCTTCTAATATATTCCTTTCCAATGAACAAGCCATCAATGCTCAACCGAGACCAGTTCAGCATCTTCATTATAACATTGTAGGTACCATTGGAGTCGTCACCCGACAACAAGCTCAAAATTCCCAACAAGAACCAAACCAGAACGATGGATCGGCTCCATTCGTTTTGAAAAACCCCAATAAAGGGAATCATGCTCCTAATGTTCAACCTAAACCCCCTTACAATATTAATGAGCAATTGTCCAATACTACGGCCAAAATTTCCCTCTTAGATTTATTAAGATCCTCTCCCACCCATAGGGATGAGTTGATGCTTACATTGAGCCAAATGATGGTACCTCAAAACATTCAACCCGAAGCTATGGCCAATACTATCATCACTCGAGAGATTGATTGTATTGACTTCCGGGATAAAGATATCCCACAACACAGTTTACATAAGGATAATCCCTTATACATTACTGCTCTAATTGGAGATGTAGTCTGTCAAACGAGTCTTGATTGATAATGGCTCATCTCTAAACATTTGCACTTTTGACTTCTACCAACGATTTGGCTTTAGAAGTGATGAAATGAAGAAAACTGATATGATTATCAAAGCTTTTAATGACGAAACACAAGAAACGTGTGGAGTTATTACCCTCCCATTGCAAGTTGGTCCTAGAACCCTAGAAACAACCGTGTTTATTGTACATTGCCCAACATCGTACAATATACTTTTGGGTCGCCCTTGGATCAACGCCATGCGAGCGGTCCCATCAACCTTACACCAATGTGTTAAATTTGAGTTTAAAAATTAGTTGGTCACTATCCATGGTGACCCTAGACCTTTTGATATGTGTGCTTTGGCAGTAACCCGTTGGAGTGCAATTTTGCCCTGCTCTGTCATCCACACATCCTAGTTCTTATTTTTCATCTAAAACTGTGAAACACACACCCATAACTTCACCTATTTCCCCTCCATTAATTTCATCCTCCTATATAGATCAACAACCCTCTAAACAAATCATTTTAGAACCTCAAAAAGATCTTAAATCTACAACCAATCCTTCAAGTTCTATCCCTATAAATTCAAAACCTACAGATACATCAATCATACCTTCCACATCTCAAGATATAGGTAATAAGCCTTCTACATCTTATGCCCTTTCTCGATGAACTTTTACCGGATTTATCCACAACCTT
Organism: Wollemia nobilis; assembly: GCA_028583015.1. Taxonomy (NCBI): domain Eukaryota; kingdom Viridiplantae; phylum Streptophyta; class Pinopsida; order Araucariales; family Araucariaceae; genus Wollemia; species Wollemia nobilis. The sequence goes on along the minus strand of JAQPPZ010000228.1, from coordinate 1,112,471 downwards.
AATATCAGAAAAAACAAATGCTTTCATGCAAGATTCAATTCTTTTGAATAATTTACCGCCATCTCCTCGTACTTTGGGCCTCCCACAACCTATGGGAAGTACTTACCAAGTCGGGAGTTGTGCCTTCATTTATAAAGGATATGACTGGGGAAGAATCCCTCGAAATATCAAAACTCATCATGAGGGATACGCTCGATGTTATTTTACCAATGATTATATTAAAGCTAAACCCATGATGCTTAAAATGGGATATAAAGGGAAAGGCTTGGGACCTTTCCAAAATGGCATGAAAGAACCTTTCGAGGTAGAACCGTGGCCTGCCCGCTGTGGTGTGGGCCTATTTCCTAGTAAGGGTCAACCCTTTCCTTTTGAGGATGATGATCACGTCATGTGTTATCAAGATTATTTGGATAGGCATGTTGATTTGCCTCTTAAAAATCAGTCGTTTTCATGCAACATGCTATCCATAGCTTACCCTGAAATGATTGTCGACCCCGATGAAGAGTTGGAAGGAGATATCTTCCATGATGTCTCCGTTGAAGAGATGTTACACAATGAATTTTATTTTGATGGTTCTATACCAACTATAGCCCAACTTGAGGCCACTAATCCTCAAGATGAATTATCTAAATTAACCTTACAAGAATTACAAGAATTGGGCGTTTCACCCGCCCCACCTAATTTTGAAAGAGATCTACACATGGAGGTAGAAAACGTCATTAAAATTAATATTGGAACTGAGGACAATCCTCACATAATCAATATTGGATCAGAATTAAGTCAAGAAAAACAAGAACAATACATTGCATTTCTTAAAGAGTATGAAGATGTCTTCGCTTGGACATATGAAGATATGCCAGGTCTAGACCCTTCTGTAGTCATGCATCATCTAGTGGTCCATCCGGATGCTAAACCTGTTAAACAAAAACTTAGAAAAATGCATCCCAAAGTGGCTCTGTTAGTCAAAGGGGAGTTAGAAAAACTCCTGAATGTTATCTTTATACAAGCTATTGATTATGCCGAATGGATCTCAAATGTAGTTCCAGCCACCAAGAAAGAAGCTACCAAAGTTAGGGTTTGCACAGATTTTAGAGATATTAACGCCGCATGCCCTAAAGATGACTTTCCTCTTCCAAACATGGATCAAATCATTGACTTTACTGCCGGGAGTGGGATGATGTCCTTAATGGATGGATTCTCTGGTTATAATCAGATCAGGATAGCTCCTGAAGACCAGGCTAAAACAACCTTTATTACCCCCTGGGGTACCTTTTCTTGGAAAGTGATGCCATTTGGCTTAAAGAACGTAGGTGCAACTTATCAACGAGCTATGACCTATATTTTTCATGATATGATGCATGATATCCTACATGATTATGTAGATGATATTATAGCTCGCTCTATTATTGAAGATAATCATTTAGATGATTTGAGAAAAGTTTTTAATCGATTACGAGAATATCTTATTCGATTAAATCCAGCAAAATGTATATTCGGAGTTAAGTCCGATAAACTATTAGGGGTTTTAGTTTCTTTACGTGGTATTGAAATCGACCCTCTCAAGATTGCGGCCATCACTGATATGCCCGCACCTACTAATATATCTGAGTTACGAAGTTTACAAGGTAAACTTCAAGCTATCCGTCGCTTCATTGATAAGCCGGCGGACAAAACTGGTCCCTTTCTTAAACTCCTTAAGAAGGATGTCCCTTTTAATTGGGACACCGAATGTAGAGAAGCTTTTGAACTTCTCAAACAATACCTCCTTAATCCACCCGTGCTTTCACCACCTAAACCTGATTGCTCATTTATCCTATATATTTCAGCTTCATATTCTGCCTTAGGCGCTATGTTAGCTCAACTTGATGATGAAAAGCGAGAACGTGCTAATTATTACATTAGCCGAACCTTCATCAGTTATGAAACCCGCTACACAACATTAGAAAAACTATGTCTAGCCATCGTGTTTGCTACGCAAAAATTACGACACTATATGCTTAGTCAAAAAACTTATGTCATTGCCAAATACGATCCCTTGAGGTATCTCATGAGTCGACCTTATTTATCGGGTCGCACAGCCAAGTGGGTTCTTGCTCTAAGCGAGTTTGATCTCACATTCATAGGACAAAAGTCTGTTAAGGGTCAAATCATAGCAGATCAATTAGCTGCTGCACCCTTAGAGTCTACTCATCCCCTCATCATCGAATTTCCTGATGAATGCCTTCAATTAGAGGCAGACCATATTGAACAATGGTCCTTATACTTTGATGGAGCCCGATGCATGAGTGGGGCTGGTGCGGGTATTATTTTAATATCCCCACAAAAACATCTTATTCCTCTGTCCTTCAAATTGACATTTGCTTGCACCAACAATACTGCTGAGTATGAAGCCCTAATCCTTGGATTACGAGCTGCCCTAGCGCTAAAAATTAAACACCTTTTAGTTTTTGGTGATTCCCAACTGGTTATAAACCAAATTAATGAAGTTTATCAAACCAGAGATGATAAACTATGCCCATATAAGGCCTATGTTTTACAATTAATGTCTTTATTTGATCAAGTTACCTTGGAAGCTATTCCTCGAACTAGCAACCGTGCAGCTGATGCTATGGCCGCAGCTGCATCTCTCCTCGCCCTTGGAGTTAGATGACGAATATGCCACTATCATTATTCATCGACTCCAGGAACCCGCTTCCAATAAGTCATGCTTAGAGCCTTTGGATGTGTTTCTAATCAATGAAACTACTCTTGAACCTTGGTATACGGACATATTTGATTTTCTCCAAAATGGGACTTTCCCCGCCAATTCTAATAGAAACCAACGTCGGTTATTACGTCGACGAGCAAGTCGATTTGTAATAATTGGCAATACTTTATATAGGAGATCTTTTGAAGGTATCCTATTAAGATGTTTAAACTTAGAAGAGTCTAAATCAGCCTTGAGTGAAGCCCACGATGGATCCTGTGGAGGACACTTTAGTGGTAGTGTTATTGCTAAAAAGCTCCTTCGGATAGGATACTTTTGGCCTACCATGGAAACGGATGCACATGAGTATGTGCGCCATTGCGACAAGTGCCAAAAACATGCTGACCTTGTCCATGCGCCTGCACAAGAGCTGCAGGCTATTTCATCTCCATGGCCCTTTTCCAAATGGGGTTTAGACATTATTGGCAAAATCAATCCTGTGTCATCTGATGGACACAAGTTCATCATAACTGCCACTGAGTATTTCACGAAGTGGGTCGAAGCTATGCCTTTAGCTTCCTGCACTGGCACACAAGTCTCTAAATTTATTTTTAATCAAATCATTTGCAGGTTCGGAATTCTCGCAAATCTCATCTCCGACAATGGAACTTGTTTCAAAAATAAAGATGTTAAAAAATTATGCCAAAAATATAAGATTCAACATCGCTGGTCCACTCCCTATTATCCTCGGGGTAATGGTCAAGCGTAAGCATCTAACAAAACCTTAATCAAAATTCTCAAAATATTAGTCAATAAAACTGGCCGTGATTGGCACATTCAATTATACCCAGCCTTGTGGGCCTATCGAACTAGTGTTCGAACCCCCACGGGAACTTCACCATTTGTTTTGGTTTATGGTGCTGAAGCAGTTTTTCCATTTGAATTGGAAGTTCCTTCTTTGGCTCTGCTACTTCAAGATACCGAAGTAGGAGATGAATATCGAGCTGGCAGACTCAGTCAACTGGAACTCCTAGATGAAAAATGCATCAATGCTTTGGAGCATCTCCGTGCTTACCAAAACAAGCTTAAAAGATCATATGCTAAGAAAGTGCATCATCGATCCTTTGAGATTGGCAACCTTGTTTTAAAAGAAAATCAAAAAAATACAAATGCAACTAAGGACCTTAAAGGTAAATTTGAGCCCAACCGGCTTGGACCATACATTATTACTGCCAAATTTGAATCAGGAGCATACAAATTATCTACCTTAGATGGTAAAGAACTTAAAGAACCCATGAATATTTTGCATCTTAAACGTTACTATGCATAAATTTGGTCATTTCATCCATGTATATATTTGTTCAAAATCACTATCTTGTATTTCTTTCAAATTTATAAATCCAAAAACATCAAAAACATTCACTATTTGTTGCATTTATTTATGGCACTTGTTAAATTTTTTTTGCTCAAAAACAAAAATAAAACCAAAAATCAAAATAATGATAAAAATATAAAAACAGCAATATGCTTGACTCTTTCGAAACCAAAACAATATAAAGAAGAAAGAGAGAGTCAGTATTCTCAAAAACTTCTCAAAAGTATTTATATATATTTTCTTACAAATGTTGCAGTTATATGTTTCAAATTATTTTTGATAAATTAGCATTTATTTGGAATCCCTCACTTGCACACTCACAAAAATAAATATCTTGATTTTATCTGGCATGATTACTAATCTCTCTTATATCAAAGTCCACAAAATTCAATTAAATAAAGTTTGAGCATAGAGAATTGATCTTGTTATTTACTTAAACCAAGCACATCTTTTCACAATAAAATGATTATATTTGTAATTTCCATGTTTTGCTACATAGTAGATGTGATTTCTTGAGCGAAAAGTTTCCCTGCTATCCTATCATGCACATGGTCTAGAATCTTTGAGAATTGGCAAAAGGACAAGCTCACCCCTACCCGCAATAAAAATCCCTTGCTCTACAGCTAATCCGAGCAAGTATCCCTAGCAAAGAAAAAAAAAAAAAAAAAGAGAAAAGAAAAATGTTATTTTATATCATTACAACAATATTTCAAGCACTATCTTAAAATCAAGCAAAAAAATACAAAAAGAAAAAACAAGCAAAGTTCAAAAGAAAAGCAAAAGCGAAAGCAATAAAATCCCTTTCCCTACCCTTTGAAAAGAAAAGAAGGGTTGATGAGCTTGAATCCCTGGAATTCTCAATTATTCGAAAACTGTGAGGTAAGCCCCATAACAGGTGGTTTGTGCCCAACCTGCTTGGCCTTGGGTAACTCCTAGCGTGGTGATATGTCCGTCACATTAGCGACCTTCTTTTGTACAGACCTATGTCTCGCTTATGGATTAGCTAGCTCTTGATAATCCGACCTACATAGTAGTCTAGTATGGTTATATGCATCTACATCATGGTTAATGAACACTTATTTGGTTTCTTCAAATCACTTGTATCATATTATCTTGCTCAAAATCGGTAAATGCACAAAGCAATTGCACACACATTTGTATTTGAGAGATTTTGTGTATCATTATGATAAATCAAGATCGGAAATGAATTCACATATGCACATGGGATTCCTTATAAATCTAACTTTTGTCTTCAAAATACTTTGAAATATTATTTTTGGCAACTTGTTTGGAATAAATCAAGTACAGTTGTTTACCATAAAGACAACTATATAATAGAAAAATCAAAAATTTCTTTCAAAATATACAATCAAAACATATATATCTGGTTGACTTTCGCGACGATGGTATAGTTCCAAAACCAAAATTGGAATTTTATGCCTAGCGCAAGTCCTCATTTTCATATTTTCTGTTTATCAAAAAATCAACCATGCAATAAAACTATCTTTTTTGGATTTTCGCGATGATGGTATAAGTCTATACCTACATATTCTATGCCTAGCGCAAACCATCGTAACAATTTTTATTCCCCATTTATTAAAAATCATGAAAACCATATGACTTAAATCATTTTATTACACAAATTATGCTTTTAAAAAGCAAACACATTTTCATTATTTCATGTCATTATGTCAACCTTCAATTTTGCAATGATGGTATAATTCCTAAAGAATTATCCAAAATTTTATCACACTTAGGAGTTTATGCCTAGCAAAAATCATTTTAACATTATTTCATGCATACTATTTTCATGAAAATCTGAAAACAAACCATCATCATCATCATCATTTGCACTATTGCACCAAAGTCTTAAGACAGTTTCTTAAGCACTCTTTTACTTTTAACAATATTTCTATACTGGGATTAGCTTGACGACCGAGTGAGAAGCGACTCCATGAAATGGTCTATAATAGCGACAATGTCCTTTGAAATTATTGTTAGAAGTCTCTTTTTATTTTTTATCACATTTCATCACAAACAATCAATTTGTTACATCAGATTATTTCATTTAAAATATTATAGCATGACATCAAAATTATAAATTTTCAAAACGACATAATTTCATGAATCCTCAATCCAATTATCAAATCAATCAATCAAACATAAAAGCATCATAAGCATACACATAATACAAGTCATATGATCAAAAAACATATCATATATATGTCCACAGTATATATACATCATCAAAACTGGATTGGTATGCCACAATCGCACTCTCGGCATACTCAATCCTCTATCAACAAAATAATAATAATATAATACAATGTTAGTCTGTACAAAGTTGTGCAGCCCTCTAGCCTCGAGAGCCCCTCGAGCTCTCTGCCTCATCTCCTCCCCCGCCCTGAGGTGGACGAGGTGGCCCCATCGCAGTCTGAGTAGTCCTAGTCCTCGACCGGGACGTGGTCCTCGACGACCCGATCCTGATCGGATCGGCGATGTTGGCTGGCAGGGGTAGTCTATCCGCCTCTGGCACCAGCTGATGATACAATGTCTGGTAGAATGTAAGTTGGGCAATAGCCCGTGTCAGCTCCCCAGAGCTCGCCCCTCTGCCCCGTGCCCTGAGGCGTGCAATCTCGTCTCGCAGCTGTGCCACCTCAGCTCGATGGCGTGCAGCCTCATCCTGTAGAGTCTGCACCTGTGCCTCGGAGATGATCTCTCTCTGCCTCGAAGAGTAGCCATCTCGCTACTCTCTCCCGTGTCAACGCCCTTGCCCTTATCGGGCGATGGTGGCCTCTTTGGAGATGGGGGTCTCGCCTCCCTCCTCTCCCTCTCGTCGTGGCCTCTCCTGTGCCTCGTGGCCTCCTCTGCTCCCTCTCGCTGTGACCCTGGGCCGCCTCCATCACTGCCTAGCACTGCCTCCCTATCCGATGCACAACCGCATGAATCGGACCCTGTGCCCTCGTCATCCGAGGAGGGCGGATGCCCACGTACCAGGCATCGTAGCCATCGGCTACCCCCGCGTCGTCACCATCCACTGGCTGGATGGGGGCATCGTCCGCATCCTGGCTTCAGAACCGCTGCATTTCTGATGCCCCGCTAACTATGGTGTTATCCCGGACAGTCTGGGAAAACTCATAATCCCTCAGAGATGGGATCCCCTGCTGTAGACCGAACTGACGCAAAACTCGGTCATACCGATGGAGCTCCACCTCTCCCCTCTCCATCCATAGCCGCAGACTCGCCCGACGCGAGCCAACTCCCGTCCATCCTCGGCCCACCCTGGATGCTCCCTCCATGGCCTCCAGGTGATCTCGTTCCGGGACTAAGTCATCCAATAGTCTCCGGGACATAGGGAGGTCGATCCGCCGCTGTGACCCTCTCCGGAGCCACCAGTAGAAAACTCGGGGCCTCTCCCCGTCTACCCCTGTCGAGGAAGCCCTACCGGCCTCCGCACTGCAATGTGCTCCCAAGACCAAACCTGTAGGAGCGATGTCATCACCAGACATCGGCCGCCCTTGTACACGACCCCATATAGGATCCTGTACAACCGGCATAATACAAAACTGCCCCAAGAGAACCTGTACCCGTGGTCCCGCATATCGTAGATCACATCTACGAGCATCCACGGCACCCTGCACCCGCTCTGGTGGCACAACAAAAGTCCACCAACCACTCCAGCTAGCACTCGTGTGAGTCTAGATGCCCCAGGCATCTGGCGTAGTGCCTCGATATTAACTCCGCCCTTCTCCAGGGTGAAGCTCGGGTCACCACACAGTCGTCCCATAGCGTGGCCCTGATTGGCCGTAGGAGTAATCAACCGTCCTTGTATGGGGATTCTTAGAATCCTCCATACATCCTCTAGAGTGGGAGTCATCTCCCCTGTCGATAGCCAGAAACATGAGGAACCCGGATACCATCTCTCTGCTAGGGCTGTTAGAAGCCCCATATCTGTGGACACCTGTGGCATCTCTGCCACATGCTGCAAGCCGGCCTGTGCCAGCCGATCTCGCTCTCCCGTGTGAGAGCGGCCAAGTCATCTCTCAACCCTCCATACTTCCATTCCCTGCTCTTTAGCAAACCTCTCTGCAAACATAAACAACAAAACAACAAACAATCATTAATAAACAATTCAAGTAATTAATAATGCAAATTAAAATTCAATTTTATGCAATTGATGATATCGCCCACTATTGGACGATATCGTCCCAAATTTGAGCAGAATCGTCTCCGATTTCACAGCCGAAATCGTCTCTAATTTGACGAAATCGTCCCCCTTTCGCCGATTTCGCCCTTGGGCGAAATTGACGAAATTGAGACGATTTCATCGAAATCGGGACGATTTCGTCCCGACGACGTCGACGGCCCAAAAACGGCCGCGATGCTCAAAATTCACCTAAAAATTACCTACAAAGCATGTAAAATCAAATTAAATCATTCTAGTTAAGTCTAGACTCTTACCCGTAGACCGCGTCGGACCTCTGTCGATCTGTGCGTCGTCTCCACCATTTTTGCTTCAGAGCTCTAAAAAACCAGAAAATGAACAATAAAAATGAATTAGGGTTTTACCCTATTTTTCTTAATTTTATTCAAAAATAATTTTTTGCTTTTCCGCGTTTTTACCTCAAACGTTCGATTTGGGTAAAAACACGGAGGGGGCACCATAGTAAGTTGTCGTACGATTCGACCAAGAATCGTCGCCTAAAAATGGGAATAATTTTTGCTTTCTCGTAGATCGAGAAGAACTCATCTTTAACGCATTTTCTTCAGAAAATTCGCTAAAGAGGGGGCAAAATGTAGCACCCTAAAATTGGCGCAGTAAAATTATAATAATTACATTCACCTTAGTAAATAATTTAAATTCAAATTTAACCTCCCAAACCGCCCGTTAACCGCCGGGTAATCCGTTTCCCCCTTTTTCGTGCCATTTTTAGAGGTTGTTTTGACCGTTTGACGATATCGTCGCCGATCAGACGATATCGCCCCAGATCCGACGATTTCGTCTGGGCTAGGACGTCCAGACGATCTTGTCGCAAAACTAATTTTGCAAAATTAGCTTCTGTTCCAACGGGCCTCTAATCCGGGCAGAAGCGTGTCTGCACCGTTAGAGACCCTCCCCCATTGGAGATCTCCCAAATAGGGATGATCTCCAACCTCCTAACTACTCCCCTAAGCCTATTTAGTCCCTAGGACCTTCCCTTCCCAACCCCTGGCTGAAATTCCCTGTAAATTGACTGTATACACGTTAAAACACCTCAAATTCTATTTTGCATTGGTTCTATATCAATTTTGTTGCAGGTCTCATCTTGTTTTTCAGCCGGAGCAAGCATACATCGTCCTCGACGAACCTGTTCAGATCGGAGGCGATCCTGTCGAATCAGAGACGATTTCGTACTGATGCGAGATGATCTCGACTGCAGTCCACATTGAGGCAATCAGTGCCTGAAGTTTGCATTTCTCAACCTTTTCTCTGCTGTTTTCTTCTGCAAATTAGATAGTTTATTCAGTATTTTATACTATTTTGCATTTGGAGTTCACCCATTTAGATTAAGTGCATAATTAAATCCTAATTATCATCTAATTAGCATGATTTATTTCTGTTTCTGTGCCTAAGTTTTAGTTTGATAACACTGCTGTTATTTTATGTCATTTTCCTCTGTTATCATTGTTGTATTCTTTGTATTTTGCATCTATTTTTTTGTTTGCAGGTCTCTGACGAATTCGTCTGACGAATTCATCAGATCTCAGACGATCTTGTCTGATCTCAGACGATTCTGTCGAATTCTAGACGATCCTGACTGCTTCAAACACCAGAATCTTCATCAGACATCCGGATCAGGTATTCTGCTTTTAATGTTCGTAATTTCTCTGTTTTCTGTCTTTAAATCTGTTTTCTGTATTCATTAAATCTGCACTTTCATTTAGATTAATTTAGATTCATTTGGCCAAACCTAGGATATGAATGCTTAAGGTTAAAAATGAACACATCAAAACACATTCCAAACCTAGGCGTGGAAACTGCCATTAAATGTTTCCCGGTGAACCCACCATCCATCGAAAAATCATCAAAATACACCTCCCTTGAGAGGCGGGACCTTCGCAAAGTCCTCTCAGTCCGAGGTACCGCACCATCCTTTTCCCATCCTCCTTTCGGGCACGGATCCTATAGCCTGAAGGTAAGGGTGTGAAAAATTTGGAGCGATACACCTCTATATCTTGCCTTGCTATCCATAAAAAAAAATTTCCACATCACCTTGCTTTGCCTCATTATCCTTGGATCCTCTATATCTTGCCTTGCTATCCATAGAATATTTTTGCCACGTCACCTTGCTTTGCCTCATTATCCTTGGATAATAATTTTGTCTTATTATGCACCTTTGACATCAATTTTTCTGCCTCATGTATCCTTTGAAGATATTTTTATTGCACTCTAATACCTCAACCTTGATGTTAATTCTCAACCATTTCACCTTTGACATATCCTTTGAAGATATTTACCTTACACTTTACTATTTCAACCTTGAAGATAATTCTCAACCATTTTACCTTTGACATCAATGACAACCAATGTACTCAATATTTCCAACACCCATATATGAAGAAGGACTAAAATTGAAATCTTTTACAACTAAGGAGTTAGCCAACATGTTCTATTTTCTAGGGATATAAAAAATATTCAGGGTATTGAAAGATTCCATCAAATCCCACACCCTATTTCTGTATGATCTCAAGTGATGGTGCTTACTACTACATCTCTCTCTTACCTAATTAACTATCAAATCATATTCACCATATATTATAAGCATTTTTATCCCCATGCTTTATTCTTGCATTAGTACTAAGCATAAAGATTCATATTTTACAGCATTGTTAGTACAAGACCATGTCAATCTATATGTAAAAAATTTTACACCTTCTGAGGGAGACTGCAAAACTACACCATAACCTGCTCTATTTTTGCACCTCACACCATCAAAATGCATAGTTCAAATCTTTGTCTCTCTCAAGGATTGATTGGATATAGCAAGGATATTTTTCTCTATTTTTAAAAAAATATTGTATGTGCCCATACATGTCCCAATTGGCTATAATATTCTCTAGATGGAAATTCATCCTCCACCTCTAACTCTTCAAATATTTCTACTAAGTTAAACTGATCTAAGGATGTGATATTACACATATCTTCTTTTATCTTCTCAATGTGATAGGACACAAGATTTCCAGGTGTTATCCTTATCCTCTTTCCTTTGAAAGAGATTATCATGCCAGAGTAATCCAAGTACATATAACCTCCTAGCTTATAAGTGAACTCTATGGAAATGCATAGACCAAAATAAGGCTCTAGGTATACCACCATAATTTATTGCATGATGGTCACCTCTGGGGCTCTATGCAGTCTTATTAGCATATCTTTTATTACCCCAATTGTCTTAACTAGTGTCTCATCCAACTGCAAAACTCTAAGATAATATCGGGTATTTTCCATACCCATATCTTCATAGAATTATTTTGACATAACCATGGTAGAGGCCTCTGAATCAATCATACAATTGTAAACTATCTAACCCTCCATTCTCTAGAAGGTATGCTAAGGATGGTGGTAGTCTACTTTTCCTAGAAATTCTTACTCAGAGAAGACTTGAGCAAATCTATCAGAATAGGTATGAAGAGAGTATCATAAATACTTGTCTCGGAGGGGATTCTTTTCATCTCTTCTACAATGTTATACTCTGATTTTTTTGAAAGGGATCTCTCATACTTCTTTTCTGGTTCACCATATTTCCTCTTATACTATTGTGTAGCTTCAATCCTTTATATTTTCATGATGGAAGAGAATCTCAGATTTTCTTGTGCTTCATCTTTAGATCTCATTCTTTCTTTCCCATTCTCCTTTTCATATATTAGAAAAATTAGTTTCTCTCTCCTGACCCTTAGGAACTACATCCCTTTTTCTAGTTGATTGGGGAATAGGAAATCGATCATTATTTTACAAGGGGGAGTCTTTCTTCTTTTGAGAAGGGACCTAAAACTAACCCATCTTCTGTGGATCAACTTGAAGTGTCTTTTTACCTAATCTTGTCATGACAGAAATAGTTTCTTCTTCATCAAGATATTGCCCAACCATGATATGCTCTAGTTACCATATCATGTTAACTCTACCTTTTTTATTTCTCTCCACATTTTCCATGGCCTACTACACATGACATTGGTACATAACAAATGATTCTAAATCATGAGTATCACTATACACAAGATACCATACATTCACAAGACTGGTTTTAGGGGAATATTTTTTATCTTCTTGATTTACATTAACTTTGATCCCTATGCTATTATTGGTACTAGTATTTTTATCTCTATTTACATAGGGATATCTCATTTTTTGATACCTCTTTATCTCTCTTTTTTCCATCACATTCATCATTTTATTGTGTGTTTTCAAAGTACCCTGAATATCAAGTAGCACAGTGGATTCCTAAGGTGTTTGGGATGGAAGTGGTGGAAAGGGAACTAAAGTAGATGGTATTTTAGGGGATGGAATTGGAGACATACATGGAAGTGGGGATGATAAAGGATGGGGGTCCATGTAAGAATATATAGCTATATGCCTTTGGGTATAAGGAATATCAGAATAGTAGGACATCACAATTTTTGGGGGTAACCTTCCAATATTAATAAGGATATTCTCTGCCTGGACAACTGCATTGTAAACTTGGGAGAAGGTGTAGACTCCTAACGGTTGAGTTTGTAAACCAAGTTTTGATCCAAGGGCTTTGATATAGTACATAAAATCAATGGGGCAGATGGCCTAGCTTCAAGTGTAATCCTTTTCCAGGTTCTACTAAATCTTAGATTAAAATTTGAAAGTGACACTTGCTAATGCTCTTGCATTGATGTGAATTGGTTTAGGACAGAAAAGGTATCAGTAGACTCATTGAATTATTCTACAAAAGGCTCAGCTAATGTAGCCCACAAATTAATATTGTTGTCCTCTAATATCCTGAACCAATGTAGGATTTTTCCTCTAAAATATAGGGCTAATATTCTAACAATCACATCTTCATTTTCGATGTTATGGATGGCTAATAAATTTAAATATCTTGGAAATGATTATAAGAAGTTTTACCTGATACATCATACGTAGGTATAGCTTTGGATACAGCTTGAGGGATGTCATTCGTCTGGGTAAGTCTCAAGGGACCAGCTGTATCCCAATTAGGGTATTTCTACAAATGCTGATTTGGATTCACATTCTATTGTTTAGCCATATATATTGGCACTGTTCTTGATGAATGTAGTCTTGGAGGTATTTCAAGGGTTAACTCCACTAGAACCTCTCTTGACTAAAAATTAGAGGATAAATTCCTTATGATATTAGATCCTCTTAAAGGGATCTCATAAAAAAAATTAGGATCTTGACTATTTTTGACAGATGACCTAGTATTCATGAAAATGTATGAGCTATTGGAATGGTTTTTTTGGTTTCTTGCATTCAGGGAGTTACCAAGTGAATTTATTTTCACCATTTAATAAGTTCAATACAATCCACTAAATATTGATTCCTCCATGAAAGTTAAAAATAAAACTGCATGGGCTAGTTAGTGTTCTTGTAAACAAAGTCCCATCGAGTGTGCCAAAATTGTTGGGATCTAAATTGACATCAAGGAAAACTTGAAATTGGGATGATTATATTTAGCATTTTTATTAGGTGTACACCCACTAATCACAATCCAAATCCTAACATTGTATGAATTAAATTTTGCTTTAACCTAACCTGTAGAGTAGGTTGGTATACCTTATCAACTAATTGGATGTTAACTCATTTAAGCTTAGTTAAATGTTTAAGATATAGTGATAGATATGGGTTTAGGGCTAGAAAGATAATGATTAAATAGTGGTTGGATAAATCTAACAACATAGGCATCTACAGGGAAACCCTTGCCAATCAATTTATAGTGTCCCACACTTGTGATTAACAACACTCAAAATAGGTAATCTTCATCAATTAAAGAACCAAATACATGCTTCAAGAAATTATTTCAAACATATGAAATACTAATAGTCCAAATAGCAAAATTAGATCAGTATTTAGACTAACAGAAAATAACTCCTTTCAAGCAAATATTCAATCATGAAATATTTCAAAGTGCTCTAAGTTAGCAATCTAATATTAGCATAATAGACTAGCCATAGCAGCAGTAGCAAAAATGCATTCTAAGTTCAAATCTTCCAAAAGACACAGAAGACACCAGCGTAAGGAAAAAATCCAAGTAATGTTCCTTCTATTGATTTGCAGAAAGTATTTACATAGTAAGGCAAGCAAACACTTTAGATCTGACCTTAAAAATTGATGTTTCGACATCTATTTATAGTTTCACATATTTGAAAGATTAAAATAAAATGGAACATTACAAGGAATTAAAATGCTAGATCAGCAAAGTGTTGAGGTGGCAACCTCCTATTTTTTTGAGGAAAAAATAAATCATGTGATCTTGCATTGATCTACAACTAAACCTCTACAACTTGATTGAATTTCATGGTGTTCAACTCCAGACTATGCCAAATCGTCATCCATACCATTCATTTTTCTTGTGAGTAATATCTAGCCATAGATCTACAAGTGTCTTCACTTCTTATTTCTTGATTTTATCATTGCTTCACCTTCCAGTTCACTTCGATCGACCAAGTCATATTAACCAGACTTCTTTATTTTATATGTTTTGGAAAGTATTAGAACAAATAGACCATCAATATTCCCATGAATGATTAAGATCAGCACTTTACTTTATTGTCAACCCCATGGTATAGAACTATGTTATAGCCTTACTTATTAGATATCTCAATGGTGTAGAACCATGTTGGAGCCCACTCTTTGGAATCGCTATTCAAACAAGTTGATCATTTTAACCATGGGCTGGAGCAAAGGAATGTTTCATTGCAAAACTTATTTTGAGCATCGTGGGGTAGAACCATGTGTTGGCCTGCTTTATTTGGATGAGATTCTTCTTGTTTTGAACCATGAGGTAGAACCATATTCTAGTCGTATCATAGCCCACAATTTGAAACTTCTATCTGCAATTTGGACCAATGTTGACCATGGGGTGCAGCACTAAGTTGAGTCACACAGTGTAGAACCTTGCTCTAGCCCATGTCTTAGAATATTCACTTGTAAACTTTGACCCCTTTGATCATAGGCTAGAGTATTGTGCTGAGTTGCACGATATGGAATATGCTATGACCCATAATTTAGAGACTGAATACATCAAGGTTGACTAAATTTATCTCAGGATGGAACATTATTTTTTGTCGCACGAGATGTAATATTGCTACAAAACACCATGTCTTGACAATGTTGTGACCCATAATTTTTAAATCGTTAAGTGTAAACTTGACTGCTTTGATCGTGGGGTAGAGCATCATGCGCTACACCGTTGCCATGGGGTGGAAAAAACTTCTTCATGACTTAGAAAAAATTGCGAAAATTTTCTAAGTATGTGGCCATTTTGGGCCTACAAGATGGATCTCATCAATTTATCTTACCCACAAGGTAACATACTAGAATGTCAATAGTGGCTGTGCTAATCAAAAGTTATAGCAATACAAAGGAAATTTTCTCAATTTACTTCATACATCCAAAGGACTCAATATTTTGGTGAATATTCTTGACCTTTTAAGTGGAGATTACATGTTTAAGTGAATCCATTAATGAAATAACTAGAGAGATTCATAGCTCCACTAGCAATAGGAACCAGAATTGCACAATGACAAAGATGAATTTTGAGGTCATTGGATTCAAATATCTTCATCCATCAAAGCCATGGTTGGACAAATTTGTCTAGCTTTGAATAGTGTTGGACCTCTTGATATTCCAAATCCCCATGATATCCCTAAGATCACTTTGAAATCCTTACCTACCTATGATGGTAGTAGGAATATGACTTACAAGAACTATAAAGATATAATCACTTTGGCTACCACCAATAATATTACCTTTGAATATGTGATGATTAGAATCCTTGCTTAATATTTTTAGGAAAAAGTACTATTATGATATTGCTTCTTAAAAGATAAAATAATTACGGCATGGACAAACCTAGCTAAATCCTTAATATTAGAATTTTATGATCTTGATGACCCATTCTTAATGCTCACCCAATTTTCTTTCATTCAAAGGTATCCTAACAAAAGCATTGTTATCTTTAATATCTATTTCAAAAGAACTTGGAGAAAATTCTAAATGAAATATGACCATCACATGCTCAATCATATAACTACTACATCCATTCTCTTGCCTAATACGTAATACTTTTGATTCAATAATTCAATGGAAAAAGATTCTTGCGAATATTCCAAGTGGCAATCATTGCAAAAAATATGCTTATCTCCACAAGAAAGCTTCCCCCTAGAAACACCATATGGGACACCCCTAAAAAATATCAAATAAATTTATATGTCTCCTTCCCAACCCTACCTTATCCACCACATAATAGGTTGCCTAAGTTGTATCCATCATATCCATATCCTATAGAGAGTACACCCACCATACCTATCCCAAAATTCTAAATTGTGTAGGAATTGAGAGCTCTAATCTAGCATTTGACCAATAAGCTTAGCAAGGTAGAAGGACAAGTTGTAAAATTAGGGACTAAGTTATACCCTCAAGATGTGTATTCCTATAGATATCAAAAGATGTGCAGTAAAGAAATTAGTGGGAGAATTTAAGAATAAGCTAAGGAACCCTAAACTCCAATTATGTGCAAGCCCTTAGTGTTTGATAGTAGATACAAATATGATAGTTACCAACTCAATATCTACTCAAAGGTGACTCTAAAAATGAATAGTGTCATAGCTCTTACAATGGATCCAAAAAAATAATTCATAAATGAAGGATCGAGCCTCACTTTCTTATTTGTACATATGCATGTAACTAGAAATCTAGGAAATATAAGGTAAAAACTGGAGCAAAGGATGGAACAAGCCAAAGAAGAGGATCCAAAACCAACACCAGGTTCACATTAAGTAAAATGGGAGAAGGAAAGGTTGGAATCATGTACTAAAGTACCAATGTTAGAAATTCTAAGTATAAATATGTGCAAGTTAAACCAATGATAGAAACTTACTGAAATATGTATTTCCCATCCATAACTTAGAAATAGAGAATAAAAGTAGTCAAATAATACTAAAAATTATTCAAGCCATCAGCCCAAGTACTAGAGATACCAAATGATGCTAGAGATAGCATTGTAGATGTACAAGACCTAAAAGGTAATTTGTTGGTATCTAAAAAAGTAAATTTATTCAAGTTAGCTCTATGATATATCAAAATATAGATTCAATCCCTAGAATCTAGCAAGAAATTAACCATTGTTAAATATGGGTGATATCTAGTCCCTAACATTTTATCTGTCTATATGTTTGGAAGGTTGGATATTGCATAATTACATGATAGACCCAGAAGCTCCTACCTCATTTATGACCTAGGAAGTCTACAATGCTATGGACTTAAATTATATCCAATTAGATTCAATAATGCTACATTTTAATGGAGTATAAATTTGGATAGTTGGCATCATAAAAAATCATAATTTTACTACATGCATGCCCAAACCACGCGATTGCACAAAATGTGATAGTTTTTTATCTATTTTTATTATTTGGGATATTCTTAACAAGCAAGTTCTTGGAGCAATTAAGAGGATGTCTAGCCCCTGATAATGACCATGACTATCCCATACATCAATAAACTCATCTGGATATATGGTAAAAATCCCAATCCATACAATATTGTAAAGTATGAAGAACAAAAAATACTTTTGATAGAAGAAGCCTTAAAAGGTGCACATATAGAGGTAGTTTATTGGCCAAAGGAAGAGAAGAATTTGATCTGGCATAAATTCTCCCTGGGTAGTCATAATATTAGGATGATAATTTTGTCAACCCTAAAAAATTAGCTAAATTTAAAAACTAGCTACAAGCAGTTCCAAGGCTTGAGAAGTCATGGGTTATGAACATTTCTATAAACTAAAGGTTAGCTAACAAAAAACCATATGCAGTAGAATAATGTGATATAAAAAACCCTAAATTAATGATAAATATATTTCTAATAACTCTACAAATATCTATTATCGATCAAGCACATATACCAATGTACAATGTGATGAGGCTCAATGACTCATGTCCTTGGGAGCAACCACTTGTGTTGATATCTGATGTACTATGATAAATAATCCTTGGAAATAAAAGTCTCATGAAGTCAACTTGACATGAAGGCCTAGTTAAAATTATTTTAGCACTTCAAGAAGTGTGTCAAAGAGAAGCTTAAGTTCAACATTATATGGTCTAGCCATTGTAGGTTCTGATGAAAAGGTGAAGCTCATATTTATTAGTGTGAAGAGGCATGCCATTATTTTGTGTAAATTAACAAGCATATAAATAAATCCTATAGTAGGCATATACATACAAAAATAAGTCCATTGGCCAAAAGGCATAGCTATACTATATAAGTAACACCTTATAAAAGTTTTAAATAG
This sequence comes from Wollemia nobilis, assembly GCA_028583015.1. Classification (NCBI taxonomy): domain Eukaryota; kingdom Viridiplantae; phylum Streptophyta; class Pinopsida; order Araucariales; family Araucariaceae; genus Wollemia; species Wollemia nobilis. The sequence continues at coordinate 1,093,879 of JAQPPZ010000228.1, read as the reverse complement.
TTCACATGCATGAGATTTTAAAAACAAGAGTAGGTTGTATGGGATGCTGAATTAGCTATATTGGGAATGTTTTCTCTTGAAAGTAGGAAAATGCTAGGCCAAAGAAGGAAAGGATGAACCTAATTATGGATCAATGGGCCCTCTAGATAGAGATTCTTATATAAGGTAGCCCTCACTCTCTCAACATGTAATTAAATAGCCATAGGTCAAGAGGAAGTTCTATTCAATTGTGCCTAAGGGATGTTCAAAGCACATGCCTTGAAATAATATTATAAGACATGTAGCTATGCACACTCTTTAAATATAATTAATCTATAATTCCTTTGAATTCATAGATCAAAGGAAGATAAATAGAGAAAATTTGTGAAGTTGATGGAGTTGATCAGAAGAGATAGTCGTAGGTTGAGAGAAAACCATGTTTGACAAAGTCTAATGGATGTTCATAGTTACATGCTTAAAGGTATACTCTCAAGAACTATAATTGTCAACACTCTTTGAACTTGATCAGATCAATATTTTTCTATATTTATGTAACAAGGAGAAGCATCGTTATTCTTTCCTTATTGTTGTTTGAGCTCTTATTACCATAAAATATGGATTGGAACATGGTCTAAATAACAATGAGGTAAGAAAGTAAATCTAAAATCTAGAGATGAGCTTGAAGCATGGTCAGAGAGAAATATCATCATCTTTAGGTATTATTTATTCTCTATTCCCTCTTCTTGCTCCTTATCACTACTCCATATCTCCATGCACACCCATGTCCTCTCAATCACACTTTGCATTCCATATCCATTTGTTCTATACCCTTCCAACCACTATTTTTCATCCCTTCCAACTCCATAGCCCAATGGATAGAACATTTAGATCTTACAGACAATAGAATGGACTTTGAACAATTAATAATGTGGTACAAGTTGGACATGCAAGTGCAAATGAAGATGTGCAAAGCATGATGCATGGCGATTCAGCATATTGATGATTGAAGTAGACACAAGGTATTTGAATCAGAAGTATCTAGCTAGAAAAAGGTCATTAAATATATAAAAGAGAAAGTATACAAGCAAACCTCCCTCATAATCCATAGTTTTTATTTTAAAGTGTTAATTTAGAAGGTGACATCTACATCATTGCTACACTTAGTTAGCATAGTTATCTCCTCATCTATATAATTAAATGCAAGACCAAGCTGAAATGTAAATCTAAGTATATAGCTCTTGATGAATAATAAAGTAGCAATATGCACCTCCAAAGCTCTAATATGCTATGCAAATGCTCACGACATTGAAGAAGAATTTTTTAGCAACTTCTTGAATAAAATAAATACATAGAGTAATGAAAGGCTCCAACCTATGATTACCTAGAATATTACCTAAGGCAGTTTTCCTAGGTCTAAAATAGCTCTCAACTATGGTAGACTATGCTCAGGGAAGTACCAATTTTGCAAGGGATATCGTCCTTTAATTATCTCCATTCCTTTTCCATTATTCTCTCATTTTAATATTTTTCTCCTTCCTCTTGTGCACCCTATCTACCCTAATATTTATCCACCACCTCCAACCAGTCCACTAACCAATGCCCTTACCTTCCTCTCTTCTTGTAGCCCTTACCCCTCTAATTATTTTTAGCTTACCTTCTAGATCCTTTTCCTCATAACTCCATATCCAATAAATAAGGCTACCTAGGTTCTTCATTTATATAAATAAAAATCCTTGAGAGGCACCAAGCATATAGGTCAAAATGATGGCCACATTATAAGCCCTTACAAATTAGGCTAACCTACTATACTGTCAAAAAAAATATAAGGTAGTTAACTCAGAAATTTGTCTAAGCATTATAAGGAAATAAAATACTTAAAGAATTCAAAGTGCTTAAATAGATCTAGAATCATGAGAAGCAACTAAGCATGATACATTTTGACCAAAATAAAAATCAACTAAGTCTCAGAGTGTTTTGACAATGTGCAGACCTAAAATTGATCAATTCTAGACATTTACAAGGGTGATGTCAACAAAAGATATAACAAAGCCTAAAATCAAGGAAGTTGAAACAATTATAATTTTAACCTTGTGCAAACATGGAATGGAACAAATTCAAATATTCCCTAGTGGTATGGCCTAGCCATTGACATGATTTAATTATGAATAAAATCAAAGTAGAGCAAAATCAGGTCTTGTAAGTGCTTACATGAGCATAACATTACAAAAGTCCAAAATTACATCAAAATGCCAAGAAGGATCAAATACAAGCTTGTGAAGTAGAAACACTATAAGGGCTCTAAAATGTAAAAATATATAAAGCAAAGTCTATAAATATGATAAAATATGCCTTCCACAAGGATGATATCAACAAAACCGCTTTCAAGATCTAGATTTGGTTCAAAATACCTCCAAAGTAGTTAAGCAAGCCTAAAATCACTATATGTTTTATCATTGATTTAAGCCTATCCAATAATGTCCGTTTACCTTAGCTCAACCTTTTCAGATGTCACAATTGTCTGAATGCTTACCGACTATCTAAATTTGAGTAGTTAAATTTGAAAATGACAAACTACTACAAAGGCTAAGCAAACTACAGATGGAAACAAGCAAAGATCAATGGACCTATTGAAAGCACACTAGAGCTAAAGTAAAATGAAGGAACTTAAACCTAACACATTAGTAAAATTATATGGAGCATGAAAGTAACATCCACTACCAAGAGTGCTCTCTACCAAGCTATTTATAACAAACCTATAATTTATTCTTTATAAATTATTTATAGGGTTGGATTTTTAGCACTTGCTTGAATATATCTCAAGTAGCTTATATTAAAGCAAGTGTGCATTAAGTTTCTTATAAGATGCTTAAGAATCAGTTTGTAGTTGATTCATAAGCAACTTATAAATAGCTCAACACTCCTCATAATGAGGGTTGTCTCTATAGAACTTGCTTGAATATATGTTGTGTAATCACTGTTTCCAATTAATGGAAAGTGAAATTTGTTTGGCCTCCATTAATATTGCATGTTCAAATTTTTAAGAGTGAATATTATGCTTTAATTCATTTCTACTATAATTTATGATTAGTTTATTTTGTTAAAGTGAATTTTGCTTATTGGATTACTATTTGAAATGATTTTCATAAGTATTTGGAATGTTTAAAGCATACAACTAGAATTAAATGAACTCTATCATGTTCTTGCTAATGGATGGTTTGTTAATTTTCATTGGAAATTTATTTTGTAAGGATTTTATGTTGTGTATTCATTTTTATTACACTATCCCATCCATTTTCAAGCAAATTCTAATCCTTACCTCTTCCTAACCCTTCCATTTATTTCTTTGAGCTTAAACCCTTGTTTTAATTTTATAAAGATTATAAGGAGTCAGTCTACTCTAGAGGTTGATATTGGGAGAAATCCTACTCATTTAATGTTGGCTTAGATCCAAGGCGTACATTACCAACTAGGAATATTTTAGACCAACATTACCATTCTAATTAGAAATTGAAACCACTTTGCTAATCTTAAACCCAACTCACACATGGAGGAAAATATTGTGATATAATATATCTCTTCATTGTCCAACAATTACTTTCAATAGGAATCCATTCATATAATTCTAAAATGCATAATTAAAACAACTACCATTCTTAATATAGTAGGCAACCATGCAACTTTTAAATGTAATAATATGTGTATATGGTGTGCTATGTAAAACCATCTCTCTAAATTGTACATTGCCCAAGGATCTATGACCTTCTCCCTAGTGATACATTCCCTCATTCTATTTTATGTAGGGTGGCTTACCAACACTTGTAATAGTGAAGGTAAGTTAATATGTTATAGTCATCATGATAATTTTCATTTAAATTTTCATAAAAATTAAAGTATAAATGTTAAGTAAAAAATACCACATCATTCATATAATATAAATAATTAATTATTCAGAACTTGATAAATTGGCATGTGAGATACTTCCCTGCCAAAAATATTCATCATCCCCATGACTACAAGCAATAATCATTCAAACATTACCATACAATAGGATCTCTACATTTATTGCCTCTTGTAATTAAATTCTATGTTGTCAATTAAATACAAAAATTTGGAAACTAGCTATAACGAATCTTATATAACATTTAGTTGTAAACTAATATGTAAGATTTTACATTTGCATATTGTTGAGTGGTATTTTCACCCAGTTGTGGAAACACACTCTCCGATAGGATTTGTGTTCTAAATCCTCTGCTTGCAAAGAAATTAAACATGTAACTTCTCCAAGGTTCCTGTTATGTGAGCATTCTGCATATGTGTATTAATAATCTCAAATAAAGATATTTAATTAAAATGCCTGGAACACCTTAGTGGTTGCAAGTAACTGAAAACAAGGGGCACTGTGGTTTATTTTACTATGAAATTTAATGATTGTTCCTTGAACCCTAATAAAGTAAATGTGATTTGATCCTTAAATGACCATGCTGTAACTTCAAAATAAAATTTAATGAAATGCCATAACATGAATGGAATTATTTTTGGGTTTTGAAGTTTTTTAATTTTTAAATTTTATTTTAAAGCTTGAAAAATTAAAATTGGGGTTTCTAAAAATAAAGTGCAGTAAAAAGAAAATAAAATGCAAAGAAAAAGAAATTAAAATTGCATTCAGCTTGATGCTATCCCGTCCTGGAAAAACCGAAGATGTGAGTTAACCTAACCTATTGAACCTACAAAATCCGCACAATCCGGATAAGTCAAGTGCTGGTCTCTGGGGTTTACTGTTATTTTTCAGATTTAGACATTCGCATGAAGCAACCAAGAAAACTTGCATTAAACTTCATCTATAAGCCTAGAAATCTGAAAAAGGGAAAGATAAACATTAAAACATGCATGCAAAAAATAACTCCTTCTTTCTTGCCAACAAGATGCAAATTTCTGAACTCTCTGCATTAATAATATATCAAGTTACAATGGCAGCATCTCTGGTTTTCTCAAAACCAACAAAAAGGGAAGAAAACAACCCTAAAGCAGGCCCAGAATGACCCTCTGGCCTCTAACACTACAACTCTGCTCCAGCGGTTTCTGACCGTCTATGCCAATCTATGCTTTTGCATTTATACTTGCTGTTGAATTGATTCCCCTTCCACAACGGTTCGTTTCATCTTCCAGTGGCTGCTCGTTTCACCTTTCTTTGACTGCGTGTGTTTTGGCTTTATGCTTGACATTAAGATGTTTGATCTTCTCTGTAACGCTTCTGCAACCTGTACGCCACGTGTCCCGCACTTTTCTGCACGTTCTGTAACGGCTCCTTGTAAATCGCGACCAAAAATAGCATGTCGCGATATCGCGACATTTTTTATGCATGCAGCTGTGTCCGACTTCCTGGCCACGAAAATGTGACATGTCACGATATCGTGACACTTTTTTGTCAGCAGCCCTTCTATCTTAATGTGCAACAAAAACACGACATGTCACAAAATCATGACATGTCACGAAATCGTGATGCTTTTTATCTCCGTACGCCTTCGCTACAACCTGTCACGAAATCGCGACGCCTTTCCACTTCGGGCACCTTCGCTGCAACCTGTCGCGAAATCACGACGTTTTTCATCTCCGTACGCCTCGGTCGCAACCTGTCGCGAAATCGCGACGCTTTTTCGTTTCTTTCACTCTGGCAGCTTTCTATCGCGACACTTTTCTGTTCCGTACTGCTCTTGCTATTTTGGCCGTGAAAATGCGACATGTCACAAAATCGTGACATATTTTGCTTTCCGTACAAGTTCGCTGCTTGGATTCGTGAAAACGCGACCTGTCATGAAATTGTGACGTTTTTCTGCTTTGTGCCCTTTGGCCGTTTCCTGTCGCGAAATCATGACATTTTTTCACTTTGAGCCTCTTTGCCATTTTCTATCGCGATATCACGACGTTTTTCTGCTTCGTTCTGTTTGACCGGTTTTACCTACGATTTTGCGACGCGTCATGATTTCGTGACGCCTCTCTGCTTCGTGCCCCGTTTGACTGGTTTGACCCACGATTTTGTGACATGTCACGATTTCACGATGCTTTTCTGCTTCGTCTTTCTCTCTCCTCTCTGGGTCGCAAAAATCAAACACGTCACGATTTCGCGACGGTTTCGCCCACCTGCTGTTGTTGACCGCGTTGACCGCGATTTTGTGACATGTCACGATTTCGCTATGCTTTCTCCTTTTTGACCGTGATTTTGTGACATGTCACGATTTTGTGACATGTCACGATTTCGCGACACTTTTTCATCCTGCCCCGTTTGACCGGTTTGACCCGCGATTTTGCGACATGTCACGATTTCGCTACGCCTTTCATTTTTTTGCAGCGATGGAGCGACAGGTCACAATTTCGCGACATGTCGCGATTTCGCGACACTTTCTACACTTGTGCATTTTTGCCCCTTTTCTTCATTTTTAGCATCTGGGTCACTGAGATTCCTTTTGAAAGCATGCAAAAAATATGGGTCCCCAATTTTGGGGTGTGTTGTGGATCAGCCACAACAAATGGCGACTCTGTTGTCAAATGCTCTTGAGCATTTTAGTGAGAACCCAACCTCGAAACATATACAAACTCGAAAACATGTGTTAGCACATAAGCAATATAACAAATGCCCAAAGATCAGAAGTACATGAATCATCAGAATCATCAAGTATTAGCTCAGTGTGTGCAATGAATTTCTTTCCCTATCGCTTGAAATTGATCCACACTCCATTGTCAATTTTGCATGAATGCATATATGAGATTGTGAATGATTTGTGTAACCTAATGAATATGCTAGGAGATCTTGCTTTTATAAAATGCATAGTCTTTCTTCTAGTATCATGTACAAACATTCAAGATTGCCAAACCCTCTTAGGATCCACTAATTAATTGCCTTATTATATCCCAAAGTTGGTTATGAGTCCCTACTATCTTGAACCCATGTGCGAGTGAATGTGAAATCAGAACTTTGGGGAATCAGACTCCCAACCAACCGAGATGAGAGTTTAACCCTATCCTTACTATTCTGATTTAGAATTCATTACCTCACTTTGAGCAAAATAATTAAACCAATTATGGAAGAAATGGTCATGCTAGTCTAACCCTTTGGACAATCAGTGGTCTTGTTTTCTAGACAAGACATGTTGCCATGCATGGGCATATCTAACCCCACAATCCAAAACTTATCTTCATTTCTTTGGACCTTGGGGATGACTACCCATCCTTTGCAGAGGACAAGTAGTACGATCCTTCCAATCCAATATAAATATGAGATGGAAAAATTTTATTTTTTACTTCTTGGACCTTAGGGATGACTACCCATCCTTACCAGGGACATGTAGTACGATCCTTCCAATCCAAACTTTAGATGTAAATGGAAAATATTAATTTTATTGCTTAGACCTTGGGGATGACTACCCATCCTTTGCAGAGGACAAGTAGTACGATCCTTCCAATCCAAGATTTATTATGAAATGAGACATAGGAGCTTTGGGGAATCAGATTCTCAACCTAAGCGAGATGAGAATTTATGCCCTATCCTTACTACTCCATGTAGGTCAAATCAAAGCTTTGGGGAATTGGATCCTCAACCTAAGTTCGATGAGGATTTAACCCTATCCTTACTACTCCGATTTTAGGCTTTAAGCTCTATGGAAGTGGTCAAAACCACTGTTTTAAGGATCATGTTGCATAATAGGATAGACATGAAATACTTCTTTCGTCCAACCTTTTCTTCCAAGTTAGGTTTTGATCATTTTTCTCAAGATCCTTTTTAATGTATGAGACGTGCTTGGTTCTAGATATCTCAAGACTCAGTTTCCAACCTTAGGATTTTTTCTTACACTTATGTTATAACACAACCCTAAGAGGGATTGACATACTTTAATGATTTGTACCTAAGATGCATATGCAACTAAGATGGAATGTATATGTAAAGTGAGATGTGACATGAATGCATTATCTTTGAATTGCAGATGAAATTATTTGCCATATAAAACTGACTACTTCATGCATCACAAGTTTCAAACGATACAACTTAAGATGTTTGTGTGACTTGTGGAGCTTATACAAGACAATTCCAATATTTCACATTCTCCCGATCTAGAACATAAGTTAGCATCTCAAGGCAACTTTTTCATCATTTTTTTTTTTTTTTTTATAAACAAACAAAAATGTCAAATAAACACACATCTTTAAATTAAAACTTATTCAATCTAAAACCAAACTGCAATCCCAAAAATGAAAATTTGAAAACACAAACCAAAAACCAAAAACCAAAAACCAAAATCTATATACAAATGTACACTATAATACAAGATGATGCAAAGCTTGGCTTATCACTTTCCTGGATCCCACACATGGTTAGAACATTTCAACAAAAATATAACATGATATGCATACCAAATTTTGTGGGAATCCCACAAAAACAAGACAAGACCAAAAAATGCAACAAACTTCCACTTGCCATGCTCACCATACCAATTTGATTTAGTTCCAATAACACTCCCATAGGTGAGCATCAAATTACTAAAATGATTAGACAATAAATGATTTTCAATTTTATCATGTCTATTCTTTAAAACTTCCATTTCAAAACTCAATCTTTGATTTAGAATTAGGCTATCTTCTTCCAATATGCAATTTTGTAAATAGGAGCCTATTTCTACAAATTTTAAAGCCAAATTATTTTCCAAATTTGTAGGCCAATCAAATTTGTGTAACAATTTACAAACATCTAGGATATTTACTAGATTAGGATCATTAAAATTTTTTATCCTAGATTCAATTATTAATTGTTGATGAATTTTATTTAGCAATTCAAGTGCATCAACTTCTTTTCCATTCATTAAAACCATGTTATTAAAGGTGTGATTAAAAATTATACCTTGTTTTTCATTTACCTTTAATGACATTTCATCATTCAAATTATTTAAATTCAAAATATGGTCATCATTTTCAATTCTCAAACATTCTTGGTCAAAGCGTATGTCCCATGACTCATCTTGATGATCCTTCATTTGAGTTGCTTCCAATTGATCAATCTCTCTGTCATTTGGTTCCAATTATTTGTTCACTACCCAAGGTATCTCTTCATTTGAATCCTCAAAATCATCATGCAAACTTGCATCCCCACTTTCAATGAATTTATATTCAACATGATCTAATTTTGTCACCTTTTCAAATCCTGTGAATATGAGATCTTCGTATGATGTAGAAGGCTCACCATCCTGCATGTCAAGTGAAATATGAGTTTCATTTATGGAGATGTGAGAAAAGAATGCATTATCATATCTCCCCCAACCATTGTGAAAATTGTCATCCAAATCTGTGATATGAAACTCCATGGTATTTATGACATGATCTTTTGATTCATTCATCCATTCATTTTCTTCTTTGTCCTTGGCGATAGGATCATTATAATCTTCCAAAATTTGATGAGATTTGAAACTCTCTTCCAAAACATCCTCAAATCGTACAGGAGTTGTAATATCTTCCTTTGAGTAGGCAATTATGTCATCCTGCATATCAATTGGCACACAAGTTTCATTAGTAGCTTTGGATTGAGTGTGGTCTTCCCACTTCTTCCAAGCATCATAATAATCATCTTCCAAAATCAAGTGGTGACGTTCAACTATTTCTTCAAGATTTTCCAAATCATCAATGTGTTTCTCATCACATTCATCTTCACCTTCTTTAGATGGTTTAATTATTTCCAAAAGTGGGTTATTTCTTGAATTCAAATTTATAAGGCCATCATTGTCCAAATTAGCAACCCATGATACAGTTTTATCACAATTTGAAGGGTGAAGAATTTCTTGATCCTTAATTTTACACATCTCATCAATAGTATCTTCCAAGAACAAGTGGTGAGACTTTATCATGTCTTCAAATTCATTTATTGTTTTTCTCCCCATTTTACTTTCAACCACTTCATTTAATTCCATGGCAGGTTCCATCTTATCACATATATCAAACATTGTTGAATTTAGAACCCCTTCATCTAGATAATCATGTATCTCTACATGATCCTCACTAGTGGATGTTGTCTTAGCAATTTGCACCTCCTCGTGGACTACATCTAAGGTGGTTGTAAGATTTGGATATTCAAATTCATCCCCTTGATCATTTACCTTAGATATCATTGGAGTGGAGGGTGCTATGTTTGATGGTTGGTGTAGGTTGGCATCAAAAGAACAATCTTTCATATGAACATGTTGTGCCTTTTCTTCTTCAAGACCTTGTCGTTCTATCTCTTCTAAGACCTCATGGATTTTCTCTAGGGACAAACCACTCAGTTTTTCCTCAATGAGTGAAGCAAGTGTGGGGTGTATGGCTCCTAGGTATACTTCCATGGCTTCCTCTTCTAATGTGTTAAAATTTTCCCACATTTGGGAGTGCAACTCACGAAATCTTCCATTGAATTGACTCAAGGATTCATTAGACTCTTTACATATGGAGGTAAACTGATTTTTCAGGATTTCTAAGTCAACCTGATTACCAAAATGATAAAGATAAGTTGCTTCTAGTTGTATCCAAGAAGTCCTAACCTCCATGGGTAGTTGGGTATACCAAAAGAATGGTCTATCATCCAAAATGTATGCAAATAACTTACAAGCCACCTCCTCATAGAAAATCTGAAATTTACATAATGTATCCTTGTAGACATGCAGTTTTTGCAAGTATCCTAGTGGCACCTCTTGATTAAAACACCGTAAAAAATCCAATAACATTGTAGGAATATGATAGGGTATCACATGTAAACCCTCATAATAATCCTCCATTATTAATACCATTCTCTCTCTTAGAGATGTTATTTCAGCTCTTAGTGATACCATTTGCTCCTCAAGTGTTGCCATTAGTGAACCTTGAAATATAATTTTAGAACCAAATCTGTTGAATATTCAACCTGCAAAGTATAAAAAAAAATCAGGTTAGCATCAATTAAGAGATGTATTTATTAAAATCAAATGAAAAGTAATTGCATGAGACCAAAATTTTCAAAATTAAATCAAATCACATATTTCTGTATGAACAATAAGAAAAGTGTTAGAATAATATACAGCATACCTGAAAAATAGAACAAGTAAATAAATTCAGGCCGTCCTTTTTACAATCTGCTGAATGTTAGAGGACTAATGCATACAAAGATTTAAATTTATATTACACTAAAAATAAACCCGTACGGCCCTCCTAGCACCAAACCGTTGAGTGGTGTTAGAGGCCGAAGATGCTAATAAAATGGACTTGAAATATTTAGCAATGTAAAGTTCTTAAACAATTATAAATCCGTAGCATCTAAAATCACGATAAAATAAACCCGAACATGCCCTCCTTCTAGCGCCAATCTGTTGAGTGGTATTTTCACCCAGTTGTGAAAACACACTCTCCGATAGGATTTGGGTTCTAAATCCTCTGCTTGCAAAGAAATTAAACATGTAACTTCTCCAAGGTTCCTGTTATGTGAGCATTCTGCATATGTGTATTAATAATCTCAAATAAAGATATTTAATTAAAATGCCTGGAACACCTTAGTGGTTGCAAGTAACTGAAAACAAGGGGCACTATGGTTTATTTTACTATGAAATTTAATGATTGTTCCTTGAACCCTAATAAAGTAAATGTGATTTGATCCTTAAATGACCATGCTGTAACTTCAAAATAAAATTTAATGAAATGCCATAACATGAATGGAATTATTTTTGGGTTTTGAAGTTTTTTAATTTTTAAATTTTATTTTAAAGCTTGAAAAATTAAAATTGGGGTTTCTAAAAATAAAGTGCAGTAAAAAGAAAATAAAATGCAAAGAAAAAGAAATTAAAATTGCATTCAGCTTGATGCTATCCCGTCCTGGAAAAACCGAAGATGTGAGGTTTCCATGCATGCAACCTAACCTATTGAACCTGCAAAATCCGCACAATCCAGATAAGTCAAGTGCTGGTCTCTGGGGTTTACTGTTATTTTTTAGATTTAGACATTCGCATGAAGCAACCAAGAAAACTTGCATTAAACTTCATCTATAAGCCTAGAAATCTGAAAAAGGGAAAGATAAACATTAAAACATGCATGCAAAAAATAATTCCTTCTTTCTTGCCAACAAGATGCAAATTTTTGAACTCTCTGCATTAATAATATATCAAGTTACAATGGCAGCATCTCTGGTTTTCTCAAAACCAGCAAAAAGGGAAGAAAACAGCCCCAAAGCAGGCCCAGAATGACCCTCTGGCCTCTAACACTGCAACTCTGCTCCAGCGGTTTCCGACCCTCTGTGCCAATCTGTGCTTCTACATTTATACTTGTTGAATTGATTCCCCTTCCACGATGGTTCGTTTCATCTTCCAGTGGCTGCTCGTTTCACCTTTCTTTGACTATGTGTGTTTTGGCTTTATGCTTGACATTAAGACGTTTGATCTTCTCTGTAACACTTCTGCAGCCTGTACGCCATGTGTCCCGCACTTTTCTACATGTTCTGTAATGGCTCCCTATAAATCGCGACCAAAAATAGCATGTCGCGATATCGCGACATTTTTTATGCATGCAGCTGTGTCCGACTTCTTGGCCACGAAAATGCGACATGTCGCGATATCGTGACACTTTTCTGTCAGCAGCCCTTCTGTCTTAATGTGCAGTGAAATCGTGACATGTCGTGAAATCGTGACATGTCACGAAATCATGACGCTTTTTATCTTCGTACGCCTTCACTACAACCTGTCGCGAAATCACGATGCCTTTCCACTTCGGGCACCTTCGCTGCAACCTGTCGTGAAATCGTGACGTTTTTCATCTCTGTATGCCTCGGCCGCAACCTGTCGTGAAATCGTGACGCTTTTTCGTTTCTTTCACTCTGGCAGCTTTCTGTCGTGACATCGCGACACTTTTCTGTTCCGTACTGCTCTTGCTGTTTTGGCCGCGAAAACGTGACATGTCACGAAATCATGACATATTTTGCTTTTCGTACAAGTTCGCTGCTTGGAGCCGCGAAAACACGACTGTCGCGAAATCACGACGTTTTTCTGCTTTGTGCCCTTTGGTCGTTTCCTGTCGTGAAATCACGACATTTTTTCACTTTGAGCCTCTTTGTTGTTTTCTGTCGCGATATCATGACATTTTTTTGCTTCGTTCTATTTGACCGGTTTGACCTGCAATTTTGCGACGCGTAGCGATTTCGCGACGCCTCTTTGCTTCGTGCCCCGTTTAACTGGTTTGACCCGTGATTTTGCGACATGTCAAGATTTCACGATGCTTTTCTGTCTCGTCTTTCTCTCTCCTCTCTGGGCCGCGAAAATCAAACACGTCGTGATTTCATGACGGTTTCGCCCACCTGCTGTCGTTGACCGTGTTGACCGTGATTTTGCGACATGTCACGATTTCACTATGCTTTCTCCTTTTCGGCCGCGATTTTGTGACATGTCACGATTTCGCGACACTTTTTCATCCTGCCCCGTTTGACCGGTTTGACCCACGATTTTCCGACATGTCGCAATTTCGCTACGCCTTTCATTTTTTTACAGCGATGGAGCGACAGGTCGCGATTTTGTGACATGTCGCGATTTCGCGACACTTTCTACACTTGTGCATTTTTGCCCCTTTTCTTCATTTTTAGCATCTGGGTCACTGAGATTCCTTTTGAAAGCATGCAAAAAAGATGGGTCCCCAATTTTGGGGTGTGTTGTGGATCAGCCACAACACATATTATTGTTGGAAATAGATTTTACTAAGAATTTTTATTCAAATAAATAGGTAAGAAAAGAGTTTCTAAAATTTCTCAATATTTTTTCCATATAGCACTATCCTCAAGATATTAATCCTATTAGACCTTACACAAAGATACTTCTTGATTTCTTTGTTGTAGTGTACATGTATTTAAAAATTTTATTGGCTCAACTAGAAAAATTCTTAAGTTCTTTCCTATAATGAATTCCATTTTAAATTATATGAAACATCAACATTATAGGATTTTAGTAATAAAACATAAAAACACTATGAATCCAAGAAAGGGAAAGAGGTATAGCAAGTTAATAAAAATTTGGATTTACCACCTCTAATACTTTAAAGGTTCCCATAAATCTATAAGTAATTTTAGTTTACCAAACTTAATAGAGCTTTACTATGGATTGACTCCAATAAAATTTGTGCTCCCAATGAAAAACTAGCTAGGTGAACTATTTCTATCAACATAATATTTTTTGTCTATTTAGAGTATCTTTCAGTCGTTTCTTAATCAACTTGACTTGCTCTTCCATTTCCTTCAATATATCTAATCCTACTACCATTATATCCTCCATTTTGTCCCAACTAAAGGGTTTTTGACATATCTAGCATATAAAGCTTGAAGTGGTTATATTCTAAGTAGATCTTTTAAAATTTAGTTTGCTCTTTTAGTTTACCCATCTATCACAAGATGGTAAGAAGAGTTGATGTTCAGCTTGATTTCTAAAGTTATTAAAGTTTGCTAGAACTTAGAGGTTATCTTGGTGTGCTTATTTGTTACAATCAGTTATGGTATTCCATGCAATCTAAAAGCCCCTTGGAAAATATTCTTGTTAAGAATGGGATATCAAATTTAGGCTTTTAGGTATTAAAAATTATTTTTTTGTTAATTGATCAAATATTACCAAGATAACATCATGTCTATTCTAAGATATGACATCCCCTACAAAAATTCCACACTAATTTTTACCATTTTCATTTTGGTATATCAAGAGGATATAATATACATTTCAGATGTATATGTTCATCCTTGACTTTTTGACATTCTAAGCATTTAGCAATGAATGTCATCTTTTTAATCTAGGGCAAAAACATAGCCTTTTTAGACCTACCACCATTTTTTTTATACTAGGTTACCCTAAGTATGGGGTGCAATATACCTCTGTCAGCATAATTTATCTTAGATTACTAGTATTTGGTACATATATCTACCCCCTTAAATATAAGCATCCCATCATATTTCAGTTGGTAACCATTAAATTTATGACCTTCTACCTTTATTTTCAAGGCTACTTTAATGTTCATATTTGTCCAACTATCATAAAACCTATTTTTTTAAGTTATTTTCATTTTGTTAATAGTCAAAATGAATCTCCTATAACTTAAGGTATCTATCACTCTATTTTATTTTCCTTTTATATAGTTTATATAAAAAATATACTCATAAATAAATTCCAACGACTCTATTGTCTATCATTTAAGTTAAGTGCATGAAGATGTACTTTAGACCTTGGTGGTCTTTTTTGAGTTCAAAGGGTTTTCCCATCAAAATGTACCTCCAAATCTGAAATTTACACACTATTGCTACCAACTCTAAGTCATGGGGATATTCTATTCATAGGTCTTAATTTTATGGAATTCATAAGCTATCATTCACCTATCCTACATTAGTACCCACCCAAACCTTCTCCTAATACATCAATTATGACTATGAAGTTGCCATATGGGTTAGGTAACTTTAAAACTACTGTTGTTAATTTTTTTTAGTTGAAAGGCATGTTTGCAATACTCAGTTGATTTGAACTATATACCTTTTCATTGAAGTAATATAATAGGATTGGCTATTTTAAAGAACCCTTCTACAAACCTTCTATCATATCTGGCCATCCCCATATAACTTCAAAGTTCATAAATAATTTAAGTGCTGGCAATTCTAAAAATAACTTTTAGCTTTGTTGGATTTACATTTATCCCCTAAGCTGATACAATATGTCCAAGATAATATATCATTTTCTATAGCATCCACCTAAGGGCAACAAGTTAGTTAAATGGAAGAAATGTTGGGAAATTTCTATCCTGCTTAATGTGGATTCAAACTTGCATGGTCTCTTGGATGCTCAGATCAAGGTTACAAAGAATAAAAAGCATGCTTACAACATTTTCATTCATAGTCTTAGATGTTGGGAAACTGGCTAGATGAATGGGTATTAGGGAATTTTATGCAGATATGAAAATGAGTGAATCATGTTGCCACTCTTTTGTCTTCTCTTGTAATTATTGTAAGGGTTGTGATCTATGGGAGTGGCATTAGGATCATGTCAATGGGATTTTTCTAGTTGGATATACCAAAATGGCTAAGATTTTTGAAAATAGAAGGATTTGCATTTGAATCCCTTCATGATCCATTTTTTCTTCCCTTTTGACTCAAAAGTGATGACATAAATGTATTTATAAAATAAACTACCTATTAGTCAACCCCAGAGCCAATGTTAAGTGGTCCCCACCTCCTAAGGGTTGGTTTAAGCTTAATTTTTATGGAGCGGCTAAGGAAAATCCTGGCAAAGCAAGCGCTGGAGGCATTGTGTGAGATCATAATGGGAATATGATGCTTGCATTTTCCAAATATTTGGGAACAAGGACAAACAATAAAGCTGAAGCTAGAGCTATGTGGAGAGGCCTTCAAATGACTCAAGACTTAGAAGACAATTTGATCGTAGAAGGAGACTCCATGCATGTTTTGGAAAACACCTCCTTGGAGGATTAAAACAATTGTTGAAGAGGCTAGGATCCTTTTCTAGGGAAGACAGGACAGAAAATCCCAACATGTCTTTCGAGAAGCTAACAAAGTTGCTGATAAGCTGGCCAATTTGGGTGTTGATGGTGACGGACTTTTCAAATGGGAACACGGCATCCCGAGCGAAGTAGAGGAGCTTATTCAACAAGAATGCCAAGAATGATAGTCAAATTTACCAACAGGGAAAGCACTGTAAGTTTGAAGGCTATGAGTATTCCTGTCTCTTTTTTGAAATGGACTCACAATAAAAATTATCCGAGCTATCAGTCTTGGTGGATGCTGCTTGGAAATTCCACAAAGACTAATGGGGACAGTGACATGTCAGATAACATGGCTCCTAGTCATCTTAGTAATTTTAGGTTGGTTGATAATCACAGGGTAGGAAAGAAATGGAAATATAAGACTTTGAACCAGAGCCATGTGGACCACCAGATATCCACTGCCATAAATATAGCCAGTAGGTTCACTTCTTCAAGGCTTATTGGCCAAGACGGGATGTGGTCCCAAAGCATGTCATATATAGAAGAAAGCAATTACCAAAGAATTATTAAGAGTAACTGTCAATACAGAGCTTGTGGGAGTTTTTTCAATACTCTGCTATGTGTGTCTGCAGCTTTTTATTTCTCCATTGTTTCAAGGAAGGGATATGTGTCTATTTCTTTTTTTGTAATTATGATGCAGGTGTGTTTTCTTAGGGTATACCCAAAATGTTGTATGGGAAGTTTCTTTTTGATAACAGGCTATGTGCCTTACTAGATGTAATGGATTTGGTGGCATGTAGATTTTACATATATAGGATCCTTAGTAAGGACATGTTCATCAACAACCTTGGGTTGGTTTTTGTAAAAAAAATTGGGTCAACTTGTAAAACCCGGTATTAATGCTATAGTATCTTATCTACCAAAAAAAATAAACTACCTATTGTTGGAAATTTTGAGTAGTTGTGTTCTCATTGATGTCAAGAGTTGGTGTCAGTTATCAGTGCAGGACTTGGAAAAAGGAAGGTTAAAATATTTATATTTTACACCCAAGATATTTGGTGTAAGAGCATCACACGATTGGTCAAAAGGATGGTTAAATACCCTGAAGGAAAGGGATACCTAGGACTAAAGGAAATAATATTATAATATTTATTATTATAATATTAAAGGAGGTCAGATAAGGTCTAAGGGTGAAAGAGAAAAATACCTAGGCCTAAAGGAAATAATAATATAATATTTTTTATTATAATATTAAAGGTTAAAAATAAAGCCTAAGGTCATTTATAAATTATTTATAATATTTATATTATAAATTAATTTATAAAATAATATTATTTAAACCCTAAGTTAGGGTGGGTGTAAAATCGTTTAATATTTCTTCCTCCTCACCGATGTTCGAAGATGCTTGGCATATGGTATAAATACCATACAACTTACCAACAAAAAGTAAGTCTTGGATTTTGATGCATGTGTGAAAGGGTAAAGATTTTCTAAGTGCAAAATTTTGTGAGCATAAGAAGAGGATATTAATTTTTAAAGGGCAGCCAAAAAATGTGACAAATAATTTGACCAAGGCTTAAAGCCTTGTCACCAACCGACTGGTTGGGCTAGTGGCAAGTGGTCGGTGTGTAAGGTGTAGGGAGAGCGGAGGTTCCACGTTCGAGTCTCGATGGCTGCGAAGGGACAGTTTGTTTTATGTTTTGGTTTTGGCATCGATCAAAGGAAACAAAGTGCATGAGGTGCTTTTCCCTCCCAAGTGAGTGCCTAGATCACACAACAGTTAGGTCACAGCTATGGCATTGGCATTAGCACGACCTAGGATCGAGTCCCATCTAGGCATACGTAAAGGTACTTTAATTTTTTATTAATTTGTTAATTGAGCGCATGGCCTAAGGTTGCATAGTGAGCACTTACTGAGTGCATGGTCTAAGGTTGCATAGTGAGTTCCTAGGGAGATATAAGGAGTTTAAGGTAGAATTTATTTTTACCTTAGTGAAATGTGGTAAATATTTTAATTTTAATTTAAAAGTGAATTGCATTATTTCTAGATTGTGAGGTCAATTATTTTCAAATGCAATTTTTGAGTAGGGAGACATAAGTAAAAAATTTGGATTAATCTATGCATTAAATTTTTGGAGGTTATAGTAAAATTGAGTTATTAAAATTTTATTTGAAAAGTTTGGAGATTATAAGGTGTACTTGAGACTTGTTATTTTTTTGAATGGTAAAATAAATATTGAGGAGAATTTTGAGTGGATATTTTGAGATAGATTTTTGCTACCTAACCTTGAAATTGGTAAAGAAGATTTGATTGTGATTAAGACATGTTTTGAAGACATATCTCCATCAAACAAAAGGTATGGGTACATCTTCCTTATGAGTGAAATATTGTTGGCTTGAATGTTATGAAATGCAAAGTTGGAGTGAAAAGGTTTATTTTATAAGCATTATTAGAAATGTTTGAGTAAGTTTTCATGTGCATGATTGGTGAATATTTGTGAGAACATTTGAGTGTGAATTTGAGAACTATATTGAGCTAAGGTTTGTGAAAGATCATGAGTATCATTGTTATGTGATATTGAGAACTATCTTGAGCTAGGGTTTGTGAAATAACATGAGTATCATTGTTATGTGAGATTGAAAATAATCTTGAACTAGGGTTTGTGAAAGAACTTGAGTATCATTGTTATGTGACATTGGAGTCATCTTGAGTCAAGGTTTGAGTTCCATAGTATGAATTTTTTGAAGTATAGTGAAACACTTGGTTAGGGTTTGAAAGAAAGTTGTGTTTCATTGATTGAATGGTTGAGTGAAGTTGGATGAGTATTATTGATTGAATGTATTGGATTGATAGTTCAAGTTTTGTGAAACAAATTATTATTTATTCTAAATTGATTTGAAAGTGATTTTGAAAGCAATAAAGTGATTTGTAAGTGTGAAACATATTGAGTCTCTTATCATTCTCTATATGTTTCTATGGTTAAACAAGATTCTAAGTGAAACTTGTTTGTGTGATTGAAGAGGTTTTCTGAAAGGATTAAGTTGAGTTATGTATGCAAGTTTTACAATTAACTTGAATAAGATTTTGTGAAAGCTAGTGGACTATTTTGAGTAAGTCCTAAAGGGGACTTGAGGACAGAGTTAAGAAAGCTTCTATGAAATATTGTAAGCATATTTGAGTAAGTCCTAGAGGGGACTTAAGGCCAGATTTATGTGAGCTTTTGTGGAAGCTTACAAATAGATTTGAGGTAAGTCTTGGTGAAGAATTGTTGAGCAGATTGAACAAGTTCTAGAGAGGACTTGTTGAGCATATTTGAGGTAAGTCTTGGTGAAGACTTGTTGAGAAGATTGGATAAGTTCTAGAGAGGACTTATTGAGCAGATTTGAGGTAAGTCTTGGTGAAGACTTGTTGAGCATATTGGACAAGTTCTAGAGAGGACTTGTTGAGTAGATTTAAGGTAAGTCTTGGTGAAGACTTGTTGAGCATATTGGAAAAGTTCTTGTGAGGACTTGTTGAGCATATTTGAGGTAAGTCTTGGTGAAGACTTTTTGAGAAGATTGGACAAGTTTTTGAGAGGACTTGTGGATAGATTTGAGGCAATTCTTTGAGAATAATTGAGAGCAGAATTGATTGATTAAATTGTTCAAGATTTGACTTAAGGCTTGGGGTAGATCTAGCAGAGTTGATTTGTGATTGGATCAAGCTTTGTATTAAGTCTTGAAGATAGATTTAAGGATAAATTTTGGTGCATATTTGAGGGTAGATTTGTGCTAGACCAGATATAGATTTATGAGCAGATTTGTGCTAGACCGAAAGATAGTTTTTAGTGCATATTTGAGATAGAGATTGAGTAAAGTTGAGAGTAAGCTTTCGAGGTGACAGAGTAGAGGATAGTATTCTCTAGTGGATGATAGAGATCCATTAGCTAGGGAATTAAGGATAGAGGTATTTTGAGTGAGGACAGAGGTCTTCAGTGGAGAGAGATCCACAAGCCAGTGTAGTGGAGATAGTAGTATTCTAGAGGATCACCAACCAGAACAAAGGAGAAGGAGTTCTCTTTTAGATAGAGATCACAAACTAGCAAAGGGAAAAGAGTTATCCTATAGATTGGTATCCATGAACTTGATTATGGTATTGGTGTCTCGTTTAGACATATGTCCATAAACATTGTAATAGGTAAGTATTCCCAAGATATTTTTTGAGAAAATTTTAGTGAAATATTTTCTTCGTGGAGTAGCCCACATTGGGTGAACCACGTTAAATTGGTGTCTCTATTGTGTGTGATGATTTGTGCATTGCTTTGATTATTTTTGTTGATATTGCCATTGATATATTGGATAATATTGTTTAAGAAAGAAAAGTAAAAAGTGGTCTTATACTTTTCACCCCCCCTCTCAGTATAAGCTTATGTTCTTCAACTATGAGTCTTAACTTCTGCCACACCATCCTAGATAATGCATTGTTTTTTGCTTAGAGGAGACTAGGTATGAAATCCCTCTAGAATATTAAGGTGAAGGAAAATGAATTTTGTTGACATAGTAGCCAATATGGTGCTTCATTGCACCACATAAATAAAAATTTCCCTATTTTAGCCTATTCAACCAATTAGAGGATAGCAAGTGTTATCGATCTAGCAAAGTGTAGGAGTTAAAGTGTTAAAAAAATATTTGAGTATATAAATAAATCAAAATTTTCCAAGTGGTACATCAGGATAGACTCTCACATATCTAAGGTTTGGGTATTTAATTTTTATACTTTTGAGATCCATTAGGTCAAAAATTCTAGAGGCCATAAATTTTGCAAATGGAAGCATTTCGATCCTATTTTTCAAATAATATAATTTTTTAAGCTTTATACATTGGTGGTGTCAGTTCAAGGACATTGTAGTGTTAATGATGGATATTGAAGCCTTACAACAACTTTACAACTCATAGGAATATAATCACATGATCGAATATAATAAAGTTACAATGTAATAATACAATAATATAATATAACAAAGATATATGAAACAACTAATATGTAATAACATTCAACAAATAAGGAGTAAAATATGCACAATAAGATCACATATAATACCAATTTCTCAAATGTATGCAAACTTGTATTACTCATCTTTGTGTTACAAGACTCTCATATAATGCAGGCTATGTAAGCTATGTAGGATATGTATACTGTATAGACTCTGTAGATCCTATAGATAATATAGACCATGTAGACCATATATACCATGAATCTCATCCTATATGGAGTAATATATAGCCATTATAGAATAACTATTGGTTACCATGACTCTTCCTTATACTTTCCACTTGCATACACATGACTCTATATTGAACATACACTTGTACTTGACTCTTCACATAACTTTTCTTAATCTAAGGATACATGTGCACACTTACATATTGGACGCTTGAACACATTTACATACATAACACTGGCACTCATAATTATATGACACTTGTGCATTTCCTTCACATTATTACATTACATAAAATATTAATCACACTCTAATCTAAGACACACACCTAATATAATAATGTACCAAGGTGGTACATTAACATGTATCAAATAATGTAATATTCTCCAATAGTTAAGGATTAAATTGTGTAATATGGATCATCAAGCTCAACTTACTTGCCTTAATGGGTGAAATATAGTATTTTTTCAACTCAAATTATTAGCCTATTATGCAATAACAACTTATGGTACATCTTTCAAGAAGATAAAGTAGCAGCCTTTAATGAAGATACTCGCCATCAAAGAAAAAGATAAGCTCTTAGTCTATTTTCCTTGTTGATTGAACCAGAGTTGTTTTTCCACATCAAAGAGGAAAATGAACCTATTAAGGTATGGCTAAAATTCAATGAGTTATTTGGAAAAGTTAATACTACTAAATTAAGTCTCTTGGAATTAGAGATTTCTTCTCTCAAATTGGTTGAGTTTAATAACATTCAATACTATTTTATGAGATTTAAGACTTTGAGAGTAGATATTGCATATTTTAGAGGAAAAATAAAGATGATGTAGAATGCATGAATATTGTCCTTTCTAATCTCTATACTTCTTTTAGATGTTGAACCTCATGGTTCATATGATTTCTATGTTCTTTAAATCTCAAAAGAATCCTACTCTTGATCATATTTTTTCTATCCTAGTTCATTTTCAAGTGGCAATGAGGAACTATAGTGGTATTTCATAAATACAATCTCATGCTAAGAATCCAAATATAAATATACTAAGACGTAGGGACCAAAGGGCTAGGCCAAGTACTTAAAGAATCCAAAGACCATTTGTGGATACTATAAAATGAAGGGATATCCAACAAAATCTACTTACTAAAATTGTAAATGATTAAAGCTAAGTTCCTAAATATGGATGGACGTCTTCCAAATGAGGAGGGTAATTCTAAAGAATCTAACTAAACTATAGAGGCCCACTAGAGCATCCATTATGGGGGGGAATTATTATTATCCCTAATTTCTTATCTCCTTGGTCCCTTAGTTCATATTATGAGGGGGTGTTGAAAGTGCAATCTAATTGACGGCCAAGACTAACATTATATGATATAATTTTGGATAGGCCTAATAACACTCATTGTACAATGTATTGAATTTATTCCAAAATTTTATTATGTAATCCTTATAGTTTTTGGTTAACCTTTTTCTGGTTAAACCAACCTTATAAATGTGTAATTAACATTAAAGCCTATTATATCAGCTTAATATTAAGACCATTTATGTATTTGAGATTTTTTTAATGGTATAAATACCCTCGCCACTCCTTATTTGTATTATAAAAGTGTTGTGATTCTATATATAATATAGTGATTCTTTATAGTGCCCACTATATCTTTTTCTCTTTCATCCTTCCTAATGATTTCTCTATAATATTTTAATGGATAGATTGTTTCTATTCACTTTTGGAAAACATTGTGAATTCTAACACTACTCACCCCTTCCCTTTGGGATTTAGTCATGTTCTCCTTATTTCATCTTTGATACCCCCTTTTATATTGAGATCTTTTTTAATGCAACTCTACTTCATCTATATAACTTGGATGTTAGTTTGGCATCTTAAATTTTTTTTTTTTAAATGACATTTCTAAAATTTCAAGTGTAATATGTGTGTATTATTAATATACATTGTTTTAGACATTATGAAATAAAAATGAAAAGAAAATTAACATATAAAAATATAGATATATAACTTCAAAATATAACTTTTTAGATATTATGAAATAAAAATTAATTTCATTTAATTACCACAGTTGTGAGTTTACAAACATTCTATCAAAGAAATATAGCAATACGTACATATTTAAAATTTTAAGATTATTTACCATCCTTGTAAAGGATAATCTAAAATAGACACAAATGGATCCTAATTTAAAAATACCTCATCACTATATTTTATGATTATTAGATTGTTACTTGATTACATCAATAAATTAAGAAAATTGAGATTTGCATGCATTAACTTCATCATCTCCATTTATATAAGTTTTTTGATCTAGTATATGCACCTTTATTAGATTATCATATGGATATACTAACCAAATATCATGTACAAGGTGAATATTTTGTTTTAGATGTATTCTCTTAAGAGAAAATGTTTTATTTAGTTCTCTTTTCATGGACATAATTTAACATAATATGGAATGTTGAAATGTGGTTAATATTCATTTGACTCCATGATGGACATTATATTATGGTTATTCAAATTTGTATTATGGAACAATGTCACCTTACAAGGTGAACCTTGTATTATTATGAGGTGTAAGAATAGATCATTTTACCAAGATTTGGGATGTGTGTGCTTGTGTCATGGATGGTACTAATATCCCCCTTCATCCTATAATTTGTACATGTGTTGGATGTTTTCTATTCTTTAGTAATAGAGTTTAATAGTGTCTAAGAACATCTCAACATATTTTGTATTTTATATTCGTTGTAAGTGTTATCTTCATTTGCTTTGTTAATCTCTAGATAATATAATTTGTTTTGTTATCCTATTTATATTGTAAAACTCTGCATATTAAAGATATATTTACATTAAAAAATTATAAATAAATATAAAAATATTCTATTTATATTAAATAATACAATACAATAAAATATATAATATTTATGACTTGAGTATTGTTTGTTATCTAAGATAATTAAAAGCTTGTACATAGTGAATATAACAAGCATTTTATAAGATATAATTTTTAATATATAATTTGATATCATGCTAAATTTTTGTTTTCTATATCAAAATAGTCATGATTTATATTATTGAATACCAATTTTGAATAAATGATGTCTATAATTCATCAATAGGCTCAAATTCTATTGTTTTATATTATAAAGAAATTAGAGTGATATCTATAAATAAATTATAAACCTATATTGTATGCGTAATAATAATATATTATGAGTAATTAATATATATATATATATATATATATTAATTGGTTAAATAAATAATTGAAATCGGTCTCACTATATTACATAATAACCACATTATCATATTATTTTAACAAACCATATAATGAAATTACAATAATATTTGATAATTATGTATAAATTGTCTGGTAAGATTTGAATATAGGTCTTCACTTTGAAAAATTTTGTATTTAATAATCACTTAAGATGTTAGTAGAATATGTACATGAATTGCATATAAAGGTTTTTTAATTTATAAATAGAAACATGAGTGGGCCTAATGATGGAGACTTTGGAACTCTAATGAGGAGGTTCAAGATTCAAAACCTATGGGGGCAAGTGTTGTACACCATGCTATAGAAAAATAATTATGGTTGGATAACCATATTATTGGGTGAGTAGCATCCTCGATGAGGATCATACCATATCACCTATGGTATCATGGATGTTAAAAACAACTTTTACTTTTAGGTATTAATAATATTAATATATCACTATGATTAGTTTTGTAGTATGAAAAAATCGTACACCTAAACAATTATATGAAATCAAATTGGCAATAAAATCTTGTAACCATAAAAGATTAAAACAAGAGATATATAAAATGGTGTCCTTCTCATTAACATTGCAATATTCCTTCATAATGTGGTTACAAAATTATCCCTCTTAGGGATTTATACCAATTTGATACAATTTACAATAAAGAACCCAAAAGTAGGTGTATCCCACAGAGTCTTTGCACCCTCAAAACTGATTTGGAAAGGGTTTATTATGACCTCTACACGATGAGATAAATATTGATGAATATTTTTGTTGAATAGATACTATTAAGATATAAAATCTACACACAAGAACACTTATAAGACATTAATAGCAAATGAGGAACCTCTCATGATGAGGTCCATATCCATGATAATAAATAGAAAATAAATGCTACAAACGATAAAAAGATGCATGAAAACTGAAACAAACTATGCTAGAAAGAAAAATGAAATACTACTAAATCTACTATAACTAAGAAAAATAGAAAAAATAGATGTCATCGAGAGGCCATCATGTGGTAAAGTGGTCAAGCCTACTGAACATCACAGGGTATGATGGTGGTGCATGTGGACCACTTAGGGGTGAAGCTATCATTGAACAATAACTATTTATTTATGATCGATGCAAGAAATGCCTAGATTGGTCTACTGAATTGATGTTCAAGGGTTGCACTCTTCAAAGCATGGTTAAATCATGGAAATTGGCTTGAAATTAGATGTTTGATGGTGAAAGAGTGTTGAATTTGGTCTTCAAACTCCAAGAGACTCTATTATTGCATATAATAGCTCCATAACCAAATTTGAGCAGCACTTCATTGCTTATGAGAGGATGTTCTCTCTAGTAAATATATTTATAGCACTTCATCATGTAGAATTCGATTTAATTTTCATGAATTCAAGGTGTCTTCTTATAGATTTTCAAAATTGTCATCTTGGATTGCAAGAAAAGCCAAGAACCAAGAATCTATTAGAATCTAGGAAGACCAAATGTCACCTTTAGAACCTTCTCGTGCTTATCAGTTAATATTTATCTATCTTGTAACTGATTTTGACTTGACCTGGGAGCTTGAGTTTTTTATAGGTATGGTCATCCTAGGGTAGAGTGGTCATGACTACTAGCCATTAGGGGGTACGGTGGCCTTTGGAGGTCACTCTTGGGTATGTTGCCCTTGTTTGAGTAGTAAAAACTATTATTAAGCCTTGAGGATGTCCAAGGTGGGTCACATGGCCTGAAAAGGTGTCCATATAGGTAGCCTCCTCAAAATGACATGTTTTAGATATCTACAAATACCCCTTTTTGGGATGTGTTGTGTGAAAGCACAATGCTAAGCAAAAATAGATAACCTAAATTCAAATTAAATATTGATTGATGTTCATTGATCTGATCAACTTTAGATGCCCCAATCACAAAAGAGCATGCATATTTGAATCATTACCTCCAACACTTTGGTGGACTTAATTTGTGTATAACTTTGGCAAATCTAAAGGTATTCAGGTAGTTTTGTGTTACTACATGGACCGTTTGTTCAGATTGACAAATATTTGGTTTAACTTTTTTGCTTTTTACCCCAATAAAAAGGGAAGTGTGTAATAATTGTTGACAATAATTCTTGAATGAACACAGTTTGCATGATTGAGTGTTTGTTTATTTATTTTTATTATTAATTATGTTATTATGACTACCCCTCAAGCGATGATTCAATGAGGAAATGGATAGTAATAAAAGCGACAAGTTGTTTGACCAATATGACTTTCTTGAGCATTGTAAGATAATAAAAAAATGTAAAACGAAAAATCTTGTTACAACTGTGATTTTGACCATTATTAGTAATTTACATCTCTATCCCATGGAGTAGTCCAACCACATGGCTTTTTTAGGGAATTAAGATGACATCAATTCAATTAAAGCTCGAGGTGAATCACTATGTTCAATGATCTATTGAAACTTCATGTAAGAATGAAATGTATGCCATATTCCCTTGGAGTATTTTGGTTGCATGGCCTTCTTGGGGATTAAAGTGAAGATATTTTGATTTGTCAATGAATTATTTTATGATTCAAGTGGCCTTATGGTAATTTAATCATCTTACCAGATTGTATGGATAGCAAGTCATTGTAACCACCAAGTGTATAGGGTAAATTAGTAGGTACAAGGTTCTCTTGAGACTGTGTTTTATTAATTTTTTTATTATTTATAAAATATTTGATTAAAGTGGACCATTAGATGGTAAAATTCCCGAATTGAGGCTCATGATGCTGACATAATGTTTGCATTTATTATCATTTTTGGGACCATTTGGGGTACAACAATGGTAATTTGCAAATTTTGGGGTTGTCCTAAGGTAGAACGATCATTCCAAAATGTGATTGCTCCATCCCAGGGTAGCTAGGAAATTTCAAAAATATAAAAGCAAATTTTCAAATTTTTAATATCATTTTGATAGCTAGAAGTGAGAGAAAAGGGAGAAGTAAGGTGGAGGAAATATTATTTGATATGGAAAGCTATCAAAACCTTGACACACCCTTACAATGGATGAGCTAGAGGCCTCTATGAGTGGAGGAGCCGAAGCTACGAGGGTATAAATCTCAATCTCTATCTTGTTAATTTGGAAAATTAACATGAACCTCATTAAGTAATGGGAAAATGAACCTCATTAAACTGCTGGTAACGAACCTCACACTAGATTAGAAATGTCTAAATTAGGCTAGCTTAGGAATAGGTTAAAATTATTTAGCAATTTTGCATGGGATCATACCCCTATTTAGGAGCCACTATGGGGTCATCCTAGGCAAAATCGGCTCCCCTTTGGTGGGTTGGGGGCCATCGTGGAGTAGGGTGACCATGTTTGAAACTCAACAGTCAAATTTTTGGCCATTGGGATGGCCATACCATGGTGTAGTGATTGCAACTATCGATCGTCTAGGCCTAGAGTGGTTGCTAAATTTTTTATTTTTTATTTTTTTGTTGATTTTTGAATTTTTTTTGTCATTTTTTATTTTTGGTTTTTTTTAATTTTGATGGATGTTAGGTGTTGACAACCTATTATAGGGAATCCACCTTACTTGGTGATTTGCAGGTTCAAATCTCAAATGATGAATGGGCATGGTTTGAGGCGATTGGCCTCAAACAGGTGGTGCACATTCCCATAGTTATGTCAAATCATGTGTATCTAATGGCCTTGGCTCATTTATGGGATAGCAAGACCAACACTTTTCATATTACTACTAGTGAGATAACTATTTCTCTAGAATATTTCTATCATAATTTTTGTATTTTGATCGATGGGCTTCCTATCACCTCCACTCCCCTTCTACAGTGGGGAAGAGTTCTTCAGAGGGTTTTTTTAGGGCAGGATAATGTTACGTTAGCATGAATGGACCACGACAGAGTTCTCATCAGAGCATGGTATGATGTCAATGTATTTTCTTAGTGTCAAGTAGTAGTGATGTACATCATCTCAAACATCCTACTATCAGATTATTTAGGAGTGAGGTTCCCATGGAACCTCCTTGACATGGTGTAGGATTTGATCAAGTGTGATATACAATGCCCAATCATTATGGTGTGGGGGAGCACCTACTAGATCACCTACATGATAATCTCTATGAGATTTAGTATTTGAGTTATACTAGATTTGGTTACAGTCTACTCTTGCAGATATGGGGATGGAAGCACATCCGAGTGGACTAGCCAGTAGTACTTCCAATTCCATGAGCTGAGTTAGGTTATAAAAATATTGGCTATGTGGCTCAGTGGAAATGAGATCCAGATATTGGATAGAGCCAGCTAGAGGTAGGTATACTAACACACTATTCAAGATATTTGGATAGACTACAGTAGGAGTAGCTAGTATGGAGGCCTTATTTGGATTACCCTCATTAGCTAGAGGTTGTAGAGTATCTAGGGCACACGAGGCATGGATGGTGGCTTATTGGGCACCACAATACTGAGCAGAAGTACTTATATTACTCTTACATTAGGTGGTAGTTTGAAATCTATCAAGATATTTTAGAGGATTCCCTCATATATCACCAATGAGAGGATGAGATATAGTTAGTGTGGCCTCTATTAAAGGCACTTGCAGATTAGGAGGATTCAGTTGTGGCTAAGACTGGATTGGAAGATCCATACACTAGTGTTGAGTATGACACTTGGTGGGTCACTTGACTATGGTAGGGAGGTGGCTTGATGGGTAAGCCTTTTGAGGTAGCAGAGAAGAAGGGCATGGATTATATTGGGTGATGACTGCATTATAGTATAGAGGAGTGGTTCCAAGTTATAGAGGAGGTAGAGAAACCACAGGCTGAGGATGAGGGTGATGAGGATTATCCTAAAAATGATATGGCTTAGTTGAGAGCTTGATTGTAGATCATATAAGAGAAACTAGTGAAGCGAGAGACTACTCTCACCATAGTCCAGAGTTAGCTTAGCATTGGAGAGGGTTTTCTAAGGAGAGAGATCTCCTCAAGGTCCAGATAGCCATAGTGTAGATAGAGATTGACATAGTTACTATAGATAGGGACACTCTATGGACCTATATGGCTACCAAAACCACAAAAAGGGATTCTAAGATAACATAGTGATATGCTCTATAGGTTCAATTGGCCATTGTGACTACAAGTCAGGTTATGCCCTCTACTCTAGTAATTCAAGGGTAGGTAGCATCTGGTGGATATGTAGAGATTAGTAGACTACAAAACCTCCTAGAGGAGTACATGTTCTAGCATAGATTTGATGTAGCTTATATAGTTGATCTAAAGAGTCAAGTTAGACTACATGGAAGTAGTCTACATGAGATATCTATAGTAGGGGTTTTTCAATGAATCTAATGTAGTGAGTCTAGGTAGACATCAGTGCAACCTAGACATAGGTCATCAAGTCATCCAGAGAGATTAGTGGCTAGTGGCTCTAGGAAATCTCATCGAGATGATGTCAAGGGTGGAGGCGACTCTAGGGGTGTAGGCCCTACTTGATGTATTTCTATGTATTTAGTATTTTTGGGTGTAAGGTCTGAGGACCTACACAATTATAGCCTATGGGTAATTTTTGTACCACTATGTACTCAGATATTCAGATATATATATACACATGATTATATCTCTCATTTTATGGCTCATCATGTGGTTATGATTTTTATTTATGTGTTATAAATTATGAATGCATAAATGGATGTGATGATGTATTGATTTATACATGTAATGTACTAATGATATGAAATGATTATATGATGTATGTATGATTAGATTTTTTAATCTAGATGTATGGATGTAGTATTATGGATGTTTATATGGATGCCATGCATTTAATGTTAAATGCATATTTTTAAATTTATTAATTTATTATACATTCAATTCTTGTTACATGATATGGCAGATGTGATGTGTATGTAATGCATTAATTTTATATGGATTTTCTAATGCAAATTATACCTATATGCTTTAATTATTTAAAACATAATGAATGAATCTAGTGGCTAGTGGCTCCAGGAAATCTCATCGGGATGAGGCCAAGGGTGGAGGTGACTCTGGGGTGCAGGCCTCGCTTGATGTATTGCTATGTATTTAGTATTTTTGGATGTAAGGTCTGAGGACCTACACAGTTGTAGCCTACGGGTAATTTTTGTACCACTATGTACTCAAAAATTCAGATATATATATCTATATATATACACACACACACACATGATTATATATCTCATTTTATGGCTCATCATGTGCTTATGGTTTTGACTTATTTGTTATAAATTATGAATGCATTGATGGATGTGATGATTTATTGATTTATACATGTGATGTGCTAATGATATGCAATGATTATATGATGGATGTATGATTAGATTTTATAATCTAGATGTATGGATGCAAGATTATGTATGTTTATATGGATGCCATGTTTAATTTTAAATGCATGTTTTTAAAATTATTAATTGATTATGCATTTAATTTTTGTTACATGATATGGCAGATGTGATGTATATGTAATGCATTAATTTTATATGGATGTTCTAATGCAAATTGTACCTATATTCTTTAATTATTTAAAACATAATGAATGAATCTAATTTGTGTTTAATAGACTAATTGCAAACACCATAGAATGTATAAAAATAATTACTTAAAATGTTACCCTTATCATAAGAGTTATATGCTTGTATATGCATATGTGAGATGAAATTTGTGAAATATAGGGGCTTTCCCTATAAGATTTTGCAAACTAAAATGTGTGCATAAAATAGTCAGTGGCCATCTAAATATCATTGTTCATATTCATCCAGTATATATCCTATTTTATGAGGACCTCTTAATAAACAAATTCTCATAAGTAAAACTATGACTGATAATGAAATGATTAAGAGATATGAGGGGATTTTTGAGGTTTTCTATGAGACTCAAACACCTTAGTTGATTAATCAAAATTTATATACAAACTACACAAGACTCCAAAAATATAATTTTGTTAAGAATACCTAGATATCCAATATCCCTATGTGTGCAAAGCGAATGCATTAGATGAGTTCTTAAGACTACCTCATTGCTAGGTGGATTTCATGCAACCCATTTTTATAATGAGTATCACCTTATGGTCATCCTATCCTGAGTTTGGACGTAATTAGACAAGACTACTAGGCAATACAAGACACCAAAAGTTGCCTCCACCATAAGCTGAAATTGGTATGTATAAAATAAGGTTGCTAATGTGACAGGCATATCACCATGTGTAAGGCTACTCCATTTCCAGGTAGGTTTCATGCAACCCATTGTTCTAATGGAGATCGTCTCATGGATTTTGAATACTGAGGGTTCCAAGGATTCAAGCTTGTTACCCCTTTATTTTTTTATTGCTTAAGATACTTGCTCATGCTTAGTGGTGAAAACCATAATTGTTTTTTTGAGCAAGGAATTTGCTTAGTGATGAAAATCACTATTTCCTTTGTATTATTTTAGGAATTTCTCATTTTGTGAAAGATCAAGGGGGTTTTTTGGGTAGGGGGAGCTTGTCCTTTCATCAATTATCATCATTCTAGACCATGCACATAATAAAATAAGTAAGGCAAATCTTTTGCTTAAGGTGACAAGGACCACTTTGTAGTGTCATATTTCCTTGTTCAGACTTGGATTGTTAATGTGTATAATTGTGTTGGGATTTTGACATATGCAAGGTACTATCAAAACTAGACCTTACCTTCTAAAAGATAAGATAGCTTTCTATAAAATTTGAAAATATAACTAGGGATGGTTGAATGACCGAAAACCCTAGTATACACCCTATATCAACCCGTTAGTTGTGTTAAAAAACACTGTTAATCACAAGGGAAATATGAATGATAATGATGTGTGGCATGTAAGGGTTTTCCCTACAATTTTTTGTAAACTAAAAAGTGTGCATAAAATAGTCAGTGCTCATCTAAATATCATTATTGATATTCATTTGATATCTATCTTATTTTATGAGGACCTCTTAATAAGCAAAAACCCATAAAGAAAATTGTGCATGTTGATGATTGATAAGGTTGATTTGAGGTTCATGATTGGCATACAAACATGGTGTCATTCATACAAATGTAAACATGACTTGTGCTAGTGCAAATGCAGTGGATGAATATACCTAATGCAATGCAACTAATCAGTGCATACAATGAAATGCATGATAACATAATGTAAATGTTTTTATATTTTGATGTTTTGTATTTTTTTTATTTTATGTTTTTCTAATTTGTTTGATATTTTTAATAATTTTGTTGTTTTTGTGATTTTGATTATTTTATGATTTTAAAGAAAATGTGTGATACCTTAGGAACCCCTAGTGTGTGTAGTGATTTATGAAAGAGGGGAAGGTGCGATACCTTTAGAATCTCCAATTTGCTTTATTGCTTGTGATGTGGACAATGGGGAAGGTGTGACACCTTGAAGGTCCCTAGTGTGCATTTTATCTGATGCAATATGATTGGCTTGGCTATGAGTGATATAAACTGATCCCCTTATTATGGCATGGAATTTTTTGAAATACCAATGTCTCAATGAGGTAAAACGAGCGAACCGTATGTGCAAAGTTCATTTTGTTCTATCATCTCTTCAACCAGATTCTTGAATAAGTAGCAATTGTAGATGTCATACCCATTCATATAGTGATAGGTACAATAGAGGCTTTCATTATTTAACCCCATTTTAGGTGTTCCCGGATTGATTTTTGATAATGTGATTACATGTGTCTCATAGAGTTTTTGAAATAGTGTCAAAGTAGTAATAAAAAATTTGACATACTAGCAAGGTATCTTGTCAGGCTTACGAGGCTGTGATTAACCTTTGGGTCGCAGATGGGATGATATGGCTTGAATTGTGACAAGATGAGGTGAGGCAGATGCACCATTTATGGGTGAAGCCTCTTTATCAATAATGTCTTGGACCATGTTTTTAAAAGTATAACAACTATTAATTTCATGACCATCTATTTGATGATAGGGGTAGAAGTGATCCTCCCTGTAACCCTTAGGTTTAGTCATGTTTAGGTCTAATGGGTGTACGTCAGGTAAGAGGATTGCCTTAGATTCTTACAAATTTTATAAAATGATCAAAATGGGCTTGGATAACAGATTCCAGGTACAAAGTTGTTTTTTAAGTGAGGTAGATGTGATAAACTAGTTTGATAAGGTGGTTGGGTTGTATGTATCTCAATCACTTGCTTAGGTTGATCTTCTTATTTTTATGGCATAGGTAATGAATCATCTCCAATGCCAACTTTTTGATCCCCAATAGTGAGAGGATTACCTTTTTGAAACTGATTATTATCGATCATGTCTTGTACTACATTTTTGAAAGTGTAGCATGCTTGTATATCATGACCATTTTATCTATGATATAAACAATATAAATCCTCCCAATACAATTTAGGCTTTGGTTTGCTAGGATCTAAAAGGGGAATATTTGGTAAGGTAATAACCTTTGCTTCACACAATCGATTAAATATTGATGCCAAATATTTATACAATGGCGTGTAAATATGAGGTGGACGATGTTGTTGCTTTTGCACCTAATTTTGCAGGGATCCACTTTGGGGTTGTGGGTGAGGCAGTTTAGTCATAGATGTGATATATTGTTGTAGCTCCATGGTTGTGATTTGATGCATTATTTGCTACAAACCATAATTTTGGTAATCCATTTGTGTCTCAACTTTGGCTAGGTGATCTAGAATGTGTTGTAAGACTAATGAGGATTGCATAGTTTTTTATGGATTTGGATGTAATTATTGAATGATGTAGGCACATTGAGTGTGGGTTCTAGAGGACCCTTAGGTAGATGTGAATTATAACTCTCCATTATATGAGGATATGTGAATGTGTTGTAATAATCCTGGTATGTTTACATGTTCTTGTTTTTACTTAATTCATTCTTGTGTTCCACTTTGGAGTGCTCAACTATGATAGTGTGATTTTTTTAGTGTTGGTGTAAAGAATACACATGTTCTTGCTCTTGTGAAGATGTTGGGTGAACTGAGCTAGGTGTGACTATTTTTGATGGTGGTAGCTCTTTTTATGTAGAGGCAATGTTTAATGGAGCTACCGGTTGTGTTGATTGATTTAGAGAAACCTGATTCCATGTCATAACATTGATCACTCCTACAAAATCATGAGAAGATGTATTAGAATTTGGACAAGTTATGGATGTCTTATCAACTTCACTAGGGTGATCTACTTGTCCCCCATGTTTAGATGAAGAATCAATGATGGTATCAATGGGTGGTGACTTGATAGGAGGTTGATCTAAATCCTTAATTGACTTAATGATAGGCATAAATGTAATGTTTTTTGCTATATATTTGTTGATTTTAGTATTGATCGAGTGAACTATGACTTGTATTATAGTGGATAAATATGGTATGATATGATCTGATTCATTCATAACAACCATGGGTTATTCCTTGTTGATAGGAGTGGAGGTGTCTCCTGCTAACATATTTGAGATGGCTATGGGTATATTCACGGTTGGATTTATCGATTTATCCTTTCTTGGAAAAACCAAATATGAAGGAGGATTAGCAGGTAATATCGATGGTAATGGCAGTGGTGGAGGTGGTTTCATTATGAACTTTAGGGTTGAATCTAGACTCTGGATAAAATCATTAGGTTTAGTGTCCAGGTGTGTGGGTGACAGAGTAGGCTCTCGCGGATGATCCATATTATTGTAATACTTAAAAGGGTTTGGGTTGGCATGAACAGATGGACCTTACCTTCATGAATGTATTTAAGATATTTATGAACTATGGATGGAACACACTTCATGGATCTCATCCATGTGTTGGAAATATTAAGTATATTGAATTGTCATTGATGTCAAAGGAATAAGGAATTCAAGACAAAATTATTCTTCAAGGGTAATGTGTTTATAATGGATTTAATAAGCAACAAGGCATGGACAAGTATTGAAGTCAAAAATATTCTTCTAAGGTTGGACATTATTCTAAGGAAGGCGGTTGTAAAGAAAAGGTTTATAATATTTATTTTTAAATATTATAAGAAGGACAAAGAGGTTTAAGAGTTTGCTTGGGATAGAAGTATTATAATATTTATTTTAAATATAAGAAGGACAAAGAGGTTTAATATTTTGCTTGGGACTGAAGTATTATAATATTTATTTTTAATATTATAAGGACAAAGAGGTTTAAGAGTTTGCTTGAGACAGAGGTATTATAATATTTATTTTAAATATTATGAGAAGGTAAATTTTTAAAAGGATTTAAAAGTAAGACCAAGGTTTAAGAGCCATTATTATAATATTTTTTAAAATATTATAAAATAACATATGGTTATATGTTTTGGGGCTAACGTTGGTTGAAAAGCAAGTTTAATCTCTAATATGAAAACGTGAGCCGACTCACCAAGAAATAATGGAGTGCATACAAATAAGGAGGAAAAGTTTTAATTTCTAATTTATCATGATAATGATATACTTTGATTTATTAATATCTTGCAACATATGTGCTAAGTCATATATCCCTCCAGTGCAAACGGTAGAAGGACAGCAACTTTCAAAGGGTGCAAGCATCAGACATTGACATATTTTGTGTGCGCTTGAGATGTTCCATCTGACTGGGGTGGCCCAATGGATGGCTAGCATGTGTGAGCGCTATTATAGAAGATGTTTCTAGGTCAAAACCCCCTAACATATTTTCACCACATATTTTGAGCTATGGGATAACACAAAACATAGACATATTTTTTGTCTCCATTTTTTGTGCTACCTACTATGATAGCACAGTTGTTTAGAAGCACTTGAGGAAGTGCAATAGCTTGGAGGTTGAGGGTTAGAGTTGTAACAGTGCATAACGTACTTGAAATTTTTTATTTTAATCAATTAAATCTGAATGAGTTGCGATAGTGAAATAAAGAATTTGAATTTAACTTTAATTTGATCTAGAAACAGGGGAGTTGTATGGTGCATTGGTCTATTTGAAAAATATATTTTATATAAAGGCATTATATTTGTATATAGAAAAGTGGGAGTTGTATGGTGTATGAGGTTATTTGAAAAATTGTAAAGTGTGTGAGGGAATTAATTTTGCTTGTTCTAGAAAGGAGAAATAAGGTGTATTTGTGACTATTGAGATTTGTAATTTTGCTTGTTCTAGAAAGGAGAAATAAGGTGTATTTGTGGTCCTTATTATTTGTATTTTTGGCACAACATAGAAAAGGGAAATTTGAGGATTTAGTCACTATTACAAGCTTTATTTTGTGAGGCTAAAAGGAGTTTTAAAGTATAATTTATAAGCCTTATTATGCACATATTTTGAAAGGGTTTTATGTGGAATATTTGAAAAGGAGTTTTGCTAACTTTTTTTGAAGTGGCCAAAGAAAGGGAATTATTTTGAGATAGTTTTTTTAGGGCACATCTTCATCAAGGCAGTTTTAGAGGTATGTTATTTTCACTCCTTCTCAAGGTGGCTTGTTTGAAAGAAAATAGTGTCAAGTATTAAGGTGGAGATATAAGGATTAAATTTATTTGCATTGTTGGAAATATAAGTGCTAGGGTTTGAGAATAAATTTATGCATCATTTTTGAATGAAATTGGAAACAAATGTGCTAGGGTTTGATAACATTTTTTTTGCATCATTGATGAATGATATTGGAAACATATGTGCTAGGGTTTAAGAACAAATTTGTGCATCATTGATGAATGATATTGGAAACATATGTTCTAGGGTTTGAGAACAAAGTGTGCATCAGTATTGAATAAAATTAGAAATATATGTGCTAGGTTTTGAGAACAAGTTGTGCATTATTGTTGAATAAATTTGAAAATATACTAGCAAGGGTTTGAAAGTAAACTTGTGCATTGGTTTTGAGTGATATTGGAAATGAAAATGTAAGAGTTATAGATCATTTTTGTGAAGAAAATTTGTGCATATTCATGATTGAATTTATGGGTATATGAGAAATATTTGTGCATCATGATTGGTCTTAAATTAAAGGTGCAACTCAGTAATAACCAAGTCAGTTATCAAGTGCTAGACTAGAGCTGCCATTAGAATGCAATAAATGTGACATGTGAAAGCGACAAACTTAATGAATGTGAAGAACATATTGAGAATTTGTTAGTGCATATCATTCTCTATATGTTCAAGAGGTTAAACAAATTTTGGGTAGAATATGTCTAAACTACTTTAGTCAAAGAAAGCACTTTTGGGAAAGATATATGAAATTATTTGTATGTAAGAATTGGGAATATTTGAGCATGTTCTATTGAGCAGATTTGAGCTATGATTATGAGCAAATTTGAGCAAGCCTTTTGAGAAGTCTTGGAGTAAATTTGAGTAGTTCTGTGCGAATATTTGAGCAAGCCTTGTGAGAAGTCTTGGAGCATATTTGAATAGTTATGTGAGCAAATTTGAGCAAGCCTTGCAAGTAGACTTGGAGCAGATTTGAGCAAGCCTTGTGTGTAGGCTTGGAGCATATTTGAGCAAGCCTTGTGTATAGACTTGGAGCAGATTTTAGTAGAGTTGAGAGCAAGTTCTGGAGTAGATTTGAGCAAGCCTTGTGTGTAGGATTGGAGTATATTTGAGCAAATATGAGAGCAGGTTTTGGAGTAGATTTTAGCAAGCCTTGTATGTAGGCTTGGAGCATATTTGAGTAGAGTTGAGAGTGGGTTTTAGAGAAAATTTTAGCAAGCCTTATGTGTAGGCTTGGAGTAAATTTGAGCAAGCCTTGTGTAAAGGTTTGGAGAAGACTAGAGCAGAGGGTATTGAGATCTTTGGTGGATAGATTTCCATGAACTAGAGCAAAGGGAATTGGTGTATCCTATGGATAGAGGTCCAAGAACTTGAGAATATGGGATTGGTGTCTCCTTTGGGTTGGTACCCATAAACATTGTAATAGTGAATTGATTCCCAAGATATTGGTTGAGAAAATTTATAAGAAATATTTTCTCCGTGGACATAGCCCACATTGGGTGAACCACATTAAATCTGTGTCTCTCATGTGTGTGATGATTTGTGCATTGTTTCATTTACTACATTTATATTATTGTTGTTATCATTTGGAAAGAAACGTAAAAGTTTTGATCATATATTGTTCACCCCCCTCTCATTATAAG
Organism: Wollemia nobilis; assembly: GCA_028583015.1. NCBI lineage: Eukaryota > Viridiplantae > Streptophyta > Pinopsida > Araucariales > Araucariaceae > Wollemia > Wollemia nobilis. The sequence continues at coordinate 1,054,859 of JAQPPZ010000228.1, read as the reverse complement.
CTTATGTTATTCAATTGGTATCAGAGTGGGTTCCTTTGGGGAAGCCTAAAATATTGAAGGAAGATCTTATAGGAACATAGATACCTTAGCAGGAAGGATTTTCAACACACAGAGCTCCATTATTTAATGGGACTAACTATGCTTTTTGGAGTGTTAGAGTGAAGAAAATTTTGATGGCATAGGAAATTGATACATGGCAATCATGTGAGAATGGGTACACATCACCTACAACTCCTCCCACAAATATAAGTGGTAAGAAACTATATAAAAATAATTCCAAGGTAATGAATGTAATTTTAAGTGGATTACAAGAAATAGAGTTTATGAAGGTTATGCACCACAAATTAGCAAAAGAAATGTGGAAAACATTACAGAATGCATATTAAGGATATGTCAAGGTTAAGATGGAAAAACTTGAAACTCACAGGAGGAATTTTGAGGAATTGAATATGAAAGATGAGGAAGATAATAGTAGGTACCTACTTCATGCTGATGAGGTTGTTAATACCATTTGGGGACTTGGATAAAATATTGAGGACTCTACTATTATTAAAAAAAAATTAAGATCACTTCCTATGAGGTATGATGCAAAGGTTTCAACAATAGAAGATATGAAGTATCTAGAAACTTTGAGGATAGATGAATTACATGGAATTCTCACCGCTTATGAGATGAGGACAAAAAATTAACAAACATCTAAAAAGGACACATCGTTCAAAGCTTTAAAGAATACAAAGGATAAAAAACCATAATAAGTGATGCATAAAGCAGTGAAGAAGAGGTTAAATTTGTAAGAAAAAATTAAAAGGGTCTAAGGAAACACAAATATATGAAGATTGTGAAATGTTTTAGCTGTGGTAACATTGGTCATTATGCAGCTTTTTGTCCACAAAATGGATATAATGGCAATGAAGATGAAAAGGAATACAATAAAAAGAAAGAAATAAAATATTATCATGAAAAGAAAAATAGATATGGTCAAGGCAAACATGAGAAGAAGATATTTCAAAGGCACAGAAATATTTTTTATGTTGAAGAAGCAAGCAGTGCTTCAAGTGAGAGTGATGAAAGTATTTCAGATAGTGAAAAAGAAGAGATTCTATTTTTGGCTATAGAAGAGGAAGAAGGTACTCCCATTGAAGACCAAGTAGAAGATGCTCCTGTTGAAGTTCAAGTAGAAGAGAAAGAAAATGCTCTTGTTATTGTAGATCTAGAGATAGAGAAAAATTTAGAAAAGAAAGAAGAAGCTACAGTTGATATGGAAAAGGAACTTGAAGAGTTAAAAAGAGAAAACTTAATATTGAAGGCTCAAGTTCAATAGGATGAGGATACAAAGGCAATACTTCTACAAGATCTCACCGAATTAAGAGTTAGAGTTGAAGAGGAAAAGAAAATTGAAGAAAGTATGGCTAAAAAATTAGAGGCAAAAGAGTTAGAGTGTGAAAATATAGAAGATGAAGTTATCTCTCTAAATAAAGGACTTGGAAAATATCTTGATAAGCTAACTAGGTTTAAGGAAAGCTCAAAAACCTTGGATGACATTCTCAAAGTACAGAAATCTCCATTTATCAAGACATGACTAGGTTATGAAGAAGGCCAAGAGATACAAAAAGGGGAGTCAAGCTCAAAATAAAAATAAGTTTCAAAGGAAGTGATTGAAGAAGAACCTAAGACCTATGATGATGAGTTGATAAGCGGAAGAATCAAAGAGGAAGAAAATAATGCACAAAAAAGGAATGGGGTTAATCACAGAAAAGGCGGGGAAAGAACTATGAGACAACACTCTCCAAGATAAGACAAATACTTCTTCCAAGGACATTGTTATTCATGTAATCATTTTGGTCATAGAGCTATACATTGCAATGTTCATAGCAGGAATGATTTTGGCTTCATTAAGAGAAACTTCAATTCATTTTCACCTCTCAAGAATTACAATATCATATGTTACAATTGAAATAATTTTGGGCATAAAGCAAAGTGGTGTAGAACATAATTTCTAGAACTTCCAAAGACTAGCAAGAATAAGGATAGCCAAAAGGTTCAAAGAGGTATGACTACAAAGATATGGAAAAATATTGAAAGAGAAGAAGAGCATTGTAAGTTGGGAGTAGCTTTACTCCCATCCCATAATTAATCACCTCAATAAAAAGAGGTGGTGAGGGGATTATGCTAAAATGACTTATCTTTAGTCCCAAGGAGCCCTTTGCCATTGATGTCAAAGGGGGATAGAATTCAGTGAGGAGGAGTAGCTTATCATGGGGAGCAATTTTGGCATCCAGTTGCAGTAAAAATAATTTTTTTTTGTAGGGTTGCCATCAATGACAAAGGGGGAGATTGTTGGAAATATTAAGTATATTGAGTTGTCATTGATGTCAAAGGAACAAGGAATTCAGGACAGAATTATTCTTCAAGGGTAATGTGTTTATAAGGATGGATTTAATAAGCAACAAGGCATGGACAAGTATTGAAGGTAGAAATATTCTTCTAAGGTTGGACAGATATGCAAGGGAGGATATATCTCAAGCAAGGAAAATGGTTGTAAAGAAAAGGTTTATAATATTTATTTTTAAATATTATAAGAAGGACAAAGAGGTTTAAGAGTTTTTTTGGGATAGAAGTATTATAATATTTATTTTAAATATAAGGACAAAGAGGTTTAAGAGTTTTCTTGGGACAAAAGTATTATAATATTTATTTTAAATATTATAAGGACAAAGAGGTTTAAGAGTTTGCTTGGGATAGAGGTATTATAATATTTATTTTAAATATTATGAGAAGGTAAAGTTTTAAAAGGATTTAAAAGGAAGACCAAGGTTTAAGAGCCATTATTATAATATTTTTTAGAATATTATAATATAACATAAGGTTATATGTTTTGGCACTAACATTGTTTGAAAAGCAAGGTTAATATCCAATATGAAAACGTGAGCCGACTCACCAAGAAATAATGGAGTGCATATAAATAAGGAGGTAATATTTTCATTTCTAATTGATCATGCTAATGATATACTTTGATTTATTTTTGATGTGACAAACATTTTAATATCTTGCAACATATGTGCTAAGTCAGATATCCCTCCAATGCGAATGGTAGAAGGACAATGAGTTTCAAAGGGTACAAGCATCAGATATTGACATATTTTGTATGTGCCTAAGATGTTCCATCTGAATGGGGTGGCCGAGCGACTAGCTAGTGTGTGCAATCATTGTTGTTGTAGAGGTTTCAAGGTCGAAATCCCTTGACATATTTTCATCGCATGTTTTGAGCCTTGGGTTAACGTAGAACACAGACATATTTTTGCCCCCTCTTTTGGTTCTACCTGTTGCAGTAGCATAGCCGGTTAGAAGCACTTGAGGAAGCGCAGTGGCTTGGAGGTCGAGAGTCGAGTTGCAATAGTGCATAAGGTACTTGAAATTTTTTATTTTAATCAATTAAATCTGAATGAGTTGCGGTAGTGAAATAAAGAATTTGAATTTGATTTTAATTTGATTTAGAGAAAGGGGGAGTTGTATGGTGCATTGGTCTATTTGAAAAATATATTTTATATAAAGGCATTATCTTTGTATATAGAAAAGTGAGAGTTGTATGGTGTATGAGGTTATTTGAAAAATTGTAAAGTGTGTGAGGGAATTAATTTTGCTTGTTCTAGAAAGGAGAAATAAGATGTATTTGTGACTATTGAGATTTGTAATTTTACTTGTTCTAGAAAGGAGAAATAAGGTATGTTTGTGGTCATTATTATTTGTATTTTAGCACAACATAAAAAAGGAAAATTTGAGGATTTAGTCACTATTACAAGATTTATTTTGTGAGGCTAAAAGGAGTTTTAAAGTATAATTTATAAGCCTTATTATGCACATATTTTGAAAGGGTTTTATGTGGAATATTTGAAAAGGAGTTTTGCTAACTTGTTTTGAAGTGGCCAAAGAAAGGGAATTATTTTGAGACAGGTTTTTGAGGGCACATCTTCATCAAGGCAGTTTTAGAGGTATGTTATTTTCACTCCTTCTCAAGGTGGCTTGTTTGAAAGAAAATAGTCTCAAGTCATAAGGTGGAGATATAAGGATTAATTTTATGTGCATTATTGGAAATATAAGTGCTAGGGTTTGAGAATAAATTTATGCATCATTGTTGAATAAAAATGGAAACACATGTGCTAGGGTTTGAGAACAAATTTGTGCATCATTGATGAATGATATTGGAAACATATGTGCTAGGGTTTGAGAATAAATTTGTGCATCATTGATGAATGAGATTGGAAACATATGTGCTAGGGTTTGAGAACAAAGTGTGCATCATTATTGAATAAAATTGGAAACATATGTGCTAGGGTTTGAGAACAAGTTGTGCATTATTTTTGAATGAATTTGAAAATATACTAGCAAGGGTTTGAAAGTAAACTTGTGCATTGGTTTTGAGTGATATTGGAAATGAAAATGCAAGAGTTATAGATCAGTTTTGTGAAGCAAATTTGTGCATCTTCATGATTGACTTTGTGAGTAGATGAGAAATACTTGTGCATTGTGATTGGTCTTGAAGTAAAGGTGCAACTCAGCAATAACCAGGTCAGTTATCAAGTGCTAGACTAGAGATACCTTTAGAATGCAATAAATGTGAGACATGTGAAAGCGATAAAATTAATGAATGTGAAGAAAATATTAAGAATTTGTTAGTGCATATCATTCTCTATATGTTCATGAGGAAAATAATTCTGGGTAGAATATGTCTAAACTACTTTAGTCAAAGAAAGCACTTTTGGGAAAGATATATGAAATTTTTTGTATGCAATAATTGGGAATATTTGAGTAGGTTCTATTGAGCAGATTTGAGCTATGATTGTGAGCTGGTTTGAACAAGCCTTGTGAGAAGGATTGGAGCAAATTTAAGTAGTTCTATGAGCATATTTGAGCAAGCCTTATGATAATGCTTGGAGTATATTTGAGTAGTTCTATGAGAATATTTGAGAAAGCCTTGTGAGTAGGCTTGGAGAAGATTTGAGCAAGCCTTGTGTGTAGGCTTGGAGTAAATTTGAGCAATCCTTGTGTGTAGGCTTGGAGTATATTTGAGCAGAGTTAAGAGCAAGTAGATTAGATTTGAGCAAGCCTTGTGTGTAGGCTTGGAGAATATTTGAGCAAGCCTTGTGTGTAGGCTTGGAGCAAATTTGAGCAGAGCTGAGAGCAGGATTTTGAGAAGATATTAGCAAGCCTTGTATGTAGGCTTGGATTAGATTTGAGAAGAGTTGAGAGTATTTTTTGGAGAAAATTTGAGCAAGCCTTTTGTGTAGGCTTGGATCAGATTTGAGCAAGCCTTGTGTAAAGTTTTGGAATAGAATAGATCAGGGGATTGAGGTCTCCAGTGGATAGAGGTCTACAAACTAGAGCAAATAGGATTGGTGTCTCCTGTGGATAGAGGTCCACAAACTTGAGCATAGGGGATTGGTGTCTCCTTTGGGTTGGTACCCATAAATATTGTAATAGGAAATTGGTTCCCAAGATATTGGTTGAGAAAATTTATAAGAAATATTTTCTCTGTGGACGTAGCCCACATTGGATGAACCACATTAAATTTGTGTCTCTCATGTGTGTGATTATTTGTGCATTGTTTCATTTACTGCATTGATATTATTGTTGTTATCATTTGGAAAGAAAAGTAAATTTTTTATCTTATACTATTCACCCCCGCTCTTAGTATAAGCTTGTGTTCTTCACCATGACCTTCCGAGTAGTATGTTGTATTGTCTTGAGCCCTCTAAGATGTAGCATAGCGTAGGCATAGTATTCTATCCAACCTGAATGGTGAGGACTATCATGCCAACTATGGGATATAAAACATCATTAAATTCTTACAGGATGAATGTGTATGTTGCAATGTGTGAAGGTAGGATGTTAATATGCTTCAGTGTGGTTGTGGTAATAATGTTTATCATGGAGCCCGTGTCGATAAATACCTATTTATAAGGGATTTTGATGAATGTGATGATGTGCAAAGAAGGGTCATGTATATTTGTAGGCACGAGTTTGATCTTGTGATCTTGAAAAGTGATAACAGAATCTTTGTACATTTGTATATGTCCCACAAATTTAGTGAAAGCATTAGGATCATGGGGTGATAACTTGATCGAACTCAAAATTTTCATAAGAGCTTCTTAATACTTGGAGCACTATTTTTTTAACTCACTCATGGTTATGTTGGCTGATGGTGTATGCAAAATTTGCACTAGCCTACTTTTGATTGTGACCACTGGTTCAGTAGGTGAGATTTGGATGGGAGTTTAGGACAGTGAAGGTTGCAACATATAATGAGTGTAAATTTCTCTACTAGACCCCTTGAAAGGTCGACTATGTTTGGTAGTGGTATAATATTGACATTGGCTAACAAAATCATCCACTTGTAATGTGAATAATCAATTGATATTCTTCTAGTAGAGGTATTCTAGTGGTCGTATCCTCTATGTGATGAATTAGCTTTGTGATGACTATCAGGACATCATGCAAGAATGAGGAGATCCTTAGAACTATATTAGAGGCATTTAGGGCCTCCTTATAAGTTTTCCACTCTACTGGCTTGTGGTGGAACTTGGATATGTGTAGTTATCATGTTGTCTTGATTAGGCAAACAATAAAGTAAATAGACAAAGCATACAAAATTATTATCTCATTTAAATATTTCTTTGTGAGTCCCAAACTATTTGGTGTGTTTTTATTTTTTGATATTAATGCTTTCTTGTTCATTTTTTGCTTTTGTTGATGAGATTCTTAGTTTAGGGGATTTCACCTATATACTCTCACACACAAACCTAGTGATGAAGTCCAAGTTGTGAAATTCATCAATAATTTGTGATAAAGGCCAAATATTATGAGGGAGTCTAGGTCCTACCAATCCTCATCCAATTCACCTCAATGATTGATATACCTCTCTAAAAAGAGATACCCGTTATATTCCTTAGCTATGATGGTTCTTGGACTAGCCTTGGCCAAAATAAGGTGTGACATAACCATAAACAAGCCAATGAGGTGGTGATGAAGGCCACCATCATTGGTCTTGATCAACATTTGGGTGTGAATTCTAACTCATTGATGTTTAATATGATTCATGGTGCCTGTGGGTTCATTTTATCTCATGCAAAAAGAAAAATATAAACATAGAGAAATCAATGACTTTCTGCTAATGCATAAAATAATGTTTTAAATTTTCAAATTCCTAGGTAAGAACATTTCAGTTCAAAAAAATAAAATTACAAAACCCTAGTATGATATCAGCCTTTACACAGGAAGCAAGCACACTATCCACATAATCAATAAACAAAGGTCGTATCTGTATAATATGATCTGCATCGGAGGTTGTCTAATACATAAGTAGTTAGAAATAGGGGCCACTTGACCCAGCAGTGGCTAGCAATAGAGGTCACTGGACCCAGGATCGGTCACAAGCAGAATGCTTCAAATTTAAGAATTCTTCTATATTTTTTTATTAAAACATGAAATTTTAACTTTTTATATAAAAAGCAAGAAAAATAAGTATAGAAAAACTCATGGGGGAATCCCACATATGATGAAGTTTTTTCTTCTATAATTTTTATGATTCTACTCTAAGGTTATCATGGGGAAAAGTGGTGGGGTTTGTTGGCTATCACAGGGTAGGATGACAGCTCCTATAAGCCATTCCATCCTAGAGATATGACACCTACAATTCAATAAAATCAATAACATAGGTTAGTGATAGATAAATGAAAATTTTGTTGAGGTCTGATTGTGATCGCCATTGGAGTATGCAAAAATCGTATGCCTAAACAATTATATTAAATCAAATTGACAATATAATCATGTAACCATCAAAGATCAAAATAAGAATAGAAAAAGGTATCCTTCTCATTAGTATTTCAATATAGCTTCATAAGGTGGTTACAAATATATCCCTATTAGATATTTATATCAATTTGATACAATTTACAATAAGAAACCAAAATTAGGTGTATCCTAGAGAGTCTTTGCACCCTCAAAACTGATCTGGAGAGGGTTTCTTGTGACCTCCGCACGATGAGATAAATATTGATGAATCTTTGTGTTGAATAGCTCTTATTAAGATCTAAAATATGTACACAAGAACACTTACAATATGTTACTATAAAATTAGGAACCTCTCATGATGAGATTCATATCCATGATAAGAAATTGAAAAGAAATGCTAAAAATGATAAAAACATGCATGAAAACTGAAAAAAACTATGCTAGAAAGGAAATGAAATACTACTAAAGCTATGATAACTAAGAAAATAGAAAAAGAAGATGTCATCAAGAGATCATCATGGGGAAAAGTGGGCTGGATTGTTGACCATCACAGGGTATGAAAACAACACTTGCATGTCACTTCGGGGTGAAATGGCCACTGAATAGCGAAATGTTTCTTCATGACTGATGTGGGAAATGCTTGGATTGGTTTGATGAATTGATGTTCAAGGTTTGTGCTCTTCAAATCATAGTTAAATCATAGAAATTAGCTTGAAATTAGATGTTTTATGGTGAAATATTGTTGAATTTGGTCTTCAAACTCCAAGAGACTCCATTGTTGCATTTGATAGCTCCATAACGAGATTTGAGTAGCACTTTGTCACTTATGGGAGGATGTTATCTCTAGTAAACAAAATGAAAACACTTCATCATGGAGAATTCAATTTATTTTCATGAAGGCAAGGCCTCTTCTTATAGATTTTCAATATCATCATTTTGGCTTGCAATAGAAGCTAAGAACCAAGAATTAGTTAGGATCTAGGAAGACCAAATGTTCCTTGTAGAATCTTCTCGTGCTTATCAGTTAATGCTTATCTATCCTATAACTAATTTTGACTTATCTTGGAAGCTTGAGTTTGTTATAAGTGTGGTCATCCTAGGATAGAGCAGTCATCACTACTAGCAATCAAGGGGTACGTTGACCTTTAGAAGTCACTCATGGGTATGACGGTCTACGCTGCAAAAGATAGGTTACCCTTGTTTGAGTGGTAAAAACTATTGTTAAGCCTTGAGTATGTCCAAGGTGGGTCATATGGCCTGAAAAGGTTTCCATATAGGTAGCCTCCTCAAAATGATGTGTTTTAGGTGTCTACAAGTTTTAATTTTTTTTTATTATGCATATTACTATGCAGATAAGACAAGTAAGTACTCAAGTGATAGTGATAATAGTTTTTCAGATAATGATAAATATGAAGTCTTATTTTTGATTGAAGAAAAAGAAGAAGTTAAGAAAAAGTCACCAATAATTCTCAAGTGTTTTAGATGTGGTGATTTTGGACATCTTAAAGATAGTTGTACAAGGAATGGTTTCAGTTTCAGTGATGGTGAACATGAGGATACACTTGAAGGACCTGAAGAGAATATTCTAATGGTACTAGAAGAAGAAGAAGGTGATCCTATAGAAGATAAGTCAAAATAAAATGAATATTTTAACAAAGACAAAAAAATAGAGGAAGAATAAAAAAAAAGGAGTTGATCTTGAGGGAGAGCTTATTTATGCTCTTAAAAATTTAAAGAAGGTAAGAAAGCAAAACTCCCAACTTGAATTTTAGTTTCAATAATGTGATGAAGAGAGAGGAAAGCTTATAGAGGATCTAAGTCAATGGTTAATACAAATAAGTTCAAGGATAAGTTATAAGCAAAGTTCTTAGAATGTGAAATATTAGAACAAGAAGTAGCTCTACTAAGGGAAGAAGTAGAGAAATCTAAGGATAAGCTACACAAGTTTGGAAGAAGCTCAAATAATTTGGATAATATTATCAAGACACAAAAGCCTACATCAAGCAAGACATGTCTTGGTTTTGAATAGGTATAAAAGAAATAGGAAAAAGCATCAATATCAAGTTCTAAAGAAGAAGAAACTTCAGAAGAAGACAGTGTGAGAGAAAGTGAAACTTTTGAGGATGAGTTGGACAATAGAAAGTTCAACAAGGAAAGAAACAATTCACAAAGGAGAAATAGATGGAATAGAAACCAACACAGGGTGAAAGAGACTAAGAGACCAATGAGATCAAGGCAAGAAAATTTAGGACATTTTTCGCAGGACTGCCCAAAATTTCGAACTCGTTTCGGCCATATCTCACTCATTCGAACTCAGATTGATCTAAAATTGTAAGGGTAGATGCCTGAAAAACCCTAGAACATCTCCACCAATTTTCATATCATATGGAGCAACACAGATCCTAGTGCATCCCTATGTGTGAATAATATATTTGGCAAGTAGCTATGTGAGGGTTTCATCTGGGTTGAGTGAAAGTAGCTCCAGAGGTTGGTTTTTAGGGCCTTCGGGCCCTAGCGGCCAATATTTTTGTGGTTTATGCTCAATATTTTAGTAGGAAATGTTGTAGGGGATACAATATGGGTTAGAAATTTGTCTTTCAACAGATCATATTGTGAACTTGAGTGACAACGACTTCCAATTTGCTCCTCAAAAAAAAAGTGAAAACCATACCTTTCCATGGTGTCTAGGGCAAGTATTAAAGAGATCACGAAACAAGTTTCAAGCAGTTGATAAAAAAATGGCTCATATCTCAAGTGAATCTGGTGCTAAGGTGCACCCACAAAATAATTCTATTGTGAAAACCCTTGTCAAGGGTAAGAATTTTGAAGACTCAGTCCCAAAAATAAATTTTAGGGATGCCCTTCATGGTGGACAGCCTCAGCCCAATTCTAATATCAATATTAGGGCTTCCCATAAACCTCTAAGAATGCCTAAGATTGATCCCAAGAAAATGGAGTCAGGATGTCTTAAAGCAGTTGATGGAACTCCTATTGTTAAGCTTGATATGGGTAACATTCAGACTGGCGTTGAAGACTTGGAAAAAATACGACTAATTTGTTGATTCATGGGTTTACATCCGAGTCTATCTTCTTTCAAAGTCTGGGCTGCAAAAAGCTAGAAAACTAAATGTGAGTTACAAATCTCTATTTATCCAAATGGTTATTTTCTTGTTTTATTTTCTAATAATGAATATAGAGAGAAAAATTTTCAAGGGGGTCCTTGTTTTTTAGAAAGGGCAGGGCTTTTCATGAAGTCCTGGCATACTAAATTTAAAGCCAAAGAAGAGATGCCTTCTATAGCTCCCGTGTGGGTTAGACTCTTTGGCCTCCCTATTGAATTTTGGAATCCTACTATTTTTTCTTCAATTGTAAAATCTTTAGGAAATTTTATGATGACTGTTGATTGTACTCAAAATTTTGAACATATTATTTATGCTCGAATTTGTGTTTTAATGGATTTTGAAAAACCCCTTCCTAAAAATATCACATTACAATTTGGGGAAGATACTTGGGAGCAAGTAGTGGACTATGAGAACATTCCTTTTCATTGTAGAATTTGCCATGAATATGGTCATTTGGCTAGTGCTTGCCCAAATAAAATTCCTGATCAAAAGAAAGAAGATATAAACTCAGTAGGTTTCCAAATACCTAAGAAGAAGAACACTCAGAAAAAATAGTTATGAAGGATCAATCAAAGTCATTTGCTAATATGTTTGAAATACTTTCCAAAAATGATGTCCCAAGTGAGGAAGAGGAAATAATGGAAACTGAAATCTTAGAAACACAATTTAAATATGAAGGGAAGAACTCGGGAGACAAACCAACAAATCAAAGGTTTTCAACAAAAAAAAAGAGAAAATTTACACAAGAAAAACAATATTTCAAATGTCAAAACTTCAAATAATGCAGGTCCCAATATAGACTTTGTTGAACCATCTAGTAAAATTTTGGCTGTGTACGAGCATTCTTCAAGGTTAGAAGCCATCTCAAATTCAATTGGAATAAGTCAAGAAACAGGGAAAAAAAAATTGAAGATGGATTCTAATCAAAAAGTAGGTCATAAGACCAATCAATATCATATGGTAAAAGAAGGTGAAAAGCTTGTAGAGAAAGGTAATATTAATGCCCTTCCCAACTTTTTTAGCCCTGGTATTAATGAATATCATCACTTGGAATATTAGAGGACTCAAATGGAGTCTTTCAAAACAAAATGAAATTAGAAGAATGATTCAGATAAATCATCCACATCTTGTTTTCCTTCAAGAAACAAAGATGTCAATGGAGGATATGGACTTAATTGCCAGTAAAATTTGGCCAGCAAGAAAAGTGGTTTCCCTCAGTTCCCAAGGGACTTCGGATGGCATTGCTTGTCTTTGGGACCCAAAAGAGGTAGTTATTCACCATATGGTTGGTAGTTGGGGTTTTTTGGCTATAGCTATTCAAAGTAGACATTCCAACCATATTATGCTCTGCATTATTGTTTATGCTTCGACTTATTTGGAGGAAAAAAGAAGACAGTGGAAGGATATTACTCATATTATCTCTCATTTTCCTAAAGCTTGGATCTTGATCGGAGGATATTTCAATACCATCCTCTCTCTGGATGAGAAAAGGGGGGAAATAGAAATTTGGACAAAAGCACTGACCTCATGAGCGAATATATTGCAAACCTCCATCTTGTGGATATCCAACCAGATAATGGCCTTATGACTTGGTCTAACAGAAGGCAAGGCTTAGCTTGTATAATGGATATATTGGATAGGTTTTTGCTCTCTAAAAATTTCTTAATCCATGGTCACATTCCTAAAGTGAAGACTCTTAATAATGTTGTTTCGAATCATTGGCCAGTCATGGTGGAAATGTGGAAAGCCAATGTGAGTTTCTCTCCTTTTCATTTTCAATTAATGTGGCTTAGAGACATGTCCTTAAGACCTCGTGTGCAACAATGGTGGAAGGAAGGTAAACCTAGGCATGGGACTAAGATGTTCTGTTTTGCCAAAATACTGCAATACATTAAATCCAAAATCAAGACTTGGAACTGGAAAGAGTTTGGAGATGTTCATAAAAAAACATGAAGTTATTGCTCATCTTGAAAATTTGAATAAGAAAATCCATTTAGATGGCCTCATAGAGAAGAGAAGTGTAGATGAAATTAAACTCACAACTCAGTTAGAGGAATGGGAAAAAAGAGAAGAAATATTATGCAAGCAAAAATCTAGAATTCAATGGCTCAAAGAAGGAGATCGAAACACAAATTTCTTTCACAAATCTCTTCTAGCTCGAATATCTCACGACTTTATTTATTCCTTAAATTCAGATACTAAAGATGTTGTTTATACTTGGTATGGCATGAACTCTATTGTTGTTGATTACTTTTCCAATATTTTTGTTGCTACTCCTATTGACTCAACTTCTCAACAAAATGTTCTTCAAGCAATCCCTTCTCTTATCATTTCTGAGGAGAACTCTATTTTGACTACTCCTGTTACTATCAATGAGCTTCAACAAGTAGTTTTTAAAATGCAAAAAAGGAAAACCCCAGGTCCTTATTATTTTCCTATTGAGTTCTACCAAAATTTCTAGGATATCTTTCATGTTGATTTATTAGAGTGATGCAGGAGCATCCGAGGGCAGCAGAGCAATCTTGCATCAAACAAATTTTTCTAAGTGTTTTGCAGAAGAAAAAAAAATATATATATATATATATATATATATATATATATATGTGTCGCGAAATTGCGACCAAGGCAGGAAGCAAAGGCACGGCGGACAGAATGTCACGAAATCGTGACATGTCGCGATTTCGCAACATGTCGCGAAATCGCGACCAAGGCGAGGAGCAAAGGCACAGTGGATAGAATGTCGTGAAATCATGACCAAGGTGAGGAGCGAAGGCATGGCGGACAGAACGTCACGAAATCATGACCAAGGCGAGGAGCAAAGGCACAACGGACCGAATGTCATGAAATTGCAACCAAGGCGAGGAGCGAAGGCACAACGGATAGAACGTCGCGAAATCATGACATGTCATGATTTCATGACCAGAGCAGGGAGCGAAGGTGCGAAGGATGAAAGGTCACAAAATCATGACATGTCATGATTTCACGACCAAAACTGAAGAATAGAGGCTCGATAGAAAAACGTCGCGATATCGCAACCAAAGCGAAAGCGAGAAGGCATGACGGAAGGAATGTCGTGATATCATGACCGAAGCAGGAGAGAGAAAGCATAGAAAGGAAATTGTCACGATATCATGACATGTCTCGATATCGCGACCAAATAGAAAAACATGCACTCCAAGCTTCATAAAGGCATCCCTTCGTGCATGGCAAGCTAGCGATAGTGAAGCAGCAATTTCAGAGGAAGATTCCAACAAGCATGTTGGCCACTTGCACATGATATCTAGAGACGCATTTATAGCAACTAGCAACAAAGCAGCAGTTTCAGAAGAAGATCCCGATGGTTATGGCAGCCAGTCGTGCACCTCACCCAGAGTCTCATCAATGCAATTTTCTAGTATTATTCCAGGTGGCAATTGCAGATCATGGGAAGTTTGAAAACACAGAGGGTCAGGACCTCAATAAAAAACCCAAGAATTGTAAGGAGAATGGGTTGGCAAAATGAGAGATTGTTGTATATTCTTTGTAAATTCTTTTGAAACTATTGGATAAGAAATTTGGCTCTTATTATTCTTGTTTCCTGTATTGTGCTTAGATCTGTTCTCCACCAAGTGGTATCAGAGCCAGAAGTTCCTGAGTGTGTAACAGATCGCCAAACATGAGGCAGTTACACTAGGATCTGTGGAAGGGCTTGTGAGAGAGTGAATAGAATGCCTCCAAGAAGAAACCCTGTTGGTGGAAGAGGCATGGTGGCAGCTAAAGATGTCCGAGCTTTGTAGTGGCAAATGCAAGCCCTACAAGAAGAGATGCATAGAAGATTGGAGCCAAGAAGAGATGAAGGTAGTGAAGAGGAAGATAACGAAGAAGAAGACCAGCCTAAGGAAGAAGAAGAAGCAGTAGATCCTGCTCAAGCTAGACTATACAAAGCCATATCCCAGATTGGGAAGAGGTCGAAGATGGAGGTTTCCACGTATTCCGGGAACCTTGATCCAGAGGAATTGATTGACTGGATCAATGATCTAGAAGAGTACTTTGAGTATGAGGAGGTTGAGGATCCTGATAGGGTTAGATTCGCTAAGACCAAACTGAAAGGTCATGCCAGCATTTGGTGGAAGGGAGTGCAGTTGGGGCGAAATAAAAGAGGAAAAGAGAGAATAATAAAATGGGAATGGATGGCAAAAAAGCTGAAGAGGTAGTTCATCCCTGGTGATTATGAGTTAGACCTGCCAAAGAAAATGCAAGGATTGAGGCAATCAAGTAAGTCTGTAAAAGAATACACATAAGAGTTTCATAAAATTATGATCAGAATAGGCCACTCAGATGCCAACAAGGAGAAGGTATCCCGTTACATTAATGGGTTACGAGCAGGTATTCAGGAAGAATTAAGTCTGGTCCGGATGACCACCATAGAGGACGCTTACCAATTTGCCCTAAAGGTTGAATAAAAACTCAATAGGAGGTTTGAGAACAAGCAAAGAGGAAGAGGTCGTGGTGAAAGAACCGACAGAAGGACCAGTGGAATAAGGAATGAAGATTCTCAGAAGAATGGAGAAGGTAGTAGTAATCAGGAACAAAGGAGAGAAAATACCTATCGCCCCCGTAATTAGAATAATGATTACCAAGGGGGAAGGGGCAGAGCTGTACGTGGCCAGGGAAGAGGAATATTCTGTGGAACTTGCTTCCAGTGTGGAGAAGAGGGACATCACCAATACGAGTGCCCATAGCAATGAGAAAGAAATAATAAGAGGCCAGAAGGAAATGCCAGAGCCACAGTCATTGATGAAGATGTTGGATCTAAACATTTTGAAGAAGTAGAGAGAGGAGAAGTAATGATTGTGAGGAGAGTCTTTCTGAATGAATAGGGGGCCGTAGATCAGAGGAAAAGCTTATTTCGCACAAGGTGTAAATGCATGGGTAAGATTTGCAATATTATTATTGACAACGATAGCACGGATAACTTAGTTTCAGATGGAATGGTTACAAAGCTACAACTGGAGAGGAAGAGACACCCGCATCCATATCGGATCGCATGGTTGTAGAAATACCATAAGGTGTTGGTCAGTGAACAATGCCTGGTAAAATTCAGTATTGGGAATTATCGTGATGAGGTCTTGTGCGATATCCTGCCCATGGATGCGTGCCATTTGCTATTGGGAAGGCCATGGCAGTTTGACAGGTGCACGGTTCATGATGGTCATGCCAACACCTACTCCGTAACAAAGAATGGAATGCATCATAAGCTAAAACCCCTAAAGGAGGTGGAAGAAAAGGTATGTGGCGGTGCCAGAATTTTCTTAGTTGATGGAAGAAAATTTTTAGATGATTTGAAGCATGAACATATGTGTTATGCATTAATTCCTAGAGTTGGGGAGAGAGAATTCAAAGATACCCCAACAGAAGTCCTAGATCTGTTGGAGGAATTTCCAAATATTATATCTGATAATGTGCCTGAGGTTTTACCCCAAGAAGGAAGATCGGCCACCATATCGATTTGGTTCCAGGATCAAGCTTGCCCAATAAAGCTGCACATAGAATGACGCCTGTAGAAACTAAAGAGCTAAATAGGAAGGTCCAGGAGTTGCTGGAGAAGGGACTGATTCAGGAAAGCTTAAGTCCATGTGCAGTACCTGCAGTGCTAGCACCAAAGAAATATGGAGAGTGGAGAATGTGTATAGACTCTCGAGCCATCAACAAGATCATAATAAAATATAGATTTCCATTGCCAAGAATGGATGACATAATGGACTGTTTGAGTGGAGCCAAATACTTCACCAAGATTGACCTCAAGAGTGGTTACCATCAGATCCATGTCAGAGAAGGAGATGAGTGGAAGATAGCCTTCAAGACCAGAGAGGGTTTGTATGAATGGTTGGTCATGCCATTTGGGCTGTCCAATGCACGAAGTACCTTCATGCGACTAATGAATGAGGTACTAAAAGAGTTTTTAGGCAAATTTGTCATTGTCTATTTAGATGATATATTAATATTTAGCAGAACCCTGGAGGAGCACCTGATGCATATCATAAGGGTTTTTGAGAAGCTATGGGAGGAGCGGTTATTAATTAATCTGAAAAAGTGTAATTTTGTAAAGAAGGAGTTAGTATACCTGGGATTTGTAATCTCAGAAAAAGGTCTAAAAATGGACCCAAAAAAGGTAAGAGCTATCATCGAATGGCCTACTCCGAGAAGCACAACAGAGGTAAGATCATTTCATGGTCTAGCCAGCTTCTACAAAAAATTCATTAGAAATTTCAGTAGCATTTGTGCACCCCTCATAGAAACAATGAGAGGAGATAAGAAAGAGTTTAAGTGGACCTTAGGAGTAGATAGGAGCTTTGATCTTTTGAATAAGTTCACAGAACAACCTTTTTTGGCACTCCCAGACTTTATTTCAGGTAGATTGTGATGCCAGTGGTAGTGCAATAGGAGTTGTACTGAGTCAGGAAGGCAGGCATGTTGCCTACTTTAGTGAGAAACTCAATGATGCTCGAAAAAAGTATTTAGTTTATGATCAAGAATTTTATGCAATAGTTCAGGCTCTAAAGAAGTGGAGGCATTATTTGTTGCCAAAAGAGTTTGTTCTATTCATTGATCATCAGGCCTTACAGTACATTAATAGCCAAACAAAATTGAATCAGAGGCACTTGAAGTGGGTTGAGTTTCTCCAAAGCTATACCTTTATGTTGAAACACAGAAGCGAAAAATCAAACAGAGTTGCAGATGCCTTAAGTAGAAGGCAAAATTTGCTGATTGAAATGACAGTGGAAGTGGTAAGATTCAAAGAACTAAAGGGTCTATACCCTGAAGATCCTGATTTTGTAGAAGCCTGGATGGCTTGCTTGGCACCTGTTACTTTGGACAGGACAAAATGGTTGGATTTTCTAATCCAATATGGAATGTTGTTCAGAGGAAGTAAGTTATGCATTCCAAGGAGTTCCATGCGGGAAAACTTAGTCAAGGAGAAACACAACGGAGGACTGGCTGGACATTTTGGCCGGGATAAGAAAATTGCCCTGGTGAGTGAGAACTACTACTAGCCACAACTACAGCAAGATGTGAAAAGTTTTGTGCAAAGTTGTAGAATATGCCAGATGGCAAAAGGCGTGAGGCAGAACATAGGATTATATCAGCCGTTACCTGTACCTAAGAGGCCATGGGAGGACATCAGCATGGATTTCATTCTTGGGTTGCCGAGAACACGAGGGGAAATGACTCCGTATTTGTGGTGGTTGATAGATTCTCCAAGATGGCACATTTATTCCCTGCCAGAAAACAAGTGACACGGTTCACATTGCAGGGTTATTTTTCAAGGAAGTAGTACGACTTCATGGTCTACCAAAAAGCATAGTTTTTGACAGAGATACAAAGTTTGTTGGGTATTTTTGTAGAACATTGGGAAGAACTTGAAGACAGATCTAAAGTTTAGTTCTGCGTACCACCCACAAACTGATGGATAGATAGAAGTGGTAAATAGAAGTCTAGGTAATTTATTAAGATTCTTGATAGCAGATAAACCCAAGGGATGGGATTTGGTTTTGTCGTAGGTGGAATTTGCATACAACAATTCTGTCAACAAGAGTACAAACAAATATCCATTCCAATTCATATATGGAAATAGCCCAAGAAATGTTTCTAAGCTGAGGAAATTAGATAAAGGAGAAAAGTGCAGTGCCGAGGCTAAGGAATTTGCAAAACAGATGAAAATCCTGCACGAAGAAGTGAAGAAACAAATTACAAAAATGAATACTCAGTATAAGACAAGAGCAGACCAAAAGCGACAGTTCAAAGAGTTCAAAGTGGGAGATGAAGTCATGGTCCATCTCAGAAAAGAAAGGTTTCCAGCCAAAACTTATAACAAGTTGAAAATGAAGAAGTTTGGGCCATGCAAAATACTGGAAAAACGGGACTCGGGCAATGCATATGAAGTGGAATTGCCAAGTGGGCTTGACATTTCTCCTATTTTTAGCATATCAAATTTAGTGGAATACCATGAAGGAAATAGTACAGAGGCACCAAGTACAGAATTGTGGAGCATTCCAGCATCTAACCCAACCACAGACGAGATCAAGGAAATATTAGATACTCGTGAAGGCATAAGCACAAGGAACAAATAGTATTTTGAATATTTTATCAAGTGGAAGGGCGGACCTATAGAAGATGCAACTTGGCTATCAAAAATAGAGGTTGATCGCCTGGGTCTTCCTCTCAAAGATCAGAAGTGAGGATCACTTCTCAATCCACCCCGGGTGTCTGATGCAGGAGCATCCGAGGGCAGCAGAGCAATCTTGCATCAAACAAATTTTTCTAAGTGTTTTGCGAAGAAAAAAAAAATATATATATATATATATATATATATATATATATATATATATGTGTGTGTGTGTGTGTGTGTGTGTGTGTGTTGCGAAATCGCAACCAAGGCAAGAAGCAAAGGCACGGCGGATAGAATGTCACAAAATCATGACCAAGGCAAGGAGCAAAGGCACAACGGACATAATGTCATGAAATCGCGACCAAGGCGAGGAGCGAAGGCACGACAGACAGAACGTCACGAAATCGCGACCAAGGCGAGGAGCAAAGGCACAGCGGACCGAATGTCATGAAATCATGACCAAGGCGAGGAGTGAAGGCACAGCGGACAAAACATCACAAATCGTGACATGTCATGATTTTGTGACCAGAGCAGGGAGCAAAGGTGCGAAGGATGGAAGGTCATGAAATCGTGACATGTCACGATATTGTGACCGAAACTGAAGAACGAAGGCTCGATAGAAAAACATCGCGATATCGTGACATGTCATGATATCATGACAAAAGCGAAAGCGAGAAAGCATGACGGAAGGAATGTCACGATATCGTGACATGTCGTAATATCACGACTAGAGTAGGAGAGAGAAAGCACAAAAAGGAAATTGTCGCGATATCATGACATGTCATGATATCGTGACCAAATAGAAAAACATGCACTCCAAGCTTCATAAAGGTGTCCCTTCATGCACGGTAAGCTAGCGGTAGTGAAGCAGCAGTTTCAGAGGAAGATTCCAACAAGCATGTTGGCCACTCGCGCATGATATCTAGAGACGCATTTATAGCAACTAGCAATGAAGTAGTAGTTCCAGAAGAAGATCCCGATGGTTATGGCAGCCAATCATGCACCTCACCCAGAGTCTCATCAATGCAACTTTCTAGTATTGTTTCAGGTGGCAATTGCAGATCATGGGAAGTTTGAAAACATAGAGGGTCGGGACCTCGATAAAAACCCAAGAATTGTAAGGAGAACGGGTTGGCAAAATGGCAGATTGCTGTATATTCTTTGTAAATTCTTCCGAAGCTATTGGATAAGAAATTTGGCTCTTGTTATTCTTGTTTCTTGTCTTGTGCTTAGATCTGTTCTCCACCATAGAGGTGGTGGAAGAAGCCAGGAAAGCCAAAAAAAAATTGAAGGTTATCAATAAAACTTATATTACTCTTGTTCCAAAATCTCAAGAGGTTGATCATATCTCAGATTTTAGACCTATTGCTTTATGTAATGTTCTTCTCAAAATCATTACAAAAATCATGGCAGAAAGGTTGAAGCCTCTTTTGCATAAGATTATTTCCCCGAGCAAGGGGGATATGTGGAAGGACGTCAAATAGTAGATGAGATAGTTCTTGCTCAGGAAGCCATCCATTCCATGGATATGCAAAATTCTCCTTCTATGTTCATTCAGTTAGACTTATCCAAAGCTTATGACATAGTGAATTGGCACTTCCTTATCAAAATTTTGAGGCAATTTGGTTTCTCTAAGGATTGAATGGATTGGATTATGGTATGTATCTCTTCAGTTTCCTACTTAGTTCCTATCAATGGCAGACCTTCTCAGTATTTCCCAACTTCTAGAGGTATTAGGCAAGGTGACCCGTTATCCCCTTATTTATTCATCATTCTTGTTGAATGCTTGGGTAGGACTATAACCAAAAAGAGGGAAAACAATACCCTTGAGGGAGTTACCATTGCTCATGTAGCTAGACCTATCTCTCATCTTC
Source organism: Wollemia nobilis (assembly GCA_028583015.1). Taxonomy (NCBI): domain Eukaryota; kingdom Viridiplantae; phylum Streptophyta; class Pinopsida; order Araucariales; family Araucariaceae; genus Wollemia; species Wollemia nobilis. Next base: position 1,033,926 of record JAQPPZ010000228.1, on the reverse strand, counting down.
AATTTTTGGATGACTCTACTCTTTTAGGCAAATCTATAGTTAAGGAATCTTCTAATATTAAGCAAATCATTAGCTATTTTTCTAAGGCTACTGGGCAGTTGATCAATGAAGACAAATCTAAATTTATTTTATTTCACTGCTCTGCTAGACATGAATCCATGGTCTTGGATAATTTAAGATATAAGAAGACCTCTCTTCCAATCACTTATTTAGGTATTCCCATAAATATTCAAAGGCAGAAAAATAAATATTGGAATTGGTTGTTGGACAAAGTCAAGAAGAAAATTGGAAAGTGGACCAACAAGTGGCTTTCTTCTGGGGGTAGAATCACCTTGGTAAAATCAGTCCTTCAAGCTATTCCTATTTATGTTTCTTCCGTTTTGAATATCCCAAAGGCTATTCTTCTATAATTGGATCAAATCAGTCATCGTTTCCTTTGGAGTGGTACTAAGGAGAAAATAAAATGGGCCTTGGTGAAATGGGATACTTTATGTCTTCCTAAGAGTGAAGGGGGGTTAGTATTTCGTTCTTCAATTAATAACAACAAAGCTTTAGCTGCTAAATTATATTGGAGGATGTTGCATAACCCCAATGCTCTTTGGGCCAATAATCTTCGTGCTAAATATGCTGAGAATAAAAGTCCTAAAGACCTTGTTCGCTATCAACTTCCTACCAAAGGTTCTCCCATTTTAGCGGTTCTTAATACTGGTGAGGATTTGATAAAGAAAAAATTATTTTGGATCATTTATAATGGTCAACATGCAAATTTTTGGATAGATTCTTGAGATGGTCACAAGCCTTTGATAACTCTGTTTCCTGATTGGAGGCCTTTGATGGAGGAGCTTCACCGAGCTAATTGGATAAAGGTGTCTAATTACTGTCGGTACCATACTGGTAATTCAAATGTTGGTAGATATTGGATTCCTATTGAGTACTGGCCTATTCAAATCCCAGAAAGGCAAAGACATGATATCCAAGGCATCCTTCATATGAGATCCCTCTCTTGGTCCCATGAAAAATATTTTTTTGGATGGAACAACACTACTAAGGGTGAGTATTCTGTTGCTCAAGGTTATTTGACCTTATGCCATAATAATCCCAACCATTCTTCTAACATATTTTCTCAATTGTGGGCTCAAAATATTTGGCCTAAGGTGAGGTTCTTTAATTTGCTTTTATTGCATCGTAGGGTGCTTACTGGTGAGCAACTAATGAAGCGTGGTTTTCATGGCCCTTTTAGATGTGAAATGTGTGAAGAGAATGTAGCAAATATCAACCATATTTTTATTGAGTGTCCTTTAGCCTCTGAGCTATGGATGAGAATGGCCACTTTACTTGGCTTACAATGGTCCAATTTTTTTACTTTTGAATAGCTTTGGAGAGATTGGCCTAATCAAGAGGGTGTTGATCATTTTCTTAGGTAGTTAGTTTGGATGGGTTCTACCATTCTTCTTTGGAATATTTGGAATGAAAGGAACAACCAAATTTTTAATCAAGATAGGAAGGATATTCACTATATTTGGCAAAATACCATAGCCAACTTAGTTGAATAAGTCCATCAACTCCTTAATCACCCCCAAAACTCCCACCAAATATGGGATCAATTGATGCAAAGATTGAATATTAAACCTTCTAAAGGCAACCAAATTAAAGGGAATGTGAGTATTAGTAATATGGATAGGACTAGAAATTGGCAACCTCCTCCTCAGGATTATGGAAAATTCAATACTGATGGAGCCTCGAGAGGGAACCCTGGAAAAGCCAGTGTGGGAGGAATTGGTAGACTTTCATATGGCTCCCTAGTTTTTACTTTTGCTGATAATTTGGGTATTCTTTCCAATAACCTTGCTGAGGGGTATGGTATCCTTAGAGGCCTTCAGGAGGCTACTAAGGTTGTATGGGAAAAGGTGTTAGTTGAGTCTGACTCTCAACTTATGATTAATCTCTTGAAGACTCCTAAGAATCATAAGGTGGATTGGAGAATAAAAAGAATTATTGAGAAGATTCAATTAATCCAGATGGGATTTTTGAAAGTTGATTACAATCATGTGGTTAGAGATCAAAACAAGAGTTCTGATGCTTTAGCTAATTGGGCTTTGGACAAAGGTGATATTACTTGTTATGGCCACCCTCCTATATGGTGGGCTTCTAAAATTAGGGAAGCTCTTCTTTCTATCATTTCTTTGGATGGCTCCAGTTCTGAAGGTACCTAGTTTCTTCTTGTTTTTTTTTTTTTTTGCTTCTCTTTGGTTCATTTAGTTTTTTTTAGTTCCCTAGCTCATTCTATTCTTTATTTTGTTTCCTCTTTTTATTATTGCCTTAATAGTCTTCTGGTCTAGATAGGTCATTGTTTTGTTCATTTTTTTTTTTTTTTTTTTTTTCTTCTTTGTTTTTTTTTGTTTAGTTTTTTAAGGTGGGTGGGTTCTTTTGTTTTGTTTTGTTTTTGTGTTCTTTGTGTTGTTTTTTGTTGTTCTTGTGTTTTTGTTGTTTTGTTTTTTTTTATGTTTTTTGTTATTGTTCTTGTGTTTTTTTCGTTCTTGTTCTTGGGTTTCTCTTTGTTTGTGTTATTTCGTGTTTTTATGTGTGAGTGTTTTCTATGTTTTTTGTTTTTATTTATTGTCTGTTGTTGGTTGTTTTTTATTTTTATTTTTATTTTATTTATTTTATTTTTTAGGTTTTGGTTGTGTTTATTTTTCATGTTTTTTTTGGGTTATGTCTTTGTAGTGTTCTATTGTTTTTGTCTTGTTTGTGTTTTTTTATGTGGTTCTGGTATTTTTCTATGTGGTTTGTGTTGTGGTTTCTTTTTTCTTATTGTGCGTGTTCGGGTGTGCTTTTGTTTTTGACACACTCAAGGAGCATGTTTTTTATTTTATTTTATTATTTTTGTTGTTATTTACTTATTTTTAAATTGGTTTTGTGTGTTTGTTTGCTCCTTGAGTATGTCAAAGGTGGTAGGCTCGGTTCGAGTCCTGGGCATTTTTGTGGAATGGATACCCCTGCCTCCTTGGGTCTTACCCAAAAGAGGCATCCCTTTTGGGATGTTTTCCACACAAAAAAAAGGCAAGAAAATTTCAATGGATGATGTTTCTCATGTCACAGATTTGGGAACAAGGCATCGTAATGCAGGACACATGAAAGACAGGAAAATGGGAACTTCAAGAACATACAACTTTTTCATGGGTATTGCTACTCATGTAATCAGTTTGATCACAAGGCAATAAGTTGCAGGGTCCATGACAAGAATAGATATGGCTTCACCATAAGAAATCCCAAGATATTTCCACTTTCAAGGAATAACAATATTAAGTGTTACAAGTACAATAATGATGGAAATCCAACAAAGTGGTGTAGAGCAGATATTCCAAAACCAAGGATGAAAAGGAACATAAATGAGAACATGGGCATGAAAATGAATAAGAACAGGAATAGGAACATGAACAAGAATATGGGCATGAACAGGAACAGGAACATGGACATGAATAGGAATAGGAACAGTCAAAGGAATTAGAAGGATCAGATGAGAAGGAAAGTGGATAAAGGTAAATATCAATGCTTACTGGAAGTATAAATACTCTCATCCCAACATTAACCACCTCAAGAGGAGGTGGGGGAGGGGCTAAGCTAAGAGACTCATTCTTAGCCCCGATCCCCAAATGTGACCCTTTGTCATTGATGTCAAAGGGGGAGAGATTTGAGTAAGGGGGAGATATTTGAATTAAGAAGAAAGCATTGAGTCAGGCATAGTGATGCAGGAGCCTATATTTAGAGGGTTTTTTTAAAAAGAAGTTTTAAAGTAATTTTTTATTACTCAAAATGGAATTATTTGACGTAAAATATAATTTACCGAAAATGGTAATTACTAAAAAGACAAATTTTTATGAAAAAATAATTTGTCGAAAATAGTAATTTTTTTATTTCTAGGGTTTTCTTTTAGGGTTTCTTTTAGGGCTTCAAGTTTTAGGGTTTCTTTGGGGATATATATTCCCTTGGTATTGCATTGTAAAAGGGGAAGTGAATCCAGGAATGAGAAAATAAATTATTTACTGGTTTATTTCCATGTATTGTAGTTTTTATATGAATAGAGGGTTTTACTGATTATTTTCATTTATTGCAATTTTTATATAAATGGAGGGTTTTACATATTATTTTCATTTACCATAGTTTTTATGTAATGGAAGGTATTTTTTTTTGACCTCTTGCAGCTAGATTTACATAATTTGGTATCAGAGCAAGTTGGATCTTGTTGGGAGGAGAAAAGAGAAGAGAAGAAAAAATAAAATGAGAGGAGAGCAAAGAGACTTCAAAAAAAAAAATGGCACTCTATGCAGTGCTTGTAAAAGGTTTGTAAAACCTTGGAGACAAAAATTGGCACTTTGTATAAGTGCTTGCAGGAGGTTTTTTTTATATAAAAGCCTCAGAGAAAGAGATTGGCACTTTGTGTAGTGCTTGCAGAAGGTTTGTAAAACCTTAGAGAAAGAAATTGGCACTTTGTGTAAGTGCTTGTAGGAGGTTTTTTTATATAAAACCTCAGAAGGAGGAATTGGCACTTTGTGTAGTGCTTGTAGAAGGTTTGTAAAACCTTAAAAAAATAAATTGACACTCTGTGTAGTGCTTACAGGAGGTTTTTTTATTAAAAATATTAGAGGGAAGAATTGGCACTTTGTGTAGTGTTTGTAGGAGGTTTGCTATTTTAAAACCTCAAAGGAATAAATTGGCACTATGTGTAGTGCTTGCAGGAGGTTTACGATATAAAACCTCAAAAGGAGATTGGTACTTTGAGGAGTACTTGCAGATGTGTGACAATGGAGAGCGATTATGAGTTTGATCAGAGGAACTCGTAGGAGCAGAGTTCTTTTCAACCAAAGGAGAATGATGCAGGAGCCTATCTTTAGAGGGTTTTTTTTTAAATAAGTTTTAAAGTAATTTTTTATTAATCAAAATGGAATTATTTGGCGCAAAATATAATTTTCTGAAAATGGTAATTACTAAAAAGGTAAACTTTTATGAAAAAATAATTTGCTGAAAATAATAATTGTTTTTTATTTCTAGGGTTTTAAGCTTTAGGGTTTTCTTTTAGGGTTTCTTTTAGGGCTTCAAGTTTTAGGGTTTCTTTGGGGATATATATTCCCTTGGTATTGCATTGTAAAAGGGGAAGTGAATCCAAGAATGAAAAAATAAATTATTTACTGGTTTATTTTTATGTACTGTAGTTTTTATATGAATGGAGGGTTTTACTAATTATTTTCATTTATTGCAGTTTTTATGTAAATGGAGGGTTTTACATATTATTTTCATTTACCACAGTTTTTATGTAATGGGAGGTATTTTGTTTTGACCTCTTGCAATTGGATTTACATTAAATAGTAGTTTCCTAGTGGGAGCAGTACAAAAAAAAGTCAAAGAAATTTGAAAATATGATTGGGTTGTCATCAATGACAAAGGGGGAGATTGTTGGACATTTTGAGTAGATTTGTTGTCATTGATGTCAAAAGTATTTTATGCTATGTTTGTCATATTTGAGGACATTAAGTGTTTCTTCCAAAAGCAAGAAGGTCTTGTAAAGCAATTTGTTATAATATTTATTTTTAAATATTATACACCCAAGTGGGCCCAAAGGATGAAGACCTAAGGAAGGAGGAACAAAGGATAAGAAATAATAAAATTATTATTTCTCAAAAAAAAAGACCCATGTAAATATTACTAATGTCCTAATGTTTAAAATATTAAATATTTTACCTAAGGTATAATTTAATATTTAATTAATTTAATTTGAAATTCGAAATCAGTTAAAATTCAAAGAAGAAAGCGTCGACGTGGTTCAAGAAACCCTCCAATGCATATAAGTATGGAAATGTTTTTATTTCCAAAGTCTCTTAAGCTAATTTCAAAAAATATCCATATGTTTGTGCACTATGATTTCTCATTCATTGTTTCGCTCGTTGTTTCGTTCATTGCATGTGTTGATTATAACATCCGAAAGGGAGAGAACATTTTCATTCTTTGTGTGAGCATTGAGAGATTTCCCAATAATTGGAAGTTGAGCACCGTGAGGACATAGCCCTTGGAGGGCCAAAGCTATGATCGACAATGTCGAAGCATTGGAAGGAGAGTGTAGGGTGTCTCATGTGGTAATGCAACCCTTGGAGGGCCCAAGCCATGGTGATAGTTGCCAAAACCAGTGAAGGGTTAAAAAGGTATGCAAGAATTAAAGTTTAATTTTTATGGATAGGGAGTTATAAGGTGAAAAGATTAATTATTTTCATTGTGATTTTTGTATGTGGTGAAATTTATTATTGAGTTTCGACATTATAAGGTGTATAAGTAAATTGCCATATATATTATTTTTATGAAAGTTTTGATTTAAAATATTGAGTTTGGAGATTATAAGGTGTACAAGGAAATTTCCATGTATATTATTTCAATAAAAGTCTTGATTTAAAATATAGATTTTGCAGATTATAAGGTGTACAAAAAGACTTGATGTTTTGTGTGAAAAATATTTTGTGAAGATCTTATAAAAGGTTGTGGTAACCTAACCCTTGATATTGGCAAAGAGTTTGATCTTGTTAAAATAGGTTTTGAAGTCTTATTTTTATCAAGTAAAAGGTATGGGCACATTATTCCTTGGTTGAAGTAATTGAATGGTTGAGATTTTATGAAAACAAGATTGGAGTGAAAAGGACTTGGTTAAGTTTTTCTTTGTGATTTTGTTGAGTTGATGAGTTTTTTGAAAAGGAAGTAAATGCTATAAACCTTTTTTGATAAAAATTGTTGAATATTTTGAGTGAGTGAATGAATACTTGATTTTTTGTGTGATTGAGATCCCTTATTGTTGAGTTTGAAGATTGGATTAGGGTTTGAAATATCATGAGTATCATTGTTATGTGAGGTTTGCTTGACAAGCATTTTTTTTTAAGTGATTGGTTGAGTAAATAACTTGAACTAGGGTTTGAAAAGATCATGAGTATCATTTTTATTAGGATTACGTGATAAGCATTGTTGTTGAAGTGATTGGTTGAGTAGATTTGGTTGAGCCTATTCAAGTAGATGTGTTAAAGTGATAGTTCAAGTTCTGTGAAACAAATTGTTCCATATTATAATTTGATTTGAGAAAGAGATTGAGTGTTTGTAAGTGTGAAACATATTGAGTCTCTAAAAAATCTCTATATGTTTATGTGGTAAAAAGAGAGATTGAAAGTGATTGAGCATTGTTGTGAATGTGAAGCATATTGAGTCTCTAACAATTCTCTATATGTTTCTATGAGATTGAACAAGTTCTAGTGAGGATTTTTTGAGTAGATTTGAGGTAAGTATTTGAGAAGACTTGTGCACATATTGGTGTGAGCTTTTGTAGAAGCTTACGATACAAAATTGAGGACAAAGATTATTTAGCAGATTGGACAAGTTTGAGTGAGGACTTTTTGAGCAGATTGGACAAGTTATAGAGAGGACTTGTGGACAAATTAGTGTGAGATTTTTTGGAAGTTTACAAGGTATATTTGAGATAATTCTTTGAGAATACTTATGAGTAGAGTTGATTGATTGATTTGTTCAAACCTTGGGTTAAGGTTTGGATCATATCCAGTAGATTTTATTTGTGATTGAGTCAAGCTTTGTGTTAAGGCTTCTAAAAGACTTTTCACAAATCTACCTTGTAAGCTTCCATAAAAGCTCACACTAATCTATCCACAAGTCCTCTCTAGAACTTGTCAAATATTCTCAACAAGTCCTCACTCAAACCTGTCCAATATGCTCAATAATATTTGTCCTCAATTTTGTATTTTAAGCTTCCACAAAAGCTCACACCAATCTATCCACAAGTCTTCTCAAAGACTTACCTCAAATCTGCTCAACAAGTCCTCACTAGAACTTGTTCAATCTCATAGAAAAATATAGAGAATTGTTAAAGACTCAATATGCTTCACATTCACAACAATGCTCAATCACTTTCAATCTCTTTTTAACACATAAACATATAGATTTTTGTTAGAGACTCAATATTTTTCACACTTACAAACACTCAATATCTTTCTCAAATCAAATTAGAATATGGAAAATTTTATTTTATAGAACTTGAACTATCACTTTAACACATCTACTTGACTAGGCTCAACCAACTCTACTCAACCAATCACTTCAACAATAATGCTTATCAAGTAATCCTCACATAAAAATGATACTCATAATATTTTCAAACCCTAGTTCAATTTCTTCACTCAACCAATGACTTCAACAACAATGCTTATCCAGTAAACCTCACATAACAATGATACTCATTATCTTTCAAACCCTAATCCAATATTCAAACTCAACAACAAGGGATCTCAATCACACAACAATGAAGTATGCATTCACTCACTCAAAATCTCCAACAATGTTTATCAAACAAGGTTTATAGCATTTACTTCCATTTTAGAAAACTCATCAACTCAACAAACTCACAAAGGAAAACTTAACCAAGTCCTTTTCACTCCAATATTATTTTCATAAAATCTCAACCATTCAATTACTTAAACCAAGTAAGAATGTGCCCATACCTTTTACTTGATAAAAGGAAGACTTCAAAACCTGTTTTAACAAGATCAAACTATTTGCCAATCTCAAGGGTTAGGTTACCACAACCTTTCATAAGATATTCACAAAATAATTTTCACACAAAACATCAAGTCCTTTTGTACACCTTATAATCTCCAAACTCAATATTTTAAATCAAAACTTTCATCAAAATAATATACATGGCAATTTCCTTGTACACCTTATAATCTCCAAACTCAATATTTTAAATCAAAACTTTCATCAAAATAATATATATGGCAATTTCCTTGTACACCTTATAATCTCCAAACTCAATATTTTAAATAAAAACTTTCATAAAAATAATATCTATGGGAAGGTCATAAAAATAATATCTATGGGAAGGTCATAAAAATAATGACCTTCCCATAGATCCAAATGTCTCGTCCACACCCACTTTGATTCAGTCTCCCTTGTCCAAAGGCAAGGCTGCAATGACCTTTCCAAACTCACCCATCGATTCTGGTCCCTCTCACCTTCCTCTTCCCTTCCCACCCCTTCCCCCGACTCAGAATCATCCTCTTTCCCTTTCCCCGACTCAGAATCATCCTCTTTCCCTTTCCCCTGAGTCTGTTGCCCTGTGCCAGTCTCCCCGCTCTCCATCCCCCCATCGGCCTGCCCCTGGGACTGACACCAACGATATTCTCCAAACATCCAGCCCTCTCAAATCTCCCATTCCTGCACCCAAAGCTGACGTCAACAAAGAACAGAAAAGGGGACGTCCGTCAAATGCAGAAAAGCTTGCCAAAGTAGCTGAGATTGAAACGGCTGATGGCTCTGTGCCTACCTCCTTGGGCCCTATTTCTGAACAACCCACCCACCAAGACATGGATGAAGTTAGACCTAAACTTACTCCATCTCAAGGGAGAGGCAGAGGTCGCAAAGCAAACCCCAAGTCAACTCGATGAAGTTCGTCTCTTGGAATGTCAGAGGCCTCAATGGAACTGCTAAACAGAGGACTGTCAAATCAGTAAGAAAAAACCTAAAACCAAATATCATGTTTCTTCAAGAATCCAAACTGGACGAGATTAGCAGCACTCAAGTTTGCAAGATAATCTGGGAAGACAGCAATTTTGCCTTTTGTCCCTCCTCAGGGGCATCTGGGGGTCTCCTTTGTTTGTGGGATCCGACAACTATTGAGGGGAGAGTGCTTTCAGTCTCTGACAGAACCATCAACATTTTGTTCACCAATAAAGCCACTAACCTCCAATGGATCGCCACCAATGTTTATGGACCAAACAGTCCTGTCAACAGAAGATTGTTGTGGGATAACATCTCTGCAATGCGCAATAACTTTCCTGACTTTCCATGGATGCTCTGTGGCGATTTCAATGCTCCCCTTCACCTGTTTGACAAGCAAGGAGGCAATCCGATCACTAGCAGCTGCATTGAAGATTTCAGCGATTTTGTCAACCTCAACGAGCTAATGGACATGCCACTCCAAGGATCCAACTACACTTGGAGCAACAGAAGGGTGGGCATTCATCACATCCAAATTTGGCTTGACATATTTCTCTTATCCAAAGAACTCATTCCTATTTTTGGCGATGCCAGGCTTCATAGCCACCCAAAAATTGGATCCGATCACAACCCCTTAATTCTGGATTGTTCCCGCCCCTAGCAAATCTTCAAAACCCCTTTCAGGTTTGAAAATATGTGGCTCACCCATCCAGATTTAGGTCGGTGTATTCGACAATGGTGGCAGCAAAACCATTGTCCAAACCCTCTCACGAATCTGTTCCTCAAACTCAAAGCGGTCAAGCTCAAGCTGAAATGCTGGAATAGGGAGGTTTTTGGCAATCTCTTTACCAAAAAAAAGCATCTGATGGATGAGCTCAAAAGGGTGGAAAATCTGATTCAGGGAGGAGATCAGAGGGTCAAAACTTTCATGGAAGAAAAAAGCCTCCTTTCAAACTTTCACAATGCCTTGGCTAAGGAAGAGTCCTACTGGAGGCAAAAATCCAGAAGCCTCTGGCTCAAAGAAGGAGACACCAACACGAAGTTTTTCCATGCTTCCACCATGCGCCACAGAGGCTCAAATAAAATCTCTGAGTTGACCAAGGCTGATGGAACCATTGTCTCTGACATCCATGCCATCAGACAGGAAGTTGTGCGCCACTTCCAGGAAATCCTTGGTCCAAGTGTTGACTGCCACCCCCGCACTGCAAGTTCTCTGCTACAGAACATACCAAAGTTGGTGTCTAACGATGACAATGGGAAATTGCTCCAATTCTTCACTGAAGAGGAGATCAAAGAAGCTCTGTTTGCAATGGAACCTGATAAGGCCCCTGGACCCGATGGCTTCCCACCCCGGTTTTTTCAACACTTTTGGGATATTGTGGGCCCAGATGTCGTTGTTGCGGTTAAATTCTTCCAGAGAGCCAAAAATATGCCGAGAGAAGCCAATTCCACCTTCATTGTTTTAATTCCCAAGTCCAATGATCGTGCTTCTCTCTCCGACTTCAGACCTATTAGTCTCTGTAGTGTCATCTACAAACTTATCACCAAAGTTTTGGCAAACAGGTTGAAAGACATCCTTCCCTCCATCATCGACCAGTGCCAAGGGAGCTCGGTCAAAGGCAGATTCATTGCTGATGGAGTGATAACCGTCCATGAATTGGCCCACTCGACATCTAAAAATAAAAAACCCAGTATGTTCCTTAAGCTTGACATGAACAAGGCTTTTGATCGGGTTTCTTGGAAATTCTTGTTCGAGGTCCTAGAGAAGTTTGGGTTTCACAAAGAATGGATCAAGATGGTTCGTGAATGTATCTCTACTGCTTGGTTCTCTATTCTTATCAATGGTTCACCCGTTGGTTTCTTCCAGAGTTTCAAAGGCATCCGTCAAGGGGACCCTCTGTCACCCTTCCTCTTCATCATTTTGGCCAAAACCCTTGGAAGAACCCTTACTGCTGCTTGCAATAGTGGACTCGTCTCCGGGATCAAACCAGCCTCAACAACCAATGCCATATCTCATCAACAGTTTGTGGATGATACTATTCTATCCTCTCATGCCTCTATTCCCGAAGCAAAAATCATTAAGAACATTCTTGATTCTTATGAAGAGGCGGCTGGCCAGAAAGTCAATTATCACAAAAGCAAGCTATACTTTCTCAATACTCCCATCCACAGGAAAAACAGGATTGCTGAGATCCTTGGGTGTATCATTGGGAGCCTCCCAACTACTTATCTTGGATTACCACTTTTCCACGGCAAATCGGTCTCAGCTATGTGGAACCCTGTTTTAGATCGCCTCAATAAGAAACTTGCAGGTTGGAAAAGCTCAATGCTCAGTCAGGCAGCCAAAGCCACTCTGGTCCAGGCTTGCCTGCAAAGTATTCCAATTTTTTTCTTATCTATCTTCAAAGCTCCAGCTTCCATCTGTCAAAGAATTGAGCAAATCCAACGTAGATTCCTTTGGGCGGGAAACGAAAACAAGAATAAATTTTCACTTGTTGCCTGGGATAGGGTCTGTTCCAAGAAAAAGGATGGAGGACTCGGATTCAGGGACATCAAGTGGATGAACATGGCCCTTATTGCCAAGCAGTCCTGGAGACTTACCATCAATGAAAAAGTCACTTGGATCGACATCATCAAAGCTAAGTACCTCCATCAGGTTCCCTTTCTGGGAGAGCACAACCTTCCTAGCGGATCTCATTTTTGGAATGGCGTCACCAAAACAAGGAAGATCATCAGGGAAGGCTTAAGGTGGTGCCTTGGAACTGGAATGACCATTCATTTCTGGGATGATCCGTGGATCCGTGACAAACCTCTCAGCCAAGATCCACATCTTGCAGTGCTCAAGACGGTTATCGAAGCCACCTTTGGGGATAAGGTGTGTCATTTCATTAACCCAGGTATTACAAGACCTGAATGGAAACACCTAGCTCTTAATGGGCCTAGACATATCACCGAGGTGCTCAGGTGGTTACAAAACTTGCTGAGGACTTGCATCATCCCCAACTCTCACAAAGATGATTCCATGGTCTGGAACCTTGAAGATTCAGGGAATTTCACTGTTAAATCAGCTTACTACAGTCAAGAAACTCCCAATGATGGTCTGGACTTATTCAATCAGGTCTGGGTTCCCAAGATCATTCCCAAGGTCAAATTATTTTGCTGGTTGGCCATCCAAAATAGAATCCTCACCACTGACAACTTGATAATCAGAGGGTTACTCATTCCCAATTGGTGCATCCTGTGTAAAAATGCCTGTGAGTCAACTTCGCATGTTTTTTTGGAATGTCCCTTCTCTCTTGCAGTGCTCAACCAGGTTCTTAACACCTTCGACATCTCCGCAGCCCTCCCCCATTCCATTCCCCTCCTTTTTCAGCAATGGCCCCGACCTTTCAAGAGCAATCAACTTAAATTCATGTGGCAAGCTTGCCTTCACATCTTCCTGTGGCAGATTTGGCTTGAGAGGAATGCCAAAATTTTCAAAAACCAAGCCACTGATAAGAAGATTTTTGTCACCAAAATCTTGGCCCTTGCTGTGGAGAATGCCTCTCTTGTCTCGTCTTCCAAACCCCCCCTCCTGGCCTTGAATCGGACCTAACAAAATTTTTCAATCTTTCCAATTTCTTTGCTACACCCCGTACTTCTGTTGACAGGTCTGTTATCAAGTGGGTCTTACCTCCTACTAGGTGGCACAAGCTTAATTTCGATGGTGCGGCCAAAGGCAACCCAGGAGCGACCGGCGAAGGAGGAATTCTCAGAAATCACAGAGGAGAAATAATTTTGGCCTTTGCCCAGAACCTGGGAATTCAATCTAACAATATGGCAGAGGCTCGGGCTCTGCTTCAAAGCTTGATTCTCTTGGAAGGCTTGACCATCAATAAACTTATCATAGAAGGAGACTCACTGCAATGTATCAACTGGCTCAATGGGACTGTTGTGCCTCCCTGGGCCCTTGTTTCGATTTTCCAAGAATGCAAGGCACTAATTGGCCTTTACCCAGAATTAGTCATTAAACACCAGTACCGGGAAGGAAACAAAGCTGCGGACTGGCTTGCTAACAAGGGAGTTGGCGAATCTGACATTCATGTTTGGAGAGACTCCTTTCCCATTGGCCTAAGGGATGCTTCTACAAGTACCAATGTCTGCACAATGTGAGTGGTTGGCAGGGGACCGGGTTTGTTTGCTCTTGGAACTGGTCAAGTTTTCGTGCCCTTTTTTCCTTCTTCTCCCCCTTCGATAGCGTTTTGGCAACTTGTCGTGATATCGTGATACTTTTCACCGCTGGTCACGAAATTTCAGCATGTCGCGATATCGCGACATCCCTTTTCCCTCTGGCCGCGAGGTTGCTTCTTGTCGCGATATCGCGACACTTTTTTCTCCTTCGGACGTGGTCTTGCAACTTGTCGCGATATCGCGACACTTTTTCTCTCCGGCCGCGGTCTTACAACTTGTCGCGATATCGCGACACTTTTTCTCTTCGGCCGTGATTTTGCAACATGTCGCGATATCGCGACACTTTTTCTCTTCGGGAGCGTTTTTGCAACATGTCGCGATATCGCGACACTTTTTCTCTTCGGGAGCGTTTTTGCAACATGTCGCGATATCGCGACACTTTTTCTCTTCGGGAGCGTTTTTGCAACATGTCGCGATATCGCGACACTTTTTCTCTTCGGGAGCGTTTTTGCAACATGTCGCGATATCGCGACACTTTTTCTCTTCGGGAGCATTTTTGCAACATGTCGCGATATCGCGACACTTTTTCTCTTTGGGCGCATTTTTGCATCATGTCGCGATATCGCGACACTTTTTCTCTCCGGCTGCGGTCTTCCTTCTTGTCGCGATATCGCGACACTTTTTCTCTTCGGCTGTGGTCTTCCTTCTTGTCGCGATATCGCGACACCTTTTCTCTTTGGCAGCGGTCTTCCATCTTGTCGCGATATCACGACAATTTTTCACTTCGGCTGAGGTCTTCCATCTTGTCGCGATATCGCGACAATTTTTCTCTTTGGCAGCGGTCTTCCATCTTGTCGCGATATCGCGACACTTTTTCTCTTCGGCTACGGTCTTCCATCTTGTCGCGATATCGCGACACCTTTTCTCTTCGGCTGCGGTCTTCCATCTTGTCGCGATTTCGTGACACCTTTTCTCTTTGGCAGCGGTCTTCCATCATGTCGCGATTTCGTGACACCTTTTCTCTTCGACAGCGGGCTTCCATAAATGTCATGATTTCGTGACTCTTTTTCTCTTCGATAGCGGTCTTACTTCTTGTCATGATTTCGTGACACCTTTTCTCTTCGGGCGCGATGTCTCTTCTTGTCATGATTTTGTGACACCTCTTCTGCCCGATCGCGGTTTTGTTTCATGTCGCGATTTCGTGACTCTTCTTCTCTTCTGGCTCCAACCCATCAACTTGTCGCGATATCGCGACACTTCCTTTCTTCTGGCAGCAACCTTGCAATTTGTCATGATTTCGTGACACCTTCCCTCCTTCGGCTCGATGGCGCTTCTTGTCACGATTTCGTGACATCCCTTCTTCTCTTGGCTGCAACGGTGCTTCTTGTCGCGATTTCGTGACATCACCAAACTGGTCGCGTTTTCGTGACTCCTTTCCTCGTGGGAAGGTTTGCTCGCTCTTTGATCTTTAGACCATCTCGGTCGCTCTAGTTTTCATGTAATTCCTCTTGTACAAGGTTCAGGGACCTTTCAACACCCTTTCAACCAATCAAAAAATATATATATGGCAATTTTCTTGTACACCTTATAATATCCAAACTTAATAATAAAATTCACCACATACAAAAATCACAATGAAAACAATTAATATTTTCACCTTATAACTCCCTATCCATAAAAATTAAACTTTAATTCTTGCATACCTTTTTAACCCTTCACTGGTTTTGGCAACTATCACCATGGCTTGGGCCCTCCAAGGGCTGTGTTACCATGTGAGACACCCTATGATATCCTTCCAACGCTTTGACGCCGTCGATTACGACTTCGGCCCTCCAAGGGATGTGTCCTCGTGGTGCTTAGCTTCCAACGATTTGGCATAAAACACGGTGATCAAAAACCTTAGGTGCCAAACAAAATTTTGGTGCTTCCCCTTAATGATTTTGATTGCAGGAGTCAAACCACAATCATGCCACAAGTAAATCCTCACCACTTTCAACCTTCTTCTTGCTTTATTGTTATCGGTGATAGCCAATATTTGTGTCATCTAGAAAGCTCTCAATCCTCACACAAAGAACGAAAATGTTCCCTCCCTTTCGGATGCAACAATGATATAGTACTAAGTTTATTTTAATACAAGAAGTAAAATTAAGTAGTTAGGAATATAAGGATGCTTTTAAAAATATTTGGAATATGGGGGATTGTCTAGCAGTTTATTATATAGGAGCTTCTAACAATATTGCAACGATATGGGACAAATACAAATGGAATAGATGTTGATAGAAGAAAAAAATAATTCACTACTTGAGGATTATATAAAAAAGAGAAAAACATAAAATTTGGGGTTGTAAATATATTTTCTCCAACTATAGTTACTCCTTCTTAAATATTCTGGAAGGACCTTAGCATATTTTTGTCAAACACAATGATGATTCATAATTGTGATCTATGGATTCTTGGGGGTGATTTCAACACAATTCTATCTCCTTTGGAAAATAAGGATGATACTCTTGGATGGTCTAAATTAATGTAGAATTTTATTTTATTTTTCAAATCAAATTACCTTTGGGATATTATTTATTTAGGTTTTCAATATACATGGGATAATAGGCACATTGAGCAAACTCATATAGTAGAAAGATAGATAACACATGGTTGCAAGTAGAATATACAATCTCTTCACATATTTTATTGTGAATAGGATAATATCACAAAGCCATTATTTTGACTTGTGATTAATCAATAATTGTCATACAAATCTATTTTTCTTTCAGTCTATGTGGCTCCAACACCTTGATCTCTTCTAATAGTTATATTATGGTAAGATGAAACAAGGTTTGAAGAATAATATATCTATCTATCTATATATATATATATATATATATATATATATATATATATATATATATATATATATATATATATATATATATATATATATATATATATATATATATATATATATGCATGTATATATATACACATGTATATAGGATCATATCACAAAGTCATTCTTTTGACTTATTATTTAGTCAAAAATGGTCATCTAAATTTATTTTGCTTCAAGTCTATGTAGCCCCAACACCTTGATCTCTTCTAATGGTTATGTTATGGTGAGATGAAGCAAATTTTGAAGGATAATATATATATATATATATATATATATATATATATACATATTATCCTTCAAAATTTGCTTCATCTCACCATAACATAGATATAGAGATATATATACATATACATATACATATATATAGACATAGATATAGATATACATGTATGTATATATAGATATATGTGTGTGTGTGTGTGTATATATAGATATACATGTATGTATGTATAGATAGATAGATATATAGATAGATAGATAAATATAGATATGCATGTATATAGGATCATATCATAAAGTCATTCTTTTGACTTATGTTTTAGCCAAAATTGGTCATCCAAATCTATTTTGCTTCTGATCTATGTGGCCCCAACACCCCGATCTCTTCTAATAGTTATGTTATGGTGAGATGAAGCAAATTTTGAAGGATAATATATATATATATATATATATATATATATATATATATATATATATATATATATATATATATATCCTTCAAAATTTGCTTCATCTAACCATAACATAGATATAGAGATAGATATTTATATACATATACATATATATAGGCATAGATATAGATATACATGTATGTATATATAGATACATGTATGTAAGTATGTATGTATGTATATATACATAGACATAGATATAGATATACATACATAGACATACATCTATGTATATACATACATAAATGTATGTCTATGTATATATACATGTATATCTATGTTTATGTATATAATATATATACATATGTACATACATGTACTTTTATATCTATATCTATGTCTATATATATAGATATTAGGTTTTTTCAAAATATGAAATATTTAAAGAAGCAAATAAAGATTTAGAATATAAATAGTAAAACATTGTGCTACAGTAGTTAGGTTGTGAAGCAGATCGGTGCAATTTTTAGGTTTCAGAGGAGCATTACAGAGGAGGTAGATGAGCATTGCAGAGAGAATATCTGGCCAAGTTTTAAAGTGAATATGTGAAGCATTGTGCTATAGTAGTTAGGTTATGAAGCAGATCAGTGCAATTTTTTAGGTTTTAGAGGAGCATTGTAGAGGATGCAGATGAGCGTTGCATAAGATGAGCGTTGTAGAGAAGGTGGATGCTTGGCCAAGTTGTAAAGTGGATTTGTGAAGCACTGTGCTATAGTAGTTAGGTTGTGAAGCAGATCGATGCAATTTTTTAGGTTTCAAAGGAGCATTGCAAAGAAGGTAGATGAGATTTGCAGAGAAGGTGGATGTCTAGTTGGGTAGCTTTGACCCCATTTTTGAAGAAGCTAAGTCTGTGAAGGTGGATATATTTGACTCTCATGATCCCTCCTTTTCATTTGAATAGGAGTGGTATCCTAGTAAACACAAAGGTAGGACGAGACTTGTGGAGGGGTACCCCATCCCCCCTAGTGCACCTTCATATGCAAAAGTGGTCACTAGCATTAATGGAGGATCTGACACCCTCTTTGATATTTCTCCTATGTCAAACCAGATCCATATCCCCAATAGCTTGATTGATAATATACTAAAATATGGGTTGTGGAATATTGTGGAAAAATTCCAAGGTAGGAGGCCAGATATTGATACTCTAAGGATATGGGCTTTGGTAATATGGAGACCTATCGGTTCTCTTGAAATTTTGGCCATCCCAAGAAATTTCTTCCTTATCAGGCTCAACTGTGAGGAGGATTCCAAGCGAATCTTGGAAGGGGGGCCATGGTTTTTTGGCAAACAATGTTTATTTTTGTATAAAAGAGCCCCAGATTTTAATCCCCTAACACAAAGCATTAATATTATCCCACTATGGTTCAAGCTACCAGAATTCCCACTTCATCTTTGGCATGCGAGCATATTTTAAGTTATTGCCAAGACATTTGGAGATTTGATTTCCTTCGATCAAACTACCATTTCTAAATCTTGAATGCTCTATGTTAGAATGCGTGTGATGGTATATATTGAGAAGGATCTGCAAATATCTATTGAGATATTTTCTAACCTTGGCACCTGGATTCAAAACATTGAATATGAAAATAAACCCCAAGTTTACCAGGAGTGTGGCAAGGGAGGGCACCATAAGAGCATATGTTCCCTACATCCTAAAGCTCTGAGAACTTTGGAAAGACGTAAGGAAAATAGTAAGAAACTCAATGAAAAGTGGGTGCCTAAGCGAAACCCTCAAAACTTGAAAGGAAAATATCAGATTTATATTTCTCAAGTTGTGCTCAGTGAGAAATTATAGGAGGAAGCCCTTCTTCCATCAAACATGTTTGATGAAGAGAAGTTGAATAGGGTTCCTATGAAGAGAAGGAAAGTAATCCTAGTAGTAGGGGATATTGTTCAACTTCCTAAATTTGGGGAGAGTGGAGAAGAGGTAAGTCCCTTTGACTGTCTTGACATGGATGATCCGACTCTTCAACAGTTAATGGAAAGCTCTCTAGCCTCTTCAAAACCTATGTTTGAGAAAGGCTCTCTAGGTCCGAAGACCAAAAGTCACAGGAAAGCTCGTATTGATGTAGGGGTCAAAAGGAAAGTGGGGAGACCTAGCAATAGAGTGCTTAGGAAAATGGAGATTGACTCTAAAATTGCTAACGAAGTACAACCCCTTCTAACATATAGTTTTGAGGCTCTGCATCCTGGAGAGAATGAGGTTATTCCAATCATGGAGACTTGGAACAAATGTGTTTAGAAGTGTGGTCTAAAAAAATGATTTCTTTCTTTGGAGGTCAAAAAATGTTGGTAGGCCTCCCAAGACCTCATTGAGATAGGCTTCCAACAAGTGATTTTTGGTTGTTTTTGTTTCAGTTGTTTTGTAGGCCATATATTATTGTTTTAAATCTACTCTAGTTTTAAATAGGATTCTTGGCTCTCTGGTTCTTTGAGCACCCCTAGGTTCCAATGGTGAGGTCTAGTTCCCAGATTTAAGGCCCTAGTGGTGGGCGGGATCTTCAAATTTTGAACTTTGAATTTGAATGTAGCTCTAGGTGGGATTTTCAAATTCTAATTTTAAATCTCAAATTTGAATGTTGTTTTGGGTGTGGGTTTCTCCTATGTTGGCCCCTTTTGCTAGCTGGTTATTTTATCATGATAATCTCTCAAAAAAATAATGTAAATATCTTGGTGATATTTAAAATATAAACTCAAAACTTTATAAGAGATGGTAGAAATCAATGGGATGGACCTAGATTCTTATATACAAGAAAACAAAAACTTTTTGGTGATATTTTAAAGATAAACTCATGTCTATATGTATATATATATATACATAGGTTTTTTCAAAATATGAGATATCTAAAGGGGCAAATAAATATTTAGAATGCAAATATTTTGGTGATATTTTAAATATAAACTCAAAACTTTATAAAATATGGTATAAATCAATGGGATGGACCAATATTCTTATATACAAGAAAACAATATATATGTATGTATGTATGTATGTATGTATGTGTGTGTGTGTGTGTTTGTGTATCACCAAAATATTTGCATTCTAAATATTTATTTGCCCCTTTAGATATTTCATATTTTGAACAAACCTATATATATTATTACATCAATATACATACATAAATCCATCTTTATTACATCAGTATACATAAAAATATTGTGTCTTTTATTTCTTAGGAACTGATGTAATAAATAAAATAATATATGTATATATGGCATGAATTCCCAAGAAAGAAAAGATAAAATATTTTAATGATTTTCATCCATTTAGCCTTTGTAATTTGATTTATAAGATCATTTTAAAATTTATGGCAAGCAAGTTGAAAAGCATTATATATTTGGTTTTGATCAAGGTTGATGCCAATGGATTATATGTTGTTATAGCACTCCAAACTATTATATTTTTATCAATGGTTCCATTTTTGGATACTTTAAGTCATCCTATGAACTCATCCAAGGTGATGCACTATCTTCTTATTTATTTATTATTCTTATGGAGGCATTAGGGAGATCTTTCTCAAGGGTAAAAATTGAAGGAAAAACCAAAGGTATTCAAGTTGCAATAAATGGTACCTTCAAATATCATCTTCAATTTTTTGATAATACTTTTTTTTATCATCCCTCAATCACTGAGGATATGGGGTTTAAATTAATATTATAATTCTATGAAAAGCTATTGGATAATTGTTTAATATTACAAGATTAGGAATTTTTATTAAAATTGCCAAATGTTTACAATAAATTATTATGGAGATTTTGGGGTTTAAAATTAAAAAAATTTGTTCAACCTACTTGGGTATTCCTTTGTCTCATAAATAAAATAAAAAATAACATTGTGACTCATGTTTGGATAGAATGAAAGCTTATTTGGAAGTTTGTAAAGGTAACTTCTTAAGCATGGTGATAAGAATACGACACAAAGGTAAAAATTGCTCTTTGAGATTGACATGGTGACAACAAAAGACTCATTTGCAATTTTGATGAAAATCCAAACTATGAAGGAGGTAAGTATTCCTCTTCTTACATTTATATATGGTTTAGAAGAATTTTGTCGACTGGAATCATGAAGTGCATGCAGTGAAGCTAGGGTTTACAAAGTGAAGCATATAGGAATAAAATCGAAGGGGTGAAAGAAGTTACTTTGCTAGTGAGAAATATTTTCGTGCATGTGAACAATAGTTTAAAGAATTTTGTTAGCTAGAATCATGGAGTGCAATTCGCAAATTTTAGAGTTTGCAAAGTGAACCAAAGAGAAAATTTTAAAAAACGTAAGAAATGACAGTATTTTATTTTTCTTGAAACTAGAGTGTACTTAGATCTATTCATGTTAATAAAATGAATGTGGGTCTAGTTCTTGACTGATATCTTTCAAAAAATGACACAATAAGCATCAACAATTTTTAGAACCGAAGTATGCTAAAATCTATTTGTGTGAAGAAAATAAAGGTGGGATAGCAATATTTCTAGAACTAGAGCATGGAAAAGGTGAAAGGGGTTACTTTGATAGGGAGGAAAAAAAAAATCATGTGAATGGTTGTTTGAAGAATTTTATCGATTGAAATCATGGAGTACATGTAGCAAAGCTAAGGTTTACAAAGGTAAAATATTAACCTTGGTTTTATTTAGTATTTTTAAATAGTAGTATAGATTAGAAAATTAGTTTCTTGTTTGAGGGAGAATGAAGAGGAACCTTTGAACTTCTTAGAGGACCCATTTGAGGGGCAACACATATTTTCAACTCCAAGGACCAGAGGTCCCATTTATGGATAAGACTTAGAAGTTTAGAACTAAGGGCCCTTGGGGTTTTTGAGTGGCCTGAATAATACTACATGTCATAAAAATTTAGTGGATAGAGGGAATTCTATGTTAGTAGGTTCAGATCATGTTAGTTGTCCTATTGACTGCTCACTCTTAGGTATCTCTATACACCCTACTCAAGTGATGGGTCTAATTAATGAGCAAGTACTTGATTATGAAGAAAAAAACTTGAGCAGGTTCCCAATAGCCCAGACTCCTTTTGCCTGACAAAGTTTTCTTTGTTTGGTTTTGGTTTTATTGGTAAAGTTCTTGATTTAGAGGCCCTAAGTGGAGTGGGTCCAAAGTTTCAATCAACACATACTATAAATCTTATTACTAAAGTGCACAAGACACACAATTTGTTAAAAAGAGAAGGTCAAAGATCAAAATGGTACTTGGGGAAGACCTAAGGATGGAACAGGTTCTAGATTTTTTGGATAAGGCCCTTATTGGAAAGTTGAATGAACATCAAATAGTTGATAATACACTAAATAAGTGGTTGTATAAGGTATGGGTCTCAATTTTAGGATATGAGTCGATTTTTCACTTACTTGTCAAAGGATGGATATGTTTCCTTTTTTGATCTAAGGAAGATGCATAAAAAATTATGGGAGGTCATTGGTATAGGGGGTCTTAGTTTTTAGCTTTGAAGGCTTAGGCAGCTTGCTTTGATCCTAGGACTAAATTTGCTAGGAGAATATTGATCTGGGTGAAACTTCCAAGTCTACCAATGGAGTTATGGTCAAAAAGAGCTTTGAAAGAAATTAGAGATCATTAGGTAAAACCTTGGATATATATGTTTCTTTTAAATATGGTTTTTTTGGTCTATATCTCAGGTTTTTGTTGATATGGATATCATTAAAGTTTTACCAAACTATATGGATATAGTTGTGGGGAATACAGTTCATAATAAAATTTTGGACTATATGAAGATTCCTTTTATATGTTCTTGTTGTCATGTTTATCAATATATTGTTAAGGAATATACTCAATATTTTGCACAAATTTTTTGAAGAAAACAAATGACTAGTGGTGATTTCAAGTTAGTTAACAACAATCATGAGATACCTATTTTTTATAACTCAATAGTGCTCCCTGATTTAGCACAAAAAAGCAAAAATTATGTTGTTGAACCTAGAACCATATGATTGGAGGAGGAAGAAGTTTTAGGCCTAGCTTTGTCTCCATTTCACTATTCATAGGTTGTTATAGAAGAAGATAGAGTTATAAAGGAATTTATGAAAGGGTTGGAACCTAATTGTATTAAGTTTATTGGTCGGTGATATAATACTTATGAAACTTATTATCCAATGCAAGTGGAGAATAATCTAAATTACGTAATAAATAAGTATGGACACTTCCTTATGAATCTCCAAAGATAAGACCCAAGGACAAGGACTTTTCTATGGGTTTGGACAATGGATTGGTAATCTCAAACACATTGAATAGGGATTGTGATCCAAAAATTTTCACTATTGGGAGAAGTTCTTCTGACATACTAGGTGACTCTTCTAGGGAGGTATCTATTTCAAAGGATGGTTTGGAGATTTGTTTCTCTTGTAGATATTTGTTACATTCTAGGAAAAGAGAATCGAAGTTGAGAACTTGTTTAGGTGCTGTAATGTTAGGGTTAGGTTTGGACCTTATAAAGGACTCTTTCACTTCCTTGATAGGTAGAAAATATTTTTTTTCATGCAAAAGAGAAGGCTTTGAGGGAAATTCAGCAAGGTAAACAAAAATCTATCAAAGGGGTCCTTGGAGCGATACAAAACCCCTCTAAAATGTTTAAATTATCTTGTTATCCCTTAATATCTAAGGTATTGGTAGTCCCTCTAAAACACTTGCCTTAGCCAATTTGGTGGAGATTCATAATCCAATGTTATACTTCTATAAGAAACCATTGGATGAGTATAAAATTCATTAAAGGGTTAAGTAAATTGCTTAGGCACTAGGATTTCTTGGCCCTAGATGTTATTAAAAATTTAGGGGGTGTTTTGACTAGTTAGAAGAACTCAATATCCTTAATTAATTCTCCCTTTATGGTTTTAGGCTTGTGAGCCAAATTATTTTTTAAAGATTTGGGTTTGAGGTTATCGGTTATTAATTATTATTGTCCCTATGAAGATAGGCAGGTCTTCTAGGATGGTTTTTCTCTCAAAGGTGTGTTAGGGATGAAATATTTATCATTGGTGGGGATTTAAATTTTACTATGAATAGAAGTGAGGTATGGGAATAATCTGCAAGACTTGGTAGAATTGCAGATTACTTCTAACATAATATTGAAGAAGTTGGTTTAATTGATTTGGAACCAATAAATTTATTGCCTACGTGGAGAAATAATAGATATGGAGAAGTTGGGATCTCAAAGAGTTTGGATAGGATTTTTCTCTTAGAGTCATTATACAACAAAATAAACAGAAAACAATCATGGGTTGAGACTGGAGGTGGCTAGAATCATTCTCCTATACTTCTTCAATTTTAAAGTCAAGAGGCAAAACCTGTCAATCCTTTTAAGCTCAATCTAATTTCATTGGAGGAAGAGGGATTTTAGAAACTAATTAAAAAACAACATATCGATTATGACCAAAGTTCTAGGTTATCGATGAGTTTTTAATTTGTTGTTGCTTTAAAAAACTTAAAAGGAGTCGTGGAATCTTAAATTGCAGTTAAAAATGAGAGTATGGGTAGAGATATTAAGTTGGTGGAGAAGGAAATTTCATAAATTCATTAAAAGAATAAGGCTAGTTTTTTTAAAGAGAAGGAGAAAACAAGATTGGTTGAACTAGAAGTTAAGAATAATAAATTCTTGGAGTGGAGGGAAGTTGAATGGAGAATGAAAGGTAGAGTTGTATGGTTAAAAAAATATGATGAAAATACTAAGTTTTTAAATAATTTTTCTAATCATAAGAAGAATGTCAGCACTATTTGGAAGATGCAAAATGAAGAAGGGATCCTCATTAGGATTTTCTCTGAGTTAGCAGATTTGAGAGTAAAATATTTTCAATCCATATACAAAGAACCTGGTAGAGTCTACATTGAGGAAATTTTAAATTTGACTACTTTCTTCCCAAGTTTTTTTATAGAGGAGGATAATTTGTTACTTATGAAAGAGGTCACAAAGGAAGAAATGAAAGCAATCCTGACTTATTTTAAAAAGGATAAAATTTTGAGTCCTATTGGATGGTCTATAGAGTTTTTCGTAGTTTTCTATGATCTTTTTTAGGAGGATCTTCTCATAGTAATGGAGGAAGTCAAGTTGAGTGCTCAATTTTGGGGGATTTTAACTCCAATTTTTTAGCTTTGATTCCCAAAAAGTAGAAGCCTAAAATATTTGATGAATTTAGACTTATTTTCTTATATGACTGTATCTATAAAATCACTACAAAGATTCTCGTTGTTAGATTAAAGAATATTTTTTCTAAAGTTATTTCCTAGGAGCAGTTTGGGTTTATAGTAGGTAGTCATACTTTTGAAGCCATAGGAGCTGCTCAAGAGGGCCTTCACTCTATTAAAACTAAAAATATTCCCAAAATGGTCCTTAAAGTAGATCTATCTAAATCTTATGATAGAACTAGTTGTTTGTATCTTAGATTGATGCTCTTACATGTGTGTTTTAGCTATCTGGTAGCAAAGTGTATTATGGGATGCATTTCTTTCATCTATTTTGTTGTTCTTATCTATGGATCAACTTCCAAATTCTTTAGAATCTTGTATCCTCATGAGGACTAATATAGGGATGTCCTTTATCCCCTTTACTCTTTTTTTTTGTTGAAGGATTGATTAGAGCTTTTTTTAATGCAAAGAGGGTAGGACCCATGTCTAGGATCAAAGTGGAGGTCCTTTATTTATCTCATTTATTATTTTTTTATGATGTATTGATGTTTACTAATGGCAGTTTAATAAAAGCTAGAAAGTTGAAGTAAAACCTAGACACTTAGTATTGTTACCGATATAGATAAATTTTCAAAAATCCTCTATTTGTTTCAATGGTCTAGAGCAAGAGATTGAATAGGGTCTAATCAAACATTTTCATTTAGTCTTAGATTTCCATAAAGTCTTCAAGTATTTAAGTTTTGTACTAAAGCCAAATAGTTATAGGAAGAGAGACTGGGGATGGCTCTTAGAGAAGAATGATCCTTAAAGTAGATCTATCTAAATATTATGATAGAACTAGTTGTTTGTATCTTAGATTGATGCTCTTACATGTGTGTTTTAGCTATCTGGTAGCAAAGTGTATTATGGGATGCATTTCTTTCATATATTTTGTTGTTCTTATCTATGGATCAACTTTCAAATTCTTTAGAGTCTTAGATCCTCATGAGGACTAATATAGGGATGTCATTTATCCCCTTTACTCTCTTTTTTTGTTGAAGGATTGATTAGAGCTATTTTGAATGCAAAGAGGGTAGGACCCATGTCTAGGATCAAAGTGGAGGTCCTTTATTTATCTCATTTATTATTTTTTTATGATGTATTGATGTTTACTAATGGCAATTTAAGAGAAGCTAGAAAGTTGAAGTAAAACCTAGACACTTAGTATTGTTACCGATATAGAGAAATTTTCAAAAATCCTCTATTTGTTTCAATGGTCTAGAGCAAGAGATTGAATAGGGTCTAATCAAACATTTTCATTTAGTCTTAGATTTCCATAAAGTCTTCAAGTATTTAAGTTTTGTACTAAAGCCAAATAGTTATAGGAAGAGAGACTAGGGATGGCTCTTAGAGAAGAATGGTCCTTAAAGTAGATCTATCTAAATATTATGATAGAACTAATTGTTTGTATCTTATATTGATGCTCTTACATGTGTGTTTTAGCTATCTATTAGCAAAGTGTATTATGGGATGCATTTCTTTCATCTATTTTGTTTTTCTTATATATGGATCAACTTCCAAATTCTTTAGAGTCTTAGATCCTCATGAGGACTAATATAGTGATGTCCTTTATCCCCTTTACTCTTTTTTTTTGTTGAAGGATTGATTAGAGCTATTTTGAATGCAAAGAGGGTAGGACCCATGTCTAGGATCAAAGTGGAGGTCCTTTATTTATCTCATTTATTGTTTTTTTATGATGTATTGATGTTTACTACTAGCAGTTTAAGAGAAGCTAGAAAGTTGAAGTAAAACCTAGACACTTAGTATTGTTACAGATATAGAGAAATTTTCAAAAATCCTCTATTTGTTTAAATGGTCTAGAGCAAGATATTGAATAGGTTCTAATAAAACATTTCATTTAGTCTTATATTTCCATAAAGTCTTCAAGTATTTAAGTTTTGTACTAAAGCCAAATAGTTATAGGAAGAGAGACTGTGGATGGCTCTTAGAGAAGAATGGTCCTTAAAGTAGATCTATCTAAATCTTATGATAG
Source organism: Wollemia nobilis (assembly GCA_028583015.1). Taxonomy (NCBI): domain Eukaryota; kingdom Viridiplantae; phylum Streptophyta; class Pinopsida; order Araucariales; family Araucariaceae; genus Wollemia; species Wollemia nobilis. Next base: position 1,006,502 of record JAQPPZ010000228.1, on the reverse strand, counting down.
AACTAGTTGTTTGTATCTTATATTGATGCTCTTACATGTGTGTTTTAGCTATCTGGTAGCAAAGTGTATTATGGGATGCATTTCTTTCATATATTTTTTTGTTCTTATCTATGGATCAACTTCCAAATTCTTTAGAGTCTTAGATCCTCATGAGGACTAATATAGGGATGTCCTTTATCCCCTTTACTCTTTTTTTTTGTTTAAGGATTGATTAGAGCTATTTTGAATGCAAAGAGGGTAGGACCCATGTATAGGATCAAAGTGGAGGTCCTTTATTTATCTCATTTATTATTTTTTTATGATGTATTGATGTTTACTAATGGCAGTTTAAGAGAAGCTAGAAAGTTGAAGTAAAACCTAGACACTTAGTATTGTTACCGATATAGAGAAATTTTCAAAAATCCTCTATTTTTTTCAATGGTCTAGAGCAAGAGATTGAATAGGGTCTAATCAAACATTTTCATTTAGTCTTAGATTTCCATAAAGTCTTCAAGTATTTAAGTTTTGTACTAAAGCCAAATAGTTATAGGAAGAGATACTGGGGATGGCTCTTAGAGAAGAATGTTCCTTAAAGTAGATCTATCTAAATCTTATGATAGAACTAGTTGTTTGTATCTTAGATTGATGCTCTTACATGTGTGTTTTAGCTATCTGGTAGCAAAGTGTATTATGGGATGCATTTATTTCATCTATTTTATTGTTCTTATCTATGGATCAACTTCCAAATTCTTTAGAGTCTTATATCCTCATGAGGACTAATATAGAGATGTCCTTTATCCCCTTTACTCTTTTTTTTCGTTGAAGGATTGATTAGAGCTATTTTGAATGCAAAGAGGGTAGGACCCATGTCTAGGATCAAAGTGGAGGAATGGCATTTTAAGAGAAGCTAGAAAGTTGAAGTAAAACCTAGACACTTAGTATTTTTACCGATATAGAGAAATTTTCAAAAATCCTCTATTTGTTTCAATGGTCTAGAGCAAGAGATTGAATAGGGTCTAATCAAACATTTCCATTTAGTCTTAGATTTCCATAAAGTCTTCAAGTATTTAAGTTTTGTACTAAATCCAAATAGTTATAGGAAGAGAGACTGGGGATGGCTCTTAGAGAAGAATGGTCCTTAAAGTAGATCTATCTAAATATTATGATAGAAATAGTTGTTTGTATCTTAGATTGATGCTCTTACATGTGTGTTTTAGCTATCTGGTAGAAAAGTGTATTATGGGATGCATTTCTTTCATCTAGTTTGTTGTTCTTATCTATGGATCAACTTCCCAATTCTTTAGAGTCTTAGATCCTCATGAGGACTAATATAGGGATGTCCTTTATCCCCTTTACTCTTTTTTTTTGTTGAAGGATTGATTAGAGCTATTTTGAATGCAAATATGGTAGGACCCATGTCTAGGATTAAAGTGGAGGTCCTTTATTTATCTCATTTATTATTTTTTTATGATGTATTGATGTTTGCTAATGGCAGTTTAAGAGAAGCTACAAAGTTGAAGTAAAACCTAGAAACTTAGTATTGTTACCGATATAGAGAAATTTTCAAAAATACTCTATTTGTTTCAATGGTCTAGAGCAAGAGATTGAATAGGGTCTAATCAAACATTTTCATTTAGTCTTAGATTTCCATGAAGTCTTCAAGTATTTAAGTTTTTTACTAATGCCAAACAATTATAGGAAGAGATAATGGGGATGGCTCTTAGAGAAGAATGGTCCTTAAATTAGATCTATTTAAATCTTATGATAGAACTAGTTGTTTGTATCTTAGATTGATGCTCTTACATGTGTGTTTTTGCTATCTGGTAGCAAAGTGTATTATGGGATGCATTTCTTTCATCTATTTTGTTGTTCTTATCTATGGATCAACTTCCAAATTCTTTACAGTCTTAGATCCTCATGAGGACTAATATAGGGATGTCCTTTATGCCCTTTACTCTCTTTTTTTGTTGAAGGATTGATTAGAGCTATTTTGAATGCAAAGAGGGTAGGACCCATGTCTAGGATCAAAGTGGAGGTCCTTTATTTATCTCATTTATTATTTTTTTATGATGTATTGATGTTTACTAATGGCAGTTTAAGAGAAGCTAGAAAGTTGAAGTAAAACCTAGACACTTAGTATTGTTACCGATATATAGAAATTTTCAAAAATCCTCTATTTGTTTCAATGGTCTAGAGCAAGATATTGAATAGGGTCTAATCAAACATTTTCATTTAGTCTTAGATTTCCATAAAGTCTTCAAGTATTTAAGTTTTGTACTAAAGACAAATAGTTATAGGAAGAGAGACTGCGGATGGGTCTTAGAGAAGAATGGTCCTTAAAGTAGATCTATCTAAATCTTATGATAGAACTAGTTGTTTGTATCTTAGATTGATGCTCTTACATGTGTTTTTTAGCTATCTAGTAGCAAAGTGTATTATGGGATGCATTTATTTCATCTATTTTGTTGTTCTTATCTATGGATCAACTTCCAAATTCTTTAGAGTCTTAGATCCTCATGAGGACTAATATAGGGATGTCCTTTATCCCCTTTACTCTTTTTTTTTGTTGAAGGATTGATTAGATCTATTTTGAATGCAAAGAGGGTAGGACCCATGTTTAGGATCAAAGTGGAGGTCCTTTATTTATCTCATTTATTATTTTTTAATGATGTATTGATGTTTACTAACGACAGTTTAAGAGAAGCTAGAAAGTTGAAGTAAAACCTAGACACTTAGTATTGTTACCGATATAGAGAAATTTTCAAAAATCCTCTATTTGTTTCAATGGTCTAGAGCAAGAGATTGAATAGGGTCTAATAAAACATTTTCATTTAGTCTTAGATTTCCATAAAGTCTTCAAGTATTTAAGTTTTGTACTAAAGCCAAATAGTTATAGGAAGAGAGATCATGGATGGCTCTTACGTAAGAATGGTCCTTAAAGTAGATCTATCTAAATCTTATGATAGAACTAGTTGTTTGTATCTTAGATTGATGCTCTTACATGTGTGTTTTAGCTATCTGGTAGCAAAGTGTATTATGGGATGCATTTATTTCATCTATTTTGTTGTTCTTATCTATGGATCAACTTCCAAATTCTTTAGAGTCTTAGATCCTCATGAGGACTAATATAGGGATGTCATTTATCCCCTTTACTCTCTTTTTTTGTTGAAGGATTGATTAGAGCTATTTTGAATGCAAAGAGGGTAGGACCCATGTCTAGGATCAAAGTGGAGGTCCTTTATTTATCTCATTTATTATTTTTTTATGATGTATTGATGTTTACTAATGGCAATTTAAGAGAAGCTAGAAAGTTGAAGTAAAACCTAGACACTTAGTATTGTTACCGATATAGAGAAATTTTCAAAAATCCTCTATTTGTTTCAATGGTCTAGAGCAAGATATTGAATAGGGTCTAATCAAACATTTTCATTTAGTCTTAAATTTCCATAAAGTCTTCAAGTATTTAAGTTTTGTACTAAAGCCAAATAGTTATACGAAGAGAGACTAGGGATGGCTCTTAGAGAAGAATGGTCCTTAAAGTAGATCTATCTAAATATTATGATAGAACTAGTTGTTTGTATCTTATATTGATGCTCTTACATGTGTGTTTTAGCTATCTGGTAGCAAAGTGTATTATGGGATGCATTTCTTTCATCTATTTTATTGTTCTTATATATGGATCAACTTCCAAATTCTTTATAGTCTTAGATCCTCATGAGGACTAATATAGTGATGTCCTTTATCCCCTTTACTCTCTTTTTTTGTTGAAGGATTGATTAGAGCTATTTTGAATGCAAAGAGGGTACAACCCATGTCTAGGATCAAAGTGGAGGTCCTTTATTTATCTCATTTATTATTTTTTTATGATGTATTGATGTTTACTACTAGCAGTTTAAGAGAAGCTAGAAAGTTCAAGTAAAACCTAGACAATTAGTATTGTTACAAATATAGAGAAATTTTCAAAAATCCTCTATTTGTTTCAATGGTCTAGAGCAAGAGATTGAATAGGTTTTAATAAAACATTTTCATTTAGTCTTATATTTCCGTAAAGTCTTCAAGTATTTAAGTTTTGTACTAAAGCCAAATAGTTATAGGAAGAGAGACTGTGGATGGCTCTTAGAGAAGAATGGTCCTTAAAGTAGATCTATCTAAATCTTATGATAGAACTAGTTGTTTGTATCTTAGATTGATGCTCTTACATGTGTGTTTTAGCTATCTGGTAGCAAAGTGTATTATGGGATGCATTTCTTTCATCTATTTTGTTGTTCTTATCTATGGATCAACTTCCAAATTCTTTAGAGTCTTAGATCCTCATGAGGACTAATATAGGGATGTCCTTTATCCCCTTTACGCTTTTTTTTTGTTGAAGGATTGATTAGAGCTATTTTGAATGCAAAGAGGGTAGGACCCATGTCTAGGATCAAAGTGGAGGTTCTTTATTTATCACATTTATTATTTTTTATGATGTATTGATGTTTACTAATGGTAGTTTAAGAGAAGCTACAAAGTTGAAGTAAAACCTAGACACTTAGTATTGTTACCGATATAGAGAAATTTTCAAAAATCCTCTATTTGTTTCAATGGTCTAGAGCAAGAGATTGAATAGGGTCTAATAAAACATTTTTATTTAGTCTTAGATTTCCATAAAGTCTTCAAGTATTTAAGTTTTGTACTAAATCCAAATAGTTATAGGAAGAGAGACTAGGGATGGCTCTTAGAGAAGAATGGTCCTTAAAGTAGATCTATCTAAATATTATGATAGAACTAGTTGTTTGTATCTTAGATTGATGCTCTTACATGTGTGTTTTAGCTATCTGGTAACAAAGTGTATTATGGGATGCATTTCTTTCATTTATTTTGTTGTTCTTATCTATGGATCAACTTCCAAATTCTTTAGAGTCTTAGATCCTCATGAGGACTAATATAGGGATGTCCTTTATCCCCTTTACTCTCTTTTTTTGTTGAAGGATTGATTAGAGCTATTTTGAATGCAAAGAGGGTAGGACCCATGTCTAGGATCACAGTGGAGGTCCTTTATTTATCTCATTTATTATTTGTTTATGATGTATTGATGTTTACTAATGGCAGTTTAAGAGAAGCTAGAAAGTTGAAGTAAAACCTAGACACTTAGTATTGTTACCAATATAGAGAAATTTTCAAAAATCCTCTATTTGTTTCAATGGTCTAGAGCAAGAGATTGAATAGGGTCTAACCAAACATTTTCATTTAGTCTTAGATTTCCATAAAGTCTTTAAGTATTTAATTATTGTACTAAAGCCAAATAGTTATAGGAAGAGAGACTGGGGATGGCTCTTAGAGAAGAATGGTCCTTAAAGTAGATCTATCTAAATCTTATGATAGAACTAGTTGTTTGTATCTTAGATTGATGCTCTTACATGTGTGTTTTAGCTATCTAGTAGCAAAGTGTATTATGGGATGCATTTCTTTCATATATTTTGTTGTTCTTATCTATGGATCAACTTCCAAATTATTTAGAGTCTTAGATCCTCATGAGGACTAATATAGGGATGTCCTTTATCCCCTTTACTCTCTTTTTTTGGTGAAGGATTGATTAGAGCTTTTTTGAATGCAAATATGGTAGGACCCATGTCTAGGATCAAAGTGGAGGTCCTTTATTTATCTCATTTATTATTTTTTTATGATGTATTGATGTTTACTAATGGCATTTTAAGAGAATCTAGAAAGTTGAAGTAAAACCTAGACACTTAGTATTGTTACCGATATAGAGAAATTTTTAAAAATCCTCTATTTTTTTCAATGGTCTAGAGCAAGAGATTGAATAGGGTCTAATCAAACATTTTCATTTAGTCTTAGATTTCCATAAAGTCTTCAAGTATTTAAGTTTTGTACTAAATCCAAATAGTTATAGGAAGAGAGACTGGGGATGGCTCTTAGAGAATAATGGTCCTTAAAGTAGATCTATCTAAATATTATGATAGAACTAGTTGTTTGTATCTTAGATTGATGCTCTTACATGTGTGTTTTAGCTATCTGGTAGCAAAGTGTATTATGGGATGCATTTATTTCATCTATTTTTTTGTTTTTATCTATGGATCAACTTCCAAATTCTTTAGAGTCTTATATCCTCATGAGGACTAATATAGGGATGTCCTTTATCCCCTTTACTCTTTTTTTTTGTTGAAGGATTGATTAGAGCTATTTTGAATGCAAAGAGGGTAGGACCCATGTCTAGGATCAAAGTTGAGGTCCTTTATTTATCTCATTTATTATTTTTTTATGATGTATTGATGTTTACTAATGGAAGTTTAAGAGAAGCTAGAAAGTTGAAGTAAAACCTAGACACTTAGTATTGTTACCGATATAGAGAAATTTTCAAAAATCCTCTATTTGTTTCAATGGTCTAGAGCAAGAGATTGAATAGGGTCTAATCAAACATTTTCATTTAGTCTTAGATTTCCATAAAGTCTTCAAGTATTTAAGTTTTGTACTAAAGCCAAATAGATATAGGAAGAGAGACTGGGGATGGCTCTTAGAGAAGAATGGTCCTTAAAGTAGATCTATCTAAATCTTATGATAGAACTAGTTGTTTGTATCTTAGATTGATGCTCTTACATGTGTGTTTTAGCTATCTGGTAGCAAAGTGTATTATGGGATGCATTTCTTTCATCTATTTTGTTGTTCTTATCTATGGATCAACTTCCAAATTCTTTAGGGTCTTAGATCCTCATGAGGACTAATATAGGGATGTCCTTTATCCCCTTTACTCTTTTTTTTTTGTTTAAGGATTGATTAGAGCTATTTTGAATGCAAAGAGGGTAGGACCCATGTCTAGGATCAAAGTGGAGTTCCTTTATTTATCTCATTTATTATTTTTTTATGATGTATTGATGTTTACTAATGGCAGTTTAAGAGAAGCTAGAAAGTTGAAGTAAAACCTAGACACTTAGTATTGTTACCGATATAGAGAAATTTTCAAAAATCCTCTATTTGTTTCAATGGTCTAGAGCAAGAGATTGAATAGGGTCTAATCAAACATTTTCATTTAGTCTTAAATTTCCATAAAGTCTTCAAGTATTTAAGTTTTGTACTAATGCCAAATAGTTATAGGAAGAGAGACTGCGGATGGCTCTTAGAGAAGAATGGTCCTTAAAGTAGATCTATCTAAATATTATGATAGAACTAGTTGTTTGTATCTTAGATTGATGCTCTTACATGTGTGTTTTAGCTATCTGGTAGCAAAGTGTATTATGGGATGCATTTCTTTCAACTATTTTGTTGTCCTTATCTATGGATCAACTTCAAAATTCTTTAGAGTCTTCGATCCTCATGAGGACTAATATAGGGATGTCCTTTATCCCCTTTACTCTTTTTTTTTGTTGAAGGATTGAATAGAGCTATTTTGAATGCAAAGAGGGTAGGACCCATGTCTAGGATCAAAGTGGAGGTCCTTTATTTATCTCATTTATTATTTTTTTATGATGTATTGATGTTTACTAATGGCAGTTTAAGAGAAGCTAGAAAGTTGAAGTAAAACCTAGACACTTAGTATTGTTACCGATATAGAGAAATTTTCAAAAATCCTCGATTTGTTTCAATGGTCTAGAGCAAGAGATTGAATAGGGTCTAATCAAACATTTTCATTTAGTCTTAGATTTCCATAACGTCTTCATGTATTTAAGTTTTGTACTAAATCCAAATAGTTATAGGAAGAGAGACTGGGGATAGCTCTTAGAGAAGAATGGTCCTTAAAGTAGATCTATCTAAATCTTATAATAGAACTAGTTGTTTGTATCTTAGATTGATGCTCTTACATGTGTGTTTTAGCTATTTGGTAGCAAAGTGTATTATGGGATGCATTTCTTTCATCTATTTTGTTGTTCTTATCTATGGATCAACTTCCAAATTCTTTAGATTCTTAGATCCTCATGAGGACTAATATAGGGATGTCCTTTATCCCCTTTACTCTCTTTTTTTTGTTGAAGGATTGATTAGAGCTATTTTGAATGCAAAGAGGGTAGGACCCATGTCTAGGATCAAAGTGGAGGTCCTTTATTTATCTCATTTATTATTTTTTTATGATGTATTGATGTTTACTAATGGCAGTTTAAGAGAAGCTAGAAAGTTGAAGTAAAACCTAGACACTTAGTATTGTTACTGATATAGAGAAATTTTCAAAAATTCTCTATTTGTTTCAATGGTCTAGAGCAGGAGATTGAATAGGGTCTAATCAAACATTTTCATTTAGTCTTAAATTTCCATAAAGTCTTCAAGTATTTAAGTTTTGTACTAAAGCTAAATAGTTATAGGAAGAGAGACTGGGGATGGCTTTTAGAGAATAATGGTCCTTAAAGTAGATCTATCTAAATCTTATGATAGAACTAGTTGTTTGTATCTTAGATTGATGCTCTTACATGTGTGTTTTAGCTATCTAGTAGCAAAGTGTATTATGGGATGCATTTCTTTCATCTATTTTGTTTTTCTTATCTATGGATCAACTTCCAAATTCTTTAGAGTCTTATATCCTCATGAGGACTAATATAGGGATGTCCTTTATCCCCTTTACTCTTTTTTTTTGTTGAAGGATTGATTAGAGCTATTTTGAATGCAAAGAGGGTAGGACCCATGTCTAGGATCAAAGTGGAGGTCCTTTATTTATCTCATTTATTATTTTTTTATGATGTATTGATGTTTACTAATGGCAGTTTAAGAAAGCTAGAAAGTTGAAGTAAAACCTAGACACTTAGTATTGTTACAGATATAGAGAAATTTTCAAAAATCCTCTATTTGTTTCAATGGTCTAGAGCAAGAGATTGAATAGGGTCTAATCAAACATTTTCATTTAGTCTTAGATTTCCATAAAGTCTTCAAGTATTTAAGTTTTGTACTAAATCCAAATAGTTATAGGAAGAGAGACTGGGGATGGCTCTTAGAGAAGAATGATCCTTAAAGTAGATCTATCTAAATCTTATGATAGAACTAGTTGTTTGTATCTTAGATTGATGCTCTTACATGTGTGTTTTAGCTATCTGGTAGCAAAGTGTATTATGGGATGCATTTATTTCATATATTTTGTTGTTCTTATCTATGGATCAACTTCCAAATTCTTTAGAGTCTTAGATCCTCATGAGGACTAATATAGGGATGTCCTTTATCCCCTTTACTCTTTTTTTTTGTTGAAGGATTGATTAGATCTATTTTGAATGCAAAGAGGGTAGGACCCATGTCTAGGATCAAAGTGGAGGTCCTTTATTTATCTCATTTATTATTTTTTTATGATGTATTGATGTTTTCTAATGGCAGTTTAAGAGAAGCTAGAAAGTTGAAGTAAAACCTAGACACTTAGTATTGTTACCGATATAGAGAAATTTTCAAAAATCCTCTATATGTTTCAATGGTCTAGAGCAAGAGATTGAATAGGGTCTAATCAAACATTTTCATTTAGTCTTAGATTTCCATAAAGTCTTCAAGTATTTAAGTTTTGTACTAAAGCCAAATAGTTATACGAAGAGATACTGGGGATGGCTCTTAGAGAAGAATGGTCCTTAAAGTAGATCTATCTAAATCTTATGATAGAACTAGTTATTTGTATCTTAGATTGATACTCTTACATGTGTGTTTTAGGTATCTGGTAGCAAAGTGTATTATAGGATGCATTTCTTTCATCTATTTTTTTGTTCTTATCTATGGATCAACTTCCAAATTCTTTACAGTCTTAGATCCTCATGAGGACTAATATAGGGATGTCATTTATCCCCTTTACTCTTTTTTTTTGTTGAAGGATTGATTAGAGCTATTTTGAATGCAAAGAGGGTAGGACCCATGTCTAGGATCAAAGTGGAGGTCCTTTATTTATCTCATTTATTATTTTTTTATGATGTATTGATGTTTACTAATGGCAGTTTAAGAGAAGCTAGAAAGTTGAAGTAAAACCTAGACACTTAGTATTGTTACCGATATAGAGAAATTTTCAAAAATTCTCTATTTGTTTCAATGGTCTAGAGCAAGAGAGTGAATAGGGTCTCATCAAACATTTTCATTTAGTGTTAGATTTCCATAAAGTCTTCAAGTATTTAAGTTTTGTACTAAAGCCAAATAGTTATAGGAAGAGAGACTTGGGATGGCTCTTAGAGAAGAATAAAACTAGGATTAACCATCGGTGTAATTGATGGTTTTTATTGGTGAGATATTAATACTTTTAAATTCTATTGTTAAGGCAATTCTTGTGTTTTGGCACTCCTTGGCCTTCATTCCCATAGGAGTTCTAGAGAATATAAGAAAACACTGCTTCAAATTTCTTTATACTCGATGCAAGAAACATGAGGGCATTCCTTTAGTTAAATGATAGAATATTTCTAGGCCAAAGGAGTAAGATGGTTGAGGACTAAAAAATATCCATATTTTATGTTCTTATTAGGCAGAAAATAGCTTGTGGAGGATTCTGACCAGAGAAGGATTATGGAAGAAGATTATTGAACAAAATTATATTTGTCTAGGTACCTTTATGGATTGGATCAGAAGTCCAATCAAAAGCATAAAAATTATTTCCATTTAATGGAAGGTTCTAGTACAAGTCTTTCCTATGATTGGAAAATATTTGGCTTGGAAAGTGGGCAATAGTGAACAAGTTAGAATAGGAGCTAATTCTATTTTGGGTTGTGGAAAAAATATTTTATTTTTAAAAACTATGATAGGTTCTTTACAAGACAAGGATTTTTACTTTATTCATCATGTGGGAGAATTAGATTCTTATAGTCTTTGGATCCAAGGTTGGAAGTAAGCTTAGGTATTGGGTCTTTTCAATGAGTAGGTTTCTTTGTGGAAGGCTTACATTGATAGTCTTAATAAGAATTATATCAAATTGAGAGCTGAATCAGATACTATTGTTTGGGCATACAAAAAATTTGGGGGTCAACATATGGATAGACTTGGCCACAAAGCAAGTTTTGATCCTAATCCCTAAGGGCCTGCTTGATGGTGGAAATAGATTTGGAAATTGTCAGCCCTAAAAAATATAATTGTTTTCATGTGGTTAGATTTGAGAAATAAGGCTTTGACTTGGAAATTTTTACAAAGGATAAGCATACAAGGTCCAAGTATTTATATGTTGTGTTAGTTAGAGGAGAAAAACATCACATTTTTAAATCAAATTTCCTTTTTCTCAATAGTTTTGGCTAGAAGCTTAACAAATAACTAGAGTTCAAAATATTTTGGAAGGATAAATAGTGGAGGTATGCTTAAGACATTGGTTTTTGAAAAAAGAGCTAAAACAATTTCTTTCTTTACCATGTCTTATATGTTGGGTATATGATTGGCACGAAATACATCTATTTGTTAAGGGAAGTTTACACCCCCATTTCAGGTCATTGTTTAGGTGAGGACTTTTGTCTCAATCAACAAAGAGATTTGCAAACATAAGAAACCTCAACAATTAGATAATTTGTTCATTGAAATGTTTCAACCATGGGGTTTTTTTTATGGGGCCAGTTAGAGATGGTTAGCTTTTAGTAGCGTGGGAGGCATTTTGTACTTATTGGATACCCACTTTATCAAATTTAATGCAAGTCTTAGAACGGGTTCCAATAATTTTGTTGAGTTTTAGGCATTGATATTGCTAATGAAGTGTGCTTTGGAGAGAAATGTGAAAAATTTACAATTTTTTGGATATTTTACTAGGTCATTAACTAGATGAATGGATCTACTCAATTACAAAATAATTTATTCATACCGATGAGATATGAACTTGTGGAGGCAATTTCCTTTTTGACTCTTGGTTATTTTGATGGTTATGTTATTTTCTATTCAGATAATAGGTTTCTTTTTTGTCATTTTCTATCCTAGTTATGGACATGGAGGTTATTTTTATAATTATGTATTGAAATATAATTATATTTATCCTTATTATCCCCATGTTGTTTTGAAGATGGAATTTCATCTCTGATCTGTCTGACTGTAATTTTATTTTAACTCCTAGTAATCTATTTTATCTGGATATTTGTTTGTTCCAAGGCACCTAAGAAGTATAATTTTCTTTCATTCTTGAAATAAAAATACAATTTTTTTCTTATAAAAAAGGCTACAGCACATAAAGACTACATTTCAATCCATCCTTATTTTTATGATGATGCATTCATGATTGTCAATAGCTATAATGGCATGCATTACAAATTGGTATACTTCAAAGAGACTTTCTTTAGAAATTATGTGAGAAAAAATTAGGTTTTCTCTTTGTAAGGGGGATAGGTTTTACAAAGGAAAAAATATTATAGTGGTAGGCTTGCATAATTTTAGATTTAATATTTTGACCTTACATGCCAAACTTGGCTCAAGATTCTTCAAATATCAAGGGAAGAGTTGAGCAAAAATGTTACTTCAAAATTATGTAAGTTCTCTTGATGCAATGAAATTATTTAGGAAACAAACACTACTCAAAGGATCACCAACATTGGAACTTCATCTCAAATATTTTGTAATTGAACAAATTAATATATTATATGGTCAATCAATGAGGAGAATTATACAATGTTTTGTTCTTATGTTTGGATGAATATTTATCCTCTTATATTTGATTTAAAATAGCAAATACTGTCTCAGGTATGTCTAGCTTGTAAAGTTACAAAGGTCAAATATTATATTAATGAGAGTGACAACTCTAGATCATGGATTTCAATTAGTAGCTTGCTTGAAGGAAAGTAAGTCAATAAAATAGAATATGAGCTTCTAAATATGCTTAAATATTTTTTTTTACATTTTTTCCAAAAAATGATGAGTTGGTTTGGAATATATCAAAATACGGTGGATACTTAGTCAAGTTAGGATATGATAGTTTAGGGCAATTGAAAATTCCTACTTCCAAAGAATTTCCTTGAAGAATATTTGGTCACTAGGGGCTCTCCCTAAGGCCTCAACATTCCTTTGGTTAGTGGTCCAAAGTAAGCTTCTTATAGGAGAGATTTTACAAAGAAGAGCATATCATGGACCATTCAAATATACCTTGTCTAAGAAGAATTTAGTAACATAATATCATTCACTTATTAATTATATCTTTGTTCATACCATGTGGGGTTGATTTTTCAAAAATATGAGAGTATATTGGGTAACTATATCAACATTGAAACAATTGATGAAATATTAGTTTAATTATTTTAAAGCTAAAGTATTATGTATTCTATGGAGGATTGGTCCTACCATTATTTGTTGAAATCTATGGCTTGAAATGAATAATAGAATTTTTTAAAATAAATCTCAAAATCATGTCCAAGTTTGGAATTGTATTATTGCCTCTCTTGTAGAATGTCTACAAAAAAAGAGGTGTTGCCACTTGGTTATAAGATTTAATTTTACATAGAAATGTCATTTGTAACAATGGCATTAAAATAAAGGGTTTTATTTTATCTATTGTAAAATAAAAATGTCTATAAATTGGGTTCTTCAAAATTAATTTTGATGGTGCTTTCAAAGAAATTTTGAAAAAGTTGGTGGAGGTGGTTTTTTTTCAAAATAATAAAGGAAACGTTAACCTCACTTACTCATAATTATAAGGAAATTCAACTAAGAACTATGTAGAGTATATGACACTTTAGACAAGGATTAAAATTTCAATTGCAAATGGATAGAAATATATTTAAATTGAGGGGGATCCATATATTACCACTAATTCCATCAACAAAAATGAATATGAGGATTGGATAAAAATAAAATTATAGTTGATTTTCATCAACTATTATTAGAGCAATCTATTGGGAATGTGAGAATATATAGAGAGAAGCAAATCAAGTAATATAAAATTTAGCCAATCATAGTGTTGATCTTCATCTTGGTGCAATTCAAATTTTAGAAGGCAACTTGTCAAGTGAGATCTTATCTGTTAATGAAATTGATGTCAAGGAGCTAATTGTAAAAACATAGCACTTTGTGGAAGATGAAAAATATATTTGATAGAAAGGAAATTAAAAAAATATTTAATAAAATAATAATATAGATATAATTTAATTGACCTAACAACAAATGTAATATTGTGGTATTCTAATGGGAGTGAATCCCAATAGAAGCCACATATAGCTTATTAAGAATATTGAATTTGGCATTACTTAAAAATATCTAAGTAGTTTTTATAAACTCATTTACCCTAGTCAATAAGTATATTTCTTCTATTTTTCAACCTTATCTTGGTAGCCCTTATGTTGGATACTCTATTCACAAACCATTTTTTGTCATTGTCCTCTCATTGATCACAAAACTAGTCCCAAGTCTCATCATCATATCAATCTAGTTGATTCTTATGTTACTACTAATTTAATAGATTTACATATGTAACATGTAATCAAATTGTGATTATTAGAAAATATGATAAAAATAAAATTATAATTTAATATAAAAACTAGGAATTGTGATTTTTAAATGATATTGAAATTAAAATTTTGACATAACAATTTAAATATCCTAAAAAAAAATTATGTGGGGATTGCATTTTTATCTACTCATTGATAATGACATATGAGAATGAGTTATTGATCTTTTTTGTTATTATTGCGAAATTTTGTTAGATAGACATGATCTATTTTGGAAGGAGATAAACTTTTGACTCTTAGACCTTAATTTTATATATATATATATATATATATATATATATATATATATATATATATATATATATATATATATATATATATATATATATATATATATATATATATATATATATATATATATATACATATCTATACATACATACATATATCTATATATACATACATACATATATCTATAAATACATATATATACATACATACATATATCTATATATACATATATATACATACATACATATATCTATATATACATATATATACATACATACATATATCTATATATACATATATATACATACATATACATATATATATACATATATATATATATGTATATGTATGTATATATATATATATATATATATATATATATATATATATTAAAATGAGTATTATAGAATGATTATACTTTTTAAAATTGAATGATTTTTAATATATATATTAAAAATTATTCAATTTTAAAAAGTATAATCATTCTATAATACTCATTTTATCCATGAGAATACCACATGTTTGATTAACTTAAACCTGACAATCTAATATAACAATAAAATATTTTATCTACTTTGATATATTAACTCATTAGGAATGGTTTGATCATCATATAAGTCAATGGTAGAGTTGGATTTAACTTTATTAGTGTTCATCTAGAAAACTTTATTGTTTTTCTTGCATAAACAAAAAGCTTGAGTTCCTCTTAAGAGAAAGATAGAGGTCTCTACATAGGAAGAGGAGCAAGGAGGATACTTGTAATATGGGTATTGATATTTTTTTTTTTTTTTTTGGTGGTGGCCACAAGGGGTAAACAGACTGTGACCACGAGGGAACCATTACATAACATATCCGCAACATGTGAGGTGAGAGATTTGAACCTGGGCCTCTCAACAACTAGAGAGGTTTAACTACCCACTTACTCTCCAACTCCTCTACATGGGCGGATAAAACTAATTTATAGTGGAAAACACCCCTTTCGAGGTGCCACTTTCAACAAGTTGGGCATAGGAGGAATGGAGCCTTGTCAGCCTCTACCAATACATAGGACATTCCTAACTATACCATATATCTACAGGATGGAGACAAGGGGAATAGAACCTGGTTCGGCCTCTATCAGCACCCAGGGCATTTACCACTGCACCACAACAAGCAGATATGGGTATTGATATTCAATACCCTTTACATACATATATATATATATAATTATTTTTAATCATGTTACTATTCTTGTATTTCTATACATATACATAATAACACATATAATATATTCATTAGAGCTTTTAAAATATAATTTTTATTAGGGATATTCTTATTCTAGGTCAATGCTACATATGTTGGCATATGACTTTTAGATAGCATCAACTTAGCATCATATTTGAGGAAAATGACTTAAAGAAGCAAAAGTGGAGGAGGATAAAGAAGGGGAGAGGATAACATGTTAATAAATTAGCTCACACTATATTTAGTATTAGTGAATGTTAACATAAAGTTAATATTAGGTAATTTTAGGATACATTTAGTTAATATATACTAATGATTGTCTTGCAGAACAACACAATTAATCGGGCTTTGACTCTTCTTCGGGAGGTCCGAGGTTCAAACCACGATATGTGTGTGGGGTGTGTGTTAATCCCTTATTGATAATATTAGCTCTCGACCTTACGAGGGGTCATGGTTGGGATGGGAATGCTTAGCCCTAAGCATTGATCATAGGGGTTTCTCACACTATTCAAATAAATAAATATATATATATATATATATATATATACTAAATATAATATAATAATTGACACTATACTTGGAAATAATAAATTTAAATAGTGTAAACATTATAGTTAATATTAAGTAATATTAAATTTAATATTCTAATATTAAGATATACTAATTTTTTTAGTTAATGTAAATAATAGGGTAAAGTCCTAAGTTATAAAAACATTATTAATAGAATAGAAATGGGAGATAATATTAGGTAATATGGTTGGGGGAATTTATAATTTTTAAAGGATGTTGTATTGGTGTACAAGTTTTAGGGTATATTGGGTGCATATATGGATTACCCATTGAAGACCTTCAAAGTTGTAGTACATGGAAGCAAGGGTTTTTAGCTTTTAAAGCTATAAATTTAAATGAAATGCAACCACAAGTATGGAAATAAGCATGCAATGTTATAAATATGATAATGGCTAACTAATATGCATGAAAATATGATAGAAAACTTGATACAATGCTCAAGAAATACTCATATATGAAATCTCACAAAAATATACAATGCTATTCAATGGAGGTCACAACCTCTCCATATTTACAAAATGGATCCACATTGTATCTACTACTACTCTATCTTTGAACTCCAAAATCCTCCCACTCTTCTACTCTATGAAGTCCTATTTATAATGATATGCAAATATTTGCCTTCAATATTCCTATGACACCTCATTATTATATTCTAAGGCCTTATGTACATGTGGACTACATGCACATTTACATCATTGCACATTCTAACAGTTGTGCATTTATTACATTGCTTTAGTAAAGTACTTAAGTCCTAATAAACTCCTAATTTAAATATGTACCCATGATGGTACATTAGTAAAGAACCAAATAATATAATATATTCTAACACCCCCCTAAATTACATTACTTGGGTATTGAAGACTTTAGTCTTCAATATGGATCTTCGTCCCTAGTTCTAAAATTTGAGCTTCTATCCTCAGTTTTATTTATCGTCTTCTTTATCTGAATTTGAATGTGTATCTTGTTCTGATTCTTCTTCTTCTGCTTCAGTATTTATGTTTTCTCTCCATGTTTTCTTCATCCCTCTATTTACAAGTATTTTAAAGTGTTTGGTATAACTCTTGAAGTCTTCTAGATAACCTTGTTGAACAGATCTTATAATCTTACGAGTCATGTGTGAATCATAAATGCTTCTTATTTTGTTTCATGGTTTCCTGTATGGCATGTATCCTTGATCTTCAAAAATTTCAAGCTTGAATTTAGTGTCAGTAGATGCCTCTAAAATAAGAACTTGGAAAAAATAATTTAATTTGAATATTAGTCTTTCTTCAAATATTTTATAGTATTTGTCCTTGTAGTAACAAAAGAAATATGAATGAGATTTTCCTTTACAATATTTGCATGGATGGACACTCCAACAACTTACTTTCTCATGACCAAATTTGTTGCAATAAGTGCAAAATAAAGATATCCCAACTTCTTTGTCATTTGTTTTAGGAATATCATGTTTATCTATTTCATGTTTTAGGACACTTCAATAGGGCTTTCTATGGACCTCTTCTTCAATGTGAATTCTTTAATCTTCAATGGAGATCACCAATATCCAATATTCACCAGGAACCTTCTCCTAGAGTCTCTTATTCCTTCAATGGGGTCTTATTTCTATGACCTTCTTCTTGATTTAAAATCTTCAATTTGGCTTTCTTAATCTCTAAATTGGAGTCTTCAATCATCAAATCTTGTAATGGGACCTTTCTCCTTAGGCCTCCAAATCTTCAATATCTAACTTTTTGTTTTAGGTACTGGATTGATTCCAAAGAAGATATTCTTCCTAGCTCTTATAGGAAGCTTCCCAAATTTCTTTGAATCTCCTTTTTTTGCAACAAATTATTAGGAAATGATAATAGAAATTTCTATAAATCTATAGAAAATAATCTTCACTAGTTATATTGTCAATCTAGTGGAAGCAATGTTGAGTTCTAGTCTTCACAAGTTTTTCTACAACTCTGTGGAAAACCTCTAGCCAAAGATAATTTCAGAAATCTAAAAATGATATTTGCAATCTCCTCTCAATCTCTCTTGTGGATCTCTCTATTTCCTATTGATCTACCTAGTGCTATGATACCATTGTTAGATTTTGAAGCTATAAACTTAAAGGAAATGCAACCACAAGTATAAAAATAAGCATACAATGTTATAACTATGATAATGGCTAACTAATATGCATGAAAATATGATAGAAAACTTGATACAATACTCAAGAAATGCTCATATATGAAAGCTCACAAAAATATACAATTTTATTCAATGGAGGTCACAACCTCTCTATATTTGTAAAATGGATCTACATTGTATCTACTACTACTTTATCTATGCACTCCAAAATACTCTCACTCTTCTACTCTATAAAGGTCTATTTATAATGAGATGCAACTCTTTGCCTTAAATATTTCTAACACATCCCAATTCTATTATAAGGACTTATGTACATGTTTTTTTTTTTGGTAAATAAAAGTCTTCATTAATTATCGGGTTTTGCAGGTTAACCCAAAACCTATTACAATATCCAACCTTCTACTGAGATTATAGATCCTATTCATCCTTGAAACTTTCTTACCAAAAAATGTGTTGAATCCCCTACAACACCTTACTAACAAAGCACACCCATACCTAAACATAACTGTAAACATTACTTACATTGACAGGAATTGAAGTTTGGAACTTTGCACTTGTGAAACCTATTGCTTGCACATTTCCTATTCTCTGTCGAAATATTCCAAGGTTTAAACCCTGTTACCTTCATTTCCAATTTGGTATGATTTAGAGGGAAACCCCATAGTTATTACCAGCTCCATGGGGAAATAACACCCATTCATCTTTCTCCTTAACGGGTAGGTTTCTTTTCATGACTAATAATTTTTTCCACTTCACGTGGCACACCTTGTGTCCATGTCACCAAACTACCAACATCAACACCTATGTTGGCTAATTTGTCAGCTAACCTATTGGCCTCACGGTACACGTGACAAGCCCTCCTATTATGTCTTACCACAAAAGGATCCTCACTTCATGGATGACTCCCTCGATTCTCCATGGAGGTTGTTTGCCATTGGTTAATAGTTTGATGATGTTCATGGAATCACCTTCAATCATCAAGTTACCTTGAGTTGCTTGGACTACTTGCAACCCTCTCCAAAGGGCTCTAGCTTCTGCTTCGTTATTAGTTCTGATTCCCAATGGTTCAGTGAAGGCCTTGACCAGATTTCCCTGATGATCCCTGATTATTCCTCCAGCTCCAGCTCTTCCCGGTTTCTACTTGGCTGCACCATCAAAATTTATTTTAAACCAACCCTTGGGGGTGTCTCCCAAGAAATCCCATTTTTGGGATTGGGCAAAGGAATGGAAGGTTTGTCCTCAATACCTAAGGCCCGAGCTAATTTTTTTTCTTGAGGAAGAATTGAGTGGTTCTCATCCACTAAGGTGCTAAGGTTTTCTTTCACAAAGACAATATTCCTATTGAGGATGGTTTTTGGGCTGTGAATGATATCCTTAAAGGCTCTATGGTTCCTTTATAGCCAAATCTTCCATAGAAAATGATGCCAATATATTTTCCATAGGTACTTAAGTTTTAGGCTTAACAAAGGGTTGAGGCCATTGATGGAACACTTTGGATATAAGAGCAGGCTTAACCCACGAGATCCTAAAGGCTTGGAAAAGTTCATCCAGGATGGACTCCGCTACCGGACACTCCAGAAACAAGTGTTGGGTTGTCTCCCATCCCGCCTCTGCACATGTAGCAATGGTTAGCAATAACCATACCTTTGGATAACATATTGTCCATAGTGAGTATTTTTCCTTGAATCACTAGCCATGAAAAAAAGGATATTTTAGGAATTAAGCCTTTGATCCAAACCAAACTCGATTGAAATTGTTGACCTTCCACATTGAGAAGCAAATTATAGGTAGACTTAACTATGAATTCACCACTTTCAGTCTCAACCCAAACAATGTGATCTTCATCCTCTCCAGAGGGAATAATTTGCTGAGTTAAAATGTTATAAATCTCTTTAGACTCCGCTTCAAAACCTTGTACTCTGATGTGTTTCCACCTGTTGATATTTATATCCTACCACATATAATTTGCAACCTTCTTCCCAATATGTTGCTCCATATGATTTTGAATCCTAGCCAAACGAGGATTCTGGGATAACTCCTCAGCTCTCACCCACCGATCCTTCCAAAAGTCTATTTTTTGCCCATTTTCTAGAATCCATCTAAGACCTTTCTTGACAAGATCCCTACTCATGAGGATTGCCTTCCAAAAATTAGATCCCCTGCTTGCTAATTTTTCATTAAGGAAGTTCACACCTTGGAGGTATTTCCTCCTAACTATGGCAGTCCATTCATTATCGACCTTAGTCAATAACCACCATGCTTGTTTGGCTAACAGAGTTGTATTGAGATGAGCAACTCTCCTCAATCCTAACCCCCCATCAGCTTTAGGTTTGCAAACCTTTTTCCAACCTACTAAATGGATCATTTTCTTATCCTCAGTCCCTGACCAGAGAAAAAAAAATTGAAGCGGCTCAATTTAGTGATACACCTTGCTAGAAGCTCTGAAGACTAATAGGAAGTAAACGGGTATACTTTGAAGTGAAGCCATAGTTAAAACTGCTTTGCCTATTTGAGATAATAGATGTCCTTTCCAACCTGCTAGATTTTTTTGGTTCCTCTCCAGAACTATGTTCCACATTGATCCTTCAGGTTTCCTCGTAAATAGGGGAAGACCTAAATAGGAGGTGGGAAGGGATGCAATCTGACATTCCATGATCCTTGCTATGTTGTTTTGCCTAGGAATGGAGGTATTGATGAAATAAAGTTTGCTCTTATCAAAATTCACTTTCTTTCCAGCCGCTTCTTCATACATTATGAGAATATTTTTAATCCTTCTTGCCTCAACCACCGAAGCCAAAGTCAGTAGCAATGTATCATCAAAAAATTGTTGATGTGTCATCGAGGTAGTTAGCGATGTGGCCTTGATACCTGATATGAGTCCAGCTACCGTTGTTGCCTTAATGGTTCTTCCCAAGGCCTCAACTACAATGATGAACAACATAGGACTTATGGTATCTCCTTGTCTTAGACCAAAACTAAAAAACAAGGTGTAGAAATACACTCTCTTATTAACTTGACCCATTTCATGTTGAAGCCAAATTTTAATAAAACTACCTCTAGGAATTCCCAATTTATCCTGTCATAAGCTTTGTTCACGTCTAACTTTAAATCCATGGCTACTTTTTTGGTCTGAGTAGTTGTATGAAGAGCCTCATGAACAGTAATAACTCCATCTAAGATTGATCTTCCTTGTATAGAACTTCCTTGACTTGGATCAATGATAACTGGTAGAAATTTCTTCAAACGGTTGGCTAAAACTTTAGACAGAATTTTATAGGATATATTACACAGGCTAACTGGCCTAAATTCAGCCATAGTCTTGGGGTTGGGGCCTTTAGTGATCAAAGCAATGAAAGTTGAATTGAAACCCCTTGGAATATGATTTGAAATTTGGAACTCCTTGATTGCAGCAATAACTTCTGCTCCAACAATATCCCAACAAACTTGGAAAAACCACGATGAAAACCCATCCAACCCAAGAGCTTTGTCAGGATCCATGTTAAACAAAGCCTCCTTGATCTCTTCATCTAAAAAACCTGCTGTAAGATACTCGTTAATCATTTCATCAATGATTTTTGGAATGAATTGAAGGAGAGAGTCCTTTGCTTAGGCATTACAGGCCTGTTCTTCACCCAATAATGAACTAAAAAATTTAACAGCCTCGTCCCTGATCTCCTGAATGTTTTGAGTTGAGGATCCATCCACCTTAGTTAAATTTTTAATATTATTGTTGCTTCTATTTCTCAATGTGGTAACATGGAAAAATTTTGAATTAGAGTCCCCTTCCGTTAGCCATAATGCCCTTGATTTCTACCTCCAATACATCTCTTCACAAGCTAAAATATTATAAAACTCATAAAGGGTTTCCTTCTCTTCAGTCCTTGTCGCCTCATCATAGGTTCAATTTTGTATTTTGCTTTCTATTATTCTCTTTTTTCCCCCATTGCTCTCTTATTCTCAAAAATATTTCCAAAGACTTCTTTATTCCATATTCCAAGGTTGTTTTTCACCATCTTAAGTTTTTGAGATAGTTTGAAGGAAGCATTTCCCTGGATAGGCTGCTGCCACCATTCCTCTATTCGTTTCTTGAAGTTTGGATGTTTAACCCACATTGACAGAAATTTGAATGTATTTTTAAAGGAGTTAGCCTGAAATACCTCCCATAGAATAATATTATGGTCTTAAGTGCATTTAGGAAGGGTTTGTAACGCTGAATCACCAAACATTTTTGTAGCTTCCTTGGATAAAAAAAACCTGTCCAACCTTTCTTGAATCAGCTGACTTCCTATCCTATTGTTACTCCATGTAAATTTAGCTCCTTTTAGTCTTACATCCATCAATTCATTTGTGTTAATGAATTCATTGAAGTCCTCCATGCTCCTTGAGGGTAACCCAGATCCTCCCTTCTTATCAGATGGGTAAATGGGGGTGTTGAAATCTCCCCCATTCACCCAAGGAATGTCTTTAAAAGCTTGGCTCAATTGCCCCAAAAACTCCCACAGTTCAGACCGCCCTTGGACAAATGTGGGGGCATAAACATTTGACATAATCCAATTCTTATTAGTATCAAAATCATGAAATAATATACTTAAGACTCTTTCATTTTCCTGAATAATACTTCCTTCTATTTTAATAGGATCCCATAAGATCATGAGGCCCCCAGATGCTCCTCTCGCCTGTTTAAATGCCACTTCCCCTTGCTTCCAAATCCTTCTAGCTATAAGTTTTGATTGTGCCGCATCTGTTTTGGTTTCTTGAAGAAAAATAATAGTAGGATTTCAATCCTTCCTTATAGACTTCACCATCCTTTGTTTTGGTGGGTCGTTTAGGCCTCTCACATTCCATGAGAGAACCTTCATTTAGACTATTTGATATTTTTTCCCCACCCCCTTCCCTGATCCAAAGGGGGTTTGTCAATTTTGCTATTATCCTAGCCAAGAATAGCTTGTTGTAACAATGTTCTTTGCTTTTCGTTTGCAATTTCTTCATTGATTCTCATTCTATAGTGCTCTGTTGTAGATATTCTCCCTTTCTTTCTTTCACTTCCATAATCTATCGGAGGCTTGGTAGTGCTTCTAGTATATTTTGGACTGAAATGAGGGGGCATATACTGTGATAGTCTATGGATTGAACCTTCTTCCTAATTTTGGGGGTTTTAAATTACCT
The DNA here is from genome assembly GCA_028583015.1 of Wollemia nobilis. Classification (NCBI taxonomy): domain Eukaryota; kingdom Viridiplantae; phylum Streptophyta; class Pinopsida; order Araucariales; family Araucariaceae; genus Wollemia; species Wollemia nobilis. Next base: position 982,884 of record JAQPPZ010000228.1, on the reverse strand, counting down.
CTTCATCCTCAGCCTTATTTTGGTTCACCTCTCCTATCTGGTTCCTAAATAGGGGGCTTTCCTTCAAGGAGCGTTTTACCGTTGGGCTCATATAATAAGGGATAATTTGCTCCACTACCAAATTAGGAGCTACATTCCTGGCTCTTGTTTCCACAACTTCGACTCTTGACTCTATTTTTTCCATGTTTAAACTGAAATGACATGGCAATTTTTCTTCATTTTGAGCATATCTTTTGGGGCTTTTTGTCAAGCTATGGATGGTCCCAATTTGTATGGGGAATCTAGGGTTTCAGGAAACTTAAAACTGATAGTATCATCCTTACTGTTTTCTTTTTTAACTTCTAGATTTGCTAGGATATCAAACATGTTCAAGCTGGGATCTTTATTATATACCTTATGATTTTTGCCTCCCTCATTATGTCGCTTTCCTTTCTCCTAGATTTTTTCCAGTTCTATGTTGGCTTGGTCAGTCTGGTTATTCTTAACTTGTCTGTATCCTTCCAAGTTAAGACGCGGTCCTTGAAACTTTGGGATCCCTCACCCATTAGCTTTCCTCAGAAAACCTTTGCTCATGGCTTCCTTGTTTGCAGTTATTGTCATACATTGGGCTTGAAGGTGGCCCTAGGTTTTGCACATGCTACAAAATGTCAACTTATTCTCATACTCCATAGGCTAAATCCTTAGAAACTCTCCATATGCTAGTTCCACCTGAGAAGGTAGATCAGAATCCAAGTTTGCATTTACACAGATCCTAGCATGCATCAGTCTAGTCCTTGCCCAGGTTGAATGGTCTATTGCCATGAGCTCTCCTATCATCTTTGCTATGCCACTAAGCTAGTACTCATTAACAAATTGGGCTAGGAGGTTTGGTAAGTGGACCCAAATGGATGCTATATTAATGTTCTGATTCTCAGGGTTGAAATCCCCCCCCCACTTCCTCAGAAAGAGGCTACGCCTTCCTATAAACCAGGGTCCTCCTATCAATATGCGCTCTGCATCATCTTTTTTGTTGAGTCTTATCATAAAAAAACCTCTTAACATGGCTACGATTTCTAAGCTTCCTAAAGTTTTCCACTTTTTCGCGGACCATGAGCGAATAGTCTCAATGTCCGGCCTTCCTCCCAAAAACTTGCCAACTAAGGATGATGCCTCCATATCCAAGAATCTTTCCATAATCTCCACTAGCGCAGTTAACCTATTATTTTTTGGTATTAGGGGCGGTAGTTCACTGACTAGCTCCTTCTTTTTCCCTTTTAGCATTTCCAAAAAGGTTGGGCCCTTGTTGCCAGCTCCCAAACCCCAGTGGGACCCTTTGTCTGAGGGTTTATCTGGAGGATTTGTACCTTTAGCCTTTTCAAATTGAGATGATAGGGAATCCTTTTCCTTTCCAACAATAGCATTCTGCCCTGCCTCTGGATCTTCTCCTTCCGTTGGTTCAAAATTCTTGCCTGTCATTTTTGCTCCTCCTCTGCTTCCTTCGCTTCCTCCATCGCTCCTCATCTCTCCCAATCCTCACATTAAAGTATAATAGCTCTTGTCATTTATTTTTCATAATAGACTTATGTACATGTGGACTACATGCACATTTACATCATTGCACATTCTAACACTTGTGCATTTATTACATTGCTTTAATAAAGTACTTAAGTCCTAACAAACTCTTAACCTAAATATGTACCCATGATGGTACATTAGTAAAGAACCAAATATTGTAATGTATTCTAACAAGAGAATGGGATATTAAGGATGTGAGGGTGCAACAATATTGATATACTAAGGAGAAAACTAGAAGTATTTATTCATTGCTAGAATATACTCATATCCCAGTAATGAATCTAATGCATTATCTCATCTAATTATCATTAATGTATAGAAAGCATACCTAAGAAATAAATATGGTACATGCCCTTATGTTATCCCATAATCATAGGTGCATATATGCTAAAAAATAAAATATATAAGGTTAGGGTAGATGGTTGATGATATAATTAAATTCACTTACATGGTATTATTAGAAAGAATATAAAACTAGACAGAATAAAATTTACAAACATTATGATATAGAAGTAAACTTTAAACATTGGGATATATTCATTGAGTTATCCTTATGGATTACACCTTATATAAACATTGGATATGTTAGATATAGACTTTTGAATTTGTTATGTACTTTAAATATGCTACCCTATTACTATTTTGATGTTGCATATAATTAATATGTGATTTTATTTTATTTCATTTGCTTGTGATCTAAGATAACATAAAATATATGCATGCCTCATTGATATGGATGTATGATTTCATAGATAAATAATTTTACATGACCATGGGTGCTTACAAAATTTTCAAAAACTTATCAAAGCCTTCATAATTGACATCTTCTTTGCCAACTCAAAGTTTGAACTTGTATGTGTAACACACTTTGATCCTACCACCTATGAAATTATAAGGGACTCTCCTTAAACCATCTTTTTTGCTAGCATTGTTTAATTTGTTGAGCTCTCAACATTTAACTATAAAGGTAAAGGCATATCATAATGGTAGTATAATATAATGTTAATTTAAAATTTGTTATTACAAATTAGCTCAAAATATTGTTCAAAGTACTCTAATATTGGGGTAGTGATTTTAATGTTATTGCACACAAAAAATAGTGGATGTAAATAGTGTCTTAAGCTATTCATTATATATAAGGTAAAATATGACTACGAAAAGTGACAGGAAAATGTTTAATCCAACAAACAACTAAAGTTTAAGGGTGACTTGTTTGTAAGGTCTTAAAGAGATAATATTCTTATGATATTAGAGTAGAATATTGGACAAAAAAATAGTATCATGAGAATAAAAATATAAAATTATGATCAACCTTAATAATATTTTCTTCCAAGTAAAGATTAAAATTATTGTTCTATTATATAGTAAAATTGGAAGAGGACAAACTTGAATAATTTGTTCATAATGTTACTTGAAAATCATTAGTGAGGAAATTATCCATAATGAACAACTTTATTACTAATCTTCTTCCATCTAATTTTTAAAATAATATAAAATCAACTAGTTGATTTGTCAAGCTAAGATTATGCAATTTAAATGGCTAATATTTTTATGGAGGCTTAAGTTCAAGTCTTCGAATAGAGATCTCATGTCAATGAGTGGTGTGTTATATACCCCATGTTTGTGAGTGATTGGTTTCTTGTCCCCAAGTTAGTTGTCTTAATATCACTATTAATAAAATCTATGGTAGCCCATTAGAATTTAAAATAACCCAATCATTATAGATATTCATTAGTGTATGATAGTGCGTACAACTCCATTATAAGACCTAATTTCTCATAATCAATCTAGCATCACTGTAATATAATGACTAGATGCTTTATCCTAACACCTTTTTCATCATAAATATGTGGCTCACATATAACAAATTTTATTTATCTTTTCAAGGCACAATATTTAGATATGTACAAGCCCCTTAAAGCACTATGTTAGGCATAAAATCTAGATGTCATGTCAAATAGTTTTTATTTTATTTATCCCTTTTTTACTCAAATGTCCAACTACTCCAACTCTAGTATTCAATGCAAATAAAAGCATTGAAGGTATTAAAGTCCCATGTAAAATATCTTATGTTGGAAGTTTTACCAAGAACAAGAATACTTAAATGTAATCCTAGAGAGTTAATGAGTTCTCCATTACCACCACATTGTGTGATCGCACATGGGATTATTTCAGTCCTACTATTATCTGTTTACTGAATATATATGGAATGGAAATGTTCTCTTCTCAAGACAATAAATAATTATAATGCTTGACATGAAATTTAGTTCCTTTCAATAGAAATTTTCTCAACTAAAATATTGATCTTCACACCTCATATGATGCCATTTAAAAAAACATTTCTTTGATCAAGAATATTGGCATCATTCAGACTATCCTTAATAAGCTAATATTAGGCCTTTACAAGAGAACTCAATTATAAACTTTTGAAAGGATATTATAGCTAGACTCCATAATAGGTCATTGGAACATTTCTCTTTTGTAACTTCATGAATAGTAGATTATATATGTATTTAAATATTTCTCAAGCATTTTTATAAAGTAAAATAATATCTTATGATTATATTCCATACATATTCCTACTATATTAGTCAAGCACAAGTTCTCTTTCACTGCCTCATCAACATTTATGTCAACCAAAGCCTAATAAGGTTGGTTTAATGTGCATACAATTTATTTAATTTTTCTATTGTCACTTTAGTAATTGAGAGAGATTGTTTCTAAGAGACCATGGAGAATGATAAGAGATAATTCCTAATATATTCAAAAAAAATTAGTTTCACAATGATTTATCTTGAACATTCTAAAACCATTTTTTACAATTATCTTTAATATTTATAATGATCATTCCCGATTTCTACTTAAATAATATTTAAGAAGTCTAAAAATGTATCAACTAATATTTATTTTAACATTCCACCATACCAAATTAGATTCAACATTCTAGATATCTCTAAAATTAAATCAGTTTTGAGGCTATTTTAACTCGTGGGACTCTAAGAAATACTTAGCCTAACTATGAAGCTCCCTTATAATACCTTTATCAAATTGTCAAAGATGAAAATACTCATAACATTTAAACATGATGGTCACTCTAGGCAATTTATTAGGGTGTGAGGCCTTGGTTCAAATTATATCATCTTTATGTTTATAATTTTTTACCTAGAAGGGTTTTATAGCATTTAACTTAAATAAGCACAAGAACATTTTCAACCCCATATTACTAGGTAAATATGAAAATTTTGATAGAATTTCCATTTAGCCATAATTTTTCATAGTTCTTAATCATATTATTATTATTATTATTATGTTACTACACTTATATGTAATAAATATATGCATAATAATATATGTTGGCTTTTAAAGCCTTAATACTACCACAAAATATCATAGGTTATCTAAAAATATATCACACAGGTCCCCAAATATAAAATAGCCATAATAAAGGTCAATGTAACAATAATATGAGTAGAATAAAATGAATCTCAAATACAAATACTTACAATACAATTTAACTTTCTTTCTCTTCAATAATTTCTAATCAGAGAGAGATACATGTTATGGAGCTTTGTCTCTATAATATAACTTTACAAAATAACTCTTCACATTCTTGATTGTTGCCTTTCATGTGACCTTTAAATTCCTAATTTGCCACTTGCATAGAAGACTCTTTGCCTTCTTCATGACACATGTACATATTTTGCACATCCTTATTTATCAAATAATGTAATATTATCTAACTAACTAACTAACTATATATATATATATATATATATATATATATATATATATTATTGTTTTTAATGATGTTATTATTATTGTGTTTCTATACATATGCATAATAAAACATATAATAAATTTGTTAGAAATTTAAAAATATCCTCTTGGTTTAAATTAAATATTATATCAATTTATATAAAAATAAGTTTTTTCTCAATTTGGAGATAGTGTAAATTGGTGCTATTGAAAGCAATTTTTTTCACTTCAATCTTATCGAAGGCTAGCCTATGCTTATGCATCCAACTCTTAATTGATTTTCCACTTTTAGCTTCTCCTAGACTCTCCCATCTCTACATCTTACATTTTTCTAGTTACATAAGTGTACTAGGTGAAGTCATTGGATTCATGATAGGGATTAATATTTAATTCTTAATATTATCCCCATTCACATGGATCACATTGTACAACATTTAATGCTCACACGGATTAGGTGCATTAAATATCGCTTTTGTAAAGACAGACATGACTATAAAAATATTTTTAGTGTGAATGCAAAACTTATTTTTCATCATGCTATTCTTTGTGTGTTTGCTCTCAAGTGTTGCTTTCGTATTAGTGGTATCTTATTTGAGCATTAGATCGGCAAGTATCCTATTCCTCTAGGCCATTTTGGTTCAAAAGAGGAATGAGAAAACCACCCGTGGATCTTGGCTTGGAAGGAGCACTCTTTTTCTTTGCAAAAGCTTTCAAGCACTCTATTTTTAAAAACTTTCGCTGGGGTCCTACTCATCACCGACTCATAGCTAGTTGGGTCCCTCTGACTCTGACCTTAAGCTATTAATCCATATATTTTCTCTTCGATAAATTTATATCATTTGTTTGTAGTCATTTTTTGCTCTAGATCTGGTGTTGAAGAGGAGTTGTGGAGTTTATAGCATCTTTACAATAGATCTGGGCACTTTGAAAAAGTTTTGAAGGTAATTATGGTTTCTCACAACCAATTATGATGAGTTCGATGCATATTTCTTTTCCAGCGTTCTTTATCTACTTTATGTCATGTCTTATCTGATTTGTGCCACCTTCTCATTTGTTCCCCAATCATTGACGTGTCTTGTCTACTAGCATTACCCTTTGTTTCTTGATCACCGACATGTCTTGTCTACATGATCCATGGTGCGGAGTGGCTAGCCATTAAATTTTTTTTGACTAGTCAATGTAGTTTTTGAGTTGGGCACTAGCCATTGGAGTTGGTTATTGGGCACCATGGAATTGTTGTTGACTAGTCGTTAAAGTTGTTGAGTTGGGCGCTAGCTAGCCATTGGAGTTGTTGCAGTTTGACTAGCCGTTGAACTTTGTGGTCTTCCCTTGGACTTGTAGTTGACCATTGGTGCTCATTAATTGCCTCATTACCCTCCTTAAAATTACCTTCAATAGTATCTTCAGTTCAGTCTCCAATAGGAGGGGAGGGCCCATTCATAGTTGAAACAAATTTTTTGTTGATCCCATTTTTGCCTAGTGCACTGGCACCTAGTAAACATTTGCCCACTCCTAGTAGACCAATGGTAGCTAGCATGGCCCTAGCGAAGAAATTGGCTAAAATCACTACATCCTAGAATGAAAATATGGTTGAAATCACTACAGCCCAACATGAATTAACAACCATGATGCAATTGCTCCAAACTTCTTCCTCGTCCTCCCAACGCCCTAATGTTCGATGTGAAGTCCAAATCTATGAAGGTTCTCGAGATCTCGATGTCTTAAACAGTTGGATACTTGACATGGAGACTTGGTTTGAGTTTAGTAATACTCCTGATGCCCAAAAAGTCCCCTTTGCCAAACTCAAACTTTCCAATCTTGCCAAGGTGCTCATCTCCAATCGCCAACAAGGCCAAAACCCAATTACAACATGGGAGGAGCTAGTCAAAGCCTTAAAGGCTTCATTTTATCCATCCAACTATGAGGATGATTTACTCAATCAATGGCTAAGACTTCACCAAGGAAAAATACAATCTGTGCAAGATTTTATTCACCACTTTAACCGCCTTCGAGTGTTACTTGCCATTGTTGATCCTGATGCGGTGTTGATTGCAAAATTCAAGAGTGGTCTACTTGCACATCTTTACAAGGAGCTGAAATATTCTACTTGCACTACGTTGGATGATGCATTCAACTTTGCATAGCTTGCGAAGGAGAAGTTCACTGCACAACATAAGGAGCCTCATTTTTCTTCAGGTAGCTCGACCGTCGAAGTGTCCATGGAGCAACAGGGTCGAAGAAGATATTCTAATACTTCTTCCATTAATCCCACTTCTCATCAATCCCTTTCTTCTAAAACTTCCTTCTCTTCTTCTTCTCCTTCTTATTCTTCTTCTTTTTCTCAAACTGAGAAGTTCTGTAACTATTGTAAAAATAAAGGGCATGACAAAAATCAATGTCCTAACTTACAAAGGAAGAAGAATTTGTTTGTACAGTCTGATGAGGGCTCAAGTGATAACCCCATCAAGGCTACTGGTAGTGAAGAAGTGTATGAGGAGTTGAGAGGGCAATTGAACAATGTCACACTCATGAATCAAAATTCTCAAGGTGGTGATCGTGACCATTTGTTTGTCACTAGAGCTCACCTCCTTCACAACTTTGTAGTAGATTGTATAATCGACAATGGCTCGCAAAAGAATCTCATCGTGAAGTCCATTGTCGATAGGCTAAAGCTTCCTACAGTCAAACATCCTCACCCATACTCTCTTGGGTGGAAGGATAGCAGCAACACCTCACAGATCACACACACTTGCACAGTTGGATTTGCATTTGGGCCAAAGTTTAAGGATAAGGTGACTTGTGATGTCACCCAAATGGATTGTTGTGGATTGCTACTAGGTAAACCATACCAATATGATAGACGTGCTACTTATGATGCATTTAACAACACATATACATTACAAAAGGATCACAAGCATTATCTCATTGAAGCAACAAAGCAAACATCTAATCTTCTGCTCACTTGCAGACAAGCTCGAAAAGCCACTAATAATGCTCAAGCACTAGCACTAATTTTCATTCAGCAACAAGAGCACGTAAAAGAAAAGGGGCATAGAAACAACATTAAATCTCAAAATGAACAAGTGAACAAAATATTGCATAAGTATGAAAATGTATTTCAGGAGCCCACTACTTTACCACCTAAAAGAGCAATTAATCATACAATTGAGATAATTCCAGCAACACCTCTTCCAAATGTTCCAATGTACAGGTAATCCATTCTACAGTATGATGAAATCAAGAAATAATTACAAGAATTATTGGATAAGGGTTTCATCAAACCCAACACTTCTCCTTGTGCTTCACCAATTTTGCTTGTTCTAAAAAAATATGGTACTTGGAGATTCTGTATTGATTTCAGGGCACTAAATAAAATAACAATAAAAAATAGGTATCCACTTCCTCGCATTGATGACTTGTTAGATCAACTCCAAGGGGCTAAATTCTTCAGCAAACTTGATCTTAAGAGTGGCTATCATCAAGTTAGAATACAAGTAGAGGATACATGGAAAATAACTTTCAAGACAAATATGGGATTGTTTGAATGGTTGGTTATGCCCTTTGGCCTCACCAATGCTCCAACTACTTTTATGAGGCTCATGAATGAGGTGTTCCGTGAGTGCCTAGATGAATATGTAATCATTTATCTGGATGATATCTTGATCTTTTCAAAGACCTAGCCAACACATTTACAACATCTTGAGCATGTCCTTGCCATCCTTCAAAAGAATCAGTTATATGCCAGTATACAAAAGTGCTCCTTTGGCCAAACATCCATCTCATACCTTGGTTTCATCATTAATGTTGAAGGTATTAAAGTTGATCCTACCAAAGTCAAAGTTCTTCTCAAATGGCCTACTCCAACCACCATCACTGAACTATAGAATTTTTCTTGGCCTTGCTAACTTCTACCACAAATTCATTCCAGGTTACTCCACAATTGCTGCTCCATTGCATTCCTTGACTAAGGCCAAATCTATTTTTCATTGGATAGATGCCCATACACAAGCTTTTACTACTCTCAAAGATAAGCTTTGCTCAGCTCCTATCTTAGCCATTCTTGACCTCCGACAACCTTTTGAAATAGAAATTGATGCCTCTCAGTTTGCCCTTGGTGTTGTTCTCAAACAAAATGGCCATCCCATAGCTTATCATTCTGAGTCCTTTTCCACAACAAAATATAATTACTCCACTTATGATAAGGAACTCTATGCCTTAGTCCAAGCTATAAAATATTGGCATCACTACCTTCTGGGTAAAGAAACTATTGTCCACATAGATCATTTGCCCTTGCAGTTTCTTCAATCCCAAACAAAGATCCAAGAAGCACGCCACATGAAATGGGCCTCCTATCTTCAGCAGTTTCACTTAGTCATCAAATACAAGAAGGGAAGTCAAAATTCTATTGTCGATTGTCTCTCCCACCCTCCATCTGCTCAAGCTTTAACCATAGTCACTACCTCTCATTTAGCCTTCCAATCTTGGCCTTCTGAGTATCCTAATGATCTTGAATTTGCCATAGTTTATCAAAAATTACAACATCCATCCTCCTCTAATTTAAGTCCCTTTCAGGATTTCCATCTCAAGGAGGGGTTGCTTTACCATCTAGATAAACTTTGTGTTCCCATTGAGAGCAGACCATCCCTTCTGAGAGAGGCTCATTCCACCCTCTATGGTGGTCATTTCGGCAAACATAAGACCCTTCACCATCTACAAAGATTCTTCTATTGGCCACACATGCAACGAGATGTTCTCAAGTACTTAAAATAGTGTGTCCCATGTAGTCGGTCTAAGTCATCCAACAGTAAGCTTGGTCTTAGTATGCCCTTACCCATTGCATCACATCCTTGGGAGAGTATATCTATGGATCTTGTCAGTGGTTTTCCCATGACTATCCATCAACATGATTGTGTCTTTGTCATAGTCGATCGTTTCAGCAAGATGGCTAAGTTCATTCCATGTCAAAAAATAAGTTCTTATGCCGACTTAGCCCAACTGTTCTTTGATGTTGTCTGGCGTTCCTTTGGTCTTCCCACAAGCATTGTGTCCGATCATGATTCCCATTTTTTCGATCATTTTTGGAGGTCTTTGTGGAAATTATTAGGTGTGTCCCTTAATTTTTCCATAGCTTTTCATCCACAGTCTGATGGTCAAACAGAAGTCATCAATCGCACACTTGTCCAGAGTCTTCGAGTCTACCACCATGCATCACCAACCAAGTGGGATCTCAGTCTAACTCATATTGAGCATGCGTACAATAGGGTTGTCCATTCTTCCATAGGTCATAGTCCTTTTGAGGTCTATCTAGGGTTTCAACCTGTCGCTCCATATGAGTTACCCTTGGCACTTTCATCTCCACTCACAGTCCACATGTAGAAGGAATAGGATAAAGCACAGTCATTCATACAACACCTACAATAGCTCCAGTCCAAGGTTGTTCACATCCTGTAGAAGACACAACAACAACAAAAATAGGCAATGGACCATCATCGTGTTCCACATTCCTTTTAGATTGGTGATCGAGTCTGGTTGTACCTTGATCATAAGAGATTTCTAGAGAAGGCACATAGCAAGATCAAACCTCTCCACTATGGGCCTTACACCATCATTCAACAACTATCCGAGAATGCATTCTGATTGGACCTTCCAACACACTTGGGTATTCATGATGTTGTCAATGTTGATCTACTCCATCCATATCATGAGTCCACATTAGAGAGCCCACCAGCCATCAGTCATCCTATCGATGTTGTTCTAGATTTCCACTTTCCATTGGAGGAGGATCATTTGTTCGAAACCAGGACTCGACACACTCACCAAGGTTCATCCACTTCGTATCTGGTTGCACACCATGGAGAGCTTCCTCACCAGGCTAAGTGGATCACTTCAACACAATTGGCTCATGATTTTCCCTCTCTTTTGGATGCATTGGAGCCCAATGCTTCTATGGTGGGGAGGAATGATAGGGATTAATATTTAATTCTTAATATTATCCCTATTCACATGGATCACATTGTACAACATTTAATGCTCACATGGATTGGGTGCATTAAATGCCACTTTTGTAAAGGTAGACATGCCTATAAAAATATTTTTGGTGTGAATGCAAACTCAGTTTTTCATCGTGCAATTCTTGTGCTTGCTCTCGAGTGTTCATTCCATATCAATTCACAAACCATCATTCTCATTTATCATTAAATTATTTGGTTTTATCCCCCTTCTTTTATTTCAAAAAATGTATGTTTTCCTTCTCACACCATATAATTCCTTCTATATTGGTGATAGGAGTAATATAGAATCAAAAATCCTCTCATCCACATGATGAGCTACTCGTTCCATTGCTATATTTCATTGAAAAACCTATTTTGTGGAACAACTTAGGTAATCCTACCTACAATTACACCTTTATATTAGAGTTATCTATTTACTTCTACTCATATGACCTTCTATGAAATTGTTTGTATAAAATTCTAGCTCATTACATTTCCTTTGTAACTTGCGAGTTGCCAAGCTCATATTAATTAATAAATTAGTTAATTATAGATATTACACCAAGTATAACATGTATTCATAACAAGGTTTCCACTTGTCAAATATCTTATGATAACATGAATATTCCCAAACCTTATTATCTTACACAAAGGTAAAGTGCATATTTTTCTCATATAATGATAATATATTCATATAGAGCCAATAATCAGTTCTTGGATTACATAACATATTTTAGAAAACATAACCAACTTACATACTCATAATCAAACAAAATCCATTATAATTTTCAATAGCATCATATTACCATAAATATTTAGCCATAGTAAATTGCACAGCAACATAATCATCCTAGGAAAACCCTGTAGGGAAAACCCAGCCTTAAAGTCTACTTCTTTATTAAATTCTTAAATAAAACCTCAATTCTTAAAAAGTACAAAAACATCATTGGTTATCACAACCAATTAAGGAGTTGCACTGTCATTCATAGCTATTAATAATGGATTAATCATTCAACCCATATGTTTGATTAACCCTACTAAAATTGCATATATGGCTCTTGAAAACATCTTCATTCTTGATAGGTCATTCATCTTCTTATGGAGATAATCTGTTCTAGCAGTTTCCAACTCAACTCTAGAAATAGACTTCATATTTTCCTTCAGTAAGTTTCACATGGTAATTTTTAGCATCCTAAGGCATAACCTGTATAATCCAAAGGATTTCCTTACCTTGTGGATTTCATTGCCAAAAGTATTTTGATAAAAACAAGCAACAAGTGTACTGATGCAATAACATTGTGTTAGCTTCACTATATAATCAGCGTAAAACTAGTAACTCATCATTGCATAGTCATATTTTTCCAACCATAGTTTTTCCATCTGTTGATAATACTATCAGGAGTCTTAAAACTACATCCCAAACCTGGACAACCAAAACCAATACCAAAGTAAACCCTATCTACCAAAGTTATAGTATCTGAATGGCCGCTACAGCAATGCTTCACAAAGCTATAATATCTAATAATAATCCCTTCTATTAGATCCTACTCTTATATTAGGGATGAGTCCAGGGGAGTTAAATACAAACTCTGTGATCACTTATGAACAATGATCACAAGCTTGGTATTTTTTATTATTTTATAACACCTTTGATATGGTCCCAATGATACGATCCCATCCTATGAAGCGTGTCTTGTTGGCAATTTTGGGTTTGAGATCCTAGCTTCTTGTCTATGAGTTGTCATTGATGTCAAAAGGAACTGGCATTAATGTCAAGAGGATTTATTGGCTTCAAAGGTTGAAGATTCCAAAGAATATTTTCTAGAAGATTCTAGAGAGATTCCATGTGGTAGATGAAAAGGTTTTTATCAAAACCATGGTAGGTTTAAGGGTTTTTATTAAAACCAGGTGGATGCATTAAGGGTTTTTCTCAAAACCACTCTCAGCTTAATGCAAAGGCTAGAGACACTTATTAATTAAATAACTTAATTAATAAAACTTTTTTAAGGTTTTTTAATTATTTATTTATTTGATTTAGTGATTAAATTATTTTAATAATTTAATGGGTTCTCCACCTAAGGTCTAAGGTCTAAAAGACCTTTGATTATTTTTTAAATAATCAAAAGGGTTTCATAAACCCTAAATTTGTTTCGAAGGCGCCAAAATAATATTAATTCGAAAAGTTCGAATTATCCTCTCGCCGACGTCGTGCATAGCATGGAAGTTTGGCTATATAAGCCATAACTTATAGTCCAAAGTATGGAGTAAAAATAAATGTGAATTGCGCAAAGGTTGGGAACTAAAAGCTAAGGCTATCATTTTTTGCCATGTTTATCTGTCGCTAAAGGGTTAAGGAGAAGGAGACTCTTGCTAGCCTTCAAGCTAGCCCTGTTGGCCTAGTGGCAACGACTGTTCTGCGAAGGCGCTTAAAGGGAGGTCAAGCGTTCGACTCCCACCGTGGAGTGTGAGAAGAGATTTTGCGCTCCGATTTTTTTGGAGGCACTGTTGACCCGCGATTTTCGAAAGCATTTTTTTTGGTAAGGTTTTTTAAATAAAATCTACATTTTTGTTAAAGAAGAAGTGGTTGGGGATATTTATTTAAAATTATTTTTAAGGTTAAATGCTTCTTTGGAGATATAAGGTTGATAGTGTGTGGTTGAGATTTTTGGCTTGATTGTTGAGTGAGATTTGCTTAGAAGCTATTATTCCTTGAGCATGGTTTAATTAATTTGGAGAAATAAGGTGTAAAAGGATATATTGTTTGTATGCTTTATATTTTTGGTAGTTGACTTCTAAGGATTGGAGTCATAAGGTGTTTTATGGAATAAATATTTTTATGGTTACTTTTATGATCTAACCCTAACTTAGTGGCAAAGTTGAGGGTGGTGTTGGTAACAGGTTGAAGAACTATTCTCTTCTTCCTCAAACAAAGGTATGGGCAACTTCTTCCATGTATATTGTTGATGGTGTATTTTCTAAAATTGATTTTGGAGTGAAAAGGTTGTCTACTAGGTATTCTTGTTGGTGTAAATCCCATTTTTTGGATATTGAAGATTGTTTATGCATTAAAATCATTGATGAGTTTTTTGGGTGAATGCATAATTCTAGTTGAGGAAGAGGAAGCATTTTTGCACTAGGGTTTATGTTAGTAAGTCTTGCTACTTGCTTTGAGTTGGTGAAACCCTTAGTTGGTTGTTTTGAGATTGATGGTTGAGTTGCTTCCATAGAGGTTTTTTTGATCAAGTTAATGCTTTACTTGATACATGATTTGGGCTTACTCCATTGAGATTGATTTGAGCAAGTTATTCTTTACATTGGTGATTTATGTTGGTGGCTGTTTTGCTCAAATATCTTTGGAGGGAAAAGGATGTCTACTAGTTTCCTTTTCATGTAGTGAATGGTTGAATGCTTCAAGTTTAATGTTGAGTTGAATGATGTTGGTTAAACCTTGTCTATAAGCATTGTTGTTAAAGCCCTAATTGGTTGAGAAAATATATTGGTTGCGGAAAGAACATGAGTATCATTGTTATATGAGATATTGCATGGTTGGCAATTGTTGGGTTGTGTTTCATGTTCTTGAGAAAAGCATACTGCATCTATCTTATTCTTTTGAGATTGAGATTGAGTTGATATTGAGATTGGGAGTTAAGTATAGAACATATTGAGTCTCTAACAATTCTCTTTATGTTTCTATGAGATTTGAGATTGATATTGGGAGTTAAGTATAGAACATATTGAGTCTCTAACAATTCTCTTTATGCTTCTATGAGGTTGATGAATCACATTGGGTCTCTAACAATTCTCTTTGTGGGTTCATGCTAAGCAATTTTTTCTTGATGAACTTGTGAGCTGATTTGGACAGGTTCTAGTGAAGACTTGTGAGCTGATTTGGACAGGTTCTAGTGAAGACT
The DNA here is from genome assembly GCA_028583015.1 of Wollemia nobilis. NCBI lineage: Eukaryota > Viridiplantae > Streptophyta > Pinopsida > Araucariales > Araucariaceae > Wollemia > Wollemia nobilis. The sequence continues at coordinate 967,673 of JAQPPZ010000228.1, read as the reverse complement.
TGTGAGCTGATTTGGACAGGTTCTAGTGAGGACTTGTGAGCTGATTTGGACAGGTTCTAGTGAGGACTTGTGAGTTGATTTGGACAGGTTCTAGTGAGGACTTGTGAGCTATTTTGGACAGGTTCTAGTGAGGACTTGTGAGATGATTTGTACAAGTTCTAGGGAGGACTTGTGAGCTGATTTGGACAGGTCCTAGCAAAGGACTTGAGGATAAATTTGAAGTGGTTCTTTGAGAAGAACCTGAAGACAGTTTTGACAAGTATTTGAGAAGGCTTGTGTGCAGCAGAGATTGATTTGTTCAAGCTTTATGAGTTGATCTTGGGACAGATCTGACATAGTGAAGAAGACTTGTACTGGACCGACTGACTATGTTTAGTACAGGTTGATGAGTTGTTGTGGAGGTGATAAATGAGGATAGAGGTCTCTTGAGGCTGAGCATTGAGGATAGGAGGTCTTCTATGGAAATGAGTTCCACATGCTAGCAGAATAAGAGGTAGGTGATCTTCTGAAGTATCATTTCTAGAGTTGAGGGGAAGGATTCTCCTTTGGGTAGGAGGCTCATAAATTCATGAAGAGGGGAAGGATTCTCCTTTGGGCAGAGGCTCATAAATACTTGAGTAGGGGAAGGTTTCTCCTTTGGGCTGAGGCTCATAAACATTGTAATTGGGAAGGATTCCCAAAGAACTTTGAGAAATATTTTTAGAGAAATTTTTTGTGGATGTAGCCCATGTTGGGTGAACCATGTTAAAATTTGTGTCTCATTATGTGTTGCTTTATGCATTGCTTTGATATTGCTATTGGTTCATTGCTTTGCAAAGTTGAAATTAAATAGAGAAAGTAAAAAGAGGTCTTATATTGTTCACCCCCACCTCTCAGTATAAGCTTGTGTTCTTCAATTGGTATCAGAGCGGGTTCCTTCGAAAATTTTAAAAGCTTGAAGGAAAATATTGTAAAGAACACAATGGAATCTACAAGTGGTAATGCAGCACCTATTCTTGATGGAGCAGATTTTGGGCTTTGGAGTGCTAGGATTGTTGGCAATTTTGGGTACCTTGGGTACATTGCCTTTGCTCTAAGTGTAGATGTTGTCATTGATGTCAAGAAGGTCTTGAAGCAATTTGGTTTGATGTCAAAGAATGTGTCTTGATGAAGGTTTCAGCATGGACAGTGAGTTTCCAAGAAGATCATGGTAGCCCAGTTGCAAAAGATCAAGAAAAAGACAAGTAAGAAAAAGTATGCGAAAGTGTTGGAAAAACCGTCACGATTTCACGACATGTTTGAGGAGAGAGAAAGTTCGAGCAAAAGTGTCACGATTTCATGACATGCTTGGAAGACGAGAGAGAAGTCGGCAAAACTGTCACGATTTAGTGACATGTTGGCAGAGAAAGAGAGCAAGATGGAAAGTGTCACGATTTCGCGACATGTCGCATTTTCACGACATTCTGCAAAGGAGGCTATACGGACGAAAAAGTGTCATGATTTCGTGACATGTTGCAAGAGAGAGTCCAGTGGAGCTGTCATGATTTCGTGACAAGTTCGAAGAGAGAGAAAGTTATTTAGAAAGTGTCATGATTTTGCGACATGCTGCAAAGTTCAAGTGAGGATGTCAATTTTCGACATGCTACAGAGGTCGAGGTGAGGACTGTCACGATTTTGTGACATGGAGTCTGAAAGGATAAGTGTCATGATTTTGCGATAGGCAGTGGAGAAAGCGTATGAAAGCCAAAAGTGTCATGATTTTGACGGGAAAAAGAAGTAAAGAAAGCGTCACGATTTCATGACAGGTTGCAGGAAAGCTTTAAGCTGAAAGCGTCACGATTTCATGACAGGATGAAAGAAAAAGTACGGATAAGTGTCACGATTTCTGATAGGAAGTGAAGAAGCTAAAGGGATGAAGATGTCACGATTTCGTGACATGTCACATTCAGGAAGTAGAGGAAGATGTATTGATGTCAGTTTATGACTCTAAGAGGAGAGAGGTATGACATAAATGTCATGATTTCATGACAAAAGCAGAGAAGAAGGCCATGAAGACTAAAGTGTCATGATTTCATGATAGAAGTGAGATGACGTCAGCAAGAGGCAAAGGTGTCACGATTTCATGACAAAAGCACAAAGGAAGTCGACAAAGGCCAAGGTGTCACGATTTCGTGACAGTAGGCTATAGAAGGTGTACGGCTGTAAAAGTGTCACGATATCGCGACATGTTGTAGTTTCGCAAGAAAAGCTACAGAACAGTAGAGGCGGTTGAAGCCGACAAAGTTAACCTTGAGCCGACGAAGTGTAGGGTTGTGCAACCGACGTTGTTTTAGGGATATACAGCCGACTAAGACCAAGAATCTAATCTTGAGATTGTCAGTATAAAAGGAGGGCTGTTCGGAGAGTTTGATCATCGATCGAAGTGTGCGTTCGAAGTGCGACTTTCGTAGAAGCAGAGTGCAGGGAGAAGTTCGATCGTCGAGGAGCAGAGTGTGCGAAGACATTGTTGCTGTGTTTGCACAGAGGTGCATGGGGTTTTTTTCGGGGGTGGTTTGGGAGAGGTGCAATTTTGAGGACAATAGTGCCAGACCGAAGGACTATGTTTTGGTGCAGATAAGAGGACCGGCTTTGGAGGTGATAGAGTTGAGGACAGAGGTCTCCAGCCAGAGCAGGGAAGACAGGTGTCTTCTGTGGATAGAGTTCCACTTGCTAAGGGCTACAGAGGCAGAGGTCTTCTAGAGGATCACCAGATTGAGCAGAGCTAGGGGAAGGTATCTCCTTTGGGTTGGTGCCCATAAACTTTGTAATCGGGACATGTTTCCCAGAATTTGAGGTGATAAAATTTAGTAAAAATTTTATCCGTGGAGTAGCCCGCGTTGGGTGAACCACGTAAATTGTTGTGTCTCTATTGTGGATGATATTCTGTGCATTGCTTTGATTTCTATTTTTGATACTATTATATATTCACTACATAATATTGAACTGCAAGTTGAATCGAAAGAAAAAGTAGAAAGTGGTCTTATACTGTTCACCCCCCCTCTCAGTATAAGCTTGTGTTCTTCAATTGGTATCAGAGCGGGTCTCTCCAGAAAAAGCATAACAGCTTGGAGAAGGATCTTTCAGAAGAACATACAGTTTCAGAAAAGGATGAAGAGGTTAAGTTCGATCTCTAAAGTGAATTCTTCTGGGCTTTAAGAATTTCAGGGAAGAGAGTTCTGTTCTCAAGCATCATGACAGGAAGAAGAGACAACAAGATCAATCTTCAGCCTGAAGAACGATGGATTCCAGTTGGTCACAAGAAGAACAATCATCCAAGGCATCAAAACAGGTTACATAATACTTTCCATGGCTACTGTTTTTCTTGCAAGGAATTTGGTCACAAAGCTATACATTGCATTAAATCCATGAATAGCCATAGTAAGGAAAATGTTAACTCTTTTGCACCTCTTATGGATAAAAATGTCATGTGTTACAAATGCAAGAATGTTGGGCATATAGCAAGGATGTGCAGTTTGGATAGACCTAGCCTTAAGTTCACTAAAAAGAGAAATGAGATCAAGTCTAAGTCAATGATAGTTCAAACTGCTTTTCATGCTCAAGACAAAGTAGAGAAATGGTATCTTGATAGTGGTTGTTCAAAACATATGACTGGTGAAAAGGAAAAGTTTTTGGTCTTAAAAAACACAAACAGAGGAACAGTTAGTTTTGGAGATAACAGGTCTGCTAAAATCTGTGGTAAAGGGACTCTTAGCTTGGATGGGAAATCTAAAACTGAAAATGTGCTTTATGTAGAAGGTCTAAGACATAATCTTCTAAGTGTGAGTCAACTTTGTGATCAAGGACACATAGTATCTTTCTTTTCAGATAGATGTGAGATTCGTAAAGAAAAAAATGGAAAACTCATTGCTAGTGCTACAAGGACTCCAAACAATCTTTACATGCTAAGTGAGATAAAAAAGGAAAAGTGTTTTCTAACTCAAGAAGATGAGAGTTGGTTATGGCATAAAATATTGGGGCATTTGAGCTTTGATAATCTTGTCAACATTAGTAACAAGGAAGCAGTTAGAGACTTGCCCAAAATAAAAAGGCCCCATAACACCATTTGCGGTCCTTGTCAACATGGAAAACAGACTAGAACCAGTTTTAAATCAAAAGGGTATACTTCTTCAAAACCATTAGATCTCATTCATACTGATTTATGTGGCCCCACCAGAACTCAAAGCATTCAGGGAGAAAGCTACTTCATGTTGTTTATAGATGATTATTCTAGAATGACTTGGGTGACCTTTCTCAAAGAAAAATCTGAAGCTTTTGAAAAATTTAAAGCTTTCAAAGAAATGATTGAAAATGAGACTGAAAAGAGAATCAAATGCTTGAGATCGGACAGAGGAGGAGAGTTCACCTCTAATGAATTTGTGGAATACTGTGAGCAACAGGGAATTAAAAGAGAATATTCAGCAGCAAGAACTCCTCAACAAAATGGAGTAGTTGAAAGAAAAAATAGAACTATTGAAAATATGGCTAGAGCTATGTTAAATGAGTCAAAACTTTCAGATGGTTTCTGGAAAGAGGCAGTCAGTACAATAGTATACATTATCACCAGGGCCCAACTTAGAGTAAATCATCATAAAACTCCTTATGAGTTGTGGAAAGGAAGACCAGCTACAGTAAAACATTTCAAAGTGTTTGGGAGTAAGTGCTTCATCAGAAGGGAAGATCAGAATTTGGGTAAGTTTGATCCTAGGTGTGATGAGGGAATTTTTCTTGGTTATTCCAGCAGAAGCAAGGCTTACAGATGCTTCAACAAAAGAACGCATACAGTCGTAGAGAGCATAAATGTAACAGTTGATGAAAAGACAGGGATAAGAGAACCTGTCAAGGAAATCAATGATGAAATCTGTCAAGAAGAATTCAGAGAGGTTTCAGATGAAGAAGAGGAAAAATAGCAGCTGCTTCCCAAAACTCCGTCACGATATGTTCAGAAACATCATCCCAAATATTTGATCATTGGTGATCCAAAAAGCAGACAAACTAGAAGAAGAGTCATTCCGTCACACGATTCTACAAATATTTCATTATTATCTCAGATTGAGCCAAAAGATTTCAGTGAAGCATGTGCAGATAAATTTTGGGTAAAAGCAATGGATGAAGAGCTAAATCAAATAGAGAAAAGTGAAACTTGGGATTTAGTTCCAAGACCTAAGGACAAGAATGTCATTGGCACAAAATGGATATTCAGAAATAAACTCAATGAGGATGGAAAGATTGTCAGAAACAAAGCCAAGTTGGTTTGCAAAGGTTATGCTCAAGTAGAAGGTGTTGATTTCGAAGAGACGTTCGCTCCTGTTGCTCGTCTCGAAGCCATCAGAATGTTTTTGGCCCTTTCAAGCTTCAAAGCATTCAAGGTGTATCAAATGGATGTGAAATCAGCCTTTTTAAATGGAGTTTTGGATGAAGAAGTCTACGTAGAACAGCCAGAAGGCGTGTCTCTCTCAGATCAATCGGACTATGTGTGTAAACTAAAAAAGGCCTTGTATGGGTTAAAGCAAGCACCTAGGGCTTGGTACTCAAGACTTGACAGGTACCTTCATGAGCAAGGTTTCAGGAAAGGTATGGCAGATAGCAATTTGTATATTAAGGATAAAGGTAATGATATGCTGATTGTAGTTGTCTATGTTGATGATATCATTTTTGGGGGAAATAATACCCAGATGTGCAAAGATTTTGCTAACACCATGCAGAAGGAATTTGAGATGTCTATGATTGGAGAGCTCGTCATTCTTTTTGGGTCTTCAGATTGCTCAATCAAAAGATGGTATATTTCTCTCTCAAGGAAAATATATCAAAGAAATGTTAAAAAAATTGGGATGATGGACAACAAACCTGTATGTACTCCAATGACTACAGGGTGCAAGATGAGTAAAGATGATGAATCTCCAGCGGCAGATCAGAGGTTGTACAGATCAATGATTGGCAGTTTATTATATGTTACAGCTACCAGACCAGATATCATGCAGGTTGTTGGATTAGTAGCCAGATTTCAGGCAGCTCCAAAATATTCTCATGTTATAGCAGTTAAAAGAATATTCAGATATCTGAAGGGCACTATGGACTTTGGGCTTTGGTATCCCAAAGGTGATGATTTCACTCTCACAGCCTATACAGATGCAGATTGGGCAGGCAGTAATGATGACAGGAAAAGCACCAGTGGTGGAGCATTCTTTCTGGGAAAGAGTTTAGTTTCTTGGCTAAGTAAGAAACAACCTTCAGTTTCCTTATCTACGGTAGAAGCTGAATACATAGCAGCAGTGGTTGGGTGTACTCAAGTTCTATGGATGAAAACCACCTTGGAGGATTTCAAAGTCAAGCATGAACAACCCATCTCCATATTTTGTGATAATACTAGTGCCATAAGTATTTCCAAAAATCCGGTAATGCACTCAAGGACAAAGCATATTTCCATCAAGTATCACTTTCTAAGGGAGAAAGTGCAAGATAAGCAGGTCAAGGTAGAATATGTGTCTACTAAAGAGCAGATTGCAGATATCTTCACAAAACCTCTTCCAAGAGATACGTTTGAGTATCTAAGGGAGAAATTGGGAGTTGTACTCCCACCCCAGAATTAATCACCTCATCAGGAGGTGGGGGAGGGACTAAGCTAAGAGGCTCATTCTTAGTCCCGAGCCCCAAAGGTGACCCTTTGCCATTGATGACAAAGGGGGAGAGATATGAGTAAGGGGGAGAGCTTCATAGTGAAGAAGAGAGCTTCAAGTCAGGGGGAGCAAAAACTTCAAAGGCAGATTCTCAGTTGTTGGATCAGTTGATTTCAGTTTTGGCTCTTGACTAGTGTTTTCAGTTAAGGTTTGCCATCAATGACAAAGGGGGAGATTGTTGGCAATTTTGGGTACCTTGGGTACATTGCCTTTACTCTAAGTGTAGATGTTGTCATTGATGTCAAGAAGGTCTTGAAGCAATTTGGTTTGATGTCAAAGAATGTGTCTTGATGAAGGTTTCAGCATGGACAGTGAGTTTCCAAGAAGATCAGGGTAGCCCAATTGCAAAAGATCAAGAAAAAGACAAGTAAGAAAAAGTATGCAGGCGGCTGGAAAAACTGTCATGATTTCATGACATGTTTGAGGAGAGAGAAAGTTTGGGCAAAAGTGTCATGATTTCGTGACATGTTTGAAGAGAGAGAAAGTGGGCAAAACTGTCACGATTTCATGACATGTTGGCAGAGAAAGAGAGCAAGTTGGAAAGTGTCACGATTTTGCACATGTCGCATTTTCATGACATTCTACAAAGGAGGCTGTAGAAGAAAAGTGTCATGATTTCATGACATGTTGCAGAAGAGAGAGTCCAGAAGTGTCGTCGATTTCGTCGACAAGTTCGAAGAGAGAGAAAGTTATTAAGAAAGTGTCATGATTTCGTGACATGATGCAAAGTTTCAATTTGAGGACTGTCATGATTTTCGACATGCTAAGTTGAGGATTCACGATTTTGTGACATGCAAAGCTCAAAGGAGAAGTGTCAGGATTTCGTGACATAGAAAGCGAAAGTGTATTTAGAGGGAAGAAGCGATCGCGATTTCATGACAGAGTTGAGGAAAAGCTTTAAAGCTTGAAAGCGTCATGATTTTCATGATAGGATGAAAGAAAGTGTACGGATGTAGAGAAGTGTCACGATTTCATGACAGGAAAAGTGAAGAAGCCAAGGGATGAAGATGTCACGATTTCGTGACATGTCAAGTGCGACAGAAGGCAAGTAGACTAGAGAGGAAGATGTCACGATTTCGTGACATGTCGGGTGACTCTAAGAGGAGAGAGGGTATGACATCGAAAGTGTCATGATTTCATGACAAAAGCAAAGAAGAAGGCCATGAAGACAGAAGGGTCACGATTTCATGACAGAAGTGAGATGACGTCAGCAAGAGGCAAAGGTGTCACGATTTCACGACAGAAGCACAAAGGAAGTCGACAAAGGCCAAGGTGTCACGATTTCATGACAGCAGGCTATAGAAGGTGTACGACTGTAAAAGTGTCACGATATCGTGACATGTTGTAGTTTCACGAGAAAAGCTACAGAACAACAGAGGCGGTTGAAGCCGACAGAGTTAACCTTGAGCCGACGAAGTGTAGGGTTGTGCAGCCAATGTTGTTTTAGGGATATACAACCGACTAAGATCAAGAATCTAATCTTGAGATTGTCAGTATAAAAGGAGGGTTGTTCGGAGAGTTTGATCATCGATCGAAGTGTGCGTTCGAAGTGTGACTTTCGTAGAAGCAGAGTGCGGGGAGAAGTTCGATCGTCGAGGAGCAGAGTGTGCGAAGACATTGCTGTTGTGTTTGCACAGAGGTGCATGGTTGGGTTGGAGGTGCAAGTTCGAGGACAATAGTGCCAGATCGAAGGACTGTGTTTTGGTGCAGATAAGAGGACCGACTTTGGAGGTGATAGAGTTGAGGACAGAGGTCTCCAGCCAGAGCAGGGAAGACAGGTGTCTTCTATGGATAGAGTTCCACTTGCTAAGGGCTGCAGAGGCAGAGGTCTTCTAGAGGATCACCAGATTGAGCAGAGCTAGGGGAAGGTATCTCCTTTGGGTTGGTGCCCATAAACTTTGTAATCGGGACATGTTTCCCAGAATTTGAGGTGATAAAATTTAGTGAAAATTTTATCCGTGGAGTAGCCCGCGTTGGGTGAACCACGTAAATTGTTGTGTCTCTATTGTGGATGATATTCTGTGCATTGCTTTGATTTCTATTTTTGATATTGTTATATATTCACTGCATAATATTGAACTGCAAGTTGAATCGAAAGAAAAAGTAGAAAGCGGTCTTATACTGTTCACCCCCCCTCTCAGTATAAGCTTGTGTTCTTCAAGGATGAAGGTTCATCTTATGGCTCTTGGAAATGAAGTTTGGGAAGTGATTGAGGATGAGTATACCATTCCTGAGCATGGTCCTTTTACTAAGGAAGATAGGCTCCTATATCATAGCAATTCAAAGGCAATGAATGCAATCTTGAAGGGTTTATAGAAGGCAGATCTTACCAAGGTGATTCATTGCAAGACAGCTAGTGAAATGTGGAAACAGTTGAAGGTGGTTCATACAGGTGATGCAAATGTTCGAAAGGCCAAGTTGAGACACTTCAAAGGTATGTTTGAACAACTCAAGATGAATGATGAAGAAAATATTAGTGACTATATGCTTCGTATGGATGAGATTGTTAACTCTATGAAGGAACTAGGTCTTGAGCTTGCTGAAAATGATATTTGTGATAATATTTTGAGGTCTCTTCCAAATAGATTTAGTGAAAATATTTTTGCTATTGAGGAAGCTAAGGATTTGGATAAGTTTAAAAAGGATGAGCTTCATAGTATACTTGCAGCATTTGAGTTGAGAACTCAAGTGAAGGTTGATGTTAAGAAGGAGGCGACTTTCAAGGCTACCAAGAAATCCAAGGGTAAAGAGCTTCAAGATAGTGATGAGTCTTCTAGTGATGAAGAGGCATATTACAGACAAGAAGGGCAAGTTCTCAAGAAAGCACAAAGGTATGAAATATGTCAAGTGTTTCAATTGTGGAAATTTTGGTCATTATGCTACTAACTATACTACTACCAAGGATGAAAGTGATGAAGATAAACAGGATTATAAGAGCAGGATTTTGAAAGGCACAAGCATCAAAGGAATAATAAAGATGAGCAAAGCAATCAAGGAAAGAGGTACTCTCAGAAACACAACAAAATTTTCTACCTAGAAAATGCAAGTAAGTGTTCTAGTAGTGATAGTGAAAGTTCTTCAAGTGATGTTGGAAATGAGATGTTGTTCCTAACAGAAAAAGAAGAAGAAAACAAACATAGATTTGTCCTTATGAAATGTTTTAGATGTGGAAATTTTGGAAATCTTGAGGATGATTGCACAAATGATGGATTGATTTCTAGTTATACTATGTATGAGGATGCTTCAAAAAATTGTGAGGAAGATCTTTGTATGGCTTTAGAAAAGGGTAGCACCTCTAGTGATAAGAAATCTGAAAAAGTCATTGATGTTTCAAAAGGCAAACAAATAGAGGAAGTTATAGAGGATGGTGAAGTAGATCTTGAAGCTAAACTTGTTAGTGCTCTTAGTGCTTTGAAAAAGGAAAGAAATAAGAATGCTAGACTCAATGATAAATTGGATGAATGTTGTATTGAGAGATATGAGCTTATAGAAAGTCTTGACTTATCTATAGCGAAGACACAAAAACTTAAGGATAAGTTAGAGTCTAAGGTTCTTGAGTGTAGAGAGTTGGAACAGAAAGTGGCTTCCTTGAAAGAGGAAACTAAAGAGTACAAGGAAAAGCTATACAGGTTTGAAGATAGAACCAAAAAGGTAAATTCAATCATCAAATATCAAAGAAGGACAACAGATAAAATAGGTCTTGGTTTTGGTAAGAAACACATGGAACAAAGTTGGTGACTACTGGGGGAATCTAGTAAGAGATTCTGAAAGGAAGAGAGTTTTGATGAGGAAAGTACTTCAGAAAAAGAGTCCTTGAGTGATAGATGCACATAATCAAAAAACAAGAATCAAAAAAAGGGGAGAAAGTTTACAGGACCTAAGAGGTCAAATCAAGGAAAGTTTAATGGCAGATGTTTTGCTTGTCACAAGTTTGGTCACATGGCTTCACATTGCATGACTCAAGTGAGGAAGGTAAATGAAAGATTCGAGAGGTGGTAATTTCTTTCAAGGGTATTGCTACTCTTGTAAACAGTTTGGGCACAAGGTTGTTTATTGCAAGGCTAATAACAAGAACAGGGTTGGTCAAAACAGATGGAGTCAAAGATCAGGTATGCCTCAAAGAAATAACATCATTGTTATAAGTGCAACAATGAAGGTCACATAGCTAGACAGTGTAGAGCTAAAATTCCAAGGTACAGGAACAAGAACATGGGTATGAACAGGCACAAGAATCAAGACATGGATAAGAACAAGAATGATAACAAGAACAACAATAGTGACATGAACAGGAATAGGAATATGGACAAGGAGAACAAGAGAAGACATGGTAAGGCAGCTATAGACATTGATGAAGATCAGTGCCTAATGGGAGTTTTACTTCCACCCCAAAATTAATCACATCAACAGGAGGTGGGGGAGGGACTAAGCTAAGAGGCTCATTCTTAGTCCCAAGCCCCAAAGGTGACCCTTTGCCATTGATGACAAAGGGAGAGAGATATGAGTAAGGGGGAGAGCCTCAAGTCAGGGGGCGCTGATTTATATACGACGAGTTTTGAGTTTCAGTGTTGTTGAGAAGCATGGTTTGCCATCAATGACAAAGGGGGAGATTGTTGGTAATTTTGGGTTTGAGATCCTAGCTTCTTGTCTATGAGTTGTCATTGATGTCAAAATGAATTGGCATTAATGTCAAGAGGATTTATTGGCTTCAAAGGTTGAAGATTCCAAAGAATATTTTCTAGAATATTTCGAAGAGATTCCATGTGGCAGATGAAAAGGTTTTTATCAAAACCATGGCAGGTTTAAGGGTTTTTATTAAAACCAGGTGGATGCATTAAGGGTTTTTCTCAAAACCACTCTCAGCTTAATGCAAAGGCTAGAGACACTTATTAATTAAATAACTTAATAAATAAAACATTTTTAAGGTTTTTAATTAATTATTTATTTGATTTAGTGATTAAATTATTTTAATAATTTAATGGGTTCTCCACCTAAGGTCTAAGGTCTAAAAGACCTTTGATTATTTTTTAAATAATCAAAAGGGTTTCATAAACCCTAAAGTTGTTTCGAAGGTGCCAAAATAATATTAATTCAAAAAGTTCGAATTATCCTCCTACCGACGTCGTGCATAGCATGGAAGTTTGGCTATATAAGCCATAACCTATAGTCCAAAGTATGGAGTAAAAAGAAATGTGAATTGTGCAAATGTTGGGAAGTAAAAGCTATAGCTATCGTTTTTTCACCACATTTATCCGTCGCCAAAGGGTTAAGAAGAAGGAGACTCTTGCTAGCCTTCAAGCTAGCGTCGTTGGCCTAGTGGCAATGATTGTTCTGTGAAGGAACTTGAAGGGAGGTCAAGCGTTCGACTCCCGCCTTGGAGTGTGAGAAGAGTTTTTGCACTCCGATTATTTTGGAGGCACTGTTGACCCGCAATTTTTGAAAGCATTTTTTTTGGTAAGGATTTTTAAATAAAATCTACATTTTTGTTAAAGAAGAAGTGGTTGGGCAGATTTATTTAAAATTATTTTTAAGGTTAAATGCTTCTTTGGAGATATAAGGTTGATAGTGTGTGGTTGAGATTTTTGGCTTGATTGTTGAGTGAGATTTGCTTAGAAGCTATTATTCCTTGAGCATGGTTTAATTAATTTGGAGAAATAAGGTGTAAAAGGATATATTGTTTGTATGCTTTATATTTTTGGTAGTTGAATTCTAAGGATTGGAGTCATAAGGTGTTTTATGGAATAAATAATTTTGTGGTTACTTTTATGATCTAACCCTAAATTAGTGGCAAAGTTGAGGGTGGTTTTGGTAACAGGTTGAAGAACTATTCTCTTCTTCCTCAAACAAAGGTATGGGCAACTTCTTCCATGTATATTTTTGATGGTGTATTTTCTGAAATTGAGTTTGGAGTGAAAGGTTGTCTACTAGGTATTCTTGTTGGTGTAAATCCCATTTTCTGGATATTGAAGATTGTTTATGCATTAAAATCATTGATGAGTTTTTTGGGTGAATGCATAATTTTGGTTGAGGAAGAGGAAGCATTTTTGCACTAGGGTTTATGTTAGTAAGTCTTGCTACTTGCTTTGAGTTGGTGAAACCCTTAGTTGGTTGTTTTGAGATTGATGGTTGAGTTGCTTCCATAGAGGTTTTTTTGATCAAGTTAATGCTTTACTTGATACATGATTTGGGCTTACTCCATTGAGATTGATTTGAGCAAGTTATTCTTTGCCTATTTTGTTCAAATATATTTGGAGGGAAAAGGATGTCTACTTGTTTCATTTTCATGTAGTGAATGGTTGAATGCTTCAAGGTTAATGTTGAGTTGAATGATGTTGGTTAAACCTTGTCTATAAGCATTGTTTTTAAAGCCCTAATTGGTTGAGAAAAGATATTGGTTGTGGAAATAACATGAGTATCATTGTTATATGAGATATTGCATGGTTGGCAATTGTTGGGTTGTGTTTCATGTTCTTGAGAAAAGCATACTACATCTATCTTATTCTTTTGATATTGAGATTGAGTTGAGATTGATATTGGGAGTTAAGTATAGAACATATTGAGTCTCTAACAATTCTCTTTATGTTTCTATGAGATTTGAGATTGATATTGGGAGTTAAGTATAGAACATATTGAGTCTCTAACAATTCTCTTTATGCTTCTATGAGGTTGATGAATCACATTGGGTCTCTAACAATTCTCTTTGTGGGTTCATGCTAAGCAAGTTTTTCTTGATGAACTTGTGAGCTGATTTGGACAGGTTCTAGTGAAGACTTGTGAGCTGATTTGGACGAGGTTCTAGTGAGGACTTGTGAGCTGATTTGGACGAGGTTCTAGTGAGGACTTGTGAGCTGATTTGGACAGGTTCTAGTGAGGACTTGTGAGCTGATTTGGACAGGTTCTAGTGAGGACTTGTGAGCTGATTTGGACAAGTTCTAGGGAGGACTTGTGAGCTGATTTGGACAAGTCCTAGCAAAGGAATTGAGGATAAAGTTGAAGTGGTTCTTTGAGAAGAACCTAAGGACAATTTTGACAGTTCTTTGAGAAGGCTTATGTTCAGTAGAGATTGATTTGTTCAAGCTTTATGAGTTGATCTTGGGACAGATCTGATAGAGTGAGGAAGACTTGTGCTGGACCGACTGACTATGTTTAGTACAGTTGATGAGTTGTTGTGGAGGTGATAAGTGAGGATAGAGGTCTCTTGAGGTCGAGCATTGAGGACTGGAGGTCTTCCGTGGAAAGGAGTTCCATGTGCTAGCGGAATAAGAGGCAGGTGATCTTCTGAAGTATCATTTCCAGAGTTGAGGGGAAGGATTCTCCTTTGGGCAGGAGGCTCATAAATTTTTGAGGAGGGGAAGGATTCTCCTTTGGGTAGGAGGCTCATAATTTCGTGAGGAGGGGAAGGATTCTCCTTTTGGCAGAGGCTCATAAATACTTGAGTAGGGGATGGTTTCTCCTTTGGGCTGAGGCTCATAAACATTGTAATTGGGAAGGATTCCCAAAGAACTTTGAGAAAGCTTTTTAGAGAAAAGTTTTGTGGATGTAGCCCATGTTGGGTGAACCACGTTAATATTGGTGTCTCATTGTTTGTTGCTTTATGCATTGCTTTGATATTGTTATTGGTTCATTACTTTGCAAAGTTGAAGTTAAATAGAGAAAGTAAAAATAGGTCTTATACTATTCACCCCCCCCTCTCAGTATAAGCTTGTGTTCTTCATGTCTAAAAATAAAAATTTAAATAAAGTTCTTACTAGTAAACCAAAAAAAGCTCTACATATAAAGATCCATATTTTTAAGAGAAACATTGGATGGTATCTATAATTAAACAATGGGTTTAAATATCTCCATAAAGTGGATCTAAAGCATCTCTTCAACAAAATAAACACTCCTTCTTAGTAAACCTACTACAAATAATATTTACTTAGGCATAATATTATTTTTTAACTACCCTATTCAAAGAGACCTCATATGTCAGAAGGAGTTCAACAACTAAAGTCCATTAATTCACAAATAAAACCTCCATCGAAGTCTCAAATTATTTGTAAAAGAACAACAAGGTCTTCTTACCATATTCCTATTTCTTTGGTTAGTCAATACCCCTTGGTATCAACGTTATCCTAGCATGCACCTAGGTGGTTTATTGTTCACAAAAATCTCCCTATTCCTTTCTAGAAGCTACCTAGTATAATTATTCTATCGGATACACTAATAAGGATCGACTCTAAAGCTGGTAACCTTACATATATCTTCTAACAAAAGCTACAATTGATTTATAATGAAATATTGAAGAACACAAGCTTATATTGAGAGGGGGAGTGAATAGTATAAGATCAAAACTTTTACTTTTCTTTCCAAATGATAATAGATGATAATAGCAATAATATCAATGTAGTAAATGAAACAATGCAGAAATAATCACACACATGAGATATAGATTTAACGTGGTTCACTTAATGTGGGCTATGTCCATGAAGAAAATATTTCTTCTAAATTTCTCTCAAAAAATATCTTGGGAACCAATTCCCTATTATAATTTTTATGGATGCCAACCCAAAGGAGACACCAATCCCCTATGCTCAAGTTCATGGATATCTATCCATAGGAGACACAAATCCCCTCTACTCTGATCTATTTATAAAACCTACTCAACTCTACTCACAACTCTACTCAAACCTTTTCACAACTCTGTTCAAACTTGCTCACAATTTTGCTCAAATTTACTCATAATACTTGCTCAAATATGCTCATAATACCTAATCAAGTCTGCTCATAATACCTGCTAAAATCTACTCATAATACCTTCTCAAATCTACTCATAATATTTTCAGTTCTTGCATTCAAACAATGCTCAAATCCAAGCATGAACAACATACAAATTTACTTTCACAAATCTGATCTATAATTTTACACTTTTCATTTCCAATATCACTCAAAACCAATGCACAAGTTTACTTTCAAAACTAATCTATAATTTTTATCAATTTATTTCCAATTTCAAACATAAACAATGCATAGGTTTACTTTCAAAAACTGGTCTTTAATCCTTGTAAATTTACTCTCAATATCAATCACAATAATGCACAACTTGTTCACAAACCCTAGCACATATGTTTCCAATTTCATTCAACAATGATGCACAACTTTTTTCACAAACCCTAGCACATATATTTTCAAAAATGCACATAAAATTAATCCTTATATCTCCACCTTATGACTTGAAACTATTTTCTTTCAAACAAGCCACCTTGAGAAGGAGTTAAAATAACATACCTCTAAAACTGCCTTGATGAAGATGTGCCCTCATAAATCTGCCTCAAAATAATTCCCTTTATTTGGCCACTTCAAAACAAGTTAGAAAAACTCATTTTCAAACAATCCACATAAAACCCTTTCAAAAGGATGTCCACAAGAATACCTAAAAACAATGCCCTATAACTTCTTTTTGGTTTCACAATATAAAGCCCTTAATAATGAATAAAACCCTCAAAATATCAAGCAAGAATACAATCAACAAAAAGACCACAATACACCTTATGTCTCCTTTCTAATGTGCCAAATACAATATGATCAAAATTCACACTTACACCTTATTTCTTCCTTCTATTGCATATCGAAATAATACTTTGAAAACACAACAATATTCCCTTAATTTTCTATTTCAAAAATGTATGATAATATACTCTCTGCCCTTATACTTCCCAGAAATAATAATTCATAATAAAACCACACAAAAACCTTATGCCTCCCTAATCTTAATTTAATACAAAAATTTATATGTCTTTACTAAATTCTACTGTCGAAGAGAGTTGAATGCATGATCTCATGCAGCCCATGCTCTAGCACAAGCTAGACTGCTAGCTGGGTTGGCCCACGTATTGGAACCAAAGGCGCATGAAAAATCTTCTAAAACCTTTTCTTCTACCCAAACGCAAGATAAAAAACTACCACTGCAAATCGATAACGAGACCTCATGCTTCTCCACTCCCTAGTGTAGGCTAGGTTGTCATTTAGACTAGTCATTTGAATGAGTACAACAATGCACAAATACCTTGTCAAACCTTTCTCTTCTACCCAATCAAAATGTAAAAAATCATTGTTGTGAATCAACCTCGAGACCTCCTATTCACCCATACCCTAGCACAAGCTAATTTTTTGCTTGGGCTAGTTGTCCAGTTGGAAATAATCATGCAAGAGTAATATCCTTAAATTCTCTAATTTTTGCTATTTATATTTTCCTCTTCTTCCCTTGTCACTTGTAATTCACAATTTCACACGATGGAGAATTTTGTTTTAGCAATAATCGAAAAGCATAGTCAAAAGAATAATTTCAATCCATATTTATATGGATTTTTACTTCTATCCATGATGTCGACACTTTAGGAAATGCATTATAATTTTGAATTTCATTTTGCTTTCTAGATGTTGGCACCAAAGTAAACTTTATATTATAATATTAAAAATATTATAATATTGTCCCCTTTTTAAAACCTTGGCCTTCAAACCTTAATAATTTAAACTTGCCTTCTCTTTTAAACCATGGCCTTAACCTTTTAAGCCTTGGACCCAAACCTCTTTTTGAAAAACTTTGTCCCAATCAACCTTTTTGACCTTCTTTATAATATTTAAATTAAATATTATAAACCTTTTCTTTACAACAATTTTCCTTGCTTTTAGATATACCTTACCTTGAAGAATATTTATGCCTTGAATACCATGCGACCTTTTGACATCAATCATTTTACACCAATGACAACTCAATATGCTCAATATTTTCAACACAATACCCCTTGGTATCAACCTTATCTGAGCATGCACCTGGGTGGTTTACTTTTCACCAAAATCTTCCTATTCCTTTCTAGAAGCTACCTAGTATAATTATTCTACCGGATACACTAATAAGGATCGACTCTAAAGTTGCTAACCTTGCATCTATCTTCTAACAAAATCTACAATTGAGTTAAAATAGAATATGTTCTACGTTCTCCAAGTTCTGAAAGAATAACTTACAATTTATATTTGGTGTCACAAGGCAGGTTTTAAAGTTTACCAAATATCACGATTGGCATCTCTCCTTTAAATGAAAATAAAATTTATTTCCATTAAACATACACATATATCATGCACCAGAAACTATTCAACATCATCCAAAGAACTATAAAATATTTAAATGGAAGTCTACCTATGAGTTCTCTTGGTTTAGAATGGTTCTTTTCTAGCTATTCCAGCACACACCACTGCTCTCTCTCTCTCCAGAGCCCTCTCTCCTCCTTTTTTTCTTTTTTTCTTTTTTTCTATCTTCCTATCTTTTGCATTCTTCACTAATAATGTTATCAGGTGGTGTATACTTCAAGCACCCCATTACACCCCTCTTACTCGAAAGCATCATGTAATTTAACATCTAATGACCTCCACGATAACACATTTTCATTCCTTTCTATGCCCTGTTTAGAAACCTTGTATGTCCCATTCCCATATGGTTAACCTAGCAACAACTTATCTTGAGTTAAAATTATGTCTTAATTAATAAATTGTCACATTTGCACAATCCCCTCTTAGATTTTACTCCTCCCAATATTATTTCCTTACTTACATTGATACAAGACCAATAGTAATTTGTAACACTATTAATGGAATATCCTCAAGTGTCATTAAATCTATTCAAACACTTATTTTATTCCAATTAAAATAATGTCAAAGCAATAGTGCCATCATTAGCTAATCTCACTTATCTCAACAAAAAAATAACATAGTTAACAAAATATTATCAAATGAATAAAACAACACATCCTTTTACTTTTGTAGCATTCCTTTATTGTGGTTAAGTCCTTCCTTTCACAAGAAATTATATTCCTATCACAATATAAAACTGTCAGCAGCACCATAATCTTTCATTAAATCTATGTTATTTAGAAAATAAATATGGAGTAATCAATCACCCTACTCACAAAATGCATCATACTTTTCCATAAATCATACATATTTCTTAACCTAGCACATGTAATAGTCCATCATTCTAGCAACCTAGACCATATAATCATCATGAATCCATCAAATGAAAAGTCTGCCAAGGGGAGGATCATGACAAAGTATGAGGAAGGAGCAAGCCTCGGCTTTTCTTATTTTAGAAAACAAGAAAATGTTGTGAGTGCCAACAAGAAGTGTGAGCAAACACCAAGGAGCGAGCATCACTTTTTTTGTTTTAGATATTAGGGAAATTTAAAAATAAGATTATTGTGAAGATATTATAAGTAGTATAGTAAGAAAGTCATTTTTGAAAGTTACAAATATGGTTGCCCTAATTGGGGACAAGAGGAAGAATTAATCTATGGAAAACCCTATCCAAGTAGTAGATATTAAACCATAAATTATTATCAAGGATGATATGGTCAAGTATGATATAATGATTCTTAAAAACATAGGGATAATGTGTAAGTTCCACATATACTAGACAATTTTTTTAGATATTCAAAATTGGATCAAGTTGAAGTGGGGATTAAATTCAAATTACTCCATTATTTTTCTTTTGAAAGGAAGTTTTCGTATCATCTTCTCTAGTTTAGAAATCAAGGTTAAAATAATGGATGGTGATCCATGGTTTAGGGGAGAGATGTATTATATAAAATACCATGGAATAAAAAAATTTAGAAGATAAATATTGTTAAAATGATTCTAGTGTGTATTAGGATTTTTGAGCTTCTATATCAACTTATCAATAAGGAGGTTTTATAGAATACTAGCAATACATGAGTGGAGTTCATCTAAGAGGGACCAACTACTAAGATTTGAAGGTATGTTGTATACACCCATATGTGTGTTTCCATGGATAGTTTAACACCTTTACCATATATCATAAAGACTAAATTTGAATTAGCAGATAATATCAGTAAGTGAATTATGAAAACATTACAATTTGATGACAAATATTATGAGACTAGACACATGATAAGAGATTCCAAAGTAAAAACCGTGGAGAAAGAGAATGAATATTTGGGCATGATATAAAATGTAACATGAAGCAAGGAGATCATATCATAGTAGAAGTTAGGTTAATTCAAGGATTTATCACTTCTAAGAAAGTGACAAAGAAATCTCTTTTACATCATCAAATGGTAAAGGCAACTAGAGCTTACTCAAATCAATCATTATAAGAAAAAGTAACATAATGGATAAGGAAGTAAAATGTGTAATTTCAAATTCAAGCATTAAATGTGCAAAGGAAGATAGGGAGGAAAATTTTAAAGCAAAAGAGGCAAAAGAGATCAAGAGAAGTCTAGGTTAATCATTTTCATTTTTCTCTAGTATACAATCCTCTCCTTGTAATAAAAATGAAATTAGTACAAAATATATATCTTGCATTTAATGGTTTCAAGAGTAACATAGTAAATAAACACATATGAAGGATATCCATATAAATTTAAGGTTTTTAGGTTAGTATAAGAAAATAATTGGTATGGAGGATCATCCTTATACTTTACGGTTTCTAGAGAAACATGAAGAAGAAAATGTATATGAGGTTATATCTTGTGTTGTTACCTTAGAAAGTCTCGTTCATCCTAGGCAACGGCTCGACACACGTGGTCATTTGTGCCTCGCATTGAGATATTTAGTGGAAAGTTATACAAGCAAAAAATTGCTTGTGGGACAACCTCAAAGTTTTTATAAAGGTCGAATCCTCATTGGATGTAATCTTTACATACCTTTTAGACCTTGCAAGCTTCAGTCTATGATCTTACGAAAATGGAATGGAAAAATAGAATAGAAATATATAGAAAAGTAAATTCTAAACTATAGAGGTAATGTGCCAAGATCTAAATACCACCTTTTGCATGAACAAGCTTAAATAAACACATGTCTAATAGCTAGAAATTAAACACAATCCCAGTACATACCCAAGAATTTAAAACATAAAATAGTAGAATAGAGTATTTTTTTTTTTTACATGGTGGAATCGATAGCCGCCACGAATCCGGGTAGGTTGTCCAGCTTTTATGGCCACCATAGTATTCTACGTTGTCCGCCCTAGAAGTTGCCACACATATCTTCGCGCAGTCCGCCCCTATAACTGCCATGCCACAATAATTTTAAACCTTTTATGCCACTGAAAGCACCAATAAAGGGACAAGCATTTAGTCCTACGAGAATAGATTAAAATTAGTCACATCTTTTATATGCATTAAAAATTACAAAGGCGTGTGATTGGAAGAGGTCCAATGCTCTTTAGATAGTGACACAAGGTTTGAGTCTCACTTATACAAATGAGAAGGGATGAAAGAAAGAGCATACAAGGCTAGGTATTAGGCATGAGCAAGCAGCTCCTCATACCTTACATTGAACTTTATATGTCTATTTATACGTAAAATTGAGGGGATTTTCCCTTCAAAAATCTACTTAGAAGACCTAGAGTGCTATCTTTGATTTGTAGTCGAGATCCTTCTATATCTGAATTTGACCACCTTAATGTCTCTACATTTGGAGCCCTTAATGTTGAAATATTTTGGATCCTTAGTTTGATAGTTGCTACTATCATCAACCATCACTTCTGGTAGGTATTCCCTTTGGGTGATGCATGAAGGGTTTTTGCATAATTAATTCTTACCTAGTTTGAGGCTTAAAGCATTAGAGCTCCTCCAAGCCCTCATCTATTTTTTAAAATATCTTACCTATTAACATAATGGGTATTGCCTCCTCTAATTAGATAGAAAGCAAGGCTTCTACTTTTAGAGGGCACAGGTTTCCAAGATAAGCTTACCCATGTGGTGGAAAACTAGCTTAGGAGGCACATGGATGACTATGATGGACCTATACACATAAGTTAACTTTGGTGACCAAGAGCAAACATGCTTTTATTGCTTTTCTACACTCTCTCTTCTTGTCTATAATTGTATACCATTGTCTAGCTCTTTACTATAGTAGGGCCATTCCCTTTATGTTAACTTCAATTGATGAAAGAAGCATGGTTTTTTAGATGTCATATCAAGGACCTGTTGGTCATCAAATCCGCATAGGAAAGGACTTTCGGTGGGTTTGTGCGCCCTGGACCTGCGACCAACATTGAAAGGCCGAAGGGAAGAGATGCCCCTCATGCCAATCTCCAGAGAAGGCCGGCTCCTATACTAATCTACTTTTGGGGTTTGAGATAAGAGTGCAGGAAAGAGATAAAAGGAGTTCGGGTTAGAGAAAGAAATAAAAAGGGGTAAGGGTTAGAGATTGATGATTCAAGGTGGGGAAGAACAGGAAGCACGATCACTCACTAATAACTCGAATAGCAGCAAAGAACACCAAGAATAAATGAAAGAAATGCAGTGCCGACCTTCCTATGTATCCTCTGGACGGGTTCGCAGGGTTCTCCTCTCTCTCTCGCTGGAATTCAGGGTTCAGAGTAACAACGATTAAGACGAGGGAATAACAGAAACCTCGATCCACCAGGCAGCATAAAAGAAGGCAACAGGGACGTTTTTCCTCTCCTATGTATCCTTCAGGGCGAATTTTAGGGTACAGTCCCCAATCGCACATCGGATTCAGGATTCAGAGTCTCGATATACGAGTGCAGATAGACAAAAGAATTAAGCACAGAAGGCAACATAAAAGAGAGAAATGGAGTACAAAAATCTTTAGTATTAGACGCAGGACATCAAGTTACAGTAGCTTTCTAGCAGAAATTTCCCCCCCTTTTACATTGCAAAGCCTGGGTTTTTATAGAGGACCCGACCCTCTGAGTCATTATTACAAAAATGGTGGAGTACATCCTCGAGCTCTGAGAAATCGGCTCCTCGCGGCTGCTGCGACTGAGTTTTCAAATCGGTTACCAAATCTAGCAAGCTGTGACCGGGTCAACCATGGAAACATTCATTTAATGCACCGCCCGAGTGTCCCTGGCTTCGGATGCTGTGCTTGAGTGATCGCTATGCCCATCGGGTTTTACTTCGAGGACTGTTACGTCCCTTTCGTTTGCCAAGAATGGTCAACGGACTTATCGGGCAAGAAAGGGGGTACTTATAAGGGGCTTTTGATCACCTTGGGAAGCTGCCCGCCTTGGAACGTGGGCCCAAAAAGTGTTTCGCTACATATCCGCCTCGCCAAAGCCTTGGGCCGAAGTAGATTCTTCTTGATTTGTTCTTCGCACAATAATGCTTCGTAGAAACTACTTCGGGGATGTCGAGTACCGAGCGGATTGCATCTTTGAAGTGAGGCCTTTTGTCCTTCGCTGGTGAAACTGCTTCGGCTGGAAAATGTTTCGGCCCGATTCTCCCTCAAAACTACGGTTCGGGGAATATTCTCCCGAAGTATTTCTCTGCTTTCGACACATTGTCACTTTGCTTCGGGCATCACTGCTTCGGGTGAAAACTGGCCGAAGTAGATGTCGAAAATACTTCGGGCCCGAAGTAGTTTCCTTGCCTTAATGGATTTGGATTATGCTCTCCTCCCTCGGCGAAGTCGCTAGGATGCTGCTTCGCAAAACTTCCGCCCGAAGCGGCTGCTGAAAATGCTTCGGGTGCGAAGCGTTATCTTTGTATTTTCTTCGGTGAAATTACTTCGCAAGGTTTTCGCCCGAAGTGGTGATTTGAAGCGCTTCGGGCCCGAAGCTCTTTTCATGTCCTCTTCCTTTTCTTTCGGTGAAGCAATTTTCCTTGGCCTGTTTGGTAGCGAAGCTCTTTCTTCTTCATTCTATGATAGGGAGAGTCAAAATTTCTGTAACTTAAAATAAAAGAAAACTTTCAACAAGGAAATACTATACAAAATTCTACTATCTTCTACCCCTTGTATAATGTGGCAAAAAGTGTCAACATTCTTGGCGGCTCGCGGGGTGACGAGCTCGTCTCGGCGGAAGAACCCTTTAGCCCTGATCCATTGGGCTACGGAGTCACTGGTCTTCCCCAGACCCTGCTTCTGCGGTCTGTTCCTCTTCTTGCTCCTCTTCTCCTTCTTCTTCTTCTTCCTCCTCCGGCGTGGCTTCTGGCTGAGGCGATGGTTCGAGGCGATCACGGATGCGCTTCATCATTCTTCGGACATGAGTCCAGGCACTCTTTTGGAATGGTTCTTGATCTTGTAGTGCCTTAACCAAAACGCGAAACCGATCAATTTGCCCAATGTCAGCATGTTTGGCCCTGATGAATAAATCATTTAGGCATGCGACCATCTTGCAATACCTCAAGATGAAGTCGGTCACCTGCCCCTCTGAGATCGGCTCCGCCCACCCGTCTATCTCTGAGACATCGCCCTCGAACTGGAGCCAGACTGGCTTGAGGTCATCTTTAGTCAAAAGGTTCCCGTCATCGTCTATGAAACTCGGGAAACCCAAGGAGGAAAGGTCCTAAAAATAATTCATTGAGGTGCGCTGCTCATTGTCAAAGATGTCCTGGAGGCTTCTCGCCTTCTGAGCTTTTCGCACCTTGGAGAAGAAGGCGCGAACTGTGGCCTGAGCCGTGGACCAATCCCTAGCCGTCCGAGTCATCGCAGTGACCTGCAAGTCTTGATATTTCGTATTTTGGACGTCGAAGGCTAACTTGAGCCGATGCCTGGCTTTCTGTGTGACTTCATCAATGATTGGCCCTCCTTCGGCAATAGCGTGCTGGGCTTCGGTGATGAAGGTTAGTATTGTGAGGGCACTAGAACACCGAGACCTAAAATTCTTAAGCAAGTGGGCACGAATCTCCTTGATTCTGCTCCTATCGAACACCGTCAGGTCTTCCTTCTCGTACAGCTGGGCTTGCATTTGAGTAATTTGGTCTTCCAGCTCTTTGGCCTTTAGATCGCTTTCGATCTGTTTCTGCGTTTGGCTCTCGACTGTAGACTGGAGCTGTTGAACCTGCTGTTTTAGGGTGCGTGCTTCCTTTTTCATGGCCTTGCGCTGCTCCTCGGCCTCTGCCAACTTGGAGCGGACCCTCGCCAAATCTTCTTCTAGCTTAACATTGGCGGCCTCGGCCTCGATCCTGCGTTGGTTGGCGATGACTGCATGAGCCCTAAAGGTCTCAATTCGGACATGCATGGATGCCGATTCATTATCTACATTTAGATGCACCAGGTCCTTAGGTGTTTCTTGGTAATCATAGTCCGCTGGAGTCATTTCATCCAGGGGTTTCTGCACCTTAGGGACCTTCTTGATCTTGTGCATCTTGCCGGCTTTCAAATCAAACACGGCGCATTTTTCAACTTGAGCCGTCGCTCGCCCTCTTTTCTTTCTCGCCTCCCTCAAGATTTTGTCAGTGTTCTGCCGAGCTTGGAGCAGCTTCTCAGCGAGGGGGCGTTCCTTGATCAGAGACATCTCTGATTCAAACAAGGCTGGGTCACCAGCCAAAGGAGTGAACAAATATAGGGAATGGATGGGGGATGTCTCGCCAGAAGGTCCGACGGTGGGTGTAGCGGGCATCTCGGCAATGGCGGCCACATCGTGCGAGACGAGGGATTGGATGGTGGGGCTCGGTGTTGAAGCGATACCTCTGCTTCTGCTAAAAACCAAGGGGGTGGCAGCGTGAGAGGGCGAAGTGACTTCAATGGATTTATCCTGGCCGAAACCATGGGAGGGACTTGGACTAGTCACGGGCGAGGTGTGATGGGGCGATGGGCTACGTAGGGGAGACTGGTGAGAACCTTCGGCCGTGGCCGTAGGGGGCATGGGTGAGTCTTGAGCAAGGGGTGGAGAACGTGTACCTGAGTGCCCTCCTGGCATTGTGGTAGTGGTGGCTTCTGGTGTAGCCGCATCTTGTCCTTCCTCTGCTTCGGCATCTCCAGCCTCCATGGTTTCTTCCTCGGCGTCCCCTTCGGATTGGAGGAACTCCTCCACATTGATGACATTGATATCCGGGACGGTTGCGGCGCTCGGTGGCATGGCACTCTCAATGATTGTTTCGGATGGACCCGATGTAGGTTGCCTAGTGGAAGGGCTCGGGAACCCTGTGCGAAGGCGCTTTGGATGGCCTGGAGGCACTTGCACTGATTTTGGCCTCTTTCTCTTTGTCCTCACCAGCGGCTGTTCAGACTCTTCGGAGCTCGTGTCTTGGCCTCCCACGGGTACTGGAGGTGGCCTCTGTGGCGTGGCTTTGGTCCTCTTTCCTCTCTTTGGCTCTGAAGTAGTTTCCTTTCTCTTTGGGCTTTCGCCCGAACCTGGGATAGCTGGAGGAATGAGGTCGACGAAGGATAGAGGCTTCCATGTCCCGGCATTGGCCTCATAGACCGCTATGAAGTCTTTGTCAGATGACAAAAGACCGTAAGAATTTGTCTTTCGGTGATGGACCCTCATTATCCACCACTCTCTTAATTGGGCCATGTCCCAATCTTTCGTTGCTTCCTTCAAATCATCCTTTGCCTTCTTCCAGAAGGTAGAGTTGGGGCTCGGGAGAGGGTGCCGAACTGGGTCATATGCGACCTCCATCGGGTAGAACTCATGCCAGGGAGGTAGCGTTTCCATTTTCTCCAAATGCCACTCCAGATCCCTCCCGCTGGGATTGTTCCTCTGCTCCACAATTTTGGGATAGGGGCAAGCGTGGAAGTTCTTGAATCGAAGATGATCCCTCATTACCCCCAAGGGGTCATAGAGCCATTGCTGAGGAAGCTGGACTAGGCCAAAATTGGCGAGCTTCTCCTCCAAGAAAACATTTTGTTTGAGGGCAAACACCTCGATAACTCCCATCTTGAAAGGGAAATCGCAGGTGTGAGCCCATTTTCGTCCATGGCCATAAATGGCGTTTGTTGCATCACTCTGTCGAGCGGCCTCCAATGCGAACTGGTATTCGGAGGGATAGACTGGCAGTAGAAAAGGCCTCCCTGTGAAGCCGAATATGCGAATTACAAGCCCCTGTGTCAGCTGAAAAATGTCTCCCCTCCTTTCTTGTACCACTTTGTCCCTTAAGAGGAGGGGGACTCGAGGGGAAGACCCCGTTAGCATATGCATCGCGGGTCCCAAAAATTGTTGGTTAAAAGAATAATAGGACTCCGTCTTCAATAGGAGAGGGGTCCACTGGTATACAGGCAGAGGATTTCCATCCTCGCCGCTCATCGTAATAGCAATATAAGGGAAACTTCTATGTACATGATAGAAAAATAACCAAACAAGGAGAGAACAGGGCGAGAAGTACTTATTTGTTCCAGGATTCTTCATGCTTGCGAGCCGTGTATGTAGGGTCCTGGCCACCCATTCTGCCCAGTCAAAAATACTGGGTTGGTGCTCGGCCTCGAAGCATCAGGGGCATAAAATTCCCCTCTGGAGATACACTCAGCCAAAGACACCTGCCATGGGTGCACCGAAGCGTCAGTAGACAGGCCTGCCACCCATGCAATGATGGAGAAGATGTCGGCATTTTTGAAGGCCTCCAAGGGTAGGGGCATCTGGGGCAATTTTCCCGAAGGAAGCCCGCTTTTGAGGCTCTGTTGCAGAAAATTGATTATGTATTTGGAGGATGCGAACCTCTCCATCTGTTCGCTGAGAATAACGTTGCGAACTGTGTACCCCTTAGGAGGGCCTTGCTGTGGCGCAAAGGCTGCCTGGACATCTTCCTTCAAAATGGAGAAAAGCTTGTGCCCGGAGGCGTCTACCACTTGCCTGGAGGAGGGCTGATAGTTCTGTGCGATGGCATCAATTAGCTCAGGGCAGTGATGTGTGGGGGGCGTCAGATACCAGTATATCTGGGAGTAGTAAGCGGCAGCTCTTTTGTTGTCTGTCGAGAGCCTGCTTTTCATGAACTCGATGGTGCTCCTGAGTTCAGCCACGCTCCTCGATAGCTTGGTGTCTCTGATCCTATCCCACCTGTCGACTGGTGGTTCTTCAGGTTGCTCATCCCCAGAATCCTCCCTTTCTCTCATGATTTGTTTCTCGGGGCGGCGGCTAACATCAACTTTCTTTGGCCCTTTGTCATGGCCTTTTGCTTTTGGCTGCTCGAGGGCCGTCACTTCTGGTTCCTTCCCCTTTTCTTTAGAGTTCTTCTTCCCCATAGTGCTAGGGATGATGGAGAAAACAATGCGGAGGGTTTCGGGATTGGAAAATTCGAAGCGCAAGATAGGGGAGCTTGAAGGCTAGTAGCGAAGTTTGCATGAATTATTGGGCAAATAGCTTCGTTACTGCTGGAGTCTACGTTATATAGCCGTAGAAGGCAACCACCAGTATTTATGGCACTTGCCATAATTAACTTCGCCTTGCTTCGTCCAATTCACCGCATGGTAGAGTTGTACACAGGGCTGTGTGTTGTGATGATTGCGGCTCGCTTTGGAAGCGTGACCCTCTGCCACTTTGTACCCGAGCATGAACTTTTTCCCTAACCGAATCCCTAAAGGATGTACCCGCCACCTTTTCATTTAACTCGCCCACTTTGGACGCTTTTGAAGGCGGCTGTCGGCACGTTCCCCTAGGCACGTTTTAAATGCTCCCACCTTTTCCGTTGTCGGGTTGGTGAAACCGAAGTCAGAGTTGAAGTGCTTCGGGGCGAACCCTTGGTCCGAGCTGTTTCTCTATGCTTCGGGCCCGAAGTAGGTGGCTCGTCGGTCCTCCTTTGGAAACTGTTTCGCTTGAACTCCCCTTGGCGAAGTACTTCTCGGGCCTTGGTCCGAAGCTTTTTTTTTTTTTTGGAGTTGCCGAGGTAAAACTCGACTTGAGCTTTTGCAACATTTTATTTATCAGCCGAACTATTTACACTATTCACAAGCTTGCGGCATAATGGGCATGCCGCCACCACGAACTCAACTTCGGGTGATTATCCAGTGAACCTGCAGTGACCCGACCAGATCAGGTTGAACTTTAGCTGACCTTCGAAGTTTGGATCATTTCTACTCGAAGTTGTCCATGCTGCGAACAGGGAGCAACGCAGCCGATTTTCATTTTTGCCAATGCTCAGATTGTTGGCGAAGAAGTTCGCCACTCGAAAGTCTCCTTGGGGCATCGGTCTTAGGGATAGCCGAAACCAGTACCAGACCCAATGCCAGAATTCTATAGATTCTTCCAAATGAAGGTCGGGTACAGGTTCTTCCATCCTACTGTCATGGTAACAAGGTTCCTCCGACAAAGAGTAGTCCTCCAGGAACTCTTCGGGCTCATCCTCTGAATCGGACAGGCTTGATGAGCTTTGGCTGAACTCTTGCATGCCATCTCTTGGGACACAAAAAGGGTGCAAAAATGTGCCCTCTTTGTTCTCGGGTTCTACCACTCGAGTCTGCTTCTCTCCTCGGTTCACCTCTTGATGGAGATTGCGAGCAACCATGTTGTTCATTAGGTGGGCCGTGCTTGCGTATCCCCATTGTTGGGCTAGTATGAGGTCTGCCTCCTGAGCTCCAAATGACTGCGTCTCAGGCCTCGGCTCAGTGTGAGGAATACCCCATGAAGAGTACTACGTTGGCCGAACAAGAGCCATAATTATCGGGGGAAGCGACGGAGTTTCTCTCCACTGCCACTTTCCCGATAGGAGCAGAAGCTGTTCCGCTCGTATTGCCTCTTCGAATATTTGAGGGAACCTTCGTTCCCCTGATTGCAGTAGAATGAGGCTTAAGTCCGGGTGGAAAGCCCGAACATAGAAGAGATGGGCTTGGGCGGGCGTCGGTTGGATCTCCAGCGGGATTCTCTTCCAACTTCTGTAGAATCGGACATTGAAGTCTGTGATACCTTTCCGAAGGTGCTCTCTTGATGGTGGAGAGGTATGCGAAGAGATGGAAGGGGTCCTGAGAGCCATCGAACGTTTCGATCAATGCCCCCGCTAAGTCATCCCATGAGCAGATGCTTTTGGGCCTGAGCAATCTGTACCACCACAGCGCCCTTCCTTCCAGTGA
This sequence comes from Wollemia nobilis, assembly GCA_028583015.1. NCBI lineage: Eukaryota > Viridiplantae > Streptophyta > Pinopsida > Araucariales > Araucariaceae > Wollemia > Wollemia nobilis. The sequence continues at coordinate 938,241 of JAQPPZ010000228.1, read as the reverse complement.
TAAAACAAGAAGTCTGATCATGACATCTTCATGGATAATGTCATGGAGGGTCGCTAAATCAGCAACATCTTCGAGGTGCTCTCGGGCCATTCCCTCGGTGCCGTTGTATTTTGACAATGATTTCAAAGCACTTTTGGGAATCTCGTGGTAGCTTTGGATATTAAGGGGGCCTGGATCGTTCCAGCTAGGAAAGCTTCTCCCAGCCATTATGACAATAGCCTGTGGAAACCGTGGTTGTCGCCGCTGAGTTGGAGTCGTTAGGTGAACATTCTTTCTCCGCTTATGAGGTCAAGGCTGCTCACCGAACCTTGATTCCTCCGGGATATCTTCTTTCGGATTTGAAAGGCGCCTACGACCAGGAAATCTGGATCTTCGGCTCAAGCTGAGTCGCCAGGTGATTTTATCAGATGAAGACAGGCGAGAGATTCACCGAACTCGGACCTTCTCAAAACATGGGGGCTCCTGGTTATGAAAACCAGGTTTAGGCATTGGTCTTTATGACTTTAGAGATTCTTCGGGTAAAACAGAGTCGCCAGATGCTAAGAGTCTTTTGGTAATGAGAGCATCGATCCTCACTACTACTCAGAAGATGAGACTGACCGGATCTCACCGGGAACTTTGTTAGAACTACTGGCTCCGGTGAAGACGGGCTAGGAATTTTCTCAAATATGGGACCTTGGGTCCCACCGGGCGTGCCAAAAACTGTTGGTCATCAAATCCGCACAGGAAAGGACTTTCGGTGGGTTTGCGCGCCCTGGACCTGCGACCAACATTGAAAGGCCGAAGGGAAGAGATGCCCCTCGTGCCAATCTCCGGAGAAGGTCGGCTCCTATACTAATCTACTTTTGGGGTTTGAGATAAGAGTGCAGGAAAGAGATAAAAGGAGTTCGGGTTAGAGAAAGAAATAAAAAGGGGTAAGGGTTAGAGATTGATGATTCAAGGTGGGGAAGAACAGGAAGCACGATCACTCACTAATAACTCGAATAGCAGCAAAGAACACCAAGAATAGATGAAAGAAACGCAGTGTCGACCTTCCTATGTATCCTCTGGACGGGTTCGCAGGGTTCTCCTCTCTCTCTCGCTGGAATTCAGGGTTCAGAGTAACAACGATTAAGACGAGGGAATAACAGAAACCTCGATCCACCAGGCAGCATAAAAGAAGGCAACAGGGACGTTTTTCCTCTCCTATGTATCCTTCAGGGCGAATTTTAGGGTACAGTCCCCAATCGCACACTGGATTCAGGATTCAGAGTCTCAGTATACGAGTGCAGACAGACAAAAGAATTAAGCACAGAAGGCAGCATAAAAGAGAGAAATGGAGTACAAAAATCTTTAGTATTAGACGCAGGACATCAAGTTACAGCAGCTTTCTAGCAGAAAGTTCCCCCCCTTTTACATTGCAAAGCCTGGGTTTTTATAGAGGACCCGACCCTCTGAGTCATTATTACAAAAATGGCGGAGTACATCTTCGGGCTCTGAGAAATCGGCTCCTCGCGGCTGCTGCGACTGAGTTTTCAAATCGGTTACCAAAACTGGCAACTGTGACCGGGTCAACCATGGAAACATTCATTTAATGCGCCGCCCGAGTGTCCCTGGCTTCTGGATGCTGTGCTTGAGTGATCGCTATGCCCGTCGGGTTTTACTTCGAGGACTGTTACGTCCCTTTCGTTTGCCAGAATTGGTCAGCGGACTTATCGGGCAAGAAAGGGGGTACTTATAAGGGGCTTTTGATCACCTTGGGAAGCTGCCCACCTTGGAACGTGGGCCCAAAAAGTGCTTCGCTACATATCCGCCTCGCCAAAGCCTTGGGCCGAAGTAGATTCTTCTTGATTTGTTCTTCGCACAATAATGCTTCGCAGAAACTACTTCGGGGATGTCGAGTACCGAGCGGATTGCATCTTTGAAGTGAGGCCTTTTGTCCTTTGCTGGTGAAACTGCTTCGGCTGGAAAATGTTTCGGCCCGATTCTCCCTCAAAACTGTGGTTCGGGGAATATCCTCCCGAAGTATTTCTCTGCTTTCGACACATTGTCACTTTGCTTCGGGCATCACTGCTTCGGGTGAAAACTGGCCGAAGTAGATGCCGGAAATACTTCGGGCCCGAAGTAGTTTCCTTGCCTTAATGGATTTGGATTATGCTCTCCTCCTTCGACGAAGTCGCTAGGATGTTGCTTCGCAAAACTTCCGCCCGAAGCGGCTGCTGAAAATGCTTCGGGTGCGAAGCGTTATCTTTGTATTTTCTTCGGTGAAATTACTTCGCAAGGTTTTCGCCCGAAGTGGTGATTTGAAGCGCTTCGGGCCCGAAGCTCTTTTCACGTCCTCTTCCTTTTCTTTCGGCGAAGCAATTTTCCTTGGCCTGTTTGGTAGCGAAGCTCTTTCTTCTTCATTCTATGATAGGGAGGGTCAAAATTGTTGTAACTTAAAATAAAAGAAAACTTTCAACAAGGAAATACTATACAAAATTCTACTATCTTCTACCCCTTGTATAATGTGGCAAAAAGTGTCAACAGGACCCAAGGGCTTCAATAACCCCTACTCAATTGCTTTGGATATCAAAATAGAATCAACCATAGATAAGAGATCCAATAGTTGGTGCAGTATTGATTCTCGTAAATCTTTTCCTACATTACAGAGCTAGTGCCCACCCTTTTGACTAAAAGTGAAATGCACCTTCTAACTCTATTCTATTGTCCCCACTTTTGAGTAAGTTTTTTTTGAGTGAAATGTGGATGTAGGGAAACTTCCCTATATTCTTGGAAACTCCCAAGGGAACATTCGCTTGCTAAAGATGATCAACCCAAATAGATCATACCTTGGTAAAATAGAAAAGGAAAAGCAAGAAAATGGGGAAAATGGGAATTAATGTGAAGAGGAAATAGAGGAGCTTCTATGGGGGAAGCTTATTCATTAGTACATTCACTTCAATTCCTCTTTGGAGGGCAGCATCCCTTTCTAGAAATAGTGGTAGCATCACTAGAGCTTTACCTAGTCATCATGTGAGAAGATGGTCATCCCGTCCATGACTTCTTGCATTTGCAATTTGAGATCTCCTAAAGTCTTGATGAACTTTATGGCATCTTTTGAAATGAGGAGCTTTGATTACTTTTTAAAGTTTAGCCTCTTTTCCTTTACGTTGAGGAATATTATGTTCTTTGGTACATGCAAATGTACCCCATGGTATTTTTATGGTATAATTTTAAATATGTAATAGATTAGGGTTGATTCTATAGTTTAGAAGTATGATTTATATTTCCCCTTTTATGTAAGTGTTTGTGTAAGAAATGCACGAGTGTCATGTAACAATGCAACATGCAGGAAATGCACAAGTGTCATGTAAGAGTGCAATATGCAGGAAATGCACAAGTGTCATGTAAGTTAGAGTGCAAGTGTAGATTGAGAGAATGTGCACAAGTTTCATATATTCAAGTATGAAAATATGTAATGTGAGGATGTTCACAAGTGTCTTAGATTAGGAGTGTATGTAAAAGTGCAAGAGTCATGTAGATGTGTGCAAGTGTTGTAGAGTTAAGTGTCCATCTAGTATGCAAGTGGCAAGATGATAAGCCAAGTGTCATGAGACTTGTCATATGGAGAGCAATAGTCAAGTAAGAAGAAGATAAGATACAATATTATGGAGATAATGCTCCATGAGAAAGTAGATAAGATACAATATTCATATATCATTATTTGGTTGTAAGAAGAAGGAAGTTAAAAAGCTTGTGTATGGATATTTGAGCAATTAATATTGTAAGTTTTCTTCATGTATATTTCATGAATGATTTAGGAAATTTACATCCATATTTGATTATATAAGTGAGTTTTTATTTAAATATTATATAGGCCTTGATGTACATAGTAATTTTCTCATATATTATTCTACTCTATATTATTGATACTTTGACCTTTAATATTGTGGCTTTTTTATATTGGGACCTATGATATTGTATAATATTTTATGGTAGTAAGGCTTAAAAATCCAACATTTTATAGCTCCATCACTTGCATGTACTCCTGCTCTAAGAGCATACTATCAATGGGTTATGCAAGGGTAGGGTAACCTCTCTAGATTAGGGAGTCTATGGGACTCCTCAAGCAAGTGATTTCCATGACTAGGATGTGCATTTGGGCCCTGCATTCCTATGTGACCTCCTCCTTATTGAGTGTTTCCCATGGATCTTCTTTAATATTGCTTCTCAATCTAGGACACTGGTGGATAATGGCTTCTAATGACTTGCTATGGAAATTCATGTTTGGTACCTCTCTACTTTAGTTGTCTTTCATAAAATTATCATTAGTGCCTGCTCGATATCCTAGTCTATTAGTACACTTCACTAGAAATTAGTGTTGTCAACGAGACATCAAAGACACAGTCTTCACCATGTTGTCCCAATATGTGACACAAATTCCCCTTGTCAATCCAACTATATTTTGTTGCAAGGCCTCTAAGCTCTTCTTCCTTTCTACTTCCAACTCCTAAAAATTGGCCCTATAAAAGATTATTTTGGCTTCCATGGTAGCAAGCTAATTGATTAAGCTTTGATTTTTTCTCTCTTTTTCTCTAACAAAGTAGTCATCACCTAGGAACTAGAGAGCTATTCTATCTATATTCACATCCCTTTGACTTCAAGCTATGAGCTTTTGAGGGTATTTTTGACCTCTATGCTCCTTTTTCCCCTTTATTAGTTTTCTTTCAAGGGCTATGAAGTCATGGATGACAATCTTGTTTGCTTGGTCTACCAGCTTTGTTTTATATCTGGCTCAAATACCTCAAAGTTTATCTATTTCTAGGGTTATTTGGTAGCCCTATTCTTGCATCTTATTTTTCTTGCTTAGAGACCATTGGATCAAAATAGGTAAAATGGAGGATGCAGCCCTAGGGATAAAACTAGATTCTAATTATATCCTCTGGTAGACTCATTATCCTTTTGGATTCCTTCCTTTGGCATACTATGTAGTTCTCTCTTAGATCTCCCTGAAGTGTGGTGGTGCACCTAGTGTAGGGGTGGATACTTGCAAATATATTAGTTGAACTTGTGGGGTAGTGGGTGCAAACACTAGTTGGAATAATGGGCAAGCCAAAAGGGGCTAAGAGCTAGAAATAAAGGGTAAGAACTCCTTGGATATAAGGGGTTGAAGGTTGATGTGTGGTGTAGCCAAAGTGAAAGCTAACAAGGTGTAGACTTTAAAGGTTGGAAGCTAATAGGATTGGTAGCTAATAGGGTGTGGACTTTGCAAAAATCACCAGTTATTTCATAAGTGGTGTATTGTGATTACACTCTTGCAATATCCTCTTTTTTTCTTTACCATGGGGAGGACTAGTTCCTCAAGCCTATTTCCTTCCTCTTTGCTATTGTGGTACCAAGGAAATCACTTATGGAGGTAGCTCTAAAGCAGTGATAGTCTCCTTGGGTTGTTCGAGGGTTGGAGCTTCTACATTATCTAGTGGTGATTCTTCTACAAGGATGACTTCTTTTGAATTTACTTCATCTACTCTTATCACCAAAGGAATCATATCCTTGCCACATTTTCTTGTGTAAGTGCTCTTTATGTCCGAATGCTCTTTTTCATAATTTTTTATAAACTCCTCATCTTCATCTATTTGACTATACATAGATGTAGTCTTCCCAAAATTCTATAGGAATTTCCACAAAGCATTTATCTTTTCTTCCTTTTATTGCTACCCCTCAGATGTTTCAACTTAGTCACATGAATATAATAATTTATGCTTTCTTTATTTTCATATAAGGTCTCGTAATCCCTTTTCCTTAGTGATGATGTTAGTGCTTTATCTAGGAGCTACTTAAGATATGATGTGCCAACTTCATTAGTCAGGCTCCTGAGGGCTTCTAGGTCTGGCCTAGACTCATGCTCAAACTTAGTTGAGTTTATGATATTTGCAAGCCAGTCAAAAAACTTCTTCTTATGGTCATATTTCCTTTCACTTGGTGTTATCTACAACTTAAGCTCTTTTAGATTCTTATCTAGGATATTGTGGATCTTCCTCTTCAATAAGGTAATTATGTCAAGGGAAAGGAGAATTTTGAAGAAGTTGGTCTTGTTCCTTTTGCTTACAAAAGATGAATTGATGGAGTCCATTTGCCTGAATACTTCTACCATAAAAACCTACTCTAGCACATGCCTTGATAACCAATAAGAAAGCTTACTAAAATCATGCATACTAATAAGAGTGGAATATTTGACAAAGAACTAATATCCTAGGTGTTGGCCCTTTATAAAATGCTTGTAGAAAATCGAGAGGCGTTTAGGCTTTTTTTCGCTAAAGGATGTCATCATTGAGATTATGAAATAGAAAATAGGCCATGAACAACCATATTCATCTATAGGCCTTGCAATAAGCCCATGTAATATGCCCTAATTTTGGAATAGAATCATATGGGCCAAGAATGCCAAAGATCCAAAGTTCTTAGGTTGATGGAATATGATCAATTATTCATGGATTATTTTAGAAATATAGTCACTAAAGTCAAACATTTTCCTCCCTACTAGGTATACATCTCATTTTGTATAAAATATTGAATTAGACCTAGAATAAATTATTATCTTAACCCAAATATGAATGTCAACATCCCAATCACTTTTCCTCAAACTAAAAAGTCTCTAGGAAAATTTGGTGGCTTATTGCACCTGATGTTGCATTCATTTAGGAGATATTTTGGTTTATCAGGAATGGAATTGTAGAGCTTGAAGACACTTTCAAAACTATCAATGGTATTACATGTCTCCACCATAAACATATTTTAAATCAAGATGCCTTAAATGATGATTCTAAAACTCGCATTAGAAGACTTGATTTCCTGGGTCTAAGGGTTGTAGTGCTCCATGCATGAAACTATGACATCGTAACAATCACATACCTTGGGCACTTTGTACTAGACCAATGTGTTTCTCCAAATTTTGGCCCCAAAGGATATAAGGGTGCTTTACCTAAACTACTACCATTCCTCTTCTCTTAGATTCTTGGTCCCATTTTATTAGCTTGGGATCCACTATAGCTTCTTCCATATCCATTAACAATTCAAGGGCTATAACTTGAGAAGCATGGTCTAGTGCATCTTGGCCAAAGGTGGAATCATCTATTGAAATAGGAAAATGCCCAACTCTAGTTGCATGGTTGTGGGTAATTCTCATTCTCTTATTCATGTCACTTTGAACACTCTAGTGTGAGTAGGTTCTAGTTTTCCTTGGTCCTACCTACGTCACTTTGCTTTTAAACTCCCTACATTCTTTGTTGGCTTGGGTAATAAGAAAGGTTTTAAATCCATGGGGGCTCCCTTTTATAAACTTTTCTTTTGGAAATTAGCATACCTATTAGCCTTAAATTCTCCATGCACATGGGATAATTCCTTTTTGGAGAGGCAATGAGACATATCCATTGTCGCTTTAACATTTATCTATTTGATTTTGAAATTATTACTGCTACTTTGAGCTAAAAAAAATATATCTAGAAGGATTTGTATTATTATCTACCATGAATGCACAGTATGGTTCCTTGTCCTTGAAATATTTGGTATTCATACCAATGCAATAGATACACATGCTTGATCTCAATGGAACAACTAATGCAATGTTAATACTCCTTGACCTTAAATTTACCCAATGGCATATTGACCTTTCATGTTATCAATGTAGTAGGATCAAATGTTGTATCCTAAATGTTTTATATCAGATTTATACCGCTTTATTTTGACTAATCATATGATATACATGATTATATGGAACCTAAAAGCACTTATCATTTATTAGATATGCATACCTACCATTTAAAACTTCTCTTTTATGCTTTTAAATTTGGTGTGTGCTCTTCAGGTGTCATCCTTTATGGTCTTAGGAGCAACCAGTTTGGGGTGGATGTCATGGTACCCCTCTCAATGGATAGATTGAGTGTCTTTTATCCTATGACTTGAGATTGGGATGTGTGCCTTTATTATTGTTTATTGTTGATGAGGGACCATCTAACTAAGGAAACTACATTATTGGTCATTGATTGCTTTTGATTAGATGTTGAGTGTTGCTCCACCATTAAATAGTTCTTCTTTAGATTTGGGCTAGAACATACCTACCATGTATCTAAAATTTCATGGTTTCAAATGTTTATATCAATATATGGTTCTAGAGACATCACCATATTTGATAGTGTTATTCCTCCATTGATCTTCAATCAACTAGCTCATGCAATTTTAATTCTAGTTTTTCCATTCACGTGGTCTAATTCAATGATATTGGGCCATGTGTTTCTAAGTGAAAAAACACCATTCTCCTTTTTTTCAATTGGATAGGTGTTGGAACCACCGTAACCTATTTACCTTATGGCTCTGATGGCTTTAATCACATCAATAAGGTCCTTCAATATATATAAGGAGAATGGGTATTCCCTAATCCCCCCCCCACACACATAGATAGGCATATATATAGTTGAATACAATTTACCTTTGATGTTGATTCATCTCATCCCATCTTGATCGAACGTTCCATCGGTATACAACTCCCATGTTTCACTACTCTAGGTGACCATTTAGGATGTATGGATACACTTCATCCATAGATACATTTGACCTAGATGGTTCCTCCTTGAATATATAAGCTTGATCTTCACTTGGTTGTATGGAGGAAACTTGCTCTACATGGTGGATATGGAGAGGTTTCAATGATATCTTTAGTCTCATACCATACCTTATTCTAAGCAATATGTGGATCTAGTCTAAGTATAGATATCTTCTAATCTTGGTGATGAAATCCCTTGATAGGCATATGTCAAATATGGATAGAAGCTCAATCACCATGATGTCTTGATGTTTCATAAGATTAGGGAAATCTTAGAGAGCCAAAGGAATATTTTGCACTAATCCAAAGATATACACTCAGGTGCCATCTAGTTGGATTACCCTATTATTAATAGGCCTATATATTAGTTTGAGTGCATTTGCTACCCTTTTGGGCATGACTAAAGTGTTGGACCTAGAATTGACCAAAATTTTGTGTATTTGTTTATTTCCACACACCAGGCTTAGACAAAAGAGTATAGGCTTAGTTTGACTTACTTTGAATACCTGTAGGACTATGAATTTTGATTGTTTACCTAACATATTCTACTTTTTTAGAGATTCCTCTAGGTGATTTATTTGCTTGATCATAACAAGACATCCCATAGAGGCATTAAAAAAATTTCAAATACCAAGTTGCTAATTTGCATTAACCAAAGTGCTTAAAATAAGTATGTACAACAAATCACTAACGAACAGTTAAATTTGGACAAGTTGATAAGATGGCTATCTAGCATAACAATCTAACAACTTGGTTAGCTAAAAAAAAAACCAAGAAGCTAACAACTAGTAGGTTGGCTAAAATATTTCCAACTAGGAAACCCACATGAGCAATGGAGTCTCACGAATTATTTTATAGCAATAAAATAAATCTATTCTACCTCAAATAGTAAACGTAAGAACAAAACTAATCCTAAATCCTAAAGCAACATGATGTCCTTATCAGGCATTACTATGGTGGACCTCTTAAATGATCTACCACATTGAAGATAAAAATGATCTTCTAGATAGTGCCCAATAGTGGTGGGGGTCTAGACCCTTTCACTAAGGTAGAAGTATTGAAAAATTTATCGTGTCTTGCTTTAGAGATTTTGGGCCTACTTTTGCAATTGTCAAAACTATTTAGGTTTGATTATATAGCAAATCTTACATTAAATCATCGTTCGATCTATTCATTGGCTTACTTAGGGTTTAATATCTAGCTAAATAGCCCTCCCTTGCTCTTCAATTACCTTATTTTTATATAGTTATGTAATCCAATCAAACGTATGGTCTTCTAAGAGCTGAGGGATTGGCTTCATCCAATACTATATACACTTCCAATTCATCCCAGGTAACCAAGGTTTTCTCTGAACCAAGGGGTTGGATCCAAGTGATGTGGTTGGCAACTAGGTTGGAGGTTCTTGGAAAAATCAAAGGGCCTCTATCATTCCATACCAAAAATATTCCATGAGCTTGTGCTTCCATGTTGTGTCACTAATTCCTCCTTCTTGCTCTTCAATTTAGGGATGGCACCAACTTTTATGGATTGGTTTTGGAAAATTACCTAGCGACGGGTACTTTGCTCATATATTTTTGGGTCTCTTCTTGGAAATAAGGTGGGGAGTAAATTGCTTCAATAATCCAAGAGACAGAGATCCCCACCAAAATATTAGTCTTATCTTTTATCGAACAACTTCTTTAGGATATTTTCTTATTTAGTAGAGTCACCATGTAAATATCTTGATGATTTAGAAAGCAAATCAACTAAGACCTTCATCGAAGTATTTATCAAAAAAAATTCCTTTAGTTTCATGGGATTAACATATTAAGCTTATGCTACCAAGCTTGCCACTTTAAATTTTTGTCACCTCATAGTGTCCCCACCATCCAGGGTAGTGGCCCAACTGCTTAGGCACTTGCACCCGACATTGAGTGACAATAGGAAGCTATATGGGTGGATAAAATGCTCATGAGGAAACCTCTAAGTTTTTTTAGAGGTTGTCTCCTCATCATATGTGATTTTTATGAACCTTACAAACCTCATAGGCTTTGGTCTATGATCTTACAATGAAAAGGGAATAGAAAAATAGAACAAAAATTTGTAGGAAAGGAAATCATAAGCTACAAGGTGATGTGCCAAGATCTAAATCCCCCCCTTTTGTATGAACAAGCTTAAATAAATACATTCACCATAGTATAATAATTAGAAATTGAACATGATTCTATTTCATACCCAAGCATTTAAAATACACAATAAAAGTATGATAGTGCAAAATTAGTCACAACTTCTATATGAATCAAAAATTACAAATGCATGTGGTAAGAAGAGGCTCGATGCTCTTTAGATAGTGGCTCAAGGTTTGAATCCCATTTATACAAATGAGAAAGGGTGAAAGGAGGAGCATACAAGGCCAAGTATTAGGCATGAGCAAGTAGCTCACCATACCTTATAATGAACTTTACAAGCCTATTTATAAATAAAATTGAGGGCCTTTTCCCTCCAAAACTCTACTCAAAATACCTAGAGTGTTATCTTTAATCTATTATCGAGATTATTTTATATTTGAATTTGGCTACCTAAATATCTCTAGATATAGGTCCATTAATTTTGAAAACGTTTGGGCCCTTATATGGGTTGTTGCTACTACCATTGCCTATAACTTCTGCTAGGGATTCCCTTCAAGCGGTGTGCAAAAGGTTTTTGCATAATTAATTCTTGCTTGGTTTGAGGCTTTAGGCATCAGAGCTCTTCCAAACCCTTGCCCATATTTTTGGAATGTCTCTCCTACTAATGTAGCCAGTATGGCCTTATTTTATTAGATGAAAAGTGGGGATTATGCTTCTAAATGCCATAGATTGTTAGGGTAGGCTTACCTATGTGGCGGGTTCTTGACTCAATAGCTACATGGGTGATTACAATGGATAAGTCAGTTTTTTTTTTTTTTAATACATCATATTAACAAATAATCAATAAGTTACATCAACAAAAAGCAAGAAACAAGCCTTCCAAACTTACATCAACTTGCACAAAAGTAGCAAGCAATCCACTCTAAGCCCCTTGTCAATTCTAAGGTAATATTTCAAGATATCAAACCTAAAAATTTTCAACTACTCAGTAATTAAAGTATGGGCCTAAATTACAGTGAGAGCAAAAATAGAGTCTTCATTATTGAAGACCAAATTACATCTATCCTTCCATAAGATGAACAAAATAGAGATTCTAATAGTATACCAGAAAATCCTTCTAAAAGTTGCACAATTGGGCTGATCCCCAAACAAAATCACCTTCCACCTAAGTTGTTCCTGAATCACCAGACTATATATCCACTTTGCCTCTTTCCACACCTTCCTTGCTCTTGGGCAATCCCAAAAAATATGTTTAATGGTTTCACTTCATCCACAACTTGAGCATTTATCCGAAGAAAGTAGCCATTTAGCAAGCCTAGCCTTACTTTGCAGGCCCTGCATAATGACCAACCAAGCAAACACCTTTAATTGCATAGAGACTCGGAACCTCCATACTCCTACCAAAAATTTCCTCCATTTATTGAAAGGACAAATAATACCCCATCTGGCATTCAAAAACATCCCCTAAGGGAATATAAGGAGTCATAAAATGGTAAAGCTTAGCTTATTTGAAGCACCAAATTGGCTTACCATAAAGCCATCTCCAGTCTCTCCAAATAGGACCAAGAAGACCATTTGTAAGCTTATAAAGTTGCTCAGACGATAAAAGGCCCTAAATTTATTGCACCATAAATTTGTCTGAAGGCTTCAATTTAAATTTAACAAGAGTTGATGCCATGGAATCCATTGATGAGAATTCTCATCCCAGAGATCAACCCATCGAAAAATTCATTTCTCACTCAATATTTTACACTAAATATTAGGAATATCTGAAGTATAAATCCCATTCATCTTCCAAAGGCAAATTACCTTGGAAGAGAGCATTCATCCTCTTCTGTTCTCCAAATAGTCCCAATTAAGCCCTTTAACCACCACTTTCTAGGCTTCCCAGATTCTTTTAATCAAAATGCATCCTCTAATTTTGAATTTTTCAGGATGTCCCACAATATCCTCAAAGTTGAACTACCCACGGAAGCCATCAAGATTCACATAATTTTTTATCCTATACCTGAGCATATGTTGCCATCCAATATCATCATCTAAGCATATGATGATCCACTTTGAAGCAAGAATATTACCTTTAAGTTTAATGTCTAATAGTCCAAGACCTCCACCCACCTTAGGAATAGTACAATATTTCCACGCTATAAGAGGAACCCTCCTAGTACCATCCATATTGGACCATAAAAAATTCCTAATGCATGTCTCCAACTTCTTATATTGAGTGGAATTGGGCAACCAACAAGATGAATAATACATATGGTAAGCCTAAAGAATTTTGCTTACCATAGTAAGCTTTCTAGCAAAGGAGATCATCTTGTGCTTCCATCTCTGAATCTTCTTCTCAAATTTTTCCATGCACCAGTCCCACATGGACTTAAGAGAAACCCTTTTTCCAAAGGGAATGCCTAGGTACCTTACAATCTCTCCATCCCCAATTCTCCTCCATGCAATACTAATTCTTTCAGGAAGAGATTCAGATCCAACAAGGCAAAAATCTGACTTTGCTTCACTAACTGCACCAGAGGCAAGACAGAATTGTTGAAGACAATCCTTCATACCCAAAATTGAGTTCTTATCTATTTGGATAGTAATAAAGGAATCATTGGTAAAATGACTATTCAACAAATATCCCTTGGGAAGAGAGATCCCTCTAATACATCCAACCATCCTTTTGTGTTCCAGCATGTAGCCCAAAGCATCAGTAGAGAGAACGAAGAGCAGAGGAGCCAAAGGGTAGCCCTGTCTAATGGATCTAAACAACTGGATATCCTTAGATAATTTACCATTAACCACTACCTTGGTTTAATCTGAATAGAAGAGCATTTTGATTTTTTGAACCGTAGCACCATTGAATCCAAGCCATTCTAGCATATTAAAAATAAAATTCCAGTCCACCCTATCATAAGCCTTATTGAAATCAATTTTTAAAAAAGAGCCTACTTTCTAGTCTCCTTAGCCCATTCCATAGCTTCCCAAACAAACAAAACTATATCAAGGATAAATCTACCTATTACAATACCAGTTTGCTCCTCTCTCACAATTCTAGAAGTAATATTGTTCATTCTCAAAGCAAGAGCTTTAGCTATAATTTTTTAAGAGACATTCAAGAGAGTAATTGGATGCCAGCAACCAATCTTATCTTTATTGTTGTCTTTAGGAATCAACCTAATGACCCCTTGATTTAACCATGATAAGATACCAGCTCCATAAAAAACTTATTTAATCAACTTAGTATAATCATCTCCAATACAATCCCACATATATTTGTAAAACTCAATTGGTAAACCATCAAGGCCAAGTGACTTACCATTTTTTATTTTAGAGAGAGCATTAAAGAGCTCCTATTTAGAAAAATCATAAGATAAATGATCATTCTCATAGCTGGAAATATTCTTAGGCACACATTCTTTGACCAGCTTCTGAGCATGCTGGACAGAAGTGGAATATTCATAGGAAACAAAAATATGTTTGAAATGTCTCTCAAAAAGTTCCATGGTTTTAGTTTCATCTTCAATATGAGTGTCATCTTCTTTCTACATAGCAAGAACTTTCTCAGTAGCATTTTTACTTTGAATATGGTTGAACAAAAATTATGTCAGGGCATCACCCTCCTTCAGCCACTGTAGCCTACTTCTCACTCTAGCTCCTCTACCTATGTAATCCTTCAAATTTCTGATTTCCCCTTCTAGAGCTGCAATTTTCCCTTGTAAATTTACATTGGAGGGATCAAGATCTAATTTCTTATTTTCTGTCTCCAAATTCTGATGAATATATCTCACCTTTCTTCTTATGCTCCATGCCAAAATTCTACCCCATCCTCTTAGAAATTTGACCACTCTTTTTATAGCTACATCCCACCAAGAAATACATCCTTTCTCAAAGGGTCTAGGCTCAAAATTCTAGAAATATCTAATTAGCTCTCTATAATCACCAGATTCCATATGAGACACATTCAATTTAAAGGGTAAATTGTTTTTTTCCACCATCATAGCACCAACATGAATACAAGAGTGAATGGGGGCATGATCAGAACCAATTGCTCCAAGATCCATATCAATTGATCTCATTCCTCTGCCAACACAAGTGAATAGACTATCAACATACAACCTATCCAATATAGCAAACACCCTGTCAGTTCCTACTCTCCTATTAGACCATGTGAGCCAACCTCCTGAAGAATGGCCTTAATTCTGGACCAAGAATATTTTGCATATCCAGCAACACAATTGCCTGAGCCACCCTCCTTGTCACCTTCCCTTTCAACCATGTTGAAGTCACCCCCAAGAATCCAACATGCATCAAGAATATTTGCATGCATCCAATCCCATAAAATTGCCCTATCCCTAGCTAAATTAGGGCCATACACTGAACAGATACCAACAACCTGCCTAACCACAAAAAAAGTTGCCCAGATAATATGACCTTTTGGATATTCACCCCAATTGAGGAAAAGAGAAGCAAGCCATTGTCTAACAGCCAAAAAAACTCTTCCAGAGCCCTACCAATGAGAAGAACTCCACCAAGCTCCTTTCCAAGAATTACTTAAACAATTCTAAAGCTCAAAAATAGAATTCTTGACTTCCTGAAGGTACACCACATGAACACAAATAGTTTTGAGATAACTGCTAACCAAATTCCGTCATCCTCCTAAAATTCCATGAAACTATGTCAAAATTCGTTGATTAACTAGGGAGTTGAATACATGGAACCTATTACTTCTATTATCAGCACTATCACTACCTCCCTGCACCATATCCACAATAGGAATGTTTCATTGCAGAGTCTCATAATCCTCCCCTACAATAGGCATACCCAAACTCATCTCTCCTTCTAAAGCACCACCTTTCACAGGAATGTTATTCCCTTCTAAAGCCCAACATTTTCTTGACTTATTTGGTCTGAAATGGGAACTCCTTAACTCGCTTCTCTTCTAAATAATTTTCCATTTCTGTTGATCAGAAGCAAGACCCACACCCTACGAGTTTTCCCCATTCTCGGGAGCTATGGATGCCTTCTCCTTTCCTTCTTGTTCCACTGAATTGGAAGTATCTTCTGCTTCATTATTTTCCTTAATATTCTTTGATTGTTGATTTTTGTGAAGTGGGCAATCCCTAATCATATGATCCAAGGACTAACATCTAAACAAGCATTGGGTAGGTTGAGATAATGCACCTCCAGTAAGATTGGACCATCCATAGTGAGAATATTTAAATGCTTGGGCAACTTGCACTGCATATCTACCTCAACACACACCCACGGTATTAATATGAGAGGTATATTTTTGGAAGGGTTCAGTAGAATCCTTCCAAACCTTTGAGCCATTGATCACAGTATGCATCGAAGCTCTATTTTTATGGTGAAAATTTTGATTCATAAAGGATAACGGGTATGAAAATCAATTTTTGGATCAAAATTAGGCTGCCATGTCTGAAAAACATTATGAATCTCACAATATTCTAAGTACCAAATTGCAAAAAATTTCTAGCAGCATTTGTCCTTTAAAAAAGAATAAAAAAATATCACCCTCCTAATTCCCAATAAGATTTAACATGCAACCCTTTCGATTCCCAGTTGAGACTAATCTATTTCTAAACATTCGCTTCATCTGGAACCCTTCGAAGGAAGAATAAAATAATGCCTTTAGACTAAAAATCCTTCTTAGTGTTCTTGTACTCTACATAGTCTTTAGCATTGAATGTAAACTCGTCATCCTCATCAACCATTTTTGAATCCAAGCGATCCATTTTGAGCGCCAAATCCTCTTCCTATTCCCCTTTACTAGAATACATAGGCACCCCATTGATGTCACCTTGATCTTGACATATGTGATAGTCTACTATATCGAAACCCTTGATAGTAGTATCATTGGGTTGGTTTTCTTTTTTAAGCATTGACGCAAAAGAAGCTTTCTTTGGAAAAATAGATTGCATGCCCTCTTCTTTCCTAGATTTGAAATCATCAACAATTTCACCTTTTGTACCATGCTCATGCAGTAAATCATCCATCCATGATGGTTTTGAAACAACCATAGAGCCGTAATGACTAATAATCGATGTTTTTTTTGCATATTGGGCATGGGCTCTATCTTTTTTATCATTGAGATTAATTTTGAGCTTTTTTCCTTTAGCTTCCGCTATAATATCTATCAATTTTAATAAATAGGATTTCATATCTCCTTCATCGCCCTTCAAAATGCCCTCATTAGGCATCGACTCAGCAAATAAAGGATTATCAGATGCAATAAACTCATAAATCAACCCATGTAGGTTTTCATGTGATTTGTCTTTGGAGATTCTACACTCATTTGTACGCTTATCCCTGTGTCTATCTAGAACAAATCCATTGCCATCATCTACAATAGGGCTTGCATCGGATCCCATACAAGATCCATGCCCAAACCCTCTTTCTCTCCCACTTTTCCTCCATCGCTCTAAACCCTCACATAAGTCATCTTTAGTAGCCAAAAGCAAACATGCTTTGATTGTTTTTATGTGCTCTCCCTTACTATCCATGACTAGGTTACATGTGTTTGGATATTTACTATGGTTGGACCCTA
This sequence comes from Wollemia nobilis, assembly GCA_028583015.1. Lineage (NCBI taxonomy): Eukaryota > Viridiplantae > Streptophyta > Pinopsida > Araucariales > Araucariaceae > Wollemia > Wollemia nobilis. Next base: position 921,014 of record JAQPPZ010000228.1, on the reverse strand, counting down.
CCATTTACACTAAATTCCATTGAGGAAAGAAGCATGGGCTATCAAATATCATATCAAGATACCATGGGCTTCAATGACCCTTAGTTTCTTGATTTGGATTATGAAAGAGTGTTATTCATAGACAAGATATCTGGTGGTTGGTGTGGCCTATAGAGCTAGTGTCCTCCCTTTCGACTAAAAGTGGGATGCATCTTCTGAATCTTTTCTCTTGGCCCTACTTTTGGGTAATCATTTTTTTTAGTGAAGCAGTGATGTAGGGAAACTTTTCTACATCTTGCATTTCTCTAGGATAGCATAAATATTTCAAAAGTAAGTCTCATTAAAAACAGTATCAAAAAAATAAAGGGATAGATAAAGATAAAAAAATTGGTGGGAAAAAAAAAATAGAGGAAGACCTTTAAAGTAAGAACAAATATAAAAAGGAAAATCAAAGGGATATCAATTTGAGAAACCAAAAATAAATATCACAAGTGTTAACAAGAAGTGGATCTAAGTCCACTAATAAAAAAAAAAGTGATGATGAAAATGGTATTATGGAATATTAGAGATATGAATAAAACTTTAATAAAAGTATCATTAACAAAATGATAGGTTCTCATAGGCCTAAGGTTATTTTAATACAAGAAATAAAATTTAGTTGTGAGGAATAAATGGATGCATTCAAAAAGATTTGAAAGATGGAGTATTTTTTAGTAGTTACTTATATAGGAGCTTTTGGAGGTGTTGTGATAATATGGGACAAACATAAATGGGATGGAAATTTTCAAAAAGTAATAGGTCTATTTTATAGAAAAAAGGAAAACATCAAAGTTGGTCTTATTAATGTATATGCTCCAACTATAGGTACTCCTCGTGAAAGATGTTGGTAAGAACTTAACATATTTTTGTCAAATACAATGATACCCAATTGTGATCTATGGATTCTTTGAGGGGGTCTTCAACATAGTTCTACCTCCTTTAGAAAATAAGTATGGTACTCCTAGATCATTTAAATCAATGTAGGATTTTGCTTCATTTATCAATTTAATGGCCTTTGTATATTATTCCTTCAATTTTTTAATATATGGGATAATAGATGCATTTCAAACTTGTATAGAAGAAATATTGATAGATTTATCCAATAAATGGTTACAAACAAAGTATATAATCTCTTTAGACATTTTATTGTGAGTAATTTCATATCATAAACCCAATCTTTGAGACGTTATTTACTAAAGAATGGTCATCTAAATCTATTTTTCTTTTAAAAAATCCTTATAATTAATATGTTACAAGGAGAAAATGAAGCAGGAGCTAGGGAAAAACTAGGGCATCAGTTGGGTAGCCGAAGAGATTTCTGGTTACTGTGGATTTGAAGACAAGATTGCTGCCCCAGGAGGGTCCAATGGGGACACCTCCGGATCCTCTTCTAGAGAGACATAGTTCTTTTGCAGATTTGTTAAAGGATAAATCTCCATCAAAGACTGAAGAAGCACAAAAAATTGCATTAAAAATGCTCTTTACGATTGCTGGAAATAGATCAACATCTCAACGAGTTAATGGATGCTTGCCACAGTCATAATCAAGGCCAAAGATTGTCATTGAGCAAAGGATGGTTGAAGAAATAGTTTTATATAGAGCCAATCATGATTTGATCTCAGAATTCATGGGTATTCGCCCTACCCTAAATTTTTTGCATTCCTGGGTCCGACAAAACTGGGAGCCTCTTGGTGAGTATTCTTTATGGTTTATTAGCAATGGATATTTTATTGTTAGTTTTTCTTCACTTGCCGATAGAAATAGGGCTTTCGAATCAGAAAAGAGGAATCATGGTCCGGCAGGATTATTTGTTCAACCCTGGAGAGTGGGATTTGATCCTCGAATTGAACCCACTGTTGTCCCGGTTTGGATCCGTTTGTATGCACTTCCAATGGAGTTTTGGAGTGAGCAGGTATTGGAAATTATCGGTAATTCCCTTGGAAGACATTTGGGTGTTTCCAAAGACACAATAGAAGGAAACACAACTGTTTATGCAAGATTATGTGTGGAAATGGATCTTAGCCAGCCTCTACCGGCAGAGGTGGAACTTGAACTTGCAGGACTATCTTGGATTCAACAACTGGATTATGAGGCATTGCCCTTCATATGCAGAGTTTGCCACAAATATGGGCATTTGGCCCGATCTTGCCCAAATAATATGAACATAAAAATGGAGGCTCCTCTAGGAATGTCAAATCTTCCTAAGGAGGGTAAGTCAACAATCAACAAAGAACCAACGAATATTTCTCAGGGTAAAGAAGCACAGGGAGATGGTTTTGAACAACCCAAAAGAAGGAGAAGGCAAAAGAAAAAATATGGTAAAGAGCAAACCCAACTCAAGCCCTCCAATAGGTATGAGATATTTAAGACACTAATGGACCAAGAAGAACAATTCATGGAAGGAGTGGATGGGAATAATGAAAATAATAACATCCATGTTCAAGCTCCTCTTTCATCTCCCCCATCATAGAGCAGGTAATTGAGTACAGTGAGTTACCGCAATCAGAGAGTGCAGGGGCATTGATAGTGCATAACCAAGAGCAACCAATAATTAAGGATGTCAGCATGGGCATAGCAGAAAAGAATAGAGAAAGGCCAACTTTAGGGATAACTCAGGTGGAAAAGAGATCAAAAAATAGCAACTCTCAAGGAGTGGGTAGAAAATCAAATAAGGAATTGATAGCAGTTCAAGGAGACAAACTGATCACCGGAGGATCGGTGAGGCCAATAGATTTTTACTGCTCTCAAGGTAACCAATGATTATACAATCATGGAATGTTAGGGTTTTAAACAATAGAACCCATCAATCTGTTGTTCGAAGACTCTTAGAAAAATGTAAAACAGATTTTTTGCTTATCCAGGAGACAAAAATGTCGTTAGATCTTATGTGTAAAATAGTTAACATAATTTGGAGGGGTGCTGGTCATATGGAAGTGGCTGCCCAAGGTGCCTCAGGGGGGATAGTTACTCTTTGGAACTCTCTTGAATGGACTGCAATAGAACATATAGCTTGGAGGGGTGTTCTCACATCACATTTTAGAAATAATGTCACAACTGAACATGTTTTAATCACAAATTTTTATGGGGCTCAAAACCTAGATGGTCAGATGCATCAATGGAAAGTTGTGCATAACATGAGAGTCTCAAGGGAAGATTTAGACTGGATTATTGTCGGGGATTTTAATGCTAAATTATCCTCTAGAGATCAGGAAGGGGGAACCCCAATTTTGGACCCAGGGGATCGACTTATGATTGCCCAAGTCCAGGCATTACACTTGGTGGATATTAAATGCCCTGGAACCAACTATACTTGGACTAATAAGAGGAGGGAGCCACATAGCAGGAAGGTGAAGTTAGACCATTTTTTGGTTTCGGAGGAGGCATTTGTAAAATGGAATATAAAATTTCAGATTTTGGAGGGTCCAGCTTCAGATCACTTTCCCATTTTGTTGGAAGGAGGGATCAAGACAAGGCAACATCACAAACCATTTAAATTTGAAAACTTTTGGTTACAAAAAGAGGAACTTCGAAAGAAAATTCCACAATGGTGGGAAGAAGGTCACCCAACATATGGGACAACAATGTTTAGATTCCACAAACAACTTCATTATGTCAAAGATCAACTGAAACAATGGAGGCGAGCTAACAAGACAGACTTCCAGGTCCAAAGAGCTCCATTGGTGGCCAGATGGGATGAGGTTCAAAAACACTTTAGGGAAGGAACAATTACAGAGCAGCTCAAAGAAGAGGATGATGCATTGCGTAAAGCGGTTGAGGACATTGACAACCAAGAGGAGACCTACTGGAAACAGAGAGCAAGAACCACTTGGTTATTAGAAGGTGATAAAAATACCAAATTTTTCCATCGGATGCTTGTGCTAGGAGACAGATGAACAACATGGAAGCTCTTCAAGATGAGAACGGACACTCCTTTGATACAATTCCCGGTATGCATTTCCATTCAATGGATTATTTTTCTAAACTATTTAAGGAAAGAATGGTGCAAGATGAAGAGGCTCAAAAAGAAGTTATTGTTGTCATACCCTCTCGTTATCTCTCAAGAAGAAAATCAGACCCTACTTAAACCCATTGATAGAGAGGAACTGAAGAATGTAGTCTTTGGAATGAGCACCGAAAAACACCAGGTCCAGATGGCTTTCCAATTGAGTTTTTTCAGGCCTTTTGGGATAACTTGGAGGAGGATATAATGGTTGTTATAGAGGAGTCCAAAGGTAGTAAAAGAATGCTTAAAGCATTAAATCATACTTTCATTACCTTAATTCCAAAAGGGGAGGAGGGGGTACATATTTCAGATTATAGACCTATTGCCTTATGCAATGTCATATATAAAATAATCACAAAGGTAATGGTTGAGCGGCTAAAACCTCTTCTACATAACATTATCTCCTCAGAGCAAGGGGGTTTTGTAGAGGGTAGGCAGATCTTGGATGGTGTGGTTCTAGCTCAGGAGGCAATCCATTCAATGCAAACATCTGGTAATAGAGGAATGTTCATAAAATTAGATATGTCAAAGGCTTATGATAGGGTGGAGTGGAGCTTCTTGTCAAAGATGATGGCAGCCTTTGGTTTCTCTCAGGATTGGATAGAATGGGTCATGAGTTGTGTTTCTACTCCGACATACTCAGTGTTAATCAAGGGTCTTCCCTCGCAACCGTTTGGAGCTACTCGAGGCCTTCATCAAGGAGATCCTTGCTCTCCCTATATTTTTCTCATATTGGCTGAAGGATTGGGTAGACTCATCTTGAGGAGAAGACAACAAGGTTTGCTAATATGTATCAAGGTGGGTGAGGAAGTTTTGACTCACCTACAGTTTGTGGATGACACAGGATTGGTGGGAGTGGCCCACTTCAGGGAAGCAAGAATGATTAGAGATACACTTAATGTCTACCTTAGGGCTACAAACCAAGTCATCAATGATAAAAAATCCAAAGTGGTCTTTTTCAATCTTGATCAAAGGCTTCAGGACAGAATTTTAGAGATCTTGGGATTCACAAGGACTTATCTCCCACTGGTATACTTGGGGGTCCCTTTGCATTTTAAAAACTAAAAATAGATATCTGGAGGAATCTTTTGGATTGTATCAAGGACATAATTAATCATTGGTCTCACAAATGGTTAAGCTATGGGGGTAGATTAACTTTTTTACAGTCAGTGATTCAAAGCCATGCTAATTTATAAATTTTCTATCCTTGCCGCCCCACATACCATATGGAAAGAGTTGGACAAGATGGCTAGAAAATTTTTATGGGAAGGAGTAAAAGGAGAGAGGAAATGGGCCTTAGTAGGTTGGGATAAAGTAAGCCAGCCCAAGGTAAAAGGAGGTTTGGGACTGGGGAGATCAAAGTTAAATAATAAAGCTTTGGCTGGAAAGCTTTATCGGAGGTGGATTTCCCAACCAACTTCTTTATTCAGTAGAATCTTAACTAGTAAATATTTGGGACATGTAAACCCAAATGAGGTGGGTCATTTCCCTTTGGATGGTAATGGATCCTTAGTGTGGCAGGCTCTCAAGTTAGGATCTCGGTAGTAAAAGATAGATTATTTTGGAAAGTGGGGAGAGGGGAGAAGGCACGATTTTGGACAGATTCATGGGATCAATACCCACCTATCATTGTTGAATTTCCTGAATTGCAACCAATAAAAATAGCCATAGAAACCAAGGGATGGGTCCAAATTGAAAGTTATTTCAACACTAGTCACCTGGGGGATTATAAGTTTAAGCAGTTTAAGAAGTTGGATGAGTGGCCAATTTCAATCCCTCCGGATTTGACACCCATCATGACTAAAATCTTGGCAGAAATATTTCTCATAGGTAGAGACGAGGAGGATGAATTAGCTTGGGGCTATGGGAGCCTTGGTGTCTACATAGTGAAGGACGGATATGATAAGATCCTTCCAGAGCCTCCTCCTCATACATATCAAAGTTGAGGATTGGAGAAAGATTTGGCACTCCAAGGGTTGGCCGAAAGTAAACTTTTTGCCCTGCAGTTCATGCATAATGGAATTCTTACTTTTGATAATCTCAGATGTAGGGGAATCATTGGTCCATCTCAATGTGTTTTATGCTACAAGAGCGAGGAAACAACTGATCACTTGATGTTTGAGTGCCCATTCACGCGCCAGATTTGGGAGAGATGGTTTTTATATTATAAAATTCAAGTTAATGGTGATTTGAATCGGATTAATATTTGGGAAATATGGAAGAGGGGTAGATTTAAATCTAAAGCTCTTTGTATTGGTTGGGAGCTTGGATTAAACTTTATTTGGTGGCAAGTGTGGTTGGAGAGAAATGCTAGAATTTTTAGAGAAACTTTTTCTTCTTTAGATGGAGTTTGGCAGGTCATTTGGAGCAAAGTCACAAAAACTGTGGCAGTCTATGCTAAAGAGGAAACTCAGGTTGTTATTGGGGCAATGGAGAAGGAAGTTGAAGTGCAAGAGGGATAGGATATAGCTAGTTGGAAACCACCCCTTAAGGTTGGATTAAAATTAATACCGATGGAGCTGCAAAAGGCAATCCGGTAGAGCTGGAATTAGAATGGTTTGCATGAATCATGTTGGAACAATGCTTTATTGGGAACTGTAAGGCTTGGGAAGAGCCACAAACAATGAAGCAGAAGCCTTAGCTATCAAATCTGCTTCTATTTGGGCAATAAAACAAGGTCATAGGAGGATAATCCTAGAATCGATTCTCAAATAATGGTTGGAGCTCTAGATTGCATGAGGAACTTTGCTTTGAAAACATGGAGGTTGAGGATTCTTGTCACTCAAATTAAGGAATTATGGAGGGAATTAGATGATGTGATTCCAGTTTATGTGAGTAGAGATCTAAATAAAGTGGCAGACTTCCCGGCTAAGATGGGTACTGAGAAGGAGGTAGGGGTTCAAGTGGCACAGTGACATGGCTATTGAGGATGAGATGATTAGGCAAGTTGGTGAGCAAATCCAGTGCTTAGCTAATTTGGATAACCATTCCAGAAATACTGTTTAGGAGATTTATGTTTCAATGTAGATCTTCTTTTATAGTTGTAAACAGTGAACAGTCATTGTAGAAATATGGTTTAAGAGATTTGGCTCCAATGCAAATCTTCTTTTACTGTTGTAAACATGTGTTCTCTCTGACTAAGGCTGGGAAAAGTCTCATCCCAACTTGTAAATGATCTTTGTTTTAATACAAGTTTTTTCAAATTATTTTTCAAAAAAAAAATCTATTTTTCTTTTGGTATATGTGGCTTCAAATCCCTAGTTTTTTCAAAATGGTTATGTTATGGTGGATGAAGCAAATATAAAGGATCACATATGTATAATTTTTTCCAAAATATGAAATATCTAAAGGGGTGAATCAAAGATTAAAATGCCAAATAATTTGGTAACATATTTAAATATAATAAGGAAATTGAGCTCAAAATTTTATGAGTAGAAATCAACGATTCTTATGTTCATGAAAAAAAAAATTACTTTTTTATTGTCTTATTGTGTTTAAAAAGGAGTCATATTGGTTTCAAAAGAGTGAGAAATGACTTAAGGAAGGAGTTAGAAATACCAAAAATTTTGATTCTATATTAAAAATATTTTTTTATTTTTATTGCATTAATAATATTTTAATTTGCGCCAACATCATTGCCTACATTAAAAATTTTACCCAACGCAATCGGAGGTTATAGTGGTAGCAAGGATCAAGATTCGAACCTACAACGAGCCCATGGAAAAATTTGACATGTTACCATTTCCTCTAGTATATGTATATATATATATATATATATATATATATATATATATATATATATATATTCTATATGAAAAAATATTTATGAAGAAGAATATATCAAAAAGGAAGTGTTTAATTATTTCAAAGATATTTTATTAGATGTTGGGCAAGATAAAGAGGCATAAGGTAAGCTTTTGGAAAATATTCCATCAATTACCACACAGACACAAAGTAAAATCTTGATGAAGAAGATATCTTTGGAAAAGCTACATAAGGAAGTTTTCTCGCTCCATCCTTATAAGGCACCTAGTCCCGATGCATTTTTCGTAATTTTCTTTCAAAACATTTAGGATTTATTTAAGAATGATATGTTGGTTGTGGTTGAAGAGGCCCCAAAAAAAGAAGGCTATAATAAGTGATAACAAGTCCACCTTTATTATTTGGTTCCCAAGAAAAAAAAGACTAAATATTTTGATAATTTTATCCAATAAACCTTTGTAATATGATTTATAAGATCATTTCAAAAATTATGGAAAATGGGTTGAAAATATTTTATATTATGTTATTATAGAGGAATAAGGTGGTTTTGTCATGGTAAAAAAATTATTGATGGTATAATCATTGCATAGGAGGTGATACAAATTATTCATTCCAAAAAAAATATAAGTATGCTTAAGAAATTAGATATGAACAAAATATATGGTAGAGTTTGCTAAAGTTTTCTACATTATATTATCAAAATGTTTGAATTTGATCAAGGTTGGTATGAATGGAAGAGATGTTGTTCTAGCACTCTAAAATATTCCATTTTGATTAATGGATCCTCTTTTTTATAATGTGTGGCATCATATGGACTAGGTGATCCATTATCTATATATCTAGCTATTATTCTTGTGGAGGCATTAGGGAGACCTTTCTCAAAGGTAAAAATGGAAGGATAAATCAAAGGTATCTAAGTTGCAACAAATGTTTCCTCTAAATTTTATCTCTAATTTTTTGATGATACTTTTCTTTTGGGCCATCCATTAGTCAAGAAGGCCATGGAATTTAAATCATTATTATCGTGCTATGAGAAGGCTACTAGATAGATGGTTAGTGCTAAAAAATTGAGGACCCTTATCATTAACATTGCCCTATATTTACAATGGATTATTATGAACATTCTAGGGTTTAAAATTGGAGAATCATTATAATTGGGTATTTATTTGTCTCATAAAGGAAATAAGAAGGATCTTTGGAACTCAATTTTGGATAGAATGAAATTTTATTTGGAAAATTAGAAAGATAAGTTCTAAACCATGGCTAGAAGGGTACAACTTATAAAGATTATATTGCAATCAATCCTTATTAAATTATGTCACTTTCAATATTTTCAACAAGCATAGCATCTAAATTTGACTCGTGCAAAAATATTTAGGTTTCCTCTTTGTAAGTGGGATAGGGTTTATAAAGGAAATAGTATTAGAGTGGCTGGCTTATAAAATTTTGGACATATAAGTTTAGTCATAGGGAAAAAATTTGGATGGAGAATATTCAAAGATCAAGGAAAGTTTTGAGAAAAATATGACTTTAAAAATACAAGTTCTTTTGATGCAACAAAATCATTCAAGAAACCCAGCCTACCTAAAGGATCACCAACATGGAACTTCATATCAAAGAGTTTACAATTGGTCAATAAATATATTAGATGGTTAGTCAATGAGGGATATTATACAAATTTTTGGTGCATCCTCTTATCTCTTATTCAAAATTATAACCATTGGATTGAGTGTGTCTAGCTTATAAAGCTCCAAAGATCAAAATTTATATTAATGTGAACAACAACTCCAAATCAGCAAACTCACCAAGAACTTGCCCAAAATTGCTCTAGAAAGCTCACTAAGAACTTGCCCAAAATTTTCTCTAGCAAGCTCACTAAGAACTTACCCAAAACTGCTTCAACAAGCTCACTAAGAACTTGCTCAAAATCTGATCAACAAGCTCACTAAGAACTTGCTCAAAACTGCTCAACCAACTCACTAAGAACCTGCTCAAAATTTGCTCATCAAGCTCACCAAGAACTTGCTCAAAATTTTCTCAACAAGCTCACTAAGAACTTTCTCAAAATCTACTCAACAAGCTCACCAAGAACTTGCTCAAATGTTGTCCCAAATCTGTCCATAAATCTATCCCAAAAGCCTTCTCAAAGGCTCAACCAATCATGCTCAAGTAGCACTCAAATATCATCCACAAATCTATGAAGGCAAGGCTCAATGATGAATTCAACAATGAATGGCAATGCACTCTACAATGGATGACAATAATGATCCACAATGATCTCAACTCAAATCAATATCAAATCAACTCAAGTCAATCTTAACTCAACTTAAATCTTATATAAGCATAAAGAGAATTGTTAGGGACTCAATATGTTCTAATCTCAAAGCTCAATCTCAACCCAAATCAGAATTATAGAATTGTTTGTTTCATGGGACTTGAACAATCACCTCACACAATCACTTGAATAGGCTCAATCAACTCAAATCTACCAATTACCATAAGGGACAACTCTTTCTCACAAAACCCTAGTCCAAGTATGTATCAACCAACTCAAATGTTTCCAACAATGCTCAACCACAAATCTCACATAACAATGATACTCATGTTCTTTTCTAACTCAAGTTCTTTTGCATAACCAATGGGCTTCAACAAATATGCTTATAAAACAAGGTTTAAACACAACTCTCAAACCAAAAAACCTTGAAGCATTCAACCAACCACTTTTGAAAAGGAAACCACAATCAATCCTTTTCTCTCCAATGATATTTCAGAAATCACCCACCATAAACAAAGTCAATGGAGAATATTGCTCATACCTTTTTGATGCCTTATTGGTTGTCCACTAAATCTGCCACACTCAACAAACTTCTTTTTCAACTTTCAACAAGGGTTAGACATCATGATTAATATCACAACAATAATATATAAATAATACCTTATCGTTCCTACTCAATAAGATGCAATATGTCCCCTCATGAAATAATTAATCACCTTTGAAAAAGAACCAAAACAACCTTCACTTTTGAAACCCTTTACAAAAATATAAATATCTCTTTACATAGATCTTATTTCTCCCTCTAAGAAAGTTAATCAAATAGACCTCAAAATAAAATTTCCAACGATATATAATATGATATACTTTCAAAATTAGAAACACTAAGAATCTCTATTTTTCTAAACATGCATCACAACCCTTATTCCTCCTAGGGCAACTTTAGAAAAAATAAAATATATTAAAAATTTATTAACTTGCCTCTGTCCCTAACGGGATTTGATCTCATGACATCTCCTTGCTCAGTGCCTTAACCACAGCCAACCTACCATTGGACCACACGCCCTCACGTGTCCAAAGGGACACGAACAAAAACTTGTATCATAAACTTCTGCACCCTTCAAAAAAACTTAACATCGCTTCGAGCGCTTCAACAAAGGAAATAACCATGGCGGGACTCGATCGCAGGACCTCCTGTGTAACACACAGTGCACGAACCGCTAGGAAAAATATGCCTATGCATCTTATTAAACTCCACGAATGATTTTTCAATAGACCAAATTCACACTTCTCTCTCTTTTCGCAATTCATTCCCCAATCGAAGGCATTCAAAAAATAAGCGCTAGCGTTCTTATGAAGTCTAAGCTTTTGTTGGCATATATATATGCCTTTCCTGTTTCTTTAGAATTCGGAGCTATAAATTAATATAGCCTTTCCTCCTTTCTTTAGTCGGCGCTATAATTAATATATTTAATTTTAAAATTTAAATTTAAATTTTAAATAATTTAAAATTTTAATTTTAATTTTCAATAATTTAAAATTTTAATTTTAATTTTAATTTTCAATAATTTAAAATTTTAACTAAATATTTAAAAATAAATATCTCCATCACCGGGGCACCTTTTTCGATAAAACAAAAAGCCAACCTAGGTTTTAATAAAAACCCATTTCAAATCTGCCATCCATGGTTTTAAATAAAACCTTTTATTTTGCTTGCCTTGGTTTTCACAAAAACCCTGTATATATCCATGCTCTCCAAAATATCATAAATGCTTATTTATGAAATGCTTTGGCCACCAAAACTCAATGTGATCCATGTGATATCAATGATCCATGTGACATCAATGACAACATAAAATAACTCAAATTGCCAACAATCTCCCCCTTTGTCATTGATGGCAACACCTCTAATGCAAAAACCACAATCACTGCAAAAACCATCTCTGAGAATCAAAGTTGCTCCTCCTGACTCAATACTCTCTATGGAGGCTGCTCCCCCTAACTCAATGCTCTCTTTGGATGCTTCTCCCCCTAACTCAATGCTCTCCCCCTTACTCAAATCTCTCCCCCTTTGACATCAATGGCAAAAGGGACACCTATGGGGCTAAAAGATATGACTCTTTAGCTTAGCCCCCTCACCACCTTCTCTCTTGAGGTGATTAATTTTGGGGTGGGAGTACTTTTACTCCCATATTACATTGTTTCTTTCCTCTATCAACTTCCTTCCATATTTTTTTGATATCCTTCTCTTGATGAATTACTTGATCTTCTTGTCTTGAACATGTTTGACCTTATTTTCTTGAACTTGTTTGACCTTCTTGTCTTGAACATGTTTGGAATTGAGTCCTACACCATTTTGCAATATGTCCAAAGTTATTACAATTAAAACACTTGATATTGTAGCCTTTGGATGGTGCCCATATCCTGAATTCTTTCTTGAAATAATTTCCATATCCATTCCTTTCCTAAACCCTATATTGTGAAGTTTTGTTTTCATGACCATTATGACCATGACTTCTGATTTGTGTAGCTCTAAAACCAAAACCATGTTGCTCATTTTCTTTGCATTGAGAAGCTCTATGACCAATCATGTTGCATAAGAAGCAATGTCCCTGAAAACCATACCTTCTTCCTTTGAAGTTTCTTCTAGAAAAATAAAACTTCTTTGATCCATGGATCCTATAGTGTATAGCCCTGTGTCCAAATCCATTACAAGAAAAACAATGTCCTTGAAAATCCCTTTTTTCATGCCTTGGTTCCTCATACCTTTCTTGACCATTATCCTTATGATCATTTTCAACTTGTGCATTGCATCCTTGAACCTTCTTTGTAGTATCTAAATCCTCTTCCTTAGTTTCTTCCTTGCTTTCCTCTTCAAGAATTTCTTTTCCTTTTGAAATTGATTCACCTATCTCAAAACAAGATCCAAACTGAATATTAGGAGCCATAGGAACTTTGGAACTTTCTTCATAAAACTTAGGTGCTTCCTTGCTTTCATCTGTTAGAACTTCCTTTCCTTTTGAGTGTGATTCCCCAAACCTAAAATATGAGACCTTTGGTGCTTTGGGACCTTCCTCTTCTTTCTCTTCATTTGTGTCAAATAGCAAATTGGCATCCATATTTATTGTCTCTTAAATACATGTTTCCTTCTTAGTGAAAATATCTTGACCTTTTGAGTCATGTGATGGATCAAACTTCTCAAGTATGGAACATCTCAATTCTTTTAGATTCTCCTTAACCTCTTGTAGTTGCTCATGGATATCATTGAAGTCTTCCTTTAGATCAACTGAGACATCTGTCTTTCTTACAATGTTCTCTTGCTTAACTTCTTCTGTTTGGAGTGAATGTTCTTCTTCTACTTCTTTTATCCCATAGAAAAACCCTTCTTCATCTTCACTGTCACTAAGATCATTATAATCTTCTATAGAAAACAAACTTTCATGATTTCTTTGACCATGCCTGTTTCCTTGATGTGTCATCTCATCTTCACTATCACTGAAACCATTGCAATATCCTGATCTATGATCTCTTTGACCACATACAAAGCACTATTCTCTTTCACCTTCTATTCCTAGGAATAGATGTTCTTCCTTTTCATCATCTGACTTGTCTCTATCACTGTGATCTGAGCTATCACTTGCTTCTACAATGTAGAAAGTTTTCTTTGTCTTACAAAAACTTTTCTTCTTCTCATACTTGCTTTGCTTGTACTTGTCATCTTTGTCATGCTTATGCTTTCCATATTCTTTTCTTCTGTGACCCTATTTTTCATCATCACTATTTTCTTCATGTGGACACTTGTGTGCATAGTGACCAAAATCACCACACTTGTAGCATTTGACTTTCTTCATATCCCTATAATTTCTTAAGTCCTTTTTCCTTTTGATGAAGTTAGCTTCCTCATCATTATCTGAATCTCTATCTGTCTCTAGAAATTTCCCTTTATTTTTCTCTAAAGCCTTGAATGCAATCTCTTTTATTGGAACCTGATGCTTACTCACCCTCATCTCATAAGTTGTGAGAGTTCCTTGTAGTTCTTCCATTGTTAGCTTGTTGATATCCATTGTTTCTTCTATTGCTGAAACCTTTGCATCATACTTCATGGGAAGTGATCTCAAAACCTTTTGAGTAACTTCTGATTCTTTCATCTCAAATCCTAGGCCTCTCATGGTGTTAGTAATCTCATCAACTCGAAGTAAAAACTTTGCAATATCTTCAGAATCTTCCATTTTCAATTCCTCAAATATTTTTCTATGAGTTTGTAGTTTTGCCAACTTTACCTTGGAATCTCCTTCATAAGTATTCCGCAACTTGGTCCACATTTCATTAGCTGAATTACATACCATGACCTTTGCAAAATATGTTTCACGTAGCCCACTCAAAATACAATTCATTGCCCTTGCATTGATCTCAACCAATTTCCTGATAGTCTTATCTGCCTCGAGATCACCTTCAACCTTATACTCTTTTTCAACCATCTGCCATACCTCATATCCTTGTGATATCAAGTAGTTCTTCATTCTCATGCTCCAGAAAGCATAATTGTTATCGTCAAACAGTGGAGCCTTATTTGTAGATAATCCATTATGTGAAGCCATCTGTGTTCTTGTAGAATCTACCCTCAAGTTGTTAGCCTTTTCAAAGGAACCCACTCTGATACCAATTGAAGAACACAAGCTTATACTGAGAGGGGGGTGAACAGTATAGCACCCACTTTTTACTTTCTTTCCAAACCAATATCAATTAGTGTCCTTAATTGCAATAACCAAATATAGCAGTGTGCATTAATGACATAGATAGCAATAGTAAACAAGTGCACAAATCACCACACATAATTGAGACACAATATTTAACGTGGTTCCCCCAATGTGGGGTACTCCACAAGATAATCTCCTTATAATATTTCACATAGAAATAAGGATCCTTATCCCAATACAAATGATTACTTTGATCTGCTCAAAGCTAGGCAATACACTGATCTGCTCAGGTAGGCAATCCACTGATCTGCTTCAGCAAGCTCACCAAGAACTTGCCCAAAACTGCTCTAGCAAGCTCACTAAGAACTTGCCCAAAATATGCTCTAGCAAGCTCACTAAGAACTTGCCCAAAACTACTTCAACAAGCTCACCAAGAACTTGCTCAAAATCTTCTCAACAAGCTCACTAAGAACTTGCTCAAAAATTCTCAACAAGCTCACTAAGAACTTGCTCAAAATCTTCTCAACAAGCTCACCAAGAACTTGCTCAAAATCTGCTCAACAAGCTCACTAAGAACTTGCTCAAAATATGCTCAACAAGCTCACCAAGAACTTGCTCAAATGTTATCCCAAATATATCCACAAATCTATCCCAAAAGCCTTCTCAAAGGCTCAACCAATCATGCTCAAGTAGCACTCAAATCTCATCCACAAATCTATGAAGGCAAGGCTCAATGATGAATTCAACAATGAATGGCAATGCACTCTACAATGGATGACAACAATGATCCACAATGATCTCAACTCAAATCAATCTCAACTCAACTCAAGTCAATCTTAACTCAACTCAAATCTTATAGAAGCATAAAGAGAATTGTTAGAGACTCAATATGTTCTAATCTCAAAGCTCAATCTCAACCCAAATCAGAATTATAGAATTGTTTGTTTCATGGGACTTGAACAATCACCTCACACAATCACTTGACTAGGCTCAATCAACTCAACTCAACCAATCACCACAAGGGACAACTCTTTCTCACAAAACCCTAGTCCAAGCATGTATCAACCAACTCAAATGTTTCCAACAATGCTCAACCACAAATCTCACATAACAATGATACTCATGTTCTTTTCTAACTCAAGTTCTTTTGCATAACCAATGGGCTTCAACAACTATGCTTATAAAACAAGGTTTAAACACAACTCTCAAACCAGAAAACCTTGAAGCATTCAACCAACCACTTTTGAAAAGGAAACCACAATCAATCCTTTTCTCTCCAATGATATTTCAGAAATCAACCACCATAAACAAAGTCAATGGAGAATATTGCTCATACCTTTTGATGCCTTATTGGATGTCCACTAAATCTGCCACACTCAACAAACTTCTTTTTCAACTTTCAACAAGGGTTAGATATCATGATTAATATCACAACAATAATATCCAAATAACACCTTATCACTCCTACTCAATAAGATACAACATGTCCCCTCATGAAAGAATTAATCACCTTTGAAAAAGAACAAAACAACCTTCACTTTTGAAACCCTTTACAAAAATAGAAATATCTCTTTACATACACCTTATTTCTCCCTCTAAGCAAGTTAATAAAATAGCCCTCAAAATAAGCTTTCCAACGATATATAATATGATATACTTTCAAAAGGAGAAACACTAGAAATCTCTCTTTTTCTAAACATGCATCACAACCCTTATTCCTCCTAGGGCAACTTTAGAAAAAATAAAATATATTAAAAAATTATTAACTTGCCTCTGTCCCTAATGGGATTCGATCTCGTGACGTCTCCTTGCTCAGCACCTTAACCACAGCCAACCTATCGTTGGGCCACACGCCCTCACGTGTCCAAAGGGACACGAACAAAAACTTATATCATAAACTTTTGCACCCTTCAAAAAACTTAACAGTGCTTCGAGCGCTTCAACAAAGCAAATAACCACGACGGGACTCGATCGCAGGACCTCCTACGTAACACACAGTACACGAACCACTAGGCCAAATATGCCTATGCGTCTTATTAAACTCCATGAATGATTTTTCAATAGACCAAAGTCACACTTCTCTCTCTTTTTGCAATTCGTTCCCCAATCGAAGGCATTCAAAAAATAAGCGTTGGGGTTCTTATGAAGTCTAAGCTTTTGTTGGCATATATATATATATGCCTTTCCTCTTTCTTTAGATGTTGGCACTATAAATTAATATAGCCTTTCCTCCTTTCTTTAGTCGACGCTATAATTAATATATTTAATTTTAAAATTTAAATTTTAATTTTAAATAATTTAAAATTTAAACTAAATATTTAAAAATAAATATCTCCATCACCGGGGCACCTTTTTCGACGAAACGAAAAGCCAACCTGGGTTTTAAGAAAAACCCATTTCAAATCTACCATCCATGGTTTTAAATAAAACCTTTTATTTTTCTTGCCTTGGTTTTCACAAAAACCCTGTATATATCCATGCTCTCCAAAATATCATAAATGCTTATTTATGAAATGCTTTGGCCACCAAAACTCAATGTGATCCATGTGATATCAATGATCCATGTGACATCAATGACAACATAAAATAACTCAAATTGCCAATATTGTTCCCAAATTTTAAATAGGTTATAATGTTGGATCTTTTGTCTCCTTTTGAAAGGAATGAGACAATAATATTATGAATATCCAACCTATGAAAATATTCATCCAAGTAGAAAATCTTATTACTCCTAGGTTTTATATTGCAAATATTTGATTTAATTTGATAAAATATTTTCCTTGATATATGGCTTTTAATGTAAATAAATTCTTTTGATATAACCCTTATAACTCCAAGGAAATAAAGCACATATTAATGGAAATAATTTTACCTTTCTCCAAGTAATGTTCGATGTTGATTTCAGAGAAACTTGGACTACTAATTTTACATAGACGCCATGGATTTTGTGGACGTATCCTCCAATGGAAGTGCTTTGTGTTTAATGTGTTCCAAATCTGGCACCTTCTAGTCTCTTCCCTTGAATTTTTTTGCCTTGAGTATTAAAGGCTCTAACACATTCTTGACTACAGCAACTCAGCCCTTTTTTGCTTAGACGGTGAGAGAGTAATTTTGATGTCGAAGAATGTTACTTGACTTTGGTTGTTGACGTCCTTAAATGGATATTATTTTTCTCTTATGCATCAAGTGGCACGATTGTTTCCTTTGAGTTCTTGAGGAGATTTTGGTGTCAGTGAACATTTATCTCCCTTCTTATAACGTAAGAACATTATGTTCTTTAATGAAACGCTTGGTCTTCCTCTTTGATAAGTGTACTCAATGCACTAAATGCATCATGTTGTTCATGTAACTCCTCCTTTAATATGAGTGTTCTCTTGAATCAAGTGTTGGGATTTCCCTTTAGTGACAAGTGTCACTTTCTTCTCTGCATGGACATAGACCCTATTGTTGTTTCAAACAGATCCTTTGATACCTTTTTAGCTGCGCAAATTTTCCCCTTTGCCTTTTTTCATCTGCACAGTATTTTACAGGGATATGGAGCAACAGTATGGAGGCTTTGAGCACCGCTTTAAGTGAATGTGCATGGAGTAAGTAGTACTCCAAATGGTGCTTCAAATTTCTTTTACTTTGTATTTATTTTTTGCTCTCCTTACATAGATTCTCTTTCTCTTTAATGATGTTATACTTCCATGCTTTTGTACATGTATCTTGCAGGTTCAGTGCTCTAGAATGTGAGGAGTATGAGCCCTTTGTATGGCTCTCGAGCTAGGCTTGGATGGATGCTAGTGTATGGCTGCTTCCAGCTGGTTTTTCTAGCAAGGGTAGTGCCTTTGAGGCATCTTTGAATCTGTCTTCTCTCCCTGTATAACCAGATAATAAATAGTCATTATCATGTAAAATAGTTTTAACACAAGATGACCTTGTTACACATTCTTTTGCACTCCTCTTTGTTGGTCATAATTTCTGGTTTTTGAGGTAGAATATTTGAAAATGTGCGAACTAGTTTTCATTAATCAACAACGGATTAAATAGAGTTTACATCCGTCGGGAATAGATAGCACACCTGACGCAACAAGATCATCATTACAACAAGTGTAACAAAGAAGCGTAACAGTACGCTAACAATGTAATAGAGACAAATATTAGTTACGCTAACATCCCCCTTTATTACATTATTTGGGTAATGTAA
Organism: Wollemia nobilis; assembly: GCA_028583015.1. Taxonomy (NCBI): domain Eukaryota; kingdom Viridiplantae; phylum Streptophyta; class Pinopsida; order Araucariales; family Araucariaceae; genus Wollemia; species Wollemia nobilis. The sequence continues at coordinate 902,073 of JAQPPZ010000228.1, read as the reverse complement.
TAACTAATAGCTATACTAACATCCCCTTACATTATTTTGCAATACAAAGTGAGCTGCGAAACAATTCAAATTTGACACGTCCAAGTGCCTTAGTGAAAATGTCTGCAACTTGAGCATCGGTGGGAATGTGCTGAAGCCGAATTCGGTGCTTTGGAACTTCCTCTCGAATGAAATGACATTGTGTGTCAATGTGCTTTGTTTTTTCATGATGGACTGGATTCTTGACGAGGTTCAGAACACCTTGATTGTCGCAGAACAAGTGTATTGGAGATTTTGATGGATGGCCCATACTTGTCAGAATGCGACGTAACCATATCACTTCGCACACAGCTTCACGTGCGACGCGATATTCTGCCTCTCGTTGAAGAAATAGCAACCACCGTTGCTTCTTGTCGTGCCAAGAGACAGGACCGGATCCCGGATGAAAAATGTATCCGAAGTTGACTTGCGATCATCAAATGATCCGGCATAGTCGGAGTCCGTGTATCCTTGCAAGAAGAATTTGTTGTTCCTCTTGTATTCTAGGCCATATTCTATAGTACCACGGACATAGTGAAGAACACGTTTTGTCGCTTTCCAATGAGTAGTCTTAGGCTCCCGCATGAACCTCGAAAGATAGTTTACAAGAAATACGAGATCCGGCCTAGTATTGGTCGATATATGAGACTCCCAATCAACTCGTCGATAGAGAGTGCCATCTACCTAAGGTGAGTCATCATATCGCGATAACTGAAGTCCATTCTCCATTGGAGTTGCCATTGGCTTGCAGTCAGTCATGCGATATTTATCGAGCAATGTCTTGGCATACTTTTTCTGAGACACTTTGATGGAGTGCTCCTTCTGGCTGAATTCCAGACCAAGACAAGAATGGAGAAGTCCGAGATCTGTCATCTCAAAAGATTTGCACAAGTTTCTTTTGACAAGAGAGATCATATCTTCCGAACTCCCCGTAATGAGCAGATCATCCACATAGAGTACAAGCAACACTATCTCGTAACCCCGTTTCTTGAAATAGAGGTTTGCATCCGACTGGACATCTCTTAAATCCATGCCGCATTAGGTGATTGTCCATTTTTATATACCAAGCTCGAGGAGCTTGTTTCAGACCATACAAGGATTTGACCAATTTGCAAACTTTCTGCTGTTGGCCTTCCACTTCAAATCCTTCAGGCTGAGTCATATAGACTTCTTCTTGGAGATCACCATTAAGAAAGGCACTTTTGACATCCATCTGGTGAACTTTCCACCCATATTGTGCTGCCATAGCACACATAACCCGAATTGTGGTCATCCGAGAAGTAGGTGCAAAAGTTTCCTCATAGTCGATGCCTTCCTTTTGAGCATAGCCCTTTGCAACAAGACGGGCCTTATGCTTATCAATTGTTCCATCTGCCTTGTACTTGACTTTGTATACCCATTTGCAGCCAATAGGTTTCTTTCCATGCGGCAGATCAACAAGCTTCCAAGTTTTATTCTTCATCAGAGACTCATACTCTGTATCCATAGCGGCCTTCCACTGAGGCTCACTAAGAGCATCTTGCACTGATGCAGGTTCAAGACTATCTATGGTAGACATGAATGCCCCGTCATCATCAATATCCATATCCTCAACTTCTCTACTTGGAGTCACAGAAAGTTCCTCAAAAGATTGACAAAGATCATCAACCTCACCAGTTTCTCTGGCTTCTCTTTCCTTTTGAGCCATACTGCGTGTACGAGGTCTATCCAAATTCAAATTGGGAGGAGTGGATAAATTTGCATCTCTGATTGTATTTGTACACCATTTAGGATTCTTCTTCGGTGATGGTGAAGAAGATGTAGAAGGACCTCCTGTCTGTGTTGACGAAGGAATCTCCTCTTCCTTAGGTTCCACAATATCCTGGTGTACTATAGATGTGCTCTGTGATGTGAAAGCTTCATCAAAGACAACATCTCTGCTGATATGAATTTTCTTGGTCAAAGGATCTATCAACCGATATCCTTTAGAGTGCTCATAATATCCAAGAAAAATACATCTCAGTGTTTTCTCATCTAGCTTCTTCCTTTTCTCTTTCGGTATGTGCATGAAAGCTTGACACCCGAAAATACGTAGATGAGATATGGAGGGTTTTCGACCACTCCATGCTTCCTGTGGAGTCATTCCTTTTAGGGCCTTTGTGGGTGCCCTATTCAAAAGATACACTCGTAGTGGTGACAGCTTCTCGCCCAATATTGTTGCCCAAGAGTTGCACCCGTGAGCATACAACGAACCATTTCCATGATAGAACGGTTCCTTCTCTCAAGCAACTCCATTTTGCTGAGGAGTATAGGCAGTTGTTAACTGTCTCTTGATCCCATGCTTATCTAGGAATGCAAAAAATTCATTAGAGGTAAACTCTCCCCCTCGATCTGAGCGGAGGGTTTTGATAGAAGCCCCTGACTCCTTCTCAACGGATTTCTTGAACTGCTGGAAGAATGCGAAAGCTTCAGATTTCAGTTTGAGAAAGAAAACCCACATCTTTCGTGAGTAGTCATCTACGAATAACTGAAAGTACCTCTTCCCTCCAACACTGTTGGGTGTGAAAGGACCGCATAGATCGGTGTGAATTAGCTCCAGAGGTTTTCTTGCTCTTGTAGAGCTCTTCTCAAATGGTACTCTATGCTGCTTTCCTGCCAAGCAGTCAGAGCACACTGGCAATGTGGCAGAAAGGGAAGGAAGACCCTTTACCATCTCATACTTGCTGAGCTCAAGTAAGTAGCCGTAACTAAGATGCCCATATCTCTTGTGCCATAGGGAAGTTGCCTCCTTGGTAGAGACAATCATGGCAACATGTGGAGTAGAGATAGCATCTAGTGCAAATAAGCCATGCTTATATGAAGCCATTGCAATCTGCTTACCCTTCCTGGTAATTGTACAACACTTCTTTCCATTCTCAACACGAAAGTTGACAACCATATTTCTGTCCAGGATTTGTGTCACTGACAACAAATTGTTGGCCAATCCCGGAACATAGAGGACCTTGTCAATCTGACACTTGCCATCGTGAAGAGTGACTGAAACTGTACCCTCTCCCTGAACCCTGTAGGTTTTATCATCAGCAATGGTGACAGGTTTGCCCTCTTTGGCCACAAATGATTCAAACCACGATCTGTCGCCAGTCATATGTTTACTAGCTCCGTAATCGACATACCAAATAGGATCCCTCCGTGTGGAATCTGTGGTAGTCATGAGCACCTTGTGTGCCCATTCGGAATCCGAGTCGATTCTTCAACAAGCAACATTCACCTGGGGTTGCTTGTTCTTATTTTGTGGTTTGTTTTGGCCTTTCTCGCTTGTTCTTATGCCAACACCTGTTGGTGTCATGGTTGTCTTTCTCACACATCTTGCACCACCTCTTCTTCTCGTTGAGGTTGTTTGCCTTTTCCTTTCGTATCCCGTTGAGAATTTCCTCCTTTCCGAAAGTTGCCTCCTTTTTGCCCATTACCTTTCTTCCTAGAACCCCGCCTCGTTGGTGTATAGGGCTGTATTGGAAGAATCATCCTTGTGAAGTTGGCGTGCCTCCCGTTGTTGGAGCAGATTGACCAACTCGATGTAGGTAATTTGTCGTTGGGACACCTGGATGGAGGTTATCAACATATCAAATGAAGAAGGTAAAGCTCTCATCACAAGTGAAATGAGAAGCTTTTCATCCACGAGATCTCCTAGAGAACTCAATTTCTCTTTCAACTCGTACACTCTGCATAGAAAGAGTTCAACTGTTTCACCCTGTCTCAAACTCGAGTTATGAAGTTGTTGTTGAAGATGAAGAATGGTGGATTCATTCTTCCCCTCATAGATGGTTCTAAGGGCATCCCATGCCTCTTTACCACTTGCTTTGTCAGCTATATGAGGTTGCACTTCATCTAAAATAGCAAACAAAATGAGCACCTTTGCTCTACTGTCTTTCTTGTCAAAAGCAATCTGATCTGTCGAAGGACCTGTGGATCCTGCTGTTGGTGAAGGCCTGGTTGCTACTCCAAGAATAATATCCCACAAATCTTCCATTTGGAGAATAGCCTTCATCTTATGTTTCCATGGTGTATAATTTGGACCCTTCAATAACTGATGCGGATCAATCATCAACTTTGCAACAACGGCCATAGTGAAGGTTCCTTATATCACCAAATTGGTCCCCCTTTCGATATACCTTTTGCTAGGCCAATATACCGTACAAAATACCCGCCCTTACGTGAGGGAAACTATAGGTATTTAGAAAGATCAACAAAAATCACCCGCCCTTACGTGAGGGAGACTATAGGTGAATTTTAGAGATCATACGATACGTGGAACATAAGCGGTACCGAAAGGGAATCGCCTTGTTGATGGCACCTACCATAGAAGATTCTTCTCATGCGTGGGGCGTAACTTCCCCTAAACACTATGAAGAATACTTCGTCAGGATTTACGCCTAAACACAAGTGCGATAAAGGGTAGTGGATGGAGTAAAAAATGCAAAAATGGCGTACTTATTCCTCCCCGACGATTTATAGAGAACAAGCTCAGACGTCGTTATAGCAGCTATATTAGGCGGCGGATACAGTAGCCAAATCACGACAGCTTTACCTGTAAGTGCTGGCCAGAGGTATCGCAAATACCGAACGCTGCAGTGCAATAAAATTGCACAGATGGGTTTTATATTCCGGGGACTTAGGGAGTGTTTTGATTTTAATTTTTAATGTTATAGTGCAAAAATGAAATATGCAACATACAACAAAAAAAATTGCCCACAAGAATAACCCACAAGGTGTCGGTCACAACTCGAAAATGCACCTTTTACAATGCCAAATTGCTATTTTTCAAAAAATTACTCACTATCCCCCTTTGATTTTTTGAAAAAATATCCCCCCTTAAAAGGCTTTCTTTAACAAAGCATTTTTATAATCATTATTTATTTAAAATTAAAATAAATAATTTCAATTTATATAGTTTTAAAAACTTTAGAAAAAATAAATTAAAATTAAATTTTAATTTATAAAGTTTAAAAACTATATTAAAAAAATTAAAATTAAAAATTTTAATTAAAAATAATAATAATAAAAAATGACTTTGAAAAAAAGAAATTATACCTTGGGGGAGTCGGCGGGATTTGAACCCCCGACCTGCAGGCTCCCTGAGCCTTAACCGCACGGCTCACGACCACGTGAGCCAGCGGGCTGATCCGGAAAAATCAGCAAGTCACCTCCCTTTTCAACACCCTCTGCAGCGGCCTCCGGCTGCTACGCGGCTTCCTCTCTGCAAGTCGCAGCGGGAACTTTTTTTCGAAAAAAAATTTCGCCCCCGAACCGCCCTCTGTTCTGTCGAAAAAAAAATTTCTTTCTTTCTTTCCGTCGACCGCTCTTGCCCGTTGTTTTATTTTTTATTTTTATTTTTTTAAATAAAAAAACCGGGGCGTCTAACGGACGCAATCCCACAGGGGGGGGGGGTGCGCGATGGCTGCGTCTAACGGACGCAGTCCCGCAGGGGGGGTGCGCGATGGCTGCGTCTAACGGACGCAATCCTGCGGGAGGGGAGGGGTTTATACCCCCTCCGATTTCCCGCGCGGGCGGGAATTTGAATTCCCGCTCTGCGGGCGGGGGGAGGGGGGCCCTCGGCCCTTCTGCGCGAGGCCGCGCGCGGATGGCGCGACACGCGCGCTGTCCGTCGTGTCGTAGGCCGCGCACGAATGGCGAGGCCGGCGTGTCGTGACGTCCCTCGCCTGTCGCGCACGGGGACTGTCGCGCCGTCCCTCGGTTGTCACTACATCCCTCGACAGTCGCGCGCGGGCGTCTGCGACCTGCGCGCGCGGACTAGATCGCGACGTCGCAGGGCGTCTGCGACAACCTGCGCGCGGGGGCTCTGCTGCGTCTGCGCGCTTTTTTTTTTTTTTTTTTTTTAAATAGATCTCCCTCAGCTGCTTCCCCGCGACATCCCTCGACTGTGGCTCTGGTACCATGAAAATGTGCGAACTAGTTTTCATTAATCAACAGCGGATTAAATAGAGTTTACATCCGTCGGGAATAGATAGCACACCGACGCAACAGTACTGTTACAACAGTGTAACAGTAAGCGTAACAGTACGCTAACAATGTAATAGAGACAAATATTAGTTACGCTAACAATATTGAGTGCAATATAGGAATTTTGAGGTTTTATCTAGGTTAGACAGCTTCCCCTATTTTCTTGGATATTTTTATAAATGAATCCAAGCATGTAACCATATGATAGAAGCTATTTTTTCTGCACTATTTTATTGTGCTTTGAACTTGAGATTCACCAAGTCTCATTCGAGACTTTTTTTTTATGCTATTATGGTGGTTACTTTCTTCTCCAATGCTTGAAGGATTGAGCTGATTTTGTGGCTTCCTTAGGCCACTTCAAAGTTGCAGATCTTGGTGCATTAATAGTGTCTTTAGAAACTTTGACCATTTCTATTTGTGTGCCCTTCTAATGAACACAAACAATAATATTTGAGAGAAATATAATAGTGCAAAATGAATATAATAATATTGCACTAACAATTTCACCTTATCACTCCAATCTACTCTTAAAAGTAATTCACTTAAATAATTTATTGCAACTAATAAAGAATAATCTGAAATGAATCTTCAAGAATTATTCTAAAATTTCTTTATAAGCAAGGTAATAGGAGTTAGTCTTCATTTTATTTACAATGTAGATGATAGGTAGTTGATAGAGAGTTTAAGATTCTAAAATCTAATCAACCCCTAAAGTGCAAATGAACCTTAAAAAAAACTTTCTTTTTACACATTTGAAGACTCTTAATTCAACTCTCCTTTTTGCAACTTTACTCTAATCGGTATGCTTAAACAAATTTGAAAAGTAATCCACTTAATGAATTTACTTGCACCAATATTTGCTTACCTTTTTCTGAAAGCCCTTTTTGCCACTTTTGTAGAGGATGTAGATCTTGGTATCTAAGCTCACCAAGTTGTTATCTTGATTAAGATCCTACAGCTCTCTATAGGCTACCTTGAACAACTTCATCTTCACCAAAATATGGTCTCCAACTCTCTTTCACGAGCCTAGTATTTTGGTGGTTTGTTCTCCTCTTGTAGTCTCCTCCTTTTTGTTGTAGATTAGAAGAGATCTTTGATTCAGAAGTGGTGTCTTCTTGTTGTGAGAGGTAATCTCTAAATATCTTGGATTTGGTAGGCTTCTTCGGTTTGGATCTTACTTCAAGCTTCTTATCAAATTCTAACTTCAAATAGGATCTTCTTTTTAATATTATAAATGTCTTGAGGTCTTCTGATATTTGGAACTCCTTGCCAAATTTTTCTTCTTGGGCTTGTTGTCATATGATGACAATTATCCTAAATCTTTCACTATCTCCAATAGTGAATTTCTCCAATGAGTTCTCCTTGGAAATACTTTGATGTTTTCGTCAGTAAGAGGCCTCTCTAAGGCCTGGCAACTTCTTCAGGTTTTCTTTGAGACCTTATCTTCAACCTTCTACTCCTAGAAGTGTTGGTGGTGAGATCTTCTCATGGATCTTTGATTCTACTACTTTTATATTCGAGCAAGACTCTCCTAGTCCTTCTTCATCAATGAGATATTCTCCTAATCTCTTTTACTTCAGGTGATGGATTGATTCTGAAGAAGATACTCTTCCTAAACTTTTTGTAGGAAGCTTTCCCAACTCACTGAATCTACCTGTTCCTACAAAAAAGTATTAGTACTGAAATCTGCTTCTGAATTAAATACTCCCTTCTGGAATATTCTTCAGGATCAAGGCTTCTATGGTCTTTTCTTCAAGGATGTTTTGGCCTTCTCTTTAATACCAAGGCTTATGTGGCCTTTTATTCAAGGCTTTTGTGGCCTTTTCCTTTGGACCAATGCTTTTGTGGCATTTTCTTCTAGATCAAGGCTTCTATGGCCTTTTCTTCTTGTGAAGTTTCCAATCTATCAATGGAGACCTCTTATCTTCAAAGTTCACTGTAATTCTGCTCCAAAAGTATCTTTTACAGTGTTCTTCTCTTGCAATAATTAATCTCTGTACTATGAAGACACTCTGAAATTTGGGCAACAAAGTTGAAATATCCTAGCTTTCTATTATATGAGGTGTCCTAATCATCTGAGTATTAATTCCTTGTAATAAAAGAACCTTCATGTTAGTTTCTCAAAATCTCTTAGATGGGCTTCACTAGTTTATTCATCAAACTAGTGGATCAAGTGATGAGTACTAGTATTCACAAGTTTTCCCTTGAAAATTTGTGGAAAGACTCTAGCCATATGTAATATCAGTATTCCAAAATCTGAGATTTCATTCATTCCTTACTTGTGGCTCTCCTTAATTCTACTACCAAGACTCTTCTAAGTATTTTTGATAGTGACTGATCCAATGGCACGTCAGATTCTCAAAAAACTTAGGATCAATGATAATGGTGGTTTTCCTATTGACCTACCGTAGCTCTGATACCACTGTGAGCTTTTGATACAACATGTAATGGGAGATAACAAACACAAGATGTAAAATAATATAAAATAAAGTAAATCTACAAGATGACTAAAAATATACTATAAATAAAAATGATGGAGATGTTTACAAAAGTAGTTGTGGAGGAAATGAACACTCCATGAATGTAGCTACAACTCAAGAATGGACATTGAGCATATTACACCCCATCATAATAAATTACACTACTATATCATACCACTATGTTCTACACTACTTCCTACTACTATATCTCACACATATCATATGATGTTCTATACCTATGGCCCTTTATATAGGAAATAAGGTCCTTGGAAAACACTCTACCTAGATGTGCAAGGGACAGCTTACACTTTGACACTTGTGCATTTATTACATTGCATGTAGTAACTAGATAAATTCCCCATAAAGTAATCTAATGTCCTAAGTATGTACTAATAAAGGTACATTTACATTATCCAAATGATGTAATAGTCTATTTATAACATGGAAAACATGATTCTACAACCCATCGTCTTTCAAATAAAAGAAGTTGTGGATTGAAGTAAAGCTTTTATTTTTTGGTATATTTATAGAGAATTGAATAGGGACGCAGAAGAACTCTCAAAGGATGCACTTCAGATTGATCCAAGTACGTGCCTAGTACAGGAATTCAATGAAGGTAATGCACTACCGTTGGTCCAAATCTCTATCTGGGGGATTAATTCACTCTAATTAAAGCAACATAGATAAAGCAAATTTTTCAAAAAACACATAAGTTAGTGATTTAAAGAATACCAATTGACAAATTGGGAAGGTGTCGAAGGATAGAACTTAGCATGATAGAGATAGTTAGTTATGATGTATAAATGACCTGACTTTTAGGTCACTATTCAAATTTTGAAGAAATACCAAAGAGACATCTGAAGAATGTAATTTCATATTTTCTTAATATAAAATTATGACTTTTTTCAAGGAAATAAAAAGATAGCAAATAATTTAGCCAATCACAATATTGATCTTCATCTTTGCAAATTTTAAATTTTAAAAGGCAACTTATTGAATAAGATTTGATCTCTTAATGAAATTGATGTCAAGGAGCTTATTACCAAAACATAACAAGATGAGAAATTTTGAAGAATATATTTAATAGAAAAGAAAATGAAGAATATGTTTGATAAAAAATAAATCTAAATATAATTTAATTAACCTAATAACAAATATAATATTTTATTATTTTGATAAGAATTACTTCTGATAGAACCCACTTATAGTTTATTAAAAAAAAAATTATTTGAAAATATAAATAATTGAAAATTAATTTCAACCAAGGTTATGCATAAGCGTGAAATATCGTAAATTGGCTCTATTTAGGATTTTCAAGATTTTAAATTGGCTAATTTTGGATCCTTTCACTGGGGCCCATTCGCCCGAAATTTACGGGGTGGAAGTTTTTTGGGGGTAAATTCACCCGTCGTTGATAATCATGAACCTAATTTTATTTTAATTCGACCTCAAATTACATATGATTTTGATTTTCCCACCCAATTCACCTTCAAATTATAAATGATTTTATATTTCCCACCCAAATCGCCTTCAAATTATAAATGATTTTATTTTTCTCGCCCAAATCGCCTCATATACTACCCGTATATATATTGTACTAGGTACCGATAAACATACATCAAAAATACTCTAACTCAAAAATAGCTCTGAAACAACGAAAAACTTGACAAGGTTGCAGAGGAGTGTCTGTCAAAATAAGTCGATCGGTTGTAGAGTGTCTCATTAAGATTAATGTTGTAGAGTTATGTGGTTGTAGAGGTGTAGATCGACATCAATCTATCGGTTGTAGGGATTGTCGATCGGTATTTATCTATCGGTTGTAGAGGTTTTGATCGATAATTAGTCAATCGATTGTAGGACCATGTCGATCGGTATTAGTCGATCGGTTGTAGAGGTGTCGATCGATATTTATCTATCGATTGTAGGGATGTCGATCGATGTTTACCTATCGGTTGTAGGATTATCGATCAACATTTGTCAATCGGTTGTAGAGGTGTCGATCGATATTAGTCTATCGATTGTAGGACCATGTCGATCGACATTAGTCGATCGATTGCAGTGTTGTTGATCGATATCCATCGATTTGTAGAGTTGTCTATTGGTATAAGCCTATCGATTGTAGGGATAGTCGATCAATATTTATCTATCGGTTGTAGAGGTGTCAATCGACATTAGTTATCAGTTGTAGGGACGTGTTGATCGATATTTATCTATCAATTGTAGGACATGTGATCGGCATTTATCTATCGGTTGCAGGGACTATCGATCGGTATAAGTTGATCGATTGTAGGGAAGTGTTTATCGACAAAGTTTAATCGGTTGTAGAGGATTCATGACTAAAAATTGATAGAGTATTCTTCTTCCATTGTTATTTTGTCCAAATCTCTTTTTCTATAGTTTCATAGGCACTGTAGGTGAACTATATGTAACTGTGGTAGACAACTATCAATGTCATCTGGTTGTGTGTCAGGAGCATTTCTCTTGTCAGAGACTACTTCTTGTCTCTTAGAGTATGTTTCATAGGCAGTGTAGAAGCACTATCTACAACTGTGGTCGATAAGTATCCATGTCATGTTGTGTGTTAGGAGCATTTTCTTGTCAGATTGCTTCTTGTCTTTCAGATGTCATTCTATAGGGCAACATAGGTTCGTCTTGAGGGATGTCTGCTATTTTCCTTCAATTTCATATACATTTCCTAACATCTGAAGGTTTTTCTTTACAGATACAATGTCACCTACTGAATATGGAAAGAAGGGAGGCCAATATTCTTGTAAAAAGATAATTCTAAAATATTTTACACAAATATCAAAATGCAATGAGGCATCAATCTCTACAGATTCTACACAACTTGCAGGTACAAACACCTTTTACCATCAAATTTTTAATATTTTTGTTCTTCTTAAATATAAAACCTTTCTCTATTAATAGATAAATGGTTTTCTTCTTATCTACCTCTTTTTAAATGCTTTGTAAAATTGTATTCTGTTAATTCTTTAAAATAGTACCTTTTTTACTTCAAAAAATGATAGAGAACACCAAACATTGAATGCAATAAACATTGTCGACCCTGATGTGCGTTCACTCGAAGATATTCCAGTAGATGAGATGGGACCACATGATAATTTTCCTAATAACGACATTCAACAACCACTTCAGGAGATTTTAAATTCAGACACATCAACCAAAAAATAAAATGATAGTACAATTAAAATTCAGACCTCTAGGGAATCTTGTAGTCAAAAATCTAAACATCAAAAGATAAGCGAATGGACTATTGGAAGGGATTTTAAAAATGAATGGGCAAGGTTATACCCCTTTATTGAGCGAGATGAGAAACTGAATGTGTGTAAATGCATTATTTGTACATGGAAGTTGGGAAAGGATCATTTATTGCAAAATAAGAAAGACACAATAGAAAAACATTGTGGGAAAGTTTACATCAAAGAAATACGAAGTGATGGAACAATTAACAGATTTCATAGGTGGAAGGATGCAACATAATGTGTGCATGTGAGATATGCACTTGAATATGAAAAAGCAATGAAACAAAAACAAACTCTCATTGAGAAGGGTGGAACAATCGAGGCACAATTTCAAAAAATTAATAAGACTGTATTAGCCTCAAAGAAATTGCAGTTTGCTATTGTATACAATATTCTAAAAAAGGTCGACCCATGTCTGATTTTGCTGATTTTAAGGAAATACTTCAACTAGCCAATGTACAAAACCTTACCAGTTCACATTGGTCGGATCGAAGTGGTTGGGAAATGGTAAAATGTCTATCACTGGTTGAGAAGGAAGACCTGAGAGAGAATGTGAAACAAGCCAAATTTATTTCACTTTCCATTGATGAGGTAACAACTGATTGACAACACATCTTGGATTTGCATACATGTTTACACATTCAAAAATCATTTGAGACAACCTCATTTACTAGCACTACATAAGATGATTGAAAATTGTAATGCGAAAAACATTTATAATGTTGTTGTAACCAGTTTAAAGGATATTGTCGGAATGGATGAAAAGGAAATTGCCACAAAGTTAATTTGTGTTGGAGTTGATGGTGCGGCTACAATGCAAGGACAAAGGAATGGTCTTTGTGTTAGGCTTCAGACTTCCATTGCCCCATATGTGATTCCTATTCATTGCATGGCTCATCGAATGAATCTTGCATACAAAATTGTGAGCAATTTTGATAATGTAGCTAGAGTGGAAGAACTCATCCATGAAATACACTCATACTTTTCATGCAGTCCAAAAAGGTTTGCAGAGTTTCAACAGTTTTCTCTAGGTGTAACTAAAGGCAGAAAAATGTTAAAAGATGTGGAAACCAGGTGGATTTCACTGTTTCTTCCTACAAAAAGGGTATTTTCAGAATATCAATCCTTGGTTGGGTTTATGTATGCACATCGTAGGGATGTTGACAAGGCAAAATATTTGCTTTTTCGTATGACTGACTTGGAAACTCTTCTCACATTATGTGGTATTCTACCAATGTTACAAGAAATGAATTCTATGATTAAACTTGCACAGGAAAGGGCAATTTATATTGTCGATTTCATGAGGATGAGAAAACAAATATGTATGATTATTGATAGGATTTATTTATCCAAAAAACATTTTGAGGATCCCAAGTTTGATAGTTGGAATACGTTAATTAATGTCAATGAACCGAACAACTTTTTAAAGTTCAACATCAATGATAATATTTGTATTGCTATCCATGGAAAGTTGATTCTTGTATATCATTTTGAAAAGTGATTAGATACACTAATAGATGATGTTGAACAAGTGCCCGTTACACATTCTAGATTCGATGAGGTTTTGGATAGCACTAAGAATAAATTGAAAAGAATTGCAAATGCATTAACAAGTGAAATAAGAGATCGTTTTAAGAGAGATGAGACACTTGAGGCCATGGCTATTGTTAATCCTAATTTCTGGAATCCTTGTGGTGACCATAGTAGTAGAAGTGAGTTGTTTGTAAAATATATGGGTAATCTTATGACACATTTCTCTAAAAGTGTGGAAATAAATGGCATTGAAATCAATGGTATTCTAAACAAAGATCTTTTGAGACATCAATCAACCAATTTTGGAATAACAATGGATAATCAAATTGCACAATTCAAAAATCCACATGAGATTGGTTCAATCACGCGTTTCTGGAAAAAATTGTATCGAAGTAGTGTCTTACAAGATACTATGAGTGAATACTTTATTTTATATGAATTATGTCAGACAATGATTTTGGGATCTGTTGAAGACGAAAGGGTTTTTAGTGCATTAACTTTTGTTAAATCAAAAGTTCGTAATAGGTTGGACAGAAATTTGGAAAATTGTTTGAGAATGTATGTGTCATCGTATGAGGTGGGTAAGTTTCCCTATGATAGAGCGTTGACATATTGGAAGTCCCTAGCAGAAAGAAGAGGTCTCTCTAATACTATTGATAATGATAAAAATGATTCAGCTAGGAGTGATGATGAGATTATGGAAACACAGAATTCACAAATGATTCTCGGTTCTTTTGGAGAAGTCGATAAAGCTTTGTATCAACTTCCAGAAATTTAAAAATTGCAATGATTATATGACAAATTCATATAATCTAAGATTTTTTGGATTTGAAATCATTTTGTAAAATTTTAGTGATTTGAATAAATTCATATTATCAGTGATTTTCCGTATTTGATATCATTTATAAATGTCAATGATTTGAAAAATTTCATATTATCAAAGATTTTTCGTATTTGATTTGTTGTAAAATTTCAGTGATTTGAAAAAATCATATAATCATTCAATTTTCAATTATTATGCATGTTTGCTTTTTAATGATATGGACAGGTCTATGTTTTCAAAATTTATGATTTAAGCTATAACTTTGAGTAAGTTGAAAATTTGAAAACCATGTATACGTAATGATGCTATGTTATTGAACTAATTGTATATGTTGACAAAACATAGTTATTTTTCCTTTGACTTTAAATGTATGTTTGTATGTATCATTAGTATCATAAGTTGTATGATATGACAAAATATAGTGATTTTTTATGGTTTATGCTTTGTCATTGAGTAAACCTTGTATACATACATAACTAGTAAAAATTTCTCTACATATGTATGAAAAATGCATGTAGTATATTACTCTAGATATGGAAAATGAAAATTTAAACCCATTCATAGATATATCCATTGTAAACTCACTTTGAAATATAAAAACAATATAGCATAATATAAATTACCATATTCATTTTTATACAACTATAATGACTAACTATGAATGCACTTAAAATTGAAACCCATGCATAGATATATCCTTCGTAAACTCACTTTGAAATATAAAAACAATATAGCATAATACAAATGACCATATTCATTTTTATACAACAACTATAATGACTATGAATGCACTAAAAATTGAAACCCATGCATAGATATATCCTTCGTAAACTCACTTTGAAATAAAAAATAATATAGCATAATACAAATGACCATACACATTTTTATACAACAACTAGAATGACTATGAATGCACTAAAAATTGAAACCCATGCATAGATATATCCTTTGTAAACTCACTTGAAATATAAAAACAATATAGCATAATAGAAATGAAAATACTCACTTTTATACTACAACAAGAATGAATATGAATAAACTGAAATTTAAACACATGCATAGATATATCATTCGTAAACTCATTTGAAAATTGAAATATAAAAACAACATAGCATAATATATGGAAATTGAAATTTAACCCTTTCATTAATATCTCCATCGTAAACTAACATTGAATATGAAAACAATATAGCATAATAAAAAAGACAAAACACTTTTCTATACAACAACAAGAATGACTTTGAATAAACTAAAAATTTAAACCCATGCACAGATATATCCTTCGTAAACTCATTTGAAAATTGAAATATAAAAACAACATAGCAGAATCCACAAGACAATACTCATTTTTATATCACAACATGAATAACTTTGAATAACATGTAAATCTATACCTATGCATACATATATTCTACGTAAACTCAAGCATATTTGAAACACCATAATACTTAAGAGATGAAAATAACACACAATTATAAATGTAAATAGTGTAATAGTAAAATATTAAAACCAAGTATCTTGTTTTCAAATGAAAACATATGAAATGTCTTAAAATTGTCTTTCGAAATATCAAGTTTTAAAATTCAATTTCTCACTTCAGAATCTTTTCCCCCTTCCACCACTCCTTTTGCCTTCTCAATGACTTCCACAGTCTCCATAGCAATGACTCCTCCCTCATATTTCCCATGTTCAGCTCCTTTTTCCTCATCCACTACTTCCACGATTTCCACATTCTGCATTCCAATGACTCTTTTCTCGGGTTGGGTAATAGTACTATCAATTGCTCTAGAATTGATAAGGATCTTCTCAACATTTTGCAATCCATCGAGAAGGGTGTTTTCTTCTTTGCCAACATCTTCAGATGTTGGTCCTTGAACTTCTTTACCCTTCTCCTTTAGCAGAACATCAGGATCCAATCCGTTGCGGATAATGATTTTCCGCAAAATGTTGTTTTGTCGAACTGATTCTTGTGCTCTTTTTTCATTGCCATGGAAGCGTTTAAGAACTCCTTTGCCATCCTGAGATAGTCATGCAGGTTTTGAACCTACTTCTTGAGATTTTCATACTTTACCTGCAAAAAGGAAAAATAGTTAATCAACATGAAAAGATAATTACATTTTAAAAAAGAGAACAACAAATTTTTGAACACAAAAGTGATTAAGTCAAACCTCAACAACATTCTTTGCAGCTACAACAATAACAACCTTTTTCTTATCACTTGCCCATTCATTGTAATAAGCTTGGGCCTCACCGTTTATGTTCTCCAATATGTTCATCATAAACTTTAAAATTTCATTTGTGTATGATGTATTCACCTTCACAATGCCAGATTTTACTTGTTGTAGTAGAGCCTCCATATTTTTAGGTTCATTTTCAACAACAATTTTTTTCTCTTTTTGAAAAATTATTGTATCGGGCATTAATTTCCTTTATCAACACCTTGGCCCGATACTCCCATTTTTTCATTTCTGTTATATCTAGAAGTAGTAAATCCTTAATTGTAGATTCAACGTTATCAAAAACCAAATATTTTTCTGAAATATTTAATCTTTCATCCTCTTGTCGAGGAGGAGCCTGACGGGTGCTTGTTTCCCTTGGAGGAGATTTGCTTGAACATTCTGCACCTTCATTTCCTTTGTCTTGAAGCAATTCTGATAGTTGAAAAGTAGTGGGTGTGTTATCTTGCAAAAATAAATCTTTATCAAGTGGAACTTCATCCAACCTAGCACCAAAAGCTTCTGGTATATCCTTAAAAGTAAAATTAGCAATAGAAATATGGTCGAATCCTGAAAAAGTCTTTGATGCTTCTTTCTCTGAAAATTGTTGTGTTGCTTCTCTCTGTGGCCTAGATGGAAGAATGTGTTTTCCAACTGGGAAGCATTGACCTCGCATTTGAGTTTGGCATTGTGGAGGAGGGGGCGACATTTGTTGATTTTGTTGATGAAATTATTGTAAGGGACCTTAAAACATAAAAATAAAAATTAGTTATAAAATTTGTGAAGGTAGAAAATAAAAACTAGTTATAAAATTAAATTATGAAAATTGGTTGCAAAATTTGTTATAACACTTATCGGTAGAAGAAAAACATCTTGCGTAGCTGCTACTGCAAATGGAATGTGGGCATGTTGTACATCTGAAAAAAAAAAATTAATTAAAAATAGTAAAAAATTTGTAAAAAATTTTCGATAGTAATTAAAACTTACTCCCTAAAGATGAAACCTCTTGCGCAACTACGCCCATTGGCACTGGACGTGCAATCGTAGGTGGAGGTTGTCGATGATCAGGAGAACTAGATCTTCTATGTTTCCTTGTTGATCTTCTCCTTAGCGGTGGTGTTGTTTCCTCTGTAGGTGTTTTGGAGTCTCCTGATTCCTCTGGATTATAACCTCTAACAATAGCATCCCGCTTTGAAGAGGAAGAGGATGCCCTTTTCTGTGTTTGGTATAAAATGTCAAAATTACAAAAAGATAAACAATGGAAAAATAAAAAAATTTACTTAAATATTAACAAAAAAATTACTTGAACCTGTTGTTCTGTCATGGCTAAATTGACTAGGGTTGAGTGCCAAGATGTTGGTACTAGAGTGTTCTACAAATTATAAAAATATTCATAAAAAAAACAATAATATAATTGCATGTGCTAACTGTCGGTGAGGGTGAAGCGTGGGTTTTCACGTTCTCTATTTCCAATCTGATCCGATGTGAGACATAGGTGGACCAGTCAAATTTTTGGTGTGCAATACAATGGACCAAATACGCTAAGGCCCACATCAGAATTTCTGTCGGCCTTCCTTGCAGAATGAGTCTGGCAAGGAAGAATTCGCAACATGCCCAAAGAAATTTATTTTCAATCATCGGTACGGTCAAACCCCTTCTGGACTTGGTGGACGTAACTACAAAAAAACAAAATCAGTAATTGTACACTAGTGACAAGAATTTAAATTCAATTAAATAAAAAAATAGTTATACCTTGAAAATATTTCGACTGCACTTTGAAGTTGGTCTCCAAGTAGAGTTTGTCATCATCAGTTAATTGGTATTTGGAAGTGATAGGCTCAACACCAACGTGGGGCAATGTTATCAATCTGGCGACATCTATGGCTATGAAAGAAAGAACAATGTTTTTATTGTCGATGACAAGATTTACCTTACCCAAATCCATATTATAAGCTACAATGATCCTCTCCACTAGTTTAATGTCCGTGTCAAAATGCGACATTGAAACTAGACCCCAAAGACCACAGTTCATGACCCAAGACATGTCGTAACCCGGTGTTGATAAAATTTTTGAAATCAAGGGGTAAACCAGGTTTTTATAATTAACTTTAAATATTCCAAGGGTTGTAGGGGATGCCATAGGGTGTACGGGTATGGATAAGAAGATATAGTGGAAAAGGGTTCAAACGAGAGAAAAATGGTTAAAAATCGCTTAAAAATTAAGGTAAAATGTTAAAACCAAGATAAAAGTGGAGGAAGAGGGTTAATATTGCATTAAAATGAGAGGAAAAGGGGTAAGAATGCGTTAAAATAGGAGGAAAATAGTTAAAACTATGATAGAAAAGGTGAAAAAATGACTGTTAATCCCTTTATATAGACTTTTCTACATGCAATCAGCTCCTGGATGGGTGACACATGTCCTCTGCATGCAATCATTTAATGGATGGATGACACATGGTATAGATGCACCATTGCTACCGATTAGGAACTCGACACTATTGCAGCACATCGACATGCTTGCAATCGATCGACATGCAATCGATCATCATGCTTGCAACCGATCATCATGCCTACAACCGATCATATTCCTGCAATCGATCATCATACCTACAATCGATTGTCATGCCTATAGTTGATTGTCATACCTGTAGTCGATCATCATACCTGTAGCCGATCGATATACCTGCAGTCGATCGTCATGCCTGCAGCCAATTGTTATTCCTATAGCCGATCGTCATTCCTACAGCTGATCGTCATTCCTGCAGTAGATCATCATGCCTACAACCGATCGTCATGCCTGCAGTCGATCGTCATGCCATCGGTCGTCATGTCGGCCTAAAGTCTTTCATATCGGCCTAAAGCTTTTAAGTATGTCATACATTTTTAGATTTTGCAAACCGATATTCATAGCCCCCAACACAAAAAAATTCGCCACGGTTTGAAAATTTTTGGAGATAAATTAATGAAATTCGCCACGGTTTGAAAATTTTTGGAGACAAATAAATGCAATTCGCCATGTATACTTCTACAAATTTCGTCGGGATTCCAAGACAATTCGCCTTGATTTTATAAATAGATTTTGGGCCGACCCCTTATGCATAACCCTGATTTCAATTGCCATTTAGATTGTAATTTCATCTATAAAACAATAAAAGCAAGTTAAAAGACTTGTTATTTTCCAAATTCATAAGAAAAAGTTTTAAATCTTGTTATTTTCTAAATATAAAATTGATAAGGAAAAGAATAAAATCAAGTTGAAAAAGCTTGTTATGGTCCAAATAAATTATTATAAGATTTAGGATTTAAAGGATTTAAATAAGAGGATGAGTCATTCATGTTGGTCATTATCACAATCGTGACCTTTGAGTTTGGAATAATTTTTTTTTGATACATAGGGGAATTGGCAACTGCCTTTCCTTTTTGAACAACTGGTCACAGGGTCAAATCACATTGCCTCCAGTCGTAGCGTCAAATCATGGAGCTACCACTATAACCCCTACCTCACCTCGGTAAACATGACCCGGAGTGAGGGAGACCCCTAGTGGCTCGGGGTTGGTACCATCTTCATCAAGCTGGTGCACAGATTCTAGTCAAACTACTACCTTTGCCCTAGAGTGGGCATGCTCGCGAGGTTTGAACCTAGGTCTCCTCTTGGTAAGTGCCCAATGTCTTACCAATCCACCTAGCCCTCACAGACAATTTTGGAATAATTTTTACAATACTCGACAAAGAATTAAGTAAATCGTGACCTTTGAGTTTGAAATAATTTTTATAATAGTTGACAAAGAATTAAGTAAATTAAAAACAATTATAGTTTAAAATTTTAAAATATAAAATATTTTTTAATAATATTTTATTAAATGATAAAAAATTTAAATTTAAATCTTGTATAATTATTAAATATATTAAAAGGAAATGATCTAGTAAACGATTATATTTAAGATTGATTATATTTAAGATTAGATGTGGTGTAACAAAATAAATGTGGTCAAATATAAGTCTTCCATAAATTTAGCAGATAAATTATTATATAGTCATGGTAGTTAAATTAGAGGTCTTTCACCAAAATAGGGATCATCAATTTTTTTAATACCTCTTCTTGTTATTTTAATTTAACATGTGACTAATGATAATGATAATAAGTTTGAGAAATTTTTAAAATAAATTAAAGATTTCAATATAATTAAATATTATATTTTTGTTATTTAATGGTTGAGGTGTTTGGTAGGTTTATTGATTCAGTTAGAAGGGAAGGCCAGATTCAAGGGATCAGGCCAACTAACTCATCATCAGTTTGTGGATGATACTATTATTATTGAGAAGGCTTTAGTTAGAGAAGTCACTAATATAAAGAAGGTGCTCCAAGAGTATGAACAACCTCTAGGTCAATGCATTAATCTTAACAAAAGCAAGTTATACTTTGTTAACACTCCAGTCCTTATACAAGTGAGAATCTCTAAAAACAATTATTGTGATATTGTTGATTTCCCCTAAACCTATCTGGGCTTACCCCTGTTTAAAAAAAGAGTTAAAGATGTGCTATGGAATTTTATGATAGAAATATTTCAACATAAGTTAGTGGGGTGAAATGGGGTTCTACTATCCCAGGCAGGTAAAATGCAAGTCTTGCAATCCACTCTTCAATATTTACCTAAAATATCTTCTTTCAATGCTAAAAATTCCTGTAAAAGTGGCCTCGCTATTGAAGAAAATCCAGAGATATTTTTTATGGTCAAGGGTTGACAGCTAGAGGCTCCCCCTTGTGGATTGGGATAAAATGTATAGATCTAAGAGAGGAGGGTTGGGCATAAAGTGAATTCAGCAATTTAATGAAGATTTATTTTCTAAGCTTGGCTAGAGAATAATCAAAGAAAGTGAAACCCCTTGGGTCAAATTCATCAGGACCAAGTACTTAGATTCTTTTATGCTCTTCTTCAGATGTGAGAACCCTCCTAAGGGTTCTACTTTATAGAATGGGCTTGTTAAATCCATATCTCTATTAATGAAAGGTTTAAAAATAGAATATTGGGGATGGTAATTCCATTATTTTTTGGGAAGAAACTTGGATTATAAACAAGCCCCTCTACACTTTGAGAGAATACAATCAGATTTTGGTTCCCTTGAAGGATATATTTGACATCAAGGTTTGTGATTATCTTAAAGGTGAAGTACCCCTAAGAATGTGGAAGAATATATCCTTTATTGCCTCAACTGAGAAGGCCCAACATTAGGTATCATTTGTAAAAATTTTACTACTCGCTTATTACATTTCCTTAAGTCCCTCTCAAGACTCCCTCATTTGGGCCCCTTATTCTAGAGTTTACTCGGCTAGATCCAACTATATGGTATCTAAGGATGAGTCTATTCCTAGGTTTCCTGTTAGTAGAGTGTGGTTAAATACATGTCTCCAAAAATTGTTATCTTCCTCTGGCTTGCCCTTCAAGGGTAAGATATTAACAATAGACAATCTCAAGAAGAAAGGATTTTGTATCCCAAGTATGTGCTCGTTGTGCAAGGTGGATGCGGAATAAGTCCTACACCTCTTTATTCTTTGTCCTTCCTCAATAAATGTTCTCAACTTACTACTTCAAACCTTTGGTTGTTCATGGATGGTGCCTCATTTGATCCTTGGTTTTGTGGAACAATGGTACTCCCCCTTTCAAAGTGATAGACTCACATGTTTATGGAATTTTTCCCTTGCTCATTTATTTTGGGGTATATGGTTGGAATGCAACTAGAGGATATTTAAAGGTGTCAGTAGTGATAAAAGGGGGGTTTTCCTTAGAATAAAGCTTGCTACTCGTGAGAATGTCTCAATTACCAAGCACTCGGATGGGACTAAGAAGGGGGTAGAAAAGGAGATAGCTAAATGTTGGAACTTGGAATCTTAGGTTGGTGTTGACCTTATCTCAAAGGAGGATATTATAAAGAACACCAAATGGAAGGCTCCTAAGGAAGGTTGGGTGAAACTTTACTTTGAGGGGGCCTCAAAAGGCAACCCAAAAAATTCTAGGGGTGGAGGTGTAGTTGGACCTTCAAAAGGGGTTTTCTATACAAACTAGCCATATGGCAGAACCAATGGCTCTTCTATCTAGAATAAAGTTCATATCCTTGTTTAATTCTTTGAAGATTATAATGGAAGGGGACTCTTAGAACATAATTAACTACTTAATCGGGAATGGAGAATCAAGCTAGATGATGTAAGAAATCTTAAAGGATAGCAAGTCCTTGCTACAATCCTTCTAGGAGGTGAAAATCATGCACACGTTAAGAGAAGGAAACAAAGTTGTTGACTTTATGGCCAATTAGGGAGTTAGTAGTAGCTCAAACAATCTTTGGATGGACTTGTTTCCTCCTCACGTGATCTCCTCTTTAGGTCTTGATGGTCATTTCAACTTTGGTAATGTGAAAATTTTGTAGGTTGTGCTCTGTCATGGATATATTTCCTTCGAGGACTAGTTGTATTTCCATGAGCAGTGTTCTTAGCTCTAAGTATGGGGAAAGAAAATGGAACAGTCTCGTTGCTTTTGTGACCAAGGATAAATTTTAGTGTTATCAGAATAATGTGATGGACAAATGTTGAAAGACTCTTGGGAGATGTTGTAGGCTCTAGTGCAGATTAATAAGAAAGAAGACTTGGGGGTCGATGTCAGCCTCTCCAAATCTTAGTTAGTCATTTTGCTCCCTTGTTATGTTTGCAATCTTTTATTGTTGGCCTCTTGTGTTAGTTTTTATGTTATTTGATCTGGTCTTTTTATCGTGTTATACATTTTTGACCTTGAGCTTTTGTCCCTGCTGGAAATTTCTTTGTCCTTTGGCCCTTCCAAAAACCATTGTTTTCACCATCAATAAAAATATATAGATAGATAGATAGATAGATAGTTTTGGTAATATTCCTCAACTTTCAAAAAAGAAATTCATCTTCCAATCTTACCCAGCAATACATACATAATTGTCAAGCTATTGTAATACCACTATGTGGTCATATTGTAATAAGAGTGAAACCTATTTAAATCTCACATAATCTATTAAAAATTATATAGTTACATACATGTATATATACTTTAAAAATAAATAAAAATCAAATTCCTTTTAATTTGCCATTCTTTCTAACACTTTTTTTTATTATTTTAATTTATAAAATTTAAAACATATTTTTAATTATGTAAATTATAAAATTTGTAATTTTTTATGGTTTGAATCTAATTGTCAAATTGTATTTGTTATAATTCACAATGTAATATAGAGGAGATATGTTTCAATCCCGTTTGGCCAAATAAAAATAAATAATAATAATAATAGCATTAGTTTGATTGATTCATTTGGCGCATATGAAAGGACAAAAATAGGATATTTTAATGACAAAAGAACTATTTTTCGAGTGTTAAGAGAGATAGTATTGAATACAAAAACTATATATCATAAACAACAAGACATTAGGAGATCAAGAAAAAAGGAGATACAAGTGTTACACCAAATAGATCTCCAAAATCTCCTAAATTTTGGACCACATGTTAGAACAATCAAACCTCCAGAGATAAAATTCTCTACACTTTTCTTTGATGGAGCCTCTAAATCTAACCCACGGTGTGTAATGGCTAGAGGTGTGATACTAGTGGCACCACACTATGAAATGCTTCATTTCAAAATCAATTTAGGGAAAACAACCAATAATGTTGCAGAATTGATAGGTTGTGAAATGGGACAAAAACTAGCTCAAGAACAAGGTATTAAACAACTCCATGTGTATGGTGATTTGAGACTTGTGGTCCCTACCTTATCAAGAGGAAGGATTTCTCATCAGTTCAATTACAAATAATTCAAAGAAGACTAAAATAATTGGAGCAAAAGTTTGAACGTATACAATACTCTCACATAAGGAGGCATAATATTATGGTTGATCACCTTGCAAATGAGGCCATAAACATAGCCTATTTACATCTCAAAGTAATAAAATCAAATAAAAAACAGACAACATGAGTAGCATATATGATAGGAAGCATATGGTAATTTTAGAGCCTTTGAAGATTTTGGTACCTCTAGACAACCCTGGAACGTTGCATGATTCCAAAGCTTTTGGTGTTTCAATTTTTCTCAGTGATTATGGTACCCTTTGCATCTCTGGCACCCTTGGTATACCATTGTATTTTTTGGAGTTTTTAAATTTGCTTGGTTGCCTATTCCTCCTTTTGGACAATAATCTTGTGACCTCTAAATTGTTTGTTGGATAATTGTTCTTTGCAAATTTGAATATCAATATATAAATCACTTAAGAATATATTAATTTAATTAATTAAATTTCTTAACTTTAAAGAAAAATTTAGACTCAAACAATAATAATATAATAATAAATTATTATAATACTATTATGTAATCACAATGTAAAAAAATTATGTTAATTTTATACAACTTTTAAAATAAATAATAATATTTTAAAAATATTATGAATAATGTAACCCAAATTCAAACCCTACCTTTATTTATATATATATATATAAAAAAAAAAAACTTTTGATAAGTAAATCAGGAATTGAAGCTAGTCCCTCTCGTTACAACATAACATCATTTGTACACCTTACACGGGTTTATATGATTTGAATGAACTTTTCTGTGAACGTCTAAAATGTTTATAACACACCAAAGAAAATCGGATGGATATAGAAGTTTGTTTTGTTTTTTAAGTTGAAAAGTTTTTCTTTTTTTTTCAAATGAATTTAGGTTTTAGATAAAAAAGTTTAATGATTTTTGTTATTGATAGGATGGATATATAATTATTTTTTATTTTTTTATATGGATGGATATATAAGTTAATTGAAAGAAAAAATAATTATTTTAAAATAAATAAATAAGAAAGATTTTTTCAATTTGTTATATGGTATTGAAATGGTTTTATTTGCATTTAGGTGTTGAAGGTGAGTTGGAGAGGAGGGTAATCCTTCGACGGAGGTCCCAGGTTAGAATCTCCACCCTACCAAAAAGTTGAATCGGGTAGTTTCTCAGAACAAGGCAGCCCCATAAGGGGTTTTTCGCTTAGAAAAAAAAAAAGTTTTATTGGTATTAAATTAGTATGTAGTGGTATTATAATAAATCTTGAATATTATTAATATATTGTTTGGTAAGATTTGAATCTAGGAGACCTTGAATATTATTTATATATTGTTTGGTAAGATTTGAATCTAGGATATATATATCGCTTAGCAAAATTTGAACCTAGATTTCTCCACCAAAATTGAAGAATCTAACTGATTGAGCTAATATTATTTTATTAAAATTTCAAGGTAAAACATAGGTTTTTAAAAGGAGTCTCAATTACCTTTACCAAAATTTAAACCCTTATATCCTAATTTAAACTTAATCTCTAAATAAAAACCTAAAAATATATCACTACAAGTAAAATGATTTTATTTATATTTTATTATAATGCACAAATAACCATAACAATTTTAAATTAAAAAAAATTATTTCAATTCCACATTACACCAAAGTCTAATCCTAATACAGTTGTTAGAATCAACTTTAACGAACCCAATTGAATGAACTTTTAAAACTCAATCAACACATTAGCATGATTGGGATAGAGGAAGACTTGATCCAGATCTTTTTATATGGCCATGTCCATTTCTGTAATCTCCAACGGGAGAGAATAATACCTATAATGCCAATAATGGGCATAAGCCACACATCAACATTATTTTTTTTAATTGAACTATGTATAATTGGGCCATCTCTTCATAGAAAGTTATTTTATTTGAATAATTAATCTTTTTGATGCTTGATTTTTATTAAGGGTGATGTGAAAAACTTCTAGGAAGGTTAGGTATTTTCATCTCAACTATGACTTTTGATAATAGTGAGAACTGAGCTTATCAACAGGGGTCAAACATACACACAGTTACTCCTCACACACTCGCTCATGTCATAATTTGAAAAGTCATCTTTCACACACTCGTCCATGTCATGATTTGAACAGTCATTCCCCACACACTCCCCATACGTGATTTGAACTTTGGACCTCCTAAAAAAGAGCTAAAGCCCAAATCATTGTGTTGTCCCACCCAGAACCTTGATAATATTTTTTACTTAAGGAGGAGACTTCTATGTGATAACAAAGTCAATGAGACTCTAAAAATGCTGAGAATTATACCAAAACAACCCATTGGACAAACACTCAACGACTACCAATCAATAATATCTGTTTACTTAACTAAAAAACTTCCAATCAATAATATTTGTTTACTTTACTAAAAAACTTCTATGTGAAAACGAAATCAATAAACACTCAACGACTACCAATCAATAATATCTTAATCGGTAAAAAACTTCTATGTGAAAACGAAATCAATAAAACTCTAATGGTCGACAATCATACCAAAATAACCTATTAAACAAACATTCAACAACTATCAATCAATATAACTCTCGACTAATATCTTAATGTTTGCTATGATGTCAAATCCTATAACATGACCAATCCTATAGGTTCACATGCCATCACCAACCAGAAGAATTATTTTAATCTTTTAAGGAGGCAAAGGAATCCACGCATGAGAAACGCACCGGCCACGTACGTACAAAAGCATTACATCACCGTGGACAATCAAACCGACCAAAACGTCGCTATATGGACTCGGAAAAGGCATACATTCTTTGGCCTCCACCACCAATCGTCCCATCTGACCTTATCTAAAAGAAATATATAAAGTATGATAGGACGGTGGGAACATATGTGTAGTTTTTAATGGTGGGATCCACCTTTGTCCTACTTCCTTGTTGGTTTGTGACTTAACTATCGTCGTCATCCTTAAGTAATAACATTTCCGCAAAAAAAATAATTAAAATAATTTATGATTTTCTCTTTGGTGAATCTATGCATGTAAGCTACATTTAAGCTTTTAACATTGTTTTGATTATTAAGTATTAAATAATTATAAATAAGATAAACGGTATTAAATTTAATTATTAATGTTAAAATGAAATGAAATAGGATAGGTTTGGTTATTGAGATGATTTGTCTTTTAGTTAAGTTAGAATCCATGTTGTAAGATAAGAAGTAATGACTGAAGTAATTTATTAAAGTCAGGCTTCATAATCTTCATAAATGTGATTAAAACAGTTAGTGGTGTGAGTCATATTTGACCTTCAGATAATGATCTATTTGCAGTAATTGATTAAAAAGGAAAATGATTCGTGTACTTTTGTATTGATCATTTCTTCAACAAAATACACAAAATTTGAGACTGAATGTGGTTGTTTTCAATGAAATGACTGGGAGAATGTTTTGTATACTATTTTCTTGCATTGATCATTTCTCCCATAAAATACACAGAGCTTAAGATTAAATGTGGTAGGTCTGGTCAATAAAATGACTCATCCTCTGCATCAAGTCGAAACACACGTTATAGGTACAAAGAAACACACCTTATAGGTAGGAAGTGACTACTAAAAACAATCTACCCAAGATGAGCCTTTATATTCTTGGTAGATGTCATGAATGAATTAGTAATCTAAGACATGTTTCCTTCCATTTTTTTATGATTAATCAATGATTATTTAGGATTGTACATATCATTTTTTTCTCATAAATTTATTATATTTTTTTTGGTTAGGAATTGATAACTACCTATCATTTTTTACTATCAGTCCTAGGTTCAAATCCTGGCACTGCCACTATAACCTTTACCTTACCTTATTATTAGCTTCCCAACATGAAGGAGGTCATCGATGGCTGGGGATTGATACCATCATCATCTAGCTAGCACGCACTGTGCTAGCATTCAAGGAAGTCAAGTCAGACTATTACCTTTATCCCAAACAAGCTTATCTCCAAGATTTGAACATGGATCTCCTCTTAATAAACGTCAAAACTTACCAATCCACTCAACCCTTAAAACTAAACTTATTATATTTTAATTAATATAATAATTTTAAAAACCCGGTCACATCACCGATAATGCAAGTGGCTTCCTTACCGGTAGACCACATCACGCTAATATGTATATGTATAAGAAATATTTACTCAATAAAAAAAATTATATATAATTAATTTAATACCATTATTAAAATATAATATAATACATATTATATAAATTTCCATTAAACTACTTATATTAAATAAAATTAAGAATATAAATTATACCATGTAAATGAAATGGGATCTATATTTGAGAATGAACATTCCTATGGAGAAGGTGGGGCTCTTCCCCTTAAATGTAAATGTAAGACATGGATATTTTAAATAGAATAAAAGGTTAATTATGTTTCAAGGGACACGTTTTGGTTTTGTTTTTTTAGGTTTAAGGTTCAAACTATGGCGTGGGCGTGGGCGTGGGCGTGGGCGAGTGTATGAGGGGTGGATGTGTGTGGTCATTGTGTGTTAAATTCTTTATTGATAAACATAGATCTCAACTTTACAGGGGTCATGGTTGGGAAAAGACTCCGTATTGGTTCGTAAAGATTTGGTTCTTAAAAAATTCTCACACTAACCAAATAAAAAAAAGTTAATTATGAACTTTAATCTATATTTTATTATTTAATAATGATGATTATTCTCATAAGTGCAAATTTTTATTGAATTGTCTCACAGATAATGAGTAGTTTGTAAACTTTACTCTTAAAGTGTGTGGGGTTTTTTATTATAATATTTTGTAAAAGTTAGTAAAGTTTGCACGCACCAAAGTATTCAATTGCAATTAATTTTTTATAGTGAAATATTCAAATATATTTTAAAAATGTAAGAACTTTTTATATAATTGATAAATTATAGTTTATTTTTTTTAAATATAAATTAAATTTTAGTATGGGTAAAAAGAAATTTTTCATAGTTTAGGTAGATTGGTAAGTTTTGGTGCTTATTAAAAAGAGATCTAGGTTGAAACTTTGGGAGCATTCTTATTTGCAAAGGTAGAACTCCAACCTGAATTTGTTGAGTGTGCATCAACCGACAATGGTAATACCAATTTTAAGCGATCGGTGGTCCATTTCACATCGATTTAAACAACAACAAAGTGGAATAGGGGTTATAGGGGGCAACTCCAAGATTTGAACCCTGCTTGTTAGTAGAAAAGGATTGTGGATGCAATCCATTTCCCTATGTATCAAAAAAATGGATAAAAGAAATATTTTAAAGATGACTAATATTTGTGTTTCATTAGTTTTTTTTAATGAATTGTATGAGATTGAATTTGATCTACTTGTATTAGGTTATTATTATGGTTTTATGCTATATTAACTAATAACCATATAATGATTAGATTATTCAATGCACTATGAACTTAGGTCTTTGTATTAGATTTTTCATTATTTGAATTAGTGTCATTTGATAGAATATATTATATATTTTTTATTTTATTATTATTATTTGCTTAGAAAAAGAGGTTGTACTCGAGTTCATTTTTGTTAAAATAAAAAAAATAAAAAAAATTAAGATTCTTTTTTCACAAAAAGTCTGAATTCTTGATTTTTTATTTTTTAGTTTTTTTTTCAATTTTCTTTGTAAGAATACAAATATTCTAAATTTTAGCATCTTTTTATTAATAATTTCTTGCAATAGCTTGCACAATATCAAAATTCCACATCTATTGTCTATGCACAACATCTTCGTAGAGTAATATTTCCAAAACTTTGTGGTATTATAGTCCGCATTACCAGCTCTAAATTGTTAGTTTGGACTATACAAAAACTGTAATAAATAGTTTAATAGTCTTTAAAAGTTGAAAGTTCATGACTAAATCTTATCAAAGAATATATGCATAATAATTAAACTATAGGGTCATTCTATAATACAAGTAAAATTCATTTTAATTTCAAATAACCAATTAAAATACATTTTATTATTTTAATGAGTTATGAAATGAATCTCATTGTAATATTATAACGACATTATAACAAATAGTAATTGTATTATTTTAATAAATAGTTTAGTGGTCTCAAAATCCAATCCATACTATGTCCCATAATCCAACCAACAACCAACTCAAATAATTCATTTAGACATGAAGTCCATCTGATATCAATATCATCTTCTTCTACTTCAACATAAAAAACTTCTACTTGCTTCACGAAATCATAATCCGCTTTACCAGTCTAAACTGTTAGTTTCCTCCAATGCATTGATTTATAAAGAGATCTCCTAAAACATTTTGTAATTGTTTAAAACATTATTTTAAATTTTCTCCTTTTAAATTTTTCTTATTAGCTTTAGTTAAACTTGTTACTTCTTCTAACTATGGAAAAGAGAATTTAACTTCATGATCCTCTGTTAAAACCCCTCTACTTGCTAGCCTATCTACATGTTTGTTATCTTCCCTTAACATATGTGTAAACTATTTCTTCTCTTGTATGCTCCATGGAGTCTTTGCTTTCCTCAAATTTATATTTATTACTACTAGTGAATTGCCTTTCATCCTTTGTTCCATTTTACTTGTCTACATATTTTTAATCCATTTTAAATCTGCCCAAGCTTCAGCTTCAATATTTATCTAAATCCACTACTAAAAGCATAAAGTGATAAAATCTCACCCTTATTATTTTTTATCATTCCTTCTCCTATTGGTTTTGGATTTCAATAAAAAGCTCTCTCAAAAATCAATTTGACCAACTTTTCTTCCAATGGTTTCCACTTTGTGTTTTTTTCTTTCCTTTTGTTTCTCTTGTACTGATCATCATAATTCTAATTGATGACTTAACTCCTATCAATGCTCTCTGCTTCAATATTAGGGATTGGGTGAGTTGATATGGTTGGTTTAGACTCCTCTTTAGCTAAACAAATCTTGATTTTCATTGCCTTTGAATTTTGTTCCTTTCCTATAAATATATTTTTGTTCCTTTCTAGCCATACAATCTTTTTTTTTTTTTTAAGCGAAAAAACCCTTGTGGGGCCGCCTTGGTCTGAGAGACCACGAACAGGGGGTTCTACACCATCAAAGTCACCCGGGAGTCGCACCTAGCCCTGCCCGCACCAACATTATCAATTGGATTTTGGGTACCCAATTCAGCTTTTTGGTAGGGTGGAAATTCGAACCTGGGACCTCCCTTGGAGGATTGCCCTCTCCTCTCCAACTCACCTACAACACCTGGGTTTCTAGCCATACAATCTAAAGTATTGTATATTTCAATGTATTCCATTTTATTTTTTATTATTAATCTAAGGATCAAAAAAATTTCAAACTATTTATTTAATAATTCACTTTTTTTAAAACAATTTTTTAATTTTATTAAAATATATAAATTTGAAGTTTTAAGAAATTTAAATTAAAATTTTATAAAAAAACAACTAATAACTTATCTATTTAAAAATTTGAAAGGATTTTAAATTCACTTATGACTGAAAAGGGTCTTCTTATAGACCAACTTACAAATTAAGGCTTATTTCAATAATAATTATATTATATTTGGACATGGAACTTGTTTTATAAAGCATGGTTTGTCTAACAAAAATATTTTAATCATGTCCACGAGACAAGGAATTTATGAGATTGCAACTATTAAAGTTGTATCATTGGTTTCAAAGAATGACATTGAAATCTTGGTTGACCTATTATCTTCTTTTTAAGGGTGTTTCTTCTAATGTTGATCTTGATTAAGAATTTATGTATCTATTCTACCATCTACTCTTTAGAATATGATGACATTGATTGAGCCTTTAGAATATCAATGTAATTAGCTTGAATGCCATTATAGTTTGAACATTGATTGAGCCTTTAGAATATCAATGTAATTAGCTTGAATGCCATTATAGTTTGAACATTTTGACATGGAATACGTTTTTGGTGTTAGTGTTACTATGGTACTTAGGGATAAGTATATTAGGATATTGTATCATATTATTATAGATATAACCCAAGGTTAATTAAGGTTAATTGTATTGTAAATATTGTAATATAATAATGAGAACATTTAAATGTAATATTGACTACTACCATAAATTCAAACTTATGTATGGGTATACAAAAAAAATAGCTTTATATGTGAATATCTATCAAGTTGACTTGAGTGATTGACATAGACTATCTTATAGTGAGAAGACTCAAGCTTAATTCTGAACATATATGTAGGCCTTATATGTGTGAGTGATGGGTACTTGACCCCAAGTGAGTTGTATTCGTCTCATTAAAAAAAATTGTTGTAGCTCACTAATTTTTTGAATTGGTTATATGGGATTAAAATGGATTCCACATGTATTAGATCATTGACAATATAATGGTATTACAAAAACTTGGCAATTATGAATGTATCACTTTACAATATTTAAACCTAGACCTCCTCGAAAGTTGAAAATTTTGATTGGTTGAGCTCATTCCAGTTATGTATCCCACTATATATAAAAACTAATAATTCTTTTTTTTTATGAAAAAAGTAAATTTATATTAAATTAATATAAAAGCCTTTACAATAAAAAAAGTGGGTAGGTTAACACACCCCGTGGGGAATCAAACTAACCCTCATTTACAAGGGTTAGTAAATAAAGTCGTCAACAAAACACAGTTTACCAATCATAATCATTGATGATCATTACATCAAAGAAAGCA
Organism: Wollemia nobilis; assembly: GCA_028583015.1. NCBI lineage: Eukaryota > Viridiplantae > Streptophyta > Pinopsida > Araucariales > Araucariaceae > Wollemia > Wollemia nobilis. Next base: position 869,217 of record JAQPPZ010000228.1, on the reverse strand, counting down.
TATCATATGGGGTAATGTGCCCTGGCACGTTGTCCTACATAAACTGCTAGTGATTATGGGATGGAAATCTATCCCTCTGCATCACGATTAAGGCCTTTAGTACTCGCGTCGCTCCAACCAACAACTAGCCCAGGTGAAATTGGTTAGGCCTTTAGTACTTGTGTCGCTCCAACCAACAACTAGCCCAGGTGAAACTGGTTGAACATCATCCCACCCTCCAACCTGGCGGGACGAACAAGCAATGCCAACATAAACTAATAATTTTGCTATAGTGATAAGTTATCATTTAATAGAGAAATTCAAAATTAATAAAATTAATAAAGAAATAATTATTTTTACTTAAAACTTGAAGTCGAGAGCCTTGATAGAAGGGGTCAAGTCATCAAATGGAATTGTGATGTTGGGTATAGGAGAAACAAAATGAAGACAAAGAATATAATGTGGAAATATCCAAAAGCAAAGTTGATAAAATTGAATTTTGATGGAGCATCTAAAATAAATCTAAGACCAGTAGGAGGAGGAATAATTAGAACTAATAGGGGTGAGATTTTATCACATTACGCTTTCAGTATTGTATTTAAGATAAATAATGGAGCTAAAGCTTGGGTAGCTTTGGAAGGATTAAAAATATGCAAACAAATGAAATAGAACAGAGTATGGATGGAAGGCAATTCACTAATTGTAATAATTACAATTTTGAGGAAATCAAAGGCCCCATGAAACATAAAAGAGATCATTGTGTAAATACTAGACCTTGCTATAGAGTTTGAAGAAATCAAGTTTACACATTAGTTAAGGGAAGGGAACAAATATGCATATAGGCTAGCCAATAGAGTGGTTTTAATAGAGGATCATGAAATTAAATTCTCTTTTCTATGGTTAAAGGAAGTAATTAGTTGAAACTAACTAAAAAAAATTTGAAAGGAGCAAATTTAAAACAATGTTCGAGAGAACAACAAAATGTTTTAGGGGATCTATTTATAGATCAATGCATTAAAGGAATCAGTCTAGATTTAGTAAAGCAAACTATGATTTCATGAAGCAAGTAGAAGTTTTGTATGTTAAAACAGAATAAGATGACATCAAATGGACTTCATGGCTTGCTTTAGTTGTATTTTGGATTATGATAGAGTATGTATTGGAACTTTTAACTTTTTGAGACTGATAAACTATTTATTATAGTTCTTGTGGTTGCACTTATGCTTAAGGAAGGAAACTAACAATCCAAATCTAGTAAAGCAAACTATGATAACGTGAAATTTTGGAAGTATTACCCTACTAAGATGTAGTGCATATATAGTAGAGGTAGAGGTTTGGTATTGTGAAGACTACTATAGAAAAATGTCAAAAAAAATGATGCTAAATTCTAGAATATTTGTATTTACATATATATATAAATTTGAAGAAGATCCAAAAAATGAAAATCAAGAATTAAGACTTTTTATGTAAAAATATTTAGGTTTCAAGCTATAACTTGATTGAGATGAGAATTGAATTTGTATGTAAATTCTCAAGCTCTAAAGTAGAGAATTATGACTTAATGAGGGTAGGGGACCCAAGTACAACCCTTTTTTCTTTAGCCAAAAAAATATATTTTTAACTTAAGTTATTCAAACGGTTGTTTACCATAAAGAAAAGTTATATTCAACTTTCAAAAGGCATATAGATCCATGTGTATGAGTTTGATGAATATTCAACCCATTGAGTTATCTTGATGTCATTATAACATTAAATTAATATTACAATACATTAAAAGTAAATTTATACACCATATTGAATTTAATATTTTTTCTTTTAATTTTTTTATAATGGTAAAAAGAAGGTTTTTTATACAAGGTCCCAAAACCTGTTTACATAGAGTGAGATATTATAATGCCAATTTACAAAATATGACCAAAGAACAACAAAATTGTAGTTTTTCTATTCCAACTCTTAATGACCAGTGATCAAACACAATTTGTGACCTAAATAGTCTAGCCATTTTTCTTTCGAAGTTTGTTTCGATTGTTACCCTTCTCACTTTCACCTTTTGAAACTTGTGCGACTTTAATGAAAACTGCTTCAATTGACACCTTTGAATCCTTGGATAAATTTTCTCCCTGCTAGTTGTACTCCACACATTATGACTCCAAGTTTTCCCTTTTGGGTCTGGTGATTTTTCCCTTTAATTTTATTACAAAACAATAGTTTAATTTATTTTCCAAGGATAAAATATATCAATAATTATAAATGTATTCATATAAATGAGACAATTTTGTATTACAAGTTATAAATAAGAACTTGATTTTTGTGTTATATTAAGAATAGATTGTAACTTGTTTTTATTTTTTGAGATTTAATTTCAAATTAAATATGGTTTAAATTAAGTGTAGACAAATTAGATTATTCTTATTAAAATTCAAACCCAAATGTTCTAGGATGTCAATTGTATTACAATGAGTGAAATTATAAGCATGCTTATAAGCATCTATCAATTGAATTATGAAAATAAATTATGGAACAAACCTTTGGAATGCTTTAGATACCTAATATAAACACTTAAAATGTAAGTCAAATGAAATAATGCCATGACAATGATGACATTAAACAACTAGGAATCATGCTTGACATCATTTTTATGGTTTTGAGTGTCATATAACAAGTGATCATTATCTTTAGTTTTTAAAAGTGATACATATATAAATTGAGGTATATGTTAGGCATGGCAAGCATAAAAACAAAAAGGCAATTTCTTGAATGGCCTACATACAAGTAAGTGTATGCAAGTGACAATGAACATAATAGCAACAAAGAACAACCAATAAAATATCATGTAGTCATGAGAAGCACATCAATAACTATCAACACAAAGAGAAAAGTTTGAGGTTTGTTGACAATTGAGGCCTTTGTAGAAAAATTAAATACCAAAGCATGGCTTATGCATAGAACTAGATTAGTATTGACACAACATTGTGCAACCACATCATCACATATAAAGTGAACAATGATAGACAATAAGGGTAATCATAGAGGTATTATCAGTCCTAAAGTCCTAAAGCTTGAGTCTTATTCTATAGAGAATATCATAAGTATGCTCTATATTTGCACTTAATGTGATTATTTGGTGTAAAAACCTTTGATTCTTATCCATATTTGTTATATATGAATGGATTAGTTGTGTATGTTATGTGCTTGCAAGTTGTGAATTATCTAGCATTTCAAAAGGCTTGATCCTTGTTATCTTTTTAGTCTATCATTATGGATTTTTAAATGAATAGTAGAGTGAAAAGGATTAAAGCAATGGTGTTTGGGTGACCCATTTTGAAGAGAAATATCCTAAAAAACTTATTGATTCAGACTATGAGGTAAAATCTATGGAAGTAGATGAATAATATGATAATTATAGGGTTGTATGAGAGGTGGCATTATTTAGAACACACGACATGACTTTTTTTTAATAGATATATTGTTGAATTGGGGAATTGTTCTAGCTTCTTATTTAAGTGTTGTACCCCAAATCCAAGTTTCAACAAGGTTGTATAGATTTGTCAAAGAATTCCCCTAACCTCTAGATTAAGGTTGGCTTTCTATTGTCCTCATATTTCTCTCTAATATGCTCTAAGTACTTTGCATGAAAATAAATCCGTGGAAGGAAATGCATGATAATAAAATACAAAAATTAGAGTATGGAGTTAAAAAGCATAATGTAAAGTGCAAAAAGTAAATTCATGAAGTTTAGAGTGCAAGAGATGAAAAAAAAATTTGTTGTGACACCATAGAAAGGATAACATGCGAACAAACAACACATAAGAATTCAAATAACATCAATGTCCACCCATTCATTTGATTATGAAATTAATAAGTGAATGAAAAAATGGGCTAGAAGGGTCATACCCAACCGTTGCACACTTGACAAACTATGAGGATAGTGTCTCTAATGGGATGTACAAGGACTTGCCAATTTCTTACAACCTCATGAGTACAAAGCACAATGTGGGTTTCATAGAGTGTAGCTTTGAATTCTCATGGCCAAAAGATGAATATAATGAGGGCCCTAGGCCCCTATTTATAGTAAGAGTTTACCCTTGAGTTACCTAGGGTGAAAAACAATTACTCTTAGTAAAAGTAAATATTTGGGGGTAACTTTAGCAAAATATTGCACCTCCAAATGTTACATATCTCTAATTATATGTCTACTAGGCTTAGAAGGCTCCAAAAATGCTTAGTGCACTACAAAATGTCAAAAACATCTATTTCTATAATATTTTCCTTGTGATTTGTGCTAATATTCTCTTTTGTGCCTATTTGAGTAATTCGCTTGATTTTTACAAATAAATCTGCACCCTTTGTTAAGCAAATCAACCTTTCTGTTGACCAAATAATCATCCTTTACTGAGTGAATCAACACCATTTTCTGAATGAATTGATACTTTTTATTGAGTGAATTGACACTTTTTATTGAGTGAATTGACACCTTTTCCTAAGCAAATTTACAAATTTTTCTAATCAAATTCGTCCTTTGATCCAAATGGTCTATTTTGTTAGTGAATTACTCTTTTGAGTCAATCAGTCCATTTTGCAAGTAAATCACTCCTTTAAGCCAATTGCTCCATTTTGGAGACTTAGTAAAATTTTGTCAAATTTTCAGATTTTGTTTTTTTGCAATGTTGTGCCTAGGTTTGCAAAGCCTATTTTCTATGGCTAATTTCTCAAAATTAGAAGTTAGTAACCGATATTATACATCCATGGCTACTTTATAAGGCACCATGCTTTATTGATGAGAGAAACCATATACTACCTTTATCTTAGGGTGTGAAATCTTAAAATTTGGAATCCCTATTACAAAATTATAAAATTGTGGGTCACCTTTGTTTAGCTATGGGGTAAGAGGGTTAAAATTGTCTACCGATTTGTGTGTAAGAGTGAACCTTGATCATCTACAATTTATTATTTGATACTGCACCTCATATTGATCCTATGAGGGGCTCTTTCCTTGCCATATTTCAATGTTTTGGCTTTCCAAATTAGCTTTTTGGTTCAATGGACTCCTTTGAAGCACTAGGTAATACTAGTAGTTCTTGCATTTCCTTTCTAAATTCTTCAACTATAATTCCATGATCATCACAGGTAGCTTGTATAACCTTGCATGTAGGATGACTTTCAACTACGTGATTAGCATCTTCTTATTTGACCTACCTAACTACTTGATTTGCTTCATTAGATAGAAATATTTTTAATGACTTTGCCTTGGTTGTTAGTACCTCTTCCACCTACTTGATTATCTTTAAAGATCAAAGTCTTGCACTTATTAAGATATGGGTGATATGCCTTAACACACATGGTCCCAATGGGGCTCAACATGTACCGCCACTAATATCATGACTTTCATATTCTATATTGGAAGTGCCTTGATGACTAATAGCTCCCCTCTTTCTTTAATTAACTAAAATTGGTGGATCATGGGTTTAGTAGGTGCTAGATATATTTTCATCAATGTTATCTTGATCAATTTGTTTTCTTGTCCCTTGCACAATACCTAATATTTACTCTCTATCTTTCCTCTCAAAATATCTTTATTTACAAATAAAGGACAAGGTTGATAGACATGAGTGAGGTTCTCTTTCACTGTGTGATTTACCTAAAAATTACTTGATGCTATATGGAAAATAGTATCATTGTACCTACAAGAACTGATGGACTAATAAATATAATTACTAATTCAACATAATGACATGGTTGATGGTGTGGACTGAGTGGTGATGAGCGATGATAAGGATTGAAATGATGACACATGGAGTGGCATAATGACACTTGAGATATGGGGGAGCAAAGGATATACACAAAGTTTATGTAATAGTAGATGACAATATGAAAGAGGATAGGGTAATCTGGAGTGGATATGACATATGAAACAACCCTACATTTTGAATAGGTAAACTTATTGGTGACCCTACAAGTGAAGATACACTTACTTGAGGTGGGATGGACACAACAAAATAAATTAGGGGGATTTAAAGAAGTTGGAGTAAAAAAAATAATATGGAAAGAGAAGATAGAGAAGGGAGTAGAATAAATAGGGATAAAAATGAAGTAAATATGGTTGTGGAAAATATGGTAGAAGAAATTTATACTTCTAGATTAGCGGCTTCCATTCATGCCACTCTTTTCCTTATTTTTTGAAACCCTTCTCTTCAAGGTTATCTATCATTTATCTTCATCCTTTTATTCATTATTCCTAGGATAATTGAAGGTCTCGTGTATAGATCTATCTTTACCAACCTCCCATTAACAATTATTTCTAAGACTATATTGTCAACTAGGTCTATCTTAGACTCTGCCTTGTCCATTGGATTATGATGTCAGAAGTAAGAAAAAAAAACTCCTAAAAAATAGTTTAGATCTCATACTTTTCCTTGCTATCATTGTATTTCTAGGTTGGAATCTCATATTATCAGTTTTATAGAAGAAACCATTGATCTTAGAAATATTATCAACCAATCTTAAAGGGAAGGGATGTAGAGAAGTGGGGCTCATGTGTCTCTTGCAATATTTTTTCCTAGGTGATATGGTGTTTTCTCTTTCTTTTTTCTTCTTCTTATTATTTATTTTTGTTGGGAGTAGGGAATATATAAAAACAAATGATTAACTTGCTAATTTAAAACACAATCTCATTCACCAACTCAAGAAAATAATTGTCAGCCCTTTTGATGATGATGTTCTAGCTTAGGATTTTCTAACACTTATCTAAACATAGTAAGTTGGATAGAATAAATGGTGCATATTGAGGGCCTTTGCTAAGAAAGCTTCCCCAAATTATGTTAGCTTTTGAGGATATATGTAGTGGGATAGATCTATCATAGGTCCTAATAAGATGCAAAAAATATGAAAGAATGGAATTTTGCAATATGACTGAAATATACTATAAATAGAAAGTGGCAAAAATACAATGTAGTATGGAGGTGATGGTCACTTAATTAATATAAGGTAGAGAACTACATTGTGCTCTATCAAGGAGCTCTACCACTATCTACTATTCTCTACTATAAATAACTTGATAGTCTTGATCTACTTGATCTACTTGATGTATCACTATGAGGCCCTTTATATAGGAAGATAGATTCCTTGGACAACACTCTACCTAGTTATACAAGGGGACACCTTGCACATTACAACTTGCACATTGATACTTGTGCATTTATTACATTTCTTGAAGTAACTGGCTAACTTTCCCCTAAAGTAATCTCCTACTCTAACAATGTACCAAAGGTGGTACATTTACATGACCCAAATGATGTAATATACTCTAACACCCCCCTGTATTACATTATTTGGTATTTGAATATTTCAATCTTCAATATGGATCTTCTTCTTGCGATTGGTCTTCAGCTTGATCTGGTTCTTATTTAGTTGCTTCAGTCTTCATGTTATGGCTTCTTGTCTTTTCCAATCCTCTATTCTTTGATATCAGGTGTCTTTGATGAACTAGCGATCTCATGATTTTGCATGTCTCAAGTGGATTAGAATTGACTCATTTTCCTTTCTTTGAACCTCTGTATGACCTATTTCTCTGATCTTCATGAGTATCAAGCTTGATCTCATTGTTAGTAGATGCTTTTGAAATAATTTTTGGAAGGTAATAGTCTATATGTGTAGTAATCTTTCTTCATAACTTTTATAGTACTTGTATTTATAGTAGCATAAGAAAGATGAATGATTTTTCCCTTCATAATATTTTCATGGATGGAAACTCCAACAGTTGCTCTTCTCATGACCATATTGATTGCAATAGGTGCACAGTAGAGATGATCTGACTACTTTGTAGTCAATTTTAGGAGTATCAAGTTTTTCTATCTCATTGACGAGATCCTTAAACCATATGTGTACAATTGAAGCTATTTTATTTTTGCTTCTTTGTATGATGTCTTCTTGATAACTCTTTTTTTATCCCTTTTGAATATGATCTTTTGTGGTTTCATTGGTATAGTTGTCATTAGATTCATTAGATGAATCTACTTTTCCATAGCCATTTGTTTCTAAGCTTATTTCACATTTTATTAATTCTTCCTTTCCTTTTGCATCTTATTTATTGTTATCTATTGTAATATCAATCATGCTTTTAATCCATATTGGTATATTTCTTACTCCACTTATAAGTCCATTGCTTAATGTGCTAGTAGATATTTTACAGCTTGCATAGACTATGGTCACTTGTAGAACATGATAGGAATTCTTTTACTCTAAATTGAATCCTTGAATTTGTTGGAAAAGTAAATACTTGATATTATTGAATGAAAGGAGCTTTTCTTAAATAGAAAATATGTACAATTTGATCCATTGGATCATAACTAACTGAGCTAATCTTAGCCACACAAATTATCCTAGTAACAACTTAGGATATAATTTATTATTCTAACACCCCCCTTAAGTGGTACTAGGATATACTAACACCCCCCTTTAAGTGATACTAGGAGGTAGTGAAAAATAACAAAACCAAATACAAGTGGCATATCCACAAGTATGAGTCTCGACAACAAGGCCTAATAAGGTACTCATGTACAATATATACATAAGAAAAATCTGTTGGAGAGATGAAGAAAAAATCACCTGTCAGAATAGAAGAAGAATAAGAAGGAAGGAAGGAAGATGTGCATGGAGGATGGAGAGGAAGGAATATGTCCTCTTCAACCCGCCTAGGACAAATTCCATCAAGATACCTACAAAGGATCCATCAGATATCTCAAAAAAGTAGAGACTCGTCACCGAAATGAATGAAATCATACTCCCAGACTGGTGCTTGTGACACAGATCAAGGCTGTGAACCATGATAAAAATATCACTAAAGAAAACCCCCTAAAACCAAAGTGTCTCACAAAAAAAGAGTGTGAAGATAGTGTGGAAAGAACCACAAGGATCGTAAGGGATGTTGAAATTGACTCCACAAGCATAAGTAGTGGTCTCCACCTATATGACACAACGGGCTGATAACAAGGTCCAAAAACTTCTGGACAAATAGCAAAAACAAGGGATAAATAATGAAGGGCACCAATGTAGCTTGAATGTGTCCTTATGGTGACCTCCTCATCCTATCGGAATGCATGGGTAACCAACCACTACAACCGCTAGGTGATATAGAGGATATGACTAGATACTAGGATCACATTAACAAATGTCTAGGAGTGTCGGGTTCAACCAAGAATGCACTCCATGATACAATATTTTGATCCACAAAAAAGTGTGGAAAATAGTTTCAAAGTTGAAAATGGACTGTACCATCTTGTTCGACTCAGAAAAACCTTTCCAACGACTATAAACACCTTAATAATCAGGTGTTAAATGTCCTTTATTTATAGAAAAAATAGTCTTCTTCTTTGTCCATCATAAAAAAAATTCGAAATATTGGAATAAAGTTTGGTATTTTTTTTTTAAATTTCCTCCCACACATGTTTTTTTTTCATTTAATAAAGTTATAAAAAGACTTTATTAAATCCTATACATAATGAAAGTGGATCCTCCAATTTATTAAATATTTGCCCTTACATATTCAAATTAGATCCGTGGACCCATAATGGAGGAATTTTATCAACAACAAAAAAATAAAAAAAATCCCCACTTGGATATTGATACTCCCCTTCTTTTTTATGGTTGCAACGACTTGGGGACTCGTCGGCAAAAAAAACTATCGACGGTATCCAATCAACAATGAATACACATCCAAAGCCACCTCCTCAGATGCCACTTTAGCACGCAAGCGCTCAAAAGATAACATGTTGTCACCATTAATTTTAGGCTGGCTCTAGAGCACTGTCGTGTCTTCTATTTGGATGCCATAATTTTTGCAAAGTTGTGTTAACCGCAATGGCTCCTTTGCGTACACCTAGCCACCGTGAAACAACAAGGAATATTGAAGAGTGCATTATCCAATAATACTGCCACCATGACCGTCATACTTATACATCATTATGTTTTCAATAATTCTACCATTCTCCTTTCTGAGCATTCTAACATGGAAGGGAGGAAAAAGTTAAAAACTCTTCATCTCTAATGCTGCAATTTCTTGTTTTATGCTTAGTATATCGCCATCCACTCCTAATGCAACCGCGTCTCATACTCTGGCACCAATATTAGTTGCTCGTTCTCCGAAAAGTGTTGCGAGTAGGAAAAAAAAATTCCATGTCCATATTTGGTACCGCAGCAGCAAAAGTGACACTCCAATTTAACCAGTTGAACTACAATCATGTCACAGCATTGATTTTGTAAACTCGATGCCATTAATGTGCACTCCTGCATGACACATATTGTTGTAGCAAACTCATTCATCACTCTAACATAGAACTAATTATCTTCACAGCCTGAGCATCTCCCACCATCGTTTTTAGAGTCCCGCATTGGAGTCCCACCAGAACCTCTACTACATTGGATTTAATTTTCCCGCGTTCGATGACCCTCATCCAGTTATTTTGTAGCACAGCGAAAGAAGTCCTTTTAGCCATAATCGATGGCACTTTCACCCTGGTATGTCGCCTCCAACTCACCAAAAGTCATACGAATCCAGCCATTCTTAGCCACTTTCGCTCGAACATAGCAAAATAACTGAATCTTTGTCAGGTAGAGCAAAAACACTGCTATAATTTTTAGTAGAGTTGCACCCTATCAGAGTCATCCATCTAATATAATGGCAGTGATCTCATCTTCCATAACATCAAGGGCTTAATGGAGGCAGAAAACTATAAAATCGATATACACGTCGCCATGCCATTGCAAAAAAAATTGATTCGCATTCTCTGCTCTTTGTGGATCGATTCTACCTGTTTTGATATTCTTTATTACTGATGTAAAAGGGAGGTTGAGTGTTAGGGTTTTCATTTCGGTACACAGGACGGTAATCTGGCCCAGGCAATGGCCATCGATGGTGGAAGCCGATGACAAAATTCTTATGACAAAATTGTTTAAACAACACTGTCGTCTGACTCATAACTCTCCACTCTCACGGTATCCGGATGCATTTGTAGTGCTCAGGTGCTACTATTTCATGAACTCATGGTAAGCTGACTTCAACACCTACTGAAATCCAGCAATATGGCGCATATTGCAGGTTTTTGCTACGGACTGTTGTTCGTTCTTCCTCCATTGAAATCGTGTATGGTTGAATCCCAACGCTCATATCGACCAAAAAAAATATGATATCCCTATTAGGTGCATCTGCATCATGCACTTCCATAACGATTTTGGACCACCCACTGTATGATCACTGTCATTTTTCTGTCGATTTATCTTCCGATCAAATTTTCACATAGCTAGTTGAAACTATAGCCTGCAATCAATAGAATATCTGGCATAGGATACACATCATAGCTGCCCTCATTTCTTCAGTTCTACAAGACTGAAGGGTTGGTGCATCTGCCTCCCCCATCAATAGCATACATAAAAAACTTAAACAACGTGGGCTGAACTATTCACGTTTTCGCGCAACAACATTCATAGCATTATAATAATTGGTTATAGTAAACTACAAAATTCAAAAAAAATAGCTGCGATCTCCATGACGAAACTGGGCTAACCCAAATAAATGGATCTGCAAAACACAAAAAACTAAAAAAAGGACCTCCCAAAAAAAAAATTAACCATCTGGTTTCTGATCCATTAAAATATGGAGAGCATACTCCCTCGGTAAAAAAATATTAGAGAAAAAAATGAGAGAAAAAAAAGAGGGGGATTTCCATGAGGGAAATCCCCCCATGAGGAAAAGCTCTTCAATCTCATAAAGCAAGGAAGGACTGCTCTGATACCATATTGGAAAAGTAAATACTTGATATTATTGAATGAAAGAAGCTTTGCTTAAATAGCAAAGATGCACAATCTGATCCATTGGATCATAACTAGCTGAGCTAATCTTAGCCACACAAATTATCCTAGTAACAACTTAAAATATAATTTATTATTCTAACAGAAGTAGTATATCTTATGACTCCTTAGTTTTAGAGTGTATGAAATTGATAAAACCTTTATGGAATTTAGGTTTTGTAGAAACCTTATGACTCCCAAATGGATTTGCTATTATTATCAAGTTTTGTGGAATGTCTTATGTCTCCCTAGTGGTTAGAGCATGCAATATGATTGATAAAGTGCTTTTGGGAATAGTAGTTCAATTTTTGTTTGATTTTGTAAAGTTTTGTAAATAATAAAAAATCAACTTCTATTACTCCTTATTTCTCCTATTGAACTAAGCACTTGTTAATTTGATGAAGTTCTAATGGTTGGATTTCTTTTATCCCTTTAATGTGATTTTGAGACAAGTATACCAATTAATTCCAACCCTTTATATTTCTTAATAAACTTCCTTTTATAGCCTTTTAATGTTTCTAAATTCTAAAAATCTATTTTTGGTGTAGTATTCCTTATAACTCCCTAATTTGGAATATTAGAAAATAATAATATTTGCAATAATAGAATTTTAATTTCCAAGTAGCAATCCTTATTTCTCCTAAGTTTTAAATTACAAATATTAAGCTATTTTTGGTGTATGGTTCCCCTTTAATTTTTGCTTTCAAATGTGGTTGATTTCCCTATAGTTTCAACCTTTTATCATAACCCTTATAACTCCTTTAATGAAAGCAAATTTAATAAAGTAATTTATTACCTTTATAATGTTGCAAACCTTAAGTATTTGACGCAAAATTTGGATGTGGATGACAACACTCTTTAATGTTGGTCTTGAATCCTTTCTATGGTGGATGGAGGTAGACTCTCCTTTGATTGCAATATTTGGACAATGGGCACCTCAATTCTTGCTCCACTTTAAATGCTTTGACCAAGATATTTGAATGCTCTTTTCTCCTCTTACATGTTGTACACCTATGTTGTTGTGAATGCGCTTTCCTCCTTGGTATTTGGCACCTCAAATAGGAAGATGATCTTTTAGAAAATGACAAGTATCATGGCAGTTTCTTTCAATGCTTGGAGAAGGTAGATGATATTTGACACTTGTTGAACTTTCTATAGGAAGGAAGATAGACGTTAGAGTCTTTATGTGAGCGCTTATATAGCTTGGTGATAAGTGTCACCCCTTCTCTAAGTAACACTCTTTTGTGTAACGCTTCTTTGGACTATTCCTTTCAAGCATGTAGAATTTGAGCATTATTTTGAGTGCTCATATGGAAGGTGTTAGGGTTTCTTCAAAGGTGACAAGTGGCACCTTTTCTCTTTTGCATGAACCTGCCTTCTTAATGTATTCTTGCAAGCTTCCTCAATGTATTATTTCCAACTCTTTCTTTGTTGTGTTTTCTCCTCAATGCTTTGATGGTGCTTGGTATGTGAGTTGGTTCCATTTGGGATAATGAGCAACACTTTGATGGCTTTGAGCTAGGATTGTGAGCAATGCTACGGTGGAGGTTTTGTGACACTCCAATGGTGATTTTGAATGCTCTTTGTGGATGTACATCTAGATCTTTATGCTTTGATTTTCTCCTACTTTCAAGTTGTTGTATTTATACCTTTGTGAATGATAGCTTCTCCTTGTGCTATGCTATGTATGCTTTGCAGGTTACTTATTGTGGTTGTCCAAACCATGGATGATGTGAGCTCTTTGAAGGCCCTTTTTACCTTTCTTGGATGATGCTTCTCTATGGTCGCTTTGAGATGTTCCTTGCTTGTAAAGAATGTGTCTTTATGACACTTAGACCTTCTCTTTTTTCTACGTAGGATAGAATATTATGGTGCAAGATAATGTAAATAAACTTGTAAATAGAATACCTTCTTTTGTACCTCCTTTTGCAAGTTTTTTTTGTTGGTTTTAATGGTGAGTTTCTTGTAGGCAAGGGTTGATTTGATGTTGTCTCCTTTGCTAGACAACTCTCTCCTTTTTCTTGGTTAATCTGGTAATAAATCCAAGCTAATAACCATGTAGATAGAAGATTTTGTAGAAGTAATTTTTACACTAATTTTCACTTGTAAAAAACCCTTAGTGCACCTTGAATCTAAGACTCACCAAGTCTCGATTTGTAGCTTCTTTTACTGATTTTGATGGTGGATTTCTTCTCCACTCCTTAGAGGAATCTGATCTATTTTTGATGGCTTCTTTGGGCCATGAAATACTACAGGTTTTGTGCACAAAATAGTATCTCTAGATACTTTGATAATATTTTGGTTTTATTCCTTTGATCTTAACACTCAAAAAATATAAACTAACCCTTTTTTAGAGTAACTAGTTAAAGATCAACTAGTATAGTGCAAATGGATTAATAATACCTCCAACTTAATGCACTTTAATGGTAACAATAATCTCACCTTATTGCTCCTGTAAATAAACTCTCAAAGTAGTTTCTAATGCACTTAATAATCTTTGCAATTCTTAAGAGTAATTATAATGAACCCTTAATGAATAATCTGCAATTTTCACTACAATCAATATCTTAGGATGTAGTCTTCTTTCTAGATAGATAGATAATAGGTAGATGATATATTTCTTTATTTCAAAATACATCCAAATCCTATTCTAATGTGCAAGTAAATATCTTAAAATGAACTCTCCTTTTTGCACTTTTTTGAAGACTATAAGCTATTTTCCTTTGCAACTTTAATTCCAATATGGTGCTTAATGGAATTTGATAATGAACCCTAATTTGAAGTTCAACTAATTGCACCCAATTTTCTTACCTTTAATGGATTCTATAGATGATGTAGATCTTGGTGTTTAGATTCACCAAGTTGCTACCCTAAGATGAATGAATTCTACAACTTCTTGTTGGTTATCCAAAATAGCTTCTTACTTCACCAAACTGTGGTCTCAAACCTTCTATCTTGAGCCTAGGGTTTGGTGGCTTAATCCTTCCAGTGGTCTTCAATTTTCTATAGTAGATTCAAAAAGTCCTTGCTTCTGAAATGTGCCTTCTTGTTATGAGAGGTAATCTCTAAATCTCTTGGATTTGGTAGGCTTCTTCTTCTATCTGAGTCCTCCTTCAATCTTCTTCTTGACTTCAAACAGGATCTTCTTCTCAATATTTTGAATGTCTTGAGGTCTTCATTGGATTCTTCTTTAGGATTTGGTACTCTTTACCAAATTCTTCTCCTCTTGGGCTTGTTGTTGGATGGTGATAATTGTCCCAAGTCCTTCACTATCAGGAGCTTCTCCTTGGTAGTGGATTTCTCGAATGAGTTCTTCTAGGAACTCTTTTGATGATGCTTCTACGAGCTCTACAACAAGGATCTCCAATCCTTCTTTTTTTCCTCCTTGAGACCTCTCCAAGGTCTTCAATATTGCATCTTCTATGGTATTTCAAATGAGACCTTTCCTTCAACCTTCTGCTTGTGGAAGTGTTGGTAATGAGATCTTCTTCTTGGATCTCTAAAATTTGTTGCTTCTCTGATCAGGAATAGGACTTTGTTAGTCCCTCTTTATCTCTTCCACGATTGGAAGTTTTCCAATGAGATCTTCTATGGATCTCTTCAGCTTCTTCAAAAAGAAGTCTTTAATCAGTAAAGGAGATCACCAATCTCCTATTTCATGGACTCTTCTCTGGAGTCTTCTTCTAGAACTCTTCTCTGGAGTCTTCTTCTAGGACTCTTCTCTGGAGTCTTCTTCTGGAAATCTTCACTAGAGTCTTCTTCTAGATCAGGAACTCTTATTTGGAGTTTTATTTTGGGACTCTTCTTTGGAGTCTTATTTTAGAACTCTTCTCTAGATTTTTTTTCATAATTATGGCTTATGTGGCCCTTTCTTTTGGATCAAGGCTTTTGTGGCCTTTTATTATGGATCAAGGCTTCTGTGACCTTTTTATTCTGGTACAAGGCTTCTATGGCCTTTTTCTTCAGGTACAAGGCTTCTATGGCCTTTTCTTCTACAATGTGAAGTTTTTCAATCTAGAAATGGAGATCTCCAATCTCCAAACTTCACCATGACTCTTCTCATCAAGTCTCTCCTGCATGAATTTGTAGTGTCTATTTTTTTGCAACAAAAAACTAATATCTGCACGAGGAAAGCACATAGACTTTTAGGAAATGAAGGTGAAATCCTTCTCTATCTATTGTAGGAAGTTTCCCAACTTCTGAGAGTTAATTTTTTGCAACAAAGAAACTTTAGATAGTAGTTAGCATGAAAAAATTCTAGATCTCTTGAGATCAATAGTCTTCACTAGTTGATTCATCAAACTAGTGGAATGAATGTTGAGTCCTAGTCTTCACGAGTTTTCCTACAACTCTATGGAAAGACTCTAGTCAAATGTAATATTAGAAATTTTGTAATTAAGATTTATTTTAGTCCTCACTTGTGACTCTCCCTATTCCTATATGGATGCATTGTGGCTCTGATACCATTGTTAGCTTTTGAGGATATATGCAATGGGAGAGATCTATCATAGGTCCTAATAAGATGTAAAAATATATGAAATAATGGAATTCTGCAATATGTATAAAATATATTATAAATAGAAAGTGGTGAAAATACAATGTAGTATGGAGGTGATGGTCACTCCATTAATATAAACTAGAGAACTACATTGTGCTCCATCAAAGAGGTCTACCACTATCTACTGCTCTCTACTATAAATAACTTGATAGTCTTGATCTACTTGATGTATCACTATGAGGCCCGTTATATAGGAAGATATATTCCTTGGACAAAACTCTACCTAGTTGTACAAGGGGACACCTTGCACATTACAAATTTCACATTGACACTTGTGCGTTTATTACATTGCTTGAAATAACTAGCTAACTTCTCTCTAAAGTAATATCCTACTCTAACAATGTACCAAAGGTGGTACATTTACATGACCCAAATGATGTAATATACTCTAACAATTTAGAGCCTCATAAGGACATTCTAGTAGATAGTATGCCTCTTCACCCAAATAATAAAAACATTTAGTGGTTTCATGATCTAGGAAGTTAGAACAACCTTTTCTCTTATCATTCCCTCGTGATCTTCCTTTTGATGCTAGATATCTTGGAACTACTACCTTTACTTCTAAAGTGGTGGGAATTATGAATGGGTATTGGCATTTCTACAACTGTGATAGTCTCTTTACCTTTTAACTCATTTCATGATCGAGTTTGATGGCAATATTTAGTTTGGATAGTTAACGTTATGTAACCATGCAACACAAAATAATTCAACAATAATGGTTGTTTATGTTATCCTTAGACCAATTTAATGCCATCATTCAAAGCATCAAATTATTGAAGTATAAAATTTACCCTAGTTTTGCTTCCCATGATTGCACAAAAACACCATATTTTAGAATTTTATCTTCTCTATTACTCAATGTAGCCCACTTATCTAGAACCACTTGAGCGATCTCAAGAGTAGAATTATTCTCCATTTTTTTAATAGAGTCTATTTATAGGATTTCATCCCCAAATAGGTATACTTCTTCACAAAAGGGGCCCCATAAGGTTTATCCACATCGTACAAGATTATATTTCTCCAAGACAAAATTGTATGTCTCATACTCTAGCTTAGATTCTTCTCTTATTTCATATTCATCATCTTGCATAAATATATTATATTTTGGTTATAAGATATCCTTCACTTTTTCTATAGGATACTCTCCCTCTAAAAATAAATCAAAAGTATCATATCCTAGGAGAGCAAATCTTTTAGCAACCTTAGGTTCTTCAAGTGTCACAATGAACTAAATCTCACATGGAATCTCAAGAACTGGATAATCTTCTAAATTTCCTTTTTGAGAACGTAAAATGATTTTATGAAAGGTGATTCACATGTTAATTATTGAGGCTTTGTAGTGTCTCATTCTTATTCTTATTTTGGCTCAATTTCTCTTTTTGTTGCTTTTGTATGCTCAAATTAATAACTTGCGGGAGGCACTAATTCTTCATGATCTAATTGTATACCTGCTCTTGTTATCTCCATAAGTAGAAAATCCTCAAAATGGGACTCAAACTACTTGTATCTTGGTTTTATTTCTACTTCCATCATAGACTCTTCTCCTTCCCATGGAAAAGTAAACACCTTACATTCTTCTCTAGGCTTTAAATCTATATCTAAGCAAGGATTAATTAATTCATGATTTTCTTTGTCCTTTACTTTCTTCTATCGTGTTGTGATAATTCCTTCATCCTTTAAGTATAAAAGTTACCTGCCTCTTCTAAGGATTGTTGTATCTTCTTGGTTTTAGTTTACTTATTAACTGATAGCTCTTCAAAATATTTTCCTTTATCTCTAGTTTCAACCCCTTATTGACTAGTGTGAATGGTGTCATATTTGAATACTAACTTCTCATCTATTTCTATATTGCTAAATTTTTCTAAGATTTCATAATTAAAATTAGGCATGATAGACGCTAATGGTGGGGCTTGTAGTTATTGGAACATGATTAAATTAACTATGGTGATCATTTTTATAATGGAAATATGTTGGGCTTGACATTGTTGATTATATTGAATAGTTTGAGAAGGCCGAATGAATCCAATGCACTTTGTGGGATCATACCTATCATTACAAGGAATACACCATGCTTGCTCCATCTGCTTATTGATGTTAACCATGTGATTATGAGTTTGATTTTCTACTTGAACAATGCCTTGTTGAGGCACCTAATCTTCTATCAAGTATAAAATCCTTTGGGGCTGCCAATTCTATTTTTGTTGCCACTACTACTTTATAGTATTATTATGATTTACCAAAGTCTTTATCACTTACATCATTTTGTTTAATGTGATATCATTGCTACAATAATTTTCTAAGTTGTATGGAGTGGGAAGAGCTAGAAGTTATGGCTAAGAGGCTATAGTGGACAATATATATTGATCAAGATGAGTAATAATGTATGATGATGTGGAAGGATGAATAGAAGTATTTTCTTAGGAATTAATAATAGAAAATATGTTGGATTTGGAGATAGGTATAGGCATATTTTGGTAACTTTGGGTTGCATAGGTCATTGGTGGAATATGGGGTATATTTTGTATCAGAATGAGAACCTCCTCTACTCTAGTTGCTTCTTTTAATATTGCACCTAGTAAATAATTATTAGCATTACAAAATATTAAAGCTAAGTTAGATTGTAATGTTTATTCTCCACTTATCCTAATATTTTATGGGATTAAGTTCAAGGTGCTTAATAATCTAGTATTAAAATAAGGTATCTTCCTGAGGATGTCTTTGGATTGCAATTAGTTAAAACAAAAATGAGTAACCATTTCCCCTATTACCAAACCTACACATAAATGGTTCCATAATTGATTCCCAACTAGTAACTAAATTATCTAATAATCCCTTATGCCGCAAGGTAATTTTATCATGAAGAGAGTAGATCAACAAGCATACAATTATGTCCTCTTCCTAGATGTAGTGAATTAATATAAGCATAGATAATTTGTTAAGGTGGTACAATGTCATTGTGTCCCTATTATTACCGAATATGGGTAGTGTGTTCATAGTTATTGAGGGAATAGAGAATAGGCTACCAAATTTTGTGGACCTTGGTAGGTCCAATTAGGGAATCAACTCTGTGGTCTAGGAGGTGCTCTCGGATTGTTTTGTTGAGGAGGAAGTTGGCCATGTTATTTTCTAGGAAGAGGGTAGACTGGATAGCCACAAGGTAGATACGAAGGGTGTGGAGGGTATGGATATGGAGAATAATAAGGAGGTACTAAGGTAGTATATTTTGGTAAACCCAATGTTGGTTCAAAGGCAATTGAATATTCTATTGTGAATTCTATAGAAATTATTGTTGACCTTGAGGAAATTGTTAGTATTGGGGTATTTGTGGACTTTGATCTAATGATACATTTTGTACTATTTGAATATTCCTCCATGGTTGAACTACCATAACGTTTCCTAAAGCCCAAAAATATTGAATATCCTCTAATGTATTTTTTAATCAAATTACTCACTTGATTTTGTTGAAGTTCATAACACAAAACATCATCCTAGATACTCCAATACTCCAATCCTAGATTGAGGGTTAAAATATATTAAAAAAATCCTTTTAAAATTCAAAAAAATAAGAAATTTACCTATTTTGAATTATTCACTTGCAAATTGGAGTCATGCACTCGTAATTCTACGTTATTTGTTGCCAAAATGTGTTTTTTTAGTAAAATATTAATTCAAGAGATTTATTTTTAAAAAATGAGTGATTCACTTGCAATTTAGGTTATTCATTCACTATATATATATATATATATATATATATATATATATATATATATAATTCAACTAAAATTTTGAACAATCTACTTGTGAATTCAAATTATTTGCTTGCCTTATCAAGTTATTCGCTTGCTTATTTGAGCTTGGACAAATTTGCAAAAAGAAAGTATTATACAAGAAAATCGCTTGTAGGGTTGGAGCAAATTTCCTTCTCATGAGGGACAGAGTAACAACTTGTCTTTCCTAGTGAATTGCTTCCTAGTCCTCAAGTGAATCTCTTATTAAACCTATTTTGGAAATATTTCACTCTTTTGGAGTGAATTGCTTACTTTATCAAGCAAATCACTTGATGTTTTGTGACTCATATTTTGCCATATGTGCTTTCAATTATGGTAGACACATACAAAATTATATTTGTATTTATGGTATCATTTGAATGATTCCAAAGTCATCTTTGCAAAAATAATAGTTTTCTAAAGTTTAATTTAGAGTTGTCATTTGCAAAGCACCTATAAAGCTCAAGCACATAAATTCAAAATTTGGTGAAAATTCAAGCAAACTAGGTTTAGGACCACAAATTAAGACAAATCACTTTGATTTCAACTTGTGAAAATGCAAGTCAAGTTGAAAAATTTTCTTACTGAGTTGAGTGAATCACTCACTTAAGGCAACTTCCAATCTTGCTAGTAAATCAAGCAAATCACTCATTTTCATGAGAAAATGGATTGTAGAATTAGACAATGAAAAGAAATATGATTTTAATCCACTTGGTCCATCCATAGTAGATGCATTTTTGGGCATAAAATTTGAGAAAACATGTAAAAATAGGATCTATCCCACTAGACATGACAAAAACTATGTTGATCCAAGGAATTGTCCTGCCTTCTAATTTAAGTGTTTTACCCCCAAATCCAAGTTTCAACAAGGTTAGATATTTTTTCAAAGTCTTCCTCCGATCTCCTTATTAAGGTTGGCTCCCTATTGTCCTAGTATTTCTATATAATGTACTCTAAATACTTTGTATGAAAATAAATGCACGGAAAGAAACGCATGAAGTTAAAATGCAAAAATTAAAGTACAAAATTACAATGTGTAAAGTGTAGAAAGTAAATTCATGAAGTTTAGAGTGTAAGAGATGAAAGCAAATATGGTTGTGACACCATAGTAAGGATAGCATGCAACTAGTCAACAATATGAAAACTCAAATAACATCAATGTCCACCCATTCATTTGATTATAAAATTATTAATCAAATGGCAATATGGGCTAGAAGGGCCATACCCAACCATCACACACTTGAAAAACCATAAGAACGATACCCCTAGTGGGATGCACAAAGAATTTCCTATTTCTTAAAACCTTATGAATACAAATTACAATATGGATTTCACAAAGTATAACTCTAAATTCTCATGGTCAAAAGATGAGTACAATGAGGACCAGAGGCCTCTATTCATAGTTAGAGTTTACCCTTAAGTTACCTAGGGTAAAAAATAATTACTCCTAGTAAAAATAAAAATTTGGGGCCAACTTTAGAAAAACATTTACCTTTGAATGTTACATACCTCTTATTATGCCTCTAACATACTTAGAAGGCTCCAAAAATGCTTAGTGCACCATAAAATGCCAAATCTACATTGATTTTAACTTTTGGACCTATTTGAGTGATTTGCTCATATTTACCAATAATTTGCTTATATTTTACAAGCAAATTGGAACCCTTTGCTGAGCAGATCGACCTTTTTGTTGAGAAAGTCAACACCCTTTTTTGAGTGAATCGACACCCTTTTTTGAGTAAACTGACACCTTTTGTTGAGCAAATTGTCACATTTTCCTTAGCAAATTAGAACCTTTTATTGAGAAAATCACTCTATTTTATGAGTGAATCACTCCCTTGATCCAATAAATCCTTTTTGTGACTGAATTATTGAGTCAATCAATCCATTTTGTGACTGAATCACTCCTTTGAGACATATGGTCCATTTTTAAGAGAGCCAAATTTTCTCAATTTTGCAAATTTTGCTATTTTGTAATGTTGTTCTTGGGTTTGCAAAATTTATTTTCTATGGCTAATCCTTTAAAATTAGAAGGTAGTAGTTGAGATATTATATATAATTACACTATTTGTAAAAGCATGACCGTTATTGTGGGTCTAGGCAAAAAAAGTCATTCAAGGATACTCTGGAGAAGCCTTTAGTATCCAAAGCATATAACCTTTTCTAAAGTCATAATTTTAGATAAATTAAGAGTTTTTTCAAAGAATGAACAATACGTGGACTTATGAATTTAGTCTAATTGCATCAAGACAATAGGTAGGGAGTTTACAATAAAGTTCTCTTTTAAAATTGTTGAACTAAAAATTGAGTATTTTGAAAGTTATGCCTTAATTTGTAAATTTGTAATGGTTAGCAAAAAGAAAATAAAGTAAAGAATTATGCATGTAATATCTAAAATATGTGGACTAAAACACATAACCATGGGCTTGAGAGGATTTTTTCTTGCTATTGTTAGTAATGAGGAAGATGGAGTGTTAGTGTTTGAATGGGGTCAATGATTCATGTGCAACTCAAGGCTCTTCATGACATTGTGAACCTTAGACTATGATATTTCAAATGAGGGCATAGTAATGGATCTCTTATAGACAAATATCATAAATGTGGTGGCTCACTTAATATGGAAGGATCAATCGTTGTGTAAAATTTATAAATCCTTGCATTTAGTGGTGTGTATATCATTGAAGATCCTATTTACGTTAAATTTTGCTTATACAAGAACATGTATACTTTTAAAATTTGGTAATCTCTTGTTGTAGAAGGTTAGCTAAAAGGGACAGTGACACTTCTATAATATAACATGTGTGTTACAAAAAAAATCATTTAGATATAGTTTTTGTAGGAATCATGAGCATTTAGCCTAGGATTGTTCATTTGTTATTATTGTAATGAAGCCTATGCAAATCAAATTCATTTAGAGGAAATATTAACTAGAAAAAGGAAGAAAAAGTGTGCAATCAACTAAAATAAAAGACCAAATAAATAATAGGAAGGGGTTTCATATTCAAAACCGGATTCAAAGGCTAATAATTTTTAAGAGTTTAAGGATTTTTTTGATAAATAAAATAATTATTTTATAGGAAAAACCTATTATCTAAGAAAGAAAAAAGATGAGAGAAAGGAAGCATATGATTCCAAACTATAGTAAACTATGGCTTCTTTAAGGTCTAATCCTTTATAAAAGTCTAGTAAAGGATGAATAAAGGTGCAAAAAAGGTTTGAGAAATAAACATAATGTATCCCTAGTCAAATGATTTTAAGATTGAACAAAGATAATGATGCTCGATAGTAAGGTTTTACAAACTAGAGGTCTCTTAGAAAATTGAAAAAGTAGTTTAATCTTATACTTTGTGCAATTTTCCAAATCCTTTCCTTTTGTATATTTTGTTGAAAATTAGTTGTAGGTTTTACCAAAGAATGTCTATGAACCAAGACATTTTTAGTTCAATAACTAGGTTAAATAATATATTGGTATATCTTTTATTTATGACAATTTTAGTTAGGTTGGTATCTACTTGTGTTAGGTTGTTATAATTTTGTAAATGACATGATTATTTTCAGATGGTACTATTGAACTAAAGTTTGCAACTTTATTTTTGAAGATTTAATTTGATTTTAAAATTTTATTTACAAAATTAAATTATAAATATAAAAATTACTCACAAATATATTTTTTCAATTGGTTATATGGGATTGAAACGGGACCCACCCATATCACATCATCACCATAAAGTGGTATTACAATAAATCTTGGATATTATCCATGTATCACTTGGTAAGATTTGAACCTTGGTCTCCTTCTTAAATGGTGAGGAATCTAACCGGTTGAGCTAATGCCACTTGATAAAATTACTCACAAATATTATTTTATTTTTATTCTTCTTATTTAAGTTATTTTAGTTTAATTTTTTATCTTCTTTAATCTATTAATTTGAACTAAAAAATTACCTAGCTATGTTAAAATTAAAATAACAAGTACTGCAATCATTATTATAATTCTAATAAGTTATGTGTGGCTTCTATTGGGATTTGCTCTTATCAAACAACAAAACATTGTCAAGTCAGTTAAACCATACCTAACTTTCCTTTTTATCAAATATACTATTTGTTTCCTTTTCTATCAAATATATTCTTCATATTCCTCAAATTGATATGTTTCACAATCATCTCCTTGATGTAATTTTAATTAAAAGATAAGATATCGCATGGCCAATTGCCTTCTAAAACTTGAATTTCATTCAGATGAAGATCAACACCATGATTGGGTAAATTATCTTCCACTCAGTTTCCTTCTCTATAGATATGTTCACATTTCCAAAAGACTTCCATCCATCCAATTTTGTTGGTATTATAAATGATAATTTACGAAACCCCCTCAATTGAAATATATTTCCATCCTTTTTCAATTACAATTTTGATCCCTATAAGATGATCCCTAGTCTCTACATAGTTAGTTTAAATTTCATATGATTCTAAGTGAGGAGAATTTTCCCATCATTCTTTTAAAAAAAAACCACCTCTACCACCTTTTTTTATATTTCCTTTAGAGGTACCATCAAAATTAATCTTGATAAAGTCAATTTTTGAACATTTCCATTTTTCCTTGATCAAAGCAACTCCTTTATATTATTCCATTATCATATATGACCCTTCCATGTATATTCAAATCTTGTAACCAAGAGGCTAACACCTATTTTTCTACACTTGAGACTTCCCATGATGAGCACCATATCTACAAATATTATGCAAGAGAGGTAATAGTACAATTCGAAACTTGGAATAATTTTAAGATTTATTTTGAATTTTTTAATATTCCTTTCAAACCATAAATTTCAACAAAAAATGGGAGGACCATTCCTCCTTAGAATGCATAATTCTTTAGCTTTTAAACAACTAATCTAACATTTCATCAACTCTTTCAATTTTTGTAAAGCTACCGAATATGTCCTTATACTTTTGAAAAAGTGGCCACAAATGGTTTAAGAAAAGGGATAATAAAGAAATAAATGATATTATGTTTATAGATCCTTCTCATGCAAGGCATAACTAAAAGGTCCATGATATCCTCTTCTTTGTAGACTTTCTCCTATAATTTTTTTGCTTTGGATTGATAATCAAAGGAATGTTAAGGCCTTATAGAGGGTCTATCATGACCAAACATTCTTCCAAGGGAAATTACTGGGAATAAAAAAATGGATTTCTCTAAATTCTTATATCCTAATTTGACCAAGTATCTACCATGTTTTGATAGATTTCAAACCAACTCATCCTTATATATACAAGTAGGCAAATAGAACTCTTGAAGCATCTTCTAAAGCTCATCTGCTATTGATGGAATTCACAATACTTTCCAAAAATATATAAAAGCAAACCGTGCACTCAAATCTTATACAAAAAATAAAAAGGATAAAAAATAAAGATTTTGTGGGCACCTGTAGGCACCATAAATATTCACTATGTATATATAGGTAATATTGTACAATACTTTGATAAGAAATGAGTGTGAGGGGGTATATATAACAATACAAAAAATCCAATTATATTATAGAGCTTAATCTAAGCTAACATAATAAGTGGGCTTTTAGGTTAATTATAAATAATATAAAGGGTTTACCCATAACAAGGTTAACCAAGGCTTGTTGGGCTTACATAATAAAATCTTCAAAAATAATGAATACATTATACAATGAAATGCCCTTAGATCTATCCAATACATCGCACAATGTTGGCTCTTGTTCAAGAAGCAAATTATGATTTCAATAGGTATTTGTTTAAGTTTTTCTTCTTTAACCAAGTTACTAATAAAATCCATGATCTAGAGTTGTTTCTCACATTAATATAATGTTTTAAATTTGGACCTTTACATGCTAGATATGCCCAAACCAATGGTTGCTAGTTTGGATAAAAAATAAGAGAATAAGGCATTAACCGAGCATTGGACCAAAATTTTATAGAATCTCATTTATTTACCGATCATCTAATATGCTTCTTGATTAATTATCTGATATAAAGTTCCATATTGGCGATCCTCTAGGCAAGCCTTTTATTTCTTGAATAATTTCATTGTATCAAGGGAATCTATATATTTTGAAGTAATATTTTTACCCAACAATTTCCTTGATATTTTATTATTCTCTAGCCAAGGTTTGCCCCTAATCCCAAACTCACGAGTATAAAGTTTCATAGATCAATCCCTCCAATATTCACTCCTTTCCATACCCTATCACACTTACAAAGAGAAAATATAAAATTTTCCTCACATCCTTTAAAAATAAAAGCTCTTTGATTTATATCAAATTCAAATGCTATACCTACTAGCAATCTTGAAAGTGACATCATATATAGGAATGGATTGCAATTTTTTCTTAATGAGTTATAGCCTTCCAACCATGGTAAAGAACTTATATATACAACTTGCAAAACAAGACTTCTATCCAAATATGTTGATAGAATTTTTCAATTTTAAACCTTAAAACTTCTATAATAATTCATTTTAAATATAGGGTAGTGCTAATGGAAAAAATCTTAGATTTTGTAGAATTAACCAACTATCCAATAACCTTCTCATAGCATGGTAATATTCATAGCCTCAATATCTAAGGGATGAGCCAAAGAAAAGTATCATTAATAAATTAAAGATGAGATTCAAAGGGATCATTTTTTACAACCTAAATACCTTCGATTTTTCCTTCCACTTTTTTCTTCGAGAAAGCTCTTCGTAGTGTCTCCAAAAGAATAATAAAAAAATAAGAATATAGTGGGTCACCCTAATACAGTTCACAAGATTATTTAAATTATCTAGTAAGGGATCCATTGGTCAAAATATAATATTTTATAGTGTTGTAACAACATCTAGTCGATCTACCTCCCACTAAATAAAGAGGGGCTAGGTATCCATAAATTGGTTGATGAAAACTTGACATTATTGACTAAATTATTGTGGAATTACATTCTGGAATAGTCCAGTCTTAAGTCGTGAAGGTTCTATCTGCAAAGTATGGGAATGAGGTGGAACCAGTTTATAGCCTCCCCTTTAACAGGGGGAGGGGGGTCCATTTGGACTGCAATTAAAAAGGCTAGTAATGTTATTAATATAGGGTTATTCTAGAAAAATAGAAATGGGAGAAAAGAAAAACTTTGGAATTATGTTTGGGATCAATACCAGCCAATTACTTCCCAGTTCTCAAACCTGGGTAATGTTGCAGATATTTTTAAGAATACAAATTGGGTCTATGTTAAGGACTTATGGGAGGAAGATGAAGGGAGAGTGGGTTTGAGGAGGTGGAAAGACCTCTCGGTTTGGAGACAGATAGCTAAAGAAGATAGGGATAGTTTGAGGGCTATTTTAGATCAAAGGCAATGCTCATGGTCAAAAGAGAACTCTTTGGTGTCGAGAGAAAGGAAATGGATGGTATTCCATTACGAAGGGATATGACTGGCTCATAAAGGGATTGGGTAGGGAGGGGTGATTTAGGTGTGGAATTCAAGTATATGATCAAAAGTCAATATTTTTATTTGGTTAACCATTCATAATAAGATTTTGACTCTAGATAATCTTCATAAGAGAGGCTTTGTGGGTGTGGAATGGTGTGTGCTCTATTATGGGATGGAAGAATCTATTGACCACCTTCTATTTCAATGTCCCTTTGCTAGTTAGATTTGGGAGCAAGATGAAAGGATGTTTAATTTACCTCAGCTTGGTGATGTCTCGCTAGAGTAGTTCTTTGATCTGTGGGGCTCTAGGAATGTGGGTGGATAGTTTACCCTTAGTCCATTATTTCAAGACCTTCACTTTGTGGTAGGTGTGGATGAAGCGTAAGAGTCATATTTTTTGTGATGAGTTCTCATCCAAGGAGTTAATTCTCCTAATAATTTTGCTCAATATTAGAGAGGTTGTAAGAGGAATAAAATATTCTCAACTTATACCCAAATATGAGGAGTTATTATATCTTCTTGGGATTATGATCCTTGAGTGGGTTCAGTCCTAATCTTTATGGAACTAGAGCTCAATAATAAGGAAGGTTCCTCCTTAAAATTTGAACAAGGGAGGGGGGTGGAGGCCATCATTGATGTATTAGGTTAAGGTTCACACTGATGGTGTTGCTCTAGCAATTTGAGAGAGCTAGGTATTGGAGGGGTGTGTCATATGCAAGAAAGGACGATGGTTTTTGGCTTCCATTAGACCATTGGGAGGAACAACAACATGGTGGGAGAGGCCATGGCCATATGTGAAGGCTTAGCCATGGATATTAAGCAAGAATACTCAATAATTGAGGCGGATTCTGACTCTTACGTCTTAACCAATAGTAGGAGGGGGGAAATGAAATGGAGGGTCCAACAAGTCTTGGACAATATAATGGATTTAAAAAATAGAGCACAGATAAAATTTCTCTACATGGTGAGGGAAAAGAATAGAGTTGTAGATAGATTGACTAATTGGAGAATAAAGAGAGGTCATCATTGGTGGGATTATGATAGGGGACAAAACTTAGGGTAATGGACTTGTAGGTTTTGTTTTGACAAGATTACCCCAATGATGGGGAAGTAATAAGTACCAATGTGGCAACTTCTAGGAGGAGGGATAAATTGTGCTTAAGGAGATTGAATACCTCGATGTCTCATGATTAGAAATTATATGGATCACTATGTACATGGGAAGGTGTATATAGGACAGACATATAACAGTGCATATTAGCAGGATGAGCTAGTGGAGCTACAGGAATTTGCAAACGCCATTGGAAATAAAGATCTCTCGAATACAATTTTGAGGGGATATGTTGTATACAAGGAAAATAAACAAATGGTTTTGTCTTATTATAGTTCTAAGGATTCCTCCTCTGATATGGCATTCAGTGATTAGGTGTATTAATGTTTTTTTGTGCAATTTTTGTCTATTCTCTAATTGGGCATTTAGCCTTAATGGAATTATAGGCATGTATATCTAGAGGTACTTCCAGGCTACAACCCATGTATGAAAGGCCTCATGACTTTGTACTTTAGTTTATGTTTAATAAAATTTAGTTTTTTTTACCCAAAAAAAACATCTAATCCATTCACAACAACATTGATAGAAAGTGTACGTAGATTTTTCATGGAATAAAGAGAATGCATAGCCTCCTATGAAATGACTACACCATCAAGAATTTGTTTGACATTAATAAAACTATATTTTTCCTCTAAGCTAACACAATATAAAATATTTTTCAATTTTTTTGCCATGTTTTTCAAAATGATCTTATAAATCATATTGCAAAGGATTGTTGGATGAAAAATGATAAAGTATTTTATCTCATCTTTTGTTTGGAAGAAATTAAATAAAGGTGGAATTTATCTTACTTATTATATACTTATTTTTCCTATCCTTTTCAACTACATCCAACATCACTCTTCAATAAATCCTAAAAAATTTGAAAGAAAATTGTAGGAAATTTATTAGGGTCAAGTGCTTTATTAGGATGGAAAGAAAAATTTGCCTCATGTAGCTCCTCCATTGAGATCTTCCACATTAAGAACATATTGTAGCCTTCCATCCATGATTATGAACTTACCTTTCCAACTTGCCAAACAAGATTTTACCCCATCCAAAATTAAGTTCAAAAGCTTCTTCTTCTTTCCTTTATTAGACAAAGAAATGCTATATATGTTAATGGAAATTGCCCAACTTTAACCCCTAAAAAGTCCACAATAAATCATTTTAAATCTAGGCTAGTGTTAATGAAAATATCTTAGATTTTATAGTATTAAACAATTTTCAAGTAGCCTTCCCATAGCATGATGATATCGATATAAACTCCATGTCCTCGTTGATTGAGGAATGGCCAAAAATAAAAGTATATTGACAAAGTGAAGATGAGATTTTGAGGGATAATTTGTTATAATCATAATATATTTGATGTTTTCTTCCATTTTTCCTTTGAGAAAACTTTCCCCAATGCCTCTACAAGAATAATAATTAGATAAGAAGATAGTGGATCACCTCGAAAGAATAGACAAGATGATTCAAAGTATCTAGTGAGGGATCCACTAAAAAATTTATATATTTTAGAGTGTTATAAAAACACCTAACCTATTCACACCAACCTTGATTAAAACCATATTTTTTTATAATATCAAGTAAAAATATCCAACAAACTGTATCATATGCTTTATTCATATCTAATTTTATAAGCACACTTGGCCCTTTTATGGAATGAAGAGAATGTATAGCCTCCTATGTAATTATTACACCATAAAGAATCTTGTTACTCTAAGATAATATAATCAATAATGTTTTCTAATCTATTTGCCATAAATTTTGAAATGATCATATTGCAAAGACTTATTGTATGAAAATTATCAAAATATTTTATATTGACTTTCTTGGAAACCAATGCAATAAAGTTTGCATTTATCTTACTTATTATAGCCTTATTTTTCCTATCCTCTTTAACTGCAAACACCATATCCCTCTTCAACAAATCCCATAATTTTTGAAATAAAAATTAAGGAAATCCTTTATGACTAGGTGTCTTTTTACGATGGGAAGAGAAAACTACTTCTTGTAGCTCCTCCATAGATATTTTCCTTATCAAGATTTCATTTTTCCCTATGTAATAATTAATAGAACATTTTGTAAAAGCTTACAATGAGGCCCCTTATCTTGTCCAACATCTGACAATATATCTTTGAAATAATAAATTGCTTCCTTCCTAATATCTTCTTCTTCCTCAATAATTCTTCCATTCGAGGTTGAAATATTTTTTGTGACAAAAAGATAAATTTGTTTTGATTGTAGCATGAAATAATTTCGTATTCTATCCCCTTCCTTAATCCATTTCCCTATATATTTTTGGGATCAATATGACTCCTTTTTCAATAAATTATGATAGTCATAAAGTAATTATTTTTCTTACACATAAGCATCTTGATCCATTCCATTATTTTCTACTATTTCATGTAAACTTTTAAACTTGGACTCAATTTCCTCCTTTTATTTAAGTATGTTACCAAATATTTGGCATTTCAAATATTTATTTACCCCTTTTTATATTTTATCTTTTGGACAAACATGTACATATATGATCCTTCAAGTTTTGCTTCATGCAACCATAATATAACAATCTAGAAGAAATCAAGGTCTTAGAGCCATATAGACTAAAATAAAAATGGCTTTAGATAACTATTAGTGATATGATCCTACTCATAATAACATGTTTGAATATATTATACACTTTGTTTGCAAGCATGTATTAGATAGTAGAAATCTATCCAATATTTATGCTATATGAATTTGCCCAATGTGCCTATTATCCCATGTATAATGAAAGCTTGAATAAATAGTGTCGCAAAGACCATTTGCATGAACAAATGAAGGAAAATCCTTCATTGACATAGCCCATTTAGGAGTAACACCCTTTATTTTTGAAGGAGATAGAATTGTGTTAAAGTCCACTCCAAGAACCCATAGATTACAATTATTAATCATTATTTCATTTGAAAAAAATATGTTGAGGTCTTTACAATATCTTTCATGAGGAGTTATTGTAGTTGGAGCATATACATTTATAACCCCAAATTTCATATATTCCTCTTTCTTGCAAAATAGACTATCAACCAAAATACTTTCTTGCTTCTAGCAATTATCTATCCCATTTGTATTTGTCCCATATTTTTGTAATACCTTTAGAAGTTCCTATAAAATAACTATAAGACAATCCCCTATCTTCAAAATATTTTTGAATGCATCCTTGCATTCCTTGCTACTTAATTTTATTTATTATATTAAAATAAACTCAAGACTATAACAACCTATTAATTTTTTAATAACTTTCTTAGGGGTCTTATTTATATTCCCAATACCCAACAATATCATTTTTACGGTCAATTTTTATTTTTATTTATGGGCTTTGCCCCACTTATTGTGAACACCTACAAATTTTGTTTTTAGTTTCCAAAATCGATATCCCTCTAAGTTTCATTTTCTCTTTATTCTTACTTGGAGGGTCTTTCTCTTCTTTATGCATTCCCACCAACACTTTCATCTTCATCAATCTCTTCTATTCTTTCAATACTATTCATAATGAGACTTATCTTCTAAATTGAAGTGCAAGGAATTAACTCATAAACACCTTCTTCTTTATATTGTCCTAGAAACCTTATAGTGCAAGGATGATCCTCCATAGGAATTACTTTCTTATATTACGTTGGAAACCCTAAATTTCCATGGATATCCTCTATACTTATTTCTTTATTATGCTACTCTTGAAGCCCTAAAGTGTAAGGGATACGCTCTACATTAATTTCATTTTTATTGCAAGTAGAGGATTTTATACTATTCTAGGAAAATGAAGATGATTTACTTGGATTAACCTTGACCTTTTTTGACTCGTTTGATTTTTTTTTTAAATCCATCTTCCTTTACGTCATTAATTCCTTTTGAATTTGGACATGTACATTATACTTTTCCATCCATTGTGTCCTTTTGTTTCTTGTAATGGCCAATTCGAGTAAATCATAATTACCTCCACCATATGATAATGCAAAGAGGATTTATTTTCACTTTCTTAGGAGTGGCAAATCCTTGATTTGGTGTAGCTTCTACTATCGTATCATCTCCTTGATTCATATTGAAGTTTGTCTCATGCCCCATTTTTTTTATATTTTTCTCAATTATTTTACCTTTGTCATCTCTTGTCATATGTTTAGTTCTCAAACATTTATGATATCAAAATGCAATGTTTTCATAATTCACTTGTTGATCCTATTCCCTTGAATCAAATTTTATTCTAATGGACTATGACAAAATTTCTAAAATAACATATCTTGGTATAGATAACATGCCTTCACTCCGTAGTAGTTGGTCCCTCCTAGATGAAATTCCTTGAATATTGTCAATACTCTTAAAAACCTCTTTATTAAAAATTTGATATTAAAGTACAAAAAGCCTAACCAATACTAGAAACCTTTTAATAATTTATATCTCCATAGAAAAATTCCCATTCCATGGTCTTAAATATAATGCATATATCCCATAAACCTTGGGCTGCCACCCATTATTTTATCCCCTATTTCTAAAATGGATTTGATGACAAGGAAAAATACTTTTAAAGAAAATTCATGGAATAATTTGAATTCAATCCCTACTTCCTTTTCATCCAATTTTGAATCTCTGAAAAAGTTGGCCAATATTCATGGAACTTGCATATTAACACCTCCACTTTAAGAACCATTATGTCATGCTCGATCATTTCATCCTTAATAATCACTTTTGGTGTAACATTTGCTACCTAGATACAATTTGTCATAGATTTGGTGTTTCTCGTATCCCCAACTGGGGCATCAAGACTTCCAATTAGGGCATCCTTGCTTCAAGTTAAAACTTTTAAAAATGATTTTCTTATTATTCTATCTAGATTTTCTTCCTAAGAATCCTTTAATTTTAAACTTCCCTAAATATCTAGAATAAGAAAAGGTGACATTCACTCTGTGATCACACTTGCTACCTACTTAAACTTGTAACACTTACTTTCTAAAATAAGAAAAGGTAAGACTTGTTCTTGAATTGCACTTGCTCTTGGCTCATTGAAAACAAACTATTTTTTTTTCAATTGGTTATATGGGATTGAAACGGCTCCACCTGTATTACATCATTACCACATAGTGGTATTACAACAAAGCTTGATATTATCCATGTATCATTGGGATAGAATTGCACTTGCTAATGTCACTTGATGAAAATAAACTAATTATTAAAATTCATATATTTCACTTTTATAATCATATGGTGGAAAAAATATTTCAAAATAGTATTCCTATCTATGTTCCCATGTAATATTTTTCTCAATGTACTTTTGGAAGACAAAAAGCTTCCATCAAATTGTGGTAAGATCCTTGTGTAAACTAGATTATTTCTTCTTTGCTATTAATTTTTGAATTAATTATTTAAAATGAATTTGTATTAAATGATAATGATAATTATTCAAAATTAAATCTCGTTTTCTTTCTTTTTCTTTTTTTGAGTAATACTTCTTATACACATCCACTATGGGGATTGAACCTAGGTCACATCACCGATAATGCAAGTGGTGTCCTTGCACCACATTCACGGGGATTCAAAATTAACTTATTGAAAAATGATAATTATTTAAAATGAAGAAACATTTTTTAACAAAATATAAAACTTTATTTATTATATAATAATTTTTTATTTATTTGAAATTTTATTATATTTAATTTAAAATTAGTTTTATTTATATTATCTGTGAGGGATACTATACTGGTAAGCCCTTGAGTTTTCATCTAGGAGACACAAGTTCAAACCTCCGTACAAGGGGATGAGGACCCCTCATAAAAACTCATGTAAAATTATTAAGAGTTGCAAGCTTATTATAGTGGCTTTGGACTCTCCTTGAGAGATCTAAAGTTCAAACCCCACTCAATATGAGGGGACCAGGACCCCTCATAAAAACATGTTTAAACTCATTGAAAAAAAGTACTTTTATTTATAGCTACAAGCTTACGGTAGTGGTAAGGGCTTTGGCCTCTCTTTGGAAGGTCTAAGGTTCAAACCCCACTCATTATAAAACCCCTTGTGAAAACCTATGGAAACTCATTGAAAAAAATATAAATAATTTTTTTTATAATATTTTAATAAATGTATAACATGTCTTCCTTTTGAAACCCAAAGTTTTTAACTTCTTGATTTCGTTCTATCTACACCACATATCAGATCATTATTATGATTATGTTATCAAAATTACCACATAGTTGTATCTTTGGTGATTATTCCAAGGTAGGCAAGTTGCATTCATCCGAGGAGTAACTACATGGAAACTCATTGAAAAATAATATTTTTTTATAATATTTTAATAAATGTATAACATGTCTTCCTTTTGAAACCTAAATTTTTAAATTATTTGAGTTTGTGCTATCTACACCACATATTAGATCATTATTATGATTATGTTATCAAAATTACCACATAGTTGTATTATAATAAAACTTTGGTGATTATTCCAAGGTAGGTAAGTTGTATTCATCCAAGGAGTAACTGCAGTACCGAGTGCGATTACGAGTTGGGAGTAAGTGCAGTAGCAAGTGCGAGTGCAAACAAGGAGTAAGTGTAGCAGCAAGTACAAGCACAAGCACGATCTAGGAGTAAATGCAACAAGTGTAAGTGCAACCAAAAGTGAATGTGAATGCAATAGCGAGTGCGAGCGCGAGTAGGAGTAAGTGCAGCAGCAAGTGCGAGCGTGAACCGAGAGTAAGTGCAACAGCAAGTGCAAGTGTGATCTAGGAGTAAGTGCAGCAACAAGTGTAAGTAAGTGCAACTGAAAGTGAGTGTGAGTAAGTGCAACCAAAAGTGAGTGTGAGTAAGTGCAACCAAAAGTGAGTGCAAGCGCAAGTCGGGAGTAAGTGTAGCAAGGAGTACGATCTGGGAGTGAGTGTGCAAGCCTGGAGCCAATGAGATCATAGAGGGAATGTGAACCAAGAGGGATTTTGATTCGAGATTTAGTTATGGAAGAAGAGTGGCATGTTCATCCAGAGTGTGTCATGCTTTAAACCCTTACCATGAATGTGTGGAACATTGTTTCCAAAAAATTGTTGAAGCCAAGGAACACCGGGAAAAAGAAGAGACAAGGACAATTATGAGCCAAGAGGGAGTGCAAGTTGGGAGTGAGTGTGAGGCAAGAGAGAGTGTGAGGTAGGAGAGAGTGCGAACCAAAAGGGAGTGCAAGCTGAGATTCAATCATGGTGAAAGAGTGGTAGGTTCATCCAGAGTGCATCAATGCTTCAAACCCTTACCACGAATGCATGAAATATTATTTTCAAAAAAATGTTTAAGCGAAGGA
Source organism: Wollemia nobilis (assembly GCA_028583015.1). Classification (NCBI taxonomy): domain Eukaryota; kingdom Viridiplantae; phylum Streptophyta; class Pinopsida; order Araucariales; family Araucariaceae; genus Wollemia; species Wollemia nobilis. Next base: position 833,245 of record JAQPPZ010000228.1, on the reverse strand, counting down.
ACGCCAAGAAAAATAAGAGACACAGTAATTGTGAATCAGGAGAGAGTGCAAGCTAGGAGCAAGTGTGAGGCAAGATAGAGTGCAAGCTATGAGCAAGACCAAGTACAAGCAGAGACATCCAAATTTGGGGTAAATGGGTGTGAGGGTATAAGGATATGCAGTTTTTGAATATGTGAGGGTATTATATGTTAAAGTGTGTGTTAGAAGCTTATATGCATTATTAAAATACACTCATATATTATTATTGCATCTCATGCATCATGGGTGTATTATTAGGGCAATATGCATACCTAGTATGCATATCCCAATGTAAAATCATGGGTATACACATCCATATAAGATTGTTTGAGTGTTTTTGAGGGTGTGAGGGTATTATATGTTAGAGTGTGTTAGAAGCTTATATGCATTATCAAAATACACTCATATATTATTATTGAATCTCATGCATCATGGGTGCATTATTAGGGTAATATGCATACCTACTATGCATCCCCCAATGTAAAATCATAGGTATACGCACCCATACAAGATTGCTTGAGTGTTTTAAAGCAAGTAGGAAAAATTTTGGAGTTTTACATTATAACCCAAGGTTCAGCGAACCTTAATATTAGTTTGTCAATTCGAGCTCAAGTGGTTTGAAAGATGTTCTTTTCTATAAAAAAAAATGCTTATATTTAAGTTTCAAGCACAGAGATAAAATATGTTTGAGCATAATATGCTTGATCCTAAGTGAGTTATTATGACTTTGCTATAAATTAAAATTTATAGTAGTTCTTTAAAAAATTAAATGTATAACATAGATTATTATACATTACAATCAAGTGATTTATGAATAAAATAATAATTTATTTAGACTACATAAATTAAATTTAAAAAACAATATATCAACTCTCACTTGAAATAATAAGATAAGTTCTTGACCATGGATAAAAGTTTTACAGAGGCTACATTACAATTTTCCCTTATACATATGATGCAACTTTCAAAATTGTTAATAGTTATAGTGTTCAAATTTGACAAGATTTAAAGAGATTTTCTTTGGATAAGAAGTGAGAAAAAAATTATGTTTCCTCTTTACAAGTGGAATAGCATTTGCATAGGAAATAATATTAGAGAGGTAGGCTCATGAAATTGTAAACTTACCAATTAGGCATTAGGAGAAAAATTTGGTTGGATGTTATTCAAAAATTAAGTTGGGCAAAAATATTACTTTTAAAATATTTAGATTCTTGGGATACAATAAAATTGTTAAGGAAATAAACTCTACTTAGGCATTTAGCAACATGGAACTTCATATTAAATATTATGCAATTAACCCATAAATATATTAGATAGTTGACTAATGAGGGAGTTTTGAAAATCTCTTTTTCTAATTCTTGGTTGAGGCTTTATTCTGTTATTTTTATCCAAAATAACAATAAGTGGACCAGGCTTGTTTAGATTATAGAGGTTCAAAGATAAAAATATATATTAATGTGATTAATAGATTCATTATCAAGTTTATATTAGCAATCTAGTTAAGTGAGAAGAACTCAAATAATTAATAGAAAAGCTCCAAAATATGTTTCAAGATTTTTATTAATGCATTTTTGCACAAAAGGATGAGTTAGTTTTGAATCTATGAAAAGATGGTAGATACTCCATCAAGTTGGCATATAAGACTCTGGAGTGATCAAAATTACCTATACCAAGGATTTATTTTCGAAGAATGTTTGGTCGCTTGAGGCCTTTCTAAGGCATCAACTTCTTTGGTTTGCATTTTAAAGCAAAATACTTACATGTCACAATATATAAAGAAGAGGATGTCATGGATATTTTGGGTGTTTCTTGCATAAGGAGAGCTAGAAACATCAAATAATCTACTTTGTGGTTCTCCCTTTCCTTACATGACTTGGGGTTACTTTTTCAATAAAGAAAAAAAAAGAAAAGAGATTATATTAAATAGCTCCCTAACATTGGAAGAGTTGATCAATGAAATGTTTGTTAGGATATAAGTTAATTATTATATTATTTAGGTTAGTTTCTAGAAATAATGTTAGTGGCTTATACAAGCCCATGTGTTGTAAATTGATATTTAGCATAGTGCTTAATTTAGTGAATTTAATTTGGGCATAATATATTTTATTTTTATTTAGCATGATTTGTTATTGGTTAATCTCGGCCAATTCTTTGTAAATAAATTCATCACAGTTGAATTAAAAGTTGATTTATTTTGCCATCATTAGTATCAAAGCATATATCATGCCCATACCACCAAATAAGAAAGAAAATAAGAAAATAGAAACCACGACCCAAATATAGGCAACAAAGAGGGCATGTTGTTATTGAAGAATTTGATTCAAACTTAGAGCAAGCACACAAAGTTCTAATGACTCAGACTAATTTCAAACAAAAAGATAATGTTTGGTACATAGATTCAGGTGCAAGCAAGCACATGACAAGAGATAAGGGGTGGTTTGATACTTTTGAAGCCAAAGAAGGCAAACCTGTCACAATTGCAGATGATAAGACCTATCAAGTCCAAGGGGTAGGTGATGTTTCGGTTACTCTTCCAGATGGACAATGCCAAATTGAGAAGGTACTTTATGTACCAGGATTGGCCAACAATTTGTTGTCAGTTCCACAAATCTTGGATAAGAATATGGTGGTTGATTTCAAAGTAGTTGATGGAAAGAAGCGTTGCTTCATCACCAAGCATGGTAAACATATAGCAACTGCTTCCTACAAGCATGGATTGTTTGCTTTAGATGCCCTCAACACACCTCATGTTGCCTTGGCTACCAACACAAAAGAAGCAACCTCTTTATGGCACAAATGATATGGGCATCTCAGTTTAGGCTACTTACTCCAAATGAGTAAACATGATATGGTGTTAGGACTGCCCAACCTCTCACCTACATTTCCTATATGCTCAAATTGCTTAGAAAGGAAGCAACATTAAGTACCATTTGAATTGAGTTCTTTAGGGCAAAAGCATCATTGGAGCTAATACACACCGATCTATGCAGACCCATACCAAACTATTTTGGTGAAAATAAATATTTTTAGTTGTTTGTTGATGATTAATCTAGAAATATGTGGGAATTTAGCATCGTTGGAGCTAATACACATCGATCTATGTCAGATGCCTTCCTATATTTTTAGCAGTTTCATAAGCGTGTTTAAAAAGAATCAGGATATTCAATCAAGGCCCTTTGCTTAGATCAAGGGGGGAATTTACCTCTAATGAGTTCTCTAAGTTTCTCACAAGACATGGGATAAAAGATAGCTTACCACAACATACACTCCTCAAAAAAATGGAGTTATTGAAGGAGGAATTGTTCCATCATAGAAATGATATGATGTATGCTCACAGGAGCTCATCCTAGGCAAAAATATTGTATAGGCGTTGTCACTATTGTTGTGTATCTTCTAAATCAAGCACCAACAAAAGCTCTTCAAGGAGTCACACCTGAAGAAGCATGGAGTGGAAGAAAACCATTAATTTCTCATCTAAGTATATTTGGTTGCAAATCCTACATGCACATTCCTAAGAAGAAAATGAGCAAGCTAGATGAGAAATCCTTGTAGTGCATATTTCTTGGTTATGATGAAGAATCAAAAGGGTATCGATTGGTTGACCCTATTACCAAGAAGATTCATATCAATCGAGATGTGATATTCGATGAAGCTCCCAAGTCGAATACAACAGATTCTAAAGAATCTAGCAAGGAAACATCTCCTATTGTACAATTGGAATTTGAGGAGCCTGAAGTAAAAGCTCCCCCACAACAAAAGAAATTTCCAAAATGGTACACAAGTACAATGAGAGACACAAAACTTGATGCACCTCCTAATCTCAATTCAAATTGGCCACGTACTCAAAGTATGACACATCGGGAAGTAGAAGAAGAAGAATAATACGATGATGAAGATAGGAGTGAAGAAGATAAAGGTTTGATGACTTTAGAGTTGGAGCATGCAATACCTACTTAAGTGTAGGATGCACTTAGCTTACCTCAATGGAAGGAAGCTATGGATGTTGAATATAAGTCTCTTATGAAAACAATACATGGGAGCTAGTTGATCTATCTGCTGGAAATAAATCCATAGGCTGCAAATGGGTATTCAAAGTCATTTATAATATAAATGGCACAATTGATAAGCATAAGATTCATCTTGTTGCAAAGGGTTATGCTAAAAAATAAGGCATTGATTATGAAGAGACATTCGCACAAAAAACAAAGATGACAACCATTCGTGTACTTTGTACAATGGCAGCTCAGTTTATATGGAAGCTTCATCATATGGATATGAGGAGTGCTTTCTTATAGTATACATGGTTCAACCTAAAGGATTTATTGTTGAAGGACAAGAGCAAAAGGTTTACAAATTGATTAAGTCCTTGTATGGGTTGAAATAAGCTCTAAGAGCTTGGTACATCAAGATTGATAATCACCTATTGTAGCATGGTTTTAAAAGGAGTCCCTCAAATGCAAATATCTATTTCAATAAAGTTGGTTCTAGGATAGTGATACTTGTGCTATATGTTGACCATTTGATAATCTCTAGCAGCTCAAATGATATGGTGGACGTAGTGAAGAATGACTTGAAGAATTCATTTGAAATTATAGATCTGGGACTTCTACATTAGTATCTTGGCTTGGAAGTTTTGTAACAGAAGAACCACATCAGGATCGCTTAAATGAAATATGCAAGGCACTAATAGAGAAATATCAAATGATAGATTGTAAGCCCAAAGCAACTCCAATGAAACCAGGGTTACAATTGTCTAGATATGATAAATCTCCTTAGGTATCCAAAACTTTTTATCGACAACTGAATAGGAGTCTCATATATCTGACCAACACCAGGCCAAATATTAGCTTTGTTGTGAGCTATCTTTTGAGGTTCATGCAGACACCAAAGGTCAATCACTGGTAACAGTTTTACACTATATTTGTGGCACAATAGAATATGGCTTAGAATACAAGAAGAATAATAAGTTATTTTTGCAAGGATGCACGAACTCAGATTATGTTGGATATCTAGATGATAAAAATCAACGTATGGATACATTTTTCATCTAGGATCTAGACCTGTCTCTTGGAACAACAATAAGCAACAAGCACTTGTACTTTCATCCATAGAGGTAGAATATTGTGTCGCACGAGGAGTTGTGTGCAAAGAGATATGGCTATGTCACATTGTTTCAAATATGGGTCTTCAAAAAAAAATCCAATCCACTTGAAATGTGATAACCAAGGTGTTTTAAAATTAGTCAAAAATCCAATGTTCCATGAACGAACGAAGCACATTTACAATCAGTGCCACTTCATTTGAGACGAAGTTCCAAAACACAAGATCTAGCTCCAGTTGGTTCCCACTAACAAACAAGTTGTGAATATTTTCACTAAGGTACTTGCACATGTCAAATTTGAGTTGTTTCACAACTCTATATGTATTTCAAATAATGTAATAAGGAGGTATGTTAGGATATAATTTAATTATTACATTATTTAGGTTAGTTTCTAGAAATAATGTTAGTGGCTTATGCATTGGCATTCCAGAAGCCAATGTGCTGCAAATTGATATTTAGCATAGTGCTTAAGTTAGTGAATTTAATTTGGGTAGGATATATTTTATTTTTATTTAGCATGATTTGTTACTGGCTAATCTCGACCAGTTCTCTGTAAATAAATTCATCACAATTGAATGAAAAGTTGATTGCTTTTGCCATCAATGTTGTGGTAATTGATTCAAGGCTCAAGCATTATGCATTTGTGGATGATTGTCTTATTATTATTTTTTAAAATATATGACTTGGAATAAATATTAGAATTTTCAAAAACAAATCTTAAATTTATTCAAGTTTAAAATCATATTGTTGTCTCTCTTACAAATTGTTTACAAGCATGGTGCTCATTATGAAAAGTATAGAAAAAAGGTGTTGATTTTTTTGTCACAAGATTTGAATATAAATAGAAGGTTCAAATGTGACAATAGAGTTAACACAAAATATTTGCATCCATCTATAGTAAAATAAATTTGTTCAAAACTTGAGTTCATCAAAATTAATTTTGATGGTACATCTAAAGGAAATTCGAGGAATGTTGGTGTAGGTGGCTTTTTTTAATAATAAATAAAAAAATTCTTACATACTTGAAATCATATGAGTTTTTAACTAGAGTGGACAAAAATATGTTTCAATTGAAATGGACTCAAATTATTATTGATGTTATCAAGGAAAATAGATATGGAGAGGGATCACCAATAACATTTTTTTTAATGTCTAATTATTAATGGAGGCAGGAAATATTTATCATCTCTATAGAGAAGGAAATAGAATAGGAGACAATTTAGCTAATCATAGTATCAATCTTAGTCTTAACAAAATCTAAATTTAAAAAGAAAACTAGTTATGGGAGATTTTATTTCTTAATGAAAATGATAACAATAGAGGAAACCTAGCAATTTGAGGGAAAATGATGACCATATTTGATAGAAAAGCAATTTGCTTATGGTCTAAATGGATTGATAACAAACATGATGATTAGATATTTTCATGAATGTAACCTAAAAAAATGCATATAACTATCAAATGGCATTAGCTCAACTTACTAAATTCCTTTGACGTTCAAGGAAAATACCTTGGTTCAAATCTTACCAAATAATACATCCATAACACCGAAGTTATTCTAATACCACTATGTGATCGTGATGTAATATAGGTGACACTCATTTCAATCCCATAAAAGCAATTAAGAAAATACATGTAACTTAATAAAAAAAACTCTTAATTATGTCCCAAGGGGGATAGCAAAACGCTTCAGGCTTTGACTCTTCTTTGAGAGGTCCAAGGTTCAAACCGTGGTGTGGGCAAGTGTGTGAGGAGGTGGGTGTGTGTATGGTTATCTATTAAATTCCCTATTGATAAGCTCAGCTCTTCCCCTTATGCGAGGTCATGATGGGATGGAGATGCCCAGCCCTGAGCGTCGATCGTAAGGGTTTCTCACACTAACCAAATAAAAAAAAACTCTTATTTACAATATTTCTTTCTCATTGTCTAGGGGGGACAACACAACGATTTGAGCTTTGGCTCTTCTTCGAGAGGTCCAAGGTTCAAACAACAGCGTGGATGAGTGTGTGATGATGAGTGTGTGATGGGATGAGTGTGTGTATAGTCCCTATTGATAAGTTCAGCTCTCACCTTTATTAGAGGTCATGGTTGGGAGGGGATGCCCAGCCTTAAACATCGATCATAGGGGTTTCTCACACTAACCTCAATCAAAAAATATATCTTTCTCATTGATCTAAGTTATTAACTTCTCTTAAATTTTATATAATATTTTATTATTTATATAATTTTTTTATCTTTTTCTTAATTAATATTGTTTTAGTTTATGTCAATATACACAATAATATATATATATATATATATATATATATATAAATTAATTTATGTATATATACAATATAATTAATTTAAAATATACTATTATTATATTTATTTATATAATTAATTTATTAATTTTATATATTTTAAAAATATACTATCATTGTAAAACCTTTACTTAAAAATAATACAAACTTAAAAATTATAATTTATATAGAAATTATATATTTGAATGTTGTTATCTATCCATTTAAATTAAAGCAAAGCTTGCATTTGGCTAGTAGTGGTGGAGTTACATGTTATCCATAGACAAGGGGTAGATAGAACATAACAATAGAGGATAATAGTTATGTGTAATTAAAAATAATAATTAAATTTAAAATATATATATATATATTTATTTATTTATTTATTTATTTATTTATTTATTTATTTGGTTAGTGCAAGAAATTTCTATGACCAACGTATAGGGTTGAGCAGGCTCTTTTCAACCATGACCTTTTTTAAAGTCGAAAGTTATGCTTATCAATAGAGAATTTAACACATACTCCCTCACACACTCGCCTACATCGTGGTTTGAACCTTAGACCTTCGAAGAAGAGCCAAGGCCGGAACCATTGCGTTGTCCCCTTAGGACTAAAAAATATAAATTTTAAATATTGAAAATTAAATTTTAATTTTACTGATATTAGAAATAATTTTTTTTGAATAGGTTATATGTGGCTTCTATTGGGGGCCACTCCCATCAAAATACCAGAATATTACATTTGTTGTAGCAAACATTTTTATCACTATTTTTTCTTTTCTTTTTTCTCTTAAATATATTCTTCAACTTTCTCAAAGTGCTATGTTTCCACAATCAACTCCTTGACATCATTTTGATTAAGACATAAAATCTCACTTGGCCAGTTGTCTTCTAAAATTTGAATTTCATGGGGATGTAGATCAACACCATAATTCGCTAATTTATCTGCTACTCGATTTCCTTCTCTATAAATATGCTCACACTGCCAGGAGATTGCCTCTAGTAATAGATGATGAACATCAACAATAATATTATTTTTTATCCAGTCTCCACATCCATTTTTGTTAATAGCATTGATGATAATTTGTGAGTCCCCCTCAATTGAAATATATTTCCATCCTTTTTCTGTTGCAATTTTAATCCTAGTAAGAAGTGCCCTAGCCTCTGCATAGTTGTTAGTTGAAGTTCCATATGATTTTGAATAAGTGAGGAGAATTTTGCCTTCACTATTTCTAAAAACACCACCTCCACCAACTTTTCTTGGATTTCCTTTAGAAGCACCATCAAAATTAATTTTGATAAACCCAATTTTTGGACATTTCCATTTTACCATAGATCGAAGTAGATCCTTTGTTTTAATTTCGTTGTCGTAGATGACTCTTCCATGTATGTTCAAATCCTGTAGCCAAATTATTAGCACTTATTTTTCTGCAATTGAGACTTCCCATGATGAGCACCATATTTGTAGACATTCTGCAAGAGAGGCACTGATACGGTTCCAAACTTGGGCATGATTTTGATATTTATTATTAAAAATTCTATTATTCCTTTCAAGCCATAAATTCCAACAAATAATGGCAGGGCCAATCCTCCAAAGAATACATAATGCTTTAGCTTTGAAATAATTTATCCAACATTTTATCAACTCTTTCAATGTTGATGGAGATACCCAATATAATTTCATATTTTTTAAAAAGTAACCCCAAATGGTGTGAGCAAATGGATAATGAAGAAGTAAATGGTCTGATGTTTCTAAATCCTTCTCACACAAGGCACATCTGAAGGGTCCATAATATCCTCTTCTTTGTAGACTCTCTCTTGAAAGAATCTTACTTTGAACTGCTAACCAAAGAAATGTTGAGGCCTTAGGGAGAGCCTCTAATGACCAAACATTCTTCCAAGGAAAATATTTGGGAGAAGGAAATTTTGATTGTTCTAAATCCTCATATCCCAACTTTACTGAGTATCCACCATCCTTTGATAAGTTCCAAACCAACTCATATTTTCATGTAAAAATTGGCAAATAAAACTCTAGAAGCATATTTTGAAGTTCATCTGCAATTTGTTTGAGTTCCTCTCCTTCAACCAGGTCACTAAAAGAAATCCATGATCTAGAGTTTTTGTTCATAATAATATAATATTTGACCTTTGGACCTTTACATGCTAGGCACGCTTGAGCCAATGGTTTCCATTTTGAGTCTAGAGATGAGAGGATAAGGCTTCAACCAAGCATCAGACCAAAAATTTGCATAACTCCCCTCATTGATTGACCATCTAATATGTTTCTTTATCAATTGCAAACTCTCTGATATGAAGTTCCATGTTGATGATCCTTTGGGTAGAGTTATTTTCCTAAACAATTTCATTGCATCAAGAGAACCTATATATTTTTGAAGTAATATTTTTACCCAATTCTTTCCTTGATCTCTGAATAATCTCCACCCAAGCTTTGCTCCTAATGCCAAATTCATAAGTTTACAATTCTGCAAGCCTGCTCCTCCAATATTCTTTCCTCTGCAAACCCTTTCCCACTTACAAAGAGGAAACCTAAATTTTTCCTCACAACCTTTCCATAGAAATTCTCTTTGAATTTTATCAATTTCTGATGCAATACCTATTGGCGAGTCTTGAAACTGACATCATATAAATAGGAATGGATTGCAAAGTAGTCTTTATGAGTTGTAGCCTTCCTGCCATGGTTAAGAACTTACCTTTCCAACCTGCCAAGCAAGCTTTCATTCTATCCAAAAAAGAGATCCAAAGCTCCTTTTTATTTCCTTTATCAAACAAAGGAATACCTAAGTAGATTGATGGAAATTTTTCAATTTTAAACCCCAAAATATTCACAATAATTTGTTGTAAATCTAGGGCAATATTAATGAAAAAAATCTTGGATTTTGAAGTATTTACCAACTGTCCAGTAGCCTTCTCATAACATGACAATATTGATTTAAACTCCATGGCCTCACTGACTGAGGGATGACCCAAAAGAAAAGTATCATCAACAAATTGGAGATGAGATTCAAAGGGACCATTTTTTGCAACTTGAATACCCTTGATTTTTCCTTCCATTTTTACCTTTGAAAATGCTCTCCCTAATGCTTCTGCTATAATAATGAATAGATAAGGAGAAAGAGGATCACCTTGACGAAGTCCACAAGATGACTTGAAGTACCCAATAGGAGAACCATTGATCAAAACAGAAAATTTTGTAGTGCTATAACAACATTTAATCCACTCACACCAACTATAATCAAAGCCAAACTTTCTGAGAATAGCATGTAAAAAATTCCAGGAAACCCTATCATATGCTTTGTTCATATCTAATTTCAAAAGCATACCTAGTTTTTTCATGGAATGAAGAGAATGTATGGCCTCTTGTGCAATAATTATACCATCAAGAATTTGTTTACCCTGAACAAAGCCACCTTGTTCCTCCGAGATAATACACCCTAGAATGCCCTTCAACTCTGTTTGCCATAATTTTTGAAATGATCTTGTAAATCATATTACAAAGGCTTATTGGATGAAAATTATCAAAATATTTTGTGTCACCCTTCTTGGGAACCAAGGTAATAAAAGTAGCATTGATCTCACTTATTATAGCCTTCCTTTTTTGGGCCTCTTCCACTGCATCTAACATATCACTCTTCAATAAATCCCAAAAATTTTGAAAGAAAATTGCAGGAAATCCATCGGGGCCAGGTGCCTTGTTAGGATGGAAAGAGAAAACTGCTTCATGGAGCTCCTCCATAGATATCTTCTTCCTCAAGATTTCATTTTGTCTCTGAGTGATAATTGATGGAATATTTTGTAAAAGTTTTTCTTGTGCCTCCTTATCTTGCCTAGAATCTGACAAAATATTTTTGAAATAATTTATTGCTTCCTTCCTTATATCTTCTTCATCCTCAATATTTCTTCCATCTGGAGTTATAATATTTTTGATATGACGAACATAAAAATTTGTTTTTGTTGTAGCATGAAAAAACTTTGTATTTCTATCTCCTTCCTTGAGCCATTTCTCTCTAGATTTTTGGAACCAATATGACTCCTCCTTTTTCAATGCATTATGATAATCAGAAAGTAATTGTTTTTCTTTCACATAAGAATCCTGGTCCATTCCATTAATTTCTACTATCTCTTGTAAATTTTGGAGTTTGGATTCAATTTATTTTTTCTTTAAAAATGTTACCAAAATATTTGACATTCCATATCTTCATTTGCTCCTTTAAATGTTTCAACTTTTGAACAAACCTGTACATACATGATCCTTCAAATTTTGATTCATCCCACCATAACATAACCATCTGGAAAAAATCAGGGTCTTGGAGCCACATAGACTGGAAGCGAAATGGCTTTGGATGACCATTGTTAGGTGACTCACAAGTCAAAAGAATGGGTTTGTGATCTGATCCTGCTCGCAATAAAATATCTGAAGAGATTGTATACTTTGTTTGCAACCAATTATTGGATAACAAGAATCTATCCAATATTTCTGCTATATGATTTTTTCCAATGCGTCTGTTATCCCATGTGTATTGAAATCTTGAGGGACTAACATCCCAAAGGTCATTTGAATTGACAAATGAAGAAAAATCTTGCATTGATTTAGACCATCCTAGAATGCCACCCTTCTTTTCCAAAGGAGATATAATAATATTAAAATCACCCCCAAGAATCCATAGATCACAATGAATCATCATTGTATTTGACAAAAATATACTAAGGTCCTTCCAACATCTTTCACGTGGAGTAACTATAGTTGGAGCATATACATTTATAACCCCAACTTTGATGTTTTCCTCTTTCTTACAAAATAATCCAACAACCCAATTACTTTTTGCTTCTAATAGTTCTCCATCCCATTTGCATTTATCCCATATTATTGCAATACCACTTGAAGCTCCTGTAGAAGAAACTGCTAAACAATCACCTGTCTTCCAAATCTTCTTAAAAGCCTCCTTACATTCCTCACTACTTAATTTTTTTTCTTGTATTAAAATAAACTCAGGGCTATAACAACCTATTAATTCCTTAATAACTCTTTTTTTAGGGGTTTTATTCATACCCCTAATATTCCATGATATCATTTTCATCATCAATACTTTTTATTTTTGTTAGTGGGCTTAGCCCCACTTCTTGTTAACACCTGTGATATTTTTATTTGGCTTCCCAAATCAATATCCTTCTGAGTTTCTTTTTCTCTTAGATCATGGTTTGATGGCCTTCCTCTCCTTCTTCCATTCTTGCCAACACTCTCATCTTCATCAATCTCTTCCATTTTTTCATATTGTTCAAAATGAGACTTATCTTCTAAAGGTTTATGTTGCCTTAAAGAGCCGAAAGTGCAAGGAATAGCCTCATTAGCATTTTCTTCTTTATGTTGCCCTAAAAACTCTAAACTGCAAATATGATCCTCCATAGTCATCACTTTCTTATGTTGGCCTGAAAACCCTAAATTTCCTTGGATATCCTCCATAAGATTTTCTTTAATATACTGCTCTTGAAAACCTAAAGTGCAAGGAACACACTCCATACTACTTTCATTTTTATTGGAAGGAGAATATTTTAAGCTACTTGAGGATAGTAAAGGTGATTTACCTGGATTAAGCTTGACCTCCTTCTCCTTATTTGATTTAAGATTCATCTCCCCATTTTCCTTTGTATTAAAATTTGCCTTCCCCTCTTCCTTCGCACCTTGAGCTCCTATATTTGAACTTGCGCAATGTACTTCCTCATCTTCCATACCATTTTTTTCTTCTAATGGCTGATTCGAGTGAACTGTAATTGCCTTTTCCATTTGATGATGTAGAGGGATTTTTCTTGCCACTTTCTTAGGAGTGGAAAATCCTTGATTTGACCTAGCTTCTCCTGTGATATGGTCTACTTGTTTCAAATTGAAATTACCCTCATGCCCAAAAAATTCCATCTCTTCCTCCATTTTTACTTTGCAGTATTTTGCCATGTGCCTAGTTTCATGACATTTGCGACATCGGAATGCAATGTTTTCATAATCCACCTATTGATCCCATTCTCTTGATTCAGTTTTAATCCTAATTGATTGTGGTAAAGGTTTAGAAATATCCATGGAAACACATATTCGAGTGTATACAACATGTCTTCTCTCCTTAGTAGATGGTCCCTCTTGGATGAATTCACCTAGAGTATTACCAATACTCTTCAAAACCTCCTTATTGATGAGTTGATAAGGAAGTCCAAAAAGCCTAATCCATATTGGAAGCCTTTTAATAGTTTCTGTGTCCACAAAAAAATTCTCACTCCAAGGTCTTAAGTATAATGCATCTTTACCCCTAAACCATGGGCCTCCATCCATTATTTTATCCCTTATTTTTGAACTGGAGAAAATAATGAGGAAAAATCCTTTTGGAAGAAAATTCATGGAGTAATTTGAATTCAATCCCCACTTCCACTTAATCCAATTTTGAATCTCAGAAAAACCTGGCCAATATCCATGAAACTTACAAATTAACCCTCTAGTTTTAAGAATCATTATATCATGCTCAATCATCTCATCTTTGATAATCACTTATGGTGTAGAATCTGCTACCTGGACTAGGTTTGCCATAGATTCTCTCTTACCCTTATTGCTAGCTAGGGCATCCAAACTTCCAACTTGGCCATTCATACTTTCAGTAAGGACTTTCACAAATGACTTTCTTTCCATGTTACCTAGGTTTTTTTCAAATGAATCCTCTAAATTTTCTTGAGATCTGGAACAAGAAGTGACTTGTTACTTGGTCACACTTTTCTTTTTACTTTTTGCTTTCCTGCTCACACTTCCTCCTCACTCTCAGCTTGCGCTCGCACTTGCTTTTGGATGCACTCACTCCCAGCTCATGCTCGCACTCGTTTTGACTACACACTCGATACCGATTGCACTCACACCCGGCTTGCACTCGCACTCTTGTTTCTGGCTATATTCACTCTTGGCTTATGCTCGCACTTGCTTGTGGTTGCATTCACTCCTAACTTGTGCTTGCACCGACTTCGGTTGCCCTCACTCCCAGCTTGTGCTCCCACTTGCTTTCGGTTGTGCTCACTCCTGACTACCTCTCCTTAGAAATTATTTTATAAAAATATTTTTATTAATTTTTTATAAAAAAAAAATTGGTAATATTAAGATATGGGGGTTTTGACCAGGAATCCCCCAACCTATTACAACAACTCCACCAGGGATACACACACCCACCCCCTCACACACTTACCCATGCCACGGTTTGAACCTTGGACCTCTCGAAGAAGAGCCAAAGCCCAAACCGTTGCGCTACACCCCCAAGTGCTTTAAAATGGTAATATTAAGAAGTGGGGGTTTTGACCAGGAATCCTCCAACTTGTTCCAACAACTCCACCAGGGAGTTTTTCTTTGGGTTTTAATTTAACCGTATATCCCCCTTTGTATCGCCGAGGTTCGAACCATGAACCTCCTGTTCAACAGGGCCAAGCTCGCCTTCTCCTCACCACTTGCGCTACAAAGGCGGATAAATTTATCTAATATTAAGAAGTGGGGGTTTTGACCAGGAATTCCCCCACCTTTACAACAACTCCACTAGAAAATTTTCTTTGGATTTTAATCCAACCGTATATCCCCTTTGTATCGTCGAGGAATTTTTTTATAATTATTATTAATGAATTTTTTTATTAAAAATTTTATTATTAATAAAAAATTAAAATATTAATTAATTAAAATCTATAAAATCAATATTATTAAATATTGTCTCGTCAACTCATTACATATCGTAGTAATTACATTTTTTAAAAATATTATTAGCCTTAATTTTTTTATTATTATTTCGTAGAAAAGTTTCATACATCCAGTCCTTACCCTTAAAATATTATTATCAACTATTATATACTATAGTGGCCCATAGATTTGATATTGTAATTATTTTGATAATGATAAATTCCTCTCTTCTGATTATAAGTTATTATATTTAGGAATTTTTTAAATTGTTTTGCACGGTAGTATTGCAATTATAAGTAAATTTGTACAATTTGGAATATGAATTTAATATTAAAATATTGATTGTAATGCGAATGTCTCTGTATAATGACCATAGAAAATAAATAAATCGTACGAGTCATTTGGTTTGTTGAATGGTAAAAGCATTTTATCTAGGTTTATTCCATCTAAATTAAAAATAGGCTCAAAACCATTGTCGGAAAGTATCATGTAGTGACGAGTCTTTGATTTGATATTTTAGCATTCATAATGGAGTGTGTGAATTTTTAACATGTGTATATTTTGCGCAGTCCGTCCCTATAACCATCATGCCATAATTATTTTAAACTTTTTACGTCTCTGAAAGTATAGGAAAGGGACAAGCGTTCAGTCTGGCGAGAATATTTTATTAGTGTTACTGGAACAAAATTTACCATTTCTGTTGGGTAACTTCATTTTAACCATGATTTTTTATATTTTAAAATATTATTTTTATCATCGCTTTTTATTTGTGGGTTTAGTCCTACATTTTTTTTTAGTCCTGCATTTTGTTAACATTCGTGATATTGTTTTTGTTTTCCCATATCAATGTCCCTTTAAGTTTGTTTTTTTTTTTGTTTTTTCATATCAATATTTCTTAAAGTTTATCTTTTTTTTTTTTGTTTTGCTTCTAGTATCTTCATTTTAACCATGACCTTTCATATTCCAAAATATCATTTTCAACATCAATTTTTATTTGTGGGCTTAGCCCCATATTTTGTTAACACTCGTGATATTGTTTTTGTTTTCCCATATCAATGTTCCTTTAAGTTTGTTTTTCTTTTTGTTTTCCCATATCAATGTTCCTTTAAGTTTGTTTTTCTTTTTGTTTTCCCATATCAATGTCCCTTAAAGCGTGTTTTTCTTTTTGTTTTGCTTCTTGGGTCTTTCTCTCTTTTTTTCATTCTCACTAATACTTTCATCTTCATTAGTCTTCAATTTTTCCACACTACTCACTAATACTTTTATCTTCATTAGTCTTTTCAATTTTTTCACACTACTTATAGTGATACTTACCATGTAAAGGTTTGTCTTGTTTTGGAGGATTGGAAGTGCAAGGAATAACCTCAAAAACACTTTCTTCTTTATGTTGTCCTATAAATCCTTAAGTGTAAGAACATTCTTCCATAACAATTACCATATTAAGTTGCCCTAAAAACCCTAAATTGTTATGGACTTCCTCCATCCTCATTTCCTTATGTTACTATTGAAACTATAAAGTGCAAAGGATAACCTCTACATTATTGTCATTTATATTGTCAGGAGATGATTCCATACTACTTGATGAAAATAAAGACAATTTACCTAGAACAAAATTGACCTTTTTTGTAGACTTCAATTTAAAATTTTCCTCCACATCTTCCTTTGTACCTTTAATTCCTTTTGAATTTGAACTTACACATTGCACTTTCTCATTCATTGTATCCTTCTTTGTTTCTTCTAACAATTGATCCAAGTGAACTATGGTGGCCTTTTCCATATGATGTTGTAGATAGGTTTTCTTTGCTTCTTCATTTGGAGTGGAATATCCTTGTGTAACAACCCTCCTCGCACGATTAATGAAAAATAATAAAATATGTATATATTTACCTTTTCTTGTGAAACAAGGTACTGTTGATAGCCTCTGTGAGTGCAGGTTAGTTGCAAGATGACAATGAGAGGAAGCAAGTCAGTGGAAAATATAAAAGGGGAAGTGATGATTCGGCTCGTGAGCACATGGAAACTCGTGTTTGCATATCATTTAGGTGCATTATAAATTGCATCTTTGCGTGAGTTAAATTGGTTTGAATATTGCATGTTGGCAATGAATGAGAAATATTTTATGGTGGCGATGATGATGGGAGCCACTAGTTTGAAAAGGCATGTGGTTGCTTGCTTATTGATGCATGTGTGTGTATGTCTAATTTTTGAAATGCTCTATTGTTGGCTTGTGTGATTAAAGGTGGTAAAGAAGATGTTTTAATCTTGAGAGTCACCTTTGAATGGTTTGAATAAAGCTTTGAAAATGTTTACCTTTATATTTTCATGATCTTAGGGAAAGGTGATTTTTTATAAAGGAAAAATAAATATAAAGGAAGATAATTATTTTATCTCTTGCCTTTAAAAAAAATAAACGTTATGCAAATGTATAATGGTTGTTTGTACTGTTTTGCATCTTTGTATTTTAAAAAAAGAAAGTTGTAGTGATTAAATGATAAAGTGAAGTGAGGCCTCCATGCATAGTTTTGATGGTGGATGGTGTGCATGGAATGATGGCCGAAACTCCCTCCATGTAGAGCATAGTGCATTCCTAACCTTGCTACATTTGTTGAAGGCACAAAATAATTCATATTTCATTGCTTGTTGTTTTGTTGAATATGGAAAAAGAATAATATTATTTGGAACTCCATAAGATGATTATTTTCCATGTTGGTGGAACATATCTCCTTGTTGTTAATGGTTATGGTGGTATGCCGAGAATGGGGAAAAATCCATAATGGATCATTAAGAGCATTTGGTTGAGGGCGAGAGGGGAGGTAAGCTGGCACAACGAATGGATTAAGGAAGAAATAATATACCGATTTTGAGGGGACAAAAATAAGAGGAAAGGGAGATGGGTGGTGAAAGGAAGGGAGAAGCCTGGCAACTAGGACGTCACGAAAGAAGAAGAAAGAGGTTTTGAGGATAGGGAATTGTTGCCATTCTGGGAAGCGTGTATACAGGTTGGTTATACTAAACTTCACTATGATGAAGATGCTTTTAATACTTCTTTTACGTGTGATAATGAAGCCACTGGTTTGTGATAATGAAACTACTGGTGTGATTGTGCTATGGTCTATGAAAGAAAATATGTGATAAATTGATTATGTGAACATATGATGGTTTGAAATTCGTTGTCATGATTGTTTGAAAATGAAGGCAATGGAATTTATGTATTTCATATTCGAAAGCTTTGTTGTATTCGAACAAATTGCTATGCCCTATGTGAATTATACTGAGTGCAATGGAAAGCTAGAAGAAGTTGGTTTGTTGTAGTATAATTCTATGATTTTAGAGAAGTTTATTTGTTGATACTGCCATGACGTTGTGAGCGTAGTTTTGTAGTTGATAGGATGTGAAATGTGAAACCTTTACCTAAAATAAATTGGAAACATAGTCTGTTGTTATTTTATAAATGAAATGAATTGGAAACTTTTGTGTTGATCTCGAGTGAGGGGATTAGTGAAGCTCCAATGCATTTCTGTGTAAATTTAGATAAATTTGTGTGCATGTTAGTTGCATGAGCATTTCATGAGCCGTATCTGATCCCTGGCGGCTCCGTTTGGTTACCATGAGAGTTTAAGTCTACAAGAGAGCAGTGGACATCGTGAGAAAACCTTGAACGTAGACTGCTAGTTTTAAACCCGTATTGTGGAGATAACTGCAAAACTCTTTTCTAGAAAGGTAAACATAAACTATATATGAATTGAGGTCCACGTGTTAGGGTTTGTGTATTTGGCCAACGCACTACAACAATAGCGCTCATTATGATGAGCAGAGCAAGTTGTAAATGAATGACAATATAAAAAAATAGAATATCTCTTCCATGTATGTGAAAAGAAACTTAAGGGCAGAGCCCTCTTGTATTATTGAATTTAAGAAACTCTCTGTGTATTGAGACATATTGTAATGCGACAAAGTCGATTATATAATAATGCTTTGAAGACGTGTTTAAGTTTATGTTTCAATACATTCTATTTTTTGAATGTTTTCCAAGTATTGCTTTATGAAGTCGTATCATCATTCAATTTCTATTTCTATGATTTCATTTGAATGTTTGAATGAGGGAGCTTTGGAATTCGTTTGGATATAATATTAAAATAGTTAATAATGCCAAGTAGGCAAAGGATGCCTAAGAGTGTTGTATAGTTGTTTTTCGTAGGTTGGATGGCGACGTCGAGTATGGGTGTCCACCAGAAGTTGGCCTTGCTTAAACTTAGATAAAAGAAGAAGCTTTTGTGTGCAGAAAAATATTATGTGGTAGTTATTTGAACCTATATTTTAGTAAGATATTAGGCTTGAGTTGGAAGTCTGCTCGCTAAGTGAAAAAGAGTTTAAAACCCAAAGAGAACAAAAGTGTCCATAGATCTTTGAAATGATTTATTAAAAACTATCTTTGTTTTATGGGTAAATCTAAACCTTAGATTGATAATAGTTCCTTGTTAAAAAGATATATTTATTTTCCATATTATTTTAAAATGAAGTTGCTTCTAAAGGAAGTAGTACCAACTCAAGTTAACCTAAATGCTTGTTTAGGAAAAATGGATATTAAATAAAGTAATGAGTCTCTAAGGAAAACTTGACCCAAGATTAATTTAGATATTCATCCGAGAATATTGGGGTGTGGGTAGGCACACAATTAGTTCGGGGTAGTTATCGATTGATGGAATTGGTCAATAAAAGACTTGGCTAGGTCAAAAAAAAAGGTGGTATGGGACACTTTTTCCAGGTTGTTCCTGAAGAGCATTGTGATAAATACCATACTCATCGAACTTTGCCAAGAATGGCCATAGGGTTTGGTATGGGATAAATCTCTATGAGTTGTGATGGTATTGTGTGATGAAGACCAAGGTCAAGGAATTGACATGGCACTAATTGCTTTTGGAAAAAAGGAAATACTAGTTAGTCACTAAGGCATAAATACGTTAATCACTTCCACACTGAGTATAAACAAGTCGACTAGATCATCGAAGGTATAGTGTGTGAAGGTTAGGGATAATAAGTATTCCCCTCTAGGTGTTATGGGCCCTAGAGGATAACCCTCATCGTGGTTTGGTCCTCATGCTAGAATATGTGGATGATAAATGAGAAAATCGTTACCATTGAATGGTATGTTTATGGGATTTAGTTGATCTCATCCACTTGGGAGACTGGTTGCAATAGTCTTGAATCCAAAAGTGGTATGTTGTGCTTATGCTATACTATTTGTAAATGTGAAAATATTTAAGGGATGATTTTTAATGTTGGTAACTTTAAGATCAAACTTGTTATGATAGGAAAACATTTATAGTTAGAGTAGTAAAACCTTTTAAAAAATATTATTGGTTTCTAACTATTATTTTATCAAGAAACTAGGTGAGTGGGTTGTTACATATGGTATCAGAGCAGAATTGATTCTAAAGCTGTAGAACTCTGTATGTGAATTATAATAGTTAATGATAACTAATATACTACCTCTTTCACTTACAGGACAAATGGCATGAATGTTGCAAGGTGGGTCCTCGAGAAATCCTATGGGAGGTAGGGAGGAGGAAATCACCGAAAGACCTCTAAGAGGACCACGAACAAATTTAAGGAAGGAAGGTCCTCAACATGAAAGAAGGCATAAAAGGGTTCATGAGATTCCTCTGAGTGAAACTAGTGAGGAAGGAGGGAACCTTGCAAATATGGTTAAATTGTTGTAAGTACAAATGGAAAATCAAAGGGAAGAGATGGCCCAATAGAAAACTCACATGGCCTAGCAATAGGAACTCATTGTCCAACAATAGTGAGTCATAGAGGACTTAGCTAGAGAAAGAGAAACTGGATTAGATAGGATAGTGGAAGTGCTAGGGGAATTTGAGGGATCCAGTGCTGGAAGGGTAAGAGTGAGTAAGGAATTGGATAGAAATATAAAAAAGGTTGTAATATCCAAGTTTAATGGAAAAGATGATAGAGAGTTGGATGAAAACTGGTTAAGTGAATTAGAATCCTACTTCTCTCTAGTGGTTCTATCTTTTGAATCCAAAACTACCTTGGTAGTTATGAATATGATTGAAATAGCCCTGGACTAGTGGAAATCATATAAGAAAGGGCATGAGGTGGAAGTTGTTGACCTCAAGTGGGAGGATTTCATCAAGGAATTTAGAGATAGATTCTTGATGAGACAATATTATGTGGATAAGTTTGAGGAATTCTCAAATTTGAGGTAGGAAAATATGTCAGTTCGAGAATATCACCAAAATTTCATACAACTATTGAAGTATGCAACCCAATATGAAAGTAATGAGGAAATGAAAACTCAGAAATTTATTTTGGGATTACATCCTAGAATCATGATGGTGGTAAATATGTATAATCCTGTCAATTTACCTACTGCTTTTGATTTAGCAAGGAAGGAGGAAGCTAATTAGGAAATGAGAAAGGCATATTTCAATTATCAAAAGCTATCCAAAAAGGAAAAATATGAACTCAAAAAATGGAAAAGTGTTGGTTTTATGAAATGGGAAAAGGAACAGAATAAGAAACCTAAAGGGGGAGATCATAATAAACAAGGTGGTAAAAATAAATCCAGTTACCAAGGTGGTAAATACAGGAAATATGTTAAAGAGTTTCCCAAAATATAGGACTAGAAACTAGTGGGTCAAGGAAGGGATAGGGAAACTACATCCATGAATAGAAATGAAAACAACAATAAAGGCAATAGAGCTCCACCAAGTGGATGTTGGGTGTGTAAAGGAGCTCATTATGCCAACAAATGCCCCCATAGAGTTGATATACCACTAAAGGCTCCAGATGAAACTAGCCACAGGATTTATGCAGCCACAAGTAGTTCTGAACTCAATGGATAAATTACTCCTTTCTTATTAAATGGTAAAATTTTTGGTAAAAATGTGCAAATTTTGATTGATAGTGGGTCAATTGATAGCTTTATATCAACTAGATTAATGAGGGATTCACTTGTTAGACCTAGATTCTTGGAAAATGGTTGGAAGGTAGAGTATGGATCAGGGTAAACTCACCATGTTAACTAGTGTCTCTTTGATTCCCATATTTCCTTACCATAAGGAAATATCAATTGGCATCTGTATGTGGTACCTTTGCATGCATTTGATATCATCTTGGGAGTTGATTGGTTAAAAGTGCACAAGGCTCTTTTGAACTTTGAAGAAATATAGGTGGAATTTATGGATGAATCTACTCAAAGGATTAGAATTAATTATGGGTGAAGAGAAGTAAAACCCCATCTATTATCTGCAATGCAACTTAAAAATATTATTAAGAAGAAGGGTATGGTCTTCATAGTAAATATGAATAGAAGAGAAGAGTCAGGGAAGGAGTCTGACCTCTTCTAGAAACATCCAGTGTTAGGTGCATTCAAGGATGTATTCCATGAGGAACTTTCGGGGTTACCTCCTTAGAGGGAATTTTATTTTTCAATTGAGTTATTACCAAGTGCATCACCAATCGTAAGGTCACCCTACAAGATGACTCCTATAGAGTTGCAAGAGCTAAAAATACAACTTCAAGATTTGCTTGAAAAGGGGTTAATCAAACCTAGTGTGTCATCCTAGGGAGCTCCTATCTTGTTTGTTAAAAATAAATATGGTACCTTAAGAATGTGCATAGACTATCGAATGTTGAATAAGGTTACTATCAAAAATAGGTATTCATTACCAAGGATTGATGATTTATTTGATCAATTAAGAGGAGCAACCATATTTTCTAAAATAGATTTGAGATCTGGATATCATCAATTAAGAATTCAGGAGGAAGATACTTCTAAAACAACATTTAGAACAAGGTATGGATATTTTGAGTTTATAGTCTTACCTTTTGGGCTAACCAATGCCCCATCCACGTTCATGAACCTCATGAACAATGTTTTTAGAGAACAACTGGATAAGTTTGTACTCATATTTTTGGATGACATTTTAGTTTATTCCAAAAATAAATAAGAGAATGATCAACACCTGAGAACAGTGCTTGGGATTCTTAGAAAGAATCAATTGTTTGGAAAATTGACAAAATGTGAGTTTTATACTCCACAAGTGCAATACCTTGGACATATTATCTCTGCTAAAGGAATTGTAGTAGACCCCAAGAAAATTGAAGCAATCATTGATTGGCTAGCACCTACTAATGTCATAGAGATGCAAAGTTTTATGGGACTTGCAGTATATTATAGGTAATTCGTCAAAGGATTTTTGAGAATTGCTCAACCCATTACAAACCTTCAGAGAAAATGGAAAGGCTTCAGGTGGACAAAGCAGTGTGAGGAGGCTTTTCAAGTTTTGAAAGAAAGGTTGATGATTGCACCAATCCTGCAATTACTTGATCCTAATAAGCAATTTATAGTTTGTACTGATGCATCGATCAAAGGTTTAGGTGGGATTTTGACCCAAGGTGATGCAATTATTGCTTATGAGTCTAGGAAACTCAAGAGGCATGAAGTCAATTATGCCACTCATGATTTAGAGTTGGTAGCGGTAGTACATGCCCTAAAATTTTGGTGACATTACCTTCTGGGAAAACCATTTGAGTTAAAGATAGACCATCAAAGTCTGAAGTATATATTTACTCAACCCTTATTAAATGCTAGACAATGATGTTGGATAGAGTTCTTAGCGGAGTATGATTTTGGTATTGAGTACATTAAGGGTAAAGAGAATAAGGTCATTGATGCTTTGAGCAGAAGAGGGTGTATAACCACAATGACAAAATGCCAATATGATCTATTAGATCAAATTAAAATATGGTAAGAAAAAGATGATTTTTGTCAGTCATGTATAGGTCCAGATGGACAAAAAGTAGACAAGGATACATATTATGTTTTTAGGGATGATCTACTTTATTTTAGGAATAGGTTGGTGGTACCCAACTTAGGAGGATTGAGGGAAAAAATCCTTAGTGAGGTGCATAACACTCCCTACTCTGTGCACCTAGGAGGTGCAAAGATGTGAGAGAATCTAAAGAAAGCATATTTTTGGCCTAGTATGAAAAATATATTACCAATTATGTGGCCAAATGCTTGGAATGTCAAAATGTGAAAGTGGAACACCTACATCCAGTTGGAAAACTATATCCATATGAGATACCCACATAGAAGTGGCAAGTAGTGTCAATGGATTTTATAGTGGGGTTACCTAAAACAAGGTTCAGGCATGATGCAATTCTAGTAATTGTGGATAAATTAACTAAAGTCACACATTTTATACCTGGCAATGTGCAAGATGATGCAACTATTGTAGCAAGTAAGTTTTCCAGGGAAGTGGTAAGACTTTATGGCTTTCCAAAAGTTATAATCTTTGATAGAGATTCTCATTTCACTTCTAAATTTTGGCAAGCACTGCATCGAGCATTAGGGACCAAACTAAATATCAGTACTGCTTATCACCCAAAAATAGATGGTCAGACTGAGAGGGTGAATCAAGTGCTTGAGGATATGTTGTGAATGTATTGCATGGATCAACATACTAAGTGGGAAGACTACTTATACCTAGTAGAATTTGTATATAACAATAGTTACCATGCTTCACTAGGTATGGCACCTTTCGAAGCCCTGTATGGGAGAAGGTGCAAAATTCCCTTATCTTGGGATAATCTAGAGGATCGGGTAGTGATCGACCCAAAAATGATAAAATAAATGGAAGAGCAATTGAAAAGAGTTCAGCAAAAGCTGAAAGAGGCCACAGATCACTAGAAGAGCTATGCGGACCTCAAAAGAACATCGAGGGAATACTTAGTGGGAGACCGAGTATTCTTAAGGGTGAAGCCAACTAAAAGTTCAATCAAATATTCCAAGCTTGATTCTCGATACGTGGGTCCATTTGAGATCATAGATAAGATAAGCCATGTTGCATACATATTAGCTCTACCACCAAGCTTATCCAAGATCCATAATGTCTTTCATGTGTCCCTCTTTAGAAAATACATTTTTTATCCTACTCATGTTTTGGATGTTTCCAATTTGTAGATGATCGATCCATTAAGGATTGAGGTGCGACCTGTTCATCTGCTTGGTTTTCAAACCAAGAATTTGAGAAAGTGAAGTATAGAGCAATATCAGGTCCAATGGGACCACTACTCAGACCAAAATGCTATGTGGGAAGATGTGGCAGATATGCAATGACAATTTCCTTATTTTTTTGAGTAGATAAAGACTTTTTCATAAAATTTTATGAATTTTGAGATATGTGTATAGAACATATTAGTTGAGTTACTGGGTAGAGTAGCCTATAAATGTTTTGGTATTGCTATGATATATGTTTTGGACCTTGATGGATATGTGTATTTGATTTCATTATGACATAATCAATGATGTGATTATATGGTAATCATAAACAAAATGATGTGTTTCTATTTATGATGACAAATGTGTTGGCAATACTTGAGTTCAAATGGAAAAGTGAAATTTGATTGAGTATTATTTGGATAAAAGTAAAAGTTAAAGAATATTCAAAAAATTTATTTTGCTTCACTTAGCTTTAAACACATGGACTATGTTTATCACTAGTGGGGGAGGATGTAATGACCCTCCTCACACGATTAATGAAAAAGAATAAAATATGTATATATTTACCTTTTCTTGTGAAACAAGGTACTATTGATAGCCTCTGTGAGTGCAGGTCAGTTGCAAGATGAAAATGAGAGGAAGCAAGTCAATGGAAAATATAAAGGGGAAGTGATAATTTGGCTCGCGAGCATATGGAAACTCACATTTGCATATCATTTAGGTGCATTATAAATTACATCTTTGCATGAGTTAAATTAGTTTGAATATTACATGTTGGCAATGAATGAGAAATATTTTATGGTGGTGATGATGATGGGAGCCACTAGTTTGAAAAGGCATGTGGTTGCTTGCTTATTGATGCATGTGTGTGTATGTCTAATTTTTGAAAATACTCTATTGTTGGCTTGTGTGATTAAAGGTGGTAAAGAAGATGTTTTAATCTTGAGAGTCACCTTTGAATGGTTTGAATAAAGCTTTGAAAATGTTTACCTTTATATTTTCATGATCTTAGGGAAAGGTGATTTTTATAAAGGAAAAAGAAATATAAAGGAAGATAATTATTTTATCTCTTGTCTTTAAAAAAAAATAAACGTTATGCAAATGTATAGTGGTTGTTTGTATTGTTTCACATTTTTGTATTTAAGAAAAAGAAAGTTGTAGTGATTAAATGATAAAGTGAAGTGAGGCCTCCATGCATAGTTTTGATGGTGGATGGCATGCACGAAATGATGGTTGAAACTCCCTCCATGTAGAGCATAGTGCATTCCTAACCTTGTTGCATTTGTGGAAGGTGTAAAATATTTTATTTTCATTGCTTGTTGTTTTGTTGAATATGGAAAAAGAATAATATTATTTGGAACTCCATAAGATGATTAATTTTTGTGTTGGTGGAATGTATCTCCTTGTTGTTAATGGTTATGGTGGTATGTCGAGAATGGGGGAAAAATCCATAATGGATCATTAAGAGCATTTGGTTGAGGGTGAGAGGGGAGGTAAGCTGGCACAATGAATGGATTAAGGAAGAAACAATATACCGAGTTTGGAGGAAAAAAAATAGAAAAGGGAGACAGGCGATGAAAGGAAGGAATAAGCTTGGTAACTAGGACATCATGGAAGAAGAACGAAGAGGTTTTGAGGATAGGGAATTGTTGCCATTTTGGGAAGCATGTATATAGGTTGGTTATACTAAACTTCACTATGATGAAGATGCTTTTAATACTTCTTTTACGTGTGATAATGAAGTCATTGGTTTGTGATAAATGAAACTATTGGTGTGATTGTGCTATGGTCTATGAAAGAAAATATGTGTTAAATTGATTATGTGAACATATGATGGTTTGAAATTCATTGTCATGATTGTTTGAAAATGAAGGCAATGGAATTTTTGTATTTCATATTTGAAATCTTTGTTGTATTCGAACAAATTGCTATGCCTTGTGTGAATTATACTGAGTGCAATGGAAAGCTAGAAGAAGTTAGTTTGTTGTAGTATAATTCTATGATTTTAGAGAAGTTTTGTTTGTTGATACTACCATGATGTTGTGAGCGTAGTTCTGTAGTTGATAGGATGTGAAATGTGAAACCTTTACCTAAAATAAATTGGAAATGTAGTCTATTGTTATTTTATAAATGAAATGAATTGGAAACTTCTGTGTTGATCTTGAGTGAGGGGATTAGTGAAGCTCCAATGCATTTCTGTAAATTTAGATAAATTTATGTGCATGTTAGTTGCATGAGCATTTCATGAGCCGTATCTGATCCCTGATGGCTCTATTTGGTTACCGATGTGAGTTTAAATCTACAAGAGAGTAGTGGGCACTATGAGAAAATCTTGAATGCAATCTATCAGTTTTGAACCCACGTTGTGGAGACAACTACAAAAATATTTTCTAGAAAGGTAAACATAAATTTATATGAATAGAGGTCCACCTGATAGGGTCTACATAGTTGGCTATCGCACTACAACAATAGCACTCACTATGATGAGCAAAGCAAGTTGTAGATGAATGATAGTATAAAAATAAGATTATCTCTTCCATGTATGAGAAAAGAAACTTAGGGGTAGAGCCCTTTTGTATTATTGAATTTAAGAAACTTTCTATGTATTGAGACATATTGTAATGTGGTAGAGTTGATTATATAATAATGCTTTGAAGATGTGTTTAAGTTTATGTTTCAATACATTCTATTTTCTGAATGTTTTCCAAGTATTGCTTTATGAAGTCGTATCATCATTCAATTTCTATTTCTATGATTTCATTTGAATGTTTGAATGAGGGAGCTTTGGAATTCGTTTGGATATAATATTAAAATAGTTAATAATGCCAAGTAGGCAAAGGATGCCTAAGAGTGTTGTATAGTTGTTTTTCGTAGGCTGGATGGCGACACCGAGTATGGGTGTCCACCAGAAGTTGGCCTTGCTTAAACTTAGATAAAAGAAGAAGCTTTTGTGTGCAGAAAAATATTATGTGGTAGTTATTCGAACCTATATTTTAGTAAGAGATTAGGCTTGAGTTGGAAGTCTGCTCGCTAAGTGAAAAAGAGTTTAAAACCCAAAGAGAACAAAAGTGTCCATAGATCTCTGAAATGATTTATTAAAAATTGTCTTTGTTTTATGGGTAAATCTAAACCTTAGATTGATAATAGTTCCTTGTTAAAAATATATATTTAGTTTGGTTTTAAATAGCAAACCACTTTAAATGAGTTATTCACCATATTCTTTTAAAATGAAGTTGCTTCTAAAGGAAGTAGTACCAACTCAAGTTAACCTAAATGCTTGTTTAGGAAAAATGGATATTAAATGAAGTAATGAGTCTCTAAGGAAAACTTGACCCAAGATTAATTCAGATATTCATCTAGGAATATTGGGGTGCGGGTAGGCACACAATTAGTTTGGGGTAGCTGTCGACTGACAAAATTGGTCAATAAAAGACTTGGTCAGGTCAAAACGAAAAAGTGGTATGGGATACTTTTTCCAGGTTGTTCTTGAAGAGCACTGTGATAAATACCATACTCATCGAACTTTGCCAAGAATGGCCACAGGGTTTGATATGGGATAAATATCTGTGAATTGTGATGGTATTGTGTGATGAAGAACAAGGTCAAGGAATTGACATGGCGCTAACTGCTTTCTAGAAAAAGGGAAATACTAGTTAGTCACTTACGCATAAATACTCTAATCACTTCCACACTGAGTATAGACAAGTCGACTGGATTGTCGAAGATACAGTGTGTGAAGGTTAGGGATAATAAGTGTTCCCCTCTAGGTGTTATGGGCCCTAGAGGATAACCCTCACCGTGGTTTGGTCCTCATGCTGGAATATGTGGATGATAAATGAGAAAATCGTTACCACTAAATGGCATGTTCACAGGATTTAGCTGATCTCGTCCACTTGGGAGACTGGCTGCAATAGTCTTGAACCCAAAAGTGGTATGTTGTGCCTATGTGTTATACTATTTGTAAATGTGAAAAGATTCAAGGGATGATTTTTGATGTTG
Source organism: Wollemia nobilis (assembly GCA_028583015.1). Classification (NCBI taxonomy): domain Eukaryota; kingdom Viridiplantae; phylum Streptophyta; class Pinopsida; order Araucariales; family Araucariaceae; genus Wollemia; species Wollemia nobilis. Next base: position 804,114 of record JAQPPZ010000228.1, on the reverse strand, counting down.
GTAACTTTAAGATCAAACTTGTTATGATAGGAGAACATTTATAGTCAGAGCAGTAAAACCTTTTAAAAAAATTATTATTGGTTTCTAATTGTTCTTTTATCGGGAAACTAGGTGAGTGGGTTGTTACACCTTGATCTAGCCAACTTCTATTACAGTATGATTTCTTTGTTTCATCTTGAATTTTGTCTCAAGACCAAATATTTTTATCTTTCTTTATCATTTTCATTTTACAATCTCTTTCCATGTGTTTAGTCTCATAACAATTATGAACTGGAATGCAATATTTTTATAATAAACTTGTTAATCTCATTCTCTTGATTCAGATTTAATCTTAATGCATTGTGTCAAAGGATTTGAAATATCCATAAAAATACATATCTCGATATATATATAGCATGCTTTCATTCCTTAACAATTGGTCCCTCCTTGATGAATTCCCTTAGGGTATTTCCAATATTCTTCAAATTATGCTTCTTGATGAGTTGATATGGAAGTCCAAAAAGCCTAACTCACCCTAGAAGCTTTTGAATAGTTTTTGTCTTGATAGAAAAATTCTCACTCTATGGTCTTAAATAAAGGATATCTCTCCCCTAAACCATGGTCCACAACCCATTATTTTATCCTTGATTTTTGAACTGGAAAATATGATGAAGAAATTTCTTTAAGAAGAAAAATCATAGGGTAATTTGAATTCAATCCCCAATTCTAGTTGATTCAATTTTGAATCTTTGAAAACCTTGATCAATATCCGTGGAACTTATCTAATAACCCTATATTTTTAAGAACCATTATATCATGCTCGATCATCTCATCCTTGATAATCACTTCTTGTGTAACATATGCTCCTTAGATCAAACTTGCCAAATATTTGCTCTTCCTCTTTTCCCTAACTTGGGCATCCATACTTCCAACTAGGGCATCCTGATTTCCTATTAGGGATTTCAAATATGATTTTCCTTCCATGTTGCCTATTGGTGTTAAAGTTCAATAATTCAACTATTTGCATTATGAACTGATAGATATTTGAATACATTGGATGCCCATTTTTGCATAACAAACCACCAACTAAACTTGCAACTACCCTTATCCTTTAGTGCATGCATAGTCCTTGTGATGGGCAGTTATACGACACTCATATCACATGGGCTAAGATGTAGTAATTCCTAACATGCCCCCTTAATACATCATAGTCTTAGCTCCAGCTTTGTATTTAGCTCGTGGCTCTCACTCTGGATCTTCACTTCTGATTTGATGAAATGTTCTAGGGTGATATTGGAATTTTAGAGATAAATCCTCCCCTCAATGTAGACTTTATACTATAATACTTAGGAGTGTCGAGTTCCATTGATCATGCACTCCAAAAACATATTTTTTACAATTGTTTATTCAAATATATAATTTTTATTAATTCAATGCATGAAATATTTCCTCCTCCAATGTCTTCATGAGAAGGATGTGCTACTATGCATCCTATATCGACTATTAAATTGAATGGTCACCAAATTTTATTTTATATGGTCATGTGATGGAAAGAAAATTTTCTAAGGATTCTTTTGTTGTTTCACCTTATTATTCTTTCCATTTCTCCTATCGCTAGTAAGGTGTGGATTCTTTGCAAGTTCCCTTTTATCATGAGTTTTTTATATGATAAATAAAATGTCTCAAATACAATCTTTAGCAATTGAGTGTGCTTGTTTTAGCCCATTTAATGATCCTGTCAAGTGCTCAATAGCCTTTAGAGTTGAGCCATTAGGACCCAACAACTCTTGACATTGTCTAAAAAATCTTCCTTTATTTCATATTATGTTGCCAATTTTGATGATATCACAATGCATTTTATCATTTAGTATTTTGATTGCTTGTAGTGTTGGTACACTCCTTGACAAGATTTTTATGAGATCTTGGGCTTTGATAATGATGTAAGGATCTCTTATTTTGTGAGTTGTAAAAACAAATAATCTTCTCTTAACAAGATCGAGTTTGCAAGTTATGTCATGCTTCTTCAAAGCTCTTCTCACAATAGACCATTCATCCTACAAATATTTTTCTTTATACCTAGGAAAAAGAGTGGAAAAAGAATTAACTTTGAACATGTCATCTTTATTCCAAGAGGTATTGAACTTCTTGGCCTTAGAGGTATCCCATAGCTTACGCTTGTCATGTTTGCCTTTGTATCTTAGCAGTCTCCTCTCTTTTTTGAAGTCTAGTTTGATCTCTTGTTGATCAATTAATGCATCATTTCCTGTATAACTATTTGGATGATTTGGATAGATTCAATTTTCTTGACCTATCATTTGTTTGGTTGCTTCAATATCATACTAAATATTATTGTGCTAATTTATCTATGCTTATGCAATAAACACGTGTTCTTCTTCTTAATCTTCTTCTTCTTCTTCTTCTTCTTTAACTTGGTTCTCTTCAATTACATTGTTTTGTTGTACCTTTCTCCAAATTTAATTTTTTTTATCTGATGATGACCTATCTTGTTACTAGTTTATCTCTTGTGAAGGAGATCCATTTGTAAATGGATTATGCCAACATTCCTTCACTATGTGGTCAATTTTACCACAAAGTTCACACATCTTTTGTGTGTGAAAAATATTTATTTGTTGTTGATATCCTTGAGAATCATTTCTCTAATTATGATATCCTTGAGAATTATTTCTTTGTTGGAAGTGTTGTTGAGGTCTTATCCCTCTTTTGAATGAATATTTTCCTTTTTAATTTGTAATAAGTACATGTTGTTCTTCTTGTATTGAATGTGAGGCCTCTACTTTTTGAAGTACGTTCACTAGCTTTTCAAAGTTTGGTGTTTGCTCAATGATATTTAATATTGTCACAAATACATTATATTGAAAAGGAAGAGATCTTAAAATAATTGGAACTAGTGTCTAGTCAGATACCTTTTCTCCCAATGCTTATAATGATACTTGTAATTTATCAATTCTCCTCATAAAAGATTCAAGTTTTTCTTCGTTCTTCATATTCAAGCAATGAAGTTGGCTTTGGAGAAATAAAATATGATTCTAATTCTTTGCTTTAAAAACTGTGTAGTTTCACCCATGCATCTTCTATTGTGGTTGAATTTTGAATGTATGGTTGTACTTCATCTACTACTTCAAACATGATAATAAACCTTACCTTTTTGTTTGCCTTGTTGAACTTTGTCTGATATTCACCTTCTATGATAGTATGGGTAATGGTTCCATCTACAACTTGTCATACTTCTTCAAACTCAAGTTTTGTTTTAAGTTTGGTCTTCCAGGCAACATAATTATTATCCTTAATAGTTGGGAACCAGAAAATAGGAAATTTGGTGCACAACTAGCCATATCAAAATTTCACAAACTTGAAATTTTTCCTTTCACAGAGTTAACATCAAAATATACTTTCCAACGAGCATATGTAAGGGTATACTCGTGGCTTATTTAATGTATTAAATTACAATACAATAATGTCTTATCATGCAAAAAATAATAACTAGAGAGAATATTCTTTAGAATATTTCAATTTTTTTACAATTTTATATGCTCCTCCTCCTTTTTACATGCATTATCCAAAAGGAGTGACCTTGCTCTTATAGGCTATAGTAAGCCTATTTACAAATCATGTGGGATAATTGAATAGACCTTTTGATGACCAAATGCCATGTTCCTTTGCTTTTGTAGTTTTTAATTTTTGTCTCCTTGAACTTTTGTAAATAGGATTTACTCTACACATCCTTGTGTGAAGTTCTAGTAGATGAAAATAATGTGTACTGATTTGAGGTATTGCTTTGGGTTCTAATAATCCATTCAAATCATCAAGGTCATCTCTAGATATACGATAGGGTGATTTTAGACCTGCCTATCAACCATGACCTAGGTTCATCCTATAGTACATGTTTTATATGATTTCATCGTGTTGGAACTTGGAGCACTCTATTGGGCATACTTTTATGCCTTTTGGACGTGCTACCAACTATTTTACAAACTCTCTTTCATTGGATATGTTTTAGCTAGTCGTTTAACATCTCGTAAGTGTGTTTTATAGGCTTGTTTGGATATCATGCTTGGATAATGTTTCTAACTTCTTCAAATAACTACATTATTCACCACTGCCTTTAACATGTTTGCTTTCAATGTCTTGCTTGGCTAAGACATCTCATTATAGATCCTTCTTTTTATCCAATTTTTGAATGATGTATTATTGAAACCATCTTGTTATTTCATGATCCTAAGTTTAATTGCATACTTCTAGAGCAATCTTGTTGTCTCTTAACAACAACTCCAACGATGAATTTTTTCTTTTGATGATAGTGTTTTTCTTACAATCTTTGAGAAGTTTAAATGACTTCTTAGTGTCTTCGAAGGAGCAAACAATTCTACAAGGGAAAGTTACGATCTCGTTTCTTCTCTACCGATGTCTTCATTTTATTATTGATCACCTGATGGTGCTTATGCTTAGATGTTTTTTCTTCTACTTTCCAATGTTTTAGCAATTTTTTTATGGCATAAATTTTTGCCTTAAGCTAATCTATTATAGGATTTCTTATCCTAGAAGCAATTTTACCTCTACTAGGGTCTTCCAGCAAGATTTTTATTCTAAGACTCTTCTTAGCAAGAGTTTGATTTCTAAAAAATATTCCATGAGAATGCTTCATAGAGAGAACAGTCAAATTTTGAGAAGGATCAAAATGAGAGATTACTCTTTCTTCTACCTGCTTTGATACCAAATGTTAAAGTTCAATGATTTGATGATTTGCTTTTTGAAATGAACGAGATTTCGAAAACAAAAGGAAAACTGTAATTATGCAATATAAGACAAAATATAACGCTTTAATCCTATGCACAAAAACAAGGAAAAGAGATAAATTGGAAATGAAAGCACAGATGTAAGGAAATCACAGCCCTCTTTATTCAAATTTCTTATCCTCGGTTACATATACGTCTCCTCCCATTTTAGGGGCTAGGAGCGTTAAATTGGTCTTTGTTACAATTTGTGATTTTAGTCTTCCTCCTTCCGCATGCCCACGTTTGGAATGGGCGGGCCAAATGTTGCCGCCGCTTGCGTTGGTAAGGTAGACTCCTCGCCGCTCCTCTAATGCTTGCAACTCGCACTCAAAGAAACAAACAAGAAAGTCAGTAGCACCTGTGTATGAAACATAAAAGATGAATCTAACGATGGTTGAAATGAATCTAAATGAAATGAAAGATTTGACAAAAGCATAAACATGAAACTAAAAGAAATACCACGATTATGAAAACACAAATAGCCAGTAAGTGAACTAGCAGCACTTCGTCGCTCAAAATGCTCCTTCTCTGTATATCCTTTTTGGGTGAGAAAACTCACCGTTTTTATAGACCCAAGGGGTTTTTTTGAATTAACATGCAAAAGTGTTTCTTTGCATGAATGCTTTTGTTTGTGAAGAGAAGACTTCTTCTTGATCAAGGGCTTCTTAACTACCTCTGTGCATGTCTTTGCATGTTTTAGCAAAGCTCACTTGCATTCCCATGCAATGAAGGGATAGCTAAGTGGCAAATCTGAGTTGTCTTAAAAAGCTTACTCTCATTCCCATGCAGTGAAGGAAAAGTCAATTGGCAGATGTGTGTTGTCAAAAGAACTCACTCGCACTCCTATGTCATGCATGAAAAGCTGAGTGGTAGTTCTGAGTTGTCATGCGCTGAGGTTTGACTTTTTGTTGGTCAAACCTGACATTCGTCCCACCTAGAAGCGAGCGCTAGTAATCGTCCCTGGGTGAAACGAGTACAAATCCATACTCGTCCTTGGGTAGGACGAGTACAAATTCGCACTCGTCCCTGGGTGGGACGAATAAGAAATAAAGTGTCTAAAAGGTGCCAAACTGATTTTTGACTTGCAAAACTGCTGTGTAAGTGGTCTGAACCACTATTTAACCTCTGGGGGCTACCCTAGGGGCTGTGTGTGTTAATGTGATCAGTGTTTGTAGTCACATAATCGGATTGGTGTTGTTTTGGTGTCTACAGATAGTTATTTAAGTACATGCAAAACTCATTTTTGGCATAACAAACCACTAACTAAACTTACAATTATCCTTGTCTTATAGTGTAGGCATAGTCTTTGTCAAGGGTGGTTAAACACACTCATGTCACATGAGCTATGATGTAAAAATTCCTAACAATTGAAACTCACTCTTTGCTCACACTTGCTCGATATTTTCATTGAGTCCCTCCACCCTATATATATTGTTTGGAACCTTCTTAATTAAAATAAGCACATCCACACAAATATTGCAATAAATAATAGAATTAATAGAAATATTGCAATACAAAATGGAAGTGTAGTAGTTTTTTAATCAAAATAGAATCACACTGCGCAATCGTCAACCTCTTAAATGGGACAACCTCCTTAGAAGCAAATCTTCAATACAATATGTAAAAATAGATACATCTATCTATGTCTTTTATATTTTTAAATACTCTTCTCAACCCTAACTCTAATGCTCAAGGGTCAAATTCACATGTAAGTGGGGACCTGAGCTAGAAGTTTTTATTAAAGAAACAATTACATTCTTTATAACAATTACACTAACTATCCTCATTTAGCTAGGCACCTCAAGTGCCACATGCACATTATAGTGCATTACATAATAACATTAGTATGGGATACTAACGTTAGGAAGGGGTTCATTTCATAATAATGTTAGTATGGGGTCCTAACATGCCCTTGCCATTCAAAAAGCTTTGTTCTCAAAGCTAAAGATGAGGAAATTGTTTCACGAGTTAATGGAGTGACTCCCATCTGGCATCTTTTTGTTGTAGTCCATGCCATTGCACAAGTTCATCATTGATGGTATGGTTGTGAAGGGTGAATGATTTTTGGTCTAAAATGTGTTCGAGCTCCAAAATTATGGATCCTTCTTCATCTAGTTCAGGTAATGTTGATTGAACGTGTACTTTGTTGTTGATGACCTTCTTCAATGAAGAGACATAAAAACTAGGTGGATATTGGAAGTGGGTGGAAGACCCAATTTGTAGGCGGTTAAACCAATCCATTGTAACACCTGGTAGGGATCATAGAATTTTGCTACAATTTTTTGGTGCCCACAGAGCTATAGTGATGATTGTTTGTAGGGTTTTATACAAAAGAAGACCATATCCCCTACATCAAAATTATGCTTAAAATGGTGTTGATTAGCTCGTTGATGCATATAGTTTTAGGCCAAGTATAGATTCTTCTTAAGTTTTTGAAGGAGTGCTACATGCTAACAAAGAGTGGTATGTACTGCTTGAACTTTGGAGCTTCTTGGAATGTAGGAGGAAGGTGTTGGTGGAGGGTGACCATATATTGCTTCAAATGGTATGACCTTGGTGGTTGTATGATATGAGGTATTATACCACCATTTGGTTAGAGGAAGTCATTTAGCCCATTATGTAGGATGTTCTTATGCAAAAAAATGAAAGTATGTTTCTAGGAATTTATTAACAATCTCTTTTTAACCACTCGTTTGAGGGTGATAAGCTAAACTCATTTTGAGGTGAGTGTCTTGCAACTTAAACAATTTTTGTCAAAAGTGACTAGTAAAAGTAGGATCCTTGTTTGAAATAACATATTTGGGCATACCATGAAGGCAAACTATGGAATCCAAAAAAAAATGGGTAACTATAGAGGCTATGTAGGGATGGGCTAGGGAACAAAAATGAGTCATGATATGATCCACCAACATTAGAATGACTGAGTTTCCTCTAGATTTTAGTAGCCCTTCAATGAAATTTATAGAAATATTTGTGCATACCTATTCCAAAATTGGGAGAGACTAAAGTGTACTTGGGGCGCAAATAGTTTAATCTTTCATTCTATGACATGTATCACATTCTACCACAAAATTTTGAATATCCCTCTTCATTCCCTTCCAAAATAAAATATGCTTGGCCCTTTCATAATTTTTAAAATACCATGAATCTCCCATAGTAGGTGATGTAATCATTATCTACGGTATGAATTCTTGCATTTGTGAATTTTGAGGGACGATAAGACGATCATAATATCAAGTGTATTCCCTCCCACACATATCCAAGGCATGTGTTGTGTTATTCTTGGAGTTTTTGAATCAAGGATTACAAACTTGAATCCTTAGTCATCTCTTCTTGGATTGGACTGGCCCACTAGGGAAGTGGCATGGATATAGCGCATAACATACCTTGATCTTCATGTTATCATGAGAGATCATCAATTGTTATATTCTCCTTTTATTTTTTATATGTGATTTTATAAATATATCCCAACAATTTAGATACCACCTTTGCTATTCTAGTGTGGATACCCGCTACTCTTTGAAGTACTTGAGACTTTGGTGGTATGTTTTTTATGGAAAAGTGATGCCTAACGAGGTATGGTCATTAATGATTAACAACATGAAAAATTACTAACATCTCTTTTTCATAAGTTTATTTCCCCAAATTTATGTCCACTAGTGCCTTACTAGTGAATACCAACAACCTTCCTCCTTGCATCAAAACTGCCTCAATTCCATTACTTGAAGTATCATTCTCATAAAAAATGGTTTGGGAAAATATGGTATGGCCAACATTGATGTTGATATCATGGCATTTTTAAGATACCAAAAAGCTTGTTCTACTGGTTTGGACCACATGAATGAGTTTTTTATCAACATAGTTTTTAATGGGGCTACAATTTTTTCATAGTTATGAACAAACTTTTGATAATATCCAAATTTCTAGGAAACCTTGAAGACCCTTGAGGTTTTGAGGCTTTGGACATTCTTTTCTAGCATATATTTTTTTGGTATCTAATTTAACTCCTTCCTTTGATATAATGTGATCCAAGTACTATACTTCTTTCATGCCAAAAGAACACTTAGAACGCTTTGCATAAAGCTAGTTTTTAGACAAAGGTTGCAGGGCCTGATCCAAATGCTTTAGATGATCTTTCTAGGTACAATTGTAAATCAAAATGTCATAAAAGAAGACTCAAATAAATTTGCATAAGACAAGCTAAAATAATGCATTCATCAATCTCTAGAAGGTCGAAGGTGCATTGGTTAAACCAAAAGGCATGGCCATAAATTCATAGTGTCCTTAATGAGTGCAAAAGTAGTTTTAGGAATAACTTCCTAACTAATTTTGATTTAGTGGTCTCTTGAACACAAATCTAACTTAGAGAAATATTGAGTGCCATGCAATTCATCCAGCAACTCATCAATTACAAGGATAAAAATTATTGTCCTTGACAATTATTTTATTATGTTCCCAAAAGTCCACACATAACCACCATAACTTATCCTTCTTTTGAACCAATAACACCGATGAATAATAGGGACTCACATTAGGTCTAATAATCCCTGCTACAAGTAATTCCTACAACATTTTCTTAATTTAATAATTTTGGACATATGGATATTTGTACAACCGAACATTTGGTGAGAGACTACCTAGAACAAGTTGTATTGCATGATCATGGGTTCGACAAAAAGAAGCATGTTTCTTTAAAATAAGTTGTAATTCACATTTTTGTTCCCCTTTATTGTTATTTTATACTTGTATAGCAAATAATTGGGCCACAACTCCATGAAATGACTTTTTAAAAAGTTTTTCTATCCACTAAGATAAAACCAGATGAGTGGAAACTGTCGTCATGTCCCTTAGAGTGTATTAAATTCATTAATGGTGAAATTTCATCCATAATTAAAAAAATCCCATACTCTTGGTCCCAACATTCAGAGCCAATGTGTTCCTAATACAACATCAAACTCTCCTAAGGAGAGGGTAAACATGTTAGCCTTAATATTATATTCCCCTATTTGTACTTTGACATTTTTGCACTTGCCTTTACTAGGTAGATTTCCTTCATTAGCGATCATGACCTCAATTTATGTAAGAATTGACCCGCTTTGCTACTCTAGGATCAATGAAGTTGTGTGTGTTACCATAGTCAATGAGAATTATTGCTTGTTGTCCTTTGAAATGCCCTATCACATTCATTGTTTATGGATTAGCTATTCCTATTAAGGAATGTACTAAAATTTATAGTGAGGTTTCTTCTAGTGCTTCATGCTCATTTTCTTGCTTCTCTTCTTGAGCTCCTCTTCATCTTCTCAGGATTATTTTATTGTTGATGCATCCACAAGAAGCAAATACAATTTTTGCTGCACACATTTTCCCAATGACTAATTCTCATCAAAATTATAGCCCTTATGCTTTATGAGCTTCCATCTCTTCTTGAATCAGTCGTTTTATGGTGGGTGACTTGTTAATCAGATTGATGATTGGTTTATTTGGAAATAAGGGCCGTGTTTGTGGAAATTTGAAGGTGTGTCTCTACATGATAAATTTATATTTTTCAACCTAGTCAACCCTATTTCCTGTTGCAAGGTTTGTGGTTTGAACATTTTAACCTTGGCCTTAATATCATCCTTCAACCCAATAACAAAACAACTTTGAAATATTTCTTCATTCAAGCCAACAGTATGGTTTACCAAATTTTTAAGCTAAGCATGATAGTCTCTAACAGTTGAGGTATGTTTTAGTTTAGTGATGGCTCCTATGAAGTCCTCATATTCACTTGGTCCAAATCAAGTGAGTAATTATTTCTCAAATTATTTCCACGTAAGATGTGGATGCATTTTTTTGACCCATTGATACCACTGCAAGGCATTAGATTCAAAATTGAAAGATGCAACTATGAGCCATAAATGTTGATAAACATTATGAAGGTTGAAATATTGCTTTGCTCAACACAACCATCCATTAAGATCCTTCCCATAAAATTTTGGAAAGTCTATTTTAGTAATTTATATGTATTATTATTGGGATAGGGACTGTGTGTTTCCGTTTCTAGGTTACTTGAACCTTTTCCCTTACAGTAAAAATGTCCATATCGACTGTATGCATGAGTGCTACCTATTATACAACTTTTCAGTTCAACAAATTTTTCATTCACTCCATATTTCTATCACAAATTCTACATTTAGTGTCTTGTAGTCAAGTACCATTTAGGTCTTGAACTGACCAATCTCACTCCACAACTAGTTTAACCCATCATTGATTTGGTTGCAAAGTGATGTAGCTAGTTGCTCACCTAATTGAGTCACTTATTGGTTGATCTTTTTATCTATTTATTGCTCCATTTGTTGACCTCTTATGCCTGTAGCCATATACCAAGATTTTAAGCCTTCAAAAAATGCTTACTAAAAATAAAAGTGTTGTTTTAGAAATTACTATTTTTAGTAAGGGTCCCAAAAAATGTTTGGGTATTATATACCAAAATTATTAGCTTGATGAGACAATCACAATGGACTAGATCTCAAAATAATGTTTTTTAACACCCAAACTTTTTTAATTGATTATTTTTTTCCTAAAACTTGTCTCCACAAAACAAAATATTTTTTACAATTTCAGTATCCCTAGGGCTATACAAGGTGCCTTCTCACTATCAAAAGTTCTTGACAACTACCCTTTCTATTACTACTCCCAACTATTACTCACACCTACAATTTCATTGTCAACTTATTTTCTAACATAGTCTATTCTAACAACAACTTGTTTATGACTATAAAGAATTGTTATCGTATCATTGATTCTATGATTAGTGTAGTATCCATAGTATGCTCAAGTATGTGTTTGGATTTTTTGGGTTTGACAACCTAGTTCAAGGTTTGATAGATAAAAAAACAATAGGGTTACTCTAGGTCAAGGTGTGTACAGTCCATAACCCTATGATATACTACAAAAATGTTTGATAATGCTTAGACCAATATTTTAAGCCACTACCTAAGGAGGATATAGCCAATATCCTCGGGCATACTATTTTCCTCTATGATAAATACAAGAGGGTAATATTTTCAAGTATTGTGCTCAATGCACTATGGATAGATACATAGTTGAAAGCTTCCTAGGGCTAAAGGTCTCTTTTAAACCTAGGGGGTCTCCCTATATACTTGATGGTGTGTGGGAGCTCAAGTTTATATATCGGTGTTGTTCGAGGTCTACGCATTGGAGTTTGATCATTCCTCACTTTACTAGACGTTTTATCGGTAATCTAGCTTAGCCAATAATGACTACTCCTTCGTAATATTTTAAAACTTACAACATAGGGTTTCTAGCCTATTAAACTAAAACCAAAATAAGATTGACTTGGGTTTTTGTAAGATAATTCACAAAAAGAACAAAAAGGAAAGAAAATTATACCTAACATGCATATAAGATTGGGACAAAAACTATTGTAGCTATAGCATGACGTGACCCTAGAAAGTGCTCTGATACTACTTGTTAGGAACCTTAAAAATTAAAATAAGCACATCCACATAAATATTGCAATAAATAACAAAAATAATGGAAATGATAAATAAAAATATTGCAACATGAAATGGAAGTGTAGCAACTTTATTGATCAAAACAGAATCACAATGCAGAATCACTAGCCTCTTTGAGAGGGCAACCTCCTTAGAAGCAAAACTTCGATACAATATGCAAAAAGAGATACATCCATCTATGTCCCTTACCTTTTTAAAGACTCTTCTCAACCCTAACCCTAATGCTCAAGGGTTAGATTCACATGCAAGTGGGGACCCAAGCTAGAATCTTCTACTAAAGAAATAGTTACATTCTTAATAATGGTTAAATTAAATGGCCCATTTTTCTAGGTGCCTCAAGTTCCACATGCACATTACAATGCATCACATAATATATTTAGGATGAGGTCATAACATCTTGCTAATGTTATGACCTCATCCTAAATATATTATGTGATGCATTGTAACGTGCATGTGGAACTTGAGGCACCTAGAAAAATGGGCCATTAAATTTAACCATTATTAAGAATGTAACTATTTATTTTGTAGAAGAATCTAGCTTAATCAAAAATTATCTTAAAAAAATAGCTAAAAAGGAACAATTAGAAGCGACTGCTAAAACAATTGTAGAGAAAATCCCAACTAATGGCCCTCATATAGAAACTGCAACTAAAAATTTAGCCGAGAACTTCCCTACTAATGGCCCTTAAAACCCTCATATTCTTGAAAAACCTTCTCCTTCTCAGGTCATTCCCCCAATAATCCTCATACCCCTTCCATAGCTCAGGCTAAATCCTTTGATACTCCTATTATTCCACAAGCCCCACCAAGTTCAACCATGAGTCTTGAGTTAGCTCTCATTCCTTCACCTCAACTCTTGAAATACAATCTTATGATAGATGGGTGGAGAATGGTAGGCAAGCAACAACGTTCGTCGACCTCCCCAAAATCACTCCATCCATACAAAGGAAAAAAACCCTCTGTCAAAGATCTTGCTATATCCTTCTTTCAAGTTGCTCAAAATAAGGTTCTTGCTCAATAATCCCATTTGGACAACACGTAATTGTTGCCAATCCGTGAAAATATATTCTAGTCTCTAATTCAGGAGGTCAAGCAGCCTCTAAATCACCCCTCATGAATTTAAATATTATATCTTAGAATGTTAGGGGGCTCTCCCTCCCTTATCGTAAGTTTCAAGTTTAAAAAGTAGTTGCTGAAGATCATATATTTGTTCTTTTCCTTCAAGAACTGAAAGTCACTGGTCACTCTCTCACTCATTATATTGACATCATTGGTGGTGGATATGCAGCTACCTTTACTACTTCTCATATTAATGGAAAAGTAGGTGTTTCCCTTTCCATAGCCAAGTCCCTTTGTTATGCAATTCTAGATCATGGTGAAGATCCTGCTCATTGTTGTTTGTGGGTCATATTGACTCTCAACTCTTAGGTTATTGGATTTTATTCTATCTATGCTCCCAATGACCCTCCTAGTCATATAGCCCTCTAGGAATAGTTAGTTTTTTCTCTCCCTCCTACAAAATGGATCCTTGGAGGTGACTTTAATATTATGAATCCTAGTGACAACAGTTAGACTGGTAGTAGACCCCTTTCTAGTACTGAATTTGGTAGTTGGTTGTTTTATCATAATCACTTAGGTATGCATGACCCTCTGTTTGGTAAAGTTTCCTCTTATAGAGATAATTGATTTACATGGTCCAACTATCATCAAGGTTCTGCTTGGAAGCTTATTCATTTGGATAGATTGTATTTCAGTAATTATTTCCTAGATAAATTCTCCATGCATGAGCAAGTTCGTGTTCTTTCTCACACTACTTTATCTGATCACCTTCCTATGTTATATTTTATCCAAAATTACTCTATCTCTCCTTATTCCATACCGCTTCCTTTCAAATTAAATGTGCCCCACCTTGATAGTCCTTCTTGTTGCCACCTCCTTTTGGAATAGATTTTCCAAACCAACTGGTAATACTGGCTGGATCAAATGTTTTGAAACAACTATTTTCGATATTGTTTTTCCCTTAGATGGTATGAGCACTTTGTTACCAGGAGAAAGAATATTCAAGAGAGTTGTCTTCATAAGGATATCTCTCATCTCTGTTCCATGCTTATGAAAGACCCTACTAATACTATTATTGCTATTTTGTGACGTCTATGGCTAAAGAGATTGTTCAACTATTTTGTGATGTCTCTGGCTCTCGTATCAACGACTCTAAAACTAAAGCCTTCTACACCTCTTCCTCTCCTCGTGGTTGCAACTCCTTGATTGAGTGGAAGATCATCCCTTATGGTATGATTATGCTTTATTTGGAAATTCCCTTTAGGATTAATATCTCTCCTAAGGATATGTGGAACTGGGTTATGGAAAGACTTCAAAAAAATTAATGCTTGGTCAACTCGATTTCTTTCCTTAGAAGGAAGAATTCAAGTTTCGAATGAAATTAAGGTAGCCTCTTATGTTTATTACTCCTCTTGTTATATGGCCCCCAAGGTAGCCTATAACAAATTAACTCGAGCTATTCATAAATTTTTATGGACCAAATGGGATGGGAAGGTGGGAATGACTGCCATCTCATGGAAGCTTTGTACTCAACCTAAGGCTTTAGGAGGTCTAGACATCATTGATCCTCTTACCCAAAGCAAAATTTTGGCTGCAAAATGGGTTGCTAGAGCCATCACTAGTGATGAAAATTGGAAACACCTATTTCGTTACAAAATCTCACTAGCTACTCACAAAGGTAAATGGAAAGAAACCCCTTGGGAGGATAAGGTCCTTAATGTGCCTTACTTTATGGTTAAAGGATCTATTCCAGTTACCCAAAATTGGAAAGCTTGGCAATCAGTTTCTCATTTATTGGTTTGGAAGTCTGACTCCTTGAGACATGGTCTGAGCATCGATCTAAATAGGCTTTAGTGGAATAAACTTATCCTCCCTAATGATAAACCTCTAGCTTTATGCAATGCTTTTCAAGGTCTAGCTTTTTTGAAGAAAGATATTAATAGAATTAGAGATATTTGGAATTCGGGTAGCTGCTCTAATATTAATTAGAACCAAATATGCAATTACTATTCCCTTCCCTCTAGGTTCAAAGAGTCTTATGGCCTATTTGTGGCTTCCATTCCTTGTGAGATCCTTATAAAGTTTGGAATAGTTATCCATAATATATGGAATGATTGGAGATGGCTTAATGGTTATAGAATCTCTTTCATTACTTGTAGTTGGATATAAAAAAATCTTTTGTGTCCTCCTTCTTTAAACTCTAAGCTCAATGTCAAGTGGGAAGTGAATTTTACCACTACCTAATGGCAGTTTCTTGCTACTTAGATTTGGAAAGTTCATGTTGAATCCAAAAGTCAACTTCTTGGATGACAACTTTTGCATCAAAAACTTCCAACTTCTAAAATTCTGGCAACGATTTTATACATTCACCCTCAATGTAATTTTTGTAATGCTTTAGAAACTCTAATTCACTTGTTTTGGTTTTGTGACATGGCTAAACAATTTAGTGATGTCTTCTACTCTTTTCTTTTTCCCTCTTTCACTAGATCTTGGATGCTCTTTACTTGGTTTTTCTTAGTTGGATCAGTACCCCAAACTTTGGGATGTTTGTAGACTCATCCTTCTCAAGAACATTTGGAAGTGTAGATGCAAAAAGGTTTTTACTGGATCTGCTGCTCCATGGAATATAGTTTTAGCAGACTTGACCTTTGATCTTTAATTATATGTGGGACGCATTCATTCCCAAGTCTATGGAACTTCTAGCACACCACGAGATGTTATTGATAGACTTCATCAACTTTCTCATATGGTTCAGGATATTCAGAAGGTCCAACAGAAAACTAAAAAGAAGGCAGTTAACAATGATGAGCAGGTTTAGGTTTTGATTACTTATATTTCTTCTTTGAAGACTTTTGAAGATATCACGTAAGACACACCCAAAATTTCTCCATATAACAAACTCTCCCACAAATGAATGTTGATATCTAGTGTATTGCAACAAGATATAGCTATAGTATTTTTGTTGCTAAAAGCTTCTATTCTTATGTATATTCAATTATGGATGCTTTACTCCTTATCCACCTCATTTTGTTTTTTAGGTGATGGACAATGTTAGCACCATAATATTGTAATGTTCCGGTTAATAAATTATTATATTCTAGATTTTCTCAAAAAAAATAATAATAATGTTAGGATGGGGCCCTAACATATTTCTATCAAGATATTTTTCTTCTTCATCAAATGTTGTATTTTATTTATTGCTTCTTTAGCATAATTTCATTAAAATCTATGATCTCCCTTACGATAACTTTTTACATAAAATTATTTCATTGTAATGAATGAAATGATTTTAGTTATTTTAAGAGAGCAAAACATTCATTTATAATTTCATTGCCTATGATAAACATGGTTGCTTAATGTTTTTGTTATATAATGCATAATATCATAATTAATATGTTTTTGTACAACTTGAGTGAGCCTAATAGTAAGACTTTGGAACTCTAAATAAGAGGTTCAAGTTTGAATCCAATGAGAAGTAGAGTTTGGAACTCTGAATAGGAGGTTCAAGTTCAAATCCAATGGAGGGTAGAGTTGTACTTAAACGGTGGAAGTCCTGGGAACCTTTGTAGATAGTTTGAACCCAAATAAATAAATAAATAAATAAAAAAGACAAACTTTAAAAATTACTTTGTCTTTACTTTTTAATATAATATTTTCATCCATTATTTCCAATTGCAATAATAAAAATATAAAGTTTGTCTAAATTGTACTTTTCATTACTTAAAAAAAATAGTAAGGTTTTCCTAAAAAAATTGAATCTTTCATTCATTTAAAAATTTAAAATTTTCATAAATTTATTATTTCAATTTTATTTTTATTTTTTATTTTATATATATAGAAGAGTTGGTTACATCCACACTATTTTTAGTAATTATCAAGTGCAGGGTTCAAACCACAGGGTTTGCTCCCAACAAGCCTATACCACCTCATTATTGTTGACTTTGTGTGAGGGGACCACCAGTCACTCAAGATTCGTATCATCATCATTGGTTTGGCATGCACTCAAAGGATTCATATCAGACTACTACCTTTGCAAACAAGTAAACATACGCCCAAGGTTTGAACCTAAGTGTCTTTTTGGTAAGTGTCTGGCCAAATAGGCAATTAACAATCCACCTAGCCCTTGGGAGCATAATATTAAAATTATTACTATTTATTTTTGTTGAATTAAGATGTGAAATACAACTCAAAGCACAACGGAAGACCACCGTCCCCGTAATTGGAACTTAGGTCTCTTGGTAAGAACCCAAAACTATTAAAAAAAATAGCAAAAATAAGGTAAAGAATATAAAGTGGAAACCACCAGTTGTGGAGTGGGTTAAGTTGAATTTTGATGGAGCATCTAAAGGAAACCCAAGAACAAGAGGAGGAGGAATAATTAGAAATAAGAGGAGATATTTTGTCTCATTATACTTTCAATTGTGGATTTAAGACAAATAATGGAGTTGAAACTTGGGCAGCTTTAAAAGGGTTAAAAATATGTAAACAAATGAAATTGAATAGAGTTTGGATGGAAGGTGATTCTCTCATGGTAATAAATGCAATTTTGAGGAAAGCAAAGGCTCCATGGAACATACAAGATATAATTGTAGAAATTCAAGATCTTACTAAAGAATTTCAAGAAATGAAGTTTACACATATATTAAGGGAAGGAACAAATGTGCAGATAAGCTAGCCAATAGAGGGGTTTTAGTTGAAGATCCCGAAAAATGCCAAGAAAGATGCTAAATCCCGGAGTAATTGTATTCATACAAAGATTTGAAAATATTTAGAAAATGAAAATCAAGAATTCAAACATTTTATGTAAAATGATGTAGGTTTCTAACTCTAACATCTCAATTGAGATGAGAAGTGTATCTATTTGTTAACTCTCAAGCCCTAAAGAAAAAATATATAATTTGTTAAGGGTGGAGGACCCGAATACAACCCCTTATTATCAAGAAAAAAAAACTCAAAAATAAATTATTTTTTTAATTTTAAATCAATAACATATTTTTCCATATTACACTAAGTTTCCCCGCAACTTTAAAAGATATTATTATAAAATGAGTAGATATAATTATTTTATATAGGCATACTATTTTTTTTTTTAAGAAATATTGTTAAGTTTTTTTATATAAGTTTATTTTGGTTGAACCTTAATATTATATATATATATATATATATATATATAATTGTATTTAAATATTATTATATAGTTATATAAAAAAATTATTTCTATATTTTATTCAAGACAATAATTTTTTAACTACATATTTTTGGGGGATAGTGCAAGGTTTGGCTTTGGCTCTTCTTCTAGAGGTCCAAGGTTCAAACCGTGGCGTGGGTAAGGGGTGGATGTGTGTTCATAAAAAAAAATTAACTATATAAATTAATAACATTTAATAAAATATTAACTTTATTTTATAAAAGTTTAAAATCATATATAATTATTTATGTTCATAAAAAAAATTAACTATATAAATTAATAACATTTAATAAAATATTAAACTTTATTTTATAAAAGTTTAAAATCATATATAATTATTTTATTATATATATTAATTATATTATATTATTATCAATAAAGAATTTAACACAAAGTCACCATATATCCACCCCTTATACTCGCTCACATAACAGTTTAAACCTACGACCTTCGAAAAAGCGAAAAGCCGAACCATTGCACTCCACCCCAAATCCACCCCAAATGCTAATTATATCCTATTTTTATGAACCTCAAAAACCAAACGTAGACTATTTTATTTATTTTAAATATAAGATACAACTATCATTAGGTGAAGCCCTTACATGTTTGCACGACATGTGGTACAAGTAAAGAGTGGTGAAGCCCTCACATGTTTGCTCAAGTAAGATCACATTCTTTGAGGATCTCCTTTGTAATTTTAAATTAAAATAAAACACCAACATGCTATTGAAATTTCCCAACAAAAACAGACCGTAATGTTCCTTAAAAAGGGGCAACAAAGCCAACTCCACCCATTGTCCATGTTGCTTTCTATACCTAAATACTTCACCTATGAATGGCTATGAACATATGACTTCCAATAAACAAACAACAAACCAAACCCAAATCAAAGTAAAGTATAAAATATGAACTTTGTTTATTTTCTTGCCGACCAAATCTAGATTCCAAACATCTTTCTGCTATTTATTTCATTACAATAAAATGGATTCTTTCTATCCTATAAACTAAAGTTTGTGATGGACAACTAAGAAATCTGAGCTATCTAATTTAATATATACCTTTGAAAGTGCATGAACTCATAAATATAGTTTTGTTGGCATGATGATATGTACCTATAGCTTGCAATAATGGTTTTATGCAATCTGCTGTTTTGTTGAAGTATGTGACTATGTGCTCGTGTGAATAAAGTAATATATATTATTTTATTTTGTTAAAGTATTAAATAATATGTTTTTTGAGTTTTTATTAAAAAATTTAAGTTTAAACATTTTTTCATAAATTTGTGTTTTATTTTAAAATTTTATTTAATAGGTCACCTAAGGTAGTAGACCCAATGGTTTCCGTTTTACGAGAGGGTTGGGATTTCAATCCGAGACCTTCCAAAGTTTCCTCACTTGAAGGAGGTGGAGTGGGGTTATAATGGTAGTTTTTCGAATTTGTACAGTTTTTGTTGCTAATTCTCCTATGTAGGGGTTATAGTGATAACGGTTTTGACCTCTTTTTGAGAGTTTTAAGGTTAAACTCCCACTTAATACTTAATACGAGGGGACCGGGACCTTTCATAAAAACTTGTGTAAACTTATTGAAAAGATAACCAAATGCTTATTTAAAAAAAAAAAATAGTTATAAAGAATTAAAAAAATGTTTAAAAGATTATAAATTATATAAAAAATAATATTAAAGTTTAATTTAATATTATCTCAATCACATGTTTAACCCTATTAAAATGACTTTGTAAACTCATTGATGGTAAGGGTTTTGACTTCTTTTTGGGAGGTTCAAGGTTCAAACCTTGGACCGGATCCCTCATAAAATAATATTCAATTAACTTCATCTTTATCTAATAAACTTATTTATATATAATATAAATTTGAATAAAATTATATTCCATCATTAAAGATTTATAATAGTTATAAAGAATTAAAAAAATATTTAAAAGTTTATAAATTATATAAAAAATAATATTAAAGTTTAATTTAATATTACCTTACCCACATGTTTAACCTTTATTAAAGTGGAACTAAAGACTCTGTAAACTCATTGAAAAAATAATTAAATACTTGTCTAATTAACTTCATCTTTATTTAATAAACTTATTTATATAATATAGATTTGAATAAAATTATATTCAATTAATGAAAATTTATATTAGTTCAAAAAATAAAATAAAAATTATTTAAAAGATTCTAAATTATATAATAAATAATATTAAAGTTTGAACAAACTTAATCATAAAATATATTGGAGACGTTTTTCGCAGGACTGCCCAAACTGTCGAACTCGTTTCGGTCATATCTCACTCATCCGGACTCGGATTGAGCTAAAATTTTGAGGGTAGATGCCTGAAAAACCCTAGAACGTCTCCACCAATTTTCATATCATTTGGAGCAACACAGATCCTAGCGCATCCCTATGTGTGAACGATATATTTGGCAAGCGGCTATACAAGGGTTTCATCTGGGTTGAGTGCAAGTAGCTTTAGAGGTTGGTTTTTAGGGCCTTAGGGCCCTAGCGGCCAATATTTTTGTGGTTTATGCTCAATATTTTAGCAGGAAATTTTGTAAAGGATACAAGATGGGTTAGAAATTTATCTTTCAATAGATCATACTGTGAACTTGAGTGACAACGGCTTCCAATTTGTTGCACAAAAGAAAAGTGAAAACCATACCTTTCCACGATGTCTAAGGCAAGGATTAAAGAGATCACGAAACAAGTTTCAAGCAGTTGATAAAAAAATGGCTCATATCTCAAGTGAATCTGGTGCTAAGGTGCACCCACAAAATAATTCTACTGTGAAAACCCCTGTCAAGGGTAAGAATTTCGAAGACTCAGTCCCAAAATTGAATTTTAGGAATGCCCTTTGTGGTGGACAGCCTCAGCCCAATGCTAATATCAATATTAGGGCTTCCCATAAACCTCTAAGAATGCCTAAGATTGATCTCGGGAAAACGGAGTCAGGATGTCTTAAAGCAGTGATGGAACTCCTATTGTTAAGCTTGATATGGGTAACATTCAGACTAGCATTGAAGATTTAGAAAAAAGAGGACTAATTTGTCGGTTCGTGGGTTTTCGTCCGAGTCTATCTGCTTTCAAAGTATGGGCTGCAAAAAGCTGGAAAACTAAAGGTGAGTTACAAATCTCTATTTATCCAAATGGTTATTTTCTTGTTTTATTTGCTAATAATGAAGATAGAGAGAAAACTTTTCAAGGGGGTCCTTGGTTTTTTGGAAGGGTAGGGCTTTTCATGAAGCCCTGGCATACTAAATTTAAATCCGAAGAAGAGATGCCTTCTATAGCTCCCGTGTGGGTTAGACTCTTTGGCCTCCCTATTGAATTTTGGAATCCTACTATTTTTTCTTCAATTGGAAACTCTTTAAGAACTTTTATGATGACTGTTGATTGTACTCAAAATTTTGAACATATTATTTATGCTCGGATTTGTGTTTTAATGGATTTTGACAAACCCCTACCTAAAAAGATCACATTACAATTTGGGGAAGACTCTTGGGAGCAAGTAGTGGACTATGAGAACATTGTTTTTCATTGTAGAATTTGCCATGAATATGGTCATTTGGCCAGTGCTTGCCCAAATAAAATTCCTGATCAAAAGAAAGAAGATATAAACTCAGCAAGTTTCCAAATACCTAAGAAGAAGAACACTAAAAGAAAACTAGTTATAAAGGATCAATCAAAGTCATCTGCTAATATGTTTGAAATCCTTTCCACAAATGATGTCCCATGTGAGGAAGAGGAAATAATGGAAACTAAAATCTTAAAAACACAATTTAAATATGAAGGGAAGAACTCAGAGACAAACCAACAAATCAAAGGTTTTCAACAAAAAAAAAAGAGAAAATTTACACAAGAAAAACAATATTTCAAATGTCAAAACTTCAAATAATGCAGGTCCCAATATAGACTCCGTTGAACCATCTAGTAAAATTTTTGTTGTGTACGAGCATTCTTCAAGGTTAGAAGCCATCTCAGATTCAATTGGAATAAGTCAAGAAACAGGGAAAAAAAATTGAAGATGGATTCTAATCAAAAAGTAGGTCGTAAGACCAATCAATATCATATGGTAAAAGAAGGTGAAAAGCTTGTAGAGAAAGGTAAGATTAATGCCCTTCCCAACTTTTTTAGCCCTAGTATTAATGAATATCATCACTTGGAATATTAGAGGACTCAAATGGAGTCTTTCAAAACAAAATGAAATTAGAAGAATGATTCAGATAAATCATCCACATCTTGTTTTCCTTCAAGAAACAAAGATGTCAATGGAGTATATGGACTTAATTGCCAGTAAAATTTGGCAAGCTGGAAAAGTGGTTTCCCTCAGTTCCCAAGGGACTTCGGATGGCATTGCTTGTCTTTGGGACCCAAAAGAGGTAGTTATTCACCATATGGTTGGCGGTTGGGGTTTGTTGGCTATAGCTATTCAAAGTAGACATTCCAACCAGATTATGCTCTGCATTATTGTTTATGCTTCGACTTCTTTGGAGGAAAAAGAAGACAGTGGAAGGATATTACTCATATTATCTCTCATTTTCCTAAAGCTTGGATCTTGATCGGAGGAGATTTCAATACCATCCTCTCTCTGGATGAGAAAATGGGGGGAAATAGAAATTTGGACCAAAGCATTGACCTCATGAGCGAATATATTGCAAACCTCCATCTTGTGGATATCCAACCAGATAATGGCCTTATGACTTGGTCTAACAGAAGGCAAGGCATAGCTTGTATAATGGAGAGATTGGATAGGTTTTTGCTCTCTAAAAATTTCTTAATCCATGGTCACATTCCTAAAGTGAAGACTCTTAATAATGTTGTTTCGAATCATTGGCCAGTCATGGTGGAAATGTGGAAAGCCAATGTGAGTTTCTCTCCTTTTCATTTTCAATTAATGTGGCTTAGAGACATGTCCTTAAGACCTCGTGTGCAACAATGGTGCAAGGAAGGTAAACCTAGGCATGGGACTAAGATGTTCTGTTTTGCCAAAATACTGCAATACATTAAATCCAAAAGCAAGACTTGGAACTGGAAAGAGTTTGGGGATGTTCATTAAAAAAAACATGAAGTTATTGCTCATCTTGAAAATTTGAATAAGAATATGCATTTAGATGGCCTCACAGAGAAGAGAAGTGCAGATGAACTTAAACTCACAACTCAGTTAGAGGAATGGGAAAAAAGAGAAGAAATCTTATGGAAGCAATAATCTAGAATTCAATGGCTCAAAGAAGGAGATCAAAACACAAATTTCTTCCACAAATCTCTTCTAACTCGAAGATCTCACAACTTTATTTCTTCCTTAAAATCATATTATGGAGATGTTGTTTATACTTGGGATGACATGAACTCTATTGTTGTTAATTACTTTTCCAATCTTTTTGTTGTTACTCCTCTTGACTCAACTTCTCAACATAATGTTCTTCAAGCAATCCCTTCTCTTACAACTTCTGAGGAGAACTCTATTTTGACTGCTCTTGTTATTATCAATGAGCTTCAACAAGTAGTTTTTAAAATACAAAAAGGGAAAACCCCAGGTCCTGATGGTTTTCCTATTGCTACCAAGAGTTCTAGGATATCCTTCATGTTGATTTATTAGAGATGGTGGAAGAAGCCAGGAAAGCCAAAGAAATTTTGAAGGTTATCAATAAAACTTATATTACTCTTGTTCCAAAAGCTCAAGAGGTTGATCATATCTCAGCTTTTAGACCTATTGCTTTATGTAATGTTCTTCTCAAAATCATTACTAAAATCATGGCGAGAAGGGTTGAAGCCTCTTTTGCATAAGATTATTTCCCCAGAGCAAGGGGGTTATGTGGAAGGACGTCAAATATTAGATGAGATAGTTCTTGCTCAGGAAGCCATCCATTCCATGGATATGCAAAATTCTCCTTCCATGTTCATTCGGATAGACTTATCCAAAGCTTATGACAGAGTGGATTGGCACTTCCTTATCAAAGTTTTGAGGCAATTTGGTTTCTCTAAGGATTGGATGGATTGGATTATGGGATGTATCTCTTCAGTTTCCTACTTAGTTCTTATCAATGGCAGGCCTTCTCGGTCTTTCCCAGCTTCCAGAGGTATTAGGTAAGGTGACCCGCTATCCCCTTATTTATTCATCATTCTTGTTGAATGCTTGGGTAGGACTATAACCAAAAATAGGGAAAACAAAACCCTTGAGGGAGTTACCATTGCTCATGGAGCTAGACCTATCTCTCATATTCAATTTGTGGATGACTACTCTTTTAGGTAAAGCTACAGTTAAGGAAACTTCTAATATTAAGCAAATTATTAGTTGTTTTTCTAAGGCGACTGGGCAATTGATCAATGAAGACAAATCTAAAGTTATTTTCTTTCACTACTCTGCTAGACAAGAATCCATGGTCTTGGATAAATTAAGATATAATAAGACCTCTCTTCCGATCACTTATTTAGGTATTCCCATAAATATTCAAAGGTAGAAAAATAAAAATTGGAATTGGTTGTTGGACAAAGTCAAGAAGAAAATTGGAAAGTGGACCAGCAAGTGGCTTTCTTCTGGGGGTAGAGTCACCTTGGTAAAATCAGTCCTTCAAGATATTCCTATTTATATTTCTTCCGTTTTGAATATCCCAAAGGCTGTTCTTCGAGAATTGGATCAAATCAGTTCCTTTGGAGTGGTACTAAGGAGAAACGAAAATGGGCCTTGGTGAAATGGGATACTTTATGTATTCCTAAGAGTGAAGGGGGGTTAGGATTTCGGTCTTCAATTAATAACAACAAAGCTTTAGCTACTAAATTATATTGGAGGATGTTGCATAACCCCAATGCTCTTTGGGCCAATAATCTCCGTGCTAAATATACCGAGAATAAAAGTCCCGAAGACCTTGTTCGCTATCAACTTCCTACAAAAGGTTCTCCCATTTTAGCAGTTCTTAAGACTGGTGAGGATTTGATAAAGAAAAAATTATTTTGGATCATTCATAATGGTCAACATGCAAATTTTTGGACAGATTCTTGGGATGGTCACAAGCCTTTGATAACTTAGTTTCTCGATTGAAGGCCTTGGATGGAGGAGCTTCACCGAGCTAATTGGATAAAGGTGGCTAATTACTGTCGGTACCATACTGGTAATTCAAAGGTTGGTAGATATTGGATCCCTATTGAGGATTGGCCTATTCAAATCCTAGAAAGGCGAAGACAAGATATCCAAGGCATCCTTCATATGAGATCCCTCTCTTGGTCCAATGAAAAATATTGTTTTGGATGGAACAACACTACTAAGGGTGAGTATTCAGTTGCTCAAGGTTATTTGACCTTATGCCATAATAATCCCAACCATTCTTCTGACATCTTTTCTCGATTGTGGGCTCAAAAGTTATGGCCTAAGGTGAGGTTCTTTAATTGGCTTTTATTGCATCGTAGGGTGCTTACTGGTGAGCAACTTATGAAGTGTGGTTTTCATGGCCCTTTTAGATGTGAAATGTGTGAAGAGAATGTAGAAAATATCAACCATATTTTTATTAAGTGTACTTTAGCCTTTGAGCTATGGAGGAGAATGGCCACTTTACTTGGCTTACAGTGGTCCAATTTTTTTACTTTTGAACAACTTTGGAGGGATTGGCCTAATCAAGAGGGTGTTGATCATTTTATTAGGCAGTTAGATTGGATGGGTTCTACCATTCTTCTTTGGAATATTTGGAATGAAAGGAACAACTGAATTTTTAATCAAGATAGGAAGGATATTCACTATATTTGGCAAAAGACCATAGCCAACTTAGTTGAATCATTCCATCAACTCCTTAATCACCCCCAAAACTCCCACCAAAGATGGGATCAAGTGATGCAAAGATTGAAGATTAAACCTTATAAGGGCAACCAACTTAAAGGGAATGTGAGTATTAGTAATATGGATAGGACTAGAAATTGGCAACCTCCTCCTAAGGATTTTGGAAAAGTCAATACTGATGGAGCCTCTAGAGGGAACCCTGGAAAAGCCAGTGTGGGAGGAATTGGTAGACTTTCGGATGACTCCCTGGGTTTTACTTTTGCCTGAGAATTTGGGTATTCTTTCCAATAACCTTGTTGAGGGGTATGGTATCCTCGGAGGTCTTCGGGATGCTACTAAGGTTGGATGGGAAAAGGTGTTAGTTGAGTCTGACTCTCAACTTATGATTAATCTCTTGAAGACTCCTTCTAAGAATCATAAGGTGGATTGGAGAATAAAAAGAATTATTGAGAAGATTCAGCTAATCCAAATGGGATTTTTGAAAGTTGATTACAATCATGTGGTTAGAGATCAAAACAAGAGTGCTGATGCTTTAGCTAATTGGTTTTTTTTTTTAATGTTTTTTGTTATTGTTCTTGTGTTTTGTTCGTTCTTGTTCTTGGGTTTCTCTTTGGTTGTGTTATTTCGTGTTTTTTATGTGTGAGTGTTTTCTATGTATTTTGTTTTTGTTTATTGTCTATTGTTGGTTGTTTTTAATTTTTTTAATTTTTTAGGTTTTGGTTGTGTTTATTTTTCATGTTTTTTTTGGGTTGTCTTTGTAGTGTTCTATTGTTTTTGTCTTGTTTGTGTTTTGTTATGTGGTTCTTGTGTTTTTATATGTGGTTTGTGTTGTGGTTTCTTTTATCTTATTGTGTGTGTTTGGTTGTGCTTTTGTTTTTGACACACTCAAGGAGCATGTTTTTTATTTTATTTTATTATTTTTGTTGTTATTTACTTATTTTTAAATTGGTTTTGTGTTTGTTTGCTCCTTGAGTATGTCAAAGGTGGTAGGCCAGGTCCGAGTCCTGAGCGGTTTTTGCGGAATGGATACCCCTGCCTCCTTGGGTCTTACCCGAAAGTGGCATCCCTTTTGGGATGTTTTCCACAAATAAAATAAAAATAAAAAATATTGAAGTTTAATTTAATATTACCTCAACCACAAAAGATTATAAATAATATAATAAATAATATTAAAGTTTTATTTAATATTACCTCAACCACATGTTCAACCCCTATTAAAGTGGTGCTTGTCAATTTCTTTATTATATATTTTAAATATTAATAAGGTTAATCTAAATTTTTAATTAATTTAATTTGTTATTATTTAATTAAATTTTAAATTGTTTGATATAAAAATATGTAATTTATCTTAATCAAAGAAAGAAGCTAGAATTTTTTTAAAGTTTCAAATAGTTAATACATTTATTATTTGTTGACCTGAAAACTATTTTCAATATTTAATATATTTTTACAATGGATTATATGGGATTGAAACGGGTTCCACTTGTATGACAACATATATTGGTATTACAATAAAGCTTGGATATTATCCATATATAGTTTTTGTTTGAATTAACAAGATGGGTGCTTGGATATTATCCATGTATCGTTTGAATTGGCAAGATTCGAACCTAGGTCTCCTCCTTTAATGTTGAGGAATTTAACCGGGTGAACTACCCTTTGATATATTGCATTTAATAGTTAACATATTTTATAAAATTTATTTGTATGTTAAGTAGAAACTATATTCACTGTTGTCATTAGTGGAAGTTTTTTTTTTTTTGAATTTAACAAAAAAAAAAACTCTTACGGAGTGGGGTTGCTTTGGTCTGAGAAACCACGACCAAGAGGTTCTACATCGTTAAAATCACCCGAGAGTTGCGATTGACCTTTATTGCACTAACATTATCAACTGAAAGTATTTTTAATGTAATATAATTACTTGAATAAAATTTGGTTTCCCTCACTCGAGTAAATACTTGTCAAGATGGGTAAGTGGAAAAAACCTTTTATATTAAATAAATAAATAAATTTTAAAGTCATTTTTTTAATGGGTTATATGGGATTGAAACAAGCCCCACCTGTATTACATCATCACCACATAGTGGTATTACAACAAAGCTTGGATATTATCCATGTATCATTTGGTAAGATTTGAACCTAGATCATCTTCTTGAAATGTTGAGGAATCTAACCGATTGTGGTATACGAAGTATTTACTCAAAAAAAAATATACGTTATATGTGATTTTATTGGGTTATTATTATTGAAATATTAAAATATTATATTTGTTGTTAGGTCAATTAAACCTTAAGTTTAGTTGCAAGCTTACTAGAGTGGTAAGGGCTTTGGCTTCTCTTTGAGAGGTTCAATGTTCAAACCCCACAAAGTATGAGGGGACTAGGACCCCTCATAAAAATCCTGTGTAAACTTGTTAAAAAAATGTCATTAAAAAATTAAATGGTATTAGTTCAACCGTTAGATTCTCAATACTTAAAAAGAGACTAAGGTTCAAATCTTGTCAACC
Source organism: Wollemia nobilis (assembly GCA_028583015.1). Lineage (NCBI taxonomy): Eukaryota > Viridiplantae > Streptophyta > Pinopsida > Araucariales > Araucariaceae > Wollemia > Wollemia nobilis. Next base: position 775,301 of record JAQPPZ010000228.1, on the reverse strand, counting down.
GATACATGGATAATATCTAAGCTTTGATGTAATACCACTTTGTGGTGATGATGTAATACGATGGGACCCGTTTCAATCCCATATAGCCAATTGAAAAAAATAACTTAAGTTTGTTAAGAGATATATTCACGTAATTGTGGGCACATAACCTTTGGCCCAAAGTGAGATTTTTCATTTGGCGTATATCTTATAGAAAGGTGATAAGAGAACAATTGATGAAAAGAGGGATACATAGACCTTTCAAATGTGAGATGTGTTGGGAGAATGAGAAAATGATCTCTTATCTCTTTATAGAATGCTCCATCACAATTAAGTTGTGGACACATATGGCAGCTATGCTAGGCATCCATTAGTATGGGATATCATCTATAAAATAACTTTGGAGGGAATGGTTTAAACGAGAGGAAATGGACCAATCCATTCAATAATTTTTTTGGGTGGGGACGACTCCTCTTATGTGGAATTTGTGGAAGGAGAGAAATAATTGTTTGGTAAAGGATCATAGCCAATATAATGGAGTCAATTTAAAACCTGTTCAAAGGGTCCCAAAATCCTAAGCAAAAGTAGCTTCAATAATATCTAGATTACAAGTGCCTCCAACGATGGTAATATAAAAAAGGATAACCCCAAATCTTACACAAGTAATCTAAACTAGGAATTGGAAACCTCCTCTAGAGGGATTGGATGGAACCTTAAAGGAAAATCTAGGAAGAGTGAGTATGGGGGAATAGGTTACCTTTTGAATGGTGCCCTTACTTTTGTCTTCTCAAAAAACCTAGGTATTTTATACAATAACCTGGCAAAGGGATATGTCATATTAAGGGGATTACAAGAGGCTCTGAATGTGGAATGGAGGAAAACACAAGGTAGAATTAGACTCTCAAATTATGATTAACCACTTAAAATGACCAATCAAGCAAAAGAACACGAATTGGAGAATACAAAGAATCATTGAGCAAATATAGACGACCTAACAATGCTTTGAGATAGTGGAATTCATACACATCTTTAGAGATCAGAATACGGTAGAAGATACCTTGGCTAATTGGGCTCTTGATCGAAGAGACTTGTTATGGATATCCTTCTAGGTGGTGGACTTATCAAACTAAGCAAGCTATTTTTTCCATTCTTACCATTGATGATAGTACTATTTGTTGTATCTAGATTTATATACCCTTGCTTTACATGGTTACTCTTATGCATAGATAGTTGTAGTAGATTATATGCGTGGAAGCATAGTCTCACATCCTTTATTAAAACTTGACTTAAAAGTCTTCAAACTTGAAAATGCAAGAGATGTAATCCGATTTTCAAATAAATTATTTTATTAATTATTTTTACCTTAAAAAACATATCGAGCATGCCTTTTTATCATAACCATTTTTCAAATTTTCCTATCAAATATATTCTTCAACTTTTTTGAAATGCTATGCTTCCATAATCAACTTCTTAATTGTTATGATAATTGATGGAATATTTTGCAAAAGCTTATCTTGGCTAGTATTGGATAAAATATTTTAGAAATAATTAGTTACTTTTTTCCTTATATCTTCTTCTTCCTCAACATTTCTTTTATTTGGAGTTAAAATATTTTTGATATGATAAAAATAAAATTTTGTTTTTATTGTAGCATGACTTTTTTCGTATTTCTATCTTCTTCCTCAAGTCATTTCTCCCTAGATGTTTGGAACCAATATGACTCATTTTTAATACATTACGATAGTTGAAGAGTAATTGTTTTTATTTCATACAAGTACTATCTCTTGTAAATTTTTGAGCTTGGAATCAATATATTTATTTTCTTTAAAAATGTTACCAAAAGATTTGGCATTCCAAATTTTTATTTGCACTTTTAAATATTTCATCTTTTAAACAAACTTGTATATATATGATCCTTCAAAAAATGCTTCATCTCACCATAACATAACCATATAGAAGAAATCAAGGTCTTACAGCCACATAGACTAGAAGCAAACTGACCTTAGATGACCATTATTGGGTAAATCACAAATCAAGAGAATGGGTTTGTGATATTATCTTGCTCATAATAAAAGATCTAAAGAGATTGTATACTTTGTTTATAAACATTTGCTGGATAACAAGAATATTTCTAATATTTTTGCTATATGAGTTTACCCAATGCATAGGATTAAGACCCCAAAGACCATTTGAATTGACAAATGAAACAAAATATTGCATTGATTTAGACCATCATGGAGTAGCACCATTCTTTTCCAAAGGAGATAGAACAATGTTGGAATCACCCCAAGAATCCATAGATCATAATGAATCATCATTGTGTTTGACAAAAAAAAGCTAATGCCTTTCCAACATCTTTCACAAGGAGTGACTATAGTTGGAGCAAGATCATGCAAAATAGTCCATCAACCAAATTACTTTTAACAATTTTCCATCCCATTTGCATTTGTCCTATATTGTTGCAATATTGCCTGAAGCTCCTATAGAAGAAAATGCTAGAGAATAACCCATCTTCCAAATCTTTTAAAAATCATCCTTACATTCCTCACTATTTATTTTTGTTTCTTGTATCAAAATAAAATCAAGACTATAACTACCTATTAATTCCTTAATAACTCTTTTTTAGGGGTCTTATTCTTACCCCCAATATTCCATGATATCATTTGCATCATCACTTTCTATTTTTATTAGTGGGCTTAGCCCCACTTCTTGTTAACATGTGATATTTTTATTTGGCTTCCCAAATTGGTATCCCTTTGTGTTTATTTATTTCTTTGTTTATGTGATGACCTTCCTTTCCTTTTTCTATTCTCACCAACATTCTCATCTTCATTAATCTCTTTTATTTTCCCAAATTGTTCATAATGAGGCTTATCTATATATATTTATGTTACCCTAAAAAATCTAAAATGCAGGGTAGCCTCATTAACACTTTCTTCTGTATGTTGTCATGAAAACCCTAAAGTGCACGAATGATCCTCCATAGCCATTACAATATGATGCTACCATGGAAACCCTAACTTTCCTTGGATATCCTCTATAAGTTTTTCTTTATTATTTTGCTCTTGAAACCCTAAAGTGCAATAAATACAACTTGTACTTCTTTCATTTTTATTGCAAGGAGAATATTTCATTCTACTTGAAGAAAATGAAGAGGATTTACCTAGACTAGCCTTGACCTCCACCTCATTCGCTTGGAAATTCACCTCCCCATCTTCACCTTCAACTCTTTCTATATTTGAACTTATGCATTGTATTTCATCATCCCTTATGTCATGTTTTTCTTCTAATGGTTGATTCAAGTGAACTATAATGGCCTTTGCCATTTGATGATGGAGAGGGGTTTTACTTACCACTTTCTTTAGAGTGGAAAATCCTTGATTTGATCCAACTTCTCCTATGATATGATCTCCTTGTTCCATATTGAAGTTTGGTTCATGTCCAAAAATTTCTCTCTCTTTCTCCATCATTTTCACTTTTCAATCTCTTCCCACGTGTCTAGTTTGATGATACTTGCAACATCGAAATACAATGTTTTTTATAATCCACTTGTTGATCTCATTCTCTTTGATTCTTATTTAATCATAATAGAATGAGGTTAAGGTTTCGAAATATCTATGGCAACACATATTTGAGTGTATATAACATGTCTTCTTTCTTTAGTAGTTGTTTTCTCTTGGATGAACTTACTTATAGTATTGCCGATATTCTCCAAGAAGACCTCCTTATTGATGAGTTGATAAGGAAGTTCAAAAAACCTAATCCACACCAAAATCCTTTTAATAGTCTCTATCTCCATAGAAAATTCTCACTCCATAGTTTTAAATACAGTGCATCTTTATCCCTAAACTAAGGGCCTCCATCCATTATTTTATTCCTTATTTATGAACTGAAGAAGATAATGAAAAAAAATTCTTTCAAAAGAAAAGTCGAGTAATTTGAATCAATCCCCACTTTCACTTGATCCAATTTTGGATCTTAAAAAAATCTGACTAGTATCCATGGAACTTATATATTAACCCTTTAGTTTTAAGAACCATTATATCATTCTTGATCATCTCATCCTTGATAAGCACTTTTGGTGTAACATCTACTACCTGAATCAGATTGGCCAAAGATTTGCTCTTCCTCTTATCGCTAATTAGAGCATCTAGACTTCCAACTAGGACATTCTTAGTTTCAACTAGGACATCCTTACTTATAGTATAACTTTCTTATCATATTACCGAGATTTTTTTTAGGTGAATCCTTTTAGTTTTTGAGTTTCTCCTAAGATACAGAACAAGAAGAAGTGATGCTTGTTCCTTGATTGCACTTTGCTTCCTACTTCTTACTCACACTTCTTACTTACTCTGACTAACACTTACTCCCAACTCACACTCACTTATTATAATATATTATATTTAATATCATAATTTTTAGTTTTACATTAAAATATATTTATGAAAAATCATATATTATATAATAAAATAATTCTTAAAAATTATGTAGTTGTAGTAGCTTTGGTGGTTGTCTGGATTTGTTCCAATTTAGAAGGACCATGATTCCACACCTATTAACATCTAATGAAATGTTAAAGGAAACTATATGCTTTAAAAATATTTTTTAAAATAATAATAATATATATTTTTTAAAACAATTTATATTAAAATTACAAAATAAAATATTAGTTCATTTCAAAAGTATACATATGGGGAGGATGACCTCCATTTTATCTTAGCTGTGAATCTTAAAAAACAAATATATATGTTTATGTATCTATCAGACCATCAAATTGATGTCCTTGGATTTTCATTAAAGGAATCCAAGTTCCAAAGAAGCTAGGTATGAACGACCTCCTTTATGTTTTTTCAATAAATTTACATAGGTTTTTACCAGGGTCCTGGTCCCCTCGTATTAAGTGGGATTTGAACCTTGGATCATTCAAAGAGAGGCCAAAGTTCTTACCATTTAATAAGCTTGCATCTTCAATAAGTTTACACATGTTTTTCATGATCCTTTCATATTAAGTGGAGTTTGAACCTTAGACAAGAAGCCAACACGACCTTTTTATGTTATTTTACTTTAATTTTATATTATAAAATTATTGCACTATCATATATCAAATAAAATAAGCTCAACATATTAAATTTAAAAAAAGAAAGATTCAAATCATCAAAAATATATTTAATTTTAAAATTATTAAATTCAAATCTTATAAAAAATAAAGATAATTGATAAATTCTTATAAAAATATACAAAACTTTCCAATCTTATATCCGCGACAAATATAAAGAAACACTTGGGAACGAGTTTATTACAGATTTATTTGAAGATAGTAAAATAAAAAAAGTTGGAGAATTGCTAACACAAATCAGCAGGAGAGGAACAACTTCTCAAAGATATTAAAGATCATATGATATGATTTGAGTAATTGTACTTCCATATTTGAGGTCCCATAGACCATATTTGGGTCTCGCGGACGTAATTAAAATCTTTCATTTCATATATAATCAAGTTGAAAAAAATATTTTATTATGACCATAGTCTTACTTCTTTACAAGTGGCTCTGGTATTGTCTCTGCCAAAGAAAAAATCCTTGCTCTTATTTTCAGTTTTTTTTTTTTTAAGCGAAAAACCCCGTGCGGAGCCGCTTTGGTCTGAGAGACCATGAACATAAGGTTCTACACCGTCAAAGTCAGGGAATCACACCCAACCCTGCCCGCATCAACATTATCGATTGGATTTTGGATACCCAATTCAACTTTTTGGTAGGGTGGAGATTTGAACCTGGGACCTCCTTTGGAGGATTGCCTTCTCCTCTCCAACTCACCTACAACACCTGGGTTATTTCCAGTCATATTTTAAAAGAACAATATTTTATCAATTTTAAAAAAATAAAAAAATAATATTATGGTGATACTGTCAAATTCTTTGATGTTAGTTTGGATGGTAACCCCTTTTGCCATTTTTGCATGTAATTGTTTTTTTTTTTTTGCCAGATGTTAGTTTGGATCGAACTTAAAACATTGCCTGATGCGAATTGAATTTTATAAAAAATCAAACCAAGACAGTTTAAAAAATAAATATTAGCAAGAATTCGATACTTACCAACAAACTTAGTACTTACTAAGATTCAACCTTTACCAAGCACTTATGCTGTCCAATGCAACCCATCATATAATAATTAATACATTTAATGTTATATTACATATGTACTGACTGTTGATTGATGGGAATAGGTTATATAAATAATATACCATCAGTTGACGTAACGCAAAGCAGGATTCTCCGCTTTTTGCTTTTTATTTTTATTTTTATTTTAACTTTTTAATTTTTATTTTAATTTTCGTGTCTTTTCAGAAATCGGTGGTAAATATATAAATTCACACATATTTATGCTCCAAAACCTTTCATGTGTGAAGAAGCTTTTCGCTCAAGCTGCTGCACCTGCTTTGTGTTTGCGGTGGGGAATCGAATCGGCGACGTTCCTTCTCTGTGTTGGTGAATTTCATGTAGAAGTCAGCGATTTATTAGCAATCGGAAGTGAATTTTTGTTCTAAAATTTAGGGAACAAGGGAGCGGGTTACGAGCTCCCTCGATTAGCCAAGCTGGTGAGCGATTTTTTCGTTTTCAGACAATTTGTCAAACAGTTGGTGTGCATCCATGCTCGGAGGCATTTAGCGGGCCTGCGGTTTTGATGGGTTCTGCGGGAAATCCAGGATATGATATGCAAAGTTTTTTCAAGGCAGGAAACCCGGCCAATTCAGCTCCGCACGTTCAAATTCAGCACCCCTTACACCCCACGCTTAACCCGAGTGCCAATTTCGTCCCCCAGACCACCTCGGGTTCGAGTCCCTTCCCTCTATTTCCCATGTATCAGAACCACCCGTACATGAATTATTCGCAGGAGCAGTACCAGGGCGCGTCTCAGTTACGGCGCGGCAGCCCGATTCCCAGTCCCCTGCCTCCTTCCTCGGACGGCGCAAGGTTGATGGCCGTGAAGAACTCCAGCGCTTCTCAGAGCAGTTTGGAGCTGCCTCCTCCGGCACTCAGCAGCAACGATCGGACGGGCAGCGGCGTTTCGGGCTTGCAGACTTGTGCGCCCTTTTCATCTTCAGAGCCGTTTGCGCAGGCCTTTGCGCCGACCGCTCCTCCTGAGAATATGGTCCCCATTCAGCGCACTCCCAGCAGGTTGTTGAGCACCAAGCTGCCCAGGGGGAGGCACCTTCACGGGGAACATCTTGTCTATGACGTTGATCTTCGGTTGCCAGGGGAAGCGCAGCCCCAGCTTGAGGTTTCGCCCATAACGGTGTATAGTTCGGACCCTGTTCTCGTGGGGGGTAGGCAAATTGCTGTCAATAGGAACTATATTTGCTACGGCCTGCGTGCAGGGACTATTAGAATTCTTAACATCAACACAGCCCTCAGAGCATTGCTTCGCGGCCACTCCCAGGTATGCTGTTGTTGTTTTGGAGATTTTAAGTCAAGAATCGAACTGAATCGAACTTTTAGCCTTATATTTATGGATATGTATGTGTCCTTAGGCAAAAGCCTGACGGGCCTTGGGAAGGTACCCACTTGTCAAGCAAAGGGCTGGTTTTTCTCGGTTGGTTAATTTTATGGTTTCGTTTTTTAGTGAAATTGAACGAAAAAATAAGGCAAATTTTCAGCATTCTGGGGTGATTTTTGATATCTTTTTGTAAATCGGATGTTTTTAGTAAAAATCTTTAAAAGTTAAGTTTGGAAGTTTCAAAAGGCCAAGAAACATAAGGCGAAGCTTGATATTGTGCTGTCTCAAGTTCTGTAGTGATTCTGAATGAGGGGGGTTTTTATGGGCTACTTCTTGTAAATTGGCTATTTTAGTAAGATTTTGAAAAATTAAAATTGCAAAAAAGCTTGAAAAAAAGGGGCATTAGGCAGGCTTGGTTTGGTACTGTTTGATGTTCTGTAGTTATTTCGATTATGGAAATTAATGGTCTGTTTTTGGTCAATTGGCTAATTTTATCTCTGCAAATTACGAAAGTTTGACCATATATCCATTTTTCGTGGTGATTTTGACTCAAATTAAATTTTATTGGTTGCTTTTCCTTGAATCACTGTCTGATCCTCGTCAAAGTGAATCTCCAAATGATCAATCGCTCCACATTAGGAAAACTGTCCGAAGCCTGCTGGACATAATGCTAATCCATGTTCTACACGGCCAAGCAACCTTTCATTCAATTCACTGTCGTTCACTGTATGTTGTTTATGTAGTACATGACTAACTAGTTCATGGAATTGGTAGTTCCTTGTTTTCTAAGATGCTAGGAGACACTCTCTTGAGAACAAACAAACAAAGATTATCAAATTGGTCTTGTACCAGGTTTTGTGATGATTTTGAATCACAGAAAATTTTTGGGCTGTTTTTATGTGTTCCATGGGACATGGCCTTGTGTGTCTATACCTATGGGACATGGCTTTGTGCCTCTATACCTATGGACATGTGCCTCTTTTTTTGGATTGAAATAGGAAAAGAGGGACTGGTGGAAGATGTTCCCATCATGGACCCTTATCCGTTCATGTCAGAGGTGTGTAGGGGATACCTTTTTCTCCACCATGTGGGTCACTAACACACATTTTAAAATGTCTTCTTCATTTATGTGGGTTCCCTATGGTGCATTTTAAAATATCTTTTTCATTTTGTGTGTATATAATATTATTGTCTTGTATAAAGCTGCATTATCTGGGTAACGACCATAGTTGTTGGCTACCTTATCATAGTGTGGGGATTTGAACCTTGGTGGTCCTTTATGAATACAAAACTTTTGCCATTTCTCAATAATGCCTTGGATGCAATTTTACATTTCTATATTTTTGGATATTTTAGATAACCATCCCCTTTGCCATCCCTTTTTTAGCCAAAATTTGTCGCTGTGTTTAAGCTATGTTTTTTTTGCATCCTAGGATTTCTCTATCCCAAACAAAAGGCTGCTCAGTGGAATGTAGGCGATTTTTGCCAATTGACTAGTTTTAATAGCTTCTTGAAAATTCCAATTTGCAAATGAGGGTGAAAGAGCGGAAGCCAAGCTTTAGGTTGGTGTTGTATCAAGTTTGAATGGTCTGAATCAGGGGAGTACTTTGGGTTATTTGCCAATTGGCTTTTTTGTTTCTGGTAAAATTTAGAGAAATAAATTTGAGCAAATTCGCTAACAAAATAACAGCCAAGCACTTTATATAAAATGCACACGGTTATTAGATAAGATCTGGCAAATTATACAAATAGTGGCAGTAAACTCTATATTTTATCCCAAATAATAGTCAACGTAATTTTATTTTATATGTTTTGAGATGATGATAAAGGCCAACTGTTCTATACTTGTACAATAATTTCAGGAAGAAAGTTAAGAAAATTTGTTGAATAAAGCATCATGACATTGTGCAGATATTGTAAATTAAATGTATAGCGTGGTTCAAAGGATATTAGCAATTTTGTAGGCAATGACAATGCAATTAAATTTAGAATTTATTTGTTTTCAATGTTCCCCCTCCCCTAATCCTATATATCATTGAGGTGCTAATTCAATATGCAACTATTTTGAGATTTGGGCAAGTAGTTGTTTTTTTCCTGTCTTAAATAGTTTAGATAATTTTTTGTGAAACAATGATACTGCTATTCTTTCCAAAAAAAAAAAGTAAACACAGTTGCACTTAGATAACATTTGGGATGCTATTTCAATATGTAACTGTTACTTTTTAATTTGTGATATGGGATGGAAACAGTCGCCACCCTTATTACAATGAACACCTCCCCCCCCCCCCAACACACACACACACACATATATTTATATTTAATGGGTTATATGGATTGAAACGGACCCCACCTGAATTACATCATGACCACAGTGGTATTACAACAACTTGGCTATTATGCATGTATCACTTGGCAAGATTTGAACCTGGGTCTCCTCCTTGAAGAACCACATAGTGTTATTACAACAAACATTAACAATATTATCATGACATCATATATTGCCTAGAAGATTTGAACCTGGATCTCCGCATTTTCAACCACTTGAGATTATGCCATTTGATAATATATATCTATGTTTTGTGTCCTAGTATAGATATTTTTTGTGAAATAATGACATTGTTATTCTTTCCAAAAAGATAAATACAGTTACATTCAGATTTCAGTTTCTATTAGCAGATTGTAGATTATTTCTTGGAGTCTTATGATGGATGATACCAGTGATTGCCACTTCATAAAATCAGAGAAAAGGTTGTATAAGATCCCAAAGTCGTAAAAGAGAGTTTTGTTAGTCAAGATCAAGAGAAACCAATAGGCCATTATTTCAAGGGAAGGGTACTAGGGAGAATTCAAAATTTCAAGTTTAATGAGACTGTGATAATATCAAGTTGAGGGCTTGGATTGCCATGCTGTGTTCTTTTTCTTTTTCTTTTTGTTTGTTTGGACTAAATACTATACAAATTGGTAGAAAATTGAATCTGCAACCTTACACTTCGATGGGTCAACATTTTATTGTTGATGAATGATAAGTAGAAAGTTGCAACGCATCATCACTTCAGATTGTGACTGGATTTTGTCATGATTGTGAGGGTTATGACCAAGAAGTAGCAACACTTAGGAGAATAGATGCCACTTCCATTGGTGGGTTGGAAGAGTTCATTTGAAATATGTAAAGTCGTTGAAGCTTTCCAGTCTTCAGGCCATTTGCAAGCAATACCCTTATTTAGAGGTTGTGGTAGTTTTAGTATAGGATCCTTCACCAAGTCTCTTATAAAAATGAATGTAGAGCCAATTAAGTCCTCTTATGTTTCTATGGTGGGACAACCTAAAGTTAGAATGGCAAGCCTTGTTAATTATTTGATTTATGGTGGGCCTTGTTATTAATTCAATTTATGGGAAGCTTTGCTCTAGTTCAAAAGAGAAGTGGTTCAAGGGACATAAATGTAAGTCCCTAGGATAAATCCACATGATTTAGGACAACGAACAACCAAATGTAGCTAAAGTGATAAAGAATGAATTAATAGAAGTTAATGAGGAAATTGCCAATGACGAAGACCAAGAACAACAGGAGATTTGTCCTTGCTACTATTAAAAGTGTAGTGAAGTTTCACTACAATGGGCAAATCTTGTTTCCAGAGGCAATTTTGACTAGAGCACCTGCTTGAAGCCGAGATGAAGGGGCCCAACACCCCTATTACTTACGATGCAACCGAGGCCAAAAGGCCGTTTAAGATGCAGCCAAGGAGGGGCCACCACCGCCAACTGATCTCGTGCCCAAAGCTTCCCCCATCGCCTGCCATAGCTAAGTCATCGGACCAACGCACGATTAGGCACTAGGCCTTTTCGGTGATAGCTAAGGAGAGCCTTAACGGAAAAAGTGGCCTTAGAGCCCTTTCAGTGATAGCTAACGGGGCATTGCTTTCGCTAAGGTTCTACTTTGTTCAGAATTCGTGATTCACCCTCCCTTTCAATCGAGGGGGACCCATGACCTATCTTTCCTCCAAATTCTTGGGTGACCAAATTGGGGGAAAGATCGGGGCCATTTGGGAAAACCTAGCGGGAAAAAGGCCATAGAAGCTTCCTCTTATTTAGGGGAAGCTTAAAGCCCGAAGACTGCTTGAAGCCTACCAATATGGAAATTTTTAAGTTGTGAGACTTTGATTGTGCTTTGTGGTTTCTTGGCCCCGGCAAGATTCGACCCAAAATGTGTGGCGGGGAAGCAACAAAGGGCACAAGAGGAGAAGGCCTCCCATGGTTTGGGCACCATCTCCCACAAACAGAAGGCGGGTACCTGCATCCTCCACAACAACAATGATATCTTCACCAAGGGAAACTGCCAAGACTGTGGATGAACTAGGCTTCGAACATCTGAACCTCGGACCAACTTGAAGCGAATGGACCCGAGGGAAGGCATGATGATCTGGTTCCGGTCCTGACACTCCACAACCGGTCGCAGTTCCCTAGATGACAACTGAAGCATTAAAGCGGCAACAAAGAGGACAACCCAAGAGGAAACACATGCTCAAGACATTAATGATGGACAATCGCGAGAGTCTAATCATGGAGATTTGTTACGGACCTCCAGAGCCTCCAAATCATTCATTTTTGATGTCGACTAGCTCGGGCAAAATTTTGAATTTGAATTTTGTAATCCTGCATGTATTTTGGAGGGAATCACTTCCCACTTCTTATAAATATCTCTCTTTTTCTCATTGTAATCTATCGAAGGTTCTCCATTCTTTTGAACGGGTGCTTTCCTTCATTCTCCTCTGTGTCCTAGCTTGGCCCGAGCCTTGCATGGTCTATCGGGTAGTTTTATAACCTCTTCCCTCTGTATGTATGTAACTTGTAGTTCGTGTTAATAAAGAATTCGTGACTATTTGCTTATATTTGTCCTGGTTCTAGCGTGGATGTTCTGTTTTACTGCATGCTCCCGAAAGGGTCCTGTGTTCCTCGTGCACTGTCGGCCGCTGCCCATGTGTTCATTCAAGCCCATCGAGGCGTCGAGGGAGTCTTATTCCTTTTCTTTGGTGTATCACCACCCCTTAGACTAGGCTAGATGGGTTTACGTTTCCCGCACTTTGCTGCTTTCCTCTACTTTTCCTGCTGCTTTTCGCAAATTTGCTTTATGTCTCTTTTTTCCCTTTTCCCCCTTTGAGTTAGCCTAGGCAAGGAGTAGAGTAGCGTAGTGGGAGTAGAGCCACAAGCGCCAAAGAAAAAATCTAGAAGCAAGGAACCGGCCTTGGGTAAAAAACCTTGGAAGTTGTCTGATGGGAGCCGCATCCCACGCTTCCTTGTACTTCCTAGGACTGGCGCCCCCGCACGAGGCGTAGGGCATTGGATGCACCCGCTCGGCTTTCTTCCTAAAGTTTTAAAGAGGACACTCTTTAGAAAACACTACGGACTCGACTCCCGAATGATGTATCCTAGTGATATGTCTAAGAGAACTCACCCTCTTGACGTTCCCCCTAAAGTTTTAAAGAAGGCGCTCTCTATAAAACACTACGGACTCGACTCCCGAATGATATGTGTCCCAGTGATATGTCTAAGAGGACTCGACTTGATATGTGTTCCCTCGGAATTGGAGGGAGATGTTCCTGCCTTTCGTACGAGAAAAGAAATAGTTATAGATAGAGAGGATCCGGCTGAGCATTCATTAAATCACTTATATAAAGACGAGCCAGCTCTCGGGTGGGTAAGGGGAATCGATGGACAAATCCTCTTAAGTGGTTTACCTCTCTTTCCTGCCGGAAAGCACTGATAGATCCCAGTTTCCTGCACATCCGGGCGGATAAAGAAACCCTATTGATCTCATTCGTCGTTTCTCCGCTCCGGTTTTTCGTCGATTCTGCACTTAACTACTCGCTGCGGGAAGAGAATGAGCCATTGAAGGATGGGTTAGCAAACTCAACCCTAACCCGCGATTTCCCGACCTAATAGGTATAAGTAAATGAGTCGACTCAACAGGAAGCGGCAAAGTCAGGCTCTTAGAATGGATCTCTAAGCAGAGAGAGGCCCTATGAATGAGTAAGCCCCCCGCATCAGGCATCATCCACGGTCGATGAACAATTCATCCACCTCTGTTTGGAGCGAGGGCTTCCGAACCTCATATATAATCGGTCCCGCACATAAGGACCAAGACGTTTTAGAAAGAAAGGGACCGGTTTTTAATAAGTCCACCTCCTTTCCGCCCAAAGAGAAGAGCGAGGGACGAGGAGAGAAGCAGATAAAAGCGGGGAAATATGAAGGGAATCTTTTCAAGAAGTTCGGGGATGTCGCGTTAAAACGATGGATTAGAACGATCAGCAACCTCTATTTTATGGAAGCAAGCGTGAAAAACACGGTATGATATGGTATCGAAGCAAGTGACTAACCCGTTTCTATTATTCCCCAAACCTTATATAATGCTGTTCTCTCTCGGAGATCCAACATCGAACATCTTTTGTATGGCTTCGACACACATAACATTTGGGTTGGGTGAAATCGAATCTCTCTATTTTAAAAGGGGCCGGCATCATTCGGAGATGTCCTCCTAGTAGGACCTAGATCAATCCATTAGGCATTGCCCCCTCTTTAAAATAGAGGTTATTAAACGAATATATACGCCCTTGTTGAAAAAGCACAACCAAAGGGTGATTAAATTAAGGGCTCTCCTCTTAAATCAAACAAGAAGTGAGAGGAGAGTTGAGATATTTATCACGAAATAGTATTTTTTTTTAACCGAGATATTTGTGGAGCTATAAGAGATTTATTACGAGATACTCTTATTTGTTTTTTGCTATTGGTAAATAATAGGGTTTTGAAAGGGGCCCTTCCCTTTTACAACTCCTGGAAATCCAAGAATAACAAATGAATCAATCCAGGCACAAAAAACAACTTATCTTCTTACAAATCAAATTCTGCATTTTCTGAACAATACAACCTTTTGTGACCAAAAGTGCAATGACCAAAACAGTAATAGTAACCCGCCCTACTACTTTTTCTACATCTACCATCTGAAATTTTAGTAGAGTTGAAACAAGTACTATCTTCGGGAGTTTGCACCATCTAGTTATCAAGTTTTTCCATTTCCTTAGCCTCTTGACAACAAAATGCAACTATATCTTGCAGGAAATTATTAAATTTAGTTTGCAGATCATGTGAACAAAATGGAAATAAACTTGTCATTAATCTGCAAACATTGTCCCTCCAGCCGCTTCGGATTCCATAAAGTCCATAAACCCCCAGACGCACCATCAACAGGAACCATTTCCACTTGAGCTGTTTTCCAAATTGAATTCTTCACCTTCCCGAATATTCCAAGATAGAAAATTCATTTTGTCTTAAGTTGAGGAAGTTTTCCTCTTCCCAAAGACAAAATTTTTTGCTTCCCATCAACTACATCCTTATCAACGATTGTGGTTCTCAATTCCTGAAGATTGGGCCTTCCTCGAGAAACTGAAATGCCCAAATCAACCTTCTTAGATTTCCTTCTACTTCCAGCATAAATTTTTTGAATAACCTTTTCCTCCTTTTCCAACTTCGAATCACTAGTAGAAGTTCATTCTCCTCCATCTTCTTCATCCTCCGACCCATTCTGAATAATGTTAATATTTTAGTTTTCCTCATAGCCAATCAATGTCACATTCTGTTGAGGAGTGGTTTCTCCCGAAACCCTCGTTTCTATGCTCTTTTCCTTAAGCGTTTGCTGGAGAGTGTGGCTCTTTCTCAATATTCTCTTCTACATGCAAAGAAGAATTCTTTTTCTTTTCAATCAAAGCCTCAATCACCAGTTCATTAATGCCTCCAAGTTGAGTTTTTAGAACAAACTCTTCCCCTCCAACAATGCCATTCCCATCAAAGGTAGCAAGAACCTCAAAGCTATTTGAAGATGGACCCTTACTACTTTCACCAATTTCTTTTTGCCCCAGAACTTCTCCTTGCTTAGTTTCCTTTTTCCTCCAAACCCTCAAAGGCTGTCCAATTCTATTATTCATAACTTTCTCCTTAGGATTTTCTGGGCATGTTTTCCAAATATGTCCTATCCTTTTGCAAAGGTTACACAAGGGAATGGGAGTTTCATACTGAATCTCTTGTTCCCATTCCTTGTAATCTAAAACTAGCCTAATAGATTTAGGCAGTGGTTCAGCCAGATCCGCCTGTACACAAAAACGGGCCGCTATCATTCTGGTCCGGGATTTAGTAGCTGAATCAAAAGCAATTATTTTTCCAATCGCTTTAGCTATCCCGAGAATAATACTGTCATCCCAAAATTCCATTGGAAGCCTCTGTAGACTCATCGATTAGGGTGCCAATTGAAAGAGTGGTTGTGGCTTGGTTAAAGCCTTGGCTTATTTTTTGTAAAAATAACCCTCTCCTCACAAAAAAGCATGGGCCCCTTAACAAAACATTTGCCATATCCTTCAGATTTGCAAAGTTAATTAACAAAAAATAATTAGGCAAAGCCATCATTGCTTCCTTCCCCAGAAGTTTCCATTTATCTTGAACCCTTATTGTATCTAAATCTGGTCTATTGCCCAAAAATTTCCCGACCAAAGAATTTTTTCCTTTCTGAATCACTTTGTCAGCCAAAATTTTTGGGACCTTAAGAGTAAAACCCTTTTCATCCTAATTTGGAGACAAAACAAATCCCTCTTCTTGCGAATTTTGACCTCTCTCTAAAACTTGTGCCCATGAAGCGTCGCCCTTTGACCTTATTGCTTTTGCCAAATTCGGATCTACTGCTCTTGGATCCAAAGGGTTAAAATCTCTCCTATTTGCATCCTTAGGGGATTCTGCGGCAACAGAACCCTCGCCTATCGCCTTTCCTGCTCCTCCTCCTTTCACTTGGCGTTCTTTAGCTTTGGCAATTTTCCAAGAACAATATTTGACACACTTGTGGTAAGGGTTTGAAGCATTGATACACTCTGGATGAACCCGCTCCTCCTCCTCCATCACTCATACTATACTTCCTTTGTAAATGAGATATTGTTATTACGAGATAGAGATATCTTAATTTTTAAAGATGAGGTGAAGGCCTTGCCCATTTTTAAAATAGAGGTTGAAGGGGCCCTCTCTCTTTGAAAGGGGAAGCAACCCTCACCCCTTTTAAGAAGAAAGAGGAACCCGTGTGTTTTATAGAGAGGGCAAGACCAGCTCCCTTTTAATAGAGAGGAGAACTGGGGTTTTTTGGAGAGCGCTATAAGATATTTAAGATATTTATTACGAGATAGAGATATTTATTACGAACGAGTTATATACGTTATAAGAGATCTATTACGAGATATTTTTTACGAAAGATATCCCCGCGGTTTAAAATAGAGCGAGATTGATATTACGAGATAGAAACATCCTAAACACATTCTATTCTACAAAGACCTATACCGGGAGAGACCTATCCTACACCATTCTATTTTACAAACACCAAAACTACTCATGGATATCTCATGCCCTCTCTATTTTAAAAAAGCCGGGCCCCTCCCCTCTTTTAAAAGCTAAAGCTTGCATTGCAGAGAAGGAAACTACAAGAAGGGAACTGCAAGAACGATACTACCCAAGCAGAACTACTACCAAGCAAAGAAACTACCGGAGGGATACTACACCAAGAGAACTACACCGAGAGAAGACGATCAGACGACATACCCCATATAATAGCCGCCCATTATAGACAGCACTTTGGGTTGGGGTTGGGGCCCCTCATCAATCAACTCTTATAAGACGATTTACTCATCCCATTTGAGATTTCTATCGCAGCAGAAGACAAGATAACTATCAGAGGAGAAGATAACTATCAGAGGAGGACACGATAACTATCAGAGAGGACGTAACTATCGGAGCAGAAGACAAGAACTATTTTAAAGGGGGGAACCATACCTAGTACAAGACCTGAGGACAATTTACCTGCCATATCCACTCAAGAACTGAGGATGATTAAGAATTGAGGGAGAGGGCCTCTTTAAAAGAACAACTAACCGATGTTTTTCCAATGTTAGAGTGGAGGGCCTCGCCCTCTTTAATATAAGGCGATCACTCTCCTCTCGTCCATTTTAAAAGGGTGGGGCTAGTGAGAAAGTCCCACTACTCTAGTAATAAGAAAAACTCACACCTCTCTATTTTAAAAAAGATTGAAGGGGCCCTTTACCTTACCTTATAATAGAGAGGAGAGGAGAGGAGAGGGGCCCTTCACCTTTAAAATAGAGAGGAGAGGGGTTGGGCCCTTTAAAATAGAGAGCTTTCTTGTCTCTATTTTTAAAGGGCTATGAAAAAGGGGAAGGGATGAGATGAACATTGAAATATGGACTTAGTTTAAATCACTTCAATCTCTTCGCTATGACTTGAGGTAGCGGTAGATGCTAAGGCTGCAATCACACGAGGGGTTGCAGCGCCCGAGGAGCATAATGGGATCACTCCTAGCCCCCTAACAGTTCAGGAGGCATGCTTGGTGGGACACAAACTTGATAACATTTGTCCCCTGATCCAGAAGCCAGGCCGTGGTTTTTGGTGAAGGTCACAATCATCAACTTATTGAAGCACTTTGCAAGATTCAGCTGGCGACTCTGCTGCTAAAGAACCCCAAAAAAGAGAAGCCATCATCCCAAGCAAGGTTATGGTCGGAACCTTGGTATGGTCAGTACCTTCACCCACCTAGCAACTTTGCAACAAAAAGAACCTGAAGCAACCGACAAAAGGAGCGCAAAGTGGACACCCCAATAGAAGCCATTGCCTCCAGCGAACCAGCTGAAGTGATGAAATCAAAGCAAAGGTATGGCTGGAAATATTTCGACTTGGAAGTGTCAGAGCCCCTTGATTGTCCCGGTTCCCCCTCAGTCTTGGGATTTGGTTCCTAAAGAGGCTTTGGATTCCTTGTCGGAGTTTATCGGAGAAAGTACCATCATTGCTTTGAAGCACTTGCAACACATGGCTAGACATTGCAATGTGCTCAACGTCACATAGCAAGATATAGCCCTCAGGCTACTGGTGACATCTCTCAAAGGGAAGGCCTGGAGGTGGTATGTCTCCTTGCTCGCGTAGTTGATAAGGAATTGGGAATAGCTGGCCATCTAGTTGATGGATCGTTTCAAGGAAAAGGGACCCCTGTTGTTGGGCATGAGAGATGTTGCTCTAAGAAATGCTTAGGGCTGCTATGGTCGGTCTTAATGTTGAAATGAATTTTTAAACAATAAGGCCTCCATTTCTCTATGGCATGCAATTTAACTAGCTAGCATTTCCTTGTCATAAGTGGATTGCCTTAGATTCTTGCCCGAAAGTTGCTTACTTTCAAAGGTCAATGGGTGACTATCTTGCATTAAAACAACTCCAATACATGTGTCGGAATCATCACAGTCAATGACAAAAGGCTTGCTAAAATCAGAAGTGGCTAAAATTGGAGTGGAACACATAGCTTCTTTGAAGGCGTGGAAGGCCTGGGAAGCGACTTCTATCCAAACAAAAGCATCCTTTTTGGTTAGAGTAGAGAGAGGAGCGACAATCTTGCCATAGTTGCGGACAAATTTTCTATAATAACCTGTGAGTCTTAGAAATTGTTTGAGGGATTTGGGCAAGGACCGATCTTCCATAGCTTTGATCTTGTTAGGATCTACCTTGACTCTTTTGTGAGTTACTATATGTACCAAATATTCTACCTCGTGGACCCCAAAGGCACATTTGGACCTTTTAACAAAGTGTTTTTCCTTTTGTAACAGGTGAAGGACTTTGTCAATATGAACTAGATGGTCCTCCCAAGATTTGTTGTAAATTAAAATGTCATTAAAGAAAACTAGGAAAAACTTACAAATAAAAGGATGAAAGACATGGTTCATGAGACTTTGAAAAGTGGAAGGAGCATTAGTGAGTCCAAAAGGCATGACTAGGAACTCATAATGATCCTCATGTGTACAAAAAGCAGTCTTAGGGATATCCTCTTCTCTAACCCTAATTTGGTGAAAACCAGAATGCAAGTCTAGTTTAGTGAAGTATCTAGAATCATGCAATTCATTCAAAAAATCATCTATAACAGGGATAGGAAACTTATCTTTGATAGTGATCTTGTTGAGAGGATGAAAATTAAGACACACGTGCCACGAGTTATCCTTACGGTATACCAACACCATTAGAGAGAAATATGGATTGATGCTTGGATAGATGATTCCATTCTCTAACATTTCTTGAACCAACTTCTCAATTTTTGACTTTTGGGGCTGGGGGTAGCGATAAGGATACACATTAGGAGGTTGACTTCTTTGAACCAAATGGATGGCGTGATCATGTGTGTGCTTAGGAGGTAGACCCCTTGGCTCACTAAAGACCTCATAGTGTTCCACAATGTTTTGGAGATCCAAAAGAAGAGTTGGAAAAGACAGATCCAAGGATTGAACCTCTATGCAATTGACTTTGGGCAAAGAATTCATACCCACCTTTCTTTAGTATCTTTTGCATGCGATGTGAACTAACCACTTTGGAGGAAGGGGGTTGAATTCCTTGGAGACAAATAACCCTTATATTCTCTGTCCACTTGACATATAAATTTTGCAGATTAATAGTAATATCACCAATCTAAAATAGCCATTGTGCTCCCAAGATGACATCTAAACTTCCTAGGTTCATAGCAAAGAGATTGCCCACTCAAGTATAATCCACCATTTGGATGTTAACTTTGGCCGTTCAACCCACACACTGAGCAAAAACTTCCATTTGCAATGAAGACTTGAAATTTATCTTGATTTGAAGTATTGATATATAAGCCCAAGGATTTTGTTGACTTACTATCGACAAAGTTGTGTGTGCTACTTGAATCAATCAACACATTGACAAGCTGTGGTAGAATAAATCCTTGTACCTTGATAGTGTGGTGAGCTTGGAAACCCAAAAGCGCATGAGTAGAGAGAGCCATGGTATCATCCTTCTGTTCGACTTCATCTACTTTTGTTGGTTCCTGTCTTAGTTTTGCCAATTGCTCATGCTATAATGAATCTTCATCCTCATAAAATGTTGTCTCTCCATATTCCAAGAGAAAGTTACGATGTTCTTCATAGGCTTGATCTTGGGAATGATTTGAACGACATTTGAAGAACAAAAATCCCGTGGAACACTCAAAATTACGGTAAGGACGAGAGTTGAAGTCACGTCTATATGGAGGACCAGAATCTTGGAGCTTTTGTTTTGCTACCATAGCTATATGGTGTGCATCATCAAGAGTGTAAGGATCGTGCATGTCGATTTGTGAATTCTATCCTTAAGGCCATAGCGAAAGGCAAAGACCACCATTGTTGGACTCAATTGATGGTATATGTGAGAAGACTTGTGAACTCGGAGCAATACTCTGCCACTGTTTTTGTTTGCTTTGTTTGCATAAGACGTACCACATATGATGTGGAAGATCCCTTGTTGAATCTTTGGAGAAATCATTCCTTGAAGTCAGGCCACAAAAGAGGGCCACCATGTTGGCGAGCTGCCATAACAACAATTAATAAGCTTGGTTACGCAACTTAGAAGCTATTAATGCGACACGACCTGTTTCAGGAACATGGTATAGACAAGTAAGGATTTTCAGTTTGGCCAACCATCCTTGAGGATTGACTTCTTCAAAGGTGGGCATGTTGATGCAAGGAACTTTAACATCACGAGGCCATTCAAGGAAATTATAAGTGCCTCTTGATGAAGAGTCCAAATTAGAGGCTAAGCCTAGGTCATAAGGGCCAAAAACTAGAGGATTATGCCTAGGTGGTGGTTGTGGAAGAACATTATTATTTGGCGCTTGATGAATGGTCAGAGGTTGTAACTCTTGGAGAAGAGAAGGCATAGTAATGGATATATTTAGAATTTGTGTCGAGGAGTCCAAATTAGAGGCTAGGTCATAAGGGCCAAAAATTGGAAGATTATGAATAGGTGGTGGTTGTGGAAGAACATTAGTATTTGGTGCTTGAAAGTTAGAGGTTGGAGCACGACAGTTTGTTGCGACTCTTGGACAAGAGAAGGCATAGTAATGGTAGAGAGGATTCGTTCAATATTATTCAAGGTTTTGGTTTGATTATTCAAGGTGTTGACAGTGGCAACAACCGTTTGTTCTTTTTGTGTTAGATATTGATGCAGAACAAGGTCAATATCACTAGGGAGAGGAATACAACTTAGAGAGTTAGCGGGGGGAGGGTTAATGGGAGGAGAAGAAGAATAATCTTTTGTGTTGGGTGGGCGCAAAGCCATGTCGTTTAAGGAAGAAAGAAGACACTGATCAAAACTATTGATATTAGAGGGAGTGTTGTGATGCTTATTTGTATTTCTAGGTTGGCACTTCTTTTTGCTCATACACACATCCTATGAATTGACAGTATGATGTAAATGATCATTCACTCGCACCCAACCAATATTAGTAGTAGATTCATTTATATACTGATAACTTGAAGGACGAACACCAAAAGTTATGTCTTCCACAAGGATTTGGTGACACTTGATACTTTGTTTCGTTGTCTTATATATATTATGAATTCTCTTCTTTTCTATCTCTTATTTATTTATTTATTTAAGAAGAAAGGAATGGGGTTATTAATTGATTAATAGAAAGAAAGGAATACGAGAATTATTAATACGTGCAAAGGGAGGGAAAGTGGAGGGATATGGGAATACGTGGAAGGGAAGGGGTTATGGTTTAGGTTATGGGGATGCATGGAGGAAAGAGCACGTAGGGAGGTAGTGGACGCATGGAGGAAAGTGCACACATGGAGGTAGTGGATGTGTGATAGAGAAGAAGGAAGAGGGAAAAAGGGACACGTGGAGGAAAGCGCACACAAGGAGGTAGTGGACGCGTGGGAATAAGGTCGCAAGATTGAAAGAAAAGGCGCAGAGAACCGGGAAAAAAATAGGAAAGTAATTTAAAATACCCTAATCTGTTGCAGTGGAGAGGCTTTCGAAACACTTATTGCCTTTAGAAGTTGTCACACTTATCCCGTGGAACATCGCCTTCAGCTCGCTTTGCTTATAGTACTTAAATAGACGAATTCGCTAGGTTTACTTGGGACTATGATTCTGTGAGTGTCGAAGTGGGAAAGAATATGCTCGAGGTATTCAAACATCGAAAATCAAGGCAAATGTTGTAGGAAGTACTTATCGGAACGTTGAAAGTATTTGCTAGAACACTTGAAGTTTTCTTTGGAAGTATTACATGTCAAACTACAAGGTTTGCAGAAGTAGAATCTGAGCAAAAAACGCTG
Organism: Wollemia nobilis; assembly: GCA_028583015.1. Taxonomy (NCBI): domain Eukaryota; kingdom Viridiplantae; phylum Streptophyta; class Pinopsida; order Araucariales; family Araucariaceae; genus Wollemia; species Wollemia nobilis. Next base: position 752,651 of record JAQPPZ010000228.1, on the reverse strand, counting down.
CCAAAAACAAGCCGCCTTGAGGCCACCCAAATGTAGGAATGCCCCATTGGAATGTTTATAAGGAGGGAGCAATGATTTCGTCGAGCTGGTAGAATGATGACAACATGTGTAGGTAAAATTCAAACTACTTGTAACTTGGCGAAACGAAGCTTGTGAAAATCTAATATGGGGAAAAAAAAGTTTGCCAAATTAAACAACTAGAAACAATCCCACTTTATCAGAATTGAGCTTTGATACCCCTTGTTACGTAACTTGCAGAAATTATAATTATCAGCACACAATAATGCATAATAAATAACAAATCCAATTACCAGAAAATCAATAAGTAAATATCGAATCCCAAATCACACAGCAATGCAAATGCACAACCACTAGGAGAGAGCGAAGTCTCATAGTCACTTAGAGAGGGTAAAGTCTCATAGCCACTTAGAGAGGGCAAAGTCTCTTATGTGCAGAATACACTACTTAAATCCAAATCTGATCGATAATCTCCACTCACACATAATTCTTTCTATTTATATATTAATTAATCCTAATGCTTAAGGGCTGATTAATTAAACCTATAGCCTGAGCTAATAAAAATAATGGTAACCAATATGGCTATATTAGGGTCGTTATACGAGTCCAGTTCTTTCAATTTACAACAAGTTGCTTAACCGTGTATTTGTAATGAATATTCCTCTTTATCTATTCTTGAATGGTGGTGCCCTCATGGACATTTTCAAGACATTTCTTAGAATATGCTCATCTCATACCTTATGAAACCTACTAGCCTTTATGGTTTGGAACTTTTGGCCCCTAGCTTGGGACTTGTGGATTGGGATTGAATTGGGATAGTTCAAACTCTCCTCCTTTGGTGTACAATCAGTCGCAAACTAACAAATCCACATAGAATTATTCCAGCTTAAATTCAAAGCCTAGCTTTTTCAGCATGAAAATGCCTTTGGGCTTATCTTCTACTTGCACAGACCGCCATATGAGAGATGCAATTTCTAGTTGCAAGACTTGCCCTTGGCTCTTTGCTTCTCACATTTGATTGATTCTTAGTGCTCTATTGCATGTCGATGCTACTAATATTTCAATGGGAGGTTGCTTTTTGGGTCTATTGGCTTATCTATTAATTGACTTCCTCTCATCAAGTGTTCATTTGATGCAGCCCCTCGCCTTCTTCTTGGATGGTTTTGTGATTAATCAAGATCTTTGGGAGGACATATATCCACAATATATTTGGGTCATGTGGACCTCTTCCCCCCAACCCTAGTTTAGCCTTCTACGATGAGCACTTCCTCAAGATTGTGGATGGAATCATAGAATGTAGTATTCTTTGAGTGCCCCTGTTCACCAGTTGAGAATCTGCTCTTGTCAACTGCATGTCAAGACTTATCATTACATTCCTAGAAGTATAATATTTTCATTTGTGTTCTCTCTAGGAGATAGAGGATGAGGAACACTTAAAATTAGGTGCCCTATTTACTATGAGATCAGGGTACATACCATTGTGAATATTGTGACTCAAGAGAATTGCTCGTTGTTTTGTTATCTCGAGAATAGATGCGTCTCTCCTTTCCTTTAATAAGGTGATCACTTTCAGGCAAGAACACTTCAGGGCCGGCTCCAAACCAACTTGATTTATTACATATTTCTTTTAGACTATATCAGCTACTAGAGGGGTGATGTGCCTTTCAAGTACAACAACTATTCGTATTGAAAGTGACAGATATGTGAGATGATGTGCTTCTCTAGTAATTGCCAACACGACATCTCATCCTTCCCTCTCTTAGTGCATGCGGCATGACTTTGCTTGACCAAAGCTTGACCAAGACTTTGTGGCTTCTCATGCATCGCCACTTATAAGGTGACCGCTTTCAGGTATAGAACACTTCAGGGGGCTGCTCCAAACCAGCCTGATTGATTACATCCTTCTTTTAGACTACATCAGCTACTAGAGGGGTGATGTGCCCATCAAGAGCAACAACTATTCATATTGAAAGTGATGCATCCGTGAAATGATGTGCTTTTGTACTAATTGCCAACATGAGGTCTCATCCTTCCCACCCTCAGTGCATGTGGCACGACTTTGCTTGACCAAGGCTTGACCAAGACCTTGTGGCTTCTCATGCATCACCACTCACTCTACCTACAAAAAATTGACCTTAGTTGTTGCAAGAGGGTCTAGGGGTATCGCCATTAACCTCGAACTTTTCCTTGGGTCATTTGCTTGATTGCACATTGGAATTATACACACATATACAACATATTCACAAAAACATATAAATATATGCAAATAAAACATAGAAAAAATTAGATTTTTCCCTATTTTCTACATTCAACTATATTTTATACTTTATAAATGTATAAGTTATATTTTAAAAGCCATATTTTTTTTTTTTGTTTGTTTTTATTTTTATTTTTTACAGTTGGTTATATGGGATTGAAAAGGCTCCCACTCGTATAACATCATTATCACATGGTGGTATTACATCAGCTTGGCAATTATGCATGTATCGTTTGGCAAGATTCAAACTTGGGTCTGCTCCTTGGAAGTCAAGTAATTTAGCGGTTTAAGCTCATGCAATTTGATGTTTTGAAATTTTTTTGAATAAATGAAAACCTGCAAATTATAAAATAAAAAACAGGACCGAACTGAACTGGTTCAGTCCAGCTAAAAAGGCCCAAACTGGACTGAACCTGGCCCAGCTTCTGACAAACCTGGTAACTATGATTCTAGGGTTAACCAGTTTTTGGTTACCCTTTAGTTACTATTTGTTAGGTATTCTTGCTAGTAGTTCTCTCTTTCTTAGGGTTATTTTCCAACCTTTTTACCATATATTGTCACATATATGTGCCCCTTAGACACATTGACCTACTTTGGTTAATAACTTATTTGTCGGCATTAATATAATTTCATTTCTTTTGCAGTTCATATTGTTCTATTGATTTCCAAGTTGTTTAGATCATAGCATTTAGACTCTCCCAATCTGCAAGTAATAGCGAGTCTGCAAGCCAGGTGAACCCAACTGGTTCTTTTGACCCTAGCCGAATATTTCTTTGTAAAATCTACTATAGTTTGCTATGGCTATGTTTTTGCTTATTTGTTGAGTGATTGCTGAGTTTTTTCCTGAGCTTTTCCCTGAGCACAAGTCCATATCTATAAAAATATGCTTACCGAGTCCGAATGTTGACACTACTGTTTAGATGTCCTATAAACTTCTGATGTTACCAGTTTTCCAAGAAAAAGAGTATAAAAAATGCCTAATATTTGACTTTGTATTCAACTTTTAAGTTTCTTGAGGTCAGACTCAGGTCTGTTTAAGTTTAATAATTAAATTTCAGACTGGTTACTTAACATTCCTATCTTTGGGCTGTTTTGTTATTTCTCTCTTCCCCTTTTTCTTGCTGTAAAGTGGTTTCAGATCAATATGAGATGAGTAAATGAAAATTACCTTTATTTGTTTCTTTGCATGGTATATGTTTATGCTGGGTTCCCTTATGAAATGTCTCTCTTTTCTGTGTAGATATTTCAGTGTTTATTATACGATTATTATCATATATTTTAAAAGCGGTCTAAAATAAACTAGCCTATATTTTTTCCATGTCTGGATCAGTAGAAAATTGAATGCTTTGTGTTAGTGCTTCTTTTCACATTTTGAGCTTTTTGCATCATGCATGCTGTCATCTAGAGGAAAAGAAACTTGTGACATGCAAATATTCTAAATTCTACAACTTTTTGGGGGTTCTATTGTGGCAGAGGGTGATTGACATGGCCTTCTTTGCTAATGATGTACATCTTCTAGCCAGGTATTAACTCTTAACAACTTTATTAATTTTTTTTTCCAACGTTGTGTGACTGCATTTTGATTTGATTCTTTGGTATGGTTTTATAGTTCAAGTTCAGATGGAAAGATATTCACAAGGAAGATTGAGGAAGGCCTTGCAGATGATAAAAGACAAATAACAGAGAAAATTGTATTGGGCATTCAGATCTTGGGTAACTGGGAGTCTGTCCAGCCTCATGTCTGTTGGCATTCTCAGCAGCAGGTAATTTTCTAGTAATGGTTGGTTTGTATATCAGTAGATGCAAAATTTGTTTGTCATACATCACTGCAGACTTGAGAGCAAACTCTTTAAATTGCTTTTATTATTCATGTTGGGAAATAAGTGTATTCATTGATGCATGCAGGATGTTTTGTTTGTTGGAATCAACAAATATGTGCTTAAAATTGATGTTGCGAAAACAAGGGCTGCTGCACCAGGTGGTGCCTTTTCAGCAGATGACCCACCAAAATTTCATATAGATAGTCTAATTGAAGGTGTTTATTGCATTGGAAAACATGATGATGATGTGACGGATTTGTCAATATGCAACTGGAGCATTGCTTGTTTAGCGACAGCATCTAAGGATGGAATGGTATAAAATGTTATTTTATGTTGATTAATGGTTTTTCTTTTGTGTCTGAGGTTAGTAAGTCATTTTAAGCTTGTCTTCATCACCATCCTGTTGTTATCACATTTAGAGTGTGTCCAAACATGAGGATTTCATGCATAAATCTGATCTCTGATCTTGTCTACTAATTGCTTACCTGGTGTAGTGGTAAACTTTTGAAATGTATTGGGAATGCTGACATGGAGTAGTACTGTCTTAAACATATCATAACAAGAACTTTGGAGTTGTTTATTTCTGCAGTTTAGTTATCTCCAGGTATTTTTGAGTAAAATGTTTCTTGTCTGAGCCATTGCCATTAGGTGATAGAATTTCATACAATGGTGTATCCTCTTACACATGAAGACTTAGTACTAAAACAATGCCTATAATTTTTGTAATCAAAAGTGCACAACAAATTGATGAATAACCAAGTATAATAAATATGAAAAATGACCATAAAATGTATAAAAGTAAATAAATGTTGAAACAATTTTTGATTTTGTAAATATCGGGCATCCTTTATTGAGAATTTGTTTACTTAAGACTTGAGTTTACTATTAGATGATGGAGCTTTCTTCATTCTAACATTTTTTGATAAAAATTACTGGGAAATTAGGCATTGACATTTATGTAGCAGGAACGGAGTTGTTAGGTGAAGCCATGGAATTAAGTGATGACCAATGGTGTGGGTCAAAACTATTAATTCTAAGGGGGGTATTATGATGCGTACCTTGATTTCGAGGTTTGCGTTTATTTCTACTCATAGAGACATCGTCTGGCGGTGAATTACGTTGCAGTCTTTCGTTTACTCGATTCCACTCACAAGGTTCACTCATGCACTTGAGGAATCAATTGGTAACTAATTTGTTCAATTTCCTGGACGCCAAAGTTTATTCTCCTTTATTGAAACTTAAAGTTTATTGAGATTGTAATTCAATTTTGAAAAAAATAATGTTTGAAATTGTAGGAAGGTTGTAGGTGGTAAAAAAAATATGGTTTTCAAAGGTTAGGTTTATTGTTTTCCAACGATCACGACCCAACGGTCACTTTTCCAACGGTAACGATCCCACGGTCAAACGGTTACTTCGGAGAGCGCGGGAGAATCAACCGTCAAGTGTCAGTGTGATGACAATCCATTAGGCGGCCGGAGCGCGCACTGGCCTGCGCGAGCCTGAGCCTAAGGTGAACAACTCGTCACCAAGGACTTGGCACGTTAGCGCCTTTAAATTGTATGGTGGCCTCCGACGGGTCGAATGTGGGACAAAAACCCCCACACGTAAAAATGAATCCCGATGGGCCGAAAAAAAATTGTTCAGCCTCATGGAGTCTGCCAAGTGGTGCGATTTAATTGGAGGTTGTGTTAGGGTTTCAATGCGATTGGTTTGCTTTTAAACCTTTAGGGAAATGTAAATGTTTCTTTGCTGATTGCTGCCTCCCGCGAATGCTTTAATCTTCTGCAATCGATAATCCTTTTTTTTTAGCGAGCGCACTGCAATGGTAATCTTATGACCTGTGAATGAATCTGCAATTTCTTTATTTACTTTTCGCTTGCATGGTGCATTTGATTAATTATTGCGCGATAAGCTTGGGCACTTGCGATATGCATTGGAGATTAAAACGTCTTGTACTCCCTATTATGGTGTCTCCAAACGACTTCCAAAATACGACATAACCAAGTTATTCACTAGTAAACCCAAACGCGGTTGTAATAGTCTTATAATAGTGAATTTTTCCGGTATGAATAATAGTCTTATCACGAGATGATGATGCTCGATTAATCAATTTTATACTTAGCTCTGAAACTGGCGTCGTAAAAGTGATTTAAAAGCTAACGGTCTGTATGCATGAGTTTCTTCGCCGTTAAATCTGTGATACATATGGACATTTATTTAAAGGTCGGTCACCGGGGGGTGGTTACATGTTTATCGGTCGAGTACATGAATCAATAGGTTGAGGGCGATTTCCTGAGAGCTGGTTGGGAAGGTGCTCTCCCGGTTGTGGATGTACTCGATCAGAGCGGTTTCTAGAGCGAGAAATCCCTCTATATTTTTGCTCTTTAATAGCCATAACCCGGCCTCTTTTTAAAAACCTCTTAAAAACCATAAGCTCTCTCTCCTTTGCCCCTCTCTCTAAAACAAAGGAGAGAGAGCGGCTCTTTAAATTAAATTAAAAGAGTTCGCCGGATCGTGAGATGCGCCAGAAACTGCTAGGGACTGAACACCGTCACAATAAACCGCCAGCATTAGGTGTTATGAAGGGAAAATAAATATATCTAGCCTCCTATTGGTTAAAAAATAACCTTAGGAAGGCTTAAGTATCGCTTTATCAATAAATTCTTATCGTCTTCGCGTCCTAATTCGTTCGAGCCTGCGTCTTTGGTGAAATGGCTATCGTGACGAAAATATAATTAATGTTACTGCGGAACCAAGATTTGCCAATAGAGACTTGATTTGTACAAATTTTTTTTTGGTAAATTTCCCAACCGCGAGCTTTTCGCTGATCTGATTGCTGTTGCTGTTGCTGTTGGGCACGACTAGGTGTGCTCAAAAGTATGCCTTAGCCTTGCTTTGCGCTGCGTTTTCTTGCTACGTTCTAGAATTGTTAGCTCTGATACCATTGTGGCGACACAACTTCTTGATAAATAATAATTCAACAATAATCAATAAATTCGAGTATAATTTAATGCGTAGTAGCCACTTAGAGAGGGCAAAGTCTCAGCCACTTAGAGAGGGCGAAGTCTCCTACATAGATACACAAATGAATAAGAATACTTTGATGATCCTAACTAATAAGTCATTCTACCTATTAATAGAAGAAAAGAATCAATGAACCGACATGACTAATCAATGAACCGACATGACTAATTTGGAATCGTTACACCTTTCTCTTGTGATGTTTTATCACGAGGTGAAACTCGTATAGATAGGTCATCAATTTCATGTGCCTAGCATTTTGTAGCCTACTTTGAGAATGTAGGAATTGCAAAGGCCTACGATCAGAATGTACAATGGTTTCCTTATCCATGATGTAGTGGGGCCACTCACGTACAACTTGAACAATGGCGTATAGATCGTTTTGTATGTCGAATAGTGTCGAGTTGTGTCAAAAGGGTTCTCATAATGGTATGCCATTAGAAGCCCATTTTGGATCAAGATGACACCAATGCACGAAGTTTGATGCAGAAGTCTCTAGCTTGAACTTCTAAGTGATGTTTGGCACTAGTGTTGAACAAAGGCATTGCTTCAACTCATCAGATGCTTGCTATTAGTGCGAAGTCCAATGGAACTTCATTCTTCTATGCATGACCTAGTTTAGAGGCCATGAAACATGCGAAAAGCCCAAGCCAAACTTGTGGTAGAAGTTGGAAAGGTTCTTGGGCGTTGGCTATTCTTGGATGATTCATATCTTCTTTGGATCTACATGTATTCCTTGTTGGTCAATGATGTAGCCTAGGTAGAAGGTTTGCATGACGTTGAAGGCACACTGGTCAGGTTGGGTTGAAGCTTGTGTTGGCATAGGGTGTCTAGAACTTGGTGCACATGCTCTTCCCATGCCTTGCTAAACACGAGGATGTCACCCAAGTAGACAATGACAAAGGACCCAACGAACGGTTGCAACACCTCGTTCATTAGGGACATGAAAGTTTATTGGGCATTGGTAAAGCCGAAAGGCATAACCAAAAATTCATATAGGCCTTGGTTTTGATGGCCATGTTCCAAATGCCTATGGGGTTAACTGGTACTTGATGATAACATGATTTGAGGTTAATCATGGTGAAGTATCGAGCCCCTTGGAGCTAGTTCAACAAATCAACCATGTGCGATAGTGGGTACTTGTTCTTCATTGTAATATTGTTTGTGTCTCTATAGTCAATGCATAAGTGCCATATCTCATCCTTCTTTGGCGCTATCACAATGTGACTATTGCATGGTGACGAATTTGGTCTAATTTTCCTTGATCCATCAGCTCCTATATTTGGTGCCAGATCTTATTGTTCTTCCAGATTAATTGGTGATACAAAGGACTTTCGTAGAGCTAATCCTTGGGTCAGGACAATTTGATGCTTCACTTAGCAATGCAGTGGGACTTGTTTGGTATCTTAGAAATCATTAGAATACGGACGGGGCAAGGCGTCTATTTGCTAAGATTGTGAAGAACAATCTATGATGGTGCAACAAGTTCGAATTTCTTGGTGCCATGGTTCTTATGTGAACCGTCATTAAAACAAAACATTTGGGCATGAGAAATGAGTTTCTTAAATTGCTTTGTTGAAACCAATGTTACCTTTTTTCCGGGGTAGGGACTTTGCTATCTTGTATGTTATCCCTCTAAATTACAAATACCATTGTTGTGGACAAGCTTGGTCCATGGCTTGGCAATCAAGAGGTATAGTCTTCACTCTTCCCAATAGGATATCACATATGTCCAATGGTGCCACTTCATAGGTGACTATGTTGCCCATTGGCTTGATGGCATACTCGAGGTGTGTTGGTGCCTCAATACCCCTTCCTAGATGAAGCCAATCGAGAAAACAGGCCTGTGGGTGTGTCGTGGTTTGGAAGCTAAGACGCTTGATTGTGTCTTGCATTATGATGTTCTTCTGGCTCCCAATGCCAATTATGACATGGAGAGGTTTACCCTTAACCTAGCATTGGGTTTGAAAAAGGTGTTATCTTTGTTCCTGAGGGATTTGACATAGAGGCTTTACATGGCTTATGGCATGTGCTTCCTATGCTTTGTTTGATGAGAAGGAACAATCTTTCACCTTTGGTTGAACCATTGTAGAGAAACTTGGACTCGACAAGACCCACTCGGGGCTTGGCAAAAATCTCGAAAAAACTCGACAAAAAAAAACCCCAAAGAAAATACAAATTTTCATTGAAAAATAAGTTTTTTCCATGCATATCACAATTAATTAACATTATACAAATAAAAAATTAACACTGTAAGGGATACTAGCTTAAACTACACATGAAAGTGGCAAGTGATACAAACTTAAATTACACATGAAAGTGACAAAACACACTTCAGTTAAAGAAATTTTAATACGTTCAAAGTTCAAATATTCTTGTATTGCTTATAAATAAAGAAGGTACAAATTACAAAATGTGTCATGACAATGCCTAAATAGGCCCACTATCCATGTCTTGCAATGCCTTTGCCCTTTGCCTTAGCAGAAGCTCTAGTCTCTCTTTGTTGTTGTGCCCGTGCCTCTTCTTGTGCCCATGCCTCTTCTTGTGCCTTGGTTGCTACCTCCTCCGCTAGATTTTCAAAATCATCCATGGAGAAGAGAGGCTCTTGTTGCTGCTCATGCTCTGGCTCTATGATCCATTTAGATGATGGATCAATTTTGTCTAGGTCAATGGCCTCGTAACTTGATCCTGCAATTTTTATATGGTGGAGGTGGAGGTTAGAATGAACAAACACAAGATCAGTCAATTTTGTTGTCTGAGTTTGTTGTGCTTCTTGGAGTGTATGTGCTCAAACATACTCCAATTGTGCTCACAACTTGAAGCGCTACATGGTTTATATAAAAATTTCATGGCGAAGTGTTGTAGATTGGGCGTATATGCACCAAAGCCCTCCCACCATAAACCTAGAAAAAGCCAAAAAAAAAAAATTTAATAATTCACATGTAAAATTGTAAATTGAGATTATTTTTTAATACAAAATCGAAGGACAATAAATAATAATACGATGAGGGCTACCTGGCCTCAAAGTTGACTTTGCTTGAATGCATTGCGAGGATGTAAAAAGCATAGTAGTAAAACTCGGACTTGGGACTCGGCAAAAAAGAAATAATGAAAAAAAAAAAAATACAAAATTTCATTCAAAAAATAAGCTTTTTCATGCATATTACTTATTAGTATCTTCTAACACACTTACTCAACATTCAACATTATACAAATAAGAAATTAACAAGAGAAATACATAAAATTTCAATAAATTTATTTTTAAAAATTAAATTTAAATTGAACATATTAAATTTTTATATAAAAAATTTATTTATTTTTTATTAAAATAATTTTTTTTAGACATCCAATGGTTACCGATTTCTAGTGTTTTACTCCACGGGTTAGGGTTTATAACTTTATAGAGACAACATCTTGTTAGGAAGAACTTCAGATTTTATACCTGCAATGCAGAAATCACAATGACAGAGAACAAAACAGCAACACAAGTAACACAGAGATTTTACGTGGAAACCTGCAATGTGCAGGAAAACCACGGGGCAATGGCAACTTCTTCTTTTTATTGATTTCAGCAAACTTTACATTCACGCGACAACCTTATACATGCAAGGGGTCATTCCCCTTTTATAGATAAGAAGGGAAGACACCGAAAACTGTTCGTTTCCTCTCCCAAAGGAAAACTGTTCTTTCCACTACCAAGGGAAAGCATCCAAAACCTGTTCATCTTCCGCAGGTACACATCTGGCGCATTCTGCTGTCTAGATGTCTAGCAGCCTGCTGCCTAGCTTTTGCTGAACAACTGTGGATAGTGACTTAAACCTCTTAACATTCTTCCACTTGAAGTCAGAATACAGGAATTCTTTTACCAATGTTTTTTGTCCAGTCCCAATCGCCCAATGCTGCCCTTGTTACATTTTCAGCAAGCCCAAAGAAGTTCTGCACCACTCAAACTTGTCTGTCTTGACTGGCTTTGTAAACATATCTGCAGGATTCACTTCAGTATCGATTTTTTGCAACAGGATCCTACTTTCTTCCACCACATTTCTTATAAAGTGGTACTTGACATCAATGTGTTTCTTGCGATCATGGAATGTTGGGTTCTTCACCAGCTGAATAGCACTTTGGCTATCACAATGCAACACAATTTTCTCCTGCATCACCTTGAAGTCACCCAATAGTCACTCTAGCCAAATTGCCTCTTTGCTGGCATGAGTTGCTGCAATATATTTAGTTTCAGTGGCTGATAAAGCCACCACAGACTGCAACTTAGAAGCCCAACTCACAGCGCCACCAGAAAGAGTGAAAGTATATCCTGTAGTGGACTTTCTCCCATCTCTATCTCCACCATAATCAGAATCCACGAAACCTTTAACTTGCAAACTTTCCTATCCATAGTAAATGGCAGCATCTGAAGTGCCTCTTAAATATCTAAATATCCACTTCACCACATTCCAATGCTCCTTACCAAGATTTGCCATGTATTGGCTGACTACTCCCACTACTTGGGCAATATCCAGTCTGGTGCTCACCATGGCATACATGAGGCTTCCTACTGCTGATGAATACGGTACATGAGACATGCTTGTCTTCTCTGCTTCTATTCTAGGACACTGGTTGGAAGACAATTTTAAGTGTGAAAGAAGTGGGGTACTAACTGGTTTTGCATTCTGCATATTGAAGCGCTGCAGAATCTTTTCTATATATGACTTTTGACTTAACCAGATCTTTCTTCCTTTTCTGTCCTTGTGTATCTTCATCCTTAAAATTTGGTTTGCTGCTCTTAAATCCTTCATTTCAAATGTCCTAGCCATCTCAGCCTGAACATCAATGATTTTCTTCATGCTGGGGCCTGCAACCAGCATATCATCAACATATAACAGCAAAATAATAAAACTGCCATCATCAAACCTCTTATAGTATCCACAATGGTCAGCTTCACTTCTACTGAAACTTTAGCTCTTCATGAAGGTGTCAAATTTTCTGTACCACATCCTTGGCGCCTGTTTCAACCAATACAAAGATTTCTTCAGTCTACAAACCAAATGCTCTTTGCCTCTTTCTTCATAGCCCCGAGGCTCCTCCTCGAGATCACCATGCAGGATAGCAGTCTTTAGATCAAGCTGCTCTAGTTTTAAATCCTGTGCTGCTACAAGTGCAAGTAAAACAGTAGTCATCTTCACAACTGGAGAGAAAATTTCATTAAAGTCTATACCTGACTTTTGCACGTAGTCTTTTGCCACCAAGCGAGCTTTATGGCGTTCCAACAACCCATCGCTGTTCTTGTTTACTTTGTAAACCCACTTGTTTCCAACAACCTTTCTTCCAGGTGGGAGATCCACAAGTTCCCACATTTTATTCTTGTGAAGTGCCTCAATTTCCTCCTCCATGAATTTCCTCCACTTTTCTGCATTCTCGAACTTCCTGAAATGAACTAGCTTCACCATCATCAGTTAACAAAGCAAAAGAGGACTGATAATCATGAGAATACCTTTCCGGACACTTTTGTGGACGTGTAGATCTTCTGACCCAATGATTTGTTGATTGTGGCTCTTGGTCTTGTGACCGTTGTGGCTGCTCTACTTGCTGTTCTTCTTGCTATTCTGCATGCTGATCAAAAACTTCAACATGCTGATTTTCATATTCATCTTCATTCATTTCTACTTCAACTGGTACAACATTAGGAGTTTGCTGTACCTCCTTCCTTTGCATGGATTTTTCATCAACAATAACATCCCGACTAATAATTACCTTGTGGGCAGTAGGATCCCACAGTTTATACCCCTTCACTATATCATAGCCGAGAAAAACACATTTGCTTGACTTTGGGTCAAGTTTGGATCTTTTTTCTTTAGGCACATGGGCAAACGCATCAGCCAAAGGCATGCAAATGAGAGTAATCAACTGGCTTACAACACCAAACCTCCTCTGGAATCTGTCCATCCAACGTAGCTGTAGGTGACCTGTTAATAAGATAAACAACTGTATTGAGAGCCTCTGCCCAAAACTTTTTATTCAACATGGATACGCTGAGCATGCTTCTTACACGTTCCATGATTGTGCGATTCATCTGCTCAGCCACATCATTTTGCTGTGGAGTATATGGTACAATATTCTGATGCTTAATTTTTTCCTACGTACAAAATTTATCAAATTCCTTGGAGCAATATTCACCCCCATTATCTGACCTGAGACATAAAATCGTCTTGCCCAAACTCTTCTCTACTCGTGCTTTGAACTCTTTAAATTTCTGCAAAGCTTCCAACTTCTTCTTCAGAAAATAAACCCACACTCCTAGAATAATCATCTATAAAAGTCAGAAAATAGATGGCACCATTTAAGGACTGAGTGGGGACTGGTCCAAATATATCCGAATGTATAAGTTGCAGAAAATCAGAACTCTTACCAGGGCTTGTAGTAAATCGAACCCTCTTTTGTTTACAAAAAATACAGTGCTCACATAAGTCTAAATTACAAGAATTAATCCCAGAAAGCATACCTCTGTTATGCAAAATTTTCAGACCTTTTTCACTCATATGGCCTAGGCATTGATGCCACAACATTACTACATTCCTGAACATAAGTTGCTGCTGCTGCATGGTTTGTCACCGTATCACCGCATAAACAATATAGGGTCCCATAAGATTCTCCTTTTGCTACTACAAAAGTCCCTCTGGTAATTTTGTAGTAGTTGTTACAGAAAGTGACAAAATACCCTAGTTTATCCATCATCTTGATTGAGAGTAAATTCTTACTCAAATCGGGCACATGTCGTACATCACATAACATCCTTTCTCTACCATCGTCCAGCTTGATCCTTATGTCCCCTCTTCCCACAATTTCTAAAGGATGATCATCACCCAAGTAGACCATTCCACCACAGTATGGCTGATATTTGTCAAACCAGTCTCTGTGGGGAGACATGTGGAAAGATGCACCTGAGTCCAAAACCTAGGTATATAAAACAGATCCGTTGTTACTGATACATAAAGCTTCACATGTTGTTGTCTCTCCTGAATCTGCTGTATTGGCCTCATCTGATGGCTGAATTTGCTTTTCACCATTCTTTTCATTTTTTAATTGCCAATAGTCCTTTGAGTGCCCTGGCTTCCCACAATGCCAACACTTTCTTTTTATTGATTTCAACAAACTTTACATTCACGTGACAACCTTATACATGCAAGGGGTCATTCCCCTTTTATAGATAAAAAGGGAAGACACCGAAAACTGTTCGTTTCCTCTCCCAAAGGAAGCCTCCGAAAAACTGATCGTTTCCACTCCCAAGGGAAAGCATCCAAAACCTGTTCGTTGACCGAGTCCAAGAAAAAAAGAGTCCGAGCGGACTCGATGCGGCTAAGTCCACTCGGACTCGGATTTAGTCGAATACTTGGGATTCGGGAAGAGTTGGACAACAGGGGTGAAAAGGATGCCCTCACAATTTTTATAATACAACAGTTCATCCTGTATCTTACTGTAGATTTACTCATCATGCACCATTGGTTAACGCATTGTTGAATGCCCGACATCACCTCATGGTCGGCCTTGAATTTAGGGTTGAGGTAGTACCCTATTGCATGAAGAGGGCTATGGAGCTGAGATGTCCATCATCGGTCAATTATTTTTCAAATACGATTGTATGTGGGGTTGGAATAACTATAAAATGAGGCAATTGCCTGTTTGGATCTATCCATAGCCTCATATACATATCCTATTGGTGATTTTTCTCCATCAACAAGAACCCTCACCAAAGGCTCTGACACCTGAAAAAAAAAAAAAAAGAACAAAAAGAAAATTTACAATACAAAATTCGCAAATGGAAAAATAATTTCAATAAAAAGATAAATAGTAAAATAAAATAAAAAACTTAGTCTTGTACCTTGATGGCCTCATCCATGGCTATCTAGAAGGGCTCCTCAAAGATATAGTCATCGCTTACAAACATCCTCTTCGATGCCCCCTTTGCATCAAAGAGGCTTTGCAATGTCATGATGTTGTAGCGAAGCGTGTAACTCCAGCCTGCACTAATTCCCTCCCACCAGTAAATTGACTCATAAGCTAGAGAACCCATGTATGGTCGTAGATAAATTTATTATTAGATTTGGCCTTTTGTACTATCTCTAGCACCCAAGGTAATTTCCCAATGTCTTTGAGTAGCAAATTGAGACAATGGGTTGCACATGGGGTCCAAAAAAGGGTGGGAAATATCTCTCGCAACATCCTGCCAGCTGCTACATATGCTGTTGCGTTGTCCGTGATGACTTGGACAACATTCTCCTCTCCCACCTCTAACACAACCTCCCTCGGCAACTTTGCAAGCGTATTGACACTCTTAACCTGTTTTGATGCATCCACTAACTTGAGGAATACAATTCCTCCTGTAGAAGCAACCAAAAAATTAATTAATGTTCTGCCCCTCCCATTGGTCCACCCATTGGACATGATAGTGCAACCCCTCTTCCTCCACACCTTACACTGCTCAATTAAGCAAAACTAGAATATCGTCCGTGGATTCACGAAGGAGAGGACACATAAGATCGTCATAAGTTGGTAGCTTTAATCCTGCGCTGCAAACTAAGATGGCATCTACCATTCTCTGCCAGTATGGAGACCTTGCCACATCGAAGGAAAGGTCGAAAATATAGTTACAAAAACCCCAATTTAATCTCAATCCAATCTGATTTTCTCTAATTCAGTAGGGTTGTCGGTTCAAATTGCATTGGAATCCCTATTTTTGGAAAAATTAACAATTTTTGCTGGCTTTTTTTAAAAAAATTGTGATATGCATGAAAAAGCTTTTTTTTTCCAATGAAAATTTGCGTTTTCTTCGGTCCTTTTTTACCGATTTTTGCCTATATTTTTGTTGATTCTCAAATTTTCCCAATTATTTTTCCATGCCAATTCCGGTCCAATTCCTATTTTCTCAGCTATGGTCGGAAAAATACCAAAAACTGGCAATGGTCTCTTCCTCGCTGCCCTGTGCCTCTCCTCATTCCACCCGACCATACCCTCAACAATGGGTTGAGACCTTGGTGTGGAACATTCCACAAAATATGACTCTTTTGTCCCACTCCCTGGGTGTACAACTGATGGACAGGAACTATGGTGGTAAAACTGGCTATAGGTGCTGCTTGTACCATCTATACAAGTTCGAGAAGGGGAGGTTGCCATGGCCTGGTTTGCTCTTCATTTGAGTTCTTTTTTCTTAGAGTAGTCTGAGAGGATGGCATTGCATTCTCTCTGAACGTCAATCAGCACCTTTGGGCATTCCTTGACATCTTTCCCTTTTTGCCTTGCCAAGTGGTATTTGAGGCGGTTTATGCCTCCAAAAATTTGAGCCCCACAAAAATTGCAAAAAACCTCCCCTTTCTTATCCCCTTTGCTTGCATGCTTCCATGCTGGATCTCTTTTCCCTGACATTTCTTGCGGCTGCACAATGCACATGTAAACAACAAACAGTTACTTAGAAATTAAAAAAAAAAATTACCCTGGGCTTAAATCCCAGTTTAAACATTGACAGCCGAAAAGAGTTTCCCTAGTTTAAATGCAACAGTTGGGTGGCTTTTGCAATTAGTTTGAATTTTAAGAAAAGATAAAAAAAACCTGCAACTTAAAAAGAGAGAAAAAAAATGACAGCTGAAAGAGTTTTTCTAGGTCAAATGCAACAGTTTGGTGGCTGTTGCAATTGGTTTGGATCTTTAAACAAAGAAAAAAATATGCTTGAAACTGAAAAAGAGGAAGAAAAATGACAGTTGAGAAGAGTTTTTCTTACCTCAGATGAATCAGTTGGTGGCTGTTTCTGGCTGTTAGATTCCTTCAAACTGCAAAAAATCTTGTTTAGGATGCATTTTTGTATTTTCTTTGGTCTGGTAACAAGGAGGCACTGCTCTCTCTCCAATTTGCAACAGAAAAAAATGAGGGAAAATGGAAAAAAAAAAAGGTTTTTATTATGTTCCCTGAACCAACGCCAGTCCAGTTTTTGCTCGGGGCTCAGTGAGTTTTTCGAAATTAAAAAACTCGTGAGTCTCAAGTACTTGGCGAGTTTTTAGAAAACTTGGCCGAGTTTGGAAAACTTGCGAGTTCGGGCCTGAGTGATTTGGCAATGCCGACTTGGACCTGGACTCAGTGAGCTTTTCAAAATCATCATTGAGTTTTGCTACTATGGGCTGAACCACCAACATCTTTTCTTGCACTCAACACTGCATAACTATGAGTGTTATGGTGGTTGCGCCATTTGCTTCCTGACTTATATTTTCCCTTCTCCTATGCTGTTGGAGGTTTTTTTTGGCTTGGATGGCATTGTGTTTCCCTTGGGCATTGGTGTTGTAGGGGTACAGGCCAATGGTGGCTTTGGTTTTGACACTGACATTCTATATGGGGCTGATGCCAGGCCCTTTTGTTTATCTCGTGATCTCTCTTCTAGCTTAGACGCAAAGTGGAATGCTTGTGCTAAGGAGTCCATTGAAAGGAACTCCATCTCTAATCTAAGCTGATATTGCAAGCCAGTGATTTACTTCAGAACCTGATGCTTCTCATTGTTGTCGATTCACAAATGATTGAGAAGTTCATTGAACTCTTCAATGTTCACAAATTGGTCTTTGTGTTGGCACAGTTGTTGAAATCACATGTATTCATCTTCGTAGTTGTGCAAGGGGTAGAACTTCTCATGAACCAACTTGCCAAAGGCTGTCCATGGGGTGATAGGGTCTCCTTCATCCATGAGTCTGCTGCTAGTGGTTTCCCACCAATAGGCAACTGATTTTGGCATCTTTAAGACTACGAAAGCAATCTTGTCTGAGTCAAGGAATTGATTGGTGGCATAGTAGGCCTCAAGTTGTTGAAGCCAAGTATTCAACTCTTCGACATGGATCTGACCTGGGAAGACTAAAATATCGATATTGGTATGCACCTGTATGAGAGGGCATCTAGTGATGAAGTTTATTGGAAGGCTTTGTTCTATGTAAGGATGACTGTAAAAAGATTAGTAATTGTAAGAAATCAAAGAGCATAATAGCTTCTATACCACTTAATCTACACCATGGGTCCCAAAGATGTGGTGGCATAGAGGACATCTTCTAGAACGAGCTTGTGACGCTTGAAAGCTATGCTTCGAAGTTGCGCAACAATGAAGAAGAAATGCATCTCATGCAAGGTAAGCAAACTCATTCAATGATAGTGATGCTAATGTAGAAATATACTACAAAATACAAGGCCCATGTATTAAATAAAGCAACATGACAAATGTTTAATACAAGAAATGCTGGCGCTATAGGGTGTAGGGAATTTTTTTCCAATGCACTAAAATAAGTAGCATAACAAATGCTTAGGTAGGAACAAGCTTTGTCTATAGGTGAAGGAAACAAGAGGAGAGCGAGGAGAAAGGAAAGAACAAAATAAGCATAGAAGAAGTTCTTATGCTATGCTTTATACAATATGTACAATAATTACAAAGTAGTTGGAAGATGAAATGCTTTAGCTTCCAACTAATCAAGAAGTAGCTGGGCAATTGCTTGTTTTGCTTCACCTATGTGATCCCTATCTGTGGAATGATAGGTAGCTGAATTGGTCCTACGTAGAGATGTGTTTGGCACTTGGTGTTGTAAGATCCTCTGTGCAATATGATGTTAGATGACGACACATGGGGTTGGCGTTGTGGGTCAATTTGGCTTTGAGCATTGGCACCACCATGGTTGGTAGCAGAGGAAGCTTGGTGCCATACAAGTCATGTTGCCACGAGTTGACTTGGCACTTACCTATCTTGAGAAGATCTTGGATAGTCGTCAAAGCCTACAATCTAGAAGTGCTATGGTGTCATCTTCCCTGGGACTCTAAGCAACCTTTGCTTTGCTCAAATTAGTTTGAGAGGGATTGTTTGTCATTAGTCCACACTATGGAAAATGCTTGACCTATAGAGGGCTTGTGACTCTATGGTAGAGTGCCTAAAGCCTTTACAGGAGGTTTTTAGTCTGGCTTCTAGGTGTTATAGGAAATTCAACATTGCCTTACATTTGAAAGTTTTTAGATCTTTTTGAAGTAGCACATTTATGTTCTCAAAGGAATGAAATTGACACTATTGTTGTCCAAACACAAGTTTGTCATGTGAATCCCACCAGAATGTAGAATTTACTTCTAAACCTAAAGATAGCAAGGTCCCTCACACTCAAGTATTACACAACTCTCTCATGGTGGTTTTTAGTCAGAAGATATTCTCGTGAGTAATATGATTGCAGTCCTTGAGCAAGGATTTAACACGGGTTGTGCCGAAAGCTAAGGTTATTGTCTTGGAATGCTCTGTGAGCTTTTGGGTGTGGATTGTAGGCATTGATTAGAATAAGGATATGGCTAACCCCACACTTGGATGCCCTCTTTCCTCAAGAGGTTTGAATTTATTTTGTATGTGTTGATAAGTGCGTGGAATGGTGAGTAAATGACTCCTTCGCATGAAGTTGGCAGATGGGAACAGTGTAT
This sequence comes from Wollemia nobilis, assembly GCA_028583015.1. NCBI lineage: Eukaryota > Viridiplantae > Streptophyta > Pinopsida > Araucariales > Araucariaceae > Wollemia > Wollemia nobilis. The sequence goes on along the minus strand of JAQPPZ010000228.1, from coordinate 733,073 downwards.
TTTATATGCATGGTTATCCTTCCACACAGCAAGGGAATGTTTTTGAGGCTTGATGTAGCTGGAGGACAGTGATACTAGCTGACAAAGCATTGGGATTTCTATTAATGCTATGAATGACCTTGTTGGTAGGATGGAACTTTAAGATAGTGTGCCTCACAGGCTGTCTGCTATTGAGTGGTCCTTGGGAGGAGATTTTCAATCAAGTCATTATCACATTCATGCCTGTCTGGACATGTTCTATACGTAATCTTTGCCACCACCTCTAATGGCAATTTGGCAAGCATTCAGTACTTGTGGATTTTGCTTTATTGTTTTAGACAAATCCCTTATAACTGCTGATATGATCCTGTAGGAGTTCATATTCATAGTTACTTACTCGCCTTTCAAGTTAAATTTACCTGAAACTGAAGATTGCTGGTGAAGATTTGATAAAATTTGGCTCTTGGTGTCTATCCAGAGTTACAGATGAATGGTGGATTCTGTAGTGGGAGGCATGCATTCACACACCTCCAAATTTCTTACAGTATGGGCATGTATGTTTTCTAAGGCAAGAAAAGGATTATCAAAGCCATCTTAAGCTACAATCAGTAACTTAACCCTTTCAATGTCAAAAAACAGAGTGCTGCTAATGAGGTTGAGATGCAGCTTAGAAATTTAAGGTATATAATGAGAATCTGAGGGCATTGTGATGGATTGTAGACATTGATATGCCTCCAATTTCTCTTTTGAAATTTTGGAAAGGAAACATAACTCAGAATATTTGTACTCTGAGATCCAAAATGAAATCTCATGGAAGTTGAACTTCAGATTTGCACTATATTCCAGGACTACATCCTACAATTTTCACCTTTTTTGGAGCTGATCCATTAAGCGCTGCTGCTTCCCTCAAGTTAAGAAATATGAGAGGCACATCCCTTCTTGAGATTTAGAGCAAGAGTTGAAGGTGATCATAATGGAGATGAAAAATGATAAGTTTCTTGGTTCAGCTGGTCTTCTTATAGAGTTTTACAAGATGTGGCTTATGATTAGGTCAAAATTTTTCAAATATATCAAGCATTTTAAGAGCTGTCAGGAGGGAACTTGTCAAACAAGGCTTTATCACACTTTTTCCTTAATGCTCAAAATGTTGGTAGGAGGATGGGGACCTACCACCCTTCTCTACATCTTCCATAAAATCCTGGCCAAAACACTTGCTAGGAAGATCAGATTACTTGTGGTCTGTGTTGCCAGATCACTTGCTAGAAAAATCAGATTATATGTGGTCTGTGTTGCCAGCTTCAGAAATGTTTTTATAAGAAAATGTCCTAGTTTTGTCTTTTTTTTACCCCACAGGAATGAATATGACAAACAACAGTGAATGTCATATCTAATTTTTATTCCTTTTGTATTTGTAGTAAACCTAAAACTTGTCCCATTTGCATGGATCATCCCCACATCTAGTTGACTCCTTTCTACACCTTTAAAAAAAAAAAAAAAAACTACCAAGGAAAAAGGTAAAATTATCTCAACATGGTAAGATGGTCTTAGGGCCACTCACTCATGGAGGCATTTGCAAGTCAATCTCATTCTTGTCTTCAATGTAAAGTTATTTATACATATTTATATTTATTTTAGACATATCAATTGTTTCTATTTTTTGTATTTAATGACAAATTTTATATCTAATTTGCTCATTTTTAAAAGCAATTTTATTGATTTTTGCCCTTTTCAAACTTGGACTCAAAAGTGAGCCTGCTAGCTATGCTTGGGGTACATGTAGTCCAGAAAAAAACAGGTTGGTTTTATTAAAAGGAGATTTGTTCTTGAAAGCCTAATCAGAACTTAGGACTACATTGAATTTTCTCAACAACTGGGAGTTTGGGAAGATCAACCAAAAATATGATAGAAGAGAAATGCATAGAGAGCATGCGGCCAGGTTCTGATTGATGACAACAACATATTGAAGAGTGTGAAAGTAAGAGGATGCTAGGAGAATTGTCCCTTTCCCAATTGAAATGAAGTGAAGGGATTTCTTCTGCAATGCCCCTAAGAAATGAAGGAAGTTAGGTTTTACCTCCTACAACTCGGCTGTTGGAGGAAAGAGATGTTGTGCAAACACCTTTGTCCTCTCATACGATGGGACCAAGAAAGTGTGACAGATGGCTGAAAACCATTCTATTAGTAGAGTGTATTTGCCCCCTTTTAGGGAAGTGACATTCTTTGGCATAGAGTGAGTCACCAACAAACTTCTCAGATGCGGCACAGAGGATAGACTGATTGAATTTGGTTTGATTGGAGTAGTAACCATTGGCAAACTAGGAGCAACAATGTGAACTCAGTAGAAAGTGACATGGGGAAGCAACCTGGATTGCCAAGGTGCCATAAGTGACATGCATTGAATGTCTGGCACTGCATGGAGTAGGAGTCCAGCATGGAAGCATTTGCTAGGTGGTGCATTCAAAATTGCAGTGGGAAAAATTCAGCACCAAAGCAACGGTAGAGGAGTACATCTAATCCTGTGTAGAGAAGTTCAACATGGGAACAATTAGATGGATGATAAGTGGAAGTTAATGGATCATGGCAGGGAGAGGAAACATAAGAAGACTAAAGAGCAACAAAAGTCTGCAATATAAACCACTCTCATGCCTTGGTTGATGAATTCTGTAAAGCTGACATTGTCATCATCAAATCAAGTAACGAGAACAATGGCGCTAGAAATGAAATGAAATATTATTAATGCCCGCGGTGGGCCAAAATAAGACCCAAGGGACTATAAGAAGGACAATAATGACTGCCAGCTAGAAGGCTAAAAAGCCCAACAAAGAAAAGAACTAAGATAAATACAAGATGAAACCCAACAAACGGGCCAAAGAGAAAGGGAAAAGAAAAGAAAAGGGAGAGCAGAGGGGGGAGGGCTGCAATCCAACAGAGAGGAGTGCACGCCAAGAAGAACAGAGAGAGAGGAGGGGGGAGGGAGCAGCCCAGGAGGGGCAAGCTTCGAGAACCCCCCAAAAACTAATCTCTCGTAATAGTCGAGGCCAAAGTACCGGAGCTGAAGAAGTTCATGATATGTCTCTGCCCATTGCTAGTTCGGAACCTTGACAAACTGTTGGTGCGCTGTCTAGTGACCCTGCTTCTGTTCGAATTGGATGATGTGGGGCATTTTCGATTGAAGTCACCTGGTCCATTGGAGTTGGTGAAGTATGTTGTGATGAGCCGATGTTGAGGAGGGTGAGATCCATTTGGAGAACTTTAATGTCATCGAAGCTGAGTTATCTCCCTAAGAAAAAGTGCGAGACAACGCTGGTCCGAGTATCTGAAGAAGGTAGAAACAGATCGAGAGTTGTCCCTGAAAAGGCAATGAAACCTACCTCGGATCTCATAATAAATGGGACAACAAAAAATAAAGTGATGAAGGGTTTCAACATCACCCAAGGAGCAAAACAAGCAAATTCGCTCCTCTGTCGAAAGATGGTGATCTGACTCAATCCGGAGTTGGTGAGATCACACCCTAAGTTGCCCAATAGTGATTCGAAGACTATGCATTGTGTGTTAGCTGAAGGTGTTGTGGAGGAACTATTCTGCCCTCCTTTATCTGTAAGAAGTGCTCATGGTAGAAAGACAGCTTGGGGGAAAGAGGGGCAACAAGAGATATCCATGTGCATCTGGTGTACTGGAGACTAAGTACCTTCCGAATCTCGTGGAGCATCTTCTCCTTACTAAGCCGAGAGGGGGGAGAACCCCCAAAGAATAAGGGGGGAGCCTGTTTATTCGTAGCTGAATGTTGGCCAGGATAGCAGAAACCTGAAAATACCAGCTCCTCCGGCCTCCTCGAGAACTCGGAGAGAGTTCCATCGAGGAGCGAAGGGCGAGGTAAGGGTACCGCCTGCAACCCTTAGGGGTATCTTCGAAAGTATGGATCCTGTGAAGATAAGCGATAATCAGGAAGATAATCTCAAGCTGGAGAGGAGAAGCTCAAACTCTGGCAGAATAATAAAACGGGGGACTGTGCCCTTGCAACGAATGAATCATCGAAGAAAGAGTGTTTGGACTCATTCAACCCGTGACCACTCAAAAAATGCCCAACCTTTTATGGGGATGACAAAGATCCCATGAGACACTGTAGGACATATATAACAATCTGGAAAGCAAATGGGCAGATAGAGGAAGCAGACTATATAATGCAGCATACTAAAGGAAACAAACAGTGAAACAAAAGCAAAGGGGGCACCTGCTCACCCAATCAAAATTATTAGGATACAACAATGGTGGCTCTTTGCTATAGTATTCTAACGAGTAAAATTGAAAGATACATAGCACAGGGCCTTTCCTCCTTTTATCATGCCAGGAGGCATCTACAATGAAAGCCTTGGAGGGGAAGATGGGTTGTAACAATCATGTCCATGTGTCACGAACATAAACCTATGGCCAATGTTTTCAATCCATGATGAGAAGTGTCATTTGTGAAGACCTTGAGTGCACTCAGGTAGTGTATGAAACCAAAAGAAAACAGGAAAAAAGTTTCATCCTCATCCTCTGTTCTTTCAAGGAAGGGGTATAAGACCTTGTAAGGAAAGAGGAAAGATCCAATTATGGTTTACTACAATACAGAAGAGAAGAGGAGAGATGGCAGGGAGAGGAAAGGCAATTGGGACAGGAGGGGTGAAAAAGGCAATGTGATAGAGCATAGAGGTGGGCCTGCACTTCCCCATGGGCAAAATGACCTGCTTTTCTCAAGGTCAGCAAGTACACTGAGCATATCAGTGTGGACGCCCCTGTTTACATCGTTGCCATTCTCTAATACCTTGCTGTCAAGGTCTGTACAAGTTACAATATGCCTGTCAATTCGAACTTGAGACTGTCAATCCGAGGAGGACAAGTGGACTGTAATGATGGACTTGTTGCCAAGTGTCAGATGTCAAATGTACGAGGGATAAAACTTGTGACCAACATTGCTCTGGATTTGCAACACCCATGGCATTCCTTAAGTCCTTTCATATCTTTCCATCGGTATCTATTTGCTCTTCATTTGTATGTGAGAGTATACGTTAGAAACTCCGAGTCCTCCTTGTAAGGGACATGCAGACATCTAGAGTTTGATCCAATTCCTATCTAGTTGGGTGCTGGTGAATGCAAAAATGAAAAATACAACCGATTCAGGGACATACTTTTTATTTTTACTTGTATTTATTAAAATCCTTTGTGGCCTATGGGGAGGAGGATTATGAAGGCATCAATGGACAGACAATGACTACACAAAGGCCCCATGTATGGTACCTGGCCAAGAACGGAATGTTACTATTTGCAAAACATTGATATAATTTAAGTGGTTGGGCAGGCTTTTGTCTTTCCATGCTTTGAACCTGTGACTTTCAAACGAAAAAAGCTGGAGACAGTGGTGTCCAATACTCATCGCAATAAGTTTACTTGCATCAGGTTTCCTCCATAAATGTGAAATATTTCTTCAGTTACAATAAAAATCCCTTGGTTGCTAATTTAATTGTAGTTGTACATAGGCAATTCATATATCGATTTGCTTTCACACATGTTGGAATGTTAATAAAGTGAAAAGTTTGTGTTGTACTTATAGTGGGAAGAATACCTGCCTTTTTTTTGGTATCATAGTGACCTCGTCCCTCTGAGCTTTAGTGAAACTGGTGTCCATTGTTTTGAACAAATTTAAGAAACATATTCAAGGGTCGGTAGTAGTTGTCACTAAATAGAAATTTTAATAATATTAAACTAGCTTAGATGTCTATGGTACAAATATCCACTAAACATTGAGAGATGTCAACCTTGAGGTGCCTACCTTAAGTTTTTTCAATGTTAACCATAAAAAATAGACATGTTGAGTTTGATATCTTTTGATGTTTAATAGATTTCTGTATTAGAGATATCTAAGCTAGTAGATAAGAAGAAGAAAACCCTAGTTACAATTACATTTTTAAATGGTTTATAGCACACATCAATACTGACGAATTCAGTGAGGAGAAGATGATTGGTCTATCATTTTCTGTAATGGTTGGTTTAGATTTCTCAATAATGTCTTTGAGTATTGATGTTAGAACTGTACTGTAGATTAAATTGGAGTTGATTTTGATTTATTTTTATGCACCACCCATATTGTCAGTTCTAATTCTGTAACAGGGGAAAGCTCAAGCTGTTGTGAGTTTTTATTTGGACAAGATTAAAAACTACCATGTAAATTCAGAAGCCAACAATTAACTACAGACTTTACAATTTGTTAGTATTGAATGTTCAACTCGTATTTAAACTTTTGAAAGCAGTTTTTAATTTTTTTTGTAAATAAAATTTGCTTGAAATCAAGTGTGTTTATTTTTCTGGAGATATACAGAACAAATGAATTGCGTTGCTGATATTAGAAACAAGTTTCCTTTGCAATTGATGTGTATGTTGTTTCAATTCTGAACCTTACAAGTGTTTTGTGTAGGTCAAAATATGGGGAGAGAAGAAAATGCATCCACTTGCAGTACTAAAGCCTCATGATGGACGACCTGTTGGTGCAGTTGGATTTCTTGCAATACCAAATTCTCAGGACAATATAGCTCTTTTCACTGCGGTATGAACCTGTGCTGTGCTGATTGTCTGAACTTTGCAACTTTTCTTGTCTTTGTAGATTAATTCAGGCAGTTTGTGATGTGGTCGACAAAAGAATGAGATTGTTTGAAATTTGAATCATAGCAGTTTTGCTTTTTGATGTCTCAAATTTTACACTTACTAAATACAAGGTAATCGCTTTTCATTATACAGGGTCCTCTTAATCAAGAATTGAAATTGTGGGTCTCTGCAAATCCAGATGGTTGGTTTTCTCCTAGTTCTGGAAAGTGGCAGTGTATTCAGACACTTGAACTCAAGAGCTCATTAGAATCAAGGAATGAGGATGCATTTTTTAATCAAGTCTTGGTTGTAGCCCGTGCTAGTGTCATTTTACTGGCAAATGCAAAGAAAAATGCAATCTATGCAGTACATGTTGCTCGCGGTTCCAAGCCTGCAGCCACCCACATGGACTATCTCGCTGAATTTTCAGTAACAATGCCCATCTTGAGCCTAACAGCCACAAGTGAGAATGTTACAGATGGTGAAGGGACTGTTCAAATCTATTGTGTTCAAACACAGGCCATTCAACAGTATGCCCTTGAAATGTCTCAATGCTTTCCGCCACCTGTAGAAATGGCATCTTCAGAGGACACTGTATCACATCTTATAGAGAGAACTGCATCATCTGCTTTCAAGCCTTCAGAATCTTCTCATGGTAATAACATGGGAGACATAGCAGCCAGTTCTGGATTGAAGTCACCTAGGCTTACCAATGTTCCAGATGTATCTACTTGTAAAAGCCCTGTTTACCCTTCAATCCCCTATGTCCATGGTCAACATGGAGTCACATGTGTGGATACTACATTTGGTCTTTCAATGGCTACAAGTGTGCCTACTGATAATGCACCATTGTCTTCCCAAGTGCCTGTTCCACTGAGTCCAAGATTGTCCAGAAGATTATCTGAGACAAAAAGCCCAACGCAGAATTTTAAGCATGATGTGTCTCCAATTAGTTCTGTTAGAAACCCATCCACTAAGCAAATGGGTCAAGAGCACTCCCCTGAAAGGAAAGCTGACACTGTTATGATGACCTTGCCTGATATGGGTTCTTCAGAGGCCATCAGTATAACATGTAAAGGGGATGATAGCTTAAATGGAGAGGAGGAAAGGGAAGGTCAAGGGAGCATGTCGGGTGCAATGAATTCCTGTTCAACTATTGGTGATGAGTGCCAAGGAAGCACAAGTTCATCAAACTTGATAACTCCTTCTCAAATTATGTCTATGGTTCGGCCAAATGAAATGGCACCTTCTGATAAAGGAACAAATGCACATAACAAATTTGAAGAAACCACTGCTACTATGGAGACTGAAAATCTGAAAATTGGGAATAAAGATACAGCTAAAAATGGCTTGGCTTTTGAAGAAGATAATTCAGAAAAGGCAGCAGTAAATATATCTATTCATACAGATTCTCAAGCTTTAGAGGGAAGCAGAAATAGATCCAAAGAGACCAGTTCTTTGTCTACTAATGATGTGACTGTGGAAGATGCTCAACCCGAAGGTGACTGTGAAGTATTTGAGGACAGAGAGCATTCTCCAAATACAAGTATGGAAGGGAGCCAAGAAAATGTAAAGGATATATCTTGTAAAGTCCCTGTAGCTGTCTCAACACCAGCAATTTCCCAGTCTCCATCAGGGGCAAAGCGAAGGAAATATAGAAACAAAAATAATTCTTCATTGTTACCTACATCCTCACCTTCTGGCACTCCTTTTACTTCGGTGGGTTCTTCAGATGGTGAGCCAAGCAACATTATGAATGTTCCATCTCCAGAAAAATTAGCAGCACAAGTTGTTACCATGCAAGAGACATTAAACCAGGTACTCAAAATACAGTTGCATTTTTTGTTGTTATTTGTTTTCTTTAAATAAAAGTTAATTTTGTTTTTGTACCGTGCAGAAAAACAAAATGGCATGCTATTTTATTTTCTTCTTGTTTATCTTAGAATAAAACATCTGTTTTGTGGTTAATCATATAGGGTCTATGGTATTCAATTTTACGAGTCTTTGTTTTGTACTTTAATTAGCATATCCTCTAGATTATGCACCAATGTTGGTTGTATGCATGCCTCACCATTTTTGGTTCACACACTAAACATAGTCATTTTGGGTATGCTGGTGTGCGTGTGGAATGCATCCTTTCTTGCACCTGGTGTAGGACATATGCACCTATGGTGCACCTGGTGCATTGAGCCTCATCAGGGCATGCATCTGACCCTACATGGTGCATTGAGCTCCGGCAGGGCATGCATCAGATATTGCACCGTTGCACATAGGCACTCAAGTTTTGGGGGTGCACGGTGGGAGCCATCTACCTGCACCTTGCATATTTCTGCACCTGCACAATCATACATTGTTGGTTTGCTGTTAGCTGTGAATTTTCTGCTGCTACTAGATAGTTTAGGAAGGCTGGTTTATAGGATACGAGACTGCAGGGCATATAGCTGAAGAAGGTTTCTTCTGACAAAAGGTGTTATATGTTTGTTTGTGTCAAATCTTGAAACAAGACGATTTATCTTCTAAATATCCTTAGATGGATACCATGCTTGGACGATATTCTACTTAAAGAAGAGTATCTTTAACTTTAGCATTTTGAAAATCGGAACTAATTGCACAGCAGAGGAATGAAAACCAATCCGAAAACATCTTCATTAATCAATTTATGTCAGTTGGAAGCATTCAACCTATATGTTTTCTTCATTCAGCTATTGTCCGAGGATTCCATCTTAACCATGAGCCTAAACTTAACCATTATTTGCCTTAATATCCAGAAACACTTAATCTTTGAAGGCAGCAACATCCCTCTGAAATATTTTGCATCACAAAAGATGAATTTGGTATTTCCAGTCTTAATTGCCAATGCCTCTTGAACCATCTCTAATGACCTCTATAAAGCTGGAAATTGCAAACATACGAATGCAGACAAGATAATGAACTCATTTATATCTATAACTCTGAAAAGCTCATCCAGTGTAATTTAGAACCTTAACTGGTAAAAACATCGCTGAAGTCTGAGTTATTGGCATGCAAAATTCTTCAAGATTAGACCTTTATTGAGGTCGCTTCCTTACATTGCAGAAAATAAAATGACTCAAGACATCATAGGCCTCCCCCTTACAAAGCTTGAAATCATTTTGAAATTGTAATAGATCAAGGAATTATATTCATAGCAGAGACTGTCATGCTAGAAGAACATCAATCAACAGGACATCGATTAACTTGATCAGTATACAATCATAATCAAAATATTTAGTCTTGGACTACAAAAATTCTAACCTGAGCGTTAAAATGGTAGGTTACTAAGAACCCTTCAGAGGACAGCAATCAAAAGTCAATAGCCTTGCACAAGCAGCAAATGGATTTCAAACCTTTCCACCTAGTCATATTTTCCAATGTCCAAGTATAGCTACATTTACTTCCTGCGTTCACCTGAGCAATCCACTTAGTTGTCTACCTGGTTTATTTAAGGGAATCAGGTTGGCAACTTGTGCAAGCTTTTAGACTACCTTTCGCCTTTTCATATTGACCACTTAATTGTTATCTGATGGTTTTTTTTCCCTAGTTAGTTCAATTTGTGGTGCACTGTTCTTTATATATATATATATATATCATCAGTCAATCCATAAGTTCATTACTTAGGACTGTAATATTTTCTTTGTCAAATCACCTACGTTGGACCTATTGTTTCAAAGTCTTCCTTTCAGACCCCATATTTAACATTGTGTAAGTTAGAACACGTGTCTGCTAAATCATTGCTAACAGCCACAAATTTGAGTTAGAACATTTAAAATTTGGCATTTCAGTAGTTCTGTTTTTCAAAAGTTGCTAAAAGATAACCTTATAGTTCAGTGTTTAAGAGTTCATTTGCTTCCGTGCTTAACATTATAAAATCTAGTATTTTGCTTAGTTGCAGTGCTTGCACAGAATTGTTGTCTTTTTGCTGAATCTATTTTTGTCTTTGAATTTATTGTTCACATATTCATGATCTGGGTGTGTTTTGCTGCAGTTGGTGACCATGCAGAAGGAATTGCCAAAACAGATTGCAATGGCAGTTGCTTCTCCTGTTTCAAAGGAGGGCAAAAGAGTGGAGGCCACACTTGGCCAACGCTTGGAAAAGCTTTTCAAAGCTCAAATAGATGCTTTGTGGGCAAGAATTCAAGAGGAAAATGCAAAACGAGAGAGATTTGAACGCCAATTGACAGCTACATTGACTAATGTTTTAAACAAAGAATTGCCTGCGACTTTGGAACGCCTTTTGAAAAAGGAGATTAGCAATCTGGGCACCTCTATAGCACGCTTGGTTACACCAAATGTGGAGAAAGCTATTTCCACATCAATTAATGATGCGTTCCAGGTTTTTCTCTACCATATACATTTCTATAGTGCTTTTCAGATTATTATTGAGGCTGTATTTTCTAAGATTGCATAGCTCCTTTGTTTTTGCCATGTAAAAAGTTCTACATATTGTTAGTTGTTAATATTGTTTTGACAGTAATGGTTCTTCTGAATTTTCTAAGGTGTTTGTTGTAGCCTGGCTATATTCTGCTCAGTCTTACAAAGGGAAGTTTCCCACGAGTGTAGATGGCATCCCCATCCCCTTTTTTTCTCACTTATCTTTTAAAAATCGGCTATGATTGTGTGTGTAGGGGCAACTTTGGTATAGTTTGAAAAGATTTTGCATTCTTATTGTGTATCATATGTTTTTTCACATTGTTGAGAAAATCGGAATTGGGTAGTAAATCAGCTGGTTTAAAAATCGGCAAAAAATCGGGGAAAAAATCGGCAGATTTTCTCAACTATGTTTTTTGATTTAGCAGATTTGATTTGCATTCTGTAGTATAACTTATATTCATGCATTGTACTGTCTTTCATATTTCATGACCAGATATGATGCAATTTTTTATTAATGTTTAATGAGATATATTAACTGTATGAGGTTGAAATGGGCCTCACCTGCGTTACATCATGACTCTGTTACAACATTTTTTCAACAAATCACGTATATGGCACTTAACCTGGGCCTAAATAAATGTTTAATGATTATGCCTTTGTTAAATAAATGTTTAATGATTATGCCTTTGTTAAAATGCATCATCATTGAGCCATATGGGTAAAAATCTATATTTATTTGATTTATTGATGCACTGCTTATATGGAGAAAGTTTTTTGTTTCCCTTATTTATTTTTTGTTTTAAATTTAAGATTTTATATTTTATTTTTATTCTCTTAGAGACATGCTGTCCCCACAGAAAAGTTCCGTTTGTTCCCAAACCTAGTGGAGACTCATCCCAGCATTCTTTTCATCCCTATCCCAGAGATGCTGTGTAACATAAATTCTGTTGTGATTTTTTAGCTCTTATCCTTCTTTGGTGCCTTGGTTTTACCTTTTACTGTTAAATGGTTTGGTCGTTTTGTCACTCAAGTCATTTTTGGTGCACCCTTCTCCCAAAGAAGTCATCCTAAGCTAGGGTCTCCAATGCAAGCTTGTTGTATGCGCTAGCAGGAAGTCTGACTCGGAAGGACTTAAGTCTGAGTCCCTCAAATACGTTGTAAGTCTGAGTCTCCAATGCAAGCTTCTTTGTTTTCTTGATTGCAAACCTACCAACAATGTTGTTTGATTGGGATTTCCCTCCACTTGATTGTAGCACATCATTCATTGCACTGATAAATCAAGAGACAACTCAAATGTGAACAGCTTCAGGACTATTATGATTGAGCATGTCACAATGCTAGACATGAAGCTCTCTGGTTACCTAGATCTGAAGAATGTTAGAGCAACAGGGAAGGGAGGCTTTTGGAGGGATACTATCAACCACATCTTCGCCCTTCAGATGATTGAGCAAGTTCTTTAGGGGTCATCTAATGTGTTGCTACTAGACTTTAGGAAGGACTTTGAATGTGTTCTGTGACATCTAAACATTGTAAGATGTGGGATATTGGCATCTTGGGCTCATCCATACCTGTTCTTATAAGTCTTTATGATATGGTCATTGCTCGTTGTTTGTAGCCCCCATGGCTTCCCAAACTTCATCAGGAGTACAATTTGGATCAGGCAGGGATGTCCTCTTATTTGCACTCTTTGGTATTTATATCAATAAGTTGAACTTCCATTGACAATATAGCTGTCTAGATGATCGTTGGATACTGTTTCATGCCTTGGTTACTATATTTCTGTTTGTCGATGACGGGGTGCTCCTTTCATGCAGACGCAGTTCAGCGTCTTCACTCTTTTTTTTGTGAAATTAGGCATAATGTGGTAATATCAGTAAAACTAAGTTTACAGTTTTCAACATCTAAGGAGGCACTTGCCAGATTGTATTTTTTCTACAAGTGCAGCTTATGGACATTACAACTGCCCATGCTTAGTTTGTTTCCAGTTTATTGGCCCCTATCTCAGACTAAAGCTGGTTGTCTGTTCAAGTCTTTGCAGGCATCACTTTATATTTTAAGTGCCAATGCTTCAAAGTTCATTTCTAGGTTATCCCTTCAAAGATACACCCCATTGACAATATTATTAAACCCACTCCTTCCTATGGTTCCAAGGTGTTTGGCCCCAATTTGGATACTGTTGACCAGCTCGGATTGAGAGGGTTCAGACTCTCGTGCTTGAGAGCATGGTCCGTTACAAATGTGATGGCTTTTTAAGCCTTAATACTACCACAAATATCACAGGATCGAATATAGTGTAACCACAATATAATATGAGTAGAATAATATGAGCAAATTAATATGTAAATCAAGGCTAATAATATATCAAATAACATTCAATAATAAGCAGCAATATGAATGTAAATAGCCTGAATCATACATGTACTAAGCATGTAGAACAACTTACAATATTAATTGCTCAAAATGTATGCAATCTTTATTACTCCACTTTCTCTCAAATATGATATGATGATGATGATACTGATAATCTGATACTATCTTCTTCTTCTATGGAGTACTATATAGCCATAGTAGAATGACTCTTTGGATACTTGACTATTCCTTTCCATATGCCAAGTCTCATGACTCTTGGCTTCTCTACTTGACACTTGCATACTTGATGAACACTTGACTCTATATTGTATGCACACCTATACATGACTCTTACACTTCCATAACTTGCACACTCTAATCTAAGACACTTGTGCACATCTTTACATTACATATTTGCACTCTTACATATAAGACACTTGTGCATATAGACTCAACTTACATTTGCACACTAACTCATATGACACTTGTGCATTTCCTGCACATTACAACTTTACATGACACTTGTGCATTTCCTGCACATTCACACTTACATAAAAGGGGAAATATAACTCACACTCTAAACTATGACTCAACCATAATCTATTATTTACAATTGTACCATGAAGGTACCATGGGGGTACATTAGCATGTACCAAATAATGTAATATACTCCAACAAACTGAAAGAGTTTTATATAATAGTTTAGGACAAGTTTGTAGCTCATGCACTTTGGATTGAGAGTATCTTCAGGTTTGAATGTGGATGTTTATATTAGCACTGTGGCTGGTTCAACACACGACCATCCACATTCAATACACTACACCGAAGCCTACAACCATTTATCTTTGGGGTCATCTTTTACCACCATAGGATCCAGTGTATGGGGTAATTATCTTTTGTTCTTGAGAGGTAGTCATTTATGGCACTTCGTTTATCCAATAGGATTACTTTCTTGGGCACTGTTGGGCATTGATATTGTTCGTACTCCATGGCCAGTTTACGCCTTTAAACTGACATCTCTATTGATCAGCTCCTTCCTTTTAGCTTCTTCTTGAATGCTTCTGTTTGCCTCTTTCATGTCAAATGTGCTTGATAAATTGTTCATAAGGACATGTACCAACAGTATATTGAAGTTACTTGGACCTGCCCTTAGGAGACCCTTGGCCCCAAGATGGCCTTATGTGCAGAATAATTCTTGCGGATTGAGAATGGTATTATTACTCGACTACCTTTGATATTATTGGTCACATGGCCTGAAGACCCCTTTTGTCAGATGAGTTTGCTCTAACTAGCTTCATTTTGAGGTAGACCATCAATTTCCACATGGAGACAGGAACTCTTGCCTTTGCTTTCTTCAGGAGGTAAAGGATGAGATTTTCATCTTTAGGTTCCTTGTCTATTAGAGGATCTGGGAGAGGCACTATTGTTTATACATGGGCTCTGGAGGCTCAATGTCTGCCATTGTTCATTACTTGAAGCAGAGGTGCATGGTGCACTTTTTCCAGAGATGGTTACTTTTAGGCAGAGGGCTCGTGAGGAGACAAATAAGACCTATTAGTCTGATTACCTCTTCCTTTCAACATATACTACAGACTGGGAGTTTCAAGCAATCTCTAACCATGAACATCTCACACACCTATGGAGACAAACTGATATGATGACTTTTCTAAGAGTGAATTGTCAATAAAGTGGGTTACCCATCCCAACATTCTCAGTGTAGGTAATGAGGTTCTATGCAGCCCCAGGGTGGAGACACTTGAAATCTTCCACCCAACATTTCAGGTCTCAAGGACAGACAAATATCACCTGATTTCTCTACTGCTAGGGACTCGGCTTTGGTTGTTTGGAGAGGATCCTGGAAATACCTAATCTAGCTCACTCAGCCTGGTATGCTTCCTGATAGCTATCATCTGGTCTTGCATTGGATACATCAGCATGTTTTGTCATGACATCCTTGGCTCTTTGGCCCCTCATTTAAGATACTTTACATGGTCACTTCTATGCTATTTATTTGTGCATTTGCGTTGCATGTTCTAGAGTTTAACCCTTTTGGGTTTGTCTCTCCTTTTTTTTCTCATTGTGCTTTTAGATTTAGTTTAAAGCATCAATTTGTTTTTTGTTGAGAGGTTTCTTCCATTTCTCATCCATCTCTGTCTCAGTGTTGTACTTTTGAGTCCCATTGACTTTGCTCCATAGTGAACTTTAATATAATTTCATTTTATTTCTTATAGCTTTCTTTTCCTTAGTTAAGGGGTATATTTTTCTTGGCATCCCCTTGCTGTTGTTAACATTAACATGTTGTATTTTGAAGTTCCTTTTAACAGTTTTAGTCATGTACATTAAATAGTTTATTTAATTTCTGTATTTCTTTATTCAAGACAGTGGGTAGGAATGCTCTGTCTTATTTCTATGAAAAAGTCAGCAACATATCTTAACCTTCATACTTTCCCTCACTGCGAGATGACAATATCATCAAAACAGAAACTATTAGTTTGGGATTAGCTCAGTCTTATTTTGACTAATGAGTTTAATCTTACATTTGTTTTATTTTTACTTTATTTACTTCCATTTATAATACTAAAGTTCTGAGAATTTGTTACTGGCAGAAAGGAGTAAGTGATAAGGCACTGAATTTGTTAGAAAAATCTCTTGCAACAAAACTTGAGTCGGCTGTATCTCGGCAGATACAAACTCAGTTCCAATCTTCTGGAAAGCAAGTTTTGCAGGTGATAAACATAGCTTAGATTAAGAGCTTCTATTTTATGTATGGTTCTTATGATGCTTGCTTTTATCTGTTGTGACAATGTTCATTACTTGCAATTCATTTTTCTCTTGCAGGAGGCCTTGCGAACTTGCTTTGAAGGTTCTGTGATTCCAGCTTTCGAACATTCTTGCAAGGCTATGTTTGAGCAAGTAGACAACACATTTCGGCAAGGAATGGCTGAGCATACAACTGCTGCTGAGCAGCAGTTTTCTGCATCACACTCTGCACTTGCAGCTACTCTTCAGGTATGGTGAACAGTATTTTCTTTGGAAGGGAAAACCTTTGACTCTCATTTAGGCTGAAATATAACATGAGCAACATAAACAAAGCATTTGGATCAGAAGTGCAATCATAACAAGAACTCAGACTCTTCCAGGAAAAAGATCAATTAGAAAACTACTTTTACATATCTTTCTGTAATCTGAGTCTAGAAAACTGTTTTTTGCATTTCTATCAGTGATCCAGGCTGTCTCTGATGGTCAACCAATCATGCACATATGTAGGGAGTGACTGCCCTTTTCATCCCTTTCCTAATTTGAACTTGTAAACATTTATTAAATTAATTTCC
The DNA here is from genome assembly GCA_028583015.1 of Wollemia nobilis. Taxonomy (NCBI): domain Eukaryota; kingdom Viridiplantae; phylum Streptophyta; class Pinopsida; order Araucariales; family Araucariaceae; genus Wollemia; species Wollemia nobilis. Next base: position 716,406 of record JAQPPZ010000228.1, on the reverse strand, counting down.
AAATGTTTTCCATATTTGTATTTGCTCCCTCAGATGAGACTCTATTGCTATGCCTCATAAAGTCCTTGTTCACTTCCAACTGAGTTGGAAGGCTCGAGCTGGGATAACTTCATTATGTGGGGGACTTGATTCTAGGATCTCGTCCTTGGTTTTATCACCTCTCCGATGTTTTCTGCCTCCTTGTCCATTGATGGACGCTCATCTGTAATGTCTTCTTAAATTGCATCCTGAGTCAAGCGTGTTTGGTCTTTTGGCAGGCTTAGAGGCATTCCTGATGTCATCTGTTGTTCCTCTCCTTGAAACCATTTTGGTTCTTGCTTCTCAACAAGTGGAATTCTGCCTCACTTCTATCGTTTTTCTACTCTTTTCTTATTCTCTGGTTCCATCATTGGGATTAATAACACCCAACATGCCTCTTCTGAAAAACAGAATATGCATTTGAAGGGCAGGTTTTAGTCTAACTTGATCATTGTGGGAAGAGGCTCTCTCAAGTCAATTCATATGCAATATCTTTCATTGGTGACATGAAGCACCGTAGTCTATAAGGATGTAGGCATGTAAGTCTGTTTTCTCCAAGACCTCCATATGCCAGATCTCAATAGGTAGTGTGGGTGGCCGCACCTAAGCCGGTGTTGTGGGAGCTTCGTCCAACACATTGTAGCTAACAATTCAATATCTAATCAAATGTGTTCAAAATAATTGCATATGAGGATAACTTATTTAAACGTCATTACATGATTGCATGTATGTTGAATCTTCAAATAATTTCTGGTGTACCACCTTGGAGACATGTGCTAATTGAACTAATTGGGAAAACTTCAAAATTCATTTGGCAAACCATTTTATCATAATAAAAATTGCTTGAATGTAATGAAAAGTAGTCGTCTATATGGTTATTGCTAAAGCATGCGGTATGGAATCTATATCAAGAAATTTGACACTGGTATTGCTAGTTTGCTCGTGTGCCCTCTTCACGTGTAACATCCACTTTAGATCCATATAATTGAGTAATTTTGCAATGTAAGTCACACTAGTTGCAAAGCGTTTTGATCATTGGACCAATTGGCATCACTACTCTAACAAAAAATTAGAGCAGTTCAAACTGGTGGTCAAAATTTTTACACATGCTTTTTAGATAGGGGTGAAAAGGTAGCTACTGTACCAACTTAGAGAGGTATACATCCACTTTTTCTCAAGACCAGAAAATTCTTCTTCCTGGCCTACACAACTTTATTCTGCTCCGGCATGGAATATTCTTGAAGGTTTGACACTATATAGACTTTACGTATTTAACCAATGTATGTCTGGTGGACTTTTCCAAATTCCCTAATTCTGCAGTCTACTTCTATGTATAAAATTACAAAAATATTTCTGATCTAAATATCAATATCCTATCAAGCCTACTGATAAACACTAAGATAGAGAAATAAGCAACCATACCTGGATTTGCTAAATCATATTTGAGACATGTTTGTGTCTTCTGCAGCAACTGATGATCTTTATGGACACACCAAGGGCAACAATACCTTTGGGTAGATGGTCCACTTCTGCTCGCAGATCGAAACCAATATACTTCCGATATAGCAACATGGTGCTCTTTGCCATTGAGCTCCTCCCTTATGGTGTTTGCATGATTCATCAACCTTATTTCTGCACATCTTACCCAAATGATCCCTCATACCGTGCTCAGCATTTGAATTACATATTCAAGACAAACAATGAAGTCCTTAAGTTGGCAGGTAATTGTTGGTTACGAATCTGCCATGAGGAAAGGATTTTGTGTTAATGCGCCCAGATTCGCCCACCAGCTTGAAAGGCCGGAAGGAAGGAATGCCTTCCATGCCAATCTCCGGAGAAGGCCGGCTCCTGTGGGTTTTTATGGTTTGAGATGAGGGTGCAGGAAAGAGATAAAAATGCGGAAAGAATTTACAAATGTGGTTGGAGTTGGGTGGGGGGAACTAACAGTACAGCAACACATCAATCACCGCTACTTACTGCATTATGAATACAAAGCATAACCAGGAACTGCAAACCCTAAGTATACTTTCTGTATAAAGCAGGGTACGCACAACTACAATGGCTCCCTAGCAAACATTCTCCCTACAAGGAGAACTAACAGCACGACAGCGCATCAATCACCACTACGGACAGCAATAGAAAGCAACCAAGAGATGTCAGATCCGAGTATGTGTGTTATGCAGAGAATTTGTACGCACAGCTACAATGGCTCCCTAGCAAACATTCTCCCTACAAGGAGAACTAACAGCACGACAATGCATCAATCACCACTACGTACAACAACATAAACATAACACACAAACTGAAGGAACTGCTACCACATTTATTCTATGTATCCTCTAATCAATTAAGTTCAAGGGTGCTCGGCCACCAAATGCTGAAATGAATCAACAAGCCATGACACAAGCAATGCCTCAGGTATTCCTGACCACCAAATGCTGAAACGAATCAACGAGCCGTGACACAGGAAAACGTAAAGCAGAAATGTAAAGGAGAGGCAGCATAAAAAATAGAAGCAGTAGAACAGAGCCAGGCATATACTTTATATTTATAAGCAGAAGCACAATTACAATGGTTCCCTAACAAACATTCCCCTTCCACCGCCTTACAATGAAAATGCGGTGGGTATTTATAGCCCGAGTCTCTCCCGTTACATTAATGGGCACAAAGTCCCAGTCAAACACTAGCTGACAAAAGCGGCGACAAAGCTGCTAATGCTGAATTTTGTCGGACATGACTGTATTTGCAGCATGGTTTCCCTGAAGACCGGACAGCTACGTGGCAGGGCGTTGGGTAGAACTTCTCATCGGCCGGAATGCGGGCAGCTGGAGCAGGTAGAACCTCCAATCAGTTTTACATGAGGCAGCTGGCATAAGTAGTGCGGCCCATGCTTGTCCTTTTGCTCGGTACGTCTTGCCTCAAATCCCGAAGCTGGACACTTGTCGGATGATGCTTTGTTTGACATGTGCTTGCCTTGAAAGGCAGTTTATCCAACTTCTCCCAGGATATGAGCGCCATCGGGTTGCGCAGGCAGAAAACAACGCAGTCGGGAAGGTCTTCATGCCTTGGTCAAATTCTGAGTTTGTTTCCCTACTGCGCACCTGTCAAAGGGCGCACTCCGACTTCGCTGCGAAGTCGGGTTGCGCACAGGTGAAAGCTGATTTCTGCTGCCGAACGGACTTCGCCCTGGAAAGGGGGAGCAGTCCGACTTCGCTGCGAAGTCGGACTTCGCCCCAACACTTAGTCATTTTTCCTGCCACCGCCGACTGCTACAAGGTGCGCCCAGAAAGAAGGGAGAAGTCGGACTTCGCACCAAAACTGGGAGAAGTCGGACTTCGTTCCAAAACTGGGAGAAGTCGGACTTCGCTTCGACACTTGGCCATTTTTCAGGGTGACTGTTGTCAAATTTGAGATCTGACTGAGGGGCTCCAAGAAAAAAAGGGGGGAAGAAAGAGAATGTAGGGAAGAGAGAGAAAGGGAGAGAAGAAAAAAGGGAAAGAGAGGAAGAGGAAAAAGGAAGAGCAACACTGCTACAAAACTGAAAACATTGCACCCCGTGCAAAATGTGGCAACATTTCTGGCGGCTCGCGGGGTGTCGAGCTCGCCTCGGCGCAAAGAATCCATGCCTTCATCCATTGGGCGTAGAGGAAATTGCTTTCCTTGCCTTCTGCTGCTCTAGCCGTTCTCCTCGCGGCAACTGTTCTTCAGATTCACTTCCGACAGTCGCCTCCTCAGAATCATCTTCCGAATGCTCTCCAGCTCTGGCTTCTGCCTCGCAGATGCGGTTGTATGCGGCCTGGGCTTGGCCCCAGGCTTCTGCTTCGAATGGTCGGCGGTCGGCAACTTCTTCTAATGCTGCGTGGAAAGCAACGACCGCGTGCAGGTCGATGGTGAGGTATCTTTTTCCCAGCTCCTGGAAGTAGGAGCTGATCTTGCAGCACTTGGACACCATCTGGGTGACCTGACTTTCTTGAATTGGCTCGGTCCAGCTATCGATTTCAGCTGTATCTGCCTCAAAGGACCGCCAATTCTTTTTCACCTGCTCATGGGTGAGAAACTCACCATTCTCAACAAAGCCCGGGCACCCTAGTTCGGAGAGAGCGTGAAAGGGAGCCATACAAATGTCTCTTTCATGTTCAAATGCATCCAACATTCGTCTGGAAACCCTCACCTCTTCTACTTTCTTAAAATATTTATGCAAGGTTACCCTTGCATCTGCCCATTCTGCAGCGAATGAGGACATGGGGGAGAATTGGAGGCCATCGCGCTCGCGCTCTTGAAGATTCATTGCCAGGTCCAGCCATTGCTTCGCCTGGCGTTCGGCCTCCTCTACCACAGGCTTTCCTTGGGCAGAAACTTCTTGGATCTTGGATGCGAAATCCAGAACCGACATAGCCTTATACGTGTGGGGCTTGCATCCCCGCAGCAGATCAGCCCGCATCTCCTTAACTTTGCTCTTTGAAAAGACCGTCGCTTGAGATGCTCTCTCTGCAGATTGCGACTGCGCCTGTTTCAAAGACTCCTGGAGCTGAGAAATCTGCTCCAGGGCTGTTTGCTTTTCCGTTGCGGCTTCTTGCTGAGAAGCGGCCAGCTGGGCTTTTAGTTCATCTATTTCTCGCTGCGCCGATTCCAGCTGCTCAGTGGACCTAGACAGGTCCTCTTCAAGCTGTCTTGTCTTGTTCTGCAACCGGAAAAGCTCTTCCTGTTCCTCCAGATTTTTGACAAGGAGATTATCCGCCTTACGAATGATTCCCTGAATCTCGTATTGCTTGTTGATATCGTCAAAGCTCTTCTCCTTTGTCCGGAGCTCGTAGTCCGCCCTGGTCATTTCCCGGAGAGGCTTCTTCACTTTTGGGGTTATCTTTTCTGTCGTGAGCACTCTCCTATCGAAGTCAAACTTGGTGCGCTTTACCGGGGCGGCTATCTCTTCAGGTCTCCTCCGCTTCAGGTTTTGGAGGAAGGAGATAGGGTATTCTACGGCTCTAGCTGCTAGAGGCAAATTGTCCGTGTTCTGGAGATCGTCTATGAAGTCCGGTTCCCCCAGCCTAGGGTTCTGCTGTGACATTTCTCCTGAGAACAGGGAAGTAGGAAAAACCGGGAGGGCTTTGGAAGGAACGACCGCTTTTGAGGGCGGCCTGGGAGTGGAGAGCGGAGCGGTTGATGCTGGAAGGGTTTCAAGCGGCTGAGGCGATGGATGCGACGGTGAACGCGCGGCCTCAGCACTAACCACGGGCGAAGGGTTTGGGGTTTGACTCAGGGATAGAGAGTCGTTGGGGTCCTGAGCAAACTGGTTGAAAGAATGATGGCCGCTAGAAGGCTGTGGAGATGGGGAGGAAGACACGGCCACGACTTGCTCGGATTGAGCGGGAGATGGAGTTGGAGTAGGGCCAGATGGGACTTGAGGGAGCGGGGCAGCGGACGTACCTGCGGGCTCCGCCTGAGCCGATGCTGGATGGATGTCTGCGGTTCTGGTTCCGGCGGCTGGCTCAGGATCATCCAGAGAAACAACCTCTGGAGCGGCTGGACGCGGCTGCGGCTCTGCGACTGACTACTGCACCATCAGGCTAGGTCGCCTGATCCTATCAACCCTCTTCCTCTTCTTCTCTTCTGGAACAATGGTTGGTTCGGGAGGAGAGGAAGTAGGTGCAACGGGCGCTGATGTTCCCACGGTAAACTTGTACCGGGGTTTGACTTGCAGAAGGTCCGCCGCTGCCGGTCTGCTTGCTGGTGGCGCCGGCGTCTTTTGTGCCTGAGGAGTCACCTCGGGCGTTGACTTGACTGATTTCTGAGCCTTTTCGGGCACCACCTTGGAAGCAACAGGTTGCATTGGGTCCACTTGGATATCTGCTGGGCCCGCACTGGCAGTTGTAAAAGTGTACAACTGTTGGGAGGAAGACCCTCCTTTATAACCCTCAAAGGGACCTCGGGGAACGTAATCTCGAAATGCGAAAGGCCGCCAGCTGGTAATGTGCTGGTCATATAGAGCTGAAAAGTCGTCATCAACGGCCAGATTCTTCCTGATGGATTTATCGTGCTGCGTGCGGCACCTCATCTTCCGACGATTCGAGTAACTTTTTCTTTTGGCCAGTTAAGGCCTGCTATCTTGGAGATGAATTTTTTAAACCCCGGAGAAGAGAACTTGTGGTCCGGGTTTCGCTCGGGGTCATATGCTACCTCCTCGCAGTAAAAATCCTGCCACGGAGGCCATGCTTCCATCGAGTCAATCTCCCAGTCGAGGTCAACATGGACCACATCGCATCTGTCTTCGATTATATCCGCCCGGGGGCAGATATGTACAAACTTTCCCCTTATCCCGTATGGGTCGTATTTCCAACGCTGCGGCAGCAGAATCAGACCAATGTCAAAAAGCTCCCGCTCGAGATAGACATGCTGTCCTATCTCAGAAATCTCAACGTTCGCCCAGGAAAGAGGATATTGAAAGATTTGGCCCTTTCTCTTTCCCTGGCCGAACTCTTCCTCAACGTAATCCATCTGCCGCGCAACCTACATCCCAAACTGATGATCCGTGCACCAGTAGGGCAGCAGATGAGGTTTGCCCTTGAATCCGTAGATTCTGACCACAATCCCCTGTGTCAGTCCGAAAACGTCCCCGAGCTTCTGATTCAGCAAATAGTTCGTCATTTCCTGTGGGGGGCGAGGGATCTCACCATTGCTGAAGACTGACATGACCAATCCCAGAAAGTTGAAGTTGAACTTGTAGTAAGACCCTTTCCGGTATAGGTCATCCGTCCAGTCATAGACGGGTTGCGGTTCTCCCCTCTCATTCACCTTCTTCAGGTTAGGGATCTGCATCCGGGAGTGCAAATGATACAAACAAAGCCAAGCCAAAAAGGAACTGAACCGAAATTCAGTTGACTGCCTTTTTTGGAGCTTCACCAGGCTGGAGTGAATGGCGTATGCAAGCCAGTCCGCCCAGTCGAAAAAGATGGGGCGCTTTCCACTTCTCTGCGCTGCTGGTTCGTAGGATTCTCCGCATAGGAGACATTCTGCCAGCGCTAGCTGGTACGGCTGTACCAGCTCGTCAGAGTCGCAGCCGAGGACCCACGCCAGAATGGTGTATATGTATTTGCTCTGAAACCTGTTCAGGCGTATGGGGCCAATTGGCCATTGTCCAGTTGCGAGCGGGGCGTTCAGCTCTGAATTGAGGAAATCCCTCATCCTTTTTGTATGCGTGAAGCGTCCCGCTTGCTCGCCCAGATTTATTTTCCTGACAATCGTGCTGGAGTCATACTCCAACCCTGGGGCGAAAGCCGGCTGAACAGTCTCTTTGCGCAGCACGAACAAGGGTTTATCGCTGGAGCTGCAAATTTGCCGGGTAGCTGGTCTGTAATGTCTGACAATTAGGTCTACCAGCTTCGGGCATTGATGGACAGGAGGGCACAAGAACCGAAAAAGGTTCGACTTGTACGCCGCTCCGAAATGGTGAGAAGGCGAAACTTTGTCAGCCCAACTCTCCACGTTTATCCGCAGCTTAGTCAGGCTCATGGAAAACGAGCCGTCCTTGTATCCCGACAGGTAATTAACCGGTGGTGGTGGGGCTTGCCCACGCTGTACTTTCTTTGGCCGGGATTTTGACTTTTGCTCCTGCAGCATCTCACCCTTGGAACCACCTGTTTGCGTGGCCGGGATTTTGACTTTTGCTCCTGCAGCATCTCACCCTTGGAACCACCTGTTTGCGGGAAATCTCCACTTTCGTGCCCCTCACTAGACTGAGCTTGTACTGGCAACTTTCCCTTGTCCATCCCTTCGAAATAGCAATAATTACGAATTCTGGAGGTCTGCACCAGATTTCGCAGTCACAGGAATAATCTGCACAATTTGGCATGTCTGGCTGCATCAGACCCCCTTTTCTAGACAATGACAGCTTCATTAATGTCGCGCAGGAGGGGGTAGGTCGGCTGGCAAAAGAAGGCGTTATGATTTCTGGGTGGCCGCGCAGGAGAATGTCTTGAAAGATGTACCCCGGCTGCCGTGCCATGCTTCTTTGATTGCGCTTTCCTTGAAGATTGCGCAATCATTAAATTTACCTTTGAATGCTGCGCCATGGCTGACGTCACTGCCGCAATCCGGGCACACTGCTCAAGAAAAACCCCTTTGGTGCGGAAACCCACTTCTTACTAACGCACTGCGCTCCGGGCCCATACTTGGAATTTTTTATTCATTTTTTAAACCGTCCGAGCTGGCCCAATAGACAGGGCGCAATCGGACTTCGCCCCAAGGTTGGGCGCGATCCGACTTCGCCCGAAAATCGGGCGCAGTCCGAACTGCGCGCGAAGTTTGCGCGAAGTTCGCACTTCGCGCGCAAGCTGGGCGTAGTTCAAACTTCGCTTGCGTTAAGACTTGCCTTTCTTTTCCAACTGCGCCGAGGATCGGGCGCAGTCCGACCTTTGCAACTTTCGGATGAGACTTCGAATGTTTGTTGCCTTGTGATGGAGCGCGCTCGGACTTCGCGCGAAGTTTGCGCGAAGTTCGCACTTCGCGCGCAAGCTGAGCGCAGTTCGAACTTCGCGCGAAAGCCGAGTGTATACGGACTTCGCGCGCGAAGTCGGACTTCGCTCAAAAATTGAGCGCAGTCCGAACATACTCCTTTGCAGCTTCCCTCTTTCAAATTGCGCCCTTTGGTCGGTGAGCAGCCCAACTTCGCTGCGAAGTCGGGCAGCGCACTGCCACTTAGCCGTTTTCTGTTTTCACAAGCAGCTCTGCGAAGTCGGGCTGCGCACCGCCACTTAGCCGTTTTCTGTTTTCACAAGCAGCTCCCTTCTATGAACTTCGCTCCTTCTGAGCTGCGAAGTCGGGCAGTGCACTGCCACTTAGCCGTTTTCTGTTTTCACAAGCAACTCCCTTCTACGAACTTCGCTCCTTCTGCGAAGTCGGGCAGCGCACTGCCACTTAGCCGTTTTCTGTTTTCACAAGCAGCTCCCTTCTATGAACTTCGCTCCTTCTGAGCTGCGAAGTCGGGCAGCGCACTGCCACTTAGCCGTTTTCTGTTTTCACAAGCAGCTCCCTTCTACGAACTTCGCTCCTTCTGAGGGGCGACAACAGACTTCGCTGCGAAGTCTGTGCTTTCTCCCTTTGTCCTGTTTTGGCTCAAACAAATGGAAAACTGAAAGCTGGAAAACTGTACATGCTGGAAAATAAAAAAGCATAAGGGAAATTTTTACAAAGAAGGGCCCCTCGGGCACCTTCAGCAGCGGTAGATTTTTAAGTGGAACCCGTTAACGGGGATAGGTAGGAGCTGACCCTCCATATCCCGAAGTACGTAAGCATTGAACTGGTTCACCCGGGCAATCTGATAAGGGCCCTCCCAGAGGGCATCAAACTTCTCGTGGTTGCCCGGCTTCGCCTTGTATGAGTCCCACTTCAGCACCAGGTCCCCGATTTTAAAAACTCGGGCAGTGATGCCTTTTGCAAACCAGCCTTGAGTGGCTTCAATATGCTTGGTGAAGGCCTGGTATGCTTCTTCTCTGTCTTCTTCCAACTGCAGGAGTTGGCACAGTCTGTCATCTACCGGGTCTCCACTGCTCCTGTCTTCGTCCAACATCCATAGGGCAGGGATTTCAATGTGAGACGGCATGACAACCTCTTTGCCATAGACGAGCACGTAAGGGGGATGTTCTGATGGATTTCTTGAATGAAACTCTGTCCGCCCACAGCGCCTGGTGCAGGAGTAAATGCCAAGTCCGCTTGTTCCTGTCAATGGTCCTCTTGATGATCTTCAAGAGGTTCTTGTTAGTAGACTCAGCGAGGCCATTCCCCTGCGGGTAGTAATTAGAAGACATTTTGTGATAAATGCCAAGTTTGCCAGTGTACTCCGTGAGTACAGCGCCTGCGAATCCCGGACCATTGTCCGTCACAATTGACTCTGGAACCCCGAAGCGGGTAATCAGGCTCTCCAGGAACCTGATGACTGTTTCTTGGTCTGCATTTTTGGTTGGGATCGCCTCTGCCCACCGTGTGAAGTAGTCGGTGGCTGTAAGAATAAACTTGTGTCCGGCAGAGGAATTAGGCGAGATCACCCCAATGAAGTCTAGACCCCCTTGCTGGAACGGAGTCTCGGCCTGAATCGGTTGAAGGGGCAGGGGTGCTTTTCTGTTTCTGCCAGCAAACCTCTGGCATTGATCACACTTAGAACAGACCGCATAAGCGTCTGTAAATAGAGTGGGCCAATAGTACCCGGCTCTAATTATTTTTAAGGCCGTAGGCCTTGCAGAATGATGACCTCTAGGCATCCCGGAATGAAATTCTCCGAGGACCCTGGGCTGATCGGATTTCATGACGCACCGCAAGAGGATGCCGTCAATATTTTTGAAGTAAAGCCCCTCGGGGCGAAGAGTGTACTTGAGTGCACCCGACCGAAATCTCCTTCGTTGTGAGGCGTTCAGGTGATCGGGACATCTTCCGGTGCAGAAATATCTCACCAGTTCATTTGTCCAATCACTCTCCTTCGATAAGGAGTTGGCTAGGTAGATGCTTGTCGCTGTGTCCTCCCACTTATAGGCGGAGATGCCGGCTACAGCACTTCGGGCCAGCTCCTGACACAAGGCTCGGCCTCTGATAAGCTTGGTGGGCCGCACTTCGATGTCGAACTCCTGGATTTTTGCAATCCATCCTGCTCTCTTGTGACCCGGTTCTCCTTGTATGATGAAGCTTCGAACGTCCGGGTGAATCACAAAGACAATCGTTTTGCTCTGGGAGACAAAATGCTTGAACTTTCGGAGGGATTTCATGATAGCGTGAACCTGTCGCTCTATAAAGTTGTACTTTTCCTCATGCGGTTGAATCACTTGGCTCAGGAACGCTATGGGGCGCTCCTCACCATCGTCTCCCTTCTGAGTTAGGACTGCGGCGTAACTTTCCGGTTCTCCCACCGCATACAGGATGAAGTCCTTGGAGTAGTCCGGGTTTATCAACACCGGAGCTTGCGCGATTCGAGCCTTGATTTCCTCGAAGGCTTGCCCTCTCTCATCAGTCCATTCGTAAATTGTATCTTTTTTCAGCAGTTCGGCCATAGGCTTGATCACCTGTGCGAAGTCCGGGATGAACTTCCGCAAAAAGTTAATCTGATCGAAGGACTGCAGCCCTTTTTTATCGATTGGGGCTGGCAAGCGAAGGAGGGCTTCTGCTCTGTCAGGGTCAATGGCGAGGCCTTTCTCGGAGATGACATGTCCCAACAGCCTACCTTCTTTTATCGCGAAGACGAGACTTCTTCGGGTTTATAGAAATGCCGAATTCTCGACACCTCTCAAATATTTGCCGCAGGCGGGAAACATGATCTCCTCTTTGGTGAGAGAAAACAGTCATGTCATCAAGGTAGATGACAATGATCTTATTGAGCAGCTCTGGGAAGGCCGGGTCCATGGCCCTTTGGAATGTGGCACCGACATTGGATAAGCCGAAAGGCATGCGTTGATAGGCGAACATCCCCCATTTGGTGGTGAACGCCGTCTTATGCTTGGTCCTCATCCCTGACCCAAATCTGGTTGTAGCCGGAAAATCCATCTAAAAGTGAGAATCTCTGGGCTCCGACAACGATGTGTAGAATCTGGTCAATTTGGCAAAGCGGATAGTGGTCCTTGAGGGAAGCCTGGTTCAGGTTTCGAAGTCGACACAGAGACGAATGTCGCCATTCTTTTTCCTCACAGGCACCAAATTCGCGACCCAGGATGAATGTTTGATGGGGTAGATGATTTTAGCCTCCAGCATTTTCAAGAGCTCTGCTTTCATGATGGCCTCAATTTTCGGATTTACGGCCCTCTGCTTCTGTCGGAATGGCTTAGCGCCATCCTCTAGCTCAATGGTATGCTGGATCACATTTCTGTCATACCCCTTCAAATCCTCGTAGCACCAGGCCATGATGTCGGGGAACTCTCGGCACAATGATCTGATCTGCTCAAGTTCCTCCAACGTGCAGTCTGTCCCAACCTTGATAGTTTTACCAGGTTCAAGTTCCAGGTCGACGTACTGCTTCGGGTCTACTTTGATCCTATGAGATATTGCTCTGTCATTCTGATCAAATAGACTCTCCAACGTAATCAGTCCTTTTGGGACATGATTATTTTTTAAGCTGTATCAACCCCTCATATTGCTCGTCATCAGGGTCTCTACCTTCGATTGAACCAACTTCGTTAACAAAAAATGTGACGATCTCCTCGTCACAATCGAACACCTGCTAGTGGGTGTCCTTATCAGGCACAAAAGGCCTGTAAATAGTGCGAACCGTCTTCGGTTTTTGGACAACGTCATCAGCCGGAACGTACCTGGCTCCAACAGACGCCAGAATGTCAGCGTGTTTGTTTTTCTCACGCAATATCGCCTTGACATTCAATGAGTCAAACGACTCCATCAGGTCCCACACCCGGTTGCGGTATGCCTTCAGATAATGATGTTTGGAGGCGCACTTGTTCGTAACCTGGTGGCATACCAGCTCTGAATCTCCAAAGATCTGTAGGTGTTTGATTCCCAGCCTCTCCGCCTTTCGCAAACCCAAGCACAGGGCTTCCTACTCCGTCGAGTTGTTAGTGCAGCTCCAGGCCAACCTGTAGGTATAGTCCTTCTGGATCCCGATCGGAGAAACCAGAAGCACCCTTGCACCGGCGCCATTTTTGCATCGCGCGCCATCAAAGAAAAGCTTCCACAGCTTCTCAGGTGCAGGTCCCACTTCCTTTGCAGCTGACTTGTCAAGCCTCTCGGGCTGTACAACGGTGTAACAGCCCTGCTCTGTCTCAATTACGGCATTGAAATCCCGTAAAGAGAACTCATCTTCAAGCTATAGCACTTCGAGGGCTTGCTCCGTCAGCTCTACTGTCACCAGTTCTTCCTCCGACAGCTGGACCATGCAGTTGGACTCTTCTCCGGGTATCTTCTCAACTAGGAAGGTGGAAGGCTTCTCATTAAAGATTTTTAGTCTCCTTCCTTTGAAGGGCACTTCCATGTGTGAGTAGTCTAGAGACAGGTACCCGCCCAGATTTGCGGTGAACTCCCGGGAGAGACACATGCCGAAGTAGGGAGCTAGGTCGACAACTACGACCTCTTGGATGACCACGATGTCGAGAGCCTTATGCAGTCGAATAGGGATGTCCTTTATGACACCAATTGTCTTGACAGGGGTGCCGTCTAATTGCAGCACGCCTTGGATGCTCCTTGTGTATTTCATCCCGATCTCGTCGCAGACGGCTTTCGGCATAATAGTCATGGAAGCGCCAGAGTCCACCATGCAGTTGTGCACTATGTGCCCTTGCATCCGTAAAGACAGATAGAAGGGAGGCGGTCTGTTCTTCCCAGTGGCTGAGGCTGTTAAAGGCTGAACCAGGACAGCGGGCTATATCTGCTTGGCGTTCTTCATGTTTTTCAGAGATTCTTGCAGCAGATCCACTTGGCTTGGGAGCAGGAGAGCATCGTACATGCTGATTCTAGCAGGTGTTCTTTTTAACTCGTCTACTATGCTGTAGCTCGAGGTGCTAGCTCCTTTTGCCGGCTCATACTTCGTCCGATGCTCGTTGGGTGGCCTCAACTCTCTCGTCTCTTGGTCGAGACGGGTACTTCAGCTTCTCCTATGCTTGTTCTTTGGTTTTAGCTGGAGGCTGAGGTACGGGAGCTTTAGCCGGAACTGGAGGTTTTGCTATAGGAGGCTTGGTTGGAACAGGGGCAGCCTTTGCCGGAGGAGGCTTGGCTGGAGCTTTGTCTTTCAATGCCTTCTCCTGGGCTGTGTAGGGCCACAGCCGCTTATATGGTGGCAGCCCACCGGGCTGCACCTTTTCTCTTCTGGCATAGACCTGCAAAGGCTTGGCAGCATTTGCAGTTTTCTTTTCTTCCTTGGCGGGTGGCACTAGATTCTCCTCTGGGAGGGCAAAGTTAGCTTCGTCGTCCAGGATCATGTAGAGTTCATCGTCCTCTATGGCGCTGTCGGCCAAAGTTTGAATTTAGTGCTGGTGCAGAGTGCAGTCTTCCTCCGAATGCGGGTCATTGCACGTAGTGCACCAGTTAACTCGGTCGGAGGGACCGAGGTTGGTCTTCTATAGCAGCATTTCTCGGAGGCGGACGCCTCCGCAAGCTGGTGCTCTGGGGGTTTGTCTTTTGTCAGCGCCGGGGGCGGATATGGCCTCCTACGAGCGAGGTCCATCTGGGCCTGCTTCTTCTTCAGAGCGGTCATTTCATTGGACATGGCATGATAACCTGAGGCCAAAACCCGTACCTCCTGAAGGATTGTATTCTGAATGTTATTGTCAGGAGGCGGCAACTGTGCCGGTGGAGGCAATGCGGCTAATGGAGGAGGGTTGGAATAAGGTGCATACTGCGGGGGAGCAGGGAGTGCTGGAAAATGCGGAGCAGGAGGAGGCGGGTGAGGATAATGCATTTGCGGCGGGCCATAAGGAGTTACGACCGGCGCCGGATTCCATTGCTGCTGGGGTTGCTGTCCTGATGTGGACGGCGCATCACCAGAAGCTGATGGATACTGGGATCTGGGAAAGTCGGGACGAATGGGTTCCTGCACTCTGGACGGGAGTCTGCCGATAGAAATGATATCAGCTTCAGCTTGCTGGGCAGCCTCGTACAGAGCAGGAAACTCGTCTATTCTGGCAATCTTCAGCAGCAGGCATATGTCTGAGTTGAAGGATCTCAGGTAATAGTGAGCAGCCATGCCAGCTGAAGACCGAAGCTCGCGAGGTACCCGTTTCCAGGATCTCGTGAACCTGATGTTAAAGTTAGACACCTCCTCTTGAGGGTGTCTTTGGATGCTTTGGAACTGATGTAGCAGAGAAGTAGGATCAGCAGATTCGTTGCATCCTTTCACGAGCCTTCTGGCAAGCTGGGGCCATCCTATGATGGATCCCTCTGGCAGCGATCTCCACCAGTAGAGAAGCTTTCCCCTCAGGGAAAGGGCCAGCAGATGGGTCTTCACACTCTCGTCAGTAATGGAATGCAATGCGGCCAGGGCAAGGATGTCCTGGATGTGCTCGTATGCCGTCTTGCCGTAGCCGTCGTACGTAGGGATGGACTTTAAAGCAGCAGGGGGAACAACTTGCTGTCCGACCAGGGCCAAGGGCCCTGTAGAGTCCACCGCCGGGAAGAGATCATCGTCATTTTGCTGCAGGGCAGCCATTTCTTCTTCTTCTCCTCCGTCGGTTGTATACTCAGTGTCGGTACCTTCCGAGGATGTAGATGCCTCTTCTTCCTCGGCCTCTTCTATTTCGTACTCAGCTCCTCCGACCTCGGCTTCGGCTTCTTCTTGAATTTCGGCCTCGGCTTCGTCGACACGAGCTTGCGGATCAGCCAGCCTGGCAATTTCGCCTCGAGCGTTGATGTCCAGTTCGTAAAAGTCAGGCGGGTTTCTCGGATCCCTTGCTCGCCACCTCCTTTTTTGCATGTAGGTGCTGGGACCGGTCTCTTGGACTCAGAAGATTTGTTCGTGCAGAGTCGCTAGGTGTTCTTATTTTGAACAACAATGAAGCGAACACCAGTGCTTTGATTCTGTTTGGGGTGGGAAACTTCCTTGGCCCACCGAGTGCTCAGAAACTGTTGCGTCAGGTGGGGACTGATCAAAAAATCTCTCTTCAAACGTGGGACCTTGGTCCCACCGGCGTGCGTAGAGACTGTTGGTTACGAATCTGCCATGAGGAAAGGATTTTGTGTTAATGCGCCCAGATTCGCCCACCAGCTTGAAAGGCCGGAAGGAAGGAATGCCTTCCGTGCCAATCTCCGGAGAAGGCCGGCTCCTGTGGGTTTTTATGGTTTACGATGAGGGTGCAGGAAAGAGATAAAAATGCGGAAAGAATTTACAAATGTGGTTGGAGTTGGGTGGGGGGAACTAACAGTACAACAACACATCAATCACCGCTACTTACTGCATTATGAATACAAAGCATAACCAGGAACCGCAAACCCTAAGTATACTTTCTGTATAAAGCAGGGTACGCACAGCTACAATGGCTCCCTAGCAAACATTCTCCCTACAAGGAGAACTAACAGCACGACAGCGCATCAATCACCACTACGGACAGCAACAGAAAGCAACCAAGAGATGTCAGATCCGAGTATGTGTGTTATGCAGAGAATTTGTACGCACAGCTACAATGGTCCCCTAGCAAACATTCTCCCTACAAGGAGAACTAACAGCACGACAATGCATCAATCACCACTATGTACAACAACATAAACATAACACACAAACTGAAGGAACTGCTACCACATGCTGAAATGAATCAACAAGCCATGACACAAGCAATGCCTCAGGTATTCCTGACCACCAAATGCTGAAACGAATCAACGAGCCGTGACACAGGAAAACGTAAAGCAGAAATGTAAAGGAGGCAGCATAAAAAAATAGAAGCAGTAGAACAGAGCCAGGCATATACTTTATATTTATAAGCAGAAGCACAATTACAATGGTTCCCTAACAAACATTCCCCTTCCACCGCCTTACAATGAAAATGCGGTGGGTATTTATAGCCCGAGTCTCTCCTGTTACATTAATAAGCACAAAGTCCCAGTCAAACACTAGCTGACAAAAGCGGCGACGGAGTTGCTAATGCTGACTTTTGTTGGACAGGATTGTATTCGCAGCATGGTTTCCCTGAAGACCGGACAGCTACGTGGCAGGGCGTTGGGTAGAACTTCTCATTGGCCGGAATGCGGGCAGCTGGAGCAGGTAGAACCTCCAATCAGTTTTAAATGAGGCAGCTGGCATAAGTAGTGCGGCCCATGCTTGTCCTTTTGCTCGGCACGTCTTGGCTCAAATCCCGAAGCTGGACACTTGTCGGATGATGCTGTTTGACATGTGCTTGCCTTGAAAGGCAGTTTATCCAACTTCTCCCAGGATATGAGCGCCATCGGGTTGCGCAGGCAGAAAACAGCACAGCTGGGAAGGTCTTCATGCCTTGGTCAAATTCTGAGTTTGTTTCCCTACTGCGCACCTGTCAAAGGGCGCACTCCGACTTCGCTGCGAAGTCGGGTTGCGCACAGGTGAAAGCTGATTTCTGCTGCCGAACGGACTTCGCCTTGGAAAGGGGGAGCAGTCCGACTTTGCTGCGAAGTTGGACTTCGCCCCAACACTTAGTCATTTTTCCTGCCAGCCTGCCAGCCTGCTACAAGGTGCGCCCAGAAAGAAGGGAGAAGTCGGACTTCGCACCAAAACTGGGAGAAGTCGGACTTCGCTCCGACACTTAGCCATTTTTCAGGGTGACTGCTGTCAAATTTGAGATCTGACTGAGGGGCTCCAAGAAAAAAAGGGGGGAAGAAAGAGAATGTAGGGAAGAGAGAGAAAGGGAGAGAAGAAGAAAGGGAAAGAGAGGAAGAGGAAAAAGGAAGAGCAGCACTGCTACAAAACTGAAAACATTGCACCCCGTGCAAAATGTGGCAACAGTAATGTGATGCTTGCCATGGGTGGAAAAGTCTCCATCCTAACTGCTACTTGCTCCTCCAGGCTCTTATTTGGAATTGTTGCAGAAAACCAAGAGGTTATTAGACAACTGTTATGAGTCTAAGAATTAAAGACCTTGAAGGATACTATCCCAACATCCCCGCTAAAGCTTAATTTGAAAATAGAAAGAAGAAAGGAAGGAGGAATTACAAATCATCCCCCATCCCCTAATGACAAGTTTCCTTCCAAACAAATGAAGAATGACTTAAAAATGATACGAAGTAGAGGCAAGATATTGTTTGGTAACATAGTTGACAAGGTTGCTTGCCCAGGCAGAAGTATTGAACTAATGAAATTGCTTCTATCAAACAAAGGTGCTAAAATTGCGTCAAACAATGAAGCAAGAAGAAAATAACATACAAAGCGGCCTGCTCCAAGCGACAAAGCTGCTGAACTAAAGAGTAGTACTATGTTACCAATTGCTGAAAATCACTTCAATAAGAAAATTGGTTTGGGGATATGAATCCCAACAGAGAGACAAACAGTGATTACAAACTATCAGTGTCATAGTCAAGGTGCCAAAACATGCTTATAAAAGCGTGCCAAGTGACGAAGTTACTAATCAAAGTGGTCTTACAAAGTAATCTGGAGTCTATTACCCATTTGTTTGATGGAAGAACAAAAGAAACTCATTACAACGTATGAACAGAGAGGGAAAAACGCTTTTCAGAAGGAGTAGGAGATGGAGGAAAGATCTTGAATCTTTTTTTTTTCATCACTGCCTCCAAAGCTTCTATGTTCTTCCAAAAAACAGTATTTCAGGAGTAGGAGATGGAGGAAAGGTCTTGAATCTTTTTTTTTTCAGCACTGCCTCCAAAGCTTCTATGTTCTTCCAAATAACAGTATTTCAAGCATCTGCCTTTGTCGATAGGAATAATGCAATGTCTTCTTGCTCTGAAAAGCGGAAGACCTTTGATGGTGCTTGTCATTTTATGCCAATGTTGTTTCCATGTTGGTGGCTAAATTTTTGAGAAAGTGTAGGCTGCTTTAAACTAAATACTAGAAGCCTTCAAGTACAAATTATAACACTTAAGATGTGTTTGGTATTGGGGTTGAATCTATTAAATGAGTAGATATATAAGAAAATTTGACAGTACACAATCACAATACAACTTTTTGAAGCTTTCAGCTCTCGTCAGCATGGAAAAGAGTGTTACAGGTTCTTTTGTCAACATGGTAATCTGATTCTTAACAATTAAAAAACCACTTAGCTCTCACAGAAATAGGTTGTGCAATACATTATTAGCAAGCTCTTGAAGTCTCCTTTTTGAAGGTGCTAGAATTGGGAAAAAAATGCTCTAGCATGAATTTGTTAGAGCTAAAAAATCTTGAATGTAAGATGTGATCTTATGTTCGGCAAAAATTAAGTTTTGATCCCGTTTTCAGTAACCAAGAAACAACATCATATGACTGTGGGAGACTTAAAAATTGCTGATATAGCTTCAAACTCAGAAAAATAAAATAGACTGGGGGTTTGACCACTTGTCAAAGGGGGCCTCATCCTCCTCTGTTTGGATGGTTTGCAAAAAGAGCAATACAATCCAATTTTAATTATTTCAAAACCTTCCATCAAGTCAATCTTACCAGCAATGGAAAAGAAATGTAGCTGTTAGAGAAAACCAAGAATACAGAGAGGTTAGTAGCCATCAAAGTAAATAGGCTTCTGGATCTGTGAGTGGATAACTAACAGCCTCCGAGACAAATATCTCAAATTCTCAATATTCCTTACATCTTAACAAAAGGACAGAAATATCCAAAGCTAATAATGTGACTTCATCCACAAACTGAAGATGAGACTAAGATATGCTTTTCTAAAGACACAATCGAAGGAAATACAGCTGTTTATGCAAGATTATGTGTAGAAATGGATCTTAGCCAGCCTTTGCCGGAAGAGGTGGAACTCTAACTTGCAGGACTATATTGGATTCAACAACTGGATTATGAGGCATTACCCTTAAGATGCAGAGTTTGCCACAAATATGGGCATTTGGCCCGATCTTGCCCAAATAATATGAACATAAAAATGGAGGCTCTCTGGGAATGTCATATCTTTCTAAGGAGGGTAAGTCAACAATCAATAAAGAAACAACCAATATTTCTCAGGGCAAAGAAGCACAGGGAGATGGTTTTGAACAACCCAAAAGAAGGAGAAGGCAAAAGAAAAAAGATGGTAAAGAGCAAACCCAACTCAAGCCCTCCAATAGGTATGAGATCTTTAAGACACTAATGGACCAAGAAGAAGAACAATTCATGGAAGGAGTGGATGGGAATAATGAAAACAATAACAGCCATGTTCAAGCCCCTCTTTCACCTCCTCCCATCATAGAGCAGGTAATTGAGTGCAGTGAGTTACCGCAATCAGAGAGTGCAGGGGCATTGATAGTACATAACCAAGAGCAACCGATAATTAAGGATGTCATCATGGGCATAGCAGAAAAGAAAAGAGAAAAACGAACTCTAGGGATAACTTAGGTGGAAAAGAGATAAAAATATAGCAGCTCCCAAGGAGTGGGTAGAAAATGAAATAAGGAATTGATAGCAGTTCAAGGAGACAAACTGATCACTGGAGGATCGGTGAGGCCAATAGATTTTTACTGCTCTCAAGGTAACCAATGATTATACAATCATGGACTATTAGGGGTTTAAACAGTAGAACCCATCAATTTGTTGTTCGAAGACTCTTAGAAAAATGTAAAACAGATTTTTTGATTATCCAGGAGACAAAAATGTCGTTGGATCTTATGTGTAAAACAATAAATAGACTTTGGAGGGGTGCTGGTCATATGGAAGTGGCTGCCCAAGGGGCCTTATGGGGGATAGTTACTTTTTGGAACTCTCTTGAATGGACTACAATAGAGCATATAGCTTGGAGGGGTGTCCTCACATCACATTTTAGGAACAATGTTACAGCTGAACATGTTTTAATCACAAATTTTTATGGGGCTCAAAACCTAGATGGTCAGATGCATCAATGGAAAGTTGTGCATAACATGAGAGTCTTAAGGGAAGAGTTAGACTGGATTATTGTTGGGGATTTTAATGCTAAATTATCCTCTAGAGATCGGGAAGGGGGAACCCCAATTTTGGACCCGGGGGATCGACTTATGATTGCCCAAGTCCAGGCATTACACTTGGTGGATATTAAATGCCCTGGAACCAACTTTACTTGGACTAATAAGAGGAGGGAGCCACATAGTAGGAAGGTGAAGTTAGATCGTTTTTTGGTTTCGGAGGAGGCATTTGTAAATTGGAATATAAAATTTCAGATTTTGGAGGGTCCAGTTTCAGATCTCTTTCCCATTTTGTTGGAAGGGGGTATTAAGACAGTGCAACATCACAAACCGTTTAAATTTGAAAACTTTTGGTTACAAAAAGAGGAACTTCGAAAGAAAATTCCACAGTGGTGGGAAGAAGGCCGCCCAACATATGGGACATCAATGTTTAGATTCCACAAAGAACTTCATTATGTCAAAGATCAACTGAAACAATGGAGGCGAGCTAACAAGACAGACTTCCAGGTCCAAAGAGCTCCATTTGTGGCCAGATGGGATGAGGTTCAAAAACACTTTAGGGAAGGAACAATTACAGAGCAACTCAAAGAAGAGGATGATGCATTGCGTAAAGCGGTTGAGGACATTGACAACCAAGAGGAGACCTACTAGAAACAGAGAGCAAGAACTACTTGGTTATTAGGTGATAAAAATACCAATTTTTTCCATCGGGCTGCCTGTGCTAGGAGACAGACGAACAACATGGAAGCTCTTCAAGATGAGAACGGACACTCCTTTGATACAATTCTAGGTATGCATTTCCATTCAATGGATTATTGTTCTAAACTATTTAAGGAAAGTATGGTGCAAGATGAAGAGGCTCAAAAAGAAGTTCTTGTTGTCATACCCTCTGTTATCTCTGAAGAAGAAAATCAGGCCCTACTTAAACCCATTGATAGAGAGGAACTGAAGAGTGTAGTCTTTGGAATGAGCACCGGAAAAACACCAGGTCCATATGGCTTTCCAATTGAGTTTTTTCAGGCATCTTGGGACAACTTGGAGTAGGATGTAATGGCTGTTATAGTCCAAAGGTAGTAAAAGAATGCTTAAAGCATTAAATCATACTTTCATTGTCTTAATTCCAAAAGGGGAGGAGGGGGTGCATATTTCAGATTATAGACCTATTGCCTTATGCAATGTCATATATAAAATAATCACAAAGGTAATGGCTGAGCGGCTAAAACCTCTTCTATATAGCATTATCTCCTCGGAGCAAGAGGGTTTTGTAGAGGGTAGGCAGATCATGGATGGTGTGGTTCTAGCTCAGGAGGCAATCCATTCAATGCAAACTTCTGGTAATAGAGGAATATTCATAAAATTGGATATGTCGAAGGCTTATGGTAGGGTGGAGTGGAGCTTCTTGTCAAAGATGATGGCAGCCTTTGGTTTCTCTCAGGATTGGATAGAATGGGTCATGAGCTGTGTTTCTACTCCGACATACTTAGTGTTAATCAAGGGCCTTCCCTCGCAACCATTTGGAGCTACTTGAGGCCTTTGTCAAGGAGATCCTTGTTCCCCCTATCTTTTTCTCATATTGGTTGAAGGCTTGGGTAGACTCATCTTGAGGAGAAGACAACAAGGTTTGCTAACGGGTATCAAGGTGGGTGAGGAAGTTTTGACTCACCTACAGTTTGTGGATGACACAGGATTGGTGGGAGTGGCGAACTTCAGGGAAGCAAGAATGATTAGAGATACACTTAATGTCTACCTTAGTGCTACAAACCAAGTCATCAATGATAAAATATCCAAAGCGGTATTTTTCAATTTTGATCAAAGGCTTCAGGACAAAATTTTAGAGATCTTGGGATTCACAAGGACTTCTCTTCCAGTGGTATACTTGGGGGTCCCTTTGCATTTAAAAAAACTAAAAATAGATATCTAGAGGAATCTTTTGGACTGTATCAAGGAAAGAATTAATCATTGGTCTCACAAATGGTTAAGCTATGGGGGTAGATTAACTTTTTTACGATCAGTCATTCAGGCCATGCCAATTTATAAATTTTCTATCCTTGCTGCCCCACATACCATATGGACAGAGTTGGACAAGATGGCTAGAAAATTTTTATGGGAAGGAGTAAAAGGAGAGAGGAAATGGGCCTTAGTAGGTTGGGAGAAAGTAAGCCAACCCAAGGTAAAAGGAGGTTTGGGACCGAGAAGATCAAAGTTAAATAATAAAGCTTTGGCTGGAAAGCTTTACTGGAGGTGGATTTCCCAACCAACTTCTTTATTCAATAGAATTTTAACTAGTAAATATTTGGGACAGGTAAACCCAAATGAGGTGAGTCATTTTCCTTTGGATGGTAACGAATCCTTAGTGTGGCAGGCTCTTAAGTCAGGATCTCAGGTAGTGAAAGATGGATTATTTTGGAAAGTAGGGAGAGGGGAGAAGGCACGATTTTGGACAGATTCAAGGGATCAATACCCACCTATCATTGTTGAATTCCTTGAACTGCAACCCAAAACCAGGGGTTGGGTGCAAATTGAAAGTTATTTCAACACTAGTCAGCTGGGGGATTATAAGTTTAAGCAGTTTAAGAAGTTGGATGAGTGGCCAATTTCAATCCCTCCGGATTTGACACCCATCATGACTAAAATCTTGGCAGAAAGATTTCTCACAGGTAGAGATGAGGAGGATGAATTAGCTTGGGGCCATGGGAGCCTTGGTGTGTACACAGTGAAGGATGGATATGATAAGATCCTTCCAAAGCCTCCCCCTCATGCATATCAGGTTGAGGATTGGCCTTAGCTATCAAATTTGCTTCTATTTGGGCAATAAAACAAGGTTACATGAGGATAATCCTAGAATCAGATTCTCAAATAATGGTTGGAGCTCTAGATTGCATGAGGAACTTTGCTTTGAAGACATGGAGGTTGAGGATTCTTGTCACTCAAATTAAGGAATTGTGGAGGGAATTAGATGATGTGATTCCAGTTTATGTGAGTAGAGATCTAAATAAAGTGGCAGACATCTTGGCTAAGATGGGCACTGAGAAGGAGGTAGGGGTTCAGTGGCACAGTGACATGGTTATTAAGGATGAGATGATTAGGTAGGTTGGTGAGAAAATCCGATGTTTAGCTAATTTGGACAACTATTTTAGAAATATGGTTTAGGAGATTTGTGCTCCAATGTAGATCTTTTTTTACAGTTGTAAACAGGTGAACAACCATTGTAGAAATATGGTTTAAATGATTTGGCTCCAATGCAGATCTCCTTTTACTGTTGTAAACATGTGTTCTCTTTGGCTAAGGCTGGGTGAAGTCTCATCCCAACTTGTAAATGATATTTGTTTTAATACAAGTTTTTTCAAATTATTTTTCAAAAAAAAATAATTCATGTAAAATCGTAAATTTAGATTATTTCTGAAAAACAAAATCAAATTGCAATCAGTAATAATTCAATGAGGGTTACCTGGCCTCAAAGGTTACCTTACTCAAATGCATTGTGTGGATGTGGAAAGGACGCCCTCAAATCTCTTATAATCTTGCAACTCATCTTGTATCAAATTGCGGGTGTGCTCATCTAGCACAATCCGATCAAGGCATTGCTGAAGGCCCGACATCACCTCATAGTTGGCCTCAAACAAATCATCTTAAAAATTTAGGTTTGAGGTAGTACCACACTACCTGAAGTGGGCTATGGAGTTGAGAAGTCCATCGCTGGTCAATAATTTCCCAAATGGGATTGTATCTAGGCTCGGAATATTTATAAAATGAGGCAATTGCCTCTTTCCCCCTATCCATAGCCTCATATATATGTTCCATTAGTGAGTTTTCTCCATCAACAAGATGGAGAACCCTCCCTAAAGGCTTTGACACTTGAATTAAAAAATGGAAAAATAATTTATAATAAAAAAAAATTTACAATTTAAAATGTGCAAATGGAAAAATAATTAAAATAAAAAAAATAATAAAATAAAATAAAAAACTTGTCTTGTACCTTGATTGCCTCATGCATAGTAGTCTAGAAGGCCTACTCAAAGACATAATCCTACACCTTCTGGCCCTCATTAGAGAGCCTGTATCCAGCAGTGTCTTCGACAGTCCACTCCTTGCTCGCAAACATCCTCTTCAATACCCCCTTTGCATCAAAAAGACTTTGCAATGTAACGAAGTTTGGTGTGAAGCGTGTAATTCCGGGCCGCACAAACTCCCTTCTATTAGATAAATTCTGTAATACATTCGGCCTTCTGTACAATATCAAAAATCTAACGTAATTTCCCAATGTCTTCGAGAAGCAAATTGAGACAATGGGCTGCACATGGTGTCCAAAAAATGGTGGGGAATCTCTCCTTCAAAATCCTACGTCTTGCTACATATGCTGCTGCATTGTCCATGATAACTTGGACAACATTCTCTTGGGCACTCTTCACTTGTGCCGATGCATCCGCTGACTTGAGGAATACAATTCCTCCTATAGAAGCAACGAAAAAATTAATCAGTGTCTAGTTCTTCCCATTGGTCCACCCATCGGACATGATTGTGCAACCCCTCTTCCTCCATACCCTATGCTGCTTTTTAACCAACATCGGAATATCCTCCATGGATTCGTGAAGGAAAGGGCCCCAAAAATCATCATAAGATGGCAGCTTAAATTCTGGGCCCCAAATTGTTAGTGTATCTACCCTTCCCTGCCAAAATGGAGACCTCGCCACATTGAAGGAAATGTCGGAAAAATACCAAAAACTTGCACAAGCCTTCCCCATGGCCTTGTGCCTCTCCTTATTCCTTGCAGTCATACTCTCAAGCGTGGGTTGTGACTTTAGCGTGGAATGTTCCACAAAAAAGGACGACCCCGTCACACTCCCCGGGTGTGCAAGTAATGGACTAGACCCATTCTGGCACTGTTGAAACTGGCTGAAGGTGCTGCTGGTACCCTCTATACGAGGTCGAGAAAGGGGACTAGCAATGGCCTCGCTTGTTCTTCGTTTTAGGTCTTGAGGTGGTTTATGCCTCCATGAATTTTGTCCCCACAAAAATTACAGTACAACTCCCCTTATTTTTGTCCTCCGTTTCATATTTCCATGCTGCATCTGTTTTTCCTGTCAATTTATTTCAATGTGGCTGCGCATGTAAACAATAAACAAGTCGTTAGAATCTTAAAAAAAGGAAAAAAAAAACGCACTAGGGTTTAAGCATTGACAGCTGAAACTGAGTTGTTTTTACCTCAGATGTAAGTGTTGGGTGGCTAGATTCTTTAAAACTTAAAAAAATTCGATTTAGAATGCAATTAATGATTGTTGTTGGTCTGATCTCAGCTTGTCACTGCTCTCTCTTCAACTGGAAATAGCAAAAATGAGGGGACTTTGAAAAAAAAAATAAACTCTTTATGCCGTTTTCTTGTGCCTGTGCATGGATGGCCAAGTTTTTTGGGGGATTCGGCGAGTTTTTTTTTTTTATTCGTAAGTCCCGAAAACTCGAGTAAAAAGAACTCAGTGAGCTAAAAAATTTTGCCAAGTTGATTCCAAGTGGCTTGGAAAGGTCGACTCAGACTTGGACTTGACAAGTTTTTTAAAAACTCGGCAAGTTTCGTAACAGAGGTTCTGGGTATCTAAGCACAACATATTATCAGCATTAGGTTCATGGGCTACTGTGTTATTTAGCCTTTAGTTTGATGTCTTGGTTAGGGGCGATATTATGTTTTATTATTAGTCGGCTTAATTAAGGATTTTTTTGAATGGTTTATATGGGATTGAAATGGGCTCCTCCTGTATTACATCATGACCACATAGTGGTATATCAATAGCTTAACAATTATGCATGTATCACTTGGCAAGGTTTGAACCTGAGTCTCTTCCTTGAAAGTTGAGGAATATAACCAGTAGAGCTAATGCCATTTGATGGCTGCTTAATTAAGGATTACACTGTAATGATATTAACGTTTCTTTTCCCATGAATATAAGTGATAAGAAAACCCTATTCTATGTATCGGTTTACTTGGATTTGCATGCAAAAACCTGGCTTTGTTGTGGAGTTGCTATTGCTATCTTGATTTCCTTCCTCCCCTCCCAAATTGTTTATATGGGAGTGAAACGGGACATACACATATTACATCATGACCACGTTACTAGGGTATTTCAACAAACCACATTGTTGTGCGATTTCAATAAATCCTGCTATCACGACACACATGGGAGTTGAACTTTGGTAGGTTACTTGTGAGCCAAGTATTCTTACTTGTTGGACTTCAAACCCATGGGCTATATTCTCAATTATTTTAATTCTCACTATAGTACACTTTTTATTGGTCCTTAGGAATGTTGCATGTTGGAAGCCCTTTTATCCTACCATTATCCCTTGAGTGGCTAATGCATCAATCTGAGGCTTTTTCTACTAGGTTGGAGAGATAAGAAGGAAATTAACCTTTTTCTCTTAATTGGCTTTGTGCCATGAGAAATGCAGTTGACTAGAAATGAGGGGTCCCTACTATACTTTGTAACCATATATTATATTTGGAACATTTTTTATTGGTAAATCCTTACTAGTTGATCTTCAACCCCATGGCACGTCTTCTTGATTATTTTGATAATTCCTGTAGTACTCTTTTTACTGGCCCTTAGAAATGTTGCATGTTGGAAGGCATTTTATCCTACCATTATCCCATGAGTGGGTCATGCACCAATCTGAGGCGTTTTCCACTAAGATGAAGAGATAAAAAGACAATTGACCTTTATCTCTTAACTGTCTTTGTGCCATGAGAAAACAAGTTAAGATGCAGTTGGCTGGGATTGAGTTTCCCTACCATACTTTTTAACTGTATATTATATTTGGAAATTTTTTATTGGTAAATCCTTAATATATTGTGTGTGTGTGGGGGGCAGGGGAGGGGTGTTGGCTGCCATGGATTGGGTTTTTCTCTTTCAACATATTTGCCGAGGACTTGGACAAGCCATGTTAGTTGGGTACCCTATACCCAGACTTGGATGCAATAGTCTACCAGAACAAAACATCATATTTCATTGATCACATGTCGTTTGGCAATTGAACCTAATACTCCACTTTGAGAACCAACACAGTTGAGCTCATCATATTAAATTGAGAACACATTATTTTAATTTGTAATATATGATTAACCTCGTCATCATAACTTATTATAAGCCTAGTTTGAAAGGGTTATTACCCTCTAAATTGTTTTTCTTGGATATCACAAATAACCATCTAGCTAATTTTTGGTATAGATGGTATCACACACACATTTCATATCATTGTATTAATCATTTATACAAGAAGTCCTTTATAAGAGGCATAACAACCCTGCTCTTGAATAAGTGGTTCAGCTTATGAAATATGACCGAGAGTTTTTGGGACTTTTAGCCTATACTCCTCATTATGTGGAAAACCTTTTCCTTTAATTTCCCAATGCTTTTTTGATCAACAGCTGCATAACACTCACCTAGCTTTCACCTAATTTAATATCCCTTTGGATATTTATCATTATGTGAAAGAACTTTTTCTAGATGAAAGTAGGTTTTTCACTTTCAGTACATTTTTTAAAAGAGGGCCAAATTTAAAGCTGAAAAGCTGTCAAAAATCAGGAACCACCTAACATTTTGGTAGAATTTGGACAAAACCAGCTGAATGAAGATGCTCATGGGCAACTGTCGTGGATGGAAACATGCAGCTGCCTGGTTGTTTTGTAGGAAAATTTTGTTCTGTATAAATGGAGAAAGTTTGATTTTGTGCCAAAGCCCCTTTGACCATGAGGGCACTGTCTTTTGGACTAGTTAATGTTTGACTGATATGCTGCAAATGGAAGAGGACAGACACAAAACTTGGGTCTTCAGGAGAAAATATTGTGGCAGAGGTCATCACCATACTGACAAATGTAAATGGAAGAAGACAGAAACAGTCATAGGAGCTTGAGACACAGACACTCGTGTAGTTCCTAAAACAAAAGGTAAAGAAACTCTGTTATGAACAGCTTGACCAACTGGACTTCCATCAAAGCTGTTGTTAATAAAGACACCTTAATGAGAGAGACTTCTCCCTGAACTGATGCATATGATGAAAATTTTTTAGGCAATCCAGTTTTACAAACCAATTTATCCTCTTTCATGATTGTAGAGGCCTTGTGGACTGTTTTCTGTTTGCAGTGAAGTGGATGTTGCAGCCTTAATATAATGTACTGTTTCCTTATCTGCTATCTGCCCCAGTAAATCTTTGTTTTGTTGTGTACTATTGGATGTGAACTAATGCTTATTTGACCTGTGAACATAACACCATTACAATGGCTGATGAATCTATAAAGGGCAAGTTTGGATATTAAATTGTTCTTTTTTTGTTTTGGTACTTAACCTAAAAGATGCAAAATGAAATAATGGAATGATAGTGTCTAGTTGCTAAGGAGGAAGATATGGTGGCTAAAGATTGAAGCAGCATTTAAAACCATCCTCTCTACTAGCCATTTCACCTCCTATATGAGCCAATTGGTCAGATAATAATTATTACAACTTTCAAAGGCTAAGCCACCTGCGCATTGCCTTAGCTTATTGATTAGGGAGTAATCACTGATTGTTGCAACTTGAAGTGGACCTTGGTAGATGCATCTCAATTAATTACCACCCTTGTGTCGACTACCAACATGGAAGTAGAGACACAATGTGCTATGGCTATGTCAAGTCAACTTAAAAATACCATTACCCCATACAGTCACAATGTTCTTGTCCAAGTCTGAGTTAGACAAGCTTGAAGTTTAAAAAGAATTTGGCCAATTAAAATTCCTTTAAAAGAATTTGAAATAAAATTCAAGATATAAAAAATATGGAAATATATTTATAGTTCTATAAAATGGAATAACTAACAAACAAAAATAATTTGAGAAGACCTTCAAATGAACACGCCATATACCTAATATGTGCCTCTATAAATATGCTTGCAAAAAATTACATTAAAAAGCTCATCGAATTTCTTGGTTTTTACTTTTGACTGCATTTGTCCTGTAAGTATTCTTTAACCAAACTGAAGACACATTTTTAGTTCTTTCAATCAAATTGGTTATACGAGGTTGAGGGTATTTTCTTGAATTGGTTATATGAAGTTGAAATGGGCTTCGCCCATATTACATCTTGATCATATTATTGCGGTATTTCAACAAACCACATTGTGGCATTACAACAAACAGTAATATCATGGGCCGACTTTTTGTGGGTTGTTTGTCCAATTTGATTGGATTTGAATTGAAATTTTTTATATGAACATAATTGATTTTTTTTGGTTAATTTTCAAGTTTGGTGAAGTTTGAACTTAATGGATTAAATTTGTCATTTTTTTACAGAGTGAACATATTATCTGAGGCTCTCCTGAATTTAGCTATATATGCTTTGTATTAAAATGAATTTTCATGTTAAATTCCAAATTGCCAGGCTATACCCTTTTCGGACTTCAACAAGCTACATATATATTATAACGATTCTAAAATATGGTCAAATTTTATGCTTTCTACTTGTTGAGGCTAGCCTGCTGTTTGGGCTAGTACTTTCTGATTTCTAGTAATGAAGAGGGCATTCCTTTGTGTTCAAGTGCTTTGATCTTTTTTTTTTGCAAATGCTGAAGTTTAGTTCAACATATAGAAGGCAACAGAGATTTAGGTCTATTAGAAATGCTTTAATGGGCTTTTTCTAGAACTTCCATTTAGGCTATACTAGAGACAATATGTCTTGTTTTACTTGCTAGTTTTGAAATCAAACTTAAGATTTTATATTTCATTCTTTCAATTTTATTGATCAAATTGGTTATCTTTATTCACTTGGTAGTAGGTGTGCTTCACTTTGTCATGGGGTTTCTGGTTCTCAACCATATCGAAGTAACTATTTAACTGCATTGCTCTACTATTGGTCACATTTTGAATATTTTTCCTACTGGATGCTCCTGTTGCTTTTGAATGGTACTGGTTTTCTTTGATACTGCATGATGTGAATTATTCTCTATACTTTAGACTTGTGGAAGTAGGTCTGATGATTTGCCTGTCCCCTTATAATGCAGGAAACTGTTGTGTCTGCCTCGTCTCTTGCTCAGTCACTAAAGTCTGAGTTAGCAGAGGGCCAACGCAAACTGTTAACTTTAACAGAGAATACAGGACCCAACTTTTCTCGTCTGGGTCCTTCAAATCCAATCAGAGGCAATGTTAGTCTTGGGTTGCCTGAGAAGGTATGGTGTTTCCGAGTTGGAGAGCATGATCCTGTTGTCATAGGACCTTATAGCTTAATGTGGGTCATAGAGATTGGATATTTATGAATTTCTCTACTTTGCAGGGAATTCACTTGACCCAACTAGCAGACATAGAAATATCGCTCGACCCAACTAAGGAACTTTCAAGATTGGTGTCGGAGTGCAAGTTTGAGGAGGCATTTAACAAAGCACTTCAAAGGAGTGATGTCTCTATAGTTTCATGGCTATGTTCTCAGGTATGCATCTGACAAAGTTGTTTTGTTTCTCTTATATTTGCCTTTTCCAAACCGGGGTTTTGAAAAGCTTGTCATTGCCTTTGAGCAGATTGATCCTAATTCACTGTTCTCAGCGACCCCATTTCCCTTGAGCCAAAGTGTACTTTTGTCTCTTGTTCAACAACTTGGCTGTGACCTTGAAAATGATATTGGGCGCAAACTTGTGTGGATACGGGAGGCATGCCCTGTATTGAACCCAAATGATCCCTTACTGGCTCCACACATGCGACCAATTCTTACACAGCTCTATCACAACCTGCATCAAAAGTTGGTTTCAAATGGTTCAGGATCAGAGGCAAACTCTTTACGTCTGGTGCTTCATGTGTTAAACTCTTTGTTGACAACATGCAAGTGATGAGAGATCTATCAACTTAATGTAAATTGAATTAGTGTTTAGGCAGGCACAAACTAGGTGGAATTACATGTCATGTTAAATGTCAAGAATCTTCAGTGACACACAAAATGATGTCATGGCCAAAATTCCTGTATATTGAATCTCCAGGTTCTGTAAGGCATGATCGAAACATGCACTTCAGGGAATATGTTGAAATTTACGGCCGATTCCTGAAGTATTTTTTTTATGGAGGTATGGTGAAGGTTCAAGACATTATTTTTCCAGTGGTTGATGGAGCTCCTTAGTTTCTTCATGTTACGCATGCTGGTATGTATGTTTGATACAATCAAAGGAATCTAATGTTTGTAAATGTAGTGTTATCTTGTGAGATAGAGGTTTTATATGTATGACACATCAAGGGAAAAAAGAAAAAAAAAACAAACAAACAAAAAAACACAAAATTATCCACTCCTCTTGTGGGGTCTGGTCTTTTTTTTGTAAATGGATCCTTTCATTCAACTGGGAAGGCAGAAATTTTAGCTAGCCTTCCTCCTTTTAAAGAACAACTTTCTAATTTTCATTTGCAATTCATTAGTTGTCCATTTGTTAGTCAATGGTAGAATTTGTTTTTCATTGTTTCTAAAGCTTGCATTAAAGGAAGGTGACGTAAATTATATTGTGGAAAATGCATTTAACAAATTTCTTTTGTCATATGGCTTTTATACAGCCACATTATTTGTAGAAACATATTTATACACATTACTTTCTATGACAGTCTAGTTGTTCTTGCTAACTTTTGCAACATTAAGTTGATCCTTTTTTTGCTAAAATTCTATGTTAGGACATATGAGATGTCGTATGTTCCCATATCTGAGTAGAGCATAGGATCTCCATATTGAGTTTTAGTGTTATCGTTATGCATCTGCTACAATCATAGTCTGATCTATCAAGAAAGCAAATTCACTAAAAGCATTCGAGTGCTGGACCTTGATTGATTTAATGCCTACCATTTGTATTTTTCTGAAGTATTGTGATATATTATTATGCATGTGGTTTCTTTTCCCAACTTGTTTTTGAATTAATTTTGGAATCAAGAAGTTTTATCTTGAGCTGTTTATAGCATTATTTTTCTATCATTTGAACGAAGATTTGGTGCTATATTTATGCTTATACATAAATATAGCTAGGGTGCATGCACATCAAGGATAATTTCTGAAAAAACAAGAACAGCAACGAGTGTTTTAAAGGAATATTTTGAAATTTTAAATCTTCTTGTTTTATATGACCGTTTAAAAAATGTATCTTTGAAGTGTATGCTTTCTATGAATCAATCCTTGATTATCTCAAAAACATCAACATATTCGTTCAATTTGCAAATGGTACGTTGTTCTCCATTGCCTTTTTTGAGAAAATTCAGATGGTAACAATGGGTTGAGTGAACTTTGGAAGGGTAATGGGATGACAAATAAATGATCTTTGAGGTGTGTCAATTTTTGAAAGACTGGCAATGAAGAAGCACCAAATTCTTAGAATTAGTGTCTTCAATTTCAAGGAAGCAGCGTTCACAGTTAAAAAAAAACTAGGGGCTGCAGATTAACTCTCTTTCCCTGAAAAAGAACGATGGAACATATTGATCCACAATTCCAAGAGCGATCATAGAATTGTTGAATTAAATGGGTGACAACAGTGGTTGTAATCAAGACAATACAATTAAAAATATGTTTTGGGAAGCTTTTTCCAGCAGTGGTTGCATTCAAGACAACGTAAATAAAAATGTTTTGGTAACTTTTAAAAAAAAAATAGATGGCATTGAGATTTGGACCCAACAAGTGTGATTTTGGCTTTGCCTCGTAACATAAATAAAATATGTTTTAGTAAATGCCTTTTTTTTTTTTTTTTTTTTAAACTTTTTAAATTTATTTTATTTTATTTTTAATATAGCATGTCATTAAGCTTTGAACTCAGCGAGTGTGTTTTTGACTTGGACTCGAGCTTGGAAAAAGTAAGAGAAGAAATTGGCAATGAGTCGATGACCGAGAATAACAGGAGAAGAAATTGAATTGGTAATTACTCCCAAAATCCAGGAGAAGAAATTGAATTGGCAATTCCTCCCAAAATCCAGGAGAAGAAATTGGCAAAGACTTGACCTGTCTTTGGAGTCTAGTGTGAGGATAGCAATGTTAAACCCTTGAGCACAAGGGTAAATGAACAAGTTTACTATCAAGTCATTTTGATTATCATCCAATGCAAAAGTGAACCTAGTATGCATGGTTTCTAGTCTTAATAATTATAAGAAAAAGAATTGAAGTAGTGCATACATGAGGTATGAGATCAATTTGACAAAGGATATCTATAAGTAATTTTAGGTTTAGTTTTTAGTAATTCTTAAGAAATGGATTTACAATTGAAACTCTTTTAATACCAAACGAAAACCAATAATACTGAAATGAAATGAAATGAAAAATTTTAATTACGCGCGAGACCCAAATATGGTCTATGGGACCTCAAATATGGAAGTACAATTACTCAAATCATATCATATGTTCTTTAATATCTTTGAGAAGGTTGTTCCTTCTCTTGCTGATTTGTGTTAGCAATTCACCAACTTTTTTTATTTTACTGTCTTCAAATAAGTCTGCCATAAACTCGTTCCCAAGTGTTTCTTTGTATTTGTCACGTATATCTAAAAAACTCGGACATTTATAGATGAAGTGTTCCTCTGTCTCTACTGCTCCTGTGCTGCATAGAGTACATATCCTTTCTTCCCATTGTTCTTTGGGCGTTGTCCATCTCCGTGTTTCACATCTCAGCCTATGAGAGCTAGTCCTTATATGAGAAATGAGTATTTTTTCCTTCCACTTGATTTCAGCGCCTATATACGCTTTTTCCTTGTGGTCATACGTTGGGTTAAAATTTGCAATATAATATTGCCTTTTCCTACTTGCATTTTTCCACATTCCACTTCTGAACTTTTCATTCACATAATTTTTTGTCTTTGTTGACATTTGGGCATTCATTTATGTTGATTTCCCAACGTTTCATCCATTTCTGATTTTGTTTCATCCATGTATTTTTTCGCCTATGCAACTCTTCGTCCCTAGCTGCCCTAGGCCATCTATCATTTGTCATGTTTTTTGTTTTTTTTCAAGTAACATAACAACTTGGTCATAGCAATTGCTTCTAAAGGGAACATTCCAGTTTCAGCTAGAATAATTTCATTAGGGGTTGTGGCCTTAATTTTGAGAAATGTGATTAGATATTTTTGAATCCTTTCTATTTGCCTTCATTTTGCATTTGTTGTGCCACTAGCCCACACCTCGCAACCATACAACATAACCGGTGTAACAAGTAGGCCAAATAAGACCTTGGTGGTCTTCTAGGCCCACAACTCGGCATTCCTACACCTGTTTTGGAGTGCATATAGTGCTCTCCAACCACTTTGAGTTCTTTTCATCTTACATGTATTCCAATTAAGTTTGTTATGAAAGTCTATGGCCAGGTATTTGTATTCTACTACTACATCAAACAGTTCTCCTGCAAATTGAAATTTGAGTTGTTGCTTCTTTTTTTTTGCTGAAAAAATCATAATTTTTATTTTGCTCGTGTTCACCTGCATCCCAACTTCTTTACAAAAGAGTTCTAGAGCTTGAAGGTGATCTTCTAGATCTTTGGCTGTTTTGGCCACAAGAATTACATTATCTACATACATGAGGAGTTTTACCACATATTTGGCTAAATGCACACCCTCTCCCCCAAATTTGTTTATCCATTCTTCTAACTTGTCAATGTACTGCCCAAATAAGGTCAGAGATAGAGGGCAACCTTGTTTGACACCTATGTCACTACCAAAACATTCAGATAAGCCTTCCTGTGTTCTAATTCTAGCCTTTACATGCTCATATAGTCTGTGAACTGCTGCCCTGTAGTGAATTGGAACATCTAGCTCTTCCATTCTTCTCCATAATTTTTTCCTTGGCACTGTGTCAAATGCCTTTTTGAAGTCTACAAAAAAACAAAAAGCCTCCTCTTTTTTGTCCCATATTTTTTCCACTATGTGTCTGAGCGTGATACAGTGATCAATAGTTGAGTGTTTGGGCCTAAAACCTGCTTGCCCCTTTGCTCTCTTTCCCTTTCCTTCTGCCCATATGTTGATCCTATGCACTATCATACTCCCAAACAACTTTGCAAAGAGAGGGTTGATCATGATAGTTTGATAGTTTGAGGGATTATTTACATCTCCACTTTTAAACAAAGGAATGGTCAAGCTAGTTGTCCACTCAATAGGGAAGCCATTTTGTATGACCTCATTGAAATTTTTTTTGATTTGCGGTGCCAAGATATCTACCCCCCATTTTATATGCTTTGCTTGAAGATTGTCTATGTCACGGGCTTTACCAATTGCTAACTTTTTTATCCCTTGAATAATGTTTTCAATTGTGAAAAGTTCTTTCTTGACAATGATAGTAGGGGGTGTCTCCTGCTGGTTACTACGTTGATACAGTTGTTTTGAATATTCCAACCATTGATTAACTGTTATGTTATTTTCAGTTTGCATCATTTTCACGCTTAGTTCCTTCCAAAATTTCTTTGGTTCATGCTTCCCTAAGTAAATCAATTATTTCCTCCATGTTCTAGTGTATTCTTCTTTTTTTGCCCTTAGCAGTTTCTCATATGCTTTTTTGTTTGCTCTTGTTTTACCCGTTGGTTCCTTTAGTAATCTTCGCATTTTTTGGCAATCTTCATCGAACCATGGGTTGTTGGGAAGCTATTCCTATATTTATTTTTAGGTTTAGCTCTCGCATTTGTTTAGAGCTTCTTGAATAACGTGCATTAACCATTCACTCTTACTGTAATATCTACTACTGTGATGTAGTTCTTCCATTTCTTGTAACTTGTTATTTAATACTGCTATAAAATTCTGCCGATTTTCATCTGTTAAGAAAATGTTTCCCTTGTGAGGATATTTATTTTGATTGCCTTGCAAGTGTGGATGTAGTTTGGAAACAATGGTGCTTTTTGGATGGCTATGATTAATTTGTTGGATGGCTATGATTAATTTCTAGTTTGAAACAATGTGAAATAATTGCCTTATAGAGTGGGTGTTATAAAAGTAGTAGTTATTTAATGCAACTTAAGGTTGATTTGTTAGGGATGTCAATAAACATTTATAGAGGATATGCTACTATAGGTTAAACTTCTATGAATGGAGCATGGGGAGGTGCTTAGTGCTCATACTTATTGGAAGGGCAGGGATTGAGAGGATCAATTCCCGAATAAGAGATGGATATGGTTAAGGGTCTATAGGGAAGATAAAGTCCTAGAGAAGAACAATTAAAGCAAAGGGTGGAAAGAACAAATAGAAAGGGATTTAAATACTTTAAAAAGTTATAGCCTAGGCTTTTATTGGAGATTGAAAAAAAAATCCTGATGGAATGATTAGAGAAAAGGAAGAGAGGAACAATTGAAGGAGCTAGAATATATAAACAAAGTACAATATAAAAAAATATAGATTTATAGCCAATAAGAAGTTACCATAGTTGAGATCCATAGTATGTATCAAAGGGGCACAAAGAGATTAGTGTAGGAGAGTTAAGGAGCCAAAAAGTACATAGGTACTAGCAAAAGTGGGCTATTAGGTGGAGATGATGGTTGCATGGTGGTAGGACTAGAAGTTGACAATATCCTAGAGATAATAATTTTGATTAGTCCACATAATAGAAGCACAATATCCTAGAGATAATAATTTTGATTAGTCCACATAATAGAAGCATCAAGATACTTCGTAACATATAAAAAAATTAGATTCAGATTAGATATTTTGATTATCTCTAAAAGGAAAACGCTGTTAGAGATTTAAGTATTGAAAGACATGACCTTGATCCCCATGAAAAATTGTAGAGAAACATACCATTAGAGAGGAAACTCCTAGATGAAGTCATTTCTTGTGTTAGACACAACCTTTGAATCACCACTAATCCAAACACTATATAGGCATGTAATTAGTCATTTCAATATCATTGTGAATCCATTATAGACGTAGCATGAATTGACTAAAGAGGAAGAGTTTGACAATTGATAGGTTTGAGAAAGTTCTATGAAGAGAGCACTTTGTTAACTCCAGATTAAGGTAGTAATACTTATTTGCCTACCAAACAATATTAAAGTACCGAGTTAATAAGTTGGCACCAAATGCTTATAAAAAATTGGTAAAGACAAAAAATTAGAACTCTTAAGACCAATTGAATAAACATGCCAAAGAGCACATGTTCATCCTACGGAATTTTTGAATGAGGAGAAATGTAACAAGCAAGGACTCAATGGTATAGAAGTTTGCTTACACACTTAGGAATAAGTCTTTACAGTGGTATATTTTGTGGATATTAAAATGAGAAATTGAGTGGAAATAAAAAATGCTTTTAGTGCTTGCTTTTTGAAAATTAGAACCAACACTATTAGCAAAATATCATAATTCTTTTAAGGACATAATAAGACAATAGCTGAATTTCATAAGATATTTTAAATGAATAAGATGAAACTACAAAAACTTGTGACAAGGAAAAGAGTTGGAAGCCATCTAACGCTTCACCAATGGAACACTTGCAAAAGTTGATTATGTAAGTAGAAGTCTTAAAACTATAAAATAAAGCAAACCACATGATTGAAGCCAATTCAAAACATTAAAAGATAAAATTGGTGCTTTAAAATTTCAACCACTCTCCTAGGATTGTCCCTTAAATTGACCAACACTCAATTAGTATTGTCATAGGTGTTGAACATGTGGGTAACACCCTTGACTTTGTTCCTTGGTGCATGTAGATCAAGTAAAAAACAAGACACCAAAAAAAGCATTGCATTGTTTCTAGCAATTTAAATCACATTGATCATGAATGTAAAGGAAAGGAAGCCCAATAAGATGTAAGAAAACAACTTCCAAAATTATAGCACCAATAGTAGCAATTCAATAATGTGTAAAAGGGAAAACATTAAATCAAATTCAATAGCAAAACATCAATGATGCATGTAACAGATTCAAGATTCCAAATTAGTATAAATAGTAGCTCTCTAAAGAGGGAAAAGTCTCATAGCCACTTAGTGAGGCCCAAGTTTGATAGGTGCAGTACATACAACTTAAAATTAAAAGTATGATGATGTTCCAATTACAACATAGCTCTATTTATAGACTAATATCAAACAATAATCCTAATGCTCAAGGGTCAACCAACCTAAACCTAGGGGTCTAACATACAATAATAAAGGTAACCAACTTGGCTATATTGGAGCCATTACATGGTTCACCCCTTAGAAAGCTTTGTCAAAGCTAAAAATAATAGAAAATGCTTAGGCTCCCATATCGATCTTTCGAAAGATCTTGCCCCTTGATGAGGAAGTCTTAAATTTGGCGAGATTGCAAATTACAGACTCAAGATTGCAACACAACTTTTGGTTGGAGAATGATTTTATCTTATTTATCAGGTATTGGAAGCTTCATCTTGGACTACATATTTTGACCAACAACTTGCTTAAGACAAGAAACATGAACAATAGGGTAGATGCTGGAAGTGGACATAAGTTCCAATTGATGTCACTTTCTTAATGCGACAAACCATCTTGTAGGGTCCATAGAATGGAGGGACCAAATTTTAATTGGCCTTGCTCTTCAAAAACATTACTTACAAAAAGACCATATCTCTTATTGCAACTTGCCATTCAAAGCAATGCATGTCCTACTGTTGCTTCATGTGATTTTGGGTATGGGATAGACTATCTTTAAGGAGCTTGAGCACAAGCCAATTGTATCGACCCAAATTTTTCGCGCCCTTACCTTCAGGCTAAAGGATCCGTGCCCGAAAGGGGGATGCGAGAAGGATGGAACAATACCTCGGACTGAGAGGCCCTTTGAAGGTCACGCCTCTCGGGGGAGGGGTATAAGGGTGAATTTTCGATGGATGGTGGGGTTCACCAGGAAACTTTGAGTGGCAGTTTCCATGCCTAGGTTGAGAATGGTTTTGATGTGTTCATTTTATACTTGATCATTCATAATCCTAGGTTGGCCAGAATGAATCTAAGCTATTCTATATGAAAATGCTGATTTATATGAATACAGAAAGCATGAATGAATCCTAAATACCAGGAATATACTAAATGAGAAAGAATGCACCTGATTTCGGATGTCTGATGAAGATTCTGAAGCTTGTAGGAGTCCAGATCGTCCCGAATATGACAGGATCATCTGCAATTGTATAGAATCATCCCAGATTATAGGCGATCATCTGAGATCAGACAAGATCATCGTCGATCTGATGAATTCATCAGACGAATTTGTCAGAAACCTATAATCACAAAAACAGACACCAAAAACCAAAAATGCTACTGCAAGAATAATGCAAAATGATAGAAATGATAGTATAAATGCCTAACTGATAAATCTGGATAGCAAATTAAAGGAAATGCATTGTTTTAATAACTTATTTTAACTTTATCATGCATTTATGTTAAAATGAGGTGAACTCCAGGATGCAGAATGAAAATAAATCAAGCTAATGCATAATAAAATAAAGAAGGAAGATGAGAAATGCAAACTCAGGGCTCTGATTGCCCCCAAATCTGGACTATAGTCGAGATCGCCTCCAATCGTATGAGATCATCGTCGATCTACGACAGGATCATCCGAAATCATCTGGAATCGCTTGCGACGATCCGAGCTTCCTCCAGCTAAAGCACAGTGAAAACTTGCAATGAAAAATTAGAACTATGAGTGCAAATGATGGGAAATTAGGGAGTCAGATGGATCCAAGGAATCAGGGGGTCAGCCAGGCAGGGGATCCAGCGAGTCAAGGGGATAAACTGAGAAAATCCTAGTTTATATAGGATTAGGGGGAGGTTAGGAGGTTGGGGATCATCCCAATATGGGAGATCTCCAATGGAGGAATCTCCAACTGCGTAGACACGCTTCTGCCCAAGTTGGAGAGGCTGTTGAAACAGAAGCTAATTATGAAAATTTAGTTTTGGGATGAAATCGTCTGGACGTTCTGTTCCAGACGAATTCGTTCGATCTGGGACGATTTCGTCTGATCGGTGACGATATCGTCCAACGGTCAAAACAACTCCTAAAAATGGCATGAAAAATGGGGTGAGTGGTTAACGGGCGGTTTTGGGGTTAAAATTCAAATTTTTATCTTTTTACTAAGGGTTTAACTGTGCCAATTTTAGGGTGCTACATTTTGCCCCCTCTTTAGCGAATTTTTCGAAGAAAATGCGTTAAATACGAGTTCTTCACGCTTTACGAGAAAGCAAAAATTTACTCAATTTTCTAGACGACGATTCTAGGTCGAATCGTACAACTGCTTGCTATGGTGCCCCCTCCGTGTTTTTACCCAAATCGAACGTTTGAGGTAAAAGCACGAAAAAACAAATTTTTAAAAAAAGTTGTTGTTTTTAAATAAAATAAAAAAAATAGGGTAAAACCCTAATTCATTGTTACTGTTCACTTTTGTTGTTTTAGAGCTCTGCAGGCAAAATGGTGGAAACAACACACAGATCGATAGAGGTCCGATGCGGGTTGCGGGTAAGGATCTAAACTTGATGAATTATGTTTTTAATTTGATTTGTGTGATTTTTAATTTAAATTTTGACTGTTTTTGGGGCATCGCGGCCATTTTTAGGCCATCGACGACGTCGGGACGAAATCGTCCCTAGATCGCCGATTTCGTCTAGGGGCGAAATCGACGAAATAGGGGCGATCCCCAAGTTGAGAAATAGGAGATGATTTCGTCCTACCAAGGACGATTTGACTCAATTTAGTACGATATCGTCCAATAGTGGACGATATCATTTTTTATAAGATGAAATTGATTTAATTGATTTTAATGATTATCTATTAATGATTTTTGTTGTTTTATTGTTTATCTTGCAGAGGGGATTACTAAAAAGTCGAGAGTGGAAATACGGGGGGCTAAGAGATGATGTAGCCACGCTCGATCAGGCGGAGCGAGACCGACTATCAGAGGTTGGGCTACAACATGTGGCAGAGATGCCACAAATACCTATAGACATGGGGCTACTGACAGCCCTAGCAGAGAGGTGGTATCCAGGGTCGTCCTGCTTTCGGCTACCGATAGGGGAGATGGCTCCCACTCTAGAGGATGTATGGAGGATTTTGAGGATCCCCATACATGGACGGTTGATGACTCCTGTGGCCAATCAGGGCCATGCCATGATGCGACTGTGCGGAGACCCTAGCTTCGCCCTGGAGAAGGGCAGAGTGAACATCGAGACATTGAGGCAGATGCCTGGGGTATCTCGATTGACTCAAGTTTTGGTAGGGGTAGTGGGTGGCCTACTGCTATGCCACTAGAGCGGATGCAGGTTACCATGGCTACTCTCAGATGTGGTCTACGATATGAGAGACCACGACTATAGATTTTCTTGGGGTAGCTTTGTGCTATGCCGCTTGTATAGGATCCTACACGGGGTCATATACAAGGGAGGTCGATGTCTGGTTTTGACATCATTGCTACAGGTTTGGTGCTAGGAGCACATTGCGGTGCGGAGGCCGGTAGGGCTTCCACTGATAGGGGTTGACCGGGAGAGACCCCGGGTTTTCTATTGGTGGCTCCAGAGAGGGTCACAATGGTGGATAGATCTACCGATGTCCCGGAGGTTGCTAGATGACCTCATCCCTGACCAGATCACCTGGAGGCCATGGAGAGAGCATCCAGGGTGGGGAGAGGATGGACAGGAGTTGGCTCGCATCAGGCGAGTCTTTTGGCTGAGGATGGAGCGGGGAGAGGTAGAGCTCCACCGCTATGACCAAGTTTTGAGGCAGTTCGGTCTACAATAGGGGATCCCTTCTCTCAGAGACTACGAGTACTCCTGGACTGTTTGGGATAGCACTACACTGAGCGGGGCTCCAGATATGCAGCGATTCTGGAGTCAGGATGCGGATGATGCCCCCATTCAGCCAGTGGATGGGGACGACGCTGGGGTCACAGATGGGTATGATGCCTGGTACGTAGGCATTCGCCCTCCTCGAATGATGAGGGCACAGGGTCCGATGCACGCCATGGTGCGATGGATGGGGAGGCGATGCCAGGATGCTATCGATGCAGCGAGGGGTCACAGAGGGAGGGAGCAGCGACGGTCTCCTCAGGAGAGATGTCGGAGAGTGCCACAGGCTCTGAAGAGACCACAGCAGCCAAAGAGGAGGGAGGAGGGGCTCCCTTCTCAGCAGAGGGAGAGGCCACCATCGCCCGATAAGGGCAAGGGTATCGAGGTGGGGGAGAGCAGCGAGATGGCGGCTCTTCGGGCTGAGAATGCCCACCTTCGGGCTCAGGTGCGGACACTATAGGATGAGGCTACATGACTTAGGGCTCGGAGCGGAGGGGCGAGCACTCGGGATCTGGCATGGTCTATTGCTCAGACCGCATTCTACCAGGGATTGTACTATCACGTGGTTCCAGAGGGACAGAGGATACCGCTGCCAGCCCCGCATTGCGGAGCCGGTCACGATGGGATCATCGAGGACATCCTCACGATCGACGTCGAGGACCCACGATACAACACGGACCTCGATGGGACCACCTCCTCCATGCCAGGGTGGGAGAGGAGATGAGGTTGAGAGCTCGAGGGCTTCTCGAGACTAGCTGCTCTAGACTATAGACTGTATCTTTTTGATAGGATTGAGTATGTCGGGGTATAGATTGTGGCATACCAATCCAGTTGTGATATGATGTACATATATTTTTGATATATATATATATATATATATTTATTTTATTATTATGATCTTTTTGTGATATGACTTGTCCATATGTTTTATGATGCTTTAAATTTTGAATTGTTGATTGATTATTCATGTAATTATGTCGTTTGGAAATAGTATAATTTTATGTCATGTTATAAAATTTAAATGAAATAATCTGATGTAAACAAATTGGTTGTTTGTGGTGTGATTTGATGAAAAATAAAGGGACTTCTAACAATAATTTCAAAGGACATTGTCGTTGTTATAGACCATTTCATGGAGTCGCCGCTCGCTAGGTCGTCAAGCTAATCCCAGTATAGAAATATTGCTAAAAGTAAAAGAGTGCTTAAGAGACTGTCTTAAGACTTTGTGTTGTGATGATGAAAAATGATGATGGTGATGATTTGTTTTCAGATTTTCATGAAAATATTATGCATGAAATAGTAAAAATATGATTTTTGCTAGGCATAAAATTCCTAAGTGTGATAATATTTTGAACAATTCCTTAGGAATTATACCATCGTTGCAAAATTGAATGTTGACATAATGAAATGAAATAGAAAAAGGTGTTCATTCTTTTTAAAGCACAATTGTGTAACATAATGATGTAAGCCATATGTTTTTATGAATTAAATGAATGGGAAATAAAATTAGAACAATGGTTTGCGCTAGGCATAGAATTATAGGTATAGACTTATACCATCATCGCGAAATCCAAAAATAATTTTATTGCATAATTGATTTTTGATTTTGAGATAAACAGAAAATATATAAGTCTCTAAAGAATGAAAGAATATATAAACGTGACTTTATTGCTAGATTTTTGAATATGTTGTTGAAAGAAATTTTGGATTTTTTGAAAAAAAATGTATGTAATTGTTTTTATACGAAACAGATGTTCTTTTAAATAAGAAGATGAAATTATTCCAAAAAGATTTGCAAAAATATTTTAAATTATCTCAAAGACAAAATGTAGATTTATAAGGAACCCTCATGTGCATATGTGAGTTCATTGCCGATCTTGATTTATCATAATGATACAAAATCTCTCAAATACAAATGTGTGTGCAATTGTATTGTTCATTTACCAATTTTGAGCAAGATAATTTGATACAAGTAATTTGAATTAACCAAATAAGTGTTCATTGACCATGATTTATATGCATGTAACCGTACCAGACTACTATGTAAGTCGGGTCATCAAGAGCTAGCTGATCCATAAGCAGACATAGGTCTGTACAAAAGAAGGTCGCTAATGTGACAGACATATCACCATGCTAGGAGTTACCCAAGGCCAAGCGGGTTGGGCACAAACCACCTGTTATGGGGCTTACCTCACGGTTTTCGAATAATTGAGAATTCCAGGGATTCAAGCTCATTCACCCTTCTTTTCTTTTCAAGGGGTAGGGAAAGGGATTTTATTGCATTTTGCTTTTTCTTTTCTTTTTCTTCTCTTTTTTTTTTTGTATTTTTGCTTGGAACTTGAGATAATGCTGAAATATTGCTGCGATGGTACAAAATGATATTTTTCTTTTTCTCATTTTCTTTG
Organism: Wollemia nobilis; assembly: GCA_028583015.1. Classification (NCBI taxonomy): domain Eukaryota; kingdom Viridiplantae; phylum Streptophyta; class Pinopsida; order Araucariales; family Araucariaceae; genus Wollemia; species Wollemia nobilis. Next base: position 671,836 of record JAQPPZ010000228.1, on the reverse strand, counting down.
ACTTTTCTTTTTCTTCCTATACTAGGGATACTTGCTCGGATTGGCTGTAGAGCAAGGGATTTTTATTCTGGGCAGGGGTGAGCTTGTCCTTTTGTCAATTCTCAAAGATTCTAGACCATGTGCATGATAGGATAGCAGGGGAAACTTTTCGCTCAAGAAACCACTTCTACTATGTAGCATCATATTGAATTTGCAATGAAATCATTTTAATGTGAAGAGATATACTTGGTTCAAGTAAATAACAAGATCAATTCTCTATGCTCAAAACTTTATTTAATTCAACTGTGGACTTTGATATAAGAGAGATTAATAATCATACCAAATAAAATCAAGATATTTATTCATGTGAGTGTGAAAGTGCGGGATTCCAAATAAATGCTAATTTATCCAAAATAATTGAAAATATAACTGCAATACTTCAAGAATTGACAGGTGCAAAAATAGAAAATGTTTTTGAATATTTTGATGATTTTGATGTTTTTTATATTTTGATTTTAATTTATGAAATTGGTGGTATATACAAGATGATCTATATACACTATACAAGGTTATTTGAGTATAGCATGTCTAAGGTTGCTTCAAAATCAAAGGAGGTTTTGAAGGATAATTTGGTTGTGGTGAAGGTAAGAACAAAAGGTGATGAATAAAAGGTAGCGATAACAAAAGCTTTGTTATAATGTAGAATAATGTAGCAAAATAGTTTGACTTTTATATGTGTAAAATTGATCATGTTACAAAATAAAATGTCAGAAGGATAAGAAGGTTCTTCATTCTTATCACTATCTTCCAAGTCTTGATAAGATGGAGGGAGCATATGTGAAAGATATGCATGGGTGTTATTTGGTAAACAAGGATGATCATATATGGATGAAGAAAAGTGATGGATAGAAGGTAATTGTGACAATAGAGAATGTATAGAACTTGATGTTTCAACCGTTAAATATTCTTCAAATGGTGTTGGGTCACCATGTATGGTAACAATTTTATTTGCAAGTTCAAACTTCAAACATTGGTGAAGAGTGGAAGGGACAACCCTCATCGTATGAATCCAAGGACTTCTGAGAAGTAGGTTGTAAGGTGAAGGGCAATATGCTACATAAAACAAAGTATCCAGGATCTTGGATCCAATATTAATGGAAAGGATTACAGTACCTTGAGCTTCTTGAATTTCATTGTTAAAATATTTTATAATAACATTTGATTCATTAAGATCTTCTTCCTTTAATTTGAGTTTTTGGAATAATTGATAAGTGCATAAATTAAGAGAGGAGCCATTATCTACCATGATAGTTTTAACAGGTGTTTCTTTACTAGATCCTGTAATGTAAAGATAGGAGTCTTCTTGTGGAGTAGAGGAAGGAATCTCCTCATCATAGAATGAAATATGGTTAACCTCAAGAGGGCTTACACCATTAATTATGTTCTTAGGGAAAATATCATGAGGAACAAATTGTTGGCTAGGTATCTTGAACAAAGTTTCCTTATGAGAACTTTGTAATACTTCTAAAAGGGATATCTTTGCTTGAGGATTAATCACTTGTTGTTGGCTATCAAAGTGGATTTCAAATTGAGATTTTGATTCTAAAGATGAGCTTTCTATGCTTACATTCCATTTTGGATCATTCTCTAGAGCCAAAGATAGTTTTGAAGGTTGGTCAAATGAGGAATCCATATCTTGAATATCAGATTGAGTTGATTGAACTTGAGGTTGCTCATTTGTAGTTTCTGTTACAATATTAGTAATATCATCATGATGGGACACATTAACATGCAATATTTGATTGGTTTCCTGTTGTTGATAATTGAATAGGGGTTCTTGGGAGATCCCCATGTCTTGATTGATTATTAGTATTTGTTGTGTAGGAGTTTGATAGTTTAATGGAGATTTATAATCAGTTGTAGATTGTAATTCCTTTATATTAAAAAGACCCTCATCAATCAAATCTTGAATTGCACATCTTAAATCTTTACAATTTTGTGTCATATGTCCATCTACTCTATGATATTCACAATGTAGCTCGGGTTTAAACCAATCTGTTGTGGTATCAAGTTGTCTTATGGAAGGGAGTTCAATCTTATTTGTATCAAGTAAATGCTTGAGAATTATATCCATTGGTTGATTGAGCTTTGTAAATGTACGTGATGAAGGTTTTCGAGAGGTTTTTGATAAGTGCCTTAGGAGTTCAGTCATAAAAGGACCTAATGGTTTTTTACCTCTCTTTTCTTTATTATGGGTAGAATGATGATAGGAAGATTGTGAAGTATGATGTGAGTGCATGGTAGGATTGGAAGAATAAGTATTTTCTTGTTGAAATGGATGTGTTGTATTGAAAGAAGAATATTGAAAGGATGGAGGAGGATTATATGTGGATTGATAGACATAATATGGATATATGGGAGAATAGATAATATCGTTATGAAGAGGATTGGAAAAGGGATTGTCTTGTTGGGTTATGGATGAAAAATGAGAAAAGCGTGATGGAGGTGATGTTGAATAGGGATGAGGTTGGTCATAATCAACAAATGTATTTGGCTGAATTCTTCCAACATTACTGATGGGCTCATATTGATTTGAGTAAAAACTCATGGTTTCTTTAGTACTTCTAAAAGTAATATTTAGTATCTACTATTTAGAATTGAATCTAAAACATACAAACTTGAAATGATGATTTTGTTATTATTTTTTTTTTTTTCTTGTATACATATATATATATATATATTTTTGTTTTTTTATATTTTTGAATCAGAAATATGCCTATGTTATTCACGTCGGGTTCACCAAAATGTACTGACCCAAATTTTTCGCACCCTTACCTTCAGGCTAAAGGATCCGTGCCCGAAAGGGGGATGCGAGAAGGATGGGACAATACCTCGGACTGAGAGGCCCTTTGAAGGTCGCGCCTCTCGGGGGAGGGGTATAAGGGTGAATTTTCGATGGATGGTGGGGTTCACCAGGAAACTTTGAGTGGCAGTTTCCATGCCTAGGTTGAGAATGGTTTTGATGTGTTCATTTTATACTCGATCATTCATAATCCTAGGTTGGCCAGAATGAATCTAAGCTATTCTATATGAAAATGCTGATTTATATGAATACAGAAAGCATGAATGAATCCTAAATACAAGGAATATACTAAATGAGAAAGAATGCACCTGATTTCGGATGTCTGATGAAGATTCTGAAGCTTGTAGGAGTCCAGATCATCCCGAATATGATAGGATCATCTGCAATTGTACATAATCATCCCAGATCATAGGCGATCATCTGAGATCAGACAAGATCATCGTCGATCTGACGAATTCGTCAGAAACCTGCAATCACAGAAACAGACACCAAAAACCAAAAATGCTACTGCAAGAATAATGCAAAATGATAGAAATGATAGTATAAATGCCTAACTGATAAATCTGGATAGCAAATTAAAGGAAATGCATTGTTTTAATAACTTATTTTAACTTTATCATGCATTTATGTTAAAATGAGGTGAACTCCAGGATGCAGAATGAAAATAAATCAAGCTAATGCATAGTAAAATAAAGAAGAAAGATGAGAAATGCAAACTCAGGGCTCTAATTGCCCCCAATCTGGACTGCAGTCGAGATCACCTCCAATCGTACGAGATCATCGCCGATCTATGACAGGATCGTCCGAAATCATCTGGAATCACCTGCGACGATCCGAGCTTCCTCCAGCTGAAGCACGGTGAAAACCTGCAATGAAAACTTAAAACTACGAGTGCAAATCAATGGTAGGGAAAATCAAGGAGTCGAAAGGGTAGGGAAGGGAGTCAGCCGACGAGGGATCCAAGGAGCTAGGGGGATAAACTAAGAAAATCCTAGTTTATATAGGATTAGGGGGAGGTTAGGAGGTTGGGGATCATCCCAATCTGGGAGATCTCCAACGGAGGAATCTCCAACTACACAGACATGCTTCTGCCCAAGTTGGAGAGGCTATTGAAATAGAAGCTAATTATGAAAATTTGGTTTTGGGACGAAATCGTCTGGACGTTCTGTTCCAGATGAATTCGTCCGATCTGGGATGATTTCGTCTGATCGGCGATGATATCGTCCAACGGTCAAAACAACTCCTAAAAATGGCATGAAAAATGGGGTGAGCGGTTAATGGGCGGTTTCGGGGTTAAAATTCAAATTTTTATCTTTTTACTAAGGGTTTAACTGCGCCAATTTTAGGGTGCTACACCAATGCTATCCCAAAAATCATCTATTTGGGCCACCTTCAAGGATCTTCGAACATAGTCTACCATTGATGGAGGTTTTTAGCCATACAATGCTTCAAGTGGGGACATTTTGAGGGAAAACTAATAAGAGGTGTTATACCACCACTCGACCAAGGAAAGCTAGTATCCCACTAACATTGTTTATCCTGAGCAAAATAGTGAAGGTATTTGTTCATAATATTTGTTTGGCCATTCAACTAAGGGTGATAAGAGAACATTCAACTAAGAACTACTAAGAGTGAATAATTCCTTTTAAAAAACTAGTGAAAATAGGGTCATGATCATTGACAACGGACTTGCTCATGCCATGTGATTTGAAAATAAAAGCGGGGAATACCTTAACCTTATTAACTGTGAAGGAACATTATAGGGCAAAAAATGAGCATCCTTTAAAAGGTGATCCACCAACACAAAAATCACTATTTTTCCCTCAAATTTAGGAATTTCCTCAATGAAATCCATAGGGATGTGCCCTCATTGGTGATTAGGAATAGACAAAGGTTATAACAAGCCAAGAGATTTAATATTTTCTTCCTTGTTATGTTGACATACCTCACATTTGGTGATAAATGTCTTAACATCTACTTTTAATTCTTTCCAAGAAAAGCATCACTTCACCCACTAGCAAGTTTTCAAGAATCCAAAATGTTCGACTAGAGGAGATGCATGCAATTATTGTAGGATACTAGCCTTGAACATGGAAAATGGAGGAAGCTAAAGATGATCCTTCTTATGGAGAATACCAAGAGCATATGAGAAAAAGGAAGGAGGTGGAGAACCAACCTCTACATCCTAAATAATATGAGTAGTCTATTGGTTTGAATGCCATTCCTCCTAAAGCTATGAAAGCCATTGTGTAAGGGGATTGAAGATGGCATTGACAACAATGATGTCCTTAGGTTTGTGAGACAAAGCATTGACGACCCCATTCTCCTTTCCCTTTTTGTAATTAATGGCAAAATCATAACCCAATAGTCTGGTCAACCATTTATTCTGTTTGGGACAAAAGAGTCATTCTAGGAAATGCTTAAGGTTGTTGTGGTCGGTCTTGATAGTAAAGTATCGTCCCAAAAAATAAGGCCTCCATTTCTTAATGGCATGCAAAGTGAAAAAAAATTCCTTATAAATAGATGAACCTATATTTTTGCTAGAGTTTCTTGCTTTCAAAGGCTAAGGGGTGCCCGTCCTACATCAAAACAACTCTAGTATTTACGCATGAAGCATCACATTCAATGACAAAAGGTTTGTTGACATTAGGAGTAATTGAAATAGGGGCGATATACATAACCTCATTTAGGGTATTGTTGGCTTAAAAAGTTGTTTCAAACCAAACAAAAACATTCTTCTTAGTGAGAGTGGTCAGTGGGGCTACAATCTTACCATATATATAGATAAATTTCCTGTAATACCTGGTTGGATCTAAAAATCCATGAAGTTGCTTGAGGGATTTAAATCAAGGTCAATCTTGCATGGTTTTAATATTGTTAGCATCCACCTTGACCCCTTCCTCAGATACTATGTTTTCCAAGTATTCTATATTAGGTACCCCAAATGAACACTTGGAGCTCTCGACAAATATTTGTTCCTTCTACAATAGGTAGAGAACTTGGTCAACATGAACTAAACGAGATTCCTAGGGCTTGTAAACCAAGAAATTATCAAAGAAGGCTAACACAAATTTTCAAAGAAAGGGATGAAAGACAATTTATGAGGCTTTGAAAGTGGAAGGAACAATAGTAAGACCAAAGGGTATAACTAAGAACTTATAATGACCCTCATGCATGCAAAAAGTAATCTTAGGGATATGCTCTTCTTTGACCCTAATTTTATGGAATCTAAAATGCAAATCAAGCTTGGTAACATATTTAACACCATGTAGTTCATCCAATAAATATCTATAATAGGGATAGGACACGTGTTAATAATTATGATCTTGTTGATAGATCAGAAATCAAGACACATGTTAATAATTATGCTTATGCCATACAATGATCATCATAGAGTAATAAGGACTAATGCTTGGATGGATAATTAATTGCTTCAATATCTCCTAAACTAGCATCTCAATATTAGACTTCTGGACCTAGGTATAACAATAAAGGATAAACATTTGAAGGTTGACTTTCAAGAACTAGGTGGATGACATGATCATGTGTGCACTTAGATGGAAGAACCATGGGTTTTTTGAAGATGATTGCATAACGTTCAATAATAGTTTACAAGTCTAAAGGTAGAGCAAGGAGTGACTCAAAAGATTGGACTTCCATGCAATTGACTTAGGCAAAGAATCCATGACCATATTCCTTTAGGATTTTTTCCATGTTATGTGAGCTAACCATCTTGGAAGGAGGAGGTTTGAATTCTTAGAGACAAATGATCTTATTATCTTCCACCCATTTGACATATAATTATTGCAGACTAATAATAACATCTTCGAGCTATGAGAGTCATTGCATCCTAATATTACATCCACACTACCAAATTCATGGCATAAATATGACTAGACCAAGTATAATATCCCATTTGGAAGCTAACCTTAGCTATAATACCCACACACTAATCCATACCTCCACTTGCAACCAATACTTGGAATTTATCTTGGGTTATAGTATTGATATACATTCCCAAAGATTTTATTATTTTGTTGTCAATAAAGTTATACATGCTACCTGAACCTATAAAAACATTCATGCATTAATGTTTGTTGAGCCTTGGACCTTGATGTATGGTGAGTTTGAAGACCCATTAGGGTAAACATGGAGAGAACCATGCTATCGGCTTCATGCTTGAAATCCATTGCTATAATTGGTGATTCTTGCTATGCAAATATTGATCTTCATCCTTTGACACTACTATTTTCTTAGCTTCCACCAGGAAGGTATGCTATTATTCATAGACTTGATCTTAGGGATGGAATGAATGAAATTTATAATAGAAGAATACTTAGGGACACTCATAATTATGGTTATGGCCAATAAGGGCTTAAATTGTGCCAGGATAAGGATAAAATAACTAGATATTTTATGCTGACATATCCATACATTTAGCCTCCTCAAGGGTGTATGGATCAAGCATATATACGTCCCACTTGATGTCAATATTAAGGTTATGGTAAAATATTGAGAACACTATTGTTGGATCTAAATTATAAGTATAGATTGAGAAATCCCATGAAATCTATGCAATAATCCTCAACCAATATTGTTTGCTTAGTTTGCATTAAGCAAACCATATACAAACTAGAAGATATTTTTCCAAACTTATGGAGGAACAATACCTTGAACTTGGGCCACAAAATAGAGTGCTCTTGTCAGTTGAGCTCCTACAACAACCACCAATTAGCCTAAGTTCTCAACTTAGTAGCAACCAATGTGAAATGAACTTCAAGCACATGGTATGGATGTATGATCTTTGCCATATTGGATATCAACCATGTTGATTTGAGTCCTCAAAGGTTAGAATGATGATGTGTATAATGAGAACATCATGAGGCTAACAAAGTAAATTAACAAGACCTACAAAGGGAACAATATTACTAATAAAACCTTAGTTAAGTCCACCCATACTTAGAAGAGTGCCCCTAGTAGCATAGAGATCCATGTGATAGCCATGGAAAATTGGAGGTCTATACTTGAACAATAACTATTGGTAGATTTCAGTTTCTTGATACTAATAACATCTTGAATCTAGTTCTTATTGTGCATCCTATATCTAATACCTAGAGACTTGTTAGAACTTGTGGTATTCAAAATACTTAGTATGGGTAGGATCCAAATAACATTGTATTGATCGATGGTCAACTACATACTTGATTGGATGTCCTTGATGGAGGACACCATTTTCAAAAACTTGAAATGTTCTTATCAGGATAAAGATAGGTGATAAATTTATGCTAATTTCATTGGCCATAGCACTACCAATCAAAGGAGTGGGAGGAGTAGATGTGGTGCCTAAAGAAGAAAGGACATGTGAGTCACAACTATTGATATGTATACAAATATTATGATTCTTGCTAACATTTTTTGGATTGTCATTTCTTTCTACTCATGCATACATCGTTGGGTAGACTAGTGTGCTACAAATGCCTATTTATTTATAAACAACCATTAGAAGTAAAGTGTTTAATTATATATTAGATATAAATTCAAGAAATTAAAGATACCCTTTGAGTGGCTAAATCATAATTTACAAAAGAAAAATACATCAAAAGATGGAGCCTATTTTTTGACAAAATTACTTGAACAACAAGAAACGAATATTTTTTACTAAGGTTCTAAGATGGTTTAAACACCCTTTTGTCATTTTTTTTGCACTATTATAGGGATACAAGAGTGAAAATATGATACAGTTGTAGCAAAATAACTTCTAAAATTATAGAAACATGAATAACAATTCAATAATGCACAAAAGGAAACATTATCTGGAATAATAAATCAGATTCAATAACTTACAATTAGTACTACAAGTTGTCATATTTGAATATTTTTGCCTATTGGGGTAGCAACCCGACGTGCTTGGGACACCCATGCATCATGTAGAGAAACAAGCAGGAAGCTATGCGAACAAAGGGAATGCATGTGGGCCAACCTCTAAGGGTTTTAGCTAAGGCTAGCTCTTCATAAAGTTTGACTTTGTGCACTTTCAAACCTTTTAGGCTTAGGTCTATGTTTTCTTGCAGACAGGGAAAGCAAAGACAAGTAAGGAAAGCAATCGAAAGCATAAAATAGGAAATTGAACTTTTAGGAAAGTAAAACCTAAGCTATGGGGGCAATGTGCCAAGATCAAGGTTCCCCTCCTGATTGCATAAACAATATAGAAATGAACACATTCACCACAATCTAATAGCTAGAAATTGAACACATTTCAACACACATAACCTAGAATTGGAAACATACTAAAGTAGGATAGAGAAAATTAGTCATAGCTTCCATTCATGTGCTGAATAATTACAAGGCATGCGGTCTGAAAATGCTCGATGTTCCTTAGACAACAACTCATGGTTTGAGCTCCACTTATACAATTTAAAAGGAGGTGAAAGGAAGATCTTACAAGGCCAGATATGAGGCATGAGTAGACAACTCCCAGTTACTTTACAATGATATTTATAGGCCTATTTATTGGATGGGATGAGGGTTCTTTCGCTCCAAAACATTACGTAGAAGGCCTACATGTTTTTCTCTATCATTCAACAAAAACTCTTTTGCAACTGTAGTTAGAAGCCTTGAAGTCTTTGGATATAGGGCCATAAATGTTGGAGGCTTTTGAGATCTTGAATGACAAGTTTCTACTACCATTTCTCATCCCTATGGATTTGGGGTGGTTGCACCATTAAATTCTTACCAAGTTCTTTATAATCTCTTACTTGTTGATATAGTAGGTATAGCCTCCTTAACTAGTGTAGGCTACCACGGTAGACTTACCCATGTGGTGGGTGGTCATTGTGGTTGGCACATGAATGATTTTGATAGGCCAAGACACAAAATTCAACTTTGGTGGTGTATGGTATATGCTCATTTAATTTCCCTTGCACTACTTTTTTCTATTTTATGAGCAATCGCTACATGTCTAGGCTAAGGAGATCTTTATTGGCCAATGATAAAACTTCTCATAATGTGCCTTAGCTCTTTTTTTTTTTATTAACTTCCACATGTTTGGCCTTAGTTGTGGTAGACCCCCTTCTTCCTCTTCTACTTTCTCTCATCAAAAGGATTAACATGGGCCATTAGATGAAAAATTGATGACTTGTAAGCCTTAGCATTCCCAAGTCACCTACTTTATGTCAAGGAGAACTGACCATTGATGAGAGATCTAATAGTTGACATGACCCACTTTTTCTTATGTTGTAGAGCCTATGCCCCTCTAATTGAAGGTGAGTTGTGACTTATAAAACTTCTCTAGTTGGCAACAGAGTTCCAACCTTATATCTAGAATTTGATGACTAACACCACTTTGATATTAGCTCAATTTTTATTAGAATCAAAGAATATTATGATCTTAATATTAGATGGTGTGTGTGGATCAATGATCCAAATCACTTCAATATGGTGTTTAAACCCTTAGTGTGAAGGGACTAATTTGTGGATCTTTACATTAGATTCCATAGAGTAATCAACCTTCATAGGTGATAAAGGCTTCATAGCATTCTTGCAAATGATCCTTGGAACTCTTCAAGATGAAAGCCCTATGATGGCTCCTATGATTTATGGCCTCTAACCTTTTCTCTCTTGGATCTCTTAGTTTTATGGAGAGATGACAGATGCTGAGATGGGGTTGCGAGGCCAAGCAGTTTTGGGTGGTACCCAGGTTTGTGAGTTTTCCCATGGGGAAGTTGGATTGACCTAAAGCATTTAACTAGATCACACCCCTACGAATGGAAAATTTATTCTAGTTATTACTAGAAGGGCTCCTTGACTCTTTTTTCTAGTGAGATTAAATTTAGATATCATCAAACGGGCTACTATGGACAATGACAACCACTGGTTGCATAAAATGGTAAGTTGACATGAATGTGTAATCCTGGGCCTTCCACATCTCCCACAAACCTCAATTGGATGATATCTTTGATCAATATATTTCAACCTTGTGGCATAAGCCATGGGGTGGCCACATGTAGTGAATTTTTACTACAACTTTTATGACTCACAAGGGATCCCTTGCTTGTAGGGGATGAAGGACCCAGATGATGGGAGACTTATCTATTAGGCACAAAGTTACCTAAACCAACTCAAAGATAGGGTTTAGTAAATTGTAGGTTTGACTTGCCTAGTAACTTTAGCTTGTTGAAATTATGTAAGCACGTTGACCTTATATATAATTTTCTCATGGGTTGGTGACACCAACTTGTATTTATTTTACCTTACATGAATTATTACACCCCTTACCTCTAATATCTTTTCTTAACTTTAGATCTTACCCCTTCTATTGATGTAGGAAAATCATTGCTTTCCCCCTTTGTGTTAGATTTGCTTCATGTGATGCTACTCCTCTCATTAGATTAGTCAAAAGGGGATAATTACTTGTCATATTTACCTTATATTTTTATTACATGGGTTACAACCACCATTTATGCCTTGGCTAGATCATTCATAGGTGGTTGATGATGATCTTGAGAAATTTTCCCTCCAAGGGGGCACTCACATCCTTGATGTTCTGGCATTTTTACTTGGGGAGACCACCCATTCGTATGGCTACAATGATTTATCTTACGTGTTTGGATGGTTTTCATCATCCGAGAATATCCCATCAATCTAATGACTACTCTTGATGTGGACCACATTATTTCTTTTGACTTTAAGCATCTTGTCAGCTTTGACTACTCATAAATTTTGATTGCTTGGTGGTTCCAAGCCTCTTTCCTACTATATGATTCCTGCAATAAAACAAAATTCTCTCTAGGATAGCACACAAAAATTTATACATTCACACTCTTTTTTAAGGATAAAATTAAGGATATCCCTTCAGGTAGATTTTGTTTACAAGATTCGACAAGATATCTCCATTTACTATCGACAAGTAAAAGCATATTTGGCCTTACAAGTAGTGATAATATAAGGGTGAATCCATATGACATAAAATTTGGTATGACATCCTAGCTTGCTTCTATATTCATCCCACTTGAGCATGCAATCACCTACTTCAAAGATCTAGGGAGTCACTTTTTATTCAAACCATGCTTTAGTCACTCCTTAATGTCTCCATAACCATTTCTAAGTAGTCTCTCTTTGCTCCTTGTATTTGAGTAATTCCCCCATCCTCACCATTATATTATCATTTTCTTGAAGCTCCAACTTATGAAGTAGCTGTAGGGTTGGTAATTCCATAGAAACTAGGAGCCTAGCTTCCTTTTCATAAACTAATGTATAAGATGAACAACCTATCACCTTTTTAGGCATTATCCTATTAGACCATAAGGATCCTATAATATGCAAGTTACACTACCTCTAATTATTGGATTCGACCCTCTTTAGGATCTTAATATGATATTTTTTGGTAGACTCAGCCAATCCATTTCCTTGGGGATAATAGTTTGAAGTAGCTTTTAGGTATATGTCATGTTGATGCATGAATTGAATGATATTAGCTCCCATGAATTCTTTGGCATTATTGATGATGATTGTAGTAGGAATGCCAAATTGGGTAATAATTTTTTTCAAGAAAAATATTATTACCTTTTCAGTCACTTTCTTCAATGACACTGCTTTGGTCAATTTGGTGAAGTAGTTAGTGGTAGTGAGAATCCACTTATTTCCTCAACTTGACAAGGGGTTAATCATGCTAATGAAATCCAAAACCTATTGTAAAAATGATTTATTGACTACTAGGGTTTTAGGGGAAGAGGAAATTTCTTCTTTCTTCTAGCAAATAACTTGCATTCATCGCATTTTATCATCAATTGGTGAGCATCTATGAACATAGTGGTCCAATAATAGCCAATTCTCATGAACTTAATAGTAATGGTTTGAGCTGAGAAGTGAACTCTAGATAAATCCTAATGAAACTCAATGATTAAACATTGAGTTTGTTGTAATTTGATGCATCTTAAGAGGACACCATCAAAAGTTTATCTAAACATAACACCTCTGATAAAAAACAAAGTAAGCATTCTATAGTAAAAAATATTACCTTTGGAATTTATTCAATGTAGGTGGGTATTGGCCCAATTGCATATATTTGACCCACAAGCCTACCCAATTTGGTTCTTCTTCTTCATAATTTGTTAGGCATAGATTCTTGTTCGTCTCTTTGCTAGCCATATTTTCACCATATTTTGACATAAGAATATTCCTCTAATCAACTTAGTGGGTTTTATTTCTATGTTGAATTCTAGTATCTTGGTAATCCACCCTACCATATTTTTGCTAATATCTCCCCCATTATATAATCCTTTATAATCAAGTGTATGACATGTGTAAGGATCTTGTTACTAGAGACCAGGTGCTTAAAATATTCAATTCCTTGATCAAAGTGTATACCGACTTTTTAAAAAAGTTATATCTTTCTTCATAGCCCTTTAGGGTTTGATAAAAATTGCAATCGTGTGTTCATGTTCATCATTGCCTTTTTGGGTGAGTAGGGTGATGATGCTTTATTCTCACCCAAAGGCATAGAGGATGAATTCTTTACTGAAGTCAATGTTTGCTAGCATTGGGGCTTATGCTATAGCTTCCTTGATTTTTTTAAACACTTTCTTTCCGTCCTCTATCCATATAAATGACTAATCCTTCTTGAGCATAAGGGACATTGGTTTGACAATGCTGAGAAAATTTGAAATTAATCTCCTAACAAAATGTATCTATCTAAAGAAAAATTGGAGATCCTTTTTATGTTGAGGTATCAAAAAGTTGGTGATGGATTGAATCCTTTTTGGGTTTATGGTAATACCTTCTTTGGAAACAACATGCCCAATCAAATTACCTTGAGGGATAACAAATATACATTTATTGGGGTTTATACATACCCTAAACTCCTGGTATCACTTGATGACCTCTTCTAGGTGTGCCATGTGATACCAATCATTAAGATGTCAAAGTAGATCACAATAATCTTGTTAATCAACCTTTTAAAAGTAATATCCATGGCTATTTGGATTGTCATGCTAGCATTCGACAATATAAAAGGTATTATTTGATTAAAAATATCCCCTATTTAGTGGTGAAAGCCATTTTATATTGGTCTTCGTCCTTTACCTACACTTGGTTATATCCAAAATATTTATCTAGAAGGGAGAACCTCTTGGAGATGATGATTGTCTAAAGGATTTGATCCATTGAGGACACAGGGTAGTGATATTTTAGTGAAGATTTATTCAAATCTTGGAAGTTGATGCATAGCTTAATTTCACCAATTCTTCTTCCTTATAGACACCTAGTTAGAGATCCATGTGGTATGTTTTATTGGGTATATTATTCTTGATTCAATTAGATTATCCATATCTTTTTCTTATAAGAGGCTCTATTTTAGGGTTGACAACCATCTACTTTTGCCTTACTAGATTTGAGTCTGAGGCAAAATAAACAATGCACTGAATGATACTTGTTGTATCCTTTTAGATCCTCATGATTTCATGCCATCATGCCATAATATTTCTGATAGAGATGTATGAGGGCTTTTTTATCTGCTATGGTGGAATTTTTTTCCACTTTCAACATCTGACCTTGGGCAACCTTTATATCTTGATAATCCCCTTTACTATCTATCATCCCTCTCTTCACCTTGAAGAGATCATCAAGGCTAAAAAGAAAATCCACTGTGATGAGCCCCTTGGGAAGCTTATTAGACTTGATATGTATTATTTTATCATCATAGGCTTTCTCAACTTGGGAATCTAACCTTTCAAAAAATTTATCTTCTTAACAGATGAACCTAATGATATTTTCATCACTGTAAAATACCTATCAATGGGCTTCATTGTTGAGAACATACAACCTGAATATCATTTCATATATTCATTTTGGTCAAGCCATCCATGAGATCAAAATATGACTAAATGATGACCATGTGAGTTGCATCTATATTCTGAGTTTTGGGGAGGACTTTGATGTTTATAGCATAAAATATTATATCAAATCCTAGACTCAATGCCTTAAGCCCTCATTAGCTTATTATTAGCCAAATATTTAGATATTGTATGTATGACCACTAGATCCACATCGCCAAACACTCACAACATTTTGATGCTATTTTTTTGACAAACTAGAGGTCTAGCACCAAGGATTCATACTCAACAACATTATTCATGTAGTTGAATTGCAATCTATATGACTACAACACCTTGGTTCCTTTTGGTGACACCAAGTAAATGCTTGCACTGACCCCTCCTTTGCTTTTTCCCTTATTGAAGTATAACTTCCACATGCCAAATTTTTCATCTCTATCTCCCTATATTTTAGGCATATGCGGGTCTTTTCCTTGGATCAAATACATTCTTTTTTTGGTCTACTTGAAGACTTCTCAAAAGCATAGATCTCATACTTCAAATTTTTCTTGATTAGTAGGAACAAGATTTTTTGATGACTTTTTCCCAAATTAATTTTTTTTTAAAAGGAGGCTATCTCTTACCCCTCTTGGGAATTTCTTTTATCTCAATGTATAGTGCAAGGCTTAATGTATGGGTTGGATACCAATTGGATCATAGATATTATTTTATTGTATGACTTCTACTTTTGAGGGCCTCTTCTAAGTATTTCATCTGCTTAAGTATTGATTGGACATCCCACATAGCCATTGCTACTATGAAACTACTTAAATACTCCATTTTTTTGAAAGACCCAATAGAATGAGACTTCAAATTAGTTCTTGATACTATCAAAGGATTGAACCTTTATGTCATCATTGGAGGTCTTAGTGGGTCTATAGTGGGTTGCTTTAAAAATTTGAAATTGTTTTTTTACAATTGTCAAAACAACTCAAGCCTAGTTTTCTGGCTAAGCTTATATCGAGGCACTCCTCTAATTATCCACTTATGTGCCTTGTGATCTAGGGTCCAGTGGACTATAAATCCCTTATACTTTGATGGGATTTCACTTATCCGTGGTGATATACATCGATTAGACTTGTAGCCTCCTAGAAGTCTAGGGCCTACTTTATTCTATATGATATAATTTCCACTTCATTTTAGGTGATGAAGGTTTAATTTATAATTAAGAAACCAATAATTGGTGACATAGTTGGATGCTATGGGGTAGGTTTTGGACTCAAAATTTGATCTTTTGACCATGTAAATAGAGTGGACATATGATCAAGTGGATATTTTTTTACTATCTATTACTCATTTTTGACATTAAATTCATAAAGGGTAAAAGTCAAGAATAGAATAATACCACAAACTAGGATCTTCTACATAATTATTTTGTGTAGTGACTAGGTCCCTAACCAAGTTTGGGGAAATTTTTTGGGATGGAATTGGCATGGATACTATTTTCTAAGTTAGAATTTGTGGCTAATACAAAAATTTATTGGTTAAAAATGAAGTCTTTGTTGGAAATATTGAGTTGTTATTGATGTCAAAGGTGCATGATAGTTAAGGCAAAAATATTCCCCATGGTTTTGATGAATAAAAAGCAATGGACAAAATTCAAAAGCAAGATATATCTCCAAAGTATTTTTCTAAGGGAAGGATTAATAATATTTAAATGTCAAATTTAAATATTATGAAGACGACAAGGTTTTATTATAATTGCTTGAAAAATATTTAAAGACCACAAGAAGAGGTAAAGGTTTAAAGACAAAGATTTATTTCCAAGGGCAAAAGGTTTAAAGACTATAATATTTAAATATTTTATATTTAAAATATTATAATCAAAAGAAGTCTTAAAAAGAAAGAGCACCAAAATTTATTAGAGGTTATATGAAAGTCAAAAATTAAAAAGTAAAATATGAGCATCGATGTCATTGTGAAAGGAGACATGCATATAAATAATGCACTAAAAATTGGTTTGGCTAAGGTTGAAGAGCGTGCATTCAAAGATCGTTCATTACAGTGAGTGTGAATGACAACATATAAGGAGGAGAAGCATAGTCCCTTGATGTCATCCGTCGAGGTAGCCCAAGCAGTGGTTTGACTTGTGCCAAGTCATTATGAGGAAGAAGGTGTGAGGTTCAAAACTCATTGGTGCCAGTTTTTATGTTTTATTACCTTAGAGAGTGCAATGAAGGAGACAAACTAGTAGTTTTGTGTATTTTGTTTCAACCTGATGGCTAGCCCAGTTGGTCATTGAGCTAGCGCTAAGGCACCGGGGGTAGGAATATTGCAGGGTTGAATTTGGGCAGGTTCTATTTTTCTTGGTAGAGTGGAAAAATGCTTTTGGAAAAAGGATTGCTTTAAATATTTCATGTTGCATTGTAGTTGCTACCTGTTGGGGTAGCCCAAATGGTTACCAAGCCTTGGATTGGGTGTTGCATTGTTAGAGGTCACGGTTTCAATTCTCCTTGCGCTCACGAGGCTTGTTAGTTGAGGTATGGGCACCAAAAATTTGATTTAATTTTTTTATGAAATGATATAGTTTTTTGGACTTGTGTTGATTAAAATAAGGACAAAAATTTGTGAGAGAAGAAGCTAGTCGTTGGTTAGTTGTTGATTAAACAAAGGGAACAAGAGACACCAAGACCAAATTAAACCTATTGATAGTCGTTGGTTAGTTGTTGATTAAACCTGAGTTTTGTCTAATTTATCCAAGACCAAATGTGTGTGTAGTGAAATGTTTATTTTACCAATAATGAGCATTGTAGTGACTTAGGGAAATCAAGAACCAATGTGTGTGCAAGTGAGTTCATTAAATCATATTGAGTAAATTGAGATGAAATCTATCATGGAGGAGACTAAGAAGCTAGCTTGTCCTTATGTGTGGTCAGAGATCTCTTCAAGAGAGACATGTCACCACGCATGAGCATACTCCACTACCAGTCAAGCGTCTATAGCCTTGGTGGATATTAGCTCCATAGTCCAATAATATGATCTCTAAGCTTTGGGGATTCAGATTACCTAACCATTTGGATGGAAATGTAGTGTTATCCTTACAACTTTGGAGATCTGTGGTGTGTGATTTGTAAAAGAATTAGAGCTTTAGGGAATAAAATTCTCAACTGAAGTGTGATGAGAATTTCACCCTATCCTTACTACTCATTCTTTTATTTTAAAGTGTTGATAGTGGTGAACACCATTGCTTTTGAGTTTGGACTATGTGCATAATGGGACAGGCAGAGATGAATTTTTCACTTCGAGGTTCAACTCAATTATGGTGTTATCCCTCTTTGACACAAGATGTTTTTATATGTGTGAAATGTGTTTGGTTCAAGAATGTTAGTGTCAACTCCCAAAACTCAAGATTTTCTTAGTGAAAATGTGCCTTGGTACTAGAGAAAAATTGAAATGTATTGGAGGTTGCCTGAAATAGTAAGAGTGGCTGAGTGATCGAAAACACCTAGGGATGATGGAATTTTTTGTTTTACAAATTATAACTTGGCTTATGAAATGAAGAAATGTGATGGATGTGAAATTGAAGGTGCCATTGATTAAGGCAACAAGACTTACTAGATCAATTATTGTCTAAAATTAAAAAATGACCCCTAATATGATGGATGGAATGTGCAAGAGTGATAATGAATGTGATTGTGTAATGCAATGTGTGAAATATAATGTGTATGAATGATGTTTTTGTGTATTAGCCATGTATATATACATATATAAAATGTATTAAGAATAGAACGCTCTCAAATGGATTATTTTTAGTGGTTTGTGCTCTTCTACTCCCTTTAGATTGGCAAGTCTATAAGTTCCTTGATCCACCTTTTTTTGACAATGTATGGACCTAACCAATTAGCCATGAATTTATCATGAAGATATGACAATGCATTGGTGTTTTGCTGATTCTCTTTAAGGATAAGATATCCTAGTTGGAATTTACGTAGATGGACTTTGGCACTATAAGCATGCTTTAAATGATATTGGTATACTCGTAAATGCTCCAAGGCATTGATTCACCATTCATATAGGAGTGTGAGTTAGTCGAGATGTGCTTGTTTAGCAGTATCATCATCTATGAATTCTTGCAATAAAATGTGTAGTGAAGGGATCTAACGCTCAATAGGCATGATGGATTCGACATCATAGACCAATGAGAATGGTGTTGCCCAAATAGGTGTGCATATGCTTGTTCGATAATCCCATAATGCTAAGGGGATCTGAGTATGCCAATCTCAATGATTTTCTTTGACTAATTTATTGAAAATAGTGATCAAGGTCTTATTGGTTGCCTCAACTTATCCATTTGTCTATGGGTAATAAGGAGTCGAGAAACTATGTTGGATATGATATTTCTCACAAAGTACTCAAACATAATTATTCTTGAAAGACTTACCATTATCAAAGATTATTTTTGAGGGTATACCAAAGCGACAAATGATATGCTAAAGTATAAACTCCACAATTCAAGATCTTATCATACTGGTTAGAGGAATTGCCTCGACACACTCTGTGAAGTATTTAGTGGTAGTAATGATGAATGTATGTTATCTTGAGGAAGGAGGTAATATTTTACCAATTAGATCCAAACCCCATTGTGAAAAGGGCCAAAGACTCTGAATAGGCTGTAAGGCTTTTGAAGACACATGAGTCAAATTAGCATGTTTCTAACATTGTTGATATTTCTTAACATAAGTGCAACAGTCACGTTCCATGGTGGGCCAATAATAACCCATGTGTAAAATGCACTTTGTAATGGTCATTCCACTAAAATTACCACCACAAGTACCATCATGAGTTTTAGATATTGCTCTTTCGATCTCTGTAAGCTTGAGATAGCAAAGGACTCCATCATAACCATGTCTATACAACACATCCACCAAGCGAGTAAAACAAGCTATCTTTTGTTTGAAATTTCATTTGGAAATTTGTGGCTGTCTGATGGGAGTGTTCCAAAATTGAGGAAGGTTTTTACTTGACTAGACCAAGGCTCATATGAATCTACGTGGATAAAGCAAACATCCTTATTAGATTTAGACTCAACACAAGAAATTGTAGATTTAGAGATTGTTGTGGCAATTAATGGTTGTACCTCTACTTTGGAGTTCTTTAGAATCAATGATCCTAGAGAGGCCATCACATATGAAAATATATTAGTTGACCTAGGCAAGCTATCAATCTCATACCAGTCAATTTTTTCTAGTAATTTCATTGCTACTACATGATAAATTTTTAGGATTGGTTCTTTGCATTGGTATTCTCCGTTTACTTAATGAACGATAAATTAGGAATCACCAAATATCTTGATATACTTTATGATTATAGCCATGGCTTCTTGAAGTCCTAAGATTAAGGATTCATACTCTGCATTATTATTCATGCATGGCAAATCGATTTTGAATGATAAAGAAATATGTATCCCTTGTGGTGTATGAAATATGACTCCTGCACCTTGTCATTTTTATCACTTAGAACCATAAAATAAGAGTGTGATATCATATTCCTTAGTAATGAAATAGTGATGATAAATATTGAATCATATGGGAGCTCAATAATCAAGGGTTGATAAATAGGAAGTGGAGTTTTTGCAAGCTGATTGGCTATTACCTGACCTTTAATGGATTTTTAACTAATGAACTCAAGATCTAATTTAATGAGAAGCATTATCCATTTTGCGATGTGGATGTTTTTGTAAGTGCGAGACATCATGTACCACAAAGGATTTTATTTAGTTATGACATAGGTAGTGTGACTTAGCATGTAATGGTTGAGTTTCTTAGTGGTAAAAACCACTGCTAAGCACAATTTTTCTAAATAAATGTATCTGGTTTCATAGCTTACCAGTGTTCGACTAATATAGTAAATTGCTTGCTCTTGAATTTTTTGTTTTTCTATGGAAGTATTATCCCTAATGCAAAGTCCATTGCTAAAACATAAAGCTGGAAGGGGACCCCCGAGTGAGGTGGAGTTAAAAATGGTGGAGAATCTAGGTACTGCTTGATGTCATAAACATATTTTTGACATTCCTCTTTCCATGAAAATTTCACCCTCTTTTGTGGCAGGTGATTGAATGGTCTGCATTTGTCTGAGATTTGTGCAATGAAATGATGGATCGATTGGATATTTCCTTGTAAACTACACAACTCTTTCAAGTTTATTAGGTGATGCATCTCCATAATGGCCTTGACCTTGTTTGGGTCTACTTCAATGCCTCTCTTGGAGAAAATGAATCCTAGTAGTTTTCTTGAGGTGACATCGAAGACACACTTCTTGGGGTTCAACCTTACATTATGCTATAGAAGTCAATAAAAAACTTCCTCTAGGACACCAATGTGCTTTTGTTAGGTTTTAGATTTTACCAATAGATCATCCAAATAATCTTCAATGATCTTGTGCATGTAGTCATAAAATATGTACGTCATGGTACGCTGATAAGTGGCACCTATGTTTTTAAGGCCAAATGGTATTACCTTGTAATAAAAGTCCCCCAAGGTGTTGTGAATGTTGTTTTGTGTTAGTCATCAAGATTGATTAGAATCTGATTGTATCCTAAAGAATCATCCATTAAAGATAGTGTTTATGGATGAAATTCTAAACCCTTCACCCAATCTTCCCTTCAGGAAGTGTCTCTCTTTGTTCAAAATGAGTGCACCAGTTTTGAAGGAACATCAGTGGATGGAAAAAATACATTAGGTAGTGTAAGAAGCAACTACGATGGATCAAACTGACGGGTGGATAGTGAATCAAAGCAGGGTGGGTGACAAGAGCAGGTGGAAATACACCCTTAAATTTGGATAGAAATTCCTAAAATATCCACCCAATTAGTTGCAAAAATATTTCAAAGGGCTATCACGGGAAAATAAATCATAAAACACCATCCTTGGGAAGGAGATAGACACCCATCAATCTCAAGTGGAAGATACAAGTAAAAAAAGGGTGGGACCTTAGAAAATACTTGCCCTTGCTATCTAGTACACCTGTGGGTGAAAAGAAGAGCAAAGAAAGTGCTCGCTTAGTGTGCAAAACTCCCACCATTACCTAAATTTCAAAGCTGAAGATGTACACATTGCTACAATAGTCCAAGTACCTAATAATATACATGGAGGTGACTGAATTGAGACATGTTGCTCCTAATGTGCTTCAATACTTTTCACTCGTTGCCTAACCAAAGGATAGCTAGTCGAGGAGAAGAATGAGATAGCTAAGAATTGACAAGTGGGTAGAAGCATTAGAAGATCTAAATATCTAGATTGAACCAAGTACATCCACCTTATTCTAGAAGATTGGTGCTATCTAGAGGAATAGTGTACCAATGTAGTGCTTGTTTGCTACAAGGATTGTCTTCCCGTCTTCCACCATTAATTTTTGATTTTGTAATTCATGTAAATATGCCTATACATAGTGGAATGTTGATCATTCCTAAGCGTAGATCTTTAGCCATTATAATTCTTATATAAGGTTTACCCCTATGTAAATATAAATTCTACACTGTTTGGTCTCTGGCTTTGTCCTCTTGTCCTTTATTGAATGTGTGAATGCTCATTGATTTTTAGTCATTTAAGTTATCATGTGTTATTATGTTGTACAAATTCCATGGGGTTTACTTGAGTGGCTTTGGATTGTATGTTTGTGAATATGGGTTTGGGGTTTATATTTTATAAATCCATTCGGATATGCATACTGGATCTCATGCACCTGTCCATTGGTTCTAGAATTCACCTCACTCACCATTGATAGGAGATAGAACTAAAGCACAATTGGGTGATCTGTTAGGTGTAGGGTCTATTTTCATACGAGGTATATCACTTGCATAGATCTTGATGTGGTTATACTCATCCTTGTGAGTTCTGGTGATGACATTTATTTATTTATTTCCTTCCATTTTCTATTTTTCTATTTTGCAATGTAGATAGTTGGAACCATCCCTGAAGGAACTGGTCTCCTTTGAAGATCGACCACCCTGTCCCAAAATGGTGGCCATTCTATGCTTGGCATTGATCTGCCCTCCCTGCCCTGTGCACAATATCGGATTGGTAGCAAACAATTTTTGGTGACTCTACTAGGAAACTCACAAAGTCCTTGTGTTTTAGAAAATCAAAGTTTGATGAATCTCTGATTTACCTAGATCTTCTCAAAGTCACCTAGTGACTTCAATTGTGCGGTACATTCAAATCATGAGACCAGTCATCTACCTGCATTGAAGATCTAAAAATCCTAGAGGAATCAAGGTATGATGAGCATCCCTAACCTCACTAGCAAAGATAACATGTTCATCTGGTGACTCTGACTCTGACTCCTACATCACAGTCGAGATATCTAAAGACTAGTTCCTTAATGGCTCAGTTATCATCCCCAAATGGAATGACCCCTGTCCACTCAATCTTTGCTGCTCACATGAGATTCCCAAGGTTGCTCGGAATACCCTAACCAAATACAATGGCACCTTGGAAATGGTTCAAGAGTACCTTAAAGATGTTGTTGCACTAGCACCCCTCCATGGCATTACCCATGAGGATGTCGCGATAAGACTTCTGGTCATATCTCTGGAATGAATGATACTATTGTGGTACCAAACCCTTAGGAATAGAACCATATGCTCATGGATAGACTTGGCAAGACCTCTAATCGACACATTCGATGGCTCCATAGATCCCTTCCAAATATTGATGCATCTCTAATTCATCAAGAGGGTACCTTTTGAATATCTCATCAATTTCAACATTCTATTCGAAAGGAGTTGGAGGAGGATTCCTCTTAAGTACTAGTTGTCACCTGACCAAGCTCACATATACTATGTTCAGGCTCTAAGCTTGAATATAGGCCTCCTCCTACTATAATATGGGGAAAGGATATTCCATAAAATCTTTTAGAAGGCTATATGGGTAGAGTGAGTCATGCTTCAAGAAAGAATGACATATTTAGGAGACTTTGCCCTCCCATCCCCATTTCCATCTATCGTTGCTCCCTACCATACTACATAGCATCCACCATGGATGCCATATTTATTTGTGCATGAGTAAAGGGTGCAATCTGGTAAAATACAAGGGGTAAATGGTATATCAAGCCAGGGCTGGAGAAGCACAAGTACTAGCCTTGAAAGTGATAACTTCAATGCTTGCACCTTTTTCAAAGAAGTGGAGGATCTGGACCTAGGCAATAACACCACACACAAGGAGGGAGTTTTTTTGCATAATTTTTGTGTCTTAGAGTACAAAAAGAAAGGGCTAAATCATCTTCATGATGGCTTAATTGATTAGCACCTAGTTCTTGAGGATGTCCCATCAGTAGCAGGCTCAATTAATGTAGCTTATGGGAGAAAATGTGTGACGACGACAGAGGCATACCAAGCTGAGGTTTTGCAATAGACATATCCCAAATAATGGAAATATTAGAGCCTATTTCCAAAAAAAATAGTACAATAATATGGCTCCCACATGGAAAATTTTATTGCCACATTGATCATCAATTGCATAAGTACTAGTATGCATGATGATATGCCAAGTTATGAATACTTCACGACTTGGAAAGGGTGGCAATGCCAACCAAACTACAAAAGGTACCTCAAGTTTAGTATAATATGGTCCTCTCATTGTAGATTCACTAGGTGATCTCAGGTATATATCAATGGTCATGGTGTACCAATCGTGACACAATTTTGTGTACATAAACCGATTGTAAATAAAAGAGTGCCAAGGTGGTATTACCCTAGAAAAGAGGAGGACCTAGCTAAGCATATTTGGTTTTTAAGCACTTATAGTTCTTTCTTCACTCACCGTTCTTTTTAGTTTTTGTGACTTCATAGCCTAATGGATAAGGACAATATAGTACAAAAAAGCTAAAATGCATATGGTTGCCAGTGAGACTCACGTAAGCAGGAAGGGTCATCGGTGCCCTAGCAATGGGGCAAGTCAACAAATCATATCTTGCCAAATCTTTCAAAAAAGGCACTTATGCCACTTAACATTCCCCTATATATATGCATTCGAAATAGTAATCTAAATAAGGGTTGAATGCAACTAAAAGGTCTAATGGCATCCCTTCTACAGAAGTACTTTATGTTAAAACTTTCTTGGTGGAAAGCCAATTCAAGAATATGTAGATTTCCAAAAGTTATTTACATTGAAAATCATGAATTTTGGCAACCTGTCTATTATTGAACTAACTTTGGGCTGTAGAGGAGTATGTTTATGGGTGTACGATGTTTGTATGCATCCCACAAACCAAGAGCTTTAGCCTGCTACTTTATGGTAATATTTCATATATCCAGTAGTTATGTTTCTCTTCTTTTGGGGTTGTGCTCGGCATTGTGTCCCCTCTTGTTCTCTCCTTGCACTATGTTCTCTGTTTGGTTTATGTTGTTCATATGGTTATCTAGTGCTGCAACTATATCGTAGTCCCTCCTTCCCCTTCTTCCCTCCATCCTATGCATTCCCCTTTGTGTTCCCAGATACTCTTCTCTCTTTTGACTTGGTATCCTCCTTGCATGTTCCACCTTGTCATTTTTCTCTCCATAATCCATTTTGTTTTTACCTTCTCTATTCATCCCTTCTTCATTATCATATTTTTAAGTGCTTTTCTAGCCAAAGTCTTGTTGGGTTCCTTTTTTTATAGAGTAAAAAAACCATGTGAGTCACTAGAAGTATGGGTGAAATTTTACACCCTTCACCCACTCTTCCCTTTAGGAAGTGACTCTCTTTATTCAGAAGGAGTGCACCAATTTTGAAGGAACATCATTGGATGGTTGGAAGATATCAAGTAGTGATAACAACAACTGGGATGGACCAAATAAATGGGAAAACGATAGATTAAAGCAGGGTGGATGACAAGAGTGGGCGAACATCCACCCTTAACTCCTGTAAGTGGACCAAAACTCCTGCCATCACCCAAATTTTAAAGCTGAAGACATACACGCTACTATAGAAGTCCATGTACCTAACAAAGTACATGGAGGTGACTAAATTGATGTGTATCACTCTCGAGGTGCTTCAATATCTATCACCCACCACCTAACAAGAGGATCACCAATTTAGGATAAGGACAAGGTAGAATTGACAAGTGGGTAGAAGCATCAAAAGATCTAAAGGCCCAGATTGAACCAGGTACATCCACCTTCTTCTAGAATATCGATGTTATCCATAGGAATAGTGTACCAAAGTGATGCTTGTTTGCTGTAAGGATTATCTTCCTGCCTTCCACAATTAATGTCTAATTTTGTAATTCATGTAAATATGCCTATAAATAGTGGAATGCTGGTCATTCCTAAGCGTAACTCTTTAACCATTAAAATTCTTATGTAAGGTTTACCCCTATGTAAATACAAATTATGCACTATTTGGTCTTTGGATTTGTCCTTTTATTCTTTATTGAATGTGTGAATACCCATTTTTGTTTAGGTTTTTAAGTTATCTAATGTTATTCTGCTATATGGATTCTGTAAGGATTACTTGAGTGGCTCAGGAGTGTGTGTTTGTGAATATGGATTGGGATTTATTTTTGCTAGAGCAAATTAGACAAGAGTTATCTGATTTTGCATCCTAGATCTCATGCATCTATTCGTTGGTTCTAGAATTTACCTCTTGCCTGTCGTTGTTAGGAGCTAGAACTAAGGCACAATTGGGTGATATGTTAGGTGCAGGGTCTATGTTCATACGGGTTATATTAACTGCATAGGTCTTGATGCGGCTATAACCATCCTTGTGAGTTTTGGATACAACCTTCCTTTATTTCTTTCCTTTACTTTTCCATTTTCCTATTTTGCAGCATAGATAGCTAGAACCACCTCCAAAGGAATTGGTATCCTTCGAATATTGTATATCCTATACGCCGTTCTATGCTTGGCATTGATACACTCTCCTCATCTTGTGCACGATGTCAGATTGGAAGCCAACAATATTTCATGGTCAGCACAAGTGTCAACAAAAGTATCGATGTTTGGTAGAGGAAATTCATCCTTAGGATACACTTTGTTAAGATCTTAAAAGTCATTGTAAATGCATATCACCCTGTTAGACTTGCAAATAGTTATCATATTTGAAAGCCACTCAGGATATTCAATAGGTTGAATGAAATCCATGTATAATAGATTTTGAATCTCTTCTTTGACCATGAGGGAAATGGTAGGATGTAACTTTATTAGTTTTTGTTTGACCAGCTTAGCATCAAGATGCAAGGTTAAATTATGGATAACCAAGTTAGGATCAAGACCAGACATGTCTTTATAGGACCATGCAAATATACCCTTCTTATTCTTGATGAGAGCTATCAATTGTTCTTGTTCATCAGTGGATAGAATTTTTCCAAGTTTAATGATTTATGGATTGTTTGCATCAGTACTAAGATTCACATCTATAGTATATTCAATTGCCATGTGTGAACCTTCCTCAAGTTGATGGGGCATTGGGATACAATGAATGTCATCAATAAAATTATTAAACTCTATTGGTTCAGTCTCTTTCATTTCTACCTATAAAATAGTCAGATCCAAGGGTGAATACAAAGGTTGCCAAGGAATGTAGATGGTAGAAACCCTTAACAATTCCTCAGAAAGGATAAATTCAAAAAATGATGGGGGTGATATCTGTTCCATATCGATGAGGGTTATGTCAATGAAAATTTTCTTTGCCAAATCGTATGGATTATGGAGTGGGGTGAATAAGTCAACTAGATTCATGATGAATTAGTAGGAAATGGTGGTTGATAATGTGAAGGATAGATTGGTCTTATCTCCTAGAATCGATGAAGGAACTTTGGGAACCTGGATAGCAGCAAACAACAACTGTAAATAAAAATGACAAGGCCATATAAATACAATGCAATTTTTTTTTTTGATTATGTACATATGTTACATGATGTTCTGGTGAAGTGGATAAGGTGGTGGTGGTGGTGCTTCACCAGTAGGCTCAGCTTGCTCTCTTGGGATAAGAAAACAGAAAATAGGTTGATGGATGGGAAATATTCTGATATAATACTCATCATGTTTGGTGAGTGGAGTAATTAGGGCTAATTTCTCTTTGGATTAATCTAAAGCTATCAACATAACATCGTATTCTTCATAAAAAAATTTAAAGTCATCATTGTGATTGGTTTCCTCTTCCAAATCTAAATGGAGGTTTTTAAAAGCTTGTTCAAAAGAGGAAGTGGAAGAATAAGAATGGTATCCCAAACCTGAATGGTGATGCACCTCTCGATATAGAGTTTCAATGATGTCTTACATGTCATGTTCATGTTGTCCTAGGCCATATCCTTGCCAATTAATTCGATGAAAGTATTATAATAGAAAACTAGTCATATGCTCTATATTGGAGAGGAATGGTTGTGTAGGTTCATCTGGGGGAAGTGGATCGAACAATGAATCAACCCCCCATATATGAATTTAATTGTATTAGTTTTTAAACCCATATTATACACCACTCCTATGGATAAGGGTAGGTCATGTGGATGACTGTAATCACTAATAGTTTGGATGCTTAGCAGTGTAACTGTGACATCTTGGACCAATTATTCACCAACACTACCATTGGAAAGGTGTACTGCAACTTGTGTGGGTGATGAGGCATATGGAGTGGATGTGGAGATGTGGGTCTCATGGGTGGATTGTGGCTCCAATGAGAGAAGAGATGAATGGTGAAATAACATCTCACAGTCCATCAAATAAAATTGTGAGACCTAAGTTGATGGAGATGAAGATGGATTTGGTTGAGGGGTTTGATGGATGACTGATGAAGTTTATGTGGATAAAATGATAGTAGGTGTTTATGGTGTAGGTTGGATGGGTGATGATTAATGGGTGGTGATAATGGGTGATGTTGATATTGATGATGTGGATGGTTTGGATTGGGTTTGACCACATGTACATGTAGTTGACTGTGATGAATATGGGGGTGTGGAAATGGAAGCTTGATGTAGGATAGTGATGGGAAGTTGCTCAAGAATAGGAGCTTTTGATGAAGAGGTGGTATGATGTGAGGTTTATTGTGTGGTTGATGGAGTTAGGAATAGATGGGTGGATGGAAGTGTGGATTTGTATGGAATGGAAATGAAGTTACGATACTTAAATGGTTTGATATTCGTTGGTATGCAATGAATCTATCCCTCACGTATATATTTTTAACATTGATGTAGTATTGAAGGTACACATTTCATCTTCCTTATCCAAGGATATCCAAGGAGTACATTGTAAGCCATGGATCCCTCCAGGATATGAAACATGGTATGCAACGTCTTAACCCCCACTTCTATAGATAAGATGATAGTAAAAACTATAGAATAAAGAACATTATTGAATTCTCTCAAGGTGAATGATGATTTGGTTATGTGTGAGGGTGGAAGATTGAGATGTTGAAGGGTGGAGGTGGTGACGATGTTTATAGATGATCCAGTGTCAATAAACACTCGTTTGAAAGGCTTCCTATCAACTTGAGACATAATGTGTAATGGAGGATATGGTGATTTTAATGATATTAATTTATTTTAAAAATTATACAATATGATAGAAGGTTACATACACATTCGAATACTCCCCACAAAGTTGTTAAAGGCATTAGTGTCTTGGGATTGAAGTTAAATAGACTTTAAAATTCCCATTAATGCCTCACAGTGTGGGGGAGATTATTGTATTAGCTCATAGATGGATAGTTTGGCTGAAGCCATTTTAAGGCTAGTTGTTAGCCAAATACTCAAGGAGATGATGGGTCGTTGTTGATAACTTGGAATATGAATGGGATGGGATGAATTGGAAAAAAAATGGATTGGTGATGATGAATTGGTAGGTTGTGGAGACATATTTTCCTAAGATGCCATAGGAGGTTGAACTGTTTGTTGTTGTTCATTTTACCGATTGGTGCTTCTTTGAACTCAGGTGATTACATGGATGGCCCTCACAAAACCTTGGTACTATTGTACATGATTAAATTGGTTAGGAGGAGTCATTGTATTTGATCCCCCTATCGTTTATTATTGTTCCTCATTATGAGGAAGTGGTGTTTGGTATATACCAAGGTTTTGGTTTTTTTGTGCCAGGGGACTATCAAACTTAATCATCCCAAGGCCTATCAAGTCTTGCACCATGTTCTTAAATGTAAATCAATTATTAATGCCATACCCATTCTGTTGATGGTAAGGGCAAAATAAATGTTCCCTATAGTCCTTACCAAATTTGGTTGGATTATCTAGTTTAATTTTAAGCAAGGCAATGACATTAGTGTTATACAACCTATGAAAGAGGGAGGTGTATGATTCAAGAAAAGGTGTATAGGTGCATTCTTGTCAAATAGATTATCAATGTTGACAGTTGTCCACAGTTGACATTATGTTATGAAGTTTTTATGGTGGGGGCACCACTTGATAAGATACTTTTTACGGTTATTGCAATGATTGTTGTTGTTGACTGTGAAGTTGTTGAGTCATTTGGGTTTGAATCAAAACCACTTGATTCACCTATCCTTGTTTAGATTGGAAAAAATAATTTTCTTTAGGTTGGTCCTTATTTTTCCATTCTTTTTTCTTTGGTTTTATCTCACCCTCTTGGATTTTTCTCTTCGATTATGTGAGCTTGGGTGAAAGCTTCATTGAATGTTCTGTATTGTTGTAGTTGCAATAACAAGGAGATGGATTTTAGACAACTCCTTGTAAAAATTGGGGTAAATTATTCCATTGGTAGGGAGAATGGAAACTTAGTGATAACTACCCTCCAACAGTTTCTAAAATCATAAACTGACTCTTCTTCAAATTATCTGAGATTATATAAGTCAGTAAATGTAGTTTTATTACAAACATTGAGGGAAAACATTTCCAAAAACTTATCTTACAATTGTTCAAATGTGTAAATGCTATGGTGTGGTATATGATTATACCATTCTAAGGCATCTCACCCCAATGTCTGAGGAAAAGTTCTGAGAATCAAAGCATCTTGATATTTAATTCAAAAGCATGAATGAATGAAGGTGTTGATGTGCTTTCTAGGGTCCTCAATCCCTTTTAATTTATCAAATTTTGGTATAGTAAAGTTTTCCAGATAAGGCGATAATGGTAATAAAAAATGAATAGGTTGATTGATCAGCTATCTCAGTGTAGGATTTTGGTACATCATACCAAGAGTATGCATAATCAAGTTGTCAATATGTTGTTGCATGGCTTGGATTTTAGGGTCTTCCATATGTGTGTAGAAGCCCTAAATTGTTTAATGATTGTGTGAAGGCAGTATGTGTAGAGTGATGACTTGTTGAGATGGAATGTGGTATTGATGGTCTGGTGTATTGAGGGGTATTTGATGATGTTGTTTATGGAGTGGAGATGATGTTTGTGGAATGTGAATGCATTAGATTATGGAGGTGGTGTTGATGTGGGTGAATGGAGGTATGGGTATAGCAACCTGAGAAGGTTGTGATACCAAGGATGGATCAAGGGTGAAGGAAGTATGTTGGCTTGGAATGGAATGGGGTTTAAAATCTACTACTTATGATTATTATTCAGGATAAGAATGAGTATCTTACTGGCCCATGAGCAGTTGATTGAGGTGTTGCCATGGTTGTTGTATGGCAATTTTTGAAGTAGATTATGTATTTGTGGTGGAAGTGGATGTGGTTGAAGTTTGAGTGTTGGCAATATTGGTAAGGGTTAATGGAGGGTAAGTTGCAAAGGGAATCACAACTGAATAGGGAGTGGTAGATGGTGAAGAACACAAGCTTATACTGAGAGGGGGGTGAACAGTATAAGACCTCTTTATAATTTTTCCTTTATATTTTAAAACAGTAAAGCAATATACCCAAAGCAATATCAAAGCAATGCACAAAATCATCCACAAAGTAACATCAATTTTAACGTGGTTCACCCAGAATGGTTGGGCTACGTCCACAAAATTTTTCTCTAAAAGTTATCTCAAAGTTCTTTGGGAATCCTTCCCAATTACAATGTTTATGAGCCTCGGCTCAAAGGAGATACCTTCCCCCAATCAAATTTATGAGCCTCTGCTCAAAGGAGATACCTTCCCCTCTGCTCTAGAAATGATCCCTTAGAAGATCAACTGCCTCTACCTCTTGCCATCACATGGAACTCCTTTCCACCGAAGACCTCCTGTCCTCAATGCTTAGCCTAAGAGACCTCTGCCTTCTATGATCACGTCCACAGTAGCTCAACAACCAAATTTGTTCTCAGGTTCTTCTCAAAGAACCAATGCACCTCTGTCCTCAAGCAGTAGCACTTCGCATTCATCTTTGCCCTTTGTGCTCTCTACGCCCTCTGCTCTCTTTGTGCAATCACAACCACACTTGATCGAACTTCAACCTTTGCACCTCTACGCAATCACAATGACATTGTCTTTGCACACTCTGCTTCCTTTGCGATCTTTCACACTTAGAATGATTCGACGAAATGCACTCTGCACACTATGATCAAATTTTGCACTCTGCTCTTGGTGATCAAACTTCTTGCTCTACGCACTATCTACGAATGTCGCACTTCAACAACACATACATTCGACACCTCAACTCTCCAAACAGCCCTCCTTTTATAACAAAATTTTCATGATGAAAACTTTAATCTTAGTCGGCTATTATACCAAATGCAAAACCCTAATCTTCGTCGGCTACAAGCCCTAATCTTCGTCGGCTAAAATTTGACTTTGTCGGCTTCATTGCCTCTGTAACTCTTCTGTAGCTTCTGCCGTGAAAATACAACATGTCGTGATATCGCGACACTTTTCGCTTTCTTAACCTCTTCTCGGCTTGCACCCACGAAAGCAGAACATGTCACGAAATCGTGACACTTTCACTTCCTTGCACTCTTGTCTACTTGCACTAGTAAAAATAGAACATGTCACGAAATCATGACACTTTCACTGCCTTGTGCTTTTCTCTACCTTATGCCCACGAAAATGGAACATGTCATGAAATCGTGATGCTTTCGCCTTTGAGCTCTTCCTCCTTGAATTTGTCATGAAATCGTGATGCTTCTTCCTCTGCAGACTTCGTCTTTACTTCCATCATGATATCGTGACACTTCTCCTATAGAAGACCTGCATTCTATTTCTGTCGTGAAATTGCTACACTTTCTCCAACCGAACGCTGCCATCTCAATCTGTCGCAAAATCATGACACTTTCTGCATCTGTTTGCTTTCTCTTCAACCTGTCATGAAATCATGACACTATCAACTTTTCGTATGCTTTCTTTGCAACCTATCATGAAATCGTGACGCTTTCAGCTTTCGTACGTTTTCTTTGCAGCCTATCATGAAATCACGACGCTTTCAGCTTCCGTATGTCTTCTCTGCAACCTGTTGTGAAATCGTGACAATTCTCATTTTTAGACTCTTCCCTTTGCTGCATGTCATGAAATCATGACAGTTCTCACTTCGAGTTCTGCAACATGTCGCGAAATCATGACACATTTCGTGTTACTTTCTCTCTCTTCGAACTTGTCACGAAATCATGACAATTCACACTACGGACTCTCTCTGCATCATGTCGCGAAATCGTGACACTTTTTTGTCCGTACAACCTTCCTTGCAATATGTCATGAAATCGTGACATTTCTGACTTCGTTCTTTCTCTCTCCTCTTTGAGTCACGAAACTGTGACATGTCACGATATCGCGACACTTTTCTTACTTGTTTTATCTCTCCTGCTTAAGTCATGAAAATGCGACATGTCGCGATATCGTGACACTTTTCTAAAAATATTTCTCTCTCCTGATTAAGTCACGAAAATGCGACATGTCGCGATATTGCGACACTTTTCTAAAAAGCTTTCTCTCTCCTGCTTAAGTCACAAAAATGCGACATGTCGCAATATCATGACATTTTCCCAACTTACTTTCTTTCGAACCTGTCAGCTTGAGGTTTGCAAAAGACCTTTGAAATTGTCATGCTATAACCTTCATCAAAACAAATTATTTGACATCAAATCAAATTCCTTCAAAAGCTTCTTGACATCAATGACAACTTATATACTTGAGCAAAGGCAATGTACCCAAAATACCCAAAATTGCCAACAATCTCCCCCTTTGTCATTGATGGAAAACCTTTACTGAAAACACTTCTCAAGAGTCAAAACTGAAACCAATTGTGCTAAAAATTGACAAACTGTGCCCACAACTGAGAATCTTCCTTTGAAGTTTTTCTCCCCCTGACTTGATGCTTTCCTCTTCACTTGAAGCTCTCCCCCTTACTCATATCTCTCCCCCTTTGTCATCAATGGCAAAGGGTCACCTTTGGGGCTCGGGACCAAGAATGAGCCTCTTAGCTCAGTCCCTCCCCCACCTCCTGATGAGGTGATTAATTCTGGGGTGGGAGTAAAACTCCCATTAGGCACTGATCATCATCAGCGTCTATAACTTCCTTGCCAGGCCTTCTCTTGAACTCTTTGTCCATATTCCTGTTCTTGTTCTTATTCTCATCCCTATTCTTGTTCATGCCTTGATCCTTGGACCTGATCATGCCACTGTTCCTGTACCTGTATTCTAGAATTTTAGCTCTACACCATCTGATTATGTGACCTTCATTGTTGCACTTGAAACACTTGACGATGTTGTTTCTTTGAGGTAAACCTGATCTTTGAATCCACCAGTTCTGCCCAAACCTGTTCTAACCAAACCTGTTTTGATCAAACTTGTTCCTGTTATTTACCTCGTAATAAATTGCCTTGTGCCCAAACTGTTGACAAGAGTAGCAATACCCTTGAAAGAAACTAGCACTTCTAAAATTGTCATTTACCTTCTTCACTTGAGCCATGCAATGTGAAGCCATGTGACCAAACCTGTGACACGTAAAACATCTGCCTTGAAATTTTCTTTTATTTGACCTCTTGGGTCCTGAAAACTTCTTCTTCTCATCCTGAATTCTATTTTCTATTTCTGCGCATCTATCATTCAAGAACTCATGATCTAAAATACTTTCCTCATCAGAACTCTCTTCCTTTTGGAGTCTCTTACTAGACTCTCCAACTTGTTCCTTGTGTGGCTTAACAAAACCAAGGCCTGTTTTATCTGTTGTCTTTCTTTGACCTTTGATGAGTGACTTAACACTTTTTGGAGCTATCTTGAAACCTGTAAAGCTTATCCTTGTACTCTTTAGTTTCCTCTTTCAAAGAAGCCATTTTCTGTTCTAACTCACTATACTCAAGAACCTTAGACTCTAACTCATCCTTGAGTTCTTGTGTCTTAGCCATAGAGAAGTCAAGACTTTCTATAAGATCATCTCTCTCCATACAACATTCATCTAACTTATCCTTGAGTCTAGCATTCTTCTTTCTTTCCTTTTTCAAAGCACTAAGAGTGTTAGTAAGTTCACTTTCAAGATCCTTTATTTGTTTGCTTTCTGAATCATCAAAGCCTTTTTCAGATTTCTTATCACTAGAGGTGCTACCTTTTTCAAAAACCATACAAGCATCTTCCTTATAGTTTTCTGAAGCATCCTCATACATACTAGAAATCAAATCATTATTTGTACAATCATCCTCAAGGTGACCAAAATTTCCACATCTAAGACATTTCATGATAATGAATCTATGTTTCGGTTCTTCC
Organism: Wollemia nobilis; assembly: GCA_028583015.1. NCBI lineage: Eukaryota > Viridiplantae > Streptophyta > Pinopsida > Araucariales > Araucariaceae > Wollemia > Wollemia nobilis. The sequence continues at coordinate 636,627 of JAQPPZ010000228.1, read as the reverse complement.
TCTTTTTCTGATATGAACAACATCTCATTTTCATCATCACTTGAAGAACTTTCACTATCACTACTAGAACACTTACTTGCTTTGTCTAGGTAGAAACTCTTCTTGTGCTTGTGAGAATACCTCTTTCCTTGATTGTAGTGCTCATCTTTGTTCTTTCTGTGATGCTTGTGCTTTTCAGAATCCTTGCTCTTAGAATCCTGTTTATCTTCATCACTTTCATTCTTGGGAATAGTACAATCAGTAGCATAATGACCAAACTTTCCACAATTGAAACATCTTATATTTTTCACGCTTTTGTGCTTTCTAGAGAACTTGCCTTTCTTGTTGTAATATGCCTCTTCATCACTAGAAGACTCATCACTCTCTTGAAGTTGTTTACCCTTGGATTTCTTGGTAGCCTTGAAAGTTGCCTCTTTCTTGACATCAACCTTCACTTGAGTTCTCAACTCAAATGCTACAAGTATACTATGGAGCTCATCCTTTTTCAACTTATCCAAATCTTTAGCTTCCTCAATAGCAGAAATATTTTCACTAAATCTATTCGGAAGAGATCTTAAAATCTTATCACAAACATCATTTTCAGCAAGCTCAAGACCTAAGTCTTTCATGGAGTTAACAACCTCATCCATACGAAGCATGTAGTCACTAATATTTTCATCATCATTCATCTTGAGTTGTTCAAACATACCTTTGAAGTGTCTCAACTTGGCCTTTATGACATTTGTATCACCTGTATGAACCACCTGCAACCGTTTCCACATTTCACTAGCTGTCTTGTAGTGAATCACTTTGGTGAGATCTGCTTTCTGTAAGCCTTTCAAGATTGCATTCATTGCTTTTGAATTGTTGTGATGTAGGAGCCTTTCTTCTTTAGTATTTGGACCATGTACAGGAATAGTGTACTCATCCTCAATTACTTCCCATACCTCATTACCAAGTGCCATTAGATGAACCTTCATCCTTGCACTCCAAAGACCAAAATATGACCCATCAAGAATAGGTGCTGCATTGCCACTTGAATAATCCATTATGTTCTTTACTAGCTTTTCCTTCAATCTGTTAAACTTTTCGAAGGCACCCGCTCTGATACCAATTGAAGAACACAAGCTTATCTTGAGAGGGGGGTGAACAGTATAAGACCTCTTTTATACTTTTTCCTTTATATTTCAAAATAGTAAAGCAATATACCCAAAGCAATATCAAAGAAATGCACAAAATCATCCACAAAGTGACATCAATTTTAACGTGGTTCACCCAGAATGGCTGGGCTACATCCACAAAAATTTTCTCTAAAAGTTATCTCAAAGTTCTTTGGGAATCCTTCCCAATTACAATGTTTATGAGCCTCGGATCAAAGGAGATACCTTCCCCCAATCAGAATTTATGAGCCTCTGCTCAAAGGAGATACCTTCCCCCTCTGCTCTGGAAATGATCCCTCAGAAGATCAACTGCCTCTACCTCTTGCCAACACGTGGAACTCCTTTCCACCGAAGACCTCCTATCCTCAATGCTTAGCCTAAGAGACCTCTGCCTTCTATGATCACGTCCACAATAGCTCAACAACCAAATATGTTCTCAGGTTCTTCTCAAAGAACCAATGCACCTCTATCCTCAAGCAGTAGCACTCTGCATTCGTCTTTGCCCTTTGTGCTCTCTATGCCCTCTGCTCTCTTTGTGCAATCACAACCGCACTTGATCAAACTTCAACCTTTGCACCTCTGCACAATCACAATGACACTATCTTCGCACACTCTGCTTCCTTTGCGATCTTTCACACTTAGAATGATTCGACGAAATGCACTCTGCACACTACGATCAAATTTTGCACTCTGCTCTCGGTGATCGAACTTCTTGCTCTGTGCACTATCTATGAATGTCACACTTCAACAACACATTCATCGACACCTCAACTCTCCAAACAACCCTCCTTTTATATAACAAAATTTTCATGATGAAAACTTTAATCTTAGTCGGTTGTTATACCAAATGCAAACCCTAATCTTCGTCGGTTGCAAGCCCTAATCTTCGTCGGCTAAAATTTGAATTTGTCGGCTTCATTGCCTCTGTAACTCTTCTGTAGCTTCTGTCGCAAAAATACAACATGTCGCGATATCGTGACACTTTTTGCTTTCTTAACCTCTTCTCGGCTTGCACCCGTGAAAGTAGAACATGTCATGAAATCATGACACTTTCGCTTCCTTGCACTCTTGTCTGCTTGCACTAGCGAAAATGGAACATGTCATGAAATCATGACACTTTCGCTGCCTTGTGCTTTTCTCTGCCTTACGCTCGTGAAAACGAAACATGTCGTGAAATCGTGACACTTTCGCCTTTGAGCTCTTCCTCCTTGAATTTGTCATAAAATCATGATGCTTCTTCCTCTGTAGACTTTGTCTTTACTTCCGTCGTGATATCGTGACACTTCTCCTATAGAAGACTTACATTCTATTTCTGTCGTGAAATCGTGACACTTTCTCCAACCGAACGTTGCCATCTCAATCTGTCATGAAATCGTGAAACTTTTTGCATCTGTTTGCTTTCTCTTCAACCTGTCACGAAATCGTGACGCTATCAACTTTCCGTATGCTTTCTTTGCAACCTATCACAAAATTGTGACGCTTTCAACTTTCGTACGTTTTCTTTGCAGCTTGTCACGAAATCACGACGCTTTCAGCTTTTGTACGTCTTCTCTGCAACCTGTCACGAAATCATGACAGTTCTCATTTTTAGACTCTTCCCTTTGCTGCATGTCGTGAAATCATGATAGTTCTCACTTCGAGTTCTGCAGCATGTCACGAAATCATGACACATTTTGTGTTACTTTCTTTCTCTTCGAACTTGTTGTGAAATCGTGATAATTCACACTACGGACTCTCTCTTCTACATCATGTCATGAAATCGTGACACTTTTTCGTCCGTACAACCTTCCTTGTAATATGTCATGAAATCGTGACATTTCTGACTCCGTTCGTTCTCTCTCCTCTTTGAGTCGTGAAACTGCGACATGTCGCGATATCGTGACACTTTTCTAACTTGCTTTCTCTCTCCTGCTTAAGTCGCGAAAATGTGACATGTCACGATATCGTGACACTTTTCTAAAAAGCTTTCTCTCTCCTGCTTAAGTCGTGAAAATGCGACATGTCATGATATCGTGACACTTTTCTAAAAAGCTTTCTCTCTCTTGCTTAAGTCGTGAAAATGCGACATGTCACGATATCGTGACATTTTTCCAACTTACTTTCTTTCGAACCTATCAACTTGAGGTTTGCAAAAGACCTTTGAAACTGTCATGCCGTAACCTTCATCAAAACAAATTATTTGACATCAAATCAAATTCCTTCAAAAGCTTCTTGACATCAATGACAACCTATATATTTGAGCAAAGGCAATGTACCTAAAATACCCAAAATTGCCAACAGATGGAATAATGAATGGAATCTACAAAGTAGCATTGACTTGTGCTTTGTAGAGGGGGTTGGAATAGGTAGTGATGTAGGTAAATGGGATGGATGTGGTTTGGCTATACTGAGGTGGAAAAATTTGATGTGAAGGGGTGGATGTTACCTCAAAAAGAGGGTTGGTATAGACTTGGCTAATGTTGGTGTGATGTGGGTAAGAAAATTCCTATTGAGAAGAAGGAACATGCTCATGTGGGATGTTGAGCCATTCTAGGACTAGTTTGAATGGTCTTAAGTAAGCTCCAACATGTCCATATCTATGTATGTGATACAGAATTCAATGGGTGTGGATGGCTTAGTTTCTATAATGGAGGTATGGATGGATATTTACTTCACATAAACATTCAAAGTGAATACTGTGTGAGAGGGTGTTGCAGATAAACCAAAATAGCTTATCTATGTTATGTTGGTTGGGTTAGCCACAAAAGTGGCTAAGGAAGGAGTGGAGCACTCCATGGATGAGGTTGGTGCTTGATTCATGACTCTGGATTTATTTTTGGTCAATACCATAAGCTATGAGCAAGAAGGGGTAGAAAATATGCAAGGATGTGTGGGAAGTGGAATGGTAAATGAAAAACACATAGAATCAAATAAACAAATATATCCTATGTTTTGCAACAATGTTTTTATTTTTTATTTTTTTTTTGTGTGGTTTGTGTGTTTTGATGTGTAGACCCTAAGCCTAGACTACTATGCAAGGTGGTTTACTAAGGTGAATGGTAAATGGGGATTTTTATGGTGATGAAATCCAAAACAATCACTCACTGGCTGGTAAGGTGTCTATAGGACGAGCCAATCAATGGAGATGAAATCTACGATCATTGATCTCGATCAGTGGTTGGTGATGAAATCCAACTCACTGATGTTGAAAAATAAAACGTTTAAAGTGTGTGGATTATTTTTAATTTTTTTTATTTATGGTGTACGTAAAATGTAAAGAAACCCTCTTTCACTTCACCAAGTTGGTGACTAAGAATACTAATACCAAACTCCTCAAAAGAATATAGGGTACACCTTTTAAGATCCACTCTGAATCATCAAGTGTTTCCAATAGTGGAGGGTTCGCCTAGCTCTTCCACTCTGAATCAACAATGTGTTTCCAACAGTGGGAGGAAGCTTGAGCACCAATGACTTGTTCCAGCTTAGAAAAGTGAAAAGTGGGAAACTTTAGCCTAAAGTGCAACTACTATGCTTTTTTGTTTATTGCAAACAACACACAAGGAAGAAATTGAAAACACCATGAAAAATAGCCAAAAACTTAAATCTAGCATTATGAATGTCTAATGCAACTAAGATGAATTCACAAATGCATATTTATCCTTATGTGCAATTCTATATGATTTTAAAAATGCTTATGAATACCTAAGATGTTTAATAATGCAAAATGTTGCTTTTTAAATAGAAAAATGAATATTTATTTTCTTTTATTTATTTTTAAAAAGCAAAAAATGTGAGCAAAGTTCAAACAAGGCTTACAAGAAGTCCTACGTATTTTTATCCAACTCTACAAATGCAACATAGAATCCCATAGTATTCTCTATCGAAACTCATAGAGACTTTGTGGCATCCCACAGATGTAGTGTGGCATCCCACAAACGTGGTATGGCATCCCTAGATGTTGTTTAGTGTTTGCACAATAACAAATAATTTTTTTTTGCTTCTAGAAACTCTAGTCCTAGATCTCATGATTTTTGTGCTAACGGATTTTTGAAACCTACAAAAAAACAAAAAAAATGTAGATAAAAAATATTGACAAGGTAAGTTAAAATGTGAAACCCTTTAGGGCTTCCATTGTGATCGCCATTTTGTAAAATGAAAATGAAAAACACCAAGATAACTATGATCAAACACAAGAGATATTGCACAATAAAGAAATGATATCTTATTGATATTGTGGGAGCCTTGATCTCCATTATTACAATGCAACTTGTGTTGATACAAATGATTTTACAATCAGAGGATTTTAAAACCCTCATTCAAATGAATATTCAGTGTCCTTGGGTCATCTTCACTCCAAAAAATTTGTGAATGGGCTTGCGTATCCCTGTGGCACCACTCATGGCTACAACAACTACCAATGAAGATATCTCCTATACCTGCAAATAAATCACAACACAAAGATATTAGTAGTATATGTGAGGGCTCCACTATGTGAGACCCTTTGAATAACAAATCTACAAACCCTAGGTGCAATGATGATAAAATGTAATACAAGCATAAAAAACATAAGTTGAAAACCAATAATACCTACTACCTTATCATAGTATACCTTATTTGTTTGATCTATGTCTTTGCTCTCTAGATATGATGGTGCACGAATGCCCGTGAGTGTTCGAGGGTTTTTAGAATATAAACTGGCTGAGGGGAAACAACTTGGAGAATTTGAGGAGATCTGTGAATGCCCTACAACATTATTGGAATCCTCAAAAGTGTTCTAGAAATGCCTTGGACCGTTTGGGGGTTTTGGAGAGGTGTACTACAAAACTAGATCTGATTTGCAGTGGTTTTTAGTGATGGAAATGGAGGATGTGGTGGTAGTGAGGAGGGAAGGTGTTAGCAAAATTCTAGAGTTTGGATGATGATGGATGAAGGGCTCTAATGCTTTCTAACCTCAAGAATCACCAATCAAATTTTAAATCGATCAACCCTCATTCATAATAATGAATGATATTTTATAACTTGCCCTTAACATGTTAGAGTTGCGACGACACCAACAAGCGACCGAGATTAAAACATGATGAAGGGCTAAGATTATGACTTTGATATGTGACATGGATCATGTTAAATGGATGGTTGAGATTAAATTGTGATGGGCGACTAGGATTTATTTACATATATACATATATATTTATTATATATATATATATATATATAATGAAGGGCTGTGATTTGAGGATGTGAATGGATGACAAGTAGCTAGGATTTGGTGTCTACGGTTTCCAAGATCCTTATTTCATCATGATGGTTATGTTATGGTGGGATGAAGAAAAATTTGAAGGGCCATATATGTACAAGTTTGTTTAAAAGATGAAATATATAAAGTATCAAATAAATATTTGGAATTCCAAATCTCTTGGTAACATATTTTAAAAAAGGGATAAAATTCAATCCAAGCTCAAATATTTATAGGTTATCAATTGAATAGACTAGGAAAAACAATTAATTTCTAAATAATCTATTGAAATGAAAGAGACTTATTGATTCTAAAAATATAGAGAGAGATGGATCAAGGAAGGAGATATAAATACCAATTTTCTTATGCTATAGCTAAAACAACTTTTTCTTTTTGTTACATAAAAAATATTTCAACCGTAGATGGAAAAGTATTAGGAAGATGAAGGTATCAAGAAGGAAATAATAATTATATCAAATATATTTTACTAGATGATGGGTAAGATAATAAGGCTTAATGTAAGATTTTGTAAAATATTCCATCAACTATCACACAAGGACAAAATGAAATCTTGATGAAGAATACATCTATAGAGAAGCTACATGAGGTAGTTTTCTCTTTCCATCCTAGCAATGCACCTAGCCCCACTAGGTTTCTTGTAATTTTCTTTAAATATTTGGGATTTATTGAAGAGTGATATGTTGGTTGTGGTTGAAAAGTACTAGAAAATAAAAACTACAATAAGTGATATCAATCCCACCTTTATTACATTGATTTCCAAGAAAGGCAAGACAAAATATTTTTATAATTTTGGTCCTATAAGACTTGTAATATGATTTAAAAATCATTTTAAAATTTATAGTGAAGAGGTTAAAAAATATTCTAGATTGTAATATCTCAAAGAACAAGGTAGCTTCATTTATAATAAATAAAACTTTCATAGTGTAATCATTGCATAGGATACCATTAATTAACTTCATTCCATGGAAAATCTAGGTATGCTTATGAAATTAGATATGAACAAAGCATATGATAGGGTTTGTTGGAATTTTATATATGATGTTTTCAAAATGTTTGATTTTGATAAATGTTGGTGTGAAATATTAGATGTTGTTTTAACATTACAAAATATTCTATTTTGATCAATGGATCCCCTATTGGATCCTTTGAGTCATCTTACAATATTTTCTAGAAACAAACCATGCACTCAAATATTATATATAGAATGAAAATAATGATGAGATAAGAATATGTTGGGTGCCTATAGGTACCATAAATAATCACTATTTATAGATAATATTGCACAACACTCTAATGATTTATGAGGAGTGTGGGGGTATTTATAGCAATATCAAAACCCCACATTACATCGTAAAGTTTAACCTAATCATACATAATAAGTGGGATTTAGGTTAATTACAAATATTAAATTTTTAGAGTAAATATTCCATTATTTGGAATATTACTAATATTCCTATTTATAGGATATCGTTACATTATGTAACGATCTCCCTATTTCCAAGGAATATGGTTGTGGCTAATATTAGCCTATCATATGTATTATTTAATCATCATGTGAATAATGCGATTTAGTGAGTTTTTATTATTTTATCACCACCTAACAACAAAAAAAAGGAGCAATAATGCATTAATAAAAATGATATATATATACAAAATATTGGCTATAGTTAGCCATTAACAATATTCTCAATAATGGACGGGTTGTTAAAATAATGAAACAACCCGCTACATAGGAGAATATTGTAATTATCCAAGTAATAGGATAGTTACTCTAGCACCCCTCTTATTCCAGTATTTTCGATAACATATATAACTACCCCATTAATGTGAAGAAGAGAAAAATGAAAGATGCTCTTGTGCTGGATTTAGCTCTTGGATCTGGCTCAGGCTCTAGCTTTAGGTATACCTCTGGGTTTGCCTATGGATTTGCCTCTGAATCTACTTGTAGGTCTGCCTCTAGATAATTATCATTGGGTTTACCTTTAGGTCTATCACTAGGTCATTACCTCTAGGACTGAAACTCGGTTTGTCACTGGATCTGCCTCTGGGTCTACCATAGGTTTTACCTTTTCTATAGAATCCAAACAACATTTCTTTCATATTGGTCCATTGTGTGAGATCTGTCCATCCACAATCAATATGAACCTTGTTGGCCATTTTCTCTTTGTACCAAAAATTTGTATAGGAGTGATTTGTACATCCACATGAATCATAAGGATGTAGATTCCAACATCTAGCTACTACATATCCTATTTTTCCATAGTGACTGCAACAATGCTTTGTAGGAGTTGTAAGAGATTTAGGTTTTACAAACATGGTTTTACTAGTACTTGCTTGTCCATCATAGCCAAGGCCTTCATTCTTTGGCCTAACATTTAGCATTATAGGAGTTTTAATGCCTTGTCCATGTTTACCTAATATTTCACCATTGAATTTCATTTTGTTCATCAATTTATATCCAATGCCTTTGGTGTGTTTTTTAAAACACCCGAGTTCATATTCATCAATGTTTTTAACAATATGGAATTTTTCACAATCGATGATATTATGGAGCTCATCTTTAGGAGGTTCAATTTTTAAGTCGCTAGTGTTGCAAGAAAAATATACCTTTGTGATGAGATTACCTATGCTATAATTGATATCTACCCTTATAGGTAGGAGGTCTCTAGTATCACAACAAGCATTGGCTATCATGGGCTCAAGGTCACTTGTATCAAAACAAGCATCAACCATTAGGAGATTTACCTTTGATTCCTCACTGATATCCCTTTTCTCGTTATGTTGGGCAATGCCAAGCGAAACCAATGACATGTATATTTTCCTTAAAAATTCAATAGGGATTAGAGCACCATTCATATGAAGGTCTTTAGAAGCTTTAGAATATCTGAGAATGGATCTTACACCACTGCATAGTGTGAGAAATTTTCCATCCTCATAAAAATCCATCCATCTCTGCTGGAAAGTAAGGACCTTTAACTGATTTTGCACATACATAAGTTTGTTTCATGGCTTACTTTTTCTTTGATTTGTCCATCTTTTTAAGGTGTCAATCTATGCCAAAAATGCACCTTTTTACAATAAGGTGGCTAAGGTGTCGGTTACTTTGCCAAAAATGCACCCTTACAAGTTTCCCCCCTTTTTGCAAAATATGTTGTGATGGAAGAAATAATTTATCCCCCCTAATTTCAAGCACTACTTGCTTTACAAAACTTTGCCTCCTAGGCAAATTGTCAAAAATTTCACCAAAAAATCCCCCCTTATTGCAAGTACTTCAAGCAAAAATTTTTTGTTATGAAGCCTAAAAAGAGGTTTACAATGGTGCCTTTGAGATAATTTTAAAATAGGTCCCCCCTATTTTTTGTAAAATAAACAAGTTTTGATGGCAAAGTGTTTGTTTTCAAATGGATGAGTTCCCCTCTTTGAGTTTGCAAAAAAAATGTGCAATTTTTACTTCATCCTTTTGAAAAAAAATGCACAATTTGTTGAATTGAATGTGCAAAAATTTGTTTCCCTTATTTTTTTTGCAAAAATAATTTCAATCAACTAAATTTAAGTAATAATTAAATATTTGAAAAATCAATTATTAAAAAACCAACAATTGATTAAAAAATATAAAATTATTAAAAAAATTGGAAAAAAATAATGCAAAAAAAAAGGAGAATTTGCACCTTTTATTTTTAGTAAAATAATGGTTTTATCTACGCGGGGTTTGAACCACTAACCTCCTTCGTAGTGCCTTAGCGCTTTCCAAGTAACCAGCTCGACTACAACCACTGATGGAAGAGAGGGAAATCAATTTGTATTTGAAGGAAGCTTTGCAAACGGATGAAAAAGAAATTGAAATTATTTTATCTATGCATAGTGAGATTCCAACATGAAATCACTTGCACAATACTCTAGCTCTGGCCTAGAAACTAGTCGAGCTACCACTACTAACAGAACTTAAGGGAAGCATCTCTTATTTGAAGCGTACTGGAGGAATCAATGACAAACAAAAAATACATTTCTTAATCCCACATGCAGTAGGATTTGAAACTACAAGGGGAATAAAAATAGGAAGACTCCCCTTTAATTTCGATCGCCTTTGGGTAATCTATGCACATGAGAACTATGCTTAAACGTTACTACGTGTCAACAAAATAGTTTTGCACCAAATTTCAGAGCCTATCATGCATCGTCATGTCATCCCAATTTAGATGTTACCATGTCACACGTTGCCATGTCACCCCAGCTCAGATGCTTCCATGTCACCCCTCGCAACCCATTCCATCCACCATGTATCTGTCCACATCAGCAATCATCTACCACATCAGATGCACTCGATTCACCATATGAGCACCTAGTAGCCATATTTCACATCAGATGCACTTGGTTTACCACATTATACCACATTAGATGTGCCTGGTCCACCACGTCAATGCCTAGGAAATCATACTCAAGGTCTCTATCTATCATATGGGTCGATCGGTTCCTACAAAGATGATGTTAGGTTTGTGTTGTTTGTCAGATCAATTCTTGTAGAGATGATTTCAGGTTCATGGTGTATGTCATATCGGTTCCTTTGATTGGTTGTGGCTAATAGTGATTAGAGGTTAATCCAAATTTTATCAAAGTCATCAGGTCTATCGATCAGTTTAAGGCTATCATCTAGTCACGTCGAAGGATCTATCTGATCTAGTGTCTATTCTATCAGATGTAGTGGGATTTCACATCAGTCTATCCAATACAAAGTCTATTTGGCTTGGTCCAATTGGTTTCTACCTCAAAAATTATGTCAAGGGAGTCTAGTCTTACCGCATCTCAGGATCCATGTTCAATGCCAAAGGAGTCCAGTCTGACCTAGCCTACATCAAGGATTCATCCTGTAGTGTTGACCATAATTCAATCCCAAAAAATAGAGCACCTTGTATGTCCAAGTAGCACCTTGTTAGTCCCACAAGTAGAGCCACTAAATCACCCGTCACACCAAATGAAAAAATCACCACGTTAAATAATTTGGATCAAGGTCAATGCCTGCCTACTCTGATACCAATGTTGGTATAAACCTTAATTAATTGCGTTAATAAAAATGATATTTATATAAAATATTGGCTATAGTTAACCATTAACAATATTCTCAATAATAGGTGAGTTGTTAAAACAATGCAACAACCTACTACGTAGGAGAATATTGTAATTACCCAAGTAATGGGATAGTTACTCTAGCATAAATAAGGTTTAACCATAAAAAGGTTAACCATGGTTCATTAGGCTTATGACATATAATATTACAAAATAATAAATACATTGCATAATGAAATTCCCTTAGGCTTATCCAATACATCACACAATGTCGACTCATGGCCATGAATTAGATTAAAAATTTAACATTCCTCCATAATATAAACGAAGGGGCCAATGAGAGAAGATATTAATGATAATAATATCTTCCTCCCATAATGGATGCTCTATTGAAACTCTATAGTTGAGGTAGATCCATATAAATCTCCTTCATCATTTAGAAGATGTCTAATTTGCTTTAAAAACTCAACTTCAATCCTTTGGATCTTTAGTAAGCAATTATTCATTTGATATCCCTCCTTTTTATAGTATGCACATGTGGTATTTAGTTTATTTGAATACTTAGCCATGCCCATAGTCTCTTGGGTCTTAGCCTCATTATATTTGAATTCCTTTGCATGATCCTATATTTGAGGAGTTCCACCACCATAATTAGGCATTACAACCTAAAAGTGAACTAGGAGAGAAAAAAGTTGATCAATGGACTTTTTGGATTCCAAGAAAATAAGAATTATATGAACCATTATGATCAACATATAAGAAGATGGGACAGATTAATAAGGATAATATTAACACATTCTATATCATATTTATTTTTGCCATAAAAATATGCAATATCTACTCTCAAAGCCTTGAATATAACAATATAGTCTTCAATGTTATCAAACTCAACTAGCTTAAGAGAATAAACATTCAATTACAAGTGACTTACTTTATAGTATTAACATTTTCAAAAGGTTCATGTAGCTTTGCCATACCTTTATAGGATCACTCTCTTCTTTAATATGGAAAAGCAACTCCAGTTCAATCTACAAGGGAATAAACCTAGAGCTTCTTTTTCCTTTGAATTTTGAGCTTTATCATCAAGAATAGTCTCTTTATCTTGTTGAAATATATACCATATATTATTACTTTGTAGTGATCAATCATTTGAGTTGACTAAATACTATAATTTCATCCCTTAATGTGAGGAATTGGGGCTTTATGGTCCATCTTATATAATATGTCCCCTAACACTAGAACAAGTCTATGAACTGATACCACCAATGTGTACAGCTCAAAAATTATGTGATTAAAATATGATCAAAATGCTTCCATATGCCAAAGTTATGGCCTCTAGAATATTTTCCCTAATAGACACTAAAAATAAAAAATTAAAGCCTCTAACTTTAGGAATGCAAACAATAATCTCAACCTACCACTTGGTAAGCTTTGATTCATTAGAGCAATCAATAAGCTCCTTTAATATGCTTAGTCATTGATGCTTTCTCTAATTTTATTGGTTGAGAATACATAGATATATCAAAATAATTATTTTTTCTGGAACTAAGGAGTCCACATTGGTCAATATTCCACCTTGTGAGAAATAAATATCTTAATGCACTTAGTGAGACTCAAACTTGAGTCTCCTTTGTGATAATACCTATGCACTATCCAAATTTCCACAATACCCAATGAGAGGAGAAGGACATGTTGTCAATTTTCAATGACCTACAAAATAAACAATATTATAAAAAGTGGAGGTACAAGGGTTGAACATGTAACCTCCTATTCAAAATAAAATTCCTCTAACAAATCTACCTATATGACTTTAGAAAATGGTTATTCAGTGCCTCCTATAGAAGAGCGTAAACTCAGCTTTGAAAAATAAAAGGAAGGAACACAAATCAAACCCATATCATGTTATCACTAATATAGAGCATGAGCCACCATACTATCCATGGATTTGGGTTAAAAGAGTAGATACCAAAGAAAACTATTATTGTATGGTTACCAAACAGGTCAAGGCCTACCTTTTCTCTAAGGCAATCAAGGGCATGTAATTCAAACTCAAACCATGAAGACCTAAAATCCTTAATGCTTCTTTACATAGCCACTATGGTGTCATCCAAATATGGCATATTGTGTGTCCCTTCTCCAAAAAAATAATGATCATGAATTTTTACTACAAAATATGTCAAGGTTGAGTGGGAAAGAAGGGTAAATTTGAATTCAAACATTAGCACATGTTATTTTCAAATCATGGAACATCTCTTCCCTACTAAATATTTAATTCTACAAGTGGATTCAATAGCAAAAATTGAGGTTCAATTTCTTGGTATATTTTTAGGATAGTAGAGAATATTTTAAACCAAGAGATTTCAAAAAGGTAGAAACAAATATAGGAGAATTGTCATAAAAATTGGAAGAAAAATAAAAGGCTTTAGATATCATTCTTACATGAATGATGGTCATGAATCTACCTAAGTACAAAATGCTTGTGCACCCTAGACCCGACCAACATTGAAAGGTCGAAGGAAAGAGATGTCCTTCGGGCCAATATCCAGAGAGGGTTGGTTCCCTTACTAATCTAATTTGGTTTAAAGCTTAGGGTAACAGGAAAGATATGGGAAATGATAGAAAGGAATGGGAAATATGGCTATGAGCCAGAGACATAAGATGGGGATAAACTAGCAGCTAAAATTCAAATCAAGTTTTAATTAGCATGCAACAGAAAGTAAAGCATCAGAACCATTCACAGATTGTAAATATAACTTCCAATAAACATTTTAGTATTCACCTCTTTATCAGGACTTAAATTCAGATGCAGAATTTAAACTTATCTAATAATGGAAATGAACATAACAAAAATGATAGGTAGAAAGTGATTGCACACAACACTACTCCAGGAACCAGAAGCCAACAATCCTTCAATTGATGCAGAAAACTCAAAGTGTTTTTTGCAGAATGTTCATCCTCCTTCATTACATCAAAATGCTTAGTATTTATAGAGGATTTCACCTCTGAAATTAAATGCAAATAAAAACGTCAAATGGCTAGTCATCACAGAGCAATTCTCTCCTCGGTAATGGCAATGCTCAAATCAAAATATTCTTCAGGAAGCAACGATCCCGTTTTCATGGAGTGCACCTAGGAAATCAGCAGAGATGGATGATAGGAAAAATGTTCTAGGCATCGGTGCATTGAAACTCAACAATATCACATGACAATCAGGAGCTTGGATATTAAATTTTGGACACCATTCCATCACTTTACACCTTGAAATATTATCCTCGCCAGGGGAGACCCAACGAAAATTAACTTTATTTTGAAAAGGAACAAAATCAATGGAGGGCACCTTGAAAATAAATAGGATCACACTAGAATCCGGGACATAGCATTTAATCTTGGCATCTCTTTAGTAGGAATTATAGAAATATCAATTTCATTGCTCCAAGAATTAAATTCCACCAATCTTTGATCTTTCCCAAAAAATATCAGCAACAGTGGCACCTTTGAAAGAAAACTTTGTTGAAGGGAGGGGGCAAGAATTGATTTCACCTAGGCAATTTGGTGTTTTCACCCATCAATATGCTTTCACTCTTCTCCTGAGTAATTTCACCCAAAAAATAGAGAATTTCACCAAAAAATGGAATGAAAATGACTTCTACAAGAAACTAGGTGAAAATGATTGATTTCACCCTCAAGAGGGGTAAAAATGATTTTCACCCCCTACTTAGGGTGACTTTGACTTTGACTAGAGCATAAAGATGCTATTTTGGGACTTTCGCTCCAACCTAGGATGAAATTACATTGGTAGGCACCTTCATTAAATTTACTTTGACTTTGACTAGAGCAACCTTCACCTGGATGACGTCACTTCATCATTTGCACTCCAAAAAATATCCTCAACTTGGATTTCACCCAAAAGAAGGGTGAAAGTGATTTTTACCTCTTACTTGAGGTGAATTTGACTTTGACTTCACAAGGCACATATTTTGCTTGATTTTCGCTCTAGAATATCTTCATTTAGAAATTCACCCTAAAGAAGGGCGAAAATGATTTTCGCCCCCTACTAGGGGTAACTTTGACTTTGACTAGTTCCCCATCCATCATTTTCACCCCAAAATTAATTAAAATAGTAATTTACCCCAAAAAAGGATGAAATCACTTTAAATGCATAATTTTTGGGTGAAAGTACTTAACTTATCTTTTCTTCTATTGGTAGAATTCATCCTTCACTCCGAACTGAGCGTTTATCATTACTTTTACTCCCACTTGGGTAGAATCTTCTTAACATGGTATTTTCACCCAAAAGAGGGGCAAAAAATATTTTCGCCCCTTCCCTGGGGAAGAAAACGTCTTCCCATTTATATTCATTGGCACTTTTTCATTTCATCACTCCTTTGATCCTGATACGTTCCTTGCCATATATTTTCCTATGATTTACATTAATTTTTACTAGTAAAAACTTGTTGTGTATTTCCAGGGATGAAATCAACCTTCTTTATTTAGTGAAATCACTCAAAGGAGGGAAACAAAAATATTACATTAAAATAGTAAAATCAAAACAATTGCATCATTCATCTTATATTCTTTAAATTTTACAATCAAAATTTAGTGTGGCAAAACTGCCAACACTTTTGGTGGCTCTTGAGGTATTCAATTCATCTGGATGCAATCGACCCCAGGCCTTCATCCATTGGGCTCAGCTATCACCACCATTGGTTGCATCAGATGGTACATTTGATTCAGCAACCTCCTTCTTTTTCTTTCCTCCTGTGCTCGTTTCTCCTGCTCTTCTATAACTTCTTTCTGCTCTACTTTCACTCGTGCCTGTGCTTCTTGCTTGGTGAGACTTGCACTGGTAGTCTCATATACTACAACTACCTCAGCCCAGGACTCTTCATCAAGCTTCAAAGGATACTAGAGTGAATCAATGACAAAGTACAATGTCTCGACTTGGTCCAGGCTGATGCGATTAGCTATCTGACTGAGCTCCAATAGAGATGATTCGATGCGGGTGAGCCTCTCCATGCATGGTAGTACTTGTTCCTCTATGATTGGCTCCTCCCAACTATCGATCTCTGAAGTATCTTCGAAAAAATTTTGCCAAGCCACCTCCAATTATTTCTTCGGAAAAATCTCCCCTTGATCATCAGTGAATCTTGAAAACCCGACATCGGCTAGAGCCTCAAAATAAATGAGTGAAATGCAATGCTCTTGTTCAAACATAGTAGCCAACTTTTGGCCCTCTCTAGCTAGATCCAACCTAGAAAAGTAGTTGCACAACATAATCTTGGTGTTGGCCCAAGCTCGATCCATCCCACTCAGTGTCTTAACTTGGAAGTTAGATTGAGCTAACACCTGAATCTTCAGTGCCATCTCCAACTTGGGTTCCAGCTGCTCCTCGACATACTCCAAGGTCCGATCACCAATGAAAATTATTATTTAGACCTCATGAATGTACAACAGAACCTTGAGCACTTCTGCCACCAATGTCACACAATATTTAGTTAAATGGCGATGAGCTTCTTTGATTTTCTCCTTGGAGAAGCCCACTAACTGTGTGGCTTTTTTGACCAACTATTTCTGTAAAGCTTCAAGTTGAGTGGTCAATGCTTGCACTTGCTTCTCTGCTCCTACCCAAGCTATCTGGTATCCCTTGGCTGCATTCTCCAACTCTACCACTTTTCACTACCAATGCTCTACCTCTGATTTTTTTGTTTCTAGTTGTGCCCTATTTTTGGCCAGAGCTTCATCTAACTCAACAATCTTCACCTCAACCTCAAAAAAGCTTTTCTTGTAATGCTCATCGTGTAGGTAAAGAGAGCTCATATCCACCTGTATATTCCCTATCTTCTCCGTAGTATCAATCTTCATCAGGTCCTCTATAATGACTTCATAAGTGTAATCACTTGGGGCCATTTCTCCTTGAGGCTTCTAGACCTGGGGAATCATTTTTATAGTATGGGACTCCATAGCTTCGAGGTCAAAAGTGACCTTCTTCAATGTATTTTTTGGAGCTTGAGCTTCTTTTCTCTTACGACTTTTCAGCCACTATGATGAACTTTGGTGGGCTTGACTTATTTTTTCTACAATAGGATGCTCTAGCACAATATCCATCTCTGGCTCTAGTAGCACCTACAACTCAATAAATGGAGTAGGAGGAAAATGAGCCTGCTGAGGTTTTGGCTTGGGAAGGGAAGTAGAAATGGGAATGGTTGGTGGAACAAAAGTGGTTGAGGGGAATGGAAGTGAGGGGTTCAGCTATAGTTACACTTACTCGAGGAGGAGCTTGTGTACTTATAGTTATGGTAGAAATTATTGGAATGGAGGATGAAGGGAGCAAAAATGGATTGGGACCAGATGCAAAAGAATTGAAAGAAAGGGAAATAGTAGAAGTGGGAATAGAAGAAGAGGGAGCATCGGTGATTAGGGACTGAGAAATGAGAATTGAAATGGAAGTGGAGGGTATACTTAATGGGGGTGAGATGGAAGTGATAACTATGGAATGGGGTGCAATAGTCACTGAATTCTCAAGAGAAAGGGAAGAGGGTAGAGAAAATGTACCTTCGAGCTCTGACACCTTTTGAGTTGATGATGAGGGCGGTTGTGACACTGGTTCACCCTTGTCTTGTTCCTCCTCTATCTCCTTCTCCAGATCTATAACTTCCATATGTTGGCCAAGCTATCCTGCCTGAACCAAAGGAGGATTTCTTGAAATGTCAGCCTATGTGGCTTCGGCTATAGGAGGAGGGTTCACACTTACTGAAGAAACTACACCTGTCCTCGGCTTCTTGGAGATTTTAGGAAAAGGAAGTACCTCACGCTTACTCTTCTTCTTCTACTGGGGCTACACTTTCGATGATAGTTATTTCTCTTCTTCCATAAGTGGTACTTCCTCAACCACTTGTTGCTCTTGTCCAACCATGATCTCTTCATTGTCAGATCTTTGAAAGCTTCGAGGTATAATTTTAGCAAAAGAGATTGGCTGATAACTATCATAGTATTCATCATATACTTCCAAAAATACCTCATCCATTGCCAGGCCATAAGCTGACCTGGTTTTCCCTCGGTGGGCCCTCATAACCCACCAGTTGGTAATTTTCTCCTCAGACCAAGTGGGTAATTGTTCCTTCATTTTTCCAAATAAGCCCGAAGGAGGAATCTGGTGCTTGTGAACTACAGGGTTATATTCAACCTCCATCTCATAGAAGTTATGCCATGGCAGGAACATCATCATCTACTCAATGTGCCATTCGAGATCATGCCCTTCTAGATTATTTCTCTACTACTCAATATTTACCCAAGGGTAACAATGAAAACTTTTGGCTTTAATCAATGTTGCAAAATGACCCAAAGGGTCATACTTCCATCGTTGAGGTAACTCCACCATACCCATGTCATAGAGAGCTTCATTAATCAATTTATTTTGGCCAACCTGGTCTACTTCAATATCATCAAAGTGAAATGGCATGGTGCATGTAGTCTTCTTTCCTCATCCTACCCCATAGACGTCATTGATGAAGTCGTTCTAGTGGATAACTTCCATCGCAAAAATGTGCTCTGTAGTAAAATATGGAAGGAGAAATGACTTGCTAGTGAAGCTAAAAATTCGTACCATGATACCTTGCATCAACAAGAAAATATCTCCTTTCTCCTTCGTAATGATCTCCTCCCTCATCACCCTTGGCACTCTCTCACATGTGCCAAAAATAAGTTCGAGGGTGGGGCCCAAAAACATGCGATTAAAATTATAAAATGACTCCTTCCTGGATAAGCTTGGAGTCCACAAATAAATTGGCAGCTTCCTATCTACCTCATCAACCTACTTGACCACTATGAAAGAAAAATGCTTGTGCATGTGGAAGAAGAAATACCAGGCCAAAAATGAAGTGTGCTTGAATGATACTGCTCCTTCACTCTATATCTTCTCCAACTGGGTATGCATTGCTCGAGCCACATAATCCACCCAATCAAAGAAAATCAGGTTTGTACTCGCTTGCATTATTGTTGGGGCATAAAATTCCACCTATGAAATACATTGTACCAGTATCGCTTACCATTTATACATCATGGAGTCGGTAGGAAGACTAGACACCCAAGCCAACATGGAAAACATGTCTAGACTTTTAAATTCTATCAGAGGCTTTGGCAAAGTTGGTAACTCTCCAAACTAGGGTGCCTTTATCAACTGATTCTCCATGAACTGGTGCAACATCACAGTCGACTGGTACCTCTCTTCTTGCTCCTTGAGATTCATATTTTTAAACATAACATCCGAAGAAGGCTTCACCCCACACGCAAATGCTTCTCTAACTGCGCTAGGTAAAATGGTGAATAATTTGTCTCCCTTCATATTTTGAACGACCCTCATGGTAGGATGATAAAACTTTGAAATCACCATCACCAGCTTAGGGTAAGTATGAATAGGTGTACATAGGTACCAGGAAATTTGTGCATGATAGGCAATAGTTAATGGGATTTCTGGCATCAAGCCTTGCTCAATAATAGCTTCCATATCCTAGCACAATTTTTCCATGCCCTTGTTTGAAATAGCACATTCTCCAATCTGAGCTAGCGCATCATAATATGGGTCAAGCTTTGTATTTTCATTTTGCCTAGATTTTTTAGCTTTTTTGCCTCCTTGTGCTTTCTTTGGCTCTATAACTTTTGTTGACTCAACAACTTTCTTTCCCATCTTCATACAATCAGCTTTTATTGCAACAATCTGATAATCCTACAACAAAGCAACAATTCGGGGTAACTGAATGATAATCTAAAAATGCTCCAGAAAAATAATCTTAACCTTTTCTTCAACTGCAAGCTTCTAGTTTTCCATATTTAAAACTTTTGCTCCCAACTACCCAATTGAATGTAGGTGGCACTTTTGATGAATTCGGGTGGACGTGCTCCCTTGGTTCTCTCACCCAACATGTTTTTTCATGATAACTTAACTACCATTAATGCCCTTGCACTATAAATATTCCTCGAACTCCATGTCTAGCTACTTTTTATCTTGAAGAGCATAATCTAGGTATTTAATGACTAACTTCGGGAATGATAAATGCCATGTGGGAGTGATGGGCACTTTTTGAGGGTGAAAATCATTAATTTCTCTACATTATGATGCCAAAAATATCTTTGGAATATTTAGCCGATGAAATTAGCTCGATCTCATACTTTTAATTAAAGTTCACTTCAAAATAAACCTGTGCCAACAAAAAATGTCAACTGGGTGCGCCCTTCTTGCCGAAAACATCAATGAGAGTGAAAGTACCAATGCAACTATCTACTTCACTCGAATGACACTCTGAAAATACTCTTCCTACTTTGCTTGGCGAAATTACATGCTTGGGAGCCCTTTTAAAATAATTCATCTTTAATTTTACCCCAAAAAAGCTTATTGCTAAAAAGCAAGCTTAACTGAGAGTGCTTTGCTTGAAAAAGCAAGGCAAAATTAATTTCTCCCCCTTCTTTGCCAAAAATAATCTTGCCAACTGGAGTTCTTGAAAAAACATGTATTTTTTTTTTATTTTCTTGGAATTTCACCCCAAAAATATCTTTTGGAGAAGAAAATAGGATTTTTTCCCCGAAAATTAAAAAATAGGGCGAACTCCTCTTTTAGGGAGAAAAAAATACCCATTCTTTTTTTCCTCTTTTTAGTCTTGCTTTCTCGCCTTTTGCTTTTTTGGCAATTAAAAATAGGAGTACTTTTTAATGAAAAAGCAAATCATTAAAATCCAAGTAGGCTCATGATGTTTTTAATAATCTCTCCAAAAAAACAACTAAATTTCTTCTAATGTTTTCACTCAAGATAAGACAAAAAGGCTTTTTAAACATTTTTGGGGTGAAAACAATTTTTGTTGAGGACCAAGTGCTTTTGAGGTGAAAATACTTTCTTGGGATGGAATTAAATTCTCCTGGAAAAAACACACATTTTTTTATTATTTTAAAAATACTTGACTCAAAATAAAATAACATAGAAAAATTATGTACATATATACATACTTGATCGAAAAAAATTCATTGATGGTAGGCCTTCAAATGAAGACCATTTACTGGGAATATGTAACACAGATCATCCATATCCTTCAAATAAAATGAGTTGACCTGATTCACACCTAAAATCTGGAATGGGCCCTCCCATATCACTTCAAACTTGTGATGCTTGCCAGGCTTAGCCTTGTTTTCATTCCATTTTAGCACTAGATCACCTACGTCGAATGACTTTTCAGAAGTTTTCTTGCCAAACCATTTTTGTGTCATCCGGGCATGTTCCATGAAGGCATTGTATGATTTCTCCCTCTCTTCCTCTAGTTGTAAAATTTGAGCCAATCTCGTGCTCATGGGGTCAGATTCATCATCTTCACCATCCAGTAAGTGCCATGATTGAAGGGCTAACAATTCAATATGAATGGGTAAGACTACTTCTTTTCCATATACCAAGGAATAAGGGGATGTCTTGATGGATTTTTTCATTGAGATGTGATCAGCCCATAATGCTTGGTTCAGGAGCAAGTGCCAACTGTGCTTATTATCTCCCAAGGTTCTCTTTAGAATTCTCAACAAATTCTTGTTTGTGGACTCAGCCAAGCCATTTCCCTGTGGATAGTAGTTAGATGATATCTTTAAATAAATCCCGTACTTACCCATGAATTCATTGATCCTGGCACCGATGAAGGGAGTTCCATTGTCCGTTATGATCATGTATGGTATACCAAAATGAGTGATTAAACCTTCAAGGAAAGAGA
The DNA here is from genome assembly GCA_028583015.1 of Wollemia nobilis. Taxonomy (NCBI): domain Eukaryota; kingdom Viridiplantae; phylum Streptophyta; class Pinopsida; order Araucariales; family Araucariaceae; genus Wollemia; species Wollemia nobilis. The sequence continues at coordinate 614,458 of JAQPPZ010000228.1, read as the reverse complement.
TAACTGTTGCCTGGTCCACCTTCTTGGTCGAAATTGCTTCTGACCATCGAGTGAAATAGTCGGTTGCAGTTAGGATGTATTTGTGTTCGATAGAGGAATTGGGATCAATGACCCCAATAAATTCTAAGCCCCATTGCTGAAATGATGCTTCTACTTGAATCGGATGAAGGGGTAATGATGCATTCTTGCTTCTATCGATATATCTCTGGCACTTGTCGTAACTCTGACTGACTTTGAAAGCATCTGCAAAGAGAGTAGGCCAAAAATAACCTACTTTAATGATCTTCAATGCCATTGGTCTCCCTACATAATGGCCTCCTGATAAACTAGAGTGAAACTCCTCCAGGATTCTTTATTTCTCTGATTCTCGGATGCACCTAAGGAGTACTCCATCAATATTCTTATGGAATAGTCCATTTGGCAACATCACGTACCTAAGGGCTTGAAGTCTGAATCTCCTTCTCTGTGAAGCATTGAGATGTGGAGGACACCTTCTTGAATGGAAATATTCGACAAGGTCCTCTGTCCAATCATGATCACCTGTAGAGTGATTAGCAAAATTACTTACGCTTACTGAATCTTCAAGTTGGCAAACCATGGATTCAGAGGCAATGCTTTTTGCAAGCTCCTAACATAATGCTCGACCTTGAACTAGCTTGGTTGGTCAAATTTCAACATCATACTCCTAGATTTTAGAGACCCAACCAACTCTCTTGTCTCCAAGCTCTCCTTGAATGATGAAACTTCGAACATCTAGGTGAACAACATAAACTATTATTTTTCTTTGAGAAATAAAATTTCAAAACTTCTTCAAGGATTTCATCATCACATACACTTGCTTTTCAATGAAATTATATTTTTCTTCATGCGGTTGGATGACTTGGCTTAAGAAAGCAATTGGTCACTCATCTCCATCATCTCCCTTTTGCGTAAGCACTACTGCGTAACTCTCCTGTTCACCAATGACATACATGATAAAATATTTTGAATAATCAGGGTTTACTAGGATCGAGGCTTGAGCAATTCTTTCTTTGATTTCCTTGAATGCTTGCTTCCTCTACTCAGTCCATTTGAACTCAACATTCTTCTTTAAAATCTCGATCATCAGTTTTACCACTTGGACAAAATCTGCAATAAACTTTTGAATAAATTTGATCTACCCAAAGAATGATTGCAAATCCTTCTTGTTGGTTGGAAATGGAAGCTTCAGGAGAGCTTCATCTCTAGCTGGATCAATAGCCAAACCTTTCTCCAAAATAATATGGCCCAGGAGCTTTCCTTATTTTACCATGAAGATGGACTTCTTCGGGTTGATGGATATTCTGAACTCTCGACACTTCTCAAACACTTGTCTTAAATGTAGACTATGCTCCTCCCTGTTGTGAGAGAAGATAATCATGTCATCCAAATAAATCACAATAACATGATTCAACAACTCACCAAAAGCTACATCCATCACTCTCTGAAAAGTTGCTCTAACATTTGAGAGACCAAATGGCATCCACTGATAAGCAAAAGTTCCCCATTTCATGGTGAACACCATTTTATATTGGTCTTCATCCTTGACCCAGATTTGGTTATAGCTAGAGAATCCATCCAACAAAGAAAATATCTGAGCACCAACAACTACATGAAGAATTTGATCAATCTGAGGTAAAGGATAATGATCCTTCAGAGATGCTTGATTCAAATTTTAAAAATCCACACATAGATGAATATCTCCATTCTTCTTCCGCATAGGGACCAGATTCGCTACCCAAGTTGAATGCTTAATCGGGTAAATGATCTTGGCTTCCAATATCTTTAGCAATTTCACTTTCATCAAGGTTTCAATCTTGGGATTGACTAGCCTCTACTTTTTCCTGAAGGGTTTCACTCCTTCCTACAACTCAATGGTATGTTGGATCACATCTTTGTTGTAGCCTTTCAAATCTTGGTAGCTCCAAGTGATAATGTCTGGGTACTCATGGCATAGTTCCTTGATCTACTCTAGCTCTTCCTGAGTGCAATCGGTGCCAACTTTGATCGACTTCTTAGGTCCCAACTGTAGTTCAGTGTACTCCTTCTCATCCACTTTGATCTTATGCTTTTTTGCTCTATCATTTTGATCAAAGAGACTCTCAAGTGTAATCAATCCTTTTGGGATATGATTATTCCATAGTTGGATCAATCCCTCAACTTCTTCCTCATCAAGTGTTCTTTCCTCCATAGTACTAGCTTCTCTTATCAAGAAATTTACAATCTGCTCATCACTTTCGAACACTTGCTAGTAGATATTTTTGTCAGGGACTGAAGGTCTATAAACTAACCTCACAGTCTTGGGATTTCTCACCACATGCTCAACTGGAGAAAAATTAGCACCAAGGGATGCCAAGATATCTACATGTTTGTTCTATTCTCACGAAATCACTTGAACATTCAATGTTGTGAAAGACTCAAACAAATCCCATACTTTTTTGTGGTACACCTTCAAGTAGTGTTGCTTGGAAACACACTTACTAGTTACCTGGTTGATGATCAGCTCAGAATCTCCAAAAATCTATAGTTGTTTGATCTTGAGCTTCTTGGCTTTCTTCAGACCTAAGCAGAGTGCTTCATACTCGATAACATTGTTTGTACAACTCCAGGTCAACTGGTATGAGTACATATTTTGTATGCTAGAAGGAGAAATGAGAATGATTCTAGCTCCTACACCATTCTTACACCTTGCACCATCGAAGTACAACTTCCATAATTGATCCAGAATAGGATCTTGATCATCATACACCTTCACTTCAACTTTTTTAGGCTTAGTAATGGTGTAACAACCAATTTCAATCTCCATCATGGCATTAAAATTGAGCATTGAAAACTCATCTTCTGTTCGAAGCTCATCTAAAACTTCTTCCATCAAATCTAATTCCTCCAATTCTTCAATCATCAAGTTGATAGAATTCATGGGTTTATCTTCTTCTTCAATCTTCTCTATGTGATAAGTCGAAGGCTTCTCATTATAGATATAGATTCTCCTTCCTTTGATAAGAATCTCCAGATGAGAATAGTCTAGAGAAAGATAGCCTCCCAACTTGGCAGTGAACTCCCATGATAGGCACATGCTGAAGTATGGCTCCAGATCAACCACAACCACCTCTTGGATCATAGTGATCTGAGGTATTTTATGCAACACAATGGGGATGTCTTTGATGACCCCAACTATCCTCATAGGGGTTCCATCTAATTTCAAAATTCTAGGGCTACTTCTTGTATATTCCATACCCATAACATCACAAACTACCTTTGGCATGACAATCATCATAACACCAGAATCGATCATGCAATTATGCATAATCCAACCTTCCATCCTGAGAGACAAGTAGAAAGGGGGTGGTCTATTCTTTCTAGTGGTAGAAGTCATCAATGTTTGAGCTAACACCATCTGAGTCAGATTCTTCCCCTTATCTTTCACAAATTTCAGTGATTCTTGTAACAAGTCCACTTGTCCAAGCAATTGCAATGCATCATAGAGACTCACCTTGGTTGGAATCCTCTTCAGTTCTTCAATGATGTTGTATGTAGATGCACTAGACTATTTTCCTTCATTGGCAACCTCATATTTGCTTTGATACTATTGTGTAGCTTCTACCCTCTGACGTTTGGTCAAGGATGGGTATTTGAGCTTCTCTCTGGCTTGTTCTTCTATTTCAGCTTTTGCTTATGAAGTTGAAGCTTTTTCTTGCAATATCTCTTTTTCTCATGGAGGCAAAATATATTTTAATAGGATAGGTGCATCTAGCTTGGGTTCTGGGATAAGCGCTTTCACTTGTGCTTGTTTTTTCTCATTTTGCACCTTCGGATCAGTAGGTACCTTTAGGGGCTCCATTTTAGTTGGGTCCATGGTGACGGGTTTTCTTCTAGCTCTTATGAGAACTGAAACTTGTTCCTCATAAGGGACCATGAAATTATGATCAACTTCTGTAATCATGTTGATTTGACCATCGAAAGAACTTTCTGCCAATGTCTGCACGTAGTTCAGATGAACCATGCAAGTTTCCTCACCATGCAGATCATTGCATGTGGAGCACCAGTATGCTTTGTCTGATGAGCCAACTTCTTCATTTGCCAATACAATCAGATTTCTTTTAGGCGCCTTACTGGTTGAAGCTACTTTCTCCCTGGTGATCGATGGAGGTTGAAATATCCTAGGTTGGAAATCTCTTTCAGCCTATTTCTTCTTAATCATCATGATCTCATTGCTCATCGCTCTTATGGCTGAGTTCATTGACTACATCTCCTTAAGCAACTTCTCTTGGGGATCAGGATTTGAGGGTGTTGGAGGAGTTGGTAATGGAAGAGGTACATGTGGAGATGGTAGTGTTGGGAATGGAATTGGAGTGGGTAATTATGGAATGGTTGGAGTAGGTAGTTGTAAGATAGAAACTATCATCATGGTTTGAGATGAACTTGGACTCCATGAAGGGATTGGATACATGGGGGACATTGGCAAGGGCTGAGAAGATGCATTAGCGTACAAATACTATGGAAGATCAAGAAATATAGGCATCACCATTTTTGGTGGAAGCTTACCGATAGCAATCAGGTTCACCTCAACCTTTTGTGCAGTAGAATACAAATCAGGAAATGTGTTAACATTGGACTTTCGGATGGCCATACTGATGTCGGAGTTGAAAGCTCAGAGGTAGTAAAATACAACTTGCTCAGGAGTCGATCGAAGACCATCAGGAACTCTTTACCAAGTTTGGGTGAACTTGATATTGAAGTCCATGATTTCCTCTTATGGATACCTTTGAATGGTGGTAAATTGATGCAATAGAGAGAATAGATCCGCTTGTTCATTGAAACCTTTTATCAACAATTCAACCAACTGGTCCTAGGTGGTAATAGTGGTAGGCTATAATGACCGATACTAGTAAAGCAACTTACCTCTGAGAGAGAGCATGAGCAATCTTACCATGACATCCTCATCCGTGATACCATGAATGGTCACTAGAGAAGCCACATCTTGGACATGCTCATAAGTCATCTTGCCCGTACCATCGTAAGTAGGCAAAGCCTTCAATGTTGCTTGCAAAATTGGGTTCTGAGCTTGCAGATTCAAAGCTCTAGAGTGATTCTAGGCTGAGAACTATCTTGGTGGTTGGGGTGGTGGATTTTGAGCCATTTGGACTAGAGTATTTTCTTGGGGAGGAGGAAAGCTAGTGGTTGTGCTAGCTAGACTTGAAGGAATAGAAAACACACTAGCTACCTATGAAGAAGTTATGATTGATGGAATAGTTGGAGTGACTAACCTAGGATGTTCTCCTAGCACTTGGGTGTCAAGCTCATAAAACTCAATAGGATCTTCAAAATTTTTGGCCTTCAATCTTGTGATCATGAAGAAAAGCTTTCTCTCACTTCACGTTCGGAGGCTTCTGGGTAAAATTGAGTCACTAGATGTTCTAATCAGATAGTAAAAATATGAACATCAAACCTTAATACTATTCAAAGTGGAACTTTTTAGGGTCCCATCAGGTGTGCCAAAAATTATTGGTCACGAATCTACCTAAGTATAAAATGCTTGTGCACCCTAGACCCAACCAACATTGAAATGTCAAAGGAAAGAGATGTCCTTCGGGCCAATATCTAGAGAGATTTTTGTTTTTTTTTTGGGAGAAGATGGGAAATGATAGAAATGAATGGGAAATATGGCTATGAGCCAGAGATAAATACTATGGGGATAAACTAGCAACTAAAATCTAAATCAAGTTTTAATTAGCATGTAACAAAATGAAAGCATAGGAACCATTCATAAATTGTAGAGATAACTTCCAATAAACATTTCAGTATTCACTTATTTTATCAGGAATTAAATTTAGATGTATAATTTAAATTTATCTAATAATGGAAATGAACATAATAGAAATGCTAGGCAAAAAGTGATAGCACACAACACTACTCTAGGAAATAGAAGCCAATGATATTTCGATTGATGCAGAGAACTCAAAGAGTTTTTTGTAGAATGTCTATCCTCTTTCATTACATCAAAATGCTTAGTATTTATAGAGGATTTCACCTCTGAAATTAAATGTAAATAAAAACAAAATGCTAGCTAGTCAAAGACCAACTAGAGCAATTCTCTCCTCGGTAATGATAATGCTCAAATTAGAACATTCTTCAGGAAGCGATGATCTCGTTTTCATGGAGTGCACTTGGGAAATTAGCATAGATGGATGATAGGAAAAATTATTCCAGGCGTCGGTGCATCGAAACTCAACAATATCATGCGACAACCAGGAGCTTGGATATTAAATTCTGGACACCATTCCATCACTTTACGCCTCGAAATCTTACCCTCACCAATGGAGACCCAACAAAAATTAACTTTATTTTGAAAAGGAACAAAATCAATGGAGGGCACCTCGAAAATAAACAGGATCACACCAGAATCTGGGACGTAGCATTTAATCTTGGCATCTCTTCAGCAGGAATTATGGAAATATCAATTTCATTGCTTCAAGAATTAAATTCCATCAGTCTTCGATCTTTCTCGAAAAATATCAGCAATAGTGGCACCTTTGAAAGAAAACTTTGTTGAAGGGAGGGGACAAGAATTGATTTCACCTAGGCAATTTGGTGTTTTCACCCATCAATATGCTTTCACTCTTCTCCTGAGTAATTTCACCCAAAAATAGAGAACTTTACCCAAAAATGGAATGGAAATGACTTCTGCAAGAAACTAGGCGAAAATGATTGATTTCGCCCTCAAGAGGGGCAAAAATGATTTTCATCCCCTACCTGGGGTGACTTTGACTTTGACTGGAGCATAAAGATGCTATTTTAGGACTTTCGCTCCAACCTAGGCGAAATCACTATTTCTACCCAAAATGGGGTGAAATTACATTGGCAAGCACCTTCATTAAATTTGCTTTGACTTTGACTGGAGCAACCTTCACCTAGATGATGTCACTTCATCATTTGCACCCCAAAAAATATCCTCAACTTGGATTTCACCCAAAATAAGGGCGAAAGTGATTTTCACCCCTTACTTGAGGTGAATTTGACTTTGACTTCACAAGGCACATATTTTGCTTGATTTTCGCTCTAGAACATCTTCATTTAGAATTTCACCCTGAAGAAGGGCAAAAATGATTTTCGCCCCCTCCTAGGGGTGACTTTGACTTTGACCAGTTCTCCATCCATCATTTTCACCCCAAAATTAATTCAAATAGTAATTTTCCCCAACAAAGGATGAAATCACTTTAAATGCGTAATTTTTGGGTGAAAGTACTTAACTTATCTTTTCTTCTACCGGAAGAATTCTTCCTTCACTCTGAACTGAGCGTTTATCATTACTTTCGCTCCCACTCGGGCAGAATCTTCTTAACATGGTATTTTGCCCAAAAGAGGGGTGAAAATGATTTTCACCCCTTCCCTGGGGTGAAAACGTCTTCCCCCTTTTCACCGGTGCAAATAATTTTCACCCCTTCCTTGGGACAAAAACATCTTCCCCTTTATCTTCACTAGCATTTTTCCATTTCATCGCTCCTTCGATCCTGAGACGTTCCTTGCCATATATTTTCCATGATTTGCATTAATTTTTACCGATAAAAACTTGTTGTGTATTTCCAGGGATGAAATCAACCTTCTTTATTTAGCGAAATCACTCAAAGGAGGGAAACAAAAATGTTACATTAAAATAGTAAAATCAAAACAACTGCATCATTCATCTTATATTCTTTGAATTTTACAATCAAAATTTAGTGTGGCAAAACTGCCAACAATGACCAAGTGAGGCTACTCCATTCTTGGGTTGATACCATGTTATAATTCAAAATATATATCCAAAACAAAACATGCACTCAAATATTATATATAGAATGAAAAGGGACAAAAGAAGAATTTGGTGGGTGCTCATAGGCTCCATAAATAATCATTATTCATAGATGATATTGCACAACACTTTTATGATTAGTGAGGAGTGTGAAGGCGTATTTCTAGCAATACTAAGATCCTAAATTACATCATAAAGTTTAAGCTAAAAAGACATAATAAGTGGGATTTAGGTTAATTATAAATATTAAAAACAGTTTTAACCATAAAAAGGTTAACCATGGCCCATTGGGCTTACATATTAAAATATTAGTAAATAATAAATATTTTGCACTCTAAAATTTCCTTAGGCCTATCTAATACATAGCATAATGTAGGCTCATGATGATGAATTAGATTACAAATTCAATAGTGCCAAGGTGATTCACTATCTTTGTATCTATTTATCATTGTTATAGAGGCATTAGGGAGAAATAAAAGGTATTTAGTTTGGAATAAATGGTCCTTTTAAATCTAATCTCAAATTTGTTCATGATAATTTTCTTTTATTCATTCCTCAATCATTGAAACCATGGAATTTAAATCATTATTATCATGCTAGAGAAGGCTACTAGATAGTTGATAAATATTATAAAATCTAGAATCTTTTTTATTAACACTACCATAAATTTAAAATGGATTACTATGGATATTTTAGGACTTAAAAATAATAAAAAAATTAACACATTTGGGTATTTTTTTTATCTCATAAAGGATAGAAAGAACTTTGGGGATCAATTTTGGATACAATGAAATTTTGTTTGGGAGGTTGGAAAGTTATGTTCTTAACTATGGCTAGAAGGATAAAATTCATAGAGCCTACATTACAATCCATCCCTATTTATATGATATTACTTGTAAAGATCCAAAGGTTAAATATTATATTAATGTGAGCAATAACTTCAAATTATGAATTTTTATTAGTAACCTAATTGAAGACAAGGAACTTAAGAAAATAGTGACGAGTTTCAAAATATACTTCAAACATTCTACTTACCTAATTTTTTGTCTAAAGATGAGTTGGTTTGGATCTACCAAAAGATGGTGGATACTTGATCAAGTTGGAATATGTGGGTTTAGAGAAACTAGAATTTCTTATTCTATATAATTTTCCTTGGGAGAATGTTTGGTCATTGTGGTCCATCCTAAGACCCCAATATTATTTTGGGTGGCATTCCAAATCAAGGTTCTTACATAAGATATTTTGCAAAGAAGATAATATCATGGACCCTTTAGATGTGCCTTATATGAGAAGGATGTGAAACATCAAATCATTTATTTCTTCATCATCCCTTTGTGTACACCATTTGGGTTTGGTTTTTCAAAAATATGAATATATTTTGAGTAGCTTCATCAATATTGACAGAGTTGATAAAATATTGGATTAATTATTTCAAATGTAAAGCATTGTTTATTTTATGAAGTCTTATCTTGGTACTATTTATTGGAATTTACATCTTAAAAGGAACAATATAATTTTTAAATATACATCTCAAAATTATGCCCAAGTTTGGAATCATATTATTGTCGTTCATGTAAAATGTTTATATTCATGGTCTTCATCATGGTATATATCAATTGTGGAAAATGAGATGCTAGCCTATTGGTTATAGGATTTAAATATACATGAAATGATCTACCAAAATAGAGTTAACATAAAGGATTTGCTTTGATCTATGGTAAAATGGAAATGTTCAAAAATTGTGTTTATCAAAATAATTTTGATGATGCTTCTAAAGAAAATCCAGGAAAGGTTGGTGGAGGTGGCATTATTAGAAATAACAAAGAAAAAATTTTCCTCACTTACTCATAATCATATGGAACTTCAACTAACAACTATGCAGATTCTAGGGCATTTCTTATAGGGATCAAAATTGCAATTGAAAAAAGATGAAAATTTATTTCAATTAAGGAAGCCTCATAAATTATCATTAATGTTATTAACAAAAATGGATGTGGGGATTGGATAAAAAATAACATTATTGTTGATGTTTGTCAACTATTATTTGAGGTAATCTCTTGAAAATGTTGTCATATCTAAAGAGAAGGAAATCAAGTAGAGATAATTAGTCAATTATGATGTTGATCTTCATCTTGGCAAAATTTAGATTTTAGAAGACAATTGATGGAGTGATATTTTATCTATTAATAAAAATTATGCCAAGGAGCTATTTGTTTGAATATAATAGTTTGAGGAATATGAAGAGTGCATTTGATAGAAAGGGAAATGAAGAATGTTTTTGATAAAAAAGAGTTGAATATAGTTTAATTGACCTAGCAATAAATATAATACTTTGATATTTTTATTGGAATGGCCCCAAATAGAAGCTACCTATAGCTTATTCAAGAAAAATATAATATTAATAAATATCTACAGGGCCTTATCAAATGACATTATCTCAACCAGTAAAATTCCTCAACTTTTAAGAAGTCCCAAGTTTGATTCTTGCCAAGTGATACATGTATAACAACCAAACTATTGTAATCCACTATGCATGGTCATGATGTAATATGAGTGGGGCTTGTTTTAATCCCATATAAGTAACTAAAAAAATGTTAATAGGGCCTTGATTCAATGGTTGAGACATATGGATTTTAAGTTCCGCACCAAGGTTCAACACTAACAACACCAAATGAATTGTATAGCTTGATGTGACTTATTTTTGACTTAATACATATGATTATACACTCTTACATGAACCAAGCTATGAATATAAATGGTATATTTTATGTTAGGCCATGAGTAATATCTATGGTAAGGGATCCAACCAAGAGTAGAATTGATAGTGGTGCAAACATGGTTGCTACAAGTCTTTGTGTGAAAAGGATAAAATTTAATATAAGAATTTATTGGTAGTCTAATTTTTGTTTTTACAATTAGGACATATATCCAAATCATTAGACCTTGCTTTACTCTTCTATATTTTGATTTTTTATGATATTATATAGTAATATAATAACTAGGCTATGTGGTAACCCAAATATCATCAAGTCCCTCCTTTATTGAACCAAAATATATAATACTATATTATTAAATATTTTTTATTATTTTAATAGTTGTATACGTAAAGCAAAATCATATTTTAAATAAAGGTCTCCATAAAAAGATACATTATCAATCAATTTAGATAAGTTTACCTTATCTTTCAAATGTTAAAAATATATATTTGGGTTTGATTGGACAAAAGGGATGGTTTTGATTGAGATGATAATTAATTAGAGATTTGATTGATGATTCATTATTGATGGTTGATGTTGAGTTAAGGATAGGGTAAGGAAGATCAAATAAAGATATGAAATAGGAAAGATGAAAAGAGATGAAGGGAATGAATCAAAGGATAAAATATATTAAACACTACCAAAAGTTTTTTTTTCTTTTCAAAATTGATTACCTTTAAGTGTTTTAACTTAAAGAACATTTTTGTGACTGATTACCTCAAGTGTTACCTTAAAGGATATTTTTTTGAAATATAAATATATGGCTATGTACATAGTGATTCACCCTTAAGCAATGGCCTCTTAGCCTGATTATTGAACTAGCACTTAAGCAAAGATAAATATAAATTCTATCTATATATATATATAAAAGGCAACACTTAAATATAATCAATATTAAAAATGTCCTTTAAGTTAAATGCTTAAGGTAATTGATTACAAATGCTTTTTAATCAATTACCTTTAAGCATTTAACTTAAAGGATATTTTTAAAATTGATTACCTTTAAGTGTTACCTTAAAGGATATTTTTGTAAGTGATTACCTTTAAGTGTTACCTTAAAGGATATTTTTGTAAGTGATTACCTTTAAGTGTTACCCTAAAGGACATTTTTGAAATCAACTACCTTTAAGTGTGAACTTAAAGGACAATTTTTTAGATCGACTACCTTTAAGCATGAACTTAAAAGATAATTTTTGAGATCAATTACCTTTAAAACTAAACTTAAAGGATAAATTTTGAGATCAATTACCTTTAACCCAGATCTTAAAGGATAATTTTTAAGATAAATCACCTTTAAGCATGAACTTAAAGGACAATTTTTGAGATCTATTGCCTTTAAGCATGATTTCAAAGGAAAATATTTGAATCACCTTTAAGCATTATTTCAAAGGAAAATATTTGAGATGGATTACCTTTAAGCATGAGCTTAAAGGATAATTTTTTAGATTGATTATCTTTAAGCATGAATTTAAAGGACAATTTTATAAATTGATTACCTTTAAGCATGGACTTAAAGGATAATTTTTTAAAAATTGATTATTCTTTAGCAAACATCCAAAGTACATTTTTGATAAACTAATTTCCTTTGATCGAGCACCCAAAGGACATTTTTGATAAACTAATTACCTTTGAGAAAGCACCCAAATGATATTTTTGATAAACTGATTATCTTTGAGCAAGCGCCCAAAGGACATTTTTGATAAACTAATTACCTTTGAGCGAGTGCCCAAAGGGTTTTTTTTAATGAACATGATTACCTTTGAGCAAATGCCAAAAGGATATTTTGATGAACATGATTATTTAAAAGCAAATGCTTAAAGGATATTTTTGATGTGTTGATAATTTAATATATGGTTATCTTTAAGCAAACACTTAAATGGAATTTTGATGAGTTGATGACATGTAATTTCTCTAAGCAATCACTTAAAGGGTATTTTGATGATTAGATTACCTTTAAGCACTTACTTAAAGGGTGTTTTAATGATTCGATTCATCCATTAGTCATAAAACATTTGTAAAATTTAGGTTATTCCATTAGTTATAGGCCACCTTGATTGATTTTACCCCTTAGACTTAGGGTGATCAAATTGATTTTTTATTTGAGTTACCTCATAGGAAAGTATTATACAAGACTTATGCTTGATTGGCATGACAATAGATGATGCCCCCAATCAGGAAGATATTTCGCTATTGGTTGTTTGCCCCTACACAAAAGATATATTATCAGTCAATTTAGATAGGTTTACCTTATCTTTTAATTAATACATAAAATATTTTTATTATATATAAGAGGAAGAGAGAGAGAGGGAGTAGAGACTCTTCTATTTTTTATTTTATGAGTTTCCTTATTATTTTTATTTTAAAAGTTTTATTAGCGATATGTATTATTTGTAGATTTTGTATTCCATGGTAAATTAAATTTTTTGGGTGTCCACTATCTCTATTGTGCAAAAGATATGTTGTAGCTCTCACCATGCCTAATCCATCTCTCAATTTTACATCTAAATTGGTGTGAAAAATATCTTAGGCTATATGAATTTTTCTTCCATTTGATTTTTGCATTTATTTACTTCTTTTGGCTTTATTCACGGTTTGGGCTAAACTTGTTCATGTAACACTATTTTTCCTTTCTAAAATTTCAGTCCACATGATCAGTCTAAATTTCTCTCTCAATGTTTCATTTATTTATTGGAGTTTGATACCTTATAAAATTTAATGCTGCAATTTTCATCCATTTGTTATTTTCTTTCATCCATTCATATTTTATTCTATTTAGTGTTTCTTTAATTCATTATTTTGGCCATGTACTATCCTCTATTCTTTCTATTTTCTTTAGGCATCTTAATAGTTTTACCATAGCTTCTAATTCTAGTGGAAAAGTCCTTGTTTCAATGAATAAAAACTCACACATTATTGATGTAATAATTCTAAAATTATTTGTGACCAACCACTTTTGAATTCTTTCTATTTTTATCCATTTAAAATTTGATGTACCACTAGCCCACACCTCACACTTATTTAACACCATTGGGATAACTAATAATATGAAAAGGATCGTAATGGTTTTCCAACCCCATAATTTTGTTCTTTTACCCCTATTTTAGAATGAGTAAAATACCCTCCATTTTGCTTGTATCCATTTCATCTTGTATGTTCACTGATCGAGTTTATCTTAAAAATATAATATAAGGTCTTTCTATTATGTTACTACCTCTAATGGATTTTCTTCAAACAAAATATATGGTTGTGTTTGCTCTTTCTTAGTAGAAAATACAACAATATTATTTTTGTTTGTGCTTATCTACATCTTGACTTATCTTAAGAAATGTTCTAAGTCTTTTAAATATTCTTTTCAACTTTGGAGTGTTTTACTGATCAAGTTGATATCATTAGCATAGAGGAAAAATTTTACTATATAACTAGCAATTGTATTCTCTCTCTTACCAATATTTTAGTCATTCTTATTATTTGTTAATATAAAGGCTAAATAAAGTAGGTGATAATATACAACATTGTTTAACCTTGATATTGGTCCAAAAACAATTTGGTAGTCCTTTCAAAGTTCCAATTTTTGTCACCACCTACTTATAGAGTCTGTGTACGTTTGCTCTATACTTGGTTGATATGCCAAATTCTACCATTCTTTTCCATAATTTACCTCTAGGTATTGTGTTAAAATATTTTTCAAATCTACAATATAATAACTAACTTTTTCTTTTCCAATTCTGATCCTTTCTATTAGGTATTTTTGTTTAAAGAGACTTAATCTATTAGATGCTTTAAAGTAATACAGTAATATATTATTGAGTGCTTTGGTTTAAAGCTTTCTACCCCTAGTGCCACATTTTCTTAATCTTCTATTCACTTATTGATTATATTTCCTATCATGCTACTAAACAATTTTACAAATAAAATATTAATCATGATAATGTGGTAGTTTGAAGAATTGTTGGTATATCCATTTATATGCAATGGAATGACTAGGTTGGTTGTCCATTCCAATGGAAATTCTCTTTGAATGATGTCATTATGAATATTTTTTATTTGTGATACTATGATGTTAAGCCACACTTCAAATTTCTAACTTGCAATCATCTATATCCTAAGTTTTAGTTGTTACTAATTTCTTAATACCTTCCTTTACATCTTAAAAAAAAATCCTTAACTATGCTAATTACAAGAGGGATATTTTTTTCTTGGTTCCTTTAATAACCTAACATACTACAACCATTGTTCACTTGTAATATTATTTATCTCATGCCCTTTTTTTTCTTTAACTCTTTTAGAATTGCTTTGAGTTATTCTTTGCAAGATATTTTAACCCTTTTTGCATTGATCTTATGTATTCTTAATATCAGCTAGAGTCACCCACACCAAGACTCTAATGAATGGATCATATTAATAATACCATGTGGCATTGAATGGAGTTTGATCATTTGGTGTAGGTGGCTTAGTTTGGCGAGTCACATATAGACATTGATGCGGAGCAAAAACAAATATTTTTATGGCATTTTTTTATTTATCAGATGGTAGACATAATTGTTTTCTCTAAATCTGAGGCATCATGTGATACCCAAATACATTGAAGTATTTTGTCCTGATTCAACATTTGATCTATGTCTATTATCCCATATTTGGGATTACAGGTATTGCATTGCTTTAAAATATCATTTGATCGCTACGAAAACTAGCCATCCCCTTTGTTGGCGCTTATATTTTGTAGCATGATAGTTTGAGTGTGCTATTGGCACTTTGTTTGCTACTGGAGAATTTGTTTTTAGTTTTTGTGTTTAAAATTCCCACATGTGTGGGGTAGAAAGTAGTCCAACAATCTAAAAAATTGTTGAGAGGGGTCGTTAAATATCCAACCTCCTTTAGTTAGCATTGTTTGGGGTTTTATGCTTGTAGACTTATATGTTGACTTGGTGGATTCCATAGATCCTGCATGGTCCCCTTTGAAGGTGATTGCAAGATATTTATTTTTATTTGCTTGAGCCAATAAAATAATTTACTTTAGCTTGATGGTAATTTCCTTTGAATGTTGCAAATAGTCCTCATAGTGAAACTACTACAGTTTCAAAGAGCCCATAACATTTTGTGGAGAAGATTGATGATTTTTTTGAAATTTTGAGTATTATTTGCTTTTAGCACTCATCACAAGAAATAAAATTTCATTGGGATAATTGTATGCTCTCTTGAGCAGAGTCTCCAACTATTGTATGCTCTTTTTGATCGAGCAGATCTTTTGAGACAATTGTATGCTCTATATTTTAGAGCAGATTCCTCTAAAGGGTCTCTCATCTTCATCAAGTTTAAGAATTATATTTTGGATACTTGTATATCTTCTCTCCCACTTTATTGTAAAAGCATTAGAGTTTAATGATTCCATGGTGGGGAGGAATGATAAGGATATTTAGACATAGATTTTTAAATAAACCTTTAAATATCGATAGTTTTTAATATTTTTAGTTATCGACAATTGTTAGATATCGACATAGTTTGATGTCAATAAATTTTAGCTAAATTTTAGCAATTAGTTGTTTATACCAATCATTATGATTGATCCTATAATTTTAGCATTTCTAATATCTTTTTTTTGGGGGGATTCGGGTAGTGTGATAAACCCCTACGACTGATGCATAAGGCTGAGTAGTCTCCTCTCAATGATGACCCCTCATAAAGCCGAGATCTATGCTTATAAATAGGGAATTTAATACACAACCATACACACACCCACCCCATCACACACTCACCCATGTCACAGTTTGAACCTTGGACCTCTCAAAAAATGCCTATATATTTTTGTAACTGGTATTTTTCTTATTTTTTGCCTTTGAATCCCTTATTAGATATTGATATATTCATATCTATCATGGCTTGTCATATGTAACATTTTTTTTAACACAACCAATCAATAAATAATTTCATATTAATGCAAAAATAAAAATATTAACTATTTGTGCAACTTTATCAAGTGGCTCGAAGTATTTTACTAAGCATAAAAACTTGCCCATGACTTCTCACTAGGGGTTTCTCTAGAAAAATTTAATCTCTTCTTTTCCTATTTCAAAATGGCCAAGGAGTCTCCATTATCATCTATATTGTTATTAGAAAAAAAATACATAAGAGAATAAAATAGATTTTTTGAAAAAATCCATAAAAGACAAATGAGGTTTTTAAAAAAACCTGATAAAACTCAATCCTAAAACAAGGGCATCCATTTGGTCATAAATTATTAAAAAACAAGATTGAATTTCAATAAGGGGGGAAAAAGAACATGTCTGTGAGTGTTTTCTCATGGATCAAATTTAGTAATCCCAATGATATGCTCACAATCCAAGTCCAGCTTGCGTTTTATTAGAAAACCCTTCTTTTGATACATTGTCAATCTTCAAAATAAATTATTCTTATAACAACAACCCTTGAGAGAAGTTGGAAGAAAAACACCTACTAACATAAGCAATCAAGTAATGAATATTCACGCATACTTTGATACCATGTTAGATGTCATAGTAGTTTCCATAAATGAATGGAATTAACATTACCTAGTATTGCTTAATAAAGGAATACATAGAATAAAATATATATTGGGGGTGTCCATGGACACCATATAATATCACTAAGATAAAATGGGTGGTATGAAGGGGTATTTATACCCAAATGCAATATGCCTATAGATCAAGGTTATGAGACTAACCTTATTGTTATCGTACCTATGGATATGTATATTAGGATCTAATATTATATTATATATGGATGTTATGGATAGTTGGCATGGGCCACATATAACCTAGGGTTTATTGAATCGGAATAATCTATTGCAATAATGAGTTGGATAAATATTTAGTAGTCAATTGGATTAAGGTTATACCCTCTCCAAAGTAGAATTAGATGATGGATACATAAATAAGGGATATTGTCATTAGAATCATCATTCATACTTGTAATCTCTTGCCGCCTCTAGTGTGCAAAAGAAACTTCACTCTCTCTAAGTGGTTATGAGACTTTGCTCTCTCTACATGGTGCTCCCATATTGGGAGATCTTATGGAGTTATTCTTTTCTAAAGGAATATTCTTAGTGTTACCTTACCTTACCTTAAGGGTATTGTCTATCTCTGTCTCATTATGTAAATTATTTCATTGTGTATTGTGATTTGTGGATGAATCATTTAATATTTCAATATAATATGGATAGTTTATGTGCATGAGGATAAATTTTGGTAACAACTGGTATCAAAGCAATGATTTTGATAAAGTGGAAAAAAAATTGTTGAATTGTAGAATTTGGGTAATTTTTTTCTATAAAACCATTTCAACTTCTAGAATCCATATCTTTGCATAGAGTTGTCCAATTTAAACGATTCCTATGTCATATTATTTATATTTTGAACATATTTGAAACAAGTGGTCAAATGAAGAAATCTCAACAATATTGACGGATATATGACCCTGTAAAATTATCCCTCTAAAACATTGATAGTGACACTTTTTCAAATAGCATTTTTTTAAATAAAATTTAAAGTATTTATTAGTTTAGATAGGTGCAATGGCAACATGGCACAATTGGAGCAACCGATATAGTTACCACAATGGCACAAGGAATGCATGGAACCAAAGGAGCACTAGCAAATATGAAAGTGGCATAGCAGCAACATGGCATCATAAAAGACCATCATTAATCAAAAAATTACTTGGATGGATAAATTATCAAGATTGACACCAACTGTCAGCCCATGCTTAGAAGAACATATTGTTTTGTTTCTTCTCATATTTAAAGGATGAAACTAATCTAGACAAGTGACATTTTTTTTGCATGGATTTATGCTCAAAAGTGCCTAAAAAACTAATTTTGAAGCTCTAACTACATTATTAGTGGCATACCTTTGTGCTTAGGACTCCTTTTTGATCCATTCAAGAAGTGTTGGAAATATTAGAGAAGGAAAAATAATTTTCATAGGCGACCATGTCAAAGATAGATAAGGCCATAAAAAATCTAAAACAAAAGACTTACTAGAAATAGTAATTTTTACTTTTAGTTTATTGTAGCCAAAATGCATCTCTAGCTATGTTGATATATATATATATATATATATATATATAAAACATAAATGGACAAGTAATTTTCATTTAATATGCACTTTGTAACTCATGGAAGGTGAATTACCACATTCTCATATGGGTGGCATTCTAACTCAAGGAAGATAAACCACCACATTTCTATATGGGTGACCTTCCATATTCAATGTGGTGGATATCCAACACACCGATTATTATATGAAGAAAGATGTCTCACATCTCTTCTCAGATATTGATTGCATTGTACTCAATTTTTGGAGCAATTAAATCATTTAGTGATTTTGTTATATATGTCTTTGTTCTTATTTTAAATTGCACTCTTTCACAATATTTCTTAACTTGAAATTTAAGTTTTAGATTAATCAAAATTTTGAGTTTCACATTGAAATTATTTTTAATAAGATCGGAATGTTATGGTACCTAAGGATAGGTATTAGATTGTATATGGATGTTATGAATGGTTGGCATGGGTTATACATAATCCAAGGTTTATTGTATTGTAATAAAGAGTTAAATAAGGATTTAGTTGTCAACTAGGCTTAGAGTTATACCCTTCCCAAAGTGGCATTAGATTATGGGTATAAAAGGAAGGGATATTATCATTATAATCATCATTGTAAATTGTCTATCACCTTTGGTGCATATAAAAGTCTTTGCTCTCTCTAAGTGGCTATAAGACTTTATTGGTGTTACCTTACCTTATGTGTTTTATGTCTCATTGTATGGATTATTGCATTGTGGATTGTTATTTGTGGATGAATTAAATAAAATTCTAATAAATTGTAGAGGATATATATTCATTAGAATTTTATAACACATATATTATCTCACATAAGATTTTTGGACATAAAATAACAAATTGGATACAAACAAAAAGTATCACTAGTGGTTAGTTGTTAGCTTTATAAAAGTGCAATGAAACTAAACCAAAAAGCACCTTAAATTTTTGAAAATGATATAAGTGAGGTCCTACTAATTGAAATTTTAGATAAAAAATATTTACCATTTGGTCTTGTCATAAAACCTAGTTTGTCCCATTAAGTTCCACAATGCCAACATTGTCCATCAAGCTCTTACAAAAAATGAACTTCATGTAAATAAAATAAAGGTATAACATATTGTATGATTGAGCTTAAAAAAGGTATGCAATATAAAATAAAATAGATCATTAAAAAATATCTCCATATGAAAAGTTAATGCTCTCCATCAAATGGCATGAGTTTAACTAGTAATATTCATTAACTTTCATGGAAGAGATCAAGGTGCAAGTCTTGTCAAGTGCTATATGCATAATTATCAAGCTATTGTACTACCATTAAATGATTTACAATGTAAAATAATTGAGGCCCATGTCAATCCCATATAACCAATTATAGTCATGTAACACCTTCTAACTTAGTAGATGGTAACCCTTATATTCTCTTATGAATAGTAATTCACTATTGCCTCATTGACAATTCATAAATTATATAAAAACAAAAGTATTTGGATAGCTTGTGGTTGATTGGTTGTCGATACATAAATATTATGCTAACTAGGTGTTATTTTTTCTTAGTAGGTTACATTGTCTAAAAGAAATTAATGTCACATATCAAGGTCTAATGTACCTCTTGTATATAAAGGAGGATATCCAAGAGTGATAACATAATATATCGATCTAAATGAAAAATCCCTTAACAAGCTAGAAAAAGTTACTTTCATAAATAATACCTTCCATGAAATTTATCTCTAATGAGTCCTCTAGGATGAAGCTCCATAGTTGGGTGGCTTCTAAGAACTTTGATGCTAAACCACTTGAATTGAGTGAAGAATATTTACCCTTACATTGGTACCTTGAGAGAGAACCGATTAAAATCAATATAATCCAAATCCACTAAATAAATATACCAACAACGATAGAATGAAAGGGAACACAACATCAAATAACTAAAAATAAAAAGGGAAAGATAAAAGATGTGCAAATTACTCATGAATGGATATATTTATATTCTCTATAATAAATACTCACAAACCTCAATAGCATCACATGCCAATAGTTTATTGATTTGTTAATTGATACATGAAGCAATATAAGAAGTGATGATAGGCATATAGATATTTTACAAAATATAATAATAATAATAAATTAGTTGTCTATACTACTTTCATATTTTTGGAAACTTCTTCCTTTATCATTTTAGTTTCCTGGATACAAAGAATATTAGGATCATTACTTAAACAATGGTACTTGACACACCTCTACTTTAAGGAGGCATTAGCACCCCTTGTATTCCATGAGATGGTAATCATTTCTCATTAGGGGCTATTGGTACCACCTATGAATTACCAATATCATTTTGTTTTTTGGTAAAGAGAAGCTCAACCAACTTAGATTGTGTTCCTTTCTCTATGTTTGCTCTTGCTTCCTTGGCTCTCACTTGATAATTTGAGGGTTTTCCTCTTTTTGCCTTGCTTGTATTAGGAGTAGGTCTTATTATTTTATTCCTCAATATTCTTTCACAACTTTCCTTTTCATTATATTTATCCTCTCTTGGCTCTAATGTGGAAGATTTTGAATTGTCCTACTCATTTTTTGGTATTTCTTTATTAATGGTAGAGGTATTAACATCTAACATTGTATTTTCTCTACCACTTTTATTCTTTGAAATGGTGCATGGTACTTCAAGAGAGTTTAAAATTTGATGAGGCACATTCTTTAGGTTCTGTGGGAATGTTTATTCTTTAACCAATATCATATTGAATAGATGATTTCTTGTTAATATTATGATCCTGTTGTATCATGTCCTCTAAGATCTAATTTGCTTTTTCTTCATTGGCTAAAGCCTCAAAAGAATTGGTATTTCTTCCAATATCCTTCCTTATTGATATCCATTGTTTATTTATTTTCATCTATTTTGACATATTTTTTGGAAGTTGAAAACCATCCTCAACCATATTCATTTCTAAGTTTCTCTTGTGGTTTTCTATATATGTTTCTATTGAATTCTTTTTAGTGCATGATCTCTCAATATATCCCATGTCATGACATCTTCTACATCTAAAATATATGTTTTCATAATCTATGGTTTGGATCCACAACTTACCCCCCTACGTAAGAATGATTGATTCTAGTAAAGGTTTACTCAGATCAATCATGACCAATATCCAAGCTTAAATAGTCAAGAATCCATCTTTTATAACTTTTGAAATCTCAAGGAATTCTCCTAGAGTGTTGCCTATTGCATTGAAGGTATCCATTTCCTATAATTCAATGTACATCCTAACCCAAACTAGTACTAGGGATATATTTATATTTTTAGGTACAAAGCCTTCATACAAATAGGTAAGGAAGAGTCCTACTCTTCCCATAAACCAAGAAATTTCTTTTAGGATTCTATATATTTCCTCCTTGAAACAAAAAATAGCTAGAAAGAAATATTTTAGAAGAAATGATAGAATCACTCTTGGAGACTTCCAACTCCTATCAATTCATTTTCTCAAGGTTGAATCCCCTAGCCAAGATCCATTAAATTTACCAAAAACTACCCTATCTTTGAGCAACAAGGATCACTACTTTGTGATGTTCTTACTAACCTCTACTACTAGGGATGATCATAAGGCTTTAACTGTAAATATGTCCATGCAAAGGAAACTATAATTTAAATTCTACTAAAATTTACCAATATATCATATAGTAATTATATTATTTGGAAATAAACCCATAATAGTTTACATGCAAAACTTCTAAAATAATGAAGGGGAAAAATAAACTTAACTGAAAAAATATATGCCTAAATAGAATGTCCTACCTCAATGATGCCCTAGCCCTCCATTGCTCCTCCCATCATCTGAACCTTGGTTGATAAATATATGTAATTTTGTTTTTTGTAAGTTGTAAATTTTCAATACCCTTGTTTCAGATGGTTGACTTCACAAGATCATATCTCCCTAAATACTGTGTGGATTCCTTCATATGACCACTCATTTAAAGCTATTCAAATTTTGCACAAATTGATTCAAGAATCATCTGAATCAAACAATATTTCGCAAAGAAATGATTCCTAAAAAATGAGATGTTTTTTAGGAAAAATATGCCCTAATGCTACTCTAGTTTTGAATGGTTATCTTCATATGATCATATTGTTGGTCGTTAATCTGGCACTGCACACTAGGGCAGGGGTGGATCAACGATGTATCATAGACCGACCACTATGTCAGGATGGGGTGAACAATATTTGGAGAAGGTTGGTTCCTTTGAGGGTGGTTCTAGCTTCCTATGCTGCAAAACATGAAAAGGAAAAAGGAGGGAAAGAAATAAAATGGTCATAGCCAGATATCACAAGGATGGGTATAGTCACATCAAGACATATGTAGGCAACATACCACATATGAAACATAAACTCGGTACCTAACATATCACCCAACTATACCTTTGTTCTGGCTCCTATTAGCGTTGGGTAGGAGGTGAATTCTAGGACTAATGAACAGGTGCATGAGATGCAGGATGCAGAATAAGAGTGCTCCTATTCAACTGGCTTTAGCAAAAATAAACCCATAACCCATATCTACAAACACACACTCCTGAGTCACTCAAGTCAACCCCACAAAATCCAGACAACAAAATAACATGGGATAACTTAAACAACTAGACAAAAATAAGCATTCATACAATTAATAAAGAACAAGGAGACAAAATTAGAGATCAAACAATGCAGAATTTGTATTTACATAGAGGTAAACCTTACATATGAATTGTAATGGCTAAAAAGCTGCCATTAGGAATGACCAACATTCCACTATTTATAGGTATATTTACAAAATCGAACATTAATGACGAGAGGCAAAAATATAGTCCTTGTAGCAGATAAGCACTGCATTGGTACACTGTTTCTCTTAATGACATCAATCTTCTAGAAGGAAACAAATGTATCTGGTTGAATCTAGGACCTTGGATCCTTTGACATTTCTACCCGGTTCATTAATACTCAACTGCCTTATACTTCTCCTCGATTTGCGATCCTCTGGTTGAGTGGTGAGTGAAAGGTATTAAAGTACCTTGGGAGCAATGCACCTCAAATCAATCACCTCCATGTACATTGTCAGATACCCAAACTATTGGACCAATAAAGAAGTCTTTTATTTGAATTTCAAGTGATGGTGGGAGCCTTGCATGTCGAGCAGGTGATTTTTTTGCTCTTCTTTCTGCTCACGGGGTAACTAGGGAGCGGAGCAGTTTTTTCCTTAAGGTTTCACCCAATCTTCCCTTGTATTTTCCACCCAATATGGGTAGGATTTTCTATATCCCTTAAGGGTGGGTTTTCCTAACCCTTTAGCCCTTGTTGGCTTCTTGAGAGGTTCGCCCAATAGGTAGGCAGGCCTTTTGAAAAGTTTCACCCAAGGCCAAGGGTATATTGTCCATTCGTTTTATCACCTATGCTACTTTAATCCATCATCTACCCATTGGTTTGGTTCATCTATGATTACTAATGTTGTCACTTGATGTCTTCTACCCCTCCATCGATGTTCCTTACAAAATGGTCAGTTCCTGTAAGAGAACCATCATATTTGCAAAAAGGATGGGGGTGCAAAATTGCACCCACACTCTTGGTGACTTAGAGGGACTTTTTCCTTGTAGGAAATGAGGGACCAAAATGCTACATTGTGAAACACACAAAACATAAGGAGGAAATATAATAGTGAGGGCATAAACAAAAGCAACTAAGCTACAATATAAATAATGCCAAAGGTGAAAGGAAAACAAGGGGGAGGGATTCGGGAGAGAAAAAAAGGAAGGGGACAACAAGCACAACTAGGAAAGGAGAACAAGAAGGGAAAGGGAGTGGGAGGAAAACATGGGAATCAATAGAGATAGGAGGAAATGCCTTACTATACAACATAGTTAGTGAGTAGGAAGAAATGAGGAAAGAGAAAGAAAGAGAAGAAACTGAAAGGTAAAAGGAACAAAAGGGGAGGTGATCCATGGGACACCCCCACAAATCGTACTCCTATCAACATACCACATTGTGTGTTGCATAACTTTGATTATTAAACATGAACCATTCACCAATATGCAGAAATATCAAATCATTCATCCACAATATATTATCCACAATAACAATCCACAAATGAGAGAGAGATAGATAATACCCTTAAGGTAGGGAAACACCAATAATAATCCTTAAGGAAGGAATAACTCCACAAGATCTCCCAAGATGAGAGGCCACTTCATGGGCATGACGATTACATAAGATTCTTCTTCAATGATATGAATACTTACAATGACAAATATCTCTTCTTTATATATCCATATTCTTATTCTACTTTGGAGAGCCTACTACTAATATTATATTATATTAAAATATAATATAATATTATAATACAATCAACCTTGGGTTATGTGTGGCCCATGCCAACCCTTATACAATATAATAATATATCCCCAAATATCTATTCCTAGGTACCCTACCATTGTGGATCATAGCAGATTCAAGAAGAGACAAAATACCAAGAGCATTTGCTAGTTCTACCACAACACCTCTTTTTGATGCAACCTCACAAGAACCTTTTTTGCCATTTCCACTCTTCCAAGGAATCTTTAGTTGTAACACCATTTTTAGCTTGATGTTTCTTAGTCTATGCTGCTTCTACCCTTCAGGTTATCTTTTATAGACCAAATTTCCCATTATACGAGGAGTGTGTAATGTTTTCAAAAAAGTAGTGGGTATTTTTTATGAGGGTGTGTGCAAGGATTCCAAAATCGTGAGCCTTAGATCCATTGGGCACGGGGTCACAACAACAAACTATGGGAAAATATAAGAAAAATAAGAATGAAGTATGTTGATAGTCCTTTCCTTTAGTTTCCAAGCACCAGATGATATTACTGCCATTTGTCTTACGCACCTTTATTTACCAACTTGTTTATGTACAAAAAATTACGGTGTGACGAGCATACCCCCACCTCTAACTCATTTTAGATCTCATCCAGTTAATCTGTAATGACCATACCATATTGTACTAAAATTGAGGTACCTTTTGTAGTTTGATCGACATCACCTTTATTTTCATATCATGAAACCCTCACAACTTGGATGATCATTGCACATACCAGTACTTATGTAATCGATGATCAATATGGCAAAATATTTCACCACATGGGATTTGTCTTCTTGTACTAGTTTATCTGGCAACAAGCTATGATATTACTAGTATTTGGGATCCACTTATTGTGAAATCCCAACTTTGTGTACCTCCACCATCCTCGTATATTTTATTTTATAGGCTTCATTGATTGAGCCTGATGTTGATGGGACCTCCTCAGGAACTAGAGGTTGATTGACTATGCCACTATCAATATGGCCTAGCCCTTGCTCTTTGCACTTTTGGACACAAAAAGGGTGCAAAAATATTCCCTCCTTGTGCATGGTATTCCTGCCCAGGTCCAAATCCTCCTCTTCTTGAGGAAAGTTACAAGCAATGGAGTTGTTTTCTTCAGCGTTGAAGCTTGCACTTCTTTCATCTAGGCTTGAGATGACATATGCACCTTGTGTTATGCCAAATTGCATCCTTAGATCCTACACAACTTGATATGGCATCCATAGCAGATACTGTGCAGTAGGATGGGGAGCAACGATAGGTGGAAATGGGGATGGGAGGGTAGGGTCCCCCAAATATGTCATTCTTGCTTGAAGCAGGAGTTATTATATATATACATCCTATTGGAAAACTTGGGGGAATCTCCTTTTTCCATATTGTAGTAGGAGGAGGTCTATATTCGAGCTTAGAGCTCGAACATAGTATAGGTGAGCCTAGGCGAGTGACGACTAGTACTCAGGAGGAATCCTCTTCCAGCTCCTCTCAAATTTAATATTGAAGTCGATGAGAGATTCGAGAGGTGTTCTTTTGATGTATGTGAGATGCATCAAGAGTTGGAAAGGATCCATGGAATTATCAAATGTGTTAGTGAGAGATCCTATAAGGTCCATCCATGAGTAGATAGTTCTTCGCCCAAGGATACGATACCACAATAGCACCCTTTCCTCTAGTGATATGACCAGAATCCTAATCATAACATCTTCATGGGTGATGCCATGGAGGGGTGCTAGTGCATCAACATCTTCAAGGTGCTCCCGAGCCATTCCCAAGGTGCCATTGTATTTTGTCAGGGCGTTTAGGGCACTCTTGGAAATCTCATGCGAGCAGTGGAGGTTTAGTGGACCAAGATTATTCTACTAAGAGAATAATGGTTGATCCATAAAGGCACCAATCATTCAGAGGTCCTATGTGTGATCTCAAAGTTAGAGTTGGAGTCACCAGATGAGCATGCTATCTCTGCTAGTGAGGTCAAGACTACTCATCATACCTAGAGTCCTCCAAAATGTTTAGATCTTTAGCGTGGGTGAGCGATTGGTCTCATGATCTAGATGTGTCATGCAGTCGAAGTATCCAAGTGAATTTGAGAAGATATGGGTAAATCAAAGAACCAACAAACTTTTATTTCTTGAAACATAAAAACTCAGTGAGTTCCCCAACAAATTCACCAAAACCTGTTGGTCGCCAATTCGACACCATGTGCCAGGGCAAGGGCAGGCCAACGAAGTAGTATAGAACAATCACCATGTTGGGATGGGTGGACGATCTTTGGAGAATACCTGTTCCTTTAGGGGTGGTTCTAGATACCTATGCTACAAAATAGGAAAACAAAAAAAGAGGAAAATAAATAAACTAGTTGTAGCTAGAACTCACAAGGACGAGTATTATCGCATCAAGACATATGCAAGCAACATACCACGTATGAAACATAGATTTGACACCTAATATATCACCCAACTATGCCTCTGTTCTGACTCCTATTAGCAATGAGCATGAGGCAAATTCCAAGACCAACGAACAGGTGCATGACATGCAGGATGCAAAATTTGAGTGCTCTTATTTGACTAGCTTTAGTAGAAATAAACCCACAACCCATATCTACAAACACACACTCTTGAGTCACTCAATTCAACCCCATATAATCTAAACAATAGAATAACATGGGATAACCTAAACAAATAGTGTATCGCTCCAAATTTTTTGCATCCTTACCTTCAGGCTATAGGATCCGCGCCCGGAAGGGGGATGCGAGAAGGATGGGACAATACCTCGGACTGAGAGGCCCTTTGAAGGTCCCGCCTCTCGGGGAGGGGTATAAGGGTGAATTTTTGATGGATGGTGGGTTCACCAGGAAACTTTTGAGTGGCAGTTTCCACACCTAGGTTGATAGTAGGTTTGATGTGTTCATTTTGTGCTTTAATCATTCAATTCCTAGGTTTGGCCAAGATGAATCTAAACTATTCTATATGCCAATGCTGATTCTATGAATACAAAAAATATGAATAAATGCTAAACACAGAGAATATGCTAAAGGGGATAGAACATACCTGATTTCGGATGTCTGATGAAGATTCTGAGTTTTGTAGCAGTCTAGATCGTCTCAACTCGTACGTGATCATCTGAGATCAGACGAGATCATCGTCAATCTGACGAATTCGATGAATTCGTCAAAAACCTGCAATCACAGGAATAGATACAAAATACCAAAGATGCAACTGCAAAAGCAAAGGAGAATGATAGAAATAACAACAAACATGCCTAAATAATAGATTCAAATAACAAATAAGAGAAATGCAGTAGATTTAATGATTGATTTTAACTTTATCATGCGGTTATGCTAAATGAGGTGAACTCCAAGATGCATAAATATAATAACTAAGATAATGTATAGAGAAATGCAGAAAACAATAAAGAGATGCAAACTCTGGGCTCTGATTGCCCCCAATCTGGACTACAGTCGGGATCGCCTCCAATCGTACGAGATCGTCTGCGCTCCTCGACAGGATCATCCGAAATCGCCTGGAATCGCTTGCGACGATCCGAGCTAGCTTCGACTGAAAAATAGTAAAGTTCCTGCAAGAAAACATGAAATACATAATGCAAATGATGGTGTGAGGATGCTCTGAGGTGCGTGAAAGTTCAGGGGGTTTAAGCAGAGTTTCAGGTAGAGAGTCAAGGGGATAAACTGAGAAAATCTCAGTTTATATAGGATTAGGGAGAGGTTAGGAGGTTGGAGATCATCCCAATTTGGGAGATCTCCAACGGGGGAGACTCTAACTGCACAGACACGCTTTCTGCCTAGGTTAGAGAGGTTGTTGGAATAGAAGCTAAGTATGAAAATTTGGTTTTGGGACGAAATCGTCTGGACGTTCTGTTCCAGATGAATTCGTCAGATCTGGGATGATTTCGTCTAATCTACGACGATATCGTCCAACGGTCAAAACAAATCCTAAAAATGGCACGAAAAACAAGGAAAGCGGGTAACGGGCGGTTTGAGGTTAAAATTTGAATTTTTATCTTTTTACTAAGGTTTAACTATGCCAATTTTAGGGTGCTACATTTTGCCCCCTCTTTAGCAAATTTTTCGAAGAAAATGCGTTAAAGACGAGTTCTTCCCATTTTACGAGAAAGCAAAAATGTACTCAATTTTCTAGACGATGATTCTTGGTCGAATCGTACGACTGCTGACTATGGTGCCCCCTCCGTGTTTTTACCCAAATCGAACGTTTTGAGGTAAAAGCACGAAAAAGCAAAAATTGTAAAAAAATGTTGTTGATTTGAAATAAAATTAAGAAAATAGGGTAAAACCCTAATTCATTTTTACTGTTCAATTTTATTGGTTTTTAGAGCTCTACAGACAAAAAATGGTGGAGACAACACACCGATCGACAGAGGTCCGACGCGGGCTACGGGTAAGGATCTAATCCTAGTAAATTAGGTTTGAATTTAATTTGTGCAATTTTTTGTTTTAAATTTTGATTGTTTGGGGGCATCGCGGCCATTTTTAGGCCGTCGACGACGTCGGGATGAAATCGTCCCGATTTCATCGAAATCATCCCTAGATCATCGATTTCGTCGGAGGGCGAAATCGATGAACTAGGGGCGATCCCGTTCAACAAGGGGCGATCCCCAAGTTGCGAAATCGGAGACGATTTCATCCTACAAAGGATGATTTTGCCCAATTTGGGATGATATCATCCAATGGTGGACGATATCATTACTTGATGAAATTAAGCTTGGTTAAAATGTATTTAATTTGATTTTAATGATTGGTTGATTAATGAATTTTATTGTTTTATTGTTTGTTTTGTAGAGGGGATTACTAAAGAGTCGAGAATGGAAATACGATGGGCTACGAGATGACATAGCCATGCTCGATCAGGCGGAGCATGACCGACTAGCACAGGTCGGTTTGCAGCATGTGGCAGAGATGCCACAAGTATCGACGGACATGGGGCTACTGACAGCCCTAGCAGAGAGGTGGTATCCGGGGTCATCCTGCTTCTGGTTACCGATAGGGGAGATGGCTCCCACACTAGAGGACGTATGGAGGATCATGAGGATCCCCATACAAGGACGGTTGATGACTCCTACGGCCAATCAAGGCCAGGCTATGATGAGATTGACCGGAGACCCAAGCTTCACCCTGGAGAAGGGCGGAGTGAACATCGAGTCTCTAAGGCAGATGCCTGGGGCATCTAGGCTGACTCAGGTTTTGGCAGGGGTGGTAGGTGGCTTACTGCTGTGCCACCAGAGCGGGTGCAGATTACCATGGCTCCTATCAGATGTGGTCTGTGACATGAGAGACCACGGGTACAGGTTTGCATGGGGCAGCTTTGTACTATGCCACTTGTATAGGATCCTGCACGGGGTCGTATACAAGGGAGGCCGATGTCTGGTCTTGACATCGCTACTACAGGTTTGGTGCTGGGAGCACATCGCGATGCGAAGGCCGATAGGGCTCCCACTGATAGGGGTTGACCGAGAGAGGCCCCGAGTTTTCTACTGGTGGCTACAGAGGGGGTCACAATGGTGGATAGATCTATCGATGTCACGGAGGTTGCTAGACGACCTCATCCCGGACTAGATCACCTGGAGGCCATGGCGAGAGCACCTAGGGTGGGCAGAGGATGGGCAGGAGCTGGCTCGCATCAGGCGAGTCTGTGGCTGAGGATGGAGCGGGGAGAGGTAGAGCTCCATCGCTACGATCGGGTTCTATGATAGTTCGGTCTACAGCAGGGGATCCCTTCTCTCAGGGATTATGAGTACTCCTAGACTATCCGAGATAGTACCACACTGAGTGGGGCTCCAGACATGCAACGGTTCTGGAGTCAGGACATGGATGATGCCCCCATCCAGCCAGTGGATGGTGATGATGTTGGGGTTATCGATGGATACGATGCTTGGTACGTAGGCATCCACCCTCCTCGGATGATGAGGGCATAGGGTCCGATGCACGTTGTTGTGCAATGGATGGGGAGGCGACGTCAGGCTGCTATTGAGGCAGCACGGGGTCACGATGGGAGAGAGCAACGATGGTCTCCATAGGAGAGATGCCAGAGGATGGCACGGGCTCCACAGAGACCACAATAGATAGGGAGGAGGGAGAGGGGAGTCCCTTCTCAGCAGGGGGAGAGACCACCATCGCCCGATAAGGGCAAGGGTGTCGAGGTAGGGGAGAGCAACGAGACGGCGGCTCTTCGAGCTGAGGTTGCCCGCCTCCGGGCTCAGGTGCAGACACTACAGGATGAGGCTACATGGCTCAGAGCTCGGGGCGGAGGAGCGAGCATGCAGGAGTTGGCATGGTCTATGGCTCAGACTACATTCTACCGGGGAGCATACTACCAGATGGTTCCAGAGAGCCAGAGGTTACAGCTACCAGCCGACATTGCGGGGCCGATTAGGATGGGGTCATCGAGGACATCATCATGATCGATGTCGAGGACCCACGACATAGGGCGGACTCTGATGGGGCCTCCTCCTCCACCTCAGGGTGGGAGAGGAGATGAGGCTGAGAGCTCGAGGGCTTCTCGAGGCTAGACGCTCACTGCACAGAGATTGTATTTATTATTATATATTTTTTGAGAGGATTGAGTATGCCAGGCTATTGATTGTGGCATACCAGTCTAGTTTTGATATGATGTACATAATTTGTTGATATATATATATGGTCTTTTTGATGATATGACTTGTGTATATGTTGTATGATGCTTTAATGTTGAATTTTGCAATTGATTATTGATGATTCATGTGATTATGTCATTTTAGAAATATTATAATTTTATGTCATGTTGTAAAATTTAAATGAAATAATCTGATGTAAACAATTGGTTGTTTTGGTGTGATTTGATGAAAAATAAAAGGGACTTCTAACAATAATTTCAAAGGACATTGTCGTTGTTATAGACCATTTCATGGAGTCGCCGCTCGCTCGGTCGTCAAGCTAATCCCAGTATAGAAATATTGCTAAAAGTAAAAGAATGCTTAAGAGACTTGTCTTAAGACTTTGTGTTGTGATAGGGATGATTTGTTTTCAGATTTTCATAAAAATATTATGCGTGAGATACTAAAAGAAATATGATTTTGCTAGGCATAAATTCCTAAGTGTGATAAAATTTTGAACAATTCCTTAGAAATTATACCATGGTTGCAAAATTGAATGTTGACATAATGACATGAAATAGAATAAGTGTTCGTTCGTTTTAAAGCACAATTGTGTAACATAATGATGTAAGCCATATGTTTTTTTTTATTAAAATGAATGGGAAAATAAAATTAGGACAATGGTTTGCGCTAGGCATAGAATTATAGGTATAGACTTATACCATCATCGCGAAATCCAAAGAAGAAATTGATATTTTAGTTTTATTGCATGATTGATTTTTGATTTTTGATAAACGAGAAAATAATAATATACAAACTTGACTTTATTTGCTAGATTTTGTAATAGGTTGTTTAAAAGAATTTTGGATTTTTGAAAACAATGTATGTAATTGTTTTTATACTAAACAGATGTTCTGAAATAAGAATAAAATTTATTCCAAAAGAGTTGCAGAAATATTTTAAATTATCTCAAAGACAAATGTAGATTTGTAAGGAACCCTCATGTGCATATGTGAGTTCATTGCCGATCTTGATTTATCATAATGATAGAGAATCTCTCAAATACAAATGTGTGTGCAATTGTATTGTTCGTTCACCAATTTTGAGCAAGATAATTTGATACAAGTAATTTGAATTAACCAAATGAATGTTCGTTGACCATGATTTATATGCATGTAACCGTACCAGGACTCATCGTGTAAGTTAGGTTATCAAGAGCTAGCTAATCCATAAGCCGACATAGGTCTGTACAAAAGAAGGTCGCTAATGTGACAGACATATCACCATGCTAGGGATTACCCAAGGCCAAGCGGGTTGGGCACAAACCACCTGTTATGGGGCTTACCTCACAGTTTTCGAATAATTGAGAATTCCAGGGATTCAAGCTCATTCACCCTTCTTTTCTTTTCAAGGGGTAGGGAAAGGGATTTATTGCATTTTGCTTTTGCCTTTTCTTTTTCTCTTCTTTTCTTCTCTTTTTTTTTTTTGTTTTGTATTTTGCTTGGAACTTGAGATAATGCTGAAATATTGTTGCGATGGTACAAAATGATATTTTTCTTTTTCTCATTTTCTTTGACTTTTCTTTTTCTTCCTATGCTAGGGATACTTGCTCGGATTAGTCTGTAGAGCAAGGGATTTTTATTCTGGGTAGGGGTGAGCTTGTCCTTTTGTCAATTCTCAAAGATTCTAGACCATGTGCATGATAGGATAGCAGGGGAAACTTTTCGCTCAAGAAACCACTTTTACTATGTAGCATGATATTGAATTTGCAATGAAATCATTTTAATGTGAAAAGATATATTTGGTTCAAGTAAATAACAAGATCAGTTCTCTATGCTCAAAACTTTATTTAATTCAACTGTGGACTTTGATATAAGAGAGATTAATAATCATACAAAATAAAATCAAGATATTTATTCATGTGAATGTGAAAGTGCGGGATTCCAAATAAATGCTAATTTATCCAAAATAATTGAAAATATAACGGCAATACTTCAAGAATTGACAGGTATGAAAATAAAATATGTTTTTGAAGATTTTGACGATTTTGATGTTTTTATATTTTGATTTTGATTGATGAATTGCAAGAAGAAATACTATTACTATTTTTTTTGAAATTTTACTAAAATGAAACAAGATGCAAAATACACAATATATATAAATGATGAAAAAGGACCAAATGTTATGCATAATAACGCTTAAGATGCATAATGTTCATAGGTTCTTTAAGATCTTTACCATCTAAGGTAGCTAATCGATATGCTCCCGATCCAAATTTAGCAGTGATGACATATGGTCCGAGCCAGTTGGGCTCAAATTTACCTTTAAGGTCTTTAGTTGCATTAGTATTTTTCTGATTTTCTTTTAAGACAAGGTCACCGATCTCAAAGGATCGTTGATGAACTTTCTTGAGGTATGCTCGTTTAAGCTTGTTTTGGTAGGCACGAAGATGCTCCAAAGCATTGATGCACTTTTCATCTAGGAGTTCCAGCTGACTAAGTCTGCCAGCATGATATTCATCTCCTACTTCAGTATCTTGAAGTAGCAGAGCCAAAGAAGGAACTTCTAATTCAAAGGGAAAAACTGCTTCAACGCCATAGACCAAAACAAAGGGGGAAGTGCCTGTGGGAGTACGAACGCTAGTTCGATAGGCCCACAAAGCAGGATATAATTGAATATGCCAATCTCGGCCAGATTTGTTGACCAGTATTTTAAGGATTTTGATTAATGTTTTATTAGATGCTTCTGCTTGGCCATTACCCTGAGGATAATAGGGAGTGGACCAACGATGTTGAATTTTATACTTTTGACATAATTTCTTAACATATTTATTTTTAAAACAAGTTCCATTATCTGAAATGAGATTTGCAGGGATTCCGAACCTACAAATAATTTGATTAAAAATAAACTTGGAAACTTGGGTTCCAGTGCAAGAAGCTAATGGCATAGCTTCAACCCACTTCGTGAAATACTCAGTGGCGGTTATGATAAATTTGTGTCCATCAGATGACACAGGGTTGATTTTTCCAATGATGTCTAAGCCCCATTTTGAAAAGGGCCAAGGAGATGAAATAGCCTGCAGTTCTTGTGCAGGCGCATGGACAAGGTCAGCGTGTTTCTGGCACTTGTCGCAATGACGCACATAAGCATGTGCATCATTCTCCATGGTAGGCCAAAAATATCCTATCCTAAGGAGCTTTTTAGCAATGGCGCTACCACTAAAATGCCCCCACAAGATCCATTGTGGGCTTCACTCAAAGCTGATCTAGATTCTGCTAGATTCAAACATCTCAGTAAGATGCCTTCAAAAGATCTCCTATACAAGGTATTACCAATAATCATGAAGCGACTTGCTCGTCTACGTAATAACCTGCGCTGGTTGCTATTACAACCTTCAAGAAAGGTCCCATTTTGAAGAAAATTAAATAGATCAGTGTACCAATGTTCGAGGAGTAGTTTCGTTGATTAGAAACACATCCAAAGGTTCTAAGCATGATTTGCTTGAAGCGGGTTCCTGGAGTCGATGAATAATGATGGTAGCATATTCGTCATCTAACTCCAAGGGCAAAAGAGATGCAACTGCAGCCATAGCGTCAACCGCACGGTTGTTAGTTCGAGGAATAGCTTCCAAGGTAACTTGATCAAACAAAGATAATAATTGTAAGACATATGCTTTGTATGGATGCAATTTATCATCTCGGGTTTGATAAACATCATTGATTTGATTTATGACAAGTTGAGAGTCACCAAAAACCAATAGATTTTTAATTTGTAGCGCTAAAGCAGCTCGTAATCCAAGGATAAGAGCTTCATATTCAGTAGTGTTATTAGTACAAGCAAATGTTAGTTTGAAGGACAGAGGTATAAGATGTTTCTACGGAGATATTAAAATAATACCTGCACTAGCCCCACTCATACATCGGGCTCCGTCAAAGTATAGGGACCATTGCTCTGGATGGTCTGCCTCTAGTTTAAGGCATTCATCAAGAAACTCAATGATGAGGGGATGGGTAGACTCTAAGGGTGCAGCGACTAATTGATCTGCTATGATTTGACCTTTAACAGACTTCTGTCCTATAAACATGAGTTCAAACTCGCTTAGCACAAGAACCCACTTTGCTGTGCGACCAGATAAGTACGGTCGACTCATGAGATATCGCAAAGGGTCGAATTTAGCAATAACATACGTTTTTTGGCTGAGCATATAATGTCGTAGTTTCTATGTAGAAAATATGACTGCTAGACATAACTTCTCTAATATGGTATAGCGAGTTTCATAACTGATTAAGGTTCTGCTAATGTAATAATTAGCACGTTCTTTCTTCTCATCGTCAAGTTGAGCTAACATAGCTCCTAAGGCAAAATCGAAAGCAAAAATGTACAAAATAAATGGACGATCAGATCTAGGTGGTGAAAGCACCGATGGTTTAAGGAGATATTGTTTGAGGAGTTCGAATGCTTCCTGACATTCGTCGTCCCAATGAAAAGAGACATCTTTCTTAAGAAGCTTAAGAAAAGGTCCGGTTTTGTCTGCCAACTTATCAATAAAGCGATGAATAGCTTGAAGCTTACCTTGTAGACTTCGTAATTTCGATATATTTGTGGGTGCGGGCATATCAGTGATAGCCATGATCTTGAGAGGGTCAATTTCAATGCCACGTAAAGAAACTATAACCCCTAATAATTTATCGGACTTAACTCCGAATATACATTTGGCTGGATTCAATCGGATAAGATACTCCCTTAACCGATCAAAAACTTTTCTCAGGTCATCTAAATGATCATCTTCTTTGATGGAACGAGCTATAATATCATCTACATAATCATGTAGAATATCATGCATCATATCATGAAAGATATAAGTCATGGCTCGTTGATAAGTTGCACTTGCATTCTTTAAACCGAATGGCATCACTTTCCAACAAAAGGTTCCCCAAGGGGTAATAAAGGTTGTTTTAGCCTGATCTTCAGGAGCTATCCTGATCTGATTATAACCAAAAAATCCATCCATTAGGGATATCATTCCACTCCCAGCAGTAAAATCAATGATCTGATCCATGTTGGGAAGAGGAAAATCATCTTTAGGGCATGCAACATTAATATCTCTGAAGTCTGTGCAAACCCTAACTTTAGTAGCTTCTTTCTTAGTTATCTGGAACTACATTCGAGATCCATTCAAGCATAATCAATGGCTTGTATAAAAATAACCTTCAAGAGCTTTTCTAATTCTCCTTTGACTAGTAAGGCCACTTTAGGATGCATTTTTCTAAGTTTCTGTTTAACAGGTTTAGCATCCGGATGGACTACTAGGTGATGCATAACTACAGAAGGGTCTAATCCTGGCATATCTTCATATGTCCAAGCAAAGACGTCTTCATATTGTTTAAGGAATGCAATGTATTTATCTTGTTTTTCTTGACTCAATTCTGATCCAATGTTGATTATGTGAGGGTTATCTTTGGTTCCAATGTTAATTTTTATGATGTTTTCTACTTCCATGTGTAGATCTCTCTCAAAATTAGGTGGGGCGGGTGAAACACCTAATTCTTGTAATTCTTCCAAGGTTAGCTTGGATAATTCATCTTGAGGAGTCGTGGCCTCAAGCTGGGCTATACTAGGTATAGAGCCATCGAAATAAAATCCGTTATGTAACAATTCCTCAATGGAGACATCATGAAAGATATCCCCCTCCAACTCATCGTCGGATTCGACAATCATCTCAGGGTAAGCTATGGATAACATATTACATGTAAGAGGCTTAAAATGCAAGACATCCCGTTTATCCAGATAATCTTGGTAACATATGAGGTGGTCATCATCCTCGAATGGGAAGGGCTGACCTTTACTAGGAAATAGGCCCACACCACATCGGGCAGGGCCACGGTTCTACCTCAAAAGGTTCTTTCATACCATTCTGAAAGGTCCCAAACCTTTCCCTTTATATCCCAATTTAAGCATTATAGGCTTAGCTTTAATATACTCATTAGCAAAATAGCATCTAGCATATCCATCACAATGTGTCTTGATGTTTCTAGGTATTCTTCCCTAGTCATATCCCTTATAAATAAAAGCACAACTCCCGACTTGGTAAATACTTCCCATAGGTTGTGGGAGGCCCAAGGTACGAGGAGAGGGTGGGAGTTTATTTAAAATAAGGGAATCTTGCATGGCAGTGTTTGTTTTTTTTGATATAAGAATTTTAGATAAATCGGGTAAGAGCTCATCAGTAAGAGCATAAGAGGTAGAAGGAACATTTCCTACATCATCGGATGTGGAAAGTATGCTTGTAGTGGATGTAGATGTTATAGAGATATCGATGGATGAGTCTATAGGTATGGAAGTTATAGGAGTAAAACAAGAAGCATTGGTTGTAGTTTTAGGATCTTTTCGAGGTCCTAATGTGGTTTGTTCGGAAGATGGTTGAGCTATATGTAGAGGTGTAGTTGATGGGGAAAGAGTAGATGATGTTATGGGTGTGTGTTTCACATGTTTAGATGGTTGATGAGAATTAGGATGTGTGGATGACAGAGCAGGGAAAAATTGAACTCCAACAGGTTCTGCCAAAGCACACATATCAAAGGGTCTAGGATCACCATGAATGGTAACCAACTGATTTTTAAATTCGAATTTAACACATTGATGTAAAGTTGAGGGAACAACTCGCATTGCGTTGATCCAAGGGTGACCCAAAAGTATATTGTACGATGCAGGGCAATGTACAATAAACACGGTCGTGTCTAAGGTTCTCGGACCAACTTGCAAGGGGATAGTAATAACTCCACACGTTTCTTGTGTTTCGTCATTGAAGGCTTTTATGATCATATCAGTTCTTTTCATTTCATCACTTCTAAACCCAAATATTTGGTAGAAGTCAAAAGTGCATATGTTTAAAGATGAACCATTATCAATCAAGACTCGTTTAACTTGCTACATCCCCAATTAGGGCAAGTAATATATAAGGGGTTATCCTTATGTAAACTATGTTGTGGTATATCTCTATCTCGGAAGTCAATACAATCGACTTCTCGAGTTATGATAGTATTGGACATGGCTTCAGGTTGAATATTTTGTGGTACCATCATTTGGCTTAATGTGAGCATTAATTCATCCCTATGGGTAGGAGAAGATCTTAAAAGGTCCAAAAGGGAAATTCTAGCTGTAGTATTTGATAATTGTTCATTAATATTATAAGGAGGCTTAGGTTGAACATTAGGCGCATGATTCCCTTTATTGGGATTTTTCAAAACAAATGGAGCTGATCCATCGTTCTGAGTTTGATCCTGTTGAGAGTTTTGAGCCTGTTGTCTGGTAACGGCTCCGATGGTACCTACAATATTATTTTGCGGATGATGAATGGGCCTTGGTCTAGCGTTTATGGCTTGTTCATTAGAAAGTAATTGGTGAGAAGATGGTCTAGTAGTGACTCTTCTAGGAAATGGTTCTTCTGGAACCATAGAACTTGTGATAGGTTGAATGGGATCTGATTCATCTTCAGAACTATTCGATTGATTTGAGGTGATTTCCATGTCACTTTCAGTCTCATATTCGGTATCACTAAGATCAGGGGTCCGAATATTATATAGAGGTCTGGTCGTAACCATGGATAAAGTTGTGTCAAATACTTCCACATCATGAGTAGGTGAATGTCCACTAATAGTTCCTACATATCGGGTAGGAGGGGGAACATTATGATGCTCAATTTGATTAGCCACCTCTTTACCATGCTTTGGTAAAGGATGTTGAAATATGTCCAATGACTGATTGGCATTCTGATTCTGATTTTGAGGGATGTTCTTTTGAGCATTATTAGAAGGATTTTGTTTAGGTTGAAAGGCTTGCACCTCCATCTCATTGTTATCAATCAGGTCTTGTATTTTATGTTTTAATATTTTACAAGAATTGGTAGCGTGTCCAGGCCCTCTATGGAAATCACAATGTAAATCAGCTCTGTATCCGGGTATAGTTGGATCAGGTTCTCGGATATTTGGTAATTGAATCAAACCTCGTGCTAGTAATTGCGGGAGAATGGTTGATAAGGGTTGATTTAACCTAGTAAATTCTTGGGGTGGTTTATCAGGAGGTTTTAGTATAAATTTCTCTGTTGTTTTCGCAATATTAACATTGGCAATATTTCTACTATCAGTGACTCCATCGCCCACAACTTGTTTATTTTTATATTGATTTCTGGATGTTTTCTCATCATCTTTCTTTTTAAGTTGACCTCTCCTAACAAGAGCATCTTCCACTCTTCGAGCTAAATCTATAGCTTGATCGAAGGTGGTCAAGGTAGCAGTTGATAATTCATAGGATAGTTGTTCTTGTAAATTATTGATAAAGATATCCAACATTTCCCGATAAGGTAACACAAAGTGTAATTTTCCTATCAACTGCCTCCATCGAGCTAAGAAGTCAGCAAAACACTCATCTTTGTCTTGTTTTAGGTTGTACAAATCTTTAATAGTTACATGCCTTTCAATATAGGCACTAAATTGATGCACAAAAGACTCGGCGGTCTCTTCGAAATTTCTCAAAGAATGAGTGGGTAATTGATAATACCACTCCAATGCCATCCCTCCTAAACTTTTTGGGAACATTTTTAGTAATAACAAATCATCATGGGATATATCATGGCACGCTATCCTAAACATACGAAGATGCTCTATGGGATCTTCAGTTCCTTTATATATAGGTAGGACAGGCATAGGAAAGTGTTTAGGATATGGTTGTGCTACAACTATAGGATCTAGAGGCTGACTACACATCTCTCGATAATTGTACGAGGGACGGTAGGGATCTATCCGGTCCATGCGGGAGACTAATTGTTTCACCATGGCTTCCATATTATCAGATTTGTCCACCATATTGGTTTGGTGGTACATGAGTATGGGATTTGTGAGCGTAGGAAGGCGTGACATAAGGATTAGATGCTATATTGTTGTTATGCAAATGGTTGGTAGGAAGAGTATTATGAAGAAGATTTGTTGTAGCATTATGTTGTATCCCAGATTGTTGGAAATTGGTATTTGGTTTTGTTTTAGGCTTTTGTTGATTTGAGGTATATTGATCAATAGCTTGGCGAAATAGAGCAATGAATGAAGGTTTCTTTTGTGTGGGAATAACCCTAGGCTTGATAAGAGGCACTCTAGGTGGTTGGGTAACTTGTTGTTGTTGCGTGTTCTGGATTATAGCGGCCATATCCAAATTGGATGGTCCAGCTTGATCACTTTCTTGATCAACGAAGGACAAGGGATTAGTGCGTGTGTGATATATGTCTTCTAGGGTTGCTTGAGTGTCACTAATTTGATCTTTGTCCATATGGACTGCTCTATTAAGAGTGCCAATATTAGTATTGAGGAACTTCCAGAAATGTTCCATGTTCTCAAAAGTAACAACTCCTTCTAGAGATATTTTAGGGGATGAGGATCCTTCCTCTCTATCATTTTCTTTTTGTTCATTTCCTACAACAAATTCTTCTTCTTGTTGGTCAAAGGTTCCTTCTTCCTGAATTGGGTCTTCAGGAAGGACATCTAGGTTATTTCCTGGTTTTCTTAACCAATCTTCTTCTACTTCAGTCTGTTTTCCATTCCTGAGTCTAGTCATTATGTCTAAATTTAGATTTTAGCAAATATATATTAATATATTTGCAACAAATTTAGGAGGTATATATATTTTAATTATATACCTACTATAATACTTAAAAGAAAATGTTTTGATTTTTGTTATGATTTTGTTTTGTTTTTATTTTATTTATTTATTTTTGTTTTTTTTTGTTTTATGCTTATAAAGACAACAAACAACACACTGAATGCAAGAAATAACAATAATAAAAGAATAGCTTAGTTTTCTATAAATAGTTTATAGATGTCATTGATAGGATCAAGTTCATCAGGAGTCATGAAATGCTCCTCTTCAAATTGGAAATGGTTTTTCAAGAACTTGATAAAGTGTGCTATAGTGATATTATCTGTTTCAGACTCTGACTGGTAGAAATAAAGTTCATGGCAATACTCTCGATATAACACAGCTCTAGGAACTCTATTCCATATTTTTCTATCCGTAAGAACGACCTCTTGATCCTCTATATGAGATAGAAATTTATGTACTACAACTGCATTCTCAAGGTATTCCTCAAAGGTGTACAACTCTGAAGACACATGGGCTCTTTTATCTGCTAACCACCTATGGCAAGCTCTCTGAAGTTCATGATATAAGGTCACTTGATCAGGATCCAGGATTCTATCTAGGACAAACCTCTTAATTTGCCTAAGTTCTGTTGCCCTAGATCCAATGATACCCAATCTCCTATCAAGTTCGTCCCACAAAGGTTGAACCCTATTTGTTTGAGGTACTCTAAGCACAGAAGTAATCTCTATAGCTGCTAATTGATTCTCAACATTAATGGTGACAACTCATCTTTTATTATAATCTACCATCTAAATGTGATATGCAATCTTTGATTCTAAATGCATTTATGTTTTGTTTTTTTTTGGATTGTTTTCAAAAGGTTTTTAGTTTTCACGTCGGGTTCACCAAAATGTATCGCTCCAAATTTTTTGCATCCTTACCTTCAGGCTATAGGATCCCGCTCCTGGAAGGGGGATGCGAGAAGGATGGGACAATACCTCAGACTGAGAGGCCCTTTGAAGGTCCCGCCTCTCGGGGAGGGGTATAAGGGTGAATTTTTGATGGATGGTGGGTTCACCAGGAAACTTTTGAGTGGCAGTTTCCACACCTAGGTTGATAGTAGGTTTGATGTGTTCATTTTGCACTTTAATCATTCAATTCCTAGGTTTGGCCAAGATGAATCTAAACTATTCTATATGCCAATGCTGATTTTCATGAATACAAAAAATATGAATAAATGCTAAACATAGAGAATATGCTAAAGGGGACAGAACATACCTGATTTCGGATGTCTGATGAAGATTCTGAGTTTTGTAGCAGTCCAGATCGTCTCAACTCATACGTGATCATCTGAGATCAGACGAGATCATCGTCAATCTGACGAATTCATCAGATGAATTCGTCAGAAACCTACAATCACAGGAATAGATACAAAATACCAAAGATGCAACTGCAAAAGCAAAGGAGAATGATAGAAATAATAGAAAACATGCCTAAATAATAGATTCAAATAACAAATAAGAGAAATGCAGTAGATTTAATGATTGATTTTAACTTTATCATGCGGTTATGCTAAATGAGGTGAACTCCAAGATGCATAAATATAATAACTAAGATAATGTATAGAGAAATGTAGAAAACAATAAAGAGATGCAAACTCTGGGCTCTGATTGCCCCCAATCTGGACTACAGTCGGGATCACCTCCAATCGTACGAGATCGTCTGCGCTCCTCGATAGGATCATCCGAAATCGCCTGGAATCGCTTGCGACGATCCGAGCTAGCTTCGACTAAAAAATAGTAAAGTTCCTGCAAGAAAACATGAAATACATAATGCAAATGATGGTGTGAGGATGCTCTGAGGTGCGTGAAAGTTCAGGGGGTTTAAGCAGAGTTTCAAGCAGAGAGTCAGGGGGATAAACTGAGAAAATCTCAGTTTATATAGGATTAGGGAGAGGTTAGGAGGTTGGAGATCATCCCAATTTGGGAGATCTCCAACGGGGGAGACTCTAACTACGCAGACACGCTTTATGCCCAGGTTAGAGAGGCTATTGGAACAGAAGCTAAGTATGAAAATTTGGTTTTGGGACGAAATCGTCTGGACGTTCTGTTCCAGATGAATTCGTCAGATCTGGGATGATTTCGTCTAATCTACGATGATATCATCCAACGGTCAAAACAAATCCTAAAAATGGTGCAAAAAACAAGGAAAGCGGGTAACGGGCGGTTAACGGGCGGTTTGAGGTTAAAATTTGAATTTTTATCTTTTTACTAAGGTTTAACTGTGCCAATTTTAGGGTGCTACAAATAGACATAAATAAGCATTCATACAATTAATAAAGAATAGGGAGACAAAATCAGAGACCAAATAGTGCATAATTTATATTTACATAGAGGTAAACCTTACATATGAATTGTAATGGCTAAAGAGATGCCCTTAGGAATGACCAATAGTCCACTATTTATAGGTATATTTACATCAATTACAAAATCGAACATTAATGGTGGTAGGTAGGAAGTCAGTCCTTGTAGTAGATAAGCATTGCACTGTACACTATTCCTATGAATGATGTCGATATTATAGAAGGAAACAGATGCATCTGGTTGAATTCGGGCCCTTTGGATCCTCTAATATTTTTGCCTAGTTCATTAATTCTTAGCTACTTTTCTCTTCTCCTCGACTGGTGATTCTATGGTTGGGCGATGAGTGACAGGTATTAAAG
Source organism: Wollemia nobilis (assembly GCA_028583015.1). Taxonomy (NCBI): domain Eukaryota; kingdom Viridiplantae; phylum Streptophyta; class Pinopsida; order Araucariales; family Araucariaceae; genus Wollemia; species Wollemia nobilis. The sequence goes on along the minus strand of JAQPPZ010000228.1, from coordinate 570,522 downwards.
TGCCTTGGGAGCAACACACCTTAAATCAGTCACCTCCACGTACGTTGTCAGATACCCAAACTGCTAGACCAGTGGATAAGTCTTTTATTTGAATTTTGAGCGATGGTGGGAGCCTTGCATGTCGGGCAGGTGCTTCATTTGCTCTTATTTCCACCCATGGGGAAACTGGGGAGCAAGGGCAGGCATTTCCCATAGGTTTTTTGCCCAAGATGGGTGGGAGTATCTATCTCCCTTAAGGGTAGTTTTTCCTTACCCTTTCGCCCTTGTTGACTGCTTGAGAGGTCTATCCAATAGGTGGGTGAGTCTTTTGGAAAGTTTCACCCAAGTCCAAGGGTAGATTGTCCATATGTTCTATCACCTACCCTACTTTAATCCATCGTTCACTCATCGGTTTGGTTTGCCTGCGATTGCTGTTGCCGCCACTTGATGTATTTTTCCCCTCCATCAATGTTCCTTCAAAAATGATAGGCTCTTGGAAGAGAACCATCATCTTTGCAAAAAGGATGGGGGTGTAAAATTGCACCCACACATATCTCCCTCAATATCACTTGTATTCTTTCAAAACACCGCTCATTTTAAAGCTTTTCAAATTTCACACAAAATGGTACACGAATATTCTAAATAAGATAACTCTATGCAAAGATATAGCTCTTGAAAGATATTTCATTTTAAAAAAGTTTACCCTAAGCTCTGCCAATTCATAATTTCCTATTTATTTTTTAATTCTTAATTAATTAGTAAGAACAAAATATCACTTTCTTAAAGAAATGGGGATGATGGATTTCCATAGCAACTTAGGGTTTTTTGGGTATGGTAAGAAGGTAATTGTTATGGAGGAACATCATTACACTTTAAGGTTCTTAGGAGAGCCAAAAAAAGAAAGTGTTTTGAGGTTTCTTCTTCCACTTTAGATCCTTTAGAGCAAGATAAACTTACAAATGATAAGTCTCGCTATGAACTCTAAAAAAATTCAAAGAGATTAATGATGAAGATGAAAATGTTGATTGGAGTAAAAAAAGAGAGGAAGTTGTAAGAAGCAAAAAAAAGAAGAAGAGGAAATTGTCCTTGTGGGACAATGCAATGGTTAGGGCTTTGGGTTCTCTTTAAGGAGACCCAAGTTTAAACCATGATAGGGAATGTGTGCGTATTTGTATGAGTCAACTTGTGAAAAAAAAGGAAAACTCAAAGGGATATTGATATGAAAAAATAAAAGTAAATTTCACAAGTGTTATTCAAATAATCACTTAGATTCTTCAACTTTTAAGGAGGAGAATTAGGTTTAAATTTTGCCAAACAATATATGGTCATACTATAATACAAGTAAAGCCATATAGATATATATATATATATATATATATATATATAGTTAGTGTGAGAAACCCCTACAATCGATGCTTAGGGATAGAGGATTAACACACAACCACACACATGCCATGGTTTGAACCTTAGACCTCCCGAAGAAGAGCCAAAATCTGAAATGTTGCACTATCCCCTAGTGTGTGTGTCTATATATATATATATATATTACATCGTGACCATATAGCAAAATTACAATTGTTTACATCTTGGTCAGATTTAAATCTAAGTCTCCTTGAAAGTTGATCAATCTAACCAATAGAGGTAAGAGATATGTATTCAAATTTTTATACATATATAAAAAATTGAATACATATCTCTTAGCTCTATTGGTTAGATTGATCAACTTTCAAGGAGACTTAGATTTAACACTTGTATATATATATATATATATATATATATATATATATATATATATATATATATATATATATATATATATAACAAGTGTTAACAAGAGGCAAGTTTAAACTCATAAGTAATGATGAATATATATCTCAAGTGTTAATCAAAAGTAAGTCTAAACCCAAAAATAAAAACAAATGGTAAACAAATGATGATGATAAAAATAATATCTTAAAATATTAGGGACAAGAATAAAATCGCTAAAAAAATATTAATGATGAAAATAATGTTTTGAAATATTAAAGGGCATGAGTAAGATCCCTAGAAAAGATAATAGGGAATTGAAATTTTTATAAATAAGTATTAGGGAGTACACAATTTTTATAGCCAAAATATTTATAATTATTAAAATCAAGTAAAGTATATTTTAGCCATCTATAATGATGATTTTCATATTGAAAAAATTAAAAAATTTATGAAAACCGAACAACATATATTTTAGCCATTATTAATGTTTGTTTTCATCTTAACAAATTCAAATTTTAGAAGGTAAGTAGATAACTGTGATATTTGTTTTTGTTTTCCCATATCAATATCCCTTAGTGTTCCTTTTTCTCTTTGTTTTGGCTTCTTGGGTCTTTCTCTCTTTTTTCATTTCCAACAATACTTTCATCTTCATCAGTCTCTTCAATCTTTTCACAATGTTCATTTTAAGACTTATCATTTTCAGGTTTGCCTTGTTTTGAAGGATTTGAAGTGCAAGGAGTAACCTCAAAAACACAATATTTAAGTTACCTTAGAAACCTTAAAATGCAAGGATGCTCTTTAGTAGTTACCTTCTTATTTTTCTTTAAAAAGCCTAAATTGTTATGGGTCTCTATCCTTGTTTCTTTATTATGCCGCTCTTGAAACCATGAAGTGCAAGGGATAACATCTTCATTACTTTTAATTTTATTACCTGGAGAGGATTCTATACTACTTGAGGAAAATGAAGATGATTTACTTGGAATAAACTTGACCTCTTTTGTTGTCTTTGTTTTAGGATTTCTCTCCACATCTTCTTTTGCACCTTTAATTCCTTTTGAACTTGCCAAATGATACTATAGATAGGATTTCTTTGCCTCTTCTTTCGGAGTAGAATATCTTTGATCTAATCTAGCTTATATTACTATATGATTTCTTTGCTTTGTCTTGAAGTTTATCTCATGGCTAGATTTTTTTCTCTTTCTTCATAGTTTTTTTGCAAACTCTTGTCATGTGTCTAATCTCATAACAATTGTGGTAATGAAATGCAATATTTTCATAATCTACTTGTTGACCACATTGTCTTTATTTAGATTTTATCTTAGTGGATTGTAGCAAGGTTTTGAAATATCCATAGCAACACATATTCGAGTATATATAGCATGCTTTCACTCCTTAGTAGTTAGTCCTTCCTTGATGAATTCCCTAGGGTATTTTCAATATTCTTTAGAACATCCTTATTTATAAGCTGATATGGAAGTCCAAAAAGCCTAACCCATACTAGAAGCTTCTTAATAGTTTCTATCTCAACAAAAAAAATCATTTCATGGTCTCAAATAAAGTGCATCTCTTACCCTAAACCATGGACCACCAACCATTATTTTATCACTAATTTTTGAACTAGAAAAGATGATGAGAAAAAAAACCTTTAGGAAGAAAAGTCATAGAGTAATTTGAATTTAATCCCTACTTCCACTTGATCCAATTTTAAACTCCAAAAACCTTGGCCATGATCTATGGGACTTACATACTAATCCTCTACTTTTATGAACCATTATATCATGCTCAATCATGTCATCCTTGATATTCACTTTTGGTGTAACATATTCTACCTAGATTAAACTTGCCATGTATTTACTCTTCCGCTTATTTCCAACTTGGTCCTCCATATTTCCAACTAGGGAATCCTGACTTACCATTAGGGATTTCAAATATGACTTTCCTTCCATACTAGCTAATGGGAATTTCTCTTGGCTTGCACTCCCTCTTGGCTCACCTTCCCTCTCGACTTGCACTCACTCCCAACTTGCACTCTCTCTTGCCTCGCACTCGCTCTCGACTTACACTCCCTCTTGACTTGGAATAGCCCTTGTCTCTTATTTTTTCGACGTTCCTTCACTTCAACATTTGTTAGAAACAATATTCCATGCATTCATGGTAAGGGTTTAAAGCATTGATGCACTCCGAATGTATGATAATCTAGTCTAACATACTGATTGCAATAACCTGGTCTGACTTATATGTTTAAATTTTAGTAAACATTAACAAGAGATGAGGTTTGGTTAGGGTATTTTTTTTATTTTACACCCATTAGTAATCAATACATAGCATTAAATACCACTTTTGAGATTATGATCGTTGTAGAAAAACTCCCAAGTGGATGGGACTGACCAAATCCCATAAGAGGTGCCTTAAGTGGTTCTATCCTTCTCACCCTTAGGCTCTACATGAGAACCTAGAACCACGACTTGGGGTTATCCTCTAAGGTCCATAACACTTAGAGGGTGGACACATAACTTTCCTCCCTTAACATGTGGAATCTTGAGTTTAATTTTATTCATCTATTACCAAAGCATGTAATGGTTTTTAGTGTAGATGCTATAGTGTTGAATTGGTGATCACATCCCTAGATTAATATCTAGCAACATGGGCAATTAAGGTCATGTCATTCACCTGACATTGATCATAGTATCTCTTGACCAAATGCAAATAATATGGTGGTTTATCCCATACCAACCCACCATAGAATCTACCATAGAGTCTCATAATTCTCCCATCAATATTCCCTATTTGAAAACTTTATACAAGGGTCACCACTATACTGCTTGCACAATGACCTAGATGGACATCACATACCACCCATTTTTAACGGCTATTCTTGAAAACTTTGTTGATTGCATGCACGTAATTCAACGATATTGAGTGACTTGGTTTCTATAGTCGTTCATCCTCCTCGATGATTCAATGAAAAGGGTAAGTTCAAGGTCATGGTATCATCATCCTTGATGATTTAACTAAGATTATGAAAATATTTTAATAAAATTTAAATAGTTCTATAGCTTCTACCAAAGAAATATATGATGCTTATATAAATAAAATAAACTTCATACAAACCAACTGGTTTTGAGTATATTTTGACAGTTTGATTATTCTTTGAAACCTTCCCCTATTTAGACAATTTAGAAAGAAACATCTCAAATATCCCTTAAGAAAAACTAATAACCATGCTTAAAAGAATGAGATTGATAATCTTCACAAAGAATCTAACTCTAACTATTCATTCTAGAGAAAGAATAATAAAACCATTAATTAACCTATACATAAGATATGAATTACCAATAACAAGTCTCTAATATTTAATTTCATTATTTATAGGAATCTTAATTTATAATTCAGCAATGTAATGATTTATATGGTTTATTCTCCAAACTTATTCTAACGATGAACATTCCATATTGCCTATTCTTAGCGGCCATTATTGAAAACTTCATTGATTGCATGCAATTCAATGACATTGGGTGACTTGATTTCTATAGCCGTTCATCCTCCCTGATGATTCAATCAAAAGAGTAAGTTCAAGGTCATGGTATCATCATCCTTGATGATTTAACTAAGATTATGAAAACATTTTAATAAAGTTTAAATAGTTCTTTGGCTTCTACCAAAGAAATATATGATTCTTATATATATAAAATAAACTTTATACAAACCAACTGGTTTTGAGTATATTTTGATAGTTTTTTTTTTATTTGGTTAGTGTGAGAAACCTTTACGACCAACGCACAGGATTGGACAGACTCTCCAGCCATGACCCCTCCTAAAGTCGAGAGCTATGCTTATCAATAGGGAATTTAACACACATCCACCACACACCCACCTCCTCACACTCGCCCACGCCACGGTTTGAACCTTGGACCTCCCAAAGAAGAGGCAAAGCCTGAACAATTACGTTGTCCCCTTCCCTTTAAGACAATATTTTGATAGTTTGATTATTCTTTGAAAGTTTTCCCTGTTTACCCTATTTAAACAATGAAAAGAGACATCTCAAAGAAAAACTAATAACCATGCTTAAAAGAATGAGATTGATAATCTTCACAAAGAATTTCTAACTTTAACTATTCATTCTAGAGAAAGAATAATAAAACTATTTAAACATAAAAATATGAATTACCAATAACAAGTTTCTAATATTTAATTTCATTATTTATAGAAATCTTAATAAATAATTCAGGAATGTAACGATTTATATGGCTTATTCTCTAAACTTATTCTAATAAAATCATGAAAATACTCATTATAAACTAAAGAACATTAAATAATAGCGTTTTACATGGCTTTAACTCTAAACTCATTCCTAATGAAATCATTCTAACTATAATACTTAAAATTAAAGAGCATTGAATTATGTTGAATAAAATAAGTGGTCGTCTAATCTAGCTTTTTCTCATATATTTTTAAAGCTAAAATTAACTCGGCTAAAGACTTCGTTTCCAGAAAACTTTAAATAAAGAAAATATTTCTCATATATTTGTAAAGCTAAAATTAACTCGGCTAAAGACTTCGTTTCCAGAAAACTTTAAATAAAGAAAATCTTAAAGGAACATGTGTGCATACCCTAAAAATATTATTCTATGCCAAAAACTATAGTGTACTCTCCGTAATACACGTACAAACCCTCATAGAAGTTAATTCTCAAGGTATACAATATTTAAACTTCGTCGATCATTAAGCCTAAGGGAATAATAAATACAATAGATTTTTAAGAGAAGGCACCTTTCCCTATCTAATGTTTAACTTAATTTCAAAAATAACAAGTTTACTATGTTTCCTAAAAACAAACTCCATCCAAATTTGTCTCAAGTTTTTTTTCCCTTCCTAGATTACATAAAAATGTTGGTTACAATTACATTATTTTTAATAATTAACAAATACAATTAATACAATATTTATAACTTTTTAATAACCAATGAACATAATTAATACAATATTTATAACTTTAATAATAAAAATAACTTAGAGGCAGACTTTTAGTAAAATTTCTAAATTAAGAATTTATCAAGCACTTCGCTTATGATGGGTGGCTGAAATGAAAACATGGGCATCTAGCATTATGTTACCCCTAAATTCAACGTATACAAGCATATCAACAAAAAGTAATGGTTTGTGCACAATTTAAAAGTAAGTTTAAAGCCACATATAGCATTATAATTAATGGGGGAGTAGCCTAACAACACCAAGATGGCTTAAATGAAGGCAATTTACATTGTCATTTGCAAGAGGAAATATATTATAATTTGTAATTTGTAAAAAGGAACATAGTAGAATACAAATACTTGGGCATAGACTTTCATAACAAACTTAATTAGAATACATGTAGGATAAAAAGAACTCAAAGTGGTTGGAGAGCACGTTATGCACTTCAAAACAGGTGTAGGAATACCGAGTTGTGGGACTGGAAGACCACCAAGGTCTTATTTGGCCTACTTGTTACACAGATTTTGTTGTATGGTTGCGAGGTGTGGGCTAGTGGCACAACAAATGCAAAATGGAGGCAAATAGAAAGGATTCAAAAATATCTATCACAAATTTTCTCAAAATTAAGGCCACAACCCCTTACTAAATTATTCTAGCTGAAACTGGAAAGTTCCCTTTAGAAGCAATTGTTATGACCAAGTTGTTATGTTACTTGAAAAAAATAGAAAACATGAAAGATAATAGATGGCCTAGGGCAGCTAGGGACGAAGAGTTGCATAGGCGAAAGAATACATGGATGAAACAAAATCAGAAATGGATAAAACGTTGGGAAATCAACATAAATGAATGCCCAAATGTCAACAAAGACATAAAAAAAATATGTGAATAAAAAGTTCATAAATGGAATGTGGAAAAATGCAAGCAGGAAAAGACAATATTATATTGCAAATTTTAACCCAACTTATGACCACAAGGAAAAAGCGTATATAGGGGCTGAAATCAAGTGGAAGGAAAAAATCCTCATTGCTTAGATAATGATTAGCTCTCATAGGCTTAGATGTGAAATAGGAAGATGGACAACGCCCAAAGAACAATGGAAAGAAAGGATATGTACTCTATGCAGCACATGGACAGTACAGACAAAGGAACACTTCATCTATAAATGCCCGAGTTTTTCAGATATCCGTGACAAATACAAAGAAACACTTGATAACGGGAACGGGAACAGGTTTATGGCAAATTTATTTGAAGACAATAAAATAAAAAAAGTTGGAGAATTACTAACCCAAATCAGCACAACCTTCTCAACGATATTAAAGATCATATGATATGATTTGAGTAATTGTACTTCCATATTTAAAGTCCCATAAACCATATTTAAGTGTAAGGAACTTAATTAAAATCTTTCATTTCATAGACAACTTCCAAGAATAATTTATAAGGAAACAGAATCCAACAATTCCAATAAAGTTGAAATCGAAAGCCAATTAAAGCAGCAGTTTACACAATCAATCACCAAGGAGAACAAATTATAATTTCAAGCGGTTGGGTTACACCAAGATTAATTTATAAGGGAAACGTAGGCCAAATAAAACAGGAGTTTACATAGTCAATCACAAAGGAGGATGGCTTGGTAACACTCACAAGGGAGGATGGATTGGTGTTATGACAAACAAGTTGGCAACATTTACAAAGAAAATTCAAACGACCAAAAATTACAGTGAACAGCATTTCATTTACCGGAAAACAACGGTATTCATTAATATTAACATATACAGTTTAAAATGAACTAATGGAAACATAACTCAAGCTATCTTATTCAAACATAACTCAAGCTATCTTATTCAATACTCAAGCTATCAAGCAACATATTTCTAATAAAATTCAATCTTTTAATACAAGCAATCCACGGAATGATCCAACCTCCAATAATGACTTCTAGTTTTGAAAAACTCCTCTCTTCTATTTTTCCAATCCTTCCCATATCTCCCTACTTTCGGCTCTTCAACCTTCTTTTAAAGGGATTGAAGGTGGGATTTTCATAGACAAGTGGAATGCATGACAAAGGCCAAATCTTCCTTATATTTTATTGCCAAGTGGTCTTTTAAATATTTAAACTTTTATTTTCTTAAAATCTATAGATAGCAAAAGGTGGCATGTTTTATATTAAATTTTAAAATTAATTTAATTTAAAACTATTATATATATATATAATTTTTATTATAATTATTTTTGTTTTAACATTTTCTTTATTTGAAGCAAATTTACACATAGTATGATGCAACTAAATTTTCCTATGGTAATTATGCAAGAATACAAATCTAGGTTAGAATGCAATTTTAATTAATTATTTATATTTCTCCAACATTTTTTTTAGAGGCATTTTGATGACAACAAAATGCTATCATCTAAGAATAGCTCCTATGTAGTGTTTACTTTCATTATTGTTGGAGGATTTTTAAATGCAAGCAACCATTCACTTCAGACATATGCAAATATACATTCGTAATGCACCTACATGAATGCATTTTATATGGGCTTCCATGTACCCTTAAGCCATTGGTGAATATTTCACTACCAAGGCTATTCTACCTTTTAGCTAATAGTGAATGTTTCAATGTAGGCGAAAGTTTTCACTCACCATCATTTCTCATGTTACCTCTTATGGTTGTCCTTTATTAACTTGATTTGAGAGTATACTTGATCCTGCAATCACAAAATTCATCAACAGTATCATATTCTAGGAATAGAAAATAAGGTATAACTCATCAATTCATCTGTACATAAATTAAATATTAGTCGTACCAAGAAGGGAAGGGTTGTTACAGGATGAACTTGCTGCTCTCTTGCCATGACTGAATCTTGGCTTGCACTTCCTCTTAGATGACACTTTCTCCTGACTCGCACTAAATTTTCTTCAACTAGGTCACATTTTGCTTTCTACTTCCTGCTCACACTTCCTCCTCACTCATGACTCGCGCTCACACTTGCTTTTGACTACACTTACTCCCGACTCATGTTTGCACTTGCTTTCGACTGCACTCGTTGCAACACTCACTCCCGGATTGCACTCACACTTACATTCACTCGCGACTTGCGCTCGCACTCTTACTTCACTCTAAGAACAAATTAGTTGTTACTTTGATTCCAAAACAATGCAAACATTATCCCATATTTGCTACATTAAGAGTTCACTAGACATTTCTAAATGTCGGGAACAAAATAGCAAAATCATCAACATTATTTCGTTGTGAAAGTTTTTTTTAATGCAACACAAATCATATCCCATATTGTTGGGCAAGGGTTTGTTATTTGTTTTGAAAGGCTTGTGAGTGCAACTCAATCAATATCCCACATTTGCTTCATTAAGAGTTCACTAGACATTTGTGTATGCTGCTAACTAATCGAAGTTAGGCATTTCTGTGCTATCCTGAGAACATTGTTTTGGTTGTTGCCATCAACTTCCCACATTTCAGCTGCTATTTTAGCTTTGGAGATATGTTTGGAGGGAAAAGCATCAATCCTCACCTCATATTTTTTTAAGATCCGATAACAATACAAGAAGAGATTTATTATTATTATTTTTAAACATTCAATAACTATTCAACTAAGGCTCATGTTGATATTATTATTTTTAGACATTCAATAACAATCAAGCATTCAACTGGAGCATCCTTCAGCTGAGGCTCATGGGAGGATATTATTATTATTTTTAAACAGGAGGAAGGATATTATTATTATTTTTAAACATTCAATAACAATCAAGCATTCAACTGAAGGAATCCTTCAGATTTATTATTAGTACTATTTTTAAACATTCAATAACAATTCAGCTAAGGCTCATGTTGATATTATTATTTATAAACCTTCAATAACAATCAAGCTCCAGTAAACGTTCAATAACAATCAAGCATTCAACTGGAGCATCCTTCGTATGAGGCTCATGGGGAGAAGGATATTTATATTTTTAAACATTCAATAACAATGAAGCATTCAACTGGAGGCATCATTCAGCTGAGGCTCAAGGAGGATATTATTAATTTTAAACATTCAATAACAATCAAGAAGGCATTCTTCAGTTTGCACGAATTATTTCACTATTGTAATATCTAACAAAAATGAGATTTATATATTATTATTATTTTTGAACATTCAATAACAATGAAGAAAACATTCTTCCATGAATGGAATTTGAGTTTGCATGAATTATTTCACTATTGTAATAATATCTAAGAAAAATTAGGATTTATTATTCTAATAAAAATATTAAAAAATAGTATTATGGTCTTAAATTAAAAAACTAATTTTTAAACCTATTTGTTATAAAAGTCCTTTAATTTTATTTTTTTATTGTTTTAATTTAATTTTTTTTTGGAAGACTTAGATGCCGTGACACTTATTTTACAGTGAGACATCTGCTAGGCAATGTTTTCCAAAGAGTTCTTTCTCTTTCCATGGCCAGAAGACTGCTTTGGCTCACCAGAATTTTGGACAGCAGCAATCAATTGCCATCATCAGTTGATGCCCATTTGATTTCCATTTACAGGCTATCCCATTTCTATTCCTATGAATTTAACAGTGTCAACACTGCACATGCTGCTCCACCCAACAAGGCATCCCAGTATTTCCATAGAGCCAAGCGCATAAACAAGCTTAGGCTCTTGCTCCACAACAAACCCTGGAAACCCACCATACCCAGAGCCCTGGAGAGAATCGAACTTGACACCTTCGTTGTGTCACAGGTCCTTCGCACCACCAATCTCCTACCCAACACAGCCCTGTGCTTCTTTGAGTGGCTAAAATCCAAGCCAGAGCTGTACAACAATCAGCACACCCATCACTCCATTATAAAAGTCCTCAGCAATGCAGGAAAGGTGCAGGAAATGCAGGCCATGGTGGAAGACATCAAGTCTGGTAAGTACAAAAAAATCTCTGTCAGTTTAATGGATTTATTGAGGTGGAATGCAAGGGCTAAAAATATTGAGGGAGTCCAAAATGTTTGGAACGAAGTGAAGAAGCAAACGTGGGACGAAGATTCAAGGAGGCCCAGTGCAGAATATTATAATATATTTATGGATGTGATTGCTGAAAGGAAGAGATACAGTGAAGTGGCTGGTTTATTTTTGGAGATGATACAGGAGGGTGTGCTGCCTAATGCTAGGACTTATACTGTGCTTATTAAGCACCTTGTGAGAATGGGGAAGTTGGAGGAGGGGTTTGAAATATTTAGGAGGTTGCCCTCATTGAGAGTGAAGCATACTGCCATGCAATATTGCATATTGGTAGATGGGTTCTCCACAGTGAAGGATGTGGGGTCTGTGAGGTTGCTTGTGAAGGAGATGGAGAAGGATGCGGTTTTACCTGGTAGGGCATTGGTTTCTGCTGTTAGGGTTTTGAAGGAGGCAGGGTTGGGGGAAGAGGTTCAAGAGATAGAGAGTTGTCTTTTGCCTGATGCCAATATTGAAGCTTTGGAAAGATCAGAAATGGTTGATTGTGGTGAGGATGAGGATGATAACAATGAAGATGATACCAACTGTGATTTACCTGGTCAGGATTTGAAACCCTGGTTGAACCCAAATGCGCTGGCAAGTGCCCTCAGTGATTGGAATGCTGCAACAGTATCTGCTGTTGAGAGGGCTAATCTAGTTTGGAACACTCGCTTGGTGTGCAAGGTTTTGAGGGCATTTAAGAAAATTGATACAGCTTGGGACTTTTTTCTTTGGGTTGCTTACCAGCCGGGCTTTGCACATGATGTCTATACCATCTCAAGAATGGCTGTGATGTTGGCACGTAAAGGGAAGGCTGAAGCAGTGGATCGCCTTCTTTTGAAGGCGAGGTCGGAGGAGTTGAAGTTGTCAATAAGCACGATGCGATTGATCATTGAGGCCTATGGTAAATCGGAGTACCCAGATGCAGCATTGAGGATTTTCCGAGAGATTGAGGCATTTGGTTTAAAGCCCAACAGATTGTTATATTCATCTCTGATCTATACTCTTGTTAAATGTGGCGAAGGGTTAAAGGCTAAGGATATTCTTGAAGAAATGATGTTTGCCAATATGTGCCCAGATGTTCAGGTATTTTCTGTTCTAATGCAGCACTTTGCTGAGGCAGGTGATTTAAAAACAATGCAACTGCTTTTTCAGTGGATAACTCAGAGTGGGGGTAAGCCAGATGCTCATGCTTATAGGATCCTTATTCAAGCATACTGTGAGAATGGGAGAGCAGCAGTAGCGCTGAGGCTTTTTGAAGACATGAAAAGTGCAAATCTGGTGCCTGATGCTGGAACTAAATCCCTATTGGTGAATAGTCTCTGGACGCAGGGTAAGTTAAGAGAGGCTGCAGACATAGAGGATGAATGTGAAAAAGAGGGACATGATCTTCCCAAAACCTTGCCTGGCAGTATATGGAAGGGGAGTCCTGGAGATCTAATCTTAATTCATGATATTTTTGCTAGAAGCTTTGTATAAGTTCAGTTCTGAGTCAATGCTGATCTTTAGTTTCCCAGATTACTATTTCCTTCCCAGTCTGTAGTATTCTTTCTGCACCATGCAACTTGAGTAACATGGTCTCCTTTTTCAACCAACTTTACTTTGGCTGTTATCCATAGTTCTATTATCTGGAGATCATCGAATATTATCAGCAAACTAGGTCTCCTGATTAAACTTGAATCCTAGTGGACTTTTCGTCCATTAAAGTTCATCAAAATTGATTTCCATACTAAAACCCTAATGCGGGGCGGCTGATTTAATCCCCCATCTTCTGACCAAAAAGAAAAAAAAAAATGTAGCTGAAAGGGATTAAGATGGCTTTTTTATTTATTTTTAAAAATTTTTAATTGCATATCTTGGGAATTGGATTGATAGTTGAGAATCTACATTTTCATCTTTTGTCTTAATATTTATTAAGGGCCTATAACATTTTCCATGCTTGTAATGCTGGACACATTGGACATGAGAAATACATGTCCATTTGTTTGTTCAATCTTGATATGTTAGCTAGCATATACTTATTAATTAGTAGCTGATTCTTATGGATGCTGAGCCTTAATCTGCATAAGCTAACCCATAAAATGTTACAGTTGACCATTCAATGGTCAGTCTTTCTGTAGAAAGTTTATGGTTACCTCAAGCTGTTAAATTTAGCAATCCAATTCAGTGTATATGTGTTAATATGCGCTTTCTGTGGTTTCCTTACAAATTGAGTTAGTTTCACGGGGTTTCTTACAAATTGAGTTGCAGTTGAAGTTGTATTAGCAAGAAATCAGAACTTCTCTTCTGCTGCTGCATGCCAATTTTTATACAAATGAAGCTGTTAGGTGTGAATTTCCTAAGCTGAGCAGCTTTCTCTCTAATGGGCATCTTCATTGGGGTGGTTGTCATATACTTGTTGAATTTCTTGCAAAAGTTTCAAGGTTCCGTAAGATTTTAACAACTTTTATATTGGTGAAGATCAAGTTTGTATTTGATGGACTGGTATCCTTGTAGTATTTTCTTTAACATCAAAAAATGGAACAACAAATATTGGTGTAGGATATCAAGCCGAAGATAAACTAGAAAGAACATATCTATATATGCTGATCACAGTCTTGAAAATGATCCTGATGTAGATGTTCACCTTTATAAGTTTGAGGTTAAAAGACACTTTTTGTGATCATGGTTATTGCATGAGTATTATGTTGACAGACATTTCTTATGTCAACTATTACTAGTATAATTATCCGCATAAAAAATGTTCTCTATGGGAAAAGTTATCCAATCACTTTTTCTAATCGTTGCCATGAAGTCTCCTTATGTACAATTTTTAAAGTTGAAAAGTATGGAAGTGAAACACCTTATATTTTTATACACTTTAGGAAAGAATTTAATGATCTTTTAGGATTACTAGGAGAACTAATATAGTTTTTTTTTTTTGGTAATTAAAGATTTATCATTAAAACGGGTTTTTCAGGTTGACCCAAAACCTTTTTACAAAAAGCAGCCCGCGGCTGAGAAACTTAACCAGAGTCAGACTGAGGATCCTCCGTCCTCTTCCCCAACATTTCATCCTTACCTGGGAACCCTCAACCTGGGCATCCCTACCAAGATAGAACTTAAAACAAAAAAAGACAACCAGGGCCTTTGCATGGCCTGACCCATCCTGAGCATCCCACCTAAAACTCGGAAAAAACCCCTGAGCAAAAAGAAATCCTTAAGCTTTACATCCATTAGTTCATTTGAATTAGATTTTCCCTCACATTAAGGCCTCTCACATTCCATGAGAGGACCTTCATTTAGATTGCTTGGAGTTTTTCCCTCTCCCCCTACCCTGTGGTGGAGGAGATTTATTGGATTTGTTATCATCCAAGCTGGTGATAACTTGAGATAACAGAGTTCTTTGTTTTCCATTTGCAATTTCGTTCTCAATCCTAATCCTGTAGTGTTCAGCCTCTGAAATCCTTCCTCTCTTTTTTTCACTACCATAATCAATGGAGGATTTCGTTGAACTTCTTGTCTGTTTTGGACTGAATTTTGGGGGAATTATTTGCTGAATAATGGGACTAGAGCACCCTTCGATCACTCTTCTCTCTAGAATATCTGTCCTAGACTCATCTTCCTCCATACTCTGCCTGTAATCTCCTGAGACTTGTGGCATGCCGTAGGGAAAGTTTGGAGGACGATCTGTGTGGATACCGTTCGAGGGTCCAAACCTTGATGGGGATCCTAGGTTTTCTGGAAGGCCCATCAGAGGTTCCTCTTCTTCTATCATTTTTGCCTCATCCTCATTGTTAGCAAGGGCTTCAAACTTATTAGAGTTGGGAATCGAAGGACTTACCAGGGCATCCTGATTCTTTTGGACTTGTTGCTTTCCTCTATCCTTATGCTGCTTATCTTGCTCATGGTGAAGATGGTCATTTCTGACTGCCTTGTATACTCCTCTGTTTGTGAGAAACCGAGGTCCTTGGTTCTTGGGCTGACCTCTTCCATTTGGAGCTCCCGTCTGAGGATTTTTTTGCACTTCTTTGTTGGCTGCCCAACTTGGACACTGATTCCTGAGATGGCCCTGAGTTTTGCATTCCATGCAGAAAGCCGGCTTGTTCTCATATTCCACAGGTTGTCTTCTTAGGTAATCTCCATATTCGAGTTCCACCAAGGTTGGGAGCTCAGAGTCAAGATTCGCATTTACACATATCCTGGCATGTGTCATCCTTGACCTAGCCAAGGTGGAGTGATCGATGGCAACCAACTCTCCTATAATCTTGGCAATCCCTTTCAAAAAATACTCATGAAAAAACTGGGATGGAAGATTCGGGAGACGAACCCAAATAGGAGCTGTGTTAATACTTTGCGTATCAGGATCAAAATCCTCTCCCCAGGGTCTGAGGAAGAGGCTGCGCCTTCCCAAAAACCATGGCCCTCCTGAAAGAATGCGGCTCGCGTCTTCTTTGTTGTTAAGCCTGATGATGAAAAAGCCCTTGGCAAGAACAACAATCTCCATGAGTCCTGCAGTTCTCCATTTGGAAAAGGCCCATGTCCTTATGGTTTCAATATCAGGCCTCCCTCCCAAAAATTTCCCCACCAAGGAATGCGAATCCAGGGACAGAAAGCTATCCATGATGTTTGGTGAAACCCTTAATCGGTTGTTATCTGGAATTAGGGGTGGAAGTGATTCGAAGAAGTCACTCCTTTTGCCTTTGAGGGTTTCAACAAAGGACAGGCCCCGCCTAGGGCCCGCTGCTCCTACCTGGGTCCCATTGTTAGGATCTTTGATAGGAGGATCGGATCCTCGAACCTTGCCAGCCTCGAGGACGGAAACCTGACCATCCTTTGCCTCTGGATCCTCACCTGGCGCTTCCTGGTGGCTGTGAGCAAGGTTCCCACCCACCACCAACACCCTCCCTCCTCTGCCTCCGTTGCTGCTCCGTTGGGTCCCTTTGTCAGGATCTTTGACAGGAGGATCGGATCCTCGAACCTTGCCAGCCTTGAGGACGGAAATCTGATCATCCTTTGCCTCTGGATCCTCGCCTGGCGCTTCCTGGTGGCTGTGACCAAGGTTCCCGCCCACCACCAACACCCTCCCTCCTCTGCCTCCGTTGCTGCTCCGCTGCTCCATAACCCTATCACTACATGGAGAACTAATATAATTATACCCAAGGTACACTATCATAAAATGCACGTCCATAAGCTAAGTTCCTATATGTAAGGACTGGAATTTTTTTCCTCACCATCATTTCTTCAGTTTCGTAATCCCAGCCTCTGTGATTGTACGTGGTCATATTAGTACTAATAATAACTACTAAAATAATGTTCATGAAGATACCACCATAATTTGCCTTTTCAAAATCTTTAATACTGCAACTGGAGGGGCAATGGAAGTTTGCAAGTTGCTAAGGCATAAATGAATTACAGTGGGAGAATAGAGCAGAAAGGAATTTAAGTACCTTAAGATGTGTTGATTATTGAAATATTCCCCACATTCAACCAACTAGGCTTTCACTATCTTTGTGCAACAAAAGAGAGGAGGAAAATAGACACAAGGCCAACTGATAAATCTAAAATCCCATGCACAAGGGCTTCTGAAGACCTGAAGCTCTGCCTATGGACATTAGATTATTTCTCTTGCACGACAAAATTATTTTTCTAGAAGTCCAAACAAAAATTAGTATCAATGAATGAGGCAGGTTTGAAAGTTTTGAGAGTAGCTGTCTAAATGCTAAAAGATTTTTAATAATGATTTCAGGGTGTAAGTACCTTGGAATGAAAGGAAACACCAACATGTAATTCTGGCACTTAGTTTCAACTGCACTAATTCCAGCTTGGATGCTGATGCATATGGGTTTATGAATGCTGCAAATATAGTCAACTATATAAATGCAACAGATGCTATACCTATGGTCCAAAAAATAGCAAAAGATACCATACCTGAAGAGGACATGAAATCGTCATGTAGCTTGACTAAGGTTGAAAGTCCAAGTAATAGATTCATACATAGCAAATTTGTAATAAGCATGTACATGTCAGCTTTTCATTGTCAAATTACAGGGTACCAAAAACATTCCCAAGCTTTCGTTTCGCTAAAGGGTCACGAAGGGATTCATCAGACATCTCTGGTTTGTTTGTCAGAGGTTCCTCAAAGGAACAATAGACACACAATTATGGATAATTAGGTGGTCAATGGTTGTTCTCCAATGACCCTGAACCTATGCATGGGGCATCTTGTGTTCTCTCCTTAATCTCTTTTCTATATAAGCCATCTCTCCACCAACTGTGCCCCCGTTCCAGCCCCCCCAATTCAGTTTTACCACTGTGGTTATAGAGGCATAGAGATGGAGGCCATCAAGGACATGCTTCCAATATATGACCATTATTCCACATGCTAAATTCTGATCCGTGCCATTTATATTTTTAATTAAATAATATAAAAGTCCGTTACAAATATAGTGTGTTTTGATTATTTGTTTTGTAATGTTATGAATATAATGTGTTAGAATGGTGCACCTTCCATACTCATATTTATCAGCCCTCAAGTGGAATATCCCACAAGGGAAAAGTGCACGTGGTAATGTGGAAAAATGAACCGATTTCTGACCACATTCAGGCTTTGTGAGCAGGCTTTCATTTGCTGTTCTTTGCAGATATGACCTCTGGTGTAAAGCATCAAGAAATGGATGGAAAAAACAGGAATATCAGTTAATGAGCAGTTATGCTTTCACAAATGTACTTCCTGGCCATGTTCTCCAGATTGTTTGGTAAAGAGTGGGTGTTTGAAAATGGTTCTGGATGATGGGAACAACCGACCTATTCATGAAATTTTGGATACTTGGCTTCAATTCATTTGAGGAAGCTCCTATGGCACCAGTATAGGTAAGAGTTTCTGCATTACTTATCAAGTTCTATTATAAGAAAGTATTGAGAATAATTGGAGATTTGCCAGGCACTTATCTGCTCACATACTTCCAGAGTGACGATGCAAGAATCTGTTTATACATTGATTTTAGAAAGCATTTCCTGCAATGACTTGATTCCAGTTGGATGGATTACACTTAAGAGCAACAAATGGATTACAAAAACATGCCCGTCAAATGGAAATTGAGCATGAGTATTTTAAACATGGAACAGAAGTCCAAGAAGACATTATAGAATGAGAGAAGCTGGATAGATTATAATGTTGGTGCAACTACCATCGAGAAGCAAGAATGAAGGCAGTTCAAAGGACAAACTGCAAAGGACATTCGGAGTGCCTCTAAATTGGCATAAATGTCCAAACACATACCTAATGCAGGCCTTTGCTAATCCCTTCTGGATTGTTTGATTTAAAAAGAGGCTATATAAGAAAATAATACAAAAGCGGGAAACTAGAGAAAAATATTTGGAATGTTGAGATCAACTAGGATATCCTATGCTCAAGCTCCTAGAGCAACAAAGAGGGTATCTAATTTGGTGGCTACCTCATTTTGAGGTGAACAAGGAATGTAGGGAGCAGAACATAGAATCCCCTTTGAGGGAACAAATAGGAACTGGAAATGAACCTTTGGCAGTCAAAGAGCTTCAAGTACTGAAACCGACTCCTTAGCAAGAAAAGTATGAAGCCAAATGCAATTCTCCTCTCAAGTACATAGTTATGGTACTCAGGGCTAGGTATATAGGGATATGATATTGTATTGTATATGCGCTTTGAGGGAACAAATAGGAACTGGAGATGAACCTTTGGCAGTCAAAGAGCTTCAAGTACCGAAACCGACTCCTTAGTAAGAAAAGTATGAAGCCAAATGCAATTCTCCTCTCAAGTACATAGGTATGGTACTCAGGGCTAGGTATACAGGGATATGATATTGTATTGTATATGGGCGTTATGGATAATTGACATAGGTCACATATAACCCAAAGTTTATTGTTTGGAATATTATATTATAATAATAAGTTGCATACGGGTTTATAAGTCAACAAGCTTTAGGGTTATACCCTCCCCAAAATAGCATTAGATGATAGGTATATAAAGAAGGGATCTTGTCATTGTAATCATGAGTTACTGATAATATAAAATATTCTTTGTAATCGTTTTTGCCTATGGAGTGGCCCTCTCATCTTGGGAGATCTTGTGGAGTTATTCTTTCCTTAAAGAGTATTATTGACATTGCCCTACCTTAATGGTATGACTTATTTGTCTCATTGTGTGGAATATTGTGTTCTGGAATTATGTTTGTGGATGAATCATTTGATATTCAATTCAATATATTTGTTAAAAGATTTATGTTTACGAGAATAAAGTTTTGTAAGAAGTGGTATCAGAGCAATGATTTTGGTAAAGTGAGAATTGTTTTCAGACTGGTAGAATTTGTGCAAATTTTATTCAAAAAAACATCTCATGTTCCACGAGCCATATCTTTGCATAGGTGTGTCAGATTTAGATGATTCTAGTTTTATCCTGTCCAAAATTTGAAAAACTTCAAAATGAGTGATTATATAAAGGAATTTGAGTAGTATTGAGGAATATGGCCTTGTGAAGTCAGCTGTCTAAATCAGGGGCAATGACATTTTCTAAAATCTTGTATTTTTCAAAAGAACGACTTTGATATATCTTTCAGATTGGTAAAGCAAATCGAGTGATATTTGTTTTGTTTTGAAGGAAATTTGAGTTTGCTTGTTTGTTTGATATTGGGGATTGGAATTGTGAGGAATTTTTTATAATGAAACCCTAGTTTTCATTGTGAATTTTCTAGAGAGCTCATGGAGTTTCAAATGTTTATATAGAGGATGATTCTAATGCTAGAGAGTGGTTAAAGATTTTTTTTTTTTTTTATTAGGTGGAAGAGGGGGTTTTGAAAGGGTCTTCGAACCTTTTACAATGGGGTTTTAAAAGGGACCCAAACCTAAAATTGGCCATAAGGATATTCGATGAAAATTAAAGAACATAAATGAGGCTGTCCCTCCCAAGGAGAACTAATCTTGCATTCGACAAAAAGGATCCGACATCCAGCATTCGAAACATGGAACTAGCATCCTACAAAAGATCGTGCCAAAATGAAATTTAAAATACGAAGCTTAGATTTGACATTTGAAATTCTCCCGCCCATTTGAATATTTCCTGCCCAGTGGGAGAACTTGCCAATTTGAAATAAAACTGGGCGCTCAGATTTGAAATTTGAAAATTTCTCGCCCATTTGAAAATTTCTCACCCATTTGAAAATTCTTGCCCAGCAGGAGAACCAGACACATCACTCATTGACAAGAAAACTGGGTTTTGAAAGGAACCCAGAACTTGAACATAGGGTTTTGAAAGGAACCCAAAACCTTGGAAACAAAAATTGAATCTGAGCGCTTAAAATGAAAAAACCACGAAATTCTAGAATGCTCGAAGGAAGTGGAAAAAACTACCCAGCGGGAGAACCGAACCAAAACCCCAACCACTAGCTAAGAGAAATCTGCCCAGGTTAACACATTTGTTGGAAAGAATGAAATTTAAAACATTCCACCTAAACCAGGAGATCAAATCCACTAGCCATGAAAAATTTGCTCAAGCCTGTGCTTTAGCTGGAAAATTTAAATTTGAAACATCCCACCAAAAAACAAGATAGTAGAATAGCAAGCCAAGATATTCGCCCATTAGGCTCAAGAAACTGTTGGAATTTGCCAGAAGACACCAATGAAGAAGACCACAGGGTCAAAGCAACCTTGCTCCCTCGAAACCTGGAATTGGATTTGCCACATCGCCTGGCCACGAAAAAGGGCGGATCAAGGAAGTCCAAGAAAGAAGCAAACCCAATAATGCCCCCCACCACCAGAAGATCTTCACCCAAAAGCTAAGTGAGCAGGAAGTAAAAAGCAAACCCTTCCACAGGGTCAGCAGGACTACCTCCCACAACAAACAAACCAAAGACCGTCCCTAGCAACCTGTTGACCCACCAGACGTAGGGCCAACAACAAGAGCCTTTCTCAATCAAACAGTGAAGAAGCCCAAGGAATTCGCTTGGTATTTAATTCAAAGAGGGGCAAAGATCAAAAGAATGCTGAGGAGAAAAACCCATCCGTCAAGTATCCACATACAACAAACAAAGAACCAACAAGACAACCTCACCCACCAGACGCGAGGGCCGACAACATGAGCTTGTCTCAAATGGACAACGACGAAGCCCAAGGTCTCCCCTTGGTATTAACTTCAAAGAGGGGCAAAGACCAAAAGAATGTCGTGGAGAAAAACCCATTTGTCAAGCACCCACATCTAGCAAACAACCAACAGGACAACCACACCCACCAGACACGAGGGCCGACAACATGAATCTTTCTCAATGGACAGTGATGAAGCCCAAGGTCTCCCCTTGGTATTAACTTCAGAGAGAGGGGCAAAGACCAAAAAAGCCGAGGAGAAAAACCAACTGTCCAACACCCACAACCAACAAAAAGAAGATCTTCCAACAACCCAAAAAACCTAGCAACCCAAAATAAACAAAACCAACATTCCTCCCAACAACATAGTCCGCCGTTGCGGTTCTTTCAGCTGACCTAGCGTTCCACCTAGCCCCCTAATTGCGGTTCCTTCAACTGACCCAACCTTCTACCCAACAAACCAAATTGTTGTTGCAGGGCCAACTACCAAGTTAGTTCTCCGCCCAAAAGGATATACACCGGGCTGCAGGGCTTTGTTCATCCACCGGGCTGCAGGGCTTTGTTTTCCAAAAATCCTAGCTTGTGGCGCAACATGTCGCTTAGGCCCTCCTCTCAAGTATCATGTTGAATATAATTGGAAAAGTATTAATTGTGATGCTTTCAAAGGGGAGACTTTGTGTTGGTGGAAAAGTTTTCTATGTGGCCAATTAGAAGCGTTGCACTAAGTAAAATGTTGAACTAGCATTTTTGAGCACATGAGGACTTGAGAATTTTATAGCTATTTTTTTTTATTTTTTATTTTTTTTTTAATTTGAAGGAGACCATCAAGGTCTGTGGAGAAGAAATAGAAGGGATTTTTGAAGAACAGAAAGAAATATAATGAGAAAATTTCAAGGAAGCAATAGAAGGAACAAATATGGATGATAGTAGAAAGGCTAAGGGAATCACACCTTTGGCGTTAGATAAGCAACAAAATAGTCATCGAAGTTTGTTTCCATCTCAAAAATTTCTTTTGCAAGTTCATTGAAACATTCAAAAGAAAACTGTCATTATTTCCATAAGTCCTAGCAACAGGTATAATTTCATCACTATTGATTTAGTTAAGAGGTTATAGGTTCAAGCAAAGAATATTAAGGACATAAGAGAAAATGTTCATAATTTTGAAGATTTGAAGATAACTATAAATAAATATATTTTACATTTAGACTTTTATGACATAACTATGAATTATGTGGATATTGTTCTTGATTATCTTTGGATTCATTGGGTATTGTGCAAAAGAAGATCATGAAGTTTTTTATTTTTATATTTTAAATTGGCTATATGGGATTGAAATGACCCCACCCATATTACATCATGATCACAATGTATTACAACTTGGCAAGCATGCATATTCCATTTGACAAAATTTGAAGTTGGGCCTCCTCCATGAAAGTTGAAGAATTTAATTGGTTGAGCTCATACCATTTGATAAAAACGTTCATAAAGTTATGGTACAAGAAAAATATGATATCATTGCAAGATATGCCTAGCTTAAGGAGCAAGGATCCAAGGAGAAGCAAGAAATTATTGCAAATGAATTAAAAGCAAAGTCAGTAGAAGAAGAGTTCAAGGAAGAAAAAGGAACAAAGTCTAAGGAAGCCTTGTTAGAAGAGCATAGGGAAGAACCAAAAGAAAGGCATAAAAAAGATGAGCATGAAGAAGAATTAAAGGAGGACCATTGAGAAAAAGAAATAGAGGAACAAAAGGTTTAAGAGTTAAGAGAAGCAAAACATGTGAAGAAGGTTTTAGTATATCATCACCCACACCAGCATAAACAACAACAATCATGGAGGCATGGCATAGACATCAACATTATTATGGACCTACATAGAATCAAAAAGGCATAAAGTATACTAGTATGTGGTAGAAAAAAACCATTAATTAGTCATTAGAATAGTGTAGGGGAAGCATAGAAACAAAGCAGCAATCATTATGGATATCAAAATATAACAACAAAAGCACGAAACCATAGGAACAATCATTATGGATATTAGAGTGGAGGAGCAGAATCTTCAAACCAAAGGAGCAATCCCTATGGATATCACAATGTCATAACAACTCGGTATCATATAAAACTATCACCTATCAAGATTTCACTTGGATGGATGGATGATGAACAGTGGTACCATTCGTTATTAATGCTTAGAAGATTATATTTTCTTATGTTTCAAGGATGAAACATTTTTAAGGGGGTGGAATGGTATGGTACCTAGGGATAGGAATATAGGGGTATGATATTATATTGAATATAGGTGTTATGGATCGCATGTTTATTGTAATGGAATATTATATTATAATAACAGGTTGGATAAGGGTTTAGGAGTCGACTAAGGTTAGGGCTATATCCTTCCCAATATAACATTAGATGATGGGTATATAAAGAAGGGATCTTATCATTATAATCATGATTTATCGATCATATCAACTATTGCTTTGTAATTGTCTTTGCCCGTAGAGTGGTCCTCTCATCTTAGGAGATCTTGTGGAGTTATTCCTTCTTTAAGGAGTATTATTGGTGTTACCCTACCTTAAAGGTGTTATCTATCTTAGTCTCATTGTGTGGATTTATGTTTGTGGATGAATTGTTTGATGTTTTACTAAGATTTATGTTTATGAGAATAAAGTTTTGTAATATGAACCTTTGGAAATCAAAGAGCTTCAAGTTCAGAAACCATTTTAATGCCGACTTGTTCAGACTGACTTTGTATGAATGATAAATAGCTTGAATCCAG
This sequence comes from Wollemia nobilis, assembly GCA_028583015.1. Lineage (NCBI taxonomy): Eukaryota > Viridiplantae > Streptophyta > Pinopsida > Araucariales > Araucariaceae > Wollemia > Wollemia nobilis. The sequence goes on along the minus strand of JAQPPZ010000228.1, from coordinate 545,969 downwards.
CAACCTTAAAATAAAAGGTGTTTGTGTTCCATGAAGCTTTTGCTATGAAGAATAGAATGGAGGTATGGGCTTGTGGTACAATAAGGTGCAGAAGACGACAACTGCGAAAATAAGGGAATTATCTTTGCTCCATAGTGTTTCTGGTATGGAGAGGCAAGAAATGGATGGATGTGTATGAAAAGGCCCAACCTACATGTCTTTGTGTAACCCTTGAGTGTGTAAGGCATCTTTCAAGAATTTTTTTACTGTTAAAGTTATGGCCATTGTCAAAAGAGGTAAAATCAAGCCTTAGGCGAGTTGTACATGAAATGAGCACATGATTCAATCAACCTTTCTGACCTGCAATTCTTGCTTCGAAGAGGATTGGAACTGAGCTTGGAATTGCCATGCCACAACCAACTCAACTTTTGTGCTGATTGTTTTTTTTGAACAAAGTCAAAGTCAATGCCTTATCACTTGCACCTTTGTGCCAGTAATGCATTCTTAGAACGTAAGTGCTAGAAGATGAGCTTAAATGATGCCAGCTTGAGATGCTAATGATATTGTTAACCCCCGGAGCTGCAATGGACAGGAAAAATATCATAGGGAGAAAATTATGTCAATTAAATGTAGGATGTGCATCAAACTTTCCTACCCATGTTTTACACAAAATATAGACAATAACAATAGGATATGAACCTTCCAACATGCTTCAAACAATGCTGCTATGGAACCTTACAAACCCCAATAACAAAAAATATCTTAAAAAAACACAAAACACTAAGGTAAGAAACCTGAACTACATAGTTAACCGAGAATGAAATAGCCTTTAGTCATATTTGGTATAATTGTGTCTGTTATGCAGGTAATCACCATGTTAATGGCCATTTGCACAAGATGTTCAAAAGTAGTAGGCAATTATTTATTCAAATATTAGTCAACTTAGATGTCAATGGACAATCAGACCTCTATGTCTTCTGTGTTTCCCCCTTTAATTCTCTTCCACAAGGCATCAATCCGAGCTTGCAAAAAATTTGTAAGTTGTTGGCCAAGAAGTCCTCCAATCTCCTTTGTAATAGGAGAAACAACTGACTGGCCCTTTATTTTGATAACACTTGCATGCTAATTAACTGCAGAGGGTAGGAAGTCGCCTAAGTGTTTGTCAAAGTGCAGCGATGATTTGAGTCCTTGGAAGGTGGGTAGTTCACCTTACACTGATTCTCTTTGGAGAAGCGGGTAGTCACTGCACACTTGCCAAGAGTAGGTAGGGGTTATCGTGATAGCAGTTAGAGTTAAACTCAAGACTGGAGGGATACAAAAAAAAACTGTAGCAAAACAAACTTAGAAGTATAAACAGTGACAAACAAACAAGACCAACATGGATTCAAGAAAACATCAATACAGAAACAAAACACATTTCCAAAACATGATGTTTAAGAGAAATGAAAATTATAATAGTTCCTCTGCTATGTTTAACAAAGTTAAGGCTTGGTAAAATTTCTCATGAAACGACATTATAGTGAAAGCCATGCAAATTACATGCTTCACAATTATTGTGGAGTTCAAAGTAAACATTCAAACAATGCATAACTTATTTTGGGTTTAATTCAAGCAGAAGAAAAGCGAAATCTTAAATCCCTGAACTAAGATATATATCCCTTGAAAACTTTGGAAAATAAGGGCAAGTATTACAATGCTTGAACATGAAAATCAAAATAGGAGATTTCTAAGTCAATGTTCTGGCCATTAGTGACAATGTTTTTGTTTGGTCATAACTTGAATTGAGTTGAACATGGGACTTATAAGGTAAAATTGTCAAGGCAAACGATCTACCATACTCTTAATCATCAATAGCTTCATCCACATGAAAAAAGAAAAATCCTACAACAGACATGGCAAATAAGAGCATTTACAGTCCTAAGTGATAACTTTGAGATTGACTGATATAGCCGGACTGTTGCATCCAAACACAAGGAAGTGATGACTTTGAGATTGACTGATATATCCAGATTGTTGCATCCAAACACAAGGAAGCCAATGTGATTAAATAGGTGTCTCAATCAACTACGTAATAAATGGTTTACCAGTTGGAAGCATTGCAATGACACCTAAGTCAACATTGGTGGAATATTTGCAATATTCACTTTGGCCATGGATGACATTTGTAATATTTTTATTTTATTATTATATTGTGTTAAAGATCTATGTGCCTATCATCACTAATTATATTGCTTCATGTATCAATTAACAAATAAATAAACTATTGGCATGTGATGTTCTTGAGGTTTGTGAGTGTGTGTTACAGAGAAAAAATATCTTCATTCACAAGTAATTTATATATCTTTTTACCTTTCCCCTTTTATTTTGAGTTATTTGATGTCGTGTTCCCTTTCATTCTATCATTGTTGGTATCTTTCTTTAATGGATTTGGATGATGTTGATTTCAATTGGTTCTCTCTTATTGCTATAATGTAAAATTATTCAGGGTACCATTGCAAAGGTAAATCTTCTTCACTAGATTCAAGTGGTATAGCATCAAAGTTCTTAGAAGCCACCCAACAATGGAGCTTCATCTTAGAGGAGTCATTGGAGATAAATTATATGGAAGGTTTTCTTTATGAAAGTAACTCTATCTAGTTTGTCAAGGGCTTTTTCATTTAGATCAATATCTTATGTTCTCACTCTTGGATATCCTCCTTTATAGACAAGAGGCACATTAGACCTTGATATGTGGCATAAATTTCTTCTGGACAATGTAACCTACTAAACCAAAATAACGCCTAGTTAGCATAATATTTAGGTGTAGACAACTAATCAACCACAAGTTATCCAGATCCTTCTATTTTTATATAATTTGTAGATTGTCAATGAGGCAGTAGTGAATTCCTACTCACAAGAGAAGATATAGGTTGTCATCTAATAAGTAAAAAGTGCTACATGACTTCAAGCCATTGAACGATATCACTATATAATTAAATTGAAGGACTACCTTTTGGAAGGTCATAATTTTTTAAATTGGTTATATGGGATTGAAATGAGCCTCAATTATATTACATTGTAAACCATATAGTGGTATTACAATAGCTTGACAATTATGCATGGCACTTGACAAGACTTGCACCTTGATTTCCTCTATGAAAGTTAATGAAATTTTCGAGTTAAGCTCATGCCATTTGATGGAGAGCAATAAATTTTCATATGAAGATTTTTTTTATGGTTCATTTTATTTTAAATTGCATACCTTTTTTGAGCTCAATCATATAATCAACTATACCTTTATTTTATTGACATGAAGTTCAAATTTTGTAGGAGCTTGATGGACAACACTACTACTATGGAACTTAATGGGATAAACTAGGTTCTATGACGATATCAAATGACAAATCTTTTTTATCTGAAATTTCAATTAGTAGTACCTCATTAGATCATTCAAAAATTTAAGGTGCTTTTTGGTTTAGTTTCATTTTGACTTCTATAAAGCTAAAAACTAACAACTAACCACTAGTTGTACTTTTTGTTTGTATTCAATTAATTATTTTATGTCCAAAAATATTTTTGTGATATATTATAAGTGTTACCAAATTTTAATAAACATATATCATCTTCAACATATTGAAATATCAATTAATTCATCCACACATAACAATCCACAATGCAATAATCCATACAATGAGACATAGAACCCTTAAGGTAAGACAACACCAATATTCCTTGAGGAAGGAATAACTCCATAATATCTTCCAATATGGGAGTTCCACTAAGAGAGGATAAAGTCTCATAGCCACTACGAGAGAGCAAAGACTCTTTTGTGCACCAAAAGAGAGACAATTTACAGGTGTAAATGATGATTATAATGACCCTATCCCTTGTTCATATACCCATCATCTAATGCTACTTTAAGGAGGGTATAACCTAACCCTAGTTGACTACTAAAACCTTACCCACCTCATTATTACAATACTATTACAATACAATAAACCTTGGGTTATGTGTAGCCCATGCCAACTATTCATAACATCCATATATAACATAATAACATATCCCTAGAGACTATAACATTCCACCCCCATTAAAAATATTTTTGATCTAAAACTCAAAATTTTAACTAATCTATAATAGAGTGCGATTTAAAAATATCAGAGTATAACAAACCAGAACACAAACATATACAAACAAAATAATTAGAGTACAATGCAATCAATTTCAGAGAAGAGATGTGAGGCTATAACATTGCATCCATTACTCATGCTTTTCAGAGTAATGGGTGCATCTCTCTTTATACAATAAGTGGTGTGTTGAAAATCCACCATATTGAATATGGAAGGTCACTCATATTGAAATGTGGTGGTTCACCTTCTATGAGTTAGAAGACCACCCACATGTAAATGTGGTGATTTACCTTCCATGAATTACAAAATGCATATTAAATGAAAATTACATACATCTGGCTTGCCCTTTTGTGTTTTTCTTTTGTTAATGTATATGGCTACAAAAACATAAAAATAGAAAATTATTATTTTTAGTAAGTCTTTTGTTTTAGATTTTTGAGGGTCTTTGGAGATTTTTTCACAAATGTATCAATATCTCTATTTATGACATAATTACCTACAAAAGTTACTATTGTCTCTAATATTTCCAACACTTCTTGAATGGATCAAAACAAAGTGCTAAGCACAAAGGTATGCCACTAGTAGTGCAATTAAGATTTAAAAAAAAAAAGTTTTTCAGGTATTTTCAAGCATAAAGCCATGCTACAAAAAGTTACATGCTTGGATCAGTTTCACCCTTGAAATATGAGAAGAAATCAAACAATATGTTCTTCTAAGCATTGATAACAATTGGTACCAATTTTGATAATCTATCCATCAAAGTAAAATCTTGATCAATGATGGTCTCTATGATACCATGTTATTGCTATGCCACTTTTAGATTTGTTAGTGCTCTTTTGGTTCCATGTTTTCCTTATGCCATTGTGGTAACCGTATTAATTCCACTTATTGCGCCATGTTGCCTTTACACCTCTCTAGACTAAAAGATACTTTAAATTTTATTTTTAAGAAATGCTATTTGAAAAAGTGTCACCACCAATGTTTTAGAGGGCTGACTTCACAGTGTCGTATCTCCTTCAATATTGCTAAGTTTTCTTCATTTGACCACTTGTTTCAAATATTTTCAAATTCCAAATAAGATGACATAGGAATCATTTGAATTGGACAACTCTATGCAAAGATATGGATCAAAGAAGATGAAATGCTTTTCTAGAAAAAATTGCTCAAATTTTATAATTTGATAAAAACAATCCCCATTTTGTCAAAATTGTTGCTCTAATACCAGTTGTTACCAAAATTTATTCTCATGAACATAAATCATCCTATTAAAATAATAAATGATTCATCCATAGATATCAATCTATAATGCATTAATCTACATAATGAGACAAAGATAGACAATACCCTTAAGGCAAGGCAACACTAATAATACTCAAGAAAGGAAGAACTCCATAAGATCTTCCAATTTGAGAGCACCATGTAGAGAGAGCAAAGTCTCATAGCCACATAGAGAGAGTGAAGTTTCTTATGTACACCAAAGGTGACAAAAGATTACAAGTATGAATGATGATTATAATGACAATACCCCTTCTTTATGTATCTGTTATCTAATTCTACTTTGGGGAGGGTATAACCCTAATCCAATTGACTACTAAATCTTTATCCAACTCATTATTGCAATATATTATTACAATATAATAAACCCTAGGTTATATGTAGCCCATGCCAACTATCCATAACACCCATATACAATATAATATTAGATCCCAATATACCTATCCCTAGGTACCATGACAATAAGAGTATGGACAATCCATACATATGAATAATATTTAAGCATACAAAGCCATACCATATTACGATGATATTGTGTTAAAGGAGTGTCTAGTTCTAGATCAAACTTAGTTTCTAAGCATGAAAAGTATATAAACTATGCAAATCACATAGAATAAAGTGGAATGCAAATAGAACATTGACACTTTGATATAAATAAGCGTAAAATAATATTGACTTGGCAATTTAATATGTGAAACTCTCTTGGAAAGAAAATCTACAAATAAATTATTGAAGCTTTATATTCCTTGTAAAATAAACAAAATAGAAGGGCAATTTGGTATCAACTTGGACCTTTATTAGACATATAAATACCATAGTCTCATTTGCAACATTACATAGAGCCTCTAAATAGCATTTTGCCTATGTTCTTGGATCTAAACTTGACCTACCATTTTGCTAGTGTTGACCAAGTATAGTTCATCTAGTTATCGCCTCTTCTAAATTCAATAGTAACTAATGATTATTTATTGTTGAATATTTTCTAAAGATGTAGATATACTTAGGATGGTGTGCCATGATTTTGCTACTCATATTCATCTAGACATAGTCCATCTCCAATATTGAACTCCTTACACATACCACTACGATCCATACATTACTAGGTTGTTAATTGAAGTATTTTTTGGACTTGCAAGGGATCAAATAGATGTGTTTTGGGATGTAATTTGGTAGGCACATAGGACCTATTGTCAAGATCCTTCAACATTGAGTTTGAATTCATTGAAAACTCACGTGAAAAAGAAATAAGGATTGCATATGGATTGAATTTTGTCATTCGAAGGGTTAAACATATCTATTTTGGTCTAAAAATTGTAGCAAATATAGTCTTGAGTCATTCATTTACTTGGAAAAGGAATCTTTCCATTTGACTTATTTGCTTGAATTATTTTTGAATATAACTCATTAGTCTAAACTATTCTTCTCACTATATTGGAGGTTACATATGAGATCTTTGAGATTAGATTAATTTTAAACATTGATCTTAATGTTGCCCACCTTTATCTAAAATCTTATTCAAAAAATGACTTTAATTGAGGAAGTTATAAACACAAAAATTTACAATAATATTGTCATATGACCATCACTTAGGTGCCCTTACCTTCAAATTCATTGTGCTTTAAAGTTCTCTATCATAGATTTCATATAGATCACACCTCTAACCTAGAGAGAAAACCTTTTATCCCTTAAAGGTTCATTAAAGAGGATGGGATATTTTCTCTTTCTACCTTATTTATTCCCTATATTTATCTATGGAAGTGGATTTGGTGTTCTAATTTATTGTGTTTATCTTCCAAATAGATCATAGCCAATTTGCCATGAGATTTTATATCCTTGAATATGGTAATAGTCAAGTTGATTCCACCTCATCCCCTTATATGATTTATGGGAGAAAATTTGATATTTTGGAGCTTTCCTTATGAATTGTGGTGTCCCCATAATTGATTCAATAAATTTTTGATCCAATATTCCATGATATTATTTTTTGATCTTCTAATGGTATTTATAACTAATTAGATCCTCTTTATCTTAGAGGGTTTTTCTTCCTTAAGTGAAGTTTTGTCCTATACTTCTCACAAGAAGAAAACTCCTTCAATGTTGATCATAGTAGATTCATCCTTGAGTGAAGGTCTCATGAGCTAATGATATGCTTTTTGGTGACCAATAGGACTTAACAAATAATCACCATAATTTTTTTCCATAATGCTACTTGTTTGTATGTTCTCTATTTTCTTGTTGGATTAAGATAAGTGGCCACAATGTATCATCATTAATAATATAAACTAATAGATGATTAGACTTCATTACATGAAGATGAATGGATTGTGAAGTATTTTGTTTGCTTGGATACCCTAGTACATTGTCATGTTTTATTTGGTTTTAAGTGATTACAAGGAATGCTTTATTGCTTCATTTAATTCAAGTGCTTGCATGGAATGCTTACTCTTGCTTGCTTGAATGATAAGTTTTTGACTTGATCAAACTACAGTAATGTGCCTATTGCTTGCAAGTTAAGAGCTATTTGATTACTTTGTTGGAGCAATGGATATATGATATGAATTTAAAATTTCCTCCCTAATAGAGTATGTTTAGTTTACTACATAAAAATATGATACGGTTCCTCATTTCATAGATCTTATATGAGTTATCTCATACTACATGATGATATCCATGACTTAAATTTTCATCCTTCGAAACTATATATATATATATATATATATTTGATTGGTGAAAAGGGTTTTGAAAGGGTCCCATAACCTTTTATATTCCTAGCCAAAGTCCAAAATATCCCTGCAGGATGACAGACCCTCAGGAGATGACCCTACCGGGATATAGGAGAAGCTACAACAACAAAATAGAAACCACAAAAACCCATATCGGGGCAACAAAAAATATGTATAGACAAACACAAGCTTGTACAGGGTAAACCTAGATATATACAAGCGCCCACATAGGGGTAGATCAAATTTTTTTTAACAAAATGCCATCACAGGGGCAACTATAGACCAAACACTACCATCCAAACCTTAAAGCCAGACCGACGTGGGAGGCTCTCCTCCATGCCAGGTCACGCGATAGGTCCACCACCATTATTTATAGGATACTCACCAACCAAGCTCTTGAACTCCTAGATGATCTCGAACTGGTTCTTGTACTCCTCCAGGAGAGCTTCCGTCTACGACAATAAGGACAAAATGGTTTTGGCCGCCCATCCTAAAGCTTTAAGGAGGTCCCGAATCTCCTGGATATGCCCGCGGTTAGTGAGGCTCAAGAAGTGCATCACACGCGAGGCCAAGAGGGGAGCCTGCATCGATGTCCATTTGCTTTGGGCGAGGAACCTCGTCGACTTCTCTTTCTTCATCTGGAATGATAAAGAGTCGATGCATCATCAATGACCAACATAGCATTCCTTTTGCTACTACTCACTTAGCGTGAATAGGGTAATGGTGGACTTCGATCTTCTAAGAAAGTAGGGTATCATCTAATTTGGTAGCTTCACTCGAGGTGCCGATGGGCAGGGGAAAAACATCAAAACCGACATCGTCTCTAGGATTTTCCGACCCTCCAGCAAGGAGGACAGACCCAGCCAGACCTTCGACCAGGGGAGGCCCGATCAGATCTCTAGCGAGGGGAAGCCCAACAAGTGACGCTACTCCTTGATTCTGCTCTGCCACCATGAAACTGAACAAAACACGATGCAAACCCTAATGAAGGGAGGAGGAAGAGGCCCCCATTTTAACGTTGGGTACCGATTGCTCCACCAATCTAAACATATATTCAAGGATATTGATGGTTTTATTTCCCCTTAGGTGATTTAAAAATACGAGGTGAAAGCTCTACAAAATGGATGAGGGATTATCGAGGGTGAAGTATTGGAGGACCATTATCATCATCGTGTCCCATAGTTTCGAGGGCGTCTCCTTGACAATCCCACCCTTTTCTTTCCCCAGGGATTCACCTTTATCCCTAAACAACACCAGTTCACCTTGAAGGGAGTGCTTCTCCTGATTGATAATTTCACCTTCATTTGGGAGACCAATAACCGCTGCTAGAAGATCTATCGTAATAGTGAAATCTAGTTCTCGAATGACAACATGCCCCCCATTCCATGAATGAACAAATTCCTTGAATAAATCTAGCTCAACCCCTTGGAACTACTACAAAAAATGTAAGAGGTCATGGTCTCTGAAAATATCCTCTACTAGGGGAGTTAGTTGGAGAGAAGCGAGCTCGATATTGACCATGATGGAAACACTCAAAAGATGCAAGGCATAGAAAACCAGACATAAAGTATGAGGGTGGCGAGCTTGGTGATGAAGAAAGGTGGTGGGACTAAATAATGGTCGATGCACGAGTAAGTTCACCCACCCAATGCGTCTCATGCAAAAAATCTCCTAAATCAATCGAAAAGCCAGTGGCACAAGTGGAAGGGCACACCAAACAACAAGGAGGGCCAAGTGGAGACTCAAGGAGATGACACCACAACTTACTGAAGGGGCAGATGAGCATGGGTCATGATGATGGGGATCACCTTCCTTGGTGGCACGATGAGCATGGCGGATACGAGTAACAACAGTGACATGGGCGGTTGCCGCAAGGCTTTCGAAACTATATTTGATTTGTATGGATTCTCAAATTTATTTTAGAATTTGATGGATGCCATGGTTGTTAAGAAATTTCTCTTTTCTCTTTGAGTAGATGAAAAGGGTTATTTACACATCTCTTTGCTCAAGTGAATAGCATTTCCTATCTTGAATCTTATTTTTGAATGTTCACCTCTTGTTGGAGATACTCTACATCCCTCGTTGAGATTCTTGTTGGAATATGTGGAGGTTTAGCTTCTTTTGAGGGTATGGTTGACTTTTATATTTGTATTTGTCATTTTTTCTATTTAGGCCCATGTAAACCTTGAAAAAGGTGCTTTTGTAATTTGTTCTAATATTTTATTCTTGAAGGTCAATCTCATAACCTTGACCTAAAGGCATATTGTATTTGGGTATAAATACCCCTTTATATCACCTATTTTGACTATTAGTTGGAGTGTAATTTCAATTTAATTTTGTGATTTTATTTTGCATCGATGGACACACCAACATATTTTATGTTCTTCATTTGTGTTCTATGTATTCCTTTCTTAAGCAATACTAGGTAATGTTTGATTTTGTTTATTTTTGGATACTACTATAAAATATAACATGGTATTAGAGCTGATGTGAATTTTCATTACTTGATTGCTTATGTTAGTAGGTATTTTTCTTCTAGCTTCTCTCAAAGGTAACTATTATTAGAACAATCTAAGAAGAATTTATTTTGAAGTCTGGCAATGTAATTAGAAGAAGGGTTTTCTAATAAAACCCAAGATGAACTTGGATTGTGAGCATCTCATTGGGATCAACAATTTTCCTCTAGGAGAAAAATTCATAAACATATTTATTTTCCCCTCTCATTGGTATTAAATCTTATTTTTAAATAATTTATGATCAAATGGATGCCCTAGTTTCAGGATTGATGAGGATTTTTCAAAACCTCATTTGTCTTCTACATTTTTTTCCAAAAAATCCATTTCCTTTTCTTCTAGCTTTTCCATCTAATAGCAATATAGAATATAAGGTAGACTACTTCACCATTGTAAAAGAAGAAAATAAGAGACTATTATTTCAAAATAGATCCCTAGTTCCAGAGAATCCATGGGAAGGCTTCTATGCCTAGCAAAGACCTTCGAGCCACTTGACAAAGTTACAAAAAAAATTGACAACTTTTTTGCTGCATTGGCATGAGAGAATGTCTTGAGTGGTTATGTTAAAAAAAGTGTTATATAGGGAAAACCATGATAGATATGGATAAACCATCAACATTTCTATATTCTTTGCAAAATTTTAGGGGGGTCCCAGTTCAAAATTTTTGCTTAAATTACCTCCAAGTACTCTAAATTTGTGTCTAATTTTTTTTATCATTTCCCTCCAAAATTTTAATTTTTTACTTTTAAGAAAGGAATATTCAAGAAAATATTCCAAGGATAAAATATTCCATGAAATAGTGCCAAATTTGGGCACATGGGTATGCACTTGCATAATTATGACATAGACCTGCATCAATGTGGGATGTCAAAAGGGGTAAACTGACAATTTTTTGTTGTTTAAATATGACTATTGCCTTTTATCTCCCAAGCATTATGCTTGGAAAGTTGGCTAGACAAAGCATTGTCAGACCTTTGATCATGGGAGGTCTTAGGTTTGATTCCATCAAATTTATAAATATTTTGAACAACCTTAATGATATTAGTATGCATGATGTGGCAACTTTTTATGACATGACATCCTATGATGATGTGGTACTAAATGTCATATCTTTGGAAAATTGTAATGATATGGAAGATCTATATAGATATATAGGTGTTTATAAAGTTGACATGACAATCCATATAGGTGATATGGCAATGAGTGCACAAATCCCAGGGTGACACATGGTAATCCATATGACTAACATGTCAATCAATACAAGTGTCTTGACAATAGGTGCACAAATTTCAATACGACATGTGGTAATTGACATCATAGTCCATACAGTTGATTTAGCAACCATCATGCAAATATTAAGGTGACATGTGACATTTTGTACAACACACATGCCATTATTTGATTGGGAAAATATGGCAGGTCATACAACAACCAATGTGGTAGGCCATAAGCCACTAAACGCATATAAATGCAAGTTTGACTAATCATATTTTTTCCAACTCATCAAACCTAAAAACAACTTACAAAATCAATAGTAGACTTGGCAATATTTTTTTGGAGTGAATGAGGGCATGACAAGTGGTATCACATGATTCATTGATACACTTCATAGTCAATGCATGCATGGAACCCCTTCAACCACTCACACAATGACTCGTGGTGACCCCCATTGACTACAAGTACTAATTTTTTTTAAAGGTTTTGGAGGTATTTTATGATTTTAGGGTAAAACCTCTAGGGACTATAAATTTTGCATATAAAAGTAGTTTGAATTCATTTTTTTCAAGTCAAATATTTTTTTGAGATCTCTATATTGCTATTTTGTTTCTAGTCATAACTACACGTAAACTTTTGTATTTTTGTGGAATAGTTATGGATTACCATATTCCCTTATTAAGTTGTCCAAACTATGATACTTGGAAGATCAAGATTGAAGCTCTACTTTGAAACAAAGGGTTGCTCAAATATGTGAATGATGAGACTTATTATAATTATTTTGAAGAGGTAAAGTAGCTCTACAAGGACAAGAAGGATGAGGCTCATGGTGTCATTTCTCTTCATATTGACAATGTATATGATACCCATGTTAGCAACACTATGGACCCTAAAGTACTACTTGAGAAATTTTAGGGGTTGTGTGATCAAATTGATTCCACACAAATTAGTAGATTGGAATTTTAGCTTAAAACCTGGTCCATGGACTCATTTGATATACTTGATGAGTGTATTATTTGTTTCAATAAACTGCAAGAAGACATCTAAATTATATGATAATTTCCCAAAGAGAGAATAGGACAAGAAACACTATAGAATGAAAAGAATACTAAATTACCCAAAATTATATTCAACAATGTATCTAAAAATATGATATAGTCGTTGTTGTCATATTTGAGATGCTTTGTGTGTACTTTCTAGATTCCTTGCACCACCCATTGTTAAGGTATTTAAGTAGTTTTTACACCATTAGACTAGAAGATAGACATACGGGATTTTTTTCAGTCACGATCACCCAAAGGAAGTTGTTGCCAAAGTTCAAAATGACAAAAAGGTAAAATAGAATGAGAAGAAGCCCAATAAGTATTTCAAAAATACTACTTGTGATTTTTGCAAAATGTAAGGGCACAAGGCAAAATTCATCTATGCATAATGTAAGTATAATATTGATGGAGCAAACTCATAAGCACATGTAGTGGTCCATTTTGTATATTGGATATCTACTTCAAATAAATGGATTGCATATTCACGGAAAAATAGGCATATAAAAAGGCACAAACATCTCCTATAGGGCTACAACAAAGCACACAGGGGAATATGTGATTGGAGATGATTCTTCATTATAGGTTGTAGGGTGTGGAGACATCAACATTGGATATTCATCTTTTGATGAGGTACTTCATGTTCCTAATGTTGACCCTAACCTTTTGTCTATTTATTTTATTACTCATACAAATAAGAAGGTAGAGTTTTGGCCTAATAGATGGGTAATCAAGGATATAGGAAATGGGTTTAAAACTATCATTTTTAGATATTGTGATGATACTAAACACATGTATAACTTGGAAGCAAGAAACCTCTTCTACTCCTCCATTTAGGAAGAAAATGTTTGTTGCTATGGCTTCACTTGCAAATAATAAAAGTTAAAAGTGGTATCATAGGCTTGCACATCTTAGATATGGATCTTTGAGATACATGAGTCAACATTAGGTGGTCATTGGGATTTCACACATAACCCCTCCAAGTGGTGCATGTAAGGGATATATTTGAGGAAAGCATCATAGGGAGACCTTTCTAAAATAAGTTTCAAGGCAAGTATCTCATCCCTTAAATATCATACATGGTGAAATCTATGGACATATGAGCACACAATATCTCTTAGAAAATATATAATTCCTTCTTTTTATTGATGATTTCTCTAGATATGTATGGTTAAACACAATTCACATTAAGGATGAGGTTTTTGAGAGGTATTAGAACACCAAGTATCTTGTTGAAAATTAGTTAGATAGGAGAATTGAATTTATAATGATATATGGGGGTGGTGAATATGTTAGCTATATTTTTCATAATTTTTTGGCTTCTCATAGGATTGCATATTAGAGAACTGCTCAATCTACTCTTGAATATAATTAAATAGTTGAGAAAAAAAATAGGGTGATCATGGAGATGGCACAACGTATGATTTATACCATGAAGATATATCACAAATTCTAGGGTAAGACTATTACTTGTGTAGCATACATCATCAATACAATTCCTACCAAGGTAGTCTAGGGCATAACACATATTGAGATATTGACAAGGGATAAACCTAATGTATCTTGATTCTATATCTTTGGATATTCAACATCAACTCACATAACCAAAGATGTTTGAAGGAATAAGGTACCGTTATGGGGTATTCAAATACCTCATAGGCATATCATCTTTATGATCCTCAAAAGCATGAGGTTTTGATTTAGAGAGATGTCATCTTTGATGAGGTCCTTCTAGGTACTCCTTCCACCCCACCATCTAAGATTTTAGGAAATGGTCCTTCTAGCTTGTTAGAGTTAGAGTCTATTACATCATTTGGATCATGTAAATGTACCTTCCTAGGTACATACTTAGGACATTAGATTACTTTAGGGGGAATTTATCTAGTTACTTTATGCAATGTAATAAATGCACAAGTGTCAATGTGCAAGTTGTAAATGTGCAAGGTGTCCCTTGTACAACTAGGTAGAGTGTTGGCCAAGGAATCTATCTTCCATTATAAAAGGGCCTCATTGTAAGAGATTGACAAGATAATAGGTAGTAGTAGTATTACTATGTAACTCCATTAGTGATGGAGTACAATGTAGTCCTGTAGCATCTTGCATGGAGTGTCCATTTCCTCCATAGCAATATTGTATTCATTTTCATCATTTCTATTTATAGCATATTTTTGCAATCTCATAAATTTACTTTCTCTTATATTTTTGCATCCTATGATTTCCATCTCCCATTGCAATCTACCTCAAAAGCTAATAGTGGTATCAGAGCCATGGTAGATCTAGTCACAATAGAACTAGCTACTGTAGATTGAGAGGAGAACCACCATTATTATTGAGCCTAAATTTTTGTGAACCTGATTCACCATAGTGCATAGGCTCTTGCAAAAATATTCAAAATAATCAAGGTGGTAGGGAGAGCTTCGAGAAAGTACTATTGTTAAAATAGGGCCAGTCACCATAGCTTCGATTTTTGCAAATTGGATGCTCCATTGAACCTGTTGCATGTGAATTTTGTTACCTTAAGATTATCTGGTAGAACAGACTAGAAAGAGAAATTGTGAAATTCATTTGGCTCAGAGTCTTCCCACAGAGTTACAAAAAAACTCGTGAAGATAAGGACTCAACATTTGATCCACTAGTTTGATGAATCAACTAGTGAAGCTCATCTAAGAGATCTAAAAAGTTTACTATTGCTTGAAGTTTCTTTTATTGCAAGGAACTAACTCTCAGATGATTGGGACACCTCCTACAATAGAAATCTAGGATATTTCAACTTCGTTACTCGAAGGTCGGAGTGCCTTCATAGTGCAGAGATTAGTTGTTGCAAGAGAAGAATACTACAGAAGAGACTCTAGGAGAAAGAGTCATAGTGAAGTCTGGAGATTGAAGATCTCCATCGATAAAGTCAACTTCACAGCATAAAATGCCATAGAAGCCTTAATCCTAAAAATGCCACAGAAGCCTTGATCTAAGAAAAGGCCATAGAAGCCTTGATCCTAAAAAGGCCATAAAAGCCTTGATCTAAGAAAATGCCATAGAAGCCTTGATCCTAAAAAGGCCACATAAGCCTTGATCTAATAAAAGGCCACAAAAGCCTTGATCTAAAAAATGCCACAAAAGCCTTGATCTAAAAAAAGCCATAGAAGCCTTGATCCTAAAGAAGACTCCAGAAGAGAGTACCTAATTCAGAAGCAGATTCAGATTTTAGTACTAATCATTTGTTGTAGGGAAAGGAGATTCAGTGAGTTGGGAAACTTCCTACAAGAAAGTTAGGAAGAGTATTTTCTTCAGAATCAATCCAACACCTGAAGCAAACTTGAAGGTGAAGAGATCAGGTGAAGATCTCATTGAAGAAACTTCCATTCTTGGAAGGACGAGAAGGACTAGGAGAGTCCTGTTCAAATCCAGAAGCAATAGAATCAAGAGATCCAGGAAGGAGATCTCAATTCTATAATTTGAAGAAGGTCTCAAGGAAGACCAAAGTAGCTGTAGAATCGAAGACCTAGGAGAGGTCTCAAGGAAAAAGGCTTGGAGAGCCTTGTTGTTGAAGCAAGATCATCAAAAGAGTTCCTAGAAGAACTCATTGGAGAAATTCTTCATCAAGGAGAAACTTTTTGATAAGGGAAATATTTGGGACAATTATCACCATCCGAAAACAAGCCCAATCAGGAGAAGAAGAATTGGCAAGGAGTGCCAAAGAAGATACAGAAGACCTCAAGATATTCAGAGTCTTGAGAAGAAGATCCTGCTTGAAGTCAAAATTTGACAAGAAGACTTGAAGATAAAAGAAGCTTGTCAAAGCCGAGAGATTTGAAGATTACCTTTCAAGAAGGCATAAATATTCCTCTAAATCCATAACAGAAAGGAGAAGATTACTAGAGAAGAACAAACCACCAAACCCCAGGCTCGTGAAAGAAAGTTCGAGACCTCTTTTTGGTGAAGGAGGAGCTTTTTGGAAAAGCTAACAAAAGTTGCAGAAATCTAAAGCAACAAGCTTGATCTACATCCTCTACAAAAGTTGTCAAAAAGGTAAGCAACTATTGGTGCAAGTAAATTCATTAATTGGATTACTTATCAGATTTGTTAAAGCACCTTATATTAGATCAAAAGTTGCAAAGAGGAAAATTGAATTACAATCTTCAAAAGTGCAAAAGAGAAAAATTCCTTTTAAGGTTCATTTGCACAATTAGGAGTTGATTAGATTTCAGAAGTTACAATCAACTACCTATCTTATATCTTGAAAAAGAAGACTAGATCCTACAACTGTGTTTGTAGTGAAATTCACAAGAATTTATTCCAGATTATGCTTGAAAGGTTGCAATGGAATTGTTAAGAGCATTTTTGAGAAATTAGTGGAGCAATAAGGTGAAATTATTGTTACCATTTAAAGTGCATCTATTAAGCACCATTCTAGTTGATTTTTTAACTAGTTGCTCTCAATTAGTTTGTGTTGTTAAGAAGCACAAAAACTATAAAAAAATTGTAGCACTTTCGTGGCCAAAAGAAGCCACCATTACAAGCAAAAAGGTGGAGTAGAAAACCACCATTGAAGTCCTTGAAGGAAGCCTCAAATCGAGACCTTGGAAGTCTCAAGATTCAAGGAGAATATAAGGGTTTCTTTTTCAGCATAGAGTGTAGGAATCCTTATTCAAAACAACATTTCATTAGCTTGGATTGACTATCATCCAAAGAAGAAGAAGCAAGAAGGATTATAAAAAAAAATTCTTCATTTTGGTGCAAGATTTACTTATTACAAAAGGCACCTCTTTTGTTCCTTGGAAGAACAAAAGTATTACTATTTACAAGGAGGTAGAAGGATATTTTTATCCAACAAATTTGTAGCCAAAGGAAGGAGCCACCAAAGAGCTCACATGAACAATAGATTTGCGATCAAAGGAAGGAGCCATCGAAGAGCTCACACATCCAAGAGTTGAGGTGTTTAAAAACACCATTTTCCTCCATCAAATCCAACCCTATAAGCAGTGCATCACCTGCAATAGTGGAGCCATTGAAATAAGGTATTATCACTCATGCTTACATAGAAAAAAGGGCAGCATTCAGTGATAGGTTATCTACGTAAAATATAAAGCAAAAGGGCTACCTATTGGTTGTTATAACCAACACTAAAGAAGGGCACAAATCGACATTAAAAATGAGCTACAAAACCTGCAAATAGGTGCAGAGATAAGAGCTATACCTAAGGCATCCATTGAAGTGAACATCCACCAAAAGGAAAGCTCAAAAGTGTGCCATAGAACCATGAAGCAATCCAACTTGTAGCCATCCATCATCCTCACCAAGCCAACGTGCAAAAGGAAGCTTGCATATCAAGAAACATAGCAAGCTCACGTAGGGTGCAAAGATAAAGGAAGAATTAGGGTTGCAAGCTCATATTTGGAGCGTTAGAAAGGAGGCTTGCATGCACAAGCCTTGAGTGCCACTTGGCACAAATTCTCTAAGCTTCCCAATGTTCATGAAGACCCAAGCGCTCACCTAAAGGGAGTTACATTCGTTTGGAGGGAGTTAAGAATATTTGGAGGTTACCACCAACCTCATCATTGTCGAAGGTATATTGAAGACACCTACCTTGTAATGCTTCGTGTGACACTTGTCACGAAGCCCATCTTACTTAAGATGTCGATCTTGGAGAATGAAGAAGAATACAATAGTGTGAAGCAGAAAGCAACAAAGCAAAGCAAGAGAGAAGTCAAACAGAGTTAAGCATTGAGGCTTACTCGAAGAAAATGACTATTTCAAGCCATACACCATTCAACGGTGTAAGGAAAATATTTAAGATGTTGTCATAAAACTAATGAACAACACTTGCATTCGAAGAAGCCCTACAAAGCATATTTCAAGGTATCTTTCGATATTAGTTGTAGAAGAGAAGGATCACCAATCAAGGAATGAATCAATGCTAGTCAAAGAGGGCTTTGACTGCCCATGAGCGCTACACAACACATAGCTACGAATCTGCTAACACACAACATTGAAGGACTATTAAGGTAAAGGTTGATTTTTAGCTTGCTTTTAATATAAGGTTTTTGGAGTTATAAGGGAACATTTTATCTTCTATTGCAATATTCAACATTAGAGATTTATTAAGCAAGCATATTTCAGATTTGTTAATATTTGCAAAAGGTTATCAAGGAGAAATAAGGGTTATTATTGAAATTTAAATTACTTGCAAATATTATTTTCTAATCTTTCCAAATTTGGGAGTTATAAGGAATACAACATCAAATTTAGGAATTGGAAATTAGAAAACATTAAAATCAACCAAAAAGGGGTATTTAAAGAGGTTTATTAAAATTTTCAAAGGTTGGGATTTTTATAATAGTGTTGTCTCAAAACACTTAAAGGAGGAAAAATAAATCCAACTTCAAAACCTCTTCAAAGAATTGAAAATAGTGCTTAGTTCAATAGGAGTAATAAGGAGATAGAAAAGTTGATTTTGGTGTTTACAAAATTTTACAAAATCAACTTAAAATTGAACTACAATTTACAAAAGCACTATATTGATCATATATCCTATCCAAAACATCCTAGGGAGTCATAAGGCATTCTACAAAACTTGGTAATATTAGCATCCATAAAAAATTATCAAGTTCTAAATTCATTGGATAGATGTAAGCTTCCTACAAAACCTAAAAACTTATTAGGTTTGTGAACTCTCATCAATAGGGAGATAAAAGGAAGTCTACAAAACCCAAGAGTTAACAAGATATTTTATCAAATCAAGCTTATATATTCTAAGGGTTACATATACCTTAATATTGGGAGCTATAAGGTATACTACTAAGATTCTATTAAATCCATTCCTTCAAATACTACTTCTCATGGATGAAATTATGAGAAAAGCTTTCAATAATGAAGAGCTATTCCAAGAAGTAGAATTTTACTCTCAAAATTTAATAGATACTCTGGAAGGGTACATGTATCTATCAACTAGCAATAAAGAAAAATTCTCCTTATTTCTTAAGGAAGCCAGAGAAGGTAACTTTGCAACCTTGATTAATTATCTTCATGAAATCCTCTTCACAACATGGTGGAACTCACAAAAATTGATTATATTCTCACAAGAAGAGTGTCTAATGATTTATCTATCATTGATTGTGTTTGTACTTACTCAACACAAGAAGCAAGTCAGCAATAAGGAACAATATTATTGTGATGATCAACTAATTTGCCATGAAGCAAAAATTCCACTAGCTCCAATGTAGAATCACAAGAAGAGAAGGAAGAAGAAGAAAAGGTATGCCAAAAAGGAACACAACACTACAAATATTGAACCTGTTGAGCACACTCAATTGAAAGAAGAACCTACAACATCAGCTTACTCTGCATCAACTGAAGAAACAAACTACTGGCTGAATCTGATCATAGTAAGCAATGAAGGAGAATACAAGTTCCATTATCCAATGGAAGAAGATCCATATTGAAGACTAAAGTCTTCAGTACCCAAATAATGTAATACAAGGGGGTGTTAGAGTTAGAGTCTATTACATCATTTGGATCATGTAAATGTACCTTCCTAGGTACATACTTAGGACATTAGATTACTTTAGGGGGAAGTTATCTAGTTACTTTATGCAATGTAATAAATGCACAAGTGTCAATGTGCAAGTTGTAAATGTGCAAGGTGTCCCTTGTACAGCTAGGTAGAGTGTTGGCCAAGGAATCTATCTTCCATTATAAAAGGGCCTCATTGTAAGAGATTGATAAGATAGTAGGTAGTAGTAGTATTACTATGTGACTCCATTAGTGATGGAGTACAATGTAGTCCTGTAGCATCTTGCATGGAGTGTCCATTTCCTCCATAGCAATATTGTATTCATTTCCATCATTTCTATTTATAGCATATTTCTACAATCTCGTAAATTTACTTTCTCTTATATTTTTGCATCTTGTGATTGCCATCTCCCATTGCAATCTACCTCAAAAGCTAACATGGCTCTTTGGCCATCTTAGATTCAATTTTTTCTTTTGAGGTTTTGGTTGGTTCTATTTCTATTACAACATTTTCTTCATTTCATATTTGAGTGGTAATCCATTGCCTATTGATTTGATCACTTCATGAGTAGAATCATAGGGAACACGTTCTTCTCTAGATTTAGGGTATCATGCGTAAGACATTAATTTAAAATACTTCATCCTTGTGTGATGAGGTGAGCAATGATGTTGAGTTAAATTCTTTAGTTTTAGCTTTTGGTGTTGAGTTGTCATGGAATACACATGATTATTCCTCATTTTATTCAACACCCAAGTGGGTTAAGATGATTGTAAAGGATGCATAGCCTATTTAGTATCTTGATTGGCCTAAGAAGGATCCTTCTCAAGAATTATTGTCAAAGGTTACACATTATTAGGATACTTTCACATATTCTCAGGCTAAGGGTAGGCTAGAATGGAAAAATATTATGTTGGTGAAGTATGAGGCTTTGATGAAGAACAAGACTTGGGATCTAGTTCATATTCCAAAATAAAATAATTTTGTTGCTTGCAAATGGGTCTATAGGACTAAATATACTTTGAATAGTCAGATAGAGAAGCTCAAGGCATGCCTTGTTGCTAAGGGATTATCTCAATGAGAGGGAGTGGAATATTCTAATACATTTGTGTTAGTATTACAATGGCACTGAGAGGGGGGGTGAATCAGTGTAGCTATTTAAATTCAAATCTACAACTCTTAAAGCTGAAGCAAGGAGAACTTAAAATAGATAAAGCAAATATAACAAGAGAGCATTCCAAAACACATGATTTAACGAGGTTCACCAGTTTTGGCTACTCCTAAAAATAGACTGCTTGGACTCCCATCCAAATCTAGCCTTTCCAAAGCACTCACTTTACAAACGAGTTTACAAGACCCACCTGGAAGGAGCACCAACCCCTAATTTATCTGCACCAATAGAAAGGAGCACCAACCCATGATTTACCAGCACTGATTGGAAGGAGCACCAACCCTTGATTCCAAGCACCAACTTGGATTTCTATTTTGAATCTTAGATTGACATAAATATGCCTTCACTTTTACAAGACCCTTACTGGTCTGTAGCTCATCCAACCTCTTTCAATTCAGGAAACACATATTCCTTCTATGCACTTTCAGCCACACTCTATCAGCTGTAATCTTTCTCCACCGCTCTTGTCTCAGCAGTGCTCTCTCACCACTCAATTTATCTCTTCGGCTTCTCTTATCTGTCTCTTCCCACACAAAGCTCAACCTAACGGATCACTCTTACCACTCTACTTACTGTGCTCTAACAGCCTTCTCTGCGCTCTGACAGCCTTCTCTGCTCACTTACGGCTCTGACAACCTTTTCTATGCTCTAACAATATATTCGCCATTCTAACAGATTTATCTTCTCATTTACGGCTTTGACCGTCTTATTTGCTCATTTACGGCTCTCTGACAGCCTTCTCTGCTCATTTCGGTGCTCTGAAATCCTTATATGCTCTCTTACACAGTTCAGAGCTCAACCCTAATTCTTAACTTATATGCACATTCTTACAACTCTCTTCAACAACCTTTTCTCAGCACATATATTATTTTATCAGCGACACCTTCCCTCTTTATGGCTGCACATTTTTTCAATTCTGAGTGGCTCTTTTTTCTTCTACATGCAACTGCCATTTTAAAACAATATTTTTTATTTTGAAACCCTAAGTCTTCTATATCTTCCATTATCCCGCATGCAGCCTATTCATAGCTACTCCTATAAGTAACTCCTTTCTAACACAATATTCTTACATGCAACCTATTAATAGTTACGGCTCTTCGAAACGACTCTCTGTCTATCTCTTGGTCTTCGTCTGATGACTTTCAGTAACCACCACTGCATGATATTTCTCTATTATGGTTCCTGTAACTGTAGTAAGACTTCTGTTCACTATTCTTATTTTGGCTGCATGAATGTATTCTGTAACTGCCCCTTTTACTATCATACTGTCTACAATTCACTGTTACATTTCTTTGTTTCGGCTGATTTCTCTTCTTAGCTCAAGAAAATGAAACATGTCGCAAAATCGTGACACTTTCACTGCCTTGTGCCTTTCTCTGCCTTTCGCCCGCAAAAATGGAACATGTCGCAAAATCGTGACACTTTCGCTGCCTTGTGCTTTTCTCTGCCTTTTTTCTGTGAAAATGGAACATGTCGCAAAATCGTGACACTTTCGCTGCCTTGTGCTTTTCTCTGCTTCGGGTCGTGAAAACCCGACATGTCGCGATATCACGACATTTTTCCTCCTTAGCACTTTTCTTCTCATCGGGTCGTGAAAACCCGACATGTCGCGATATCACGACATATTTTCTCCTTAGCACTTTTCTTTTCATCGGGTCGCAAAAACCCAACATGTCACGATATTGCGACATATTTTCTTTCGTACTGCCTCTCTTGCAAATTGTCCCAAAATCGTGACACTTTTCTTTGTGAGCTCTTTCTCTCGAACCTGTCGCGAAATCGTGACACATTTTCGTCCATACTGTCTCTCTTGCAAATTGTCGTGAAATCACGACACTTTTCTTTGCGAGCTCCTTCTCCCCGAACATGTCATGAAATCGTGACAGTTTTCTTTGCTTGCGCCTTTTCTCTAAACATGTCGTGAAATCACGATAGTTTTCTTTGCTTGCGCCTTCTCTCCGAACATGTCATGAAATCGTGACAGTTTTCTTGCATGTGCCTTCTCATTGAACATGTCACGAAATCATGACAGTTTTCTTGCATGTGCCTTCTCATCGAACATGTCATGAAATCGCGACAATTTTCTTGCATGTGCCTTCTCATCGAACATGTCACGAAATTGTGACAATTTTCTTGCATGTGCCTTCTCATCAAACATGTCGTGAAATCGCGACAGTTTTTCCTATATGCGCTGCTTCTTCGAACATGTCATGAAATCGCGACAGTTTTCTTACTTGCCTTCTTTGCTTCCAACATGTCGTGAAATCGTGACAGTTTTTCTTGTGCTTTCTCTCTCTTCCAACATGTCGCGAAATTGCGACAATTTTCCTTGCGCTTTCTCTCTCTTCTAACATGTCGCGATAGTTTTCCTTTCTTCTTAACATGTCGCGATATCGCAACAGTTTTCCTTGTGCTTTCTCTCTCTTAAAACATGTCGCGATATCACGACAGTTTTTCTTGCTTCTCAACATGTCGTGATATCGCGACAATTTTCTTACTTGTATTTTTCTTTGAGCTTTTGCCTATGGGCCACTTCGGTCTTCTTGGAAATTCACTGTGAATGCTCTGTATGACCTCTGAACTCCTGTCCATTGTATCAGAATGGCTTATGAACTTTCTGTCCACTGCATCAACCAATCTATCTATCTGTGTTGACAACAATGACAACAATATCATCAATACTCTACTTCATCAACTGATCTGTCTGATGTCCACTTCATCAACTGATCTGTCTGACTGTGTTGACAACAATGACAACAACACTTTTGCTGCACCTTGCTCAACAATCTCCCCCTTTGGAATTGTTGGCAACACTCATGCAATCTCCTGTAATTCTTCTCCCCCTTTGACAATAATACCAAAGGGCTACTGCAGACTCCCCCTGAGTCCATGCACCTCATCTCAGATCTATCTTCAACTGTGTTGGCTGCTGGATCTCTATCCATTGAGACTTTGTCCTCTGTACCCTGTCAATAGGCTCACACAGAATCTATCCAATCTTATAGAATCATAAAGAGAATTGTTAAAGACTCAATATATTCTATACTTAATGCTCAATCAATATATCAATTAAATCTCATAGAAGCATAAAGAGAATTGTTAGAGACTCAATATGTTCTATACTCAAATCTCAATCTCAACTCAACTCAACCAATCACCTCAATGAACATCCCTTTATCACGAGACCTTAGTCGAAGCATGTATCAACCAACTCCGTGTAAGCATCAAACACTGTACCACAACTATTTCCCAAAGACCTTCTCAAAGGCTCAATCAATCATGCTCAAGTAGTACACAAAATGAACTCAACAATGAATGGCAATCTCAAATCAAATCCACTTCATCAGATTTATCATCTGCACTCTCCACAATTTTCTTTGGCCTCTTGACTGCCACCTCCTCCATGACTAATGACTTTGCCTCGTGTTCATTGTGTAGCTCAATGTATCTAGTTTCTAACGACTGCCATGAATGTTTTTATTGCCTGCACAGGTATTGACAGAGGATTGTTACATCTAGTGTTGGAACCTCAATCTGCGTGCAGTCATCAACACTCGGTATTCTGCTTCTTGCTGGGGCATTTTTTAGGGCTACTCAATGTCTTAGGTGAACATTCTTCACGTGATTCCAAGGAGCATTTCTCCTCACTGCAACCAATGGAATCCTCAAAAAATATCTCGCATTTCTCAAATAATGCAATACTTTCTTAGACGCATAGGCATCTTGTCCTCCTTGGTGCTTCACCACCTATGCGCTCTTCTCTTAAGTTAATCACCACCCTTCAAGGTACTGCCACAATCAACGACATGAACTGAACCACACTTTGGCAACTATATGACAACTCACCGACTTCTTTCCTTTCATCCTCAGATAACCACACAAATATATAGGAGCATTAAAATAAAACTTCAAGATTGCTCCCCCTGAGGATGTGCTACCTGTAGCTGCTTAGTGCAATAGAGGAGTAATCTCCTTCAGTCCAAGGAGACACAATTTCCTCTCTTCTTTATTTCTCCAGTCTTTCTTGAACTTAGGCTGAAGGTTTTCAACTACATCCCTATTTTGAACCTTTTCATGAATTTGAACATTTCTCTTGGGTGGTTGTCTCTTGTACATCCTTGATGGATGATTATTTTCCTTTCTTTGATGCACATGATTTCTTCCCTGTCTGTGTTGCATTCTTTGCATCTGATGAAATCTACTGTCTTGCCTTAGATTAGATATAGAGGTTCTTGGACAAAACCTTGCTATGTGCCCATGACCATTACATTTAAAACATTGCACATGGTGTTCAACCGGAATAACATATGTATTTCTACCAGCATAACTCTTTGATCTATTATTCAATCCACAATAAATTGCCTTGTGACCATAATGGTTACATCTAAAACAATAGCCATTGAAAGCATTATTATGAATAGAGTGAGAGTGATAGAACCTCTTTTGTTGTGGTTGCTTTGCTGTGGATTTCCTTTGAGGTTGTCTTCTTTTTGAAGATTCAGCTTCAGATTTTTCTTGCTTCGATCCTTCAAAAGTGAACTTCTTCTTCTCTGCATATTTGGAAGATGAAGGTTGTTCAGCTTTACATCCAAGACCAAGATTAGACATGGGTCCCCTTTGTTGCCTTATCATTTCATCTAGCAACTCTATGCTCTTCTCAAATTTGATATTTGTATTGGCCTCTTCTAGTTGTTTCTTCAATACAATAATCTCCTCTTCTTGTTTGTAGCAAACAATCTTTTTCTCATTGATCTGTGACCTAAGAGTTTCTTCAATCCTTTTGGACTCTTCTACTTGCAGCTTTAGATCATTAATAACTTTGTTATATTCCTCTTCATGTTTGCTACATACATCGCTTTTATCATCCAGGCGTGAATTCAAGGTTTCTTCTATTTTCTTGGCTTTCTCAATTTGTAAGAAGAGATCTTCAATATTATCCCCATATTCTTCCAACTTCTTGGATAGTCTTTTGTTATTTTTCTTTTCTATATTCAACTCTTCAAGTGCAGAGATCAACTCACCTTCTAGATATACTTCACCCTCAAGGTTTTCATCACATTCTTCAGAAATCATTCCTTCTACCTTTTCCAGTTCAATTTTCTCTTCCACAGGAACTAAAACTGACTGAGATGCATTTTTGGAGGAGGATCTATTCTTCTTACCCATTGCGTACTAATCCAAGATCAACCTTGACTGATTTAGCCTGAATTGGGAACTTGGCTCTGATACCAATTGTTAGTCTTACAATGGCACTAAGAGGGGGGTGAATTAGTGTAGCTATTTAAATTCAAATCTACAACTCTTAAAGCTAAAGCAAGGAGAACTTAAAATAGATAAAGCAAATATAACAAGAGAGCATTCCATAACACATGATTTAACGAGGTTCACCAGTTTTGGCTACTCCTCAAAAATAGACTGCTTGGACTCCCATCCAAATCCAGCCTTTGCAAAGCACCCACTTTACAAACAGTTTACCAGAACCCACTGGAAGGAGCACCAACCCCTAATTTATCTGCACCAACAAAAAGGAGCACCAACCCTTGATTTACCAGCACAAACTGGAAGGAGCACCAACCCTTGATTCCAAGCACCAACTTGGATTTCTATTTTGAATCTTAGATTGACATAAATATGCCTTCACTTTTACAAGACCCTTACTGGTCTGTAGCTCATCCAACCTCTCTTTCAATTTAGGAAACACATATTCCTTCTACACACTTTCAGCCACACTCTCTCAGTCACACTCTATCAGCTACGCTCTTTCTCCACCGCTCTTGTCTCAGCAGTGCTCTCTCACCACTCAATTTCTCTCTTTAGCTTCTCTTATCTGTCTCTTCCCACACAGAGCTCAACCTAACGGATCACTCTTATCGCTCTACTTATTGCGCTCTGATAGCCTTCTCTGTGCTCTGACAGCCTTCTCTGCTCGCTTATGGCTCTAACAGCATTTTATGTGCTCTGACAGTATATCCGCTGTTCTAATAGATTTATCTTCTCATTTATGGCTTTGACCGTATTCTTTGCTCATTTACAGCTCTTTGACAGCCTTCTCTGCTCATTTCGGTGCTTTGACATCCTTGTATGCTCTCTTACACAGTTCAAAGCTCAACCCTAATTCTTAACTTATATGCACATTCTTATAGCTCTCTTCAACAACCTTTTCTTAGCACATATATTATTTTATCAGCGACACCTTCCCTCTTTATGGCTATACATTTTTTCAATTCTGAGCGGCTCTTTTTTCTTCTACATGCAACTACCATTTTAAAATAATATTTTTCATTTTGAAACCCTGTCTTCTATATCTTCCATTATCTCGCATGCAGCCTATTCATAGCTACTCCTGTAAGTAACTCCTTTCTAACACAATATTCTTACATGCAACCTATTAATAGTTATGGCTCTTCGAAACGACTCTCTATTTATTTCTTGGTATTCGTCTGATGACTTTCAGTAACCACCGTTGCATGATATTTCTCTATTATGGTTCTTGTAACTGCAATAATGACTTCTATTCATTATTATTATTTTTATTGTGTGAATGTATTCTGTAACTGCCCCTTTTACTATCGTACTGTCTGCAGTTCACTGTTACATTTCTTTGTTTCGATTGAGTTCTCTTCTTAGCTCGTGAAAATAGAACATGTCGCTAAATCGTGACACTTTCACTGCCTTGTGCCTTTCTCTGCCTTTCGCCTGTGAAAATGGAACATGTCACAAAATCGTGACACTTTCACTGCCTTGTGCTTTTCTCTACCTTTCGCCCGCGAAAACAGAACATGTCGTGAAATCGCGACACTTTCGTTGCCTTGTGCTTTTCTCTGCTTTGGGTCGCGAAAACCCGACATGTCGCGATATCGCGACATTTTTCCTCCTTAGCACTTTTCTTCTCATCGGGTCACGAAAACCCGACATGTCACGATATCGTGACATATTTTCTCCTTAGCACTTTTCTTTTCATCGGGTCGTGAAAACCTGACATGTCGCGATATCACAACATATTTTCTTTTGTACTGCCTC
Organism: Wollemia nobilis; assembly: GCA_028583015.1. Classification (NCBI taxonomy): domain Eukaryota; kingdom Viridiplantae; phylum Streptophyta; class Pinopsida; order Araucariales; family Araucariaceae; genus Wollemia; species Wollemia nobilis. The sequence continues at coordinate 517,416 of JAQPPZ010000228.1, read as the reverse complement.
TCTTGCAAATTGTCATGAAATCGTGACACTTTTCTTTGCGAGCTCTTTCTCTCGAACCTGTCGTGAAATCGTGACACATTTTTGTCCGTACTGTCTCTCTTGCAAATTGTCGTGAAATCGTGACACTTTTCTTTGCGAGCTCCTTCTCCTCGAACATGTCACGAAATTGCGATAGTTTTCTTTGCTTGCACCTTTTCTCCGAACATGTCACGAAATCATGACAGTTTTCTTTGCTTGCGCCTTCTCTCCGAACATGTCGTGAAATCGTGATAGTTTTCTTGCATGTGCCTTCTCATCAAACATGTCACAAAATCATGACAGTTTTCTTGCATGTGCCTTCTCATCGAACATGTCACGAAATCATGATAGTTTTCTTGCATGTGCCTTCTCATCGAACATGTCACAAAATCACGACAATTTTCTTACATGTGCCTTCTCATCGAACATGTCACGAAATCGTGATAGTTTTTCCTGTATGTGCTGCTTCTTCGAACATGTCATGAAATCGTGACAGTTTTCTTACTTGCCTTCTTTGCTTCCAACATGTCACGAAATCACGACAGTTTTTCTTGTGCTTTCTCTCTCTTCCAACATGTCACAAAATCGTGACAGTTTTCCTTGTGCTTTCTCTCTCTTCTAACATGTCGCGATATCATGACAATTTTCCTTTCTTCTTAACATGTCATGATATCACGACAGTTTTCCTTGTGCTTTCTCCATCTTAAAACATGTCACGATATCATGACAGTTTTTCCAGCTTCTCAACATGTCGCGATATCATGATAGTTTTCTTGTCTTTTTCTTTGAGCTTTTGCCTATGGGCCACTTCGGTCTTCTTGGAAATTCACTGTGCATGCTCTGTATGACCTCTGAAATCCTGTCCACTGTATCAGAATGGCTTTTGAACTTTCTGTCCACTGCATCAACCGATCTATCTGTCTGTGTTGACAACAATGACAACAATATCATCAATACTCTACTTCATCAACTGATCTGTCTGATGTCCACTTCATCAACTGATCTGTCTGACTGTGTTGACAACAATGACAACACTTTTGCTGCACCTTGCTCAACAATTTGTACTAGTGGCCAATATGGACTTAGGATGATTCTCTCCATTATTGATTCATGTGGACAGATTGTACATTAGATGGATATGAAGAGTGCCTTCGTACATGCAGAGCTTCAAGAAGAAATAAATATGCAACAACCACCCATGTTTGATCTTGAGGGACCCACTTTGTTGGTTTATTATTTGACTAGGTCCTTGTACAAACTTAAGAAGGCTACTCATGCATGGTATGAGAAGATCTATTTTTTTTCTTTTTAATGATTTTTAATGATGTGAGGTTGAACATGATGTTTACATCAAACATCAAGATGGGAAACTTTGGTGATTGTTTTGTATGTTGATGATATTATCATCATAGAAAAATATTCTACTCTAATATAAGACATGAAGTGATGGATTTGTTCCACTTTTGAGATGTTAGACTTAGGGATTCTACAATATTTCTTTGGATTTAAATTGATCAAACAAAATCTGGCATCACCATTTCCATTCCTAAATATGCTTTGGATCTTATTTAGCATTTAAAAAGGGAGGATTGTAAGTTTGATTTGACTCATTTTACCTCTTTGGTAGATGCTATATTTTATTAGTCTCTTGTTGGAGAACTTCTCTATCTCACTCACTCTAGATATAATAGAGCCTTTGTTGTTAGTTATTGTTCTAGATATATGTAGGCACCCTAGGAGAGTTACTGGACAATAACTAAGAGAATTCTCAAATACATCTAAGGGACCTATCAAATGGGTATTCACTACTCCATTGGATCCTCTCTAATTTTTATAGGATTTTTAGATGTTTATTGGGCTAGTGACTTGGATGAGTGTAGTATACCATAAGATTTGTGTTTTTTTGATATTTGACCTAGATTTTTAGTGTTTTAAGCACCAATCCACTATTTTTCAATCCTTAATTGAGTCTGAATATTGTACTACCAATGAGGCAACTAAGTATATTAAGTGGATGCTCATGATTTTTGGAGGATATTAACATTCCTTAGAGTTTTGTAGTCACCCTTTAATGTGACAATCAGAGCTCCATCCAACTTGTCTATAATTTATTTTTCCATGAATGAATTTTATGCTTGTATTGATTATACCCTTTGGGCCTATGTAAACCTTGAAAAAGTTTCTTTTGTATTTTTTGTAATATTTTATTCTTGAAGGTTGGTCTCACAACCTTGATCTAAGGTAGCTTGTGTTTGGATATAAATACCCTTTCATAATAACCATTTTGACTATTGATTGGAATGTAATTTTATTTCCAGTTAATGAGATTATTTAATTTCCATAAATACCCCTAATATATTATATGTTCTTTGTTTTTGTTCTATGTATTCCTTTTTGAAGCAATACTGGATAATGTTTGATTCCATTCATTTTTGGAAACTGCTATCATGTGTATAGCCTCTTCATATTTGGAAATATTACAATTACTTGCATTTATTAAACATTGATTAATAATTGTTTTTTTCTTGATGATTGAAGTGTAACTTTGATTTTCAAGTGGAAAAACACCTTTCTTCTTCATCAATGTGCTCCACATACTTAAACCCATTACTTTTATATTTTCAATAGCTTGATTATGCATATACAATACCATTTTTAGATTATTGGATACACTATCATCATTCTTTAGGGCGAGTGATATGATACACTACTTTATGCCCATAGCATCACTTTAGTATCAACAACTTAAATATCAATTTTTCATTGGAGCAAATTGTAACGCCACACAACATGCATTTCTTGTTGATGTCATATTATCACTAAATTGGAACTAAATTGAGAGCACTTCTAAGGATCTATATTGGTGTCAAAATGGTGCTACATAACATCATAATGACACCATCGAGGACACTATTCATGAATACATATGATTCTTGCACAATGGTTCACTTTTTGAGTAACTTGAATATAGAAAACAATTATTTGGGTCAATGTTATCTTTTGAGACCACATTAGTATATCCTTAGTGATCAAAAATTTCAAAAATAATGAATTTTAGGAGGACATTGGTTTTATAAGTCATATTAAATATAATATATTATTGTATATAATTTATTTGTCTACAACCTGTACAAGCATTAAAAATCCATATGCATATGCATGTTATATCATGATTAAACAATCTATGAATGGGTACATAATATTTTTTTTCCTAGAGATAATTATATGACATCTGAGTTACCATAGTCCTTATGGATCTCGTTTAGTTGATTCAAAATTTCCATGAAGAGAGAAAATAAAAAGAGTAAATGGTAGTTTCTTTATAAATCATTTTACCTTGTTTGTGAATACTAATTTTGGAATTTTTGTCAAAGAGCATTTGATAATATAAATTGGGACTATGGGTATATAAATAAAAAAGTGATTCCTCTTATGACATACGCAAGAAAAAAGAAAGAGCATTTTTTTCACAAAAATGAGAAAAGTTATCAACTATAATTATTACAAAAAATTTTACAAGTGAAAGAATGAGTTTGACTATGAAGAAAACAATTAGTAAAGTATTCAACCAAGGGTGATATTCCAATCTATTGCTTGAGATATCCAAAACATATTTTAATAAAATGGTGGTACTACTTGTCCTCTTCAATTGTCTCAACAAGCAGATGCAAGGACTAGATGGTTAGGACTATTATGTCATGTATAGAGTGACACAATTGGGCTACTTCAAGAGCACAATTTTTGCCTCAGTTGGGTGCTTCCAAGGTTTTCTACAAGTTTGACTCCTTTTATGATGTGATATTTAGCACACTTCCTACTCTATACTAATATACTAGCTTCAAGAGAAAAGGGTTAGAGAAATTATAGAAAACAAAGATAGCAGAAAGCAAAAATACTAAGCCAACAATGTTGATGCACCAATATTAAAATAAGATTCATCTACATAATAAAAATATTTAAAAAAATGTGAATTTCCATGCACATTGCTCAAGGAACACTTCCTCCTATTAACATAGTGAAGCACAAATTATGTATAAAATAAACATGACAAAAATTAGTTAGTCATGACCTCCAATATACACACACATACAACAAACAAGATAGAAATAACCAAATAGTCACAACCTCTAGTATATATATATAAATGAATATGAAAAATTACAAGTTATCAAAAGTGGGGGTTTGAAAACATATTCATAAACGACTAGGGTTTGGGTGCTGCTATACAAAGAAAATAAAGAAAAATTTATACAACTCAACAATCCTTTAGTCATAACCTCTAGTATATATATATATATAAATGAATATGAAAAATTACAAGTTGTCAAAAGTGGGGGTTTGAAAACATATTTATAAACGACTAGGGTTTGGGTGTTGCTATACAAAGAAAATAAAGGAAAAGTTATACAAATCAATAATCATTTACAATGCTAAAACAACTACTATTAATAGATTATAGTAAGGGGATTTTTTCCTCCAATATTGTATAAAAGTCTCTAATAAAATCTCTATTGCCCTCTTGATTTGATACTCTTTATGTCATATTTTAGTTTTTTGAGGCTTTTGGATTAATTCTAAGCTACTAGATATTCAACCATCACCATAGGGATCTTGAAAACTGGTTAGAAGTAACCTTTGCAATCAATATAGTCAAGTTCGAGATTGTCACTACTATAGATATTATGTGTTCATCTTTGTTAAACCACCCACCCTTCTTGGATTGCTGAGTTGAAGTGACGTCAATAGGTGATCTTTACTTTCCATTATTAATGACATATTAATCCAACTCATTTATCCCTTTTGGGATCTTGTGCATCGTTATTTATGTCTTGCACCTTGACCCCTCATATGAGTTGGTAGCTCTCTGCACTATGCTTTATTTCCTAGAGCGCTCCTATTCTTATTTAGATGATGATGCAAGCTATGGCTACTTGTTAAAAATTTTCCTTTATCTTTCCACATTGGGACTTTGAAAATTTCTAAGATTGGACTAAACTCTTTGTCAAAAATTTTCTAGGAAAGTCCTTTATTATGGCCTCCCATTGGACCTTACAACATTTATCTTTTAAAGAGTTTTGTTTCACCAAGTCCACATTTTAGTTTTTTTTTTTATCCTTTGGAACTTTACAAAATTCCAACCATCAGAATTCTCTTCTTTGTTGCATCCATCAGTCCTTTCTTTTGATTTTTGCCTTTTTAAGATTTTGGATCACACAAGATCTCAGGATTTTTACCTTGTTCTATTGATCAAAATGTTTGTAAAGTGACAACCACCTTTGGTTAGAACCTTTTACCCATATCTATTTGGCATCTCTTTCTTTGGCTTCTACCATTTTGACTATATTATATTCTTCCTTCAGAATTTGCCTAAGGTAAGAAAAATTTGTGTAGAGAAGAAGTCACTATAGTTATGGCAACTCACAAGAGCCTTCATGCTTGCTTGAAGGAGGATTTAGAATTTTTGCTTCTATCCTTGGGTATGAAGTCAATTTTTTTAAATAACCTACAAGAGAAAATATAAAAGAAAAGAAAAATATGATTATAAAGTTGGCAACTTGCTTAATGCTTGCTTAATTTTTGCCCATTCCTCATATAATGAGCATTGGATCATTCAAGTTCAATATAGTTATCATGAAAGAAGTTATTTATTTAGTTCAACTTCATGTGCCTAGATTCTTAGCTCTGCCAATGGTCCTATCGTCCAAGCCATTTCTATTATAGTATGAGGGTCCAACCAATTTTCCAAATGGGAGAGTTCTTCCTTGCACTGCTTGATTAGCTAGAAATATTCTAGCTCTGAATAGAGCTTACATGTTTTATTTTATGGAGAGAGAAAACCTCTTTTCATTAAAGGGTCAACCTACCCTTTTAGCCTCCCAATGGTAAAATACAATGCATTCACTTGATTTGCACACTATTGGGATTCTTGCTCATTTTGGAGAAGACTTACCACCTTTTGTGATATCATATTTCTATCTTGTATCTTGATAACAATTAGCTCAAAATACAATACTCGAGATAGTTTTTCCTGATATATCTTAGCCTTATCTTTGTTTATCAAATTTTTATCAAGGTTTTGCTTAATCTCACTATTTACCTAAAGAACGTGATTGGTGGCTAAATACATGAATTTGAATAATTGAAATAAGCCTATTCTAGTACTACCAAATTCATCCCAATATGCATCTCTAGCCTCCTTAACTAGGGCCTTGATCCCTTGACATTGCTTCATCTTGCTCTTTTGCTTAAGTTCCTCTAGTTATTTTTGTAGGAAATTTCTCTATTGAAATATCTTGATTGGAGAGACTATCTGAGAGGCTTTTTATTTGATTTTTCTTTTTCTCCAAGAGGGATTTGGATGTTTGCTCCTTTAAGCACCCAACTAGCATGTTTATTTTATTTTGGATAACCCTGACTTCTGCTTTCAAATTGATTAAAGTAATTTTTACTTGCTCTAGAGCCCTTTCCTTTTTGGCCAATCTTTGGTTCAATGACTCATATCATGTGCAACTATTATTTTAGTATCCTGCATGAGTTGCATAATGCCTTGAGGTCAAGCATATTTCAGGTCATGCCTAACTATTGCTACTTGCCAGTATTTTCTATCATTTATTCTTCTAGCTATAAAACTAGTGGGTCCCTCTTTGTGAACAATAAAACTTTCTTTTAGAGGGTGAAATAAAAAATTATGTGGTTGTAGCTAGTTGCTACATTTGCTTGGATTTCTTCTTTTGGTTATGTTGGACCATATGCCATTTAATTTTCTAATTTTTTTGCTATGTGCTTAGCTCCGGTAAGGCTTCTTATGAACCTTATTATTGCCTTGGAGGTGATAGAAATATTGGCAATGGTTTTAATAATGAAAGCACTATGGGAGGGGGAAGTGAAGAGGTGGGAGCAAATGCGAGTAGAGTAACTCATGAAGAGTGCATAAGTTGTAATACCTCCTAAATAGAGTAGGTTGTAGGAATAATAGAGGAGATAGTTATTCAAGTAGGAATACCATGATCCTATGCTCTTGGGGCTACTACTAACTCTAGGTTTGGTGATTTATCTATGGGGGGATGATCTAATCAGCATAGCAGTTTGACTGGTGCATAAATCTATTTGGGAAAAATCCTTTAATTATTTTTAGCTTTAATAGGGCTGGTTGCTGACTCTACCTTCCTATTTTATTTTATTTTTACTTCTTAGTGCAAGGTTTCTTACCTGGAAATAAGTTGTGCTAGGTATGGCAATTCTATAGTCCTTGCAGGAGTGGTGGTTGCTGAACCTTTTCCAAGAACCTAAGATAGGGGTTTCTAGGTTCCTTCATTTGCTACTCTTGCTACTTGTATTATTTGGAGTACTTCAAAGATTATTTCATCCTCACTCCGTTGTTGTGACATTGATATTTTGGCATCAAGGTTCTATTCATTGTATAGTCTACCAAATTATTTATCTTCAGGTAATGTATCACACTCTTTTTCTTTTCTACTAATTAGCTGCCTCATTTTCCACCAAGCCCTGATCTTGGATATTTTCCAGTGTATCTCACTCAAATCAACTTTAGTTTTCTTACTAAATTTACATTGTGAATCAACTTTACCTATTTTTGTGTAGAAATATTCATACAATCTAAGATTTTGTGGAGGCTCAATGAGCATGCTGAGAGGGACTGTTCCGACATCATCTATTGGATTTTTTAGAATTTCAATTTTAGGCCTTTTTTCATGATAAAAATTTGGTCCTTTTATATTTCTATAGATATGAACTAAACCTTCATTGAGTATCATAGTTCTAGTTTTCATCTACTTGCTTGAGACTTAATTCTTTCAGCTTACTCTCTACAATAGAGGTAACTTAATTCCTTTGCAAGAACATTACTCCCAGATTAATAGGAATTCTATAGTATGATGCTTTTGCCTTTCTGATTTTATATTAATAATCAGGCAACTCCAGTTGCCTAAATACTTCTAGAGTAAAAATTTAATCTAGGACATATTTAAGAAGTATATATAAGGAAAATTTGAAGCCATGCATTTTGATGACGGTTCCTTCCTTAGCAAAATACCAATATCCAAGTAGTACTCCCTCCACAAGCAAACATTTTTCTGAAATAAGCTCAAGTTGGGATCCTCTAAAAAGTGTAATAGGTAGAGTAGATAAATGCTCTACAAAAGAATAATAAGAAGAGCTTTTTTGTAGGCCCTCTATCCAAAAATACACTGGCAACTCCCTACCTTTATCATCTCTCTACTTTGGGTTTAGAATCGAAAATATTCTTGAATTATAGAATAGAATTAGATGCACTAAGAATGATGAATTCCTAAAGGTCCAACTGACCATAGACTTACCCAATACCTCCTTAATCTACTCAGCAACTAGTTTAGAAAAATTCATAATTATCTACTCATATCTCGACACTTACTTCATTTTGTACAAAACACCTAATTGGGCCATGCCAATGTTCTTATCACAATCCATGACAAAAATGAAGGCCAACATGCTTAGAACATACTTAACATATTTCTCAAACATGTTGATAGCCACAACTCCTTCTAGTATTGGACCATCTGAGCTTAGGCCTCTACACTCAACACTTAGAAAGTTTATTTTATGTTTGGCAATGTATTGAAGGTTTTCTCCTTTTGCTCCATGTTAATGTGTAGTTACCCTTTTGGTAAAAGCAACATTTGTTGGATAATATATCCTTCAATGCTTCCTTGAAATTCTAGTCCAAGACTTGATTTCTTGCAAGGTCAACTCATAAAACTCTACATATGCCATGATTAGTTCATAACAAGAATGGAATTTGGGAACCAAGTACTGCATTGAGTAACTACTCTAGATTCTTGCTCTGAATCTTGTTGGCTAAGTAGCTTTACATTATTCCCATGCACCTATCCTCAGATTCTTTTTTCTTTTTGAAATATTTGGATCTAAGAAGTTTGTAGTTACAATGTTTAATATTTTTGTATTTGAGGTATAATTCAATACAGGTACCTCTGAAGCTTTCAATGAATGTGTCTCCTTTAGCTTGGAAACACCAGTCTTAGGGTTTTTGCATGGATAGAATTTATCTTCTCCATTTTCCACTAGTGCCAAGTTGGAAATTTTGAAACTTTGTTCTTTTTGTTTTTCTTCTACAATTTTGGTCCCTAATGAGTTCTCATGCCTAAAATTTTTTCAAGTGTTATGGGTTTTGTTAAAGATTATGCTAGAAAAGGGAGAAGTTATTTATAGGAACTTTCTTTTCACCTCACCCATTCATTACTTTTCACTTAAATGCCATGCATTTATAACTCATGCTCCTTAAAATATTATAGAAGGCTTGTCACCTTGCATGATAAATCCCTCTTCCTTGTAGAGCTACCTCCATAAGATATTTGTACATCCCAATGTAGATTTATTCTCATTTAATTTCATATGCCGTTTTTATTTTATTTTATCCAATGATGAGGTGAAGGCTGCTATGATTTTTAATGCACCTAATTATTCTAGGGAATTAATTCCATATCACCAAAAGGATTTGATAGGAATAATTGATCATTTTATTTTACAATTTACCACTCAAGAAACCTCCTGATTAGCTCTCTCTATTATGGATGTCTGCTTAAACAATTACTTCAAATTTGAATATCATATGTTGATTCAATTAATTGATATTAACAATGCATATCACCTATCTTGACACCTTTTTTGGTTTATTTGGGCATATATGGTTGATATTTCTTTTTAATATTTGAATATATTTGACTATTTGATTTGACTTGTAGGAGAATTTTACCTTTTTCTTATGTTAGGAGTTTTCTGCTACATTTTGAATTGTTGGGATTTGAATTTTCATTATTTTTCAATAGGAACTTATGTTAGCATGAATAAATTTTACCTAGGATATTTGAGAACTTGATGTGGATCAAAGACTTATTAAGGCTTCAATATTGCATAAATAAATAATTTTTTTGCACAATTTCATATACTGACATATTTCTCATTGCTTTATATATATACATGACCTTGATTGGGTCAACATCATAATTATGCTTTAGCCTCATCCCATACCCATAGATCCATATGCTTAAGGAGGATTAGGATCCAAAATATTAGTCCATTAGTCCATCTATTCATTTGGGATAATTGCATGTATTTTATCTATCAATATTTTTGACTCAAACCATCCTTCCTCTACCATTAATATTTGATTAGGGTTTGGCCCAATTATATGTTAGTGTTCAACATGATGCAAATAGATTATCTTAGATGGAATCTTTACCCTGATCCCATATGAAATCCTCCAGACCATTAGGGACTAATATAGATACAAATACCCTCCTAACTTAGTAGTAAAGTCTCTAGATAGGTAGATGCCAACAGATGTATGGAGATCAATTATTACTATATCTTGTACCATAGTCAAGCTTGGATAGACATACAAAGTGAGTGAAAGTTCTTTTGCCACTTCCAAAAATTGGACCATACTGCCATCTAGTTGTACAATTTTGTTCAAGGGATGATAGTCCAAACCCAAGGTGTTTTTCACTTCTTTTGGCATCACCAAAATACTTTCCCCAAAATATATTGTACAATTATAGATCAATTTGTCCTTGTAGATCAAGGACAAATAAAAAAAGAAAGGTTTTTGACTACTCAGTCCTAGGGTGGAAATTTATAAGACTACACATTTCTTTTATTATACTTTCTCCCTTTGCTCTTCTAATGCCTTCTTTAGATTTTATTTCTACATAGGTATGGACAAGATATCCTAGATGGGCACACTCACAATAGATTTATTCTAATGGTCAACCACATTGAATGATACAAGGGATTTGGTCTTATAAGGAGAAATCAACACCTGTTGAACCTTAGGTTTACCTGTAGTTAATTTAGGTTTTTTTATGGGTTTTGACTAGAGTATGGACTACTTTGAGACTTATAGAACTTTTAGCTTTCTCACCATAAGATATTTTGATGCATTTATTCTTAACAGGGTTACTACAGGAGGTTCCCTTCTAGGATCAACTTATTATTTTTGGGGATATAAGATTATTTGGTTGCACTTCTCTTGATATTCCACTGCCCAATTTTTGGATCTCATTAAATAGTCTAATCAAACTTGTGGACTATTGGTTATCAAATTGCTCATAAAATACCACATATGCTTCTTCCTCATCCCAAGTGACTAATATTTGCTCTAAATGAGCATACTTTGACTCAAGAAAAGAGGAGGTAGGGATGGGTTGGTTTTCTATCTAGGAATCACTCCTAGAATAATATGTAGATGCTTGAGAAAATATCACTTCACTCGACATAGCTAGGGTGATTTGAGAGATTTATCCAAGATAAACCTGGGTCGAGTAATTATCTAGAGTTGGGAAGCACCAAAAAGTAGACTCCTCTACATAGTTATAAATGGGAGCTACCTCCCTAGCATGGTTAGGAGGTTATTGCTATAGAGTGATTAGGACTGGCACTATTTTTTGATCTTGGTTCTATTCCCAATTATTGCCCTAGAGTAGACATTGAACCAAGGTTTATTACCCTATTTTCCTTATAGAAAGGGAGGTCTCAGGTTATTCTGGTACTAATATCTATGGGTCAATAGACCTAAGGTCTATTTCCTCCACATAGAAAATACTTATTTGGTAACCAATATAAGCAAGATTTTTATTGATTTAGATTCTAAGTTATATAGAATAGATGGTACTAGGTAGTTGAGGGAGTAGTCAGGGGAGTAGTTACTACAGGTAATATTGAGGCTAGAAAAAAGGTTGTTGGCTATATGATTGGAGGGTGTTGATATGGAGATTAAAAATTGGAATGCAAAGGCATGGGAGGCTTGGGATATAGACTTCAAATCTAAATTAAATCATGATCAACTTGGATAGCTGTGACATAGCCATTTGGTAGGGAGCTTTCACCTTTGGCCTTAATCATCAAAGAGATTTCATAGTTTAAATATTTGAGATAGTATAAAAATTCCATACCTAGTAGAGGATGTTAGGACCCCATCCTAACATTATATTTGTAATTCTCATATGATTATGTAATAATCCAATTACAATGTGGTAACCCATTTTATAATGTTATTTTATAATACTTTGTAATGACATGTGGTAAGTAAGGCACCTAGACAAGTGGGCCATTTCATGTAACTGCTATCAAGAATGTAACCAATATTTGGTAGAAGATTCTAGCTTGAGTGGCATTTTTCATGTAAGCCAACTATTGAGCTTTAGGTTAGGGTTGCATGAAGTATTTCTTTAAAAGACATGAAGCCATGTACAAATGTATCTTTTTGTAAATTAATGAAATATTGAAGGATGTTTCTCCTTTGAAGAGGCCTACAATTTTGAGTTATTATGAGAGTGTTTAATTTTGCATTTACTTTTTGCATTGTGATATTTTGTTATTGTATGAATCTTTGCTTATTTTTAGTGTGAGTGAGTTTATTTTTAATAGTAGGTTCCTAACAAGTGGTATCAAAGTGCTTTATAGGACCAATTTATTCTATGATTGCAATAATTCTTGCCCATCCATTCTAAATGTTAGGTATAATTTTCCTATGTTTTTCATTTTTCCTTTAAAAAATAAAACTAGCAAAAATTAGCAAAAAAATAAAAATATAGTTCTTTCTTTTTCTACAATAGTTGTGTAGGTTAGAAACCTTGTGTCGGGGGTTTTAAAATATTGTGGAGGAGATTTCATTACTGGCTAAGCTAGATAACCCATAAAGCATCTAGTGAAGTGAGGGGTTATCAGGCCTTAGACAACACCCACACACAAAATTGATCTCCCACATATATTTGGGTATTTAGGGAGACCATCTAGGATTAAACAAACATTTAGCTCTAGGAAGATTCTTTGGTCTTGTATTATCCATAGTACACTAGACACAACATCTGAGAATATTACCTTGTTGTATGGTCAGAGAGGAAGGTAGTGTGCTCAAGGGTATGTGTGAAATCCTCCTTGAGTAGTGGCCCAAAATATTGGTCCGAGTAATATCGTTCATCACTGCGGTATAAAAAAGAGTCTATGGGTATTACATACACCCTTACCTAACATACCCTAGTTTTGTCAAAAGTTTAACCTGCAAAAAAAATAAAGCTTTTTTGTTTTGCTAAACGTTTAAACTACAACCAAAATTCATCCCATAAAAAAAAAAGCGTACAAAGGAGACTTCCCTATCACAAAAAAACTATATGCACAAAGGAAAGAATTAGTGAACCAAATAGTAACAATAATCAGTAATAGTTAGTAATTACAGGGTTGTCAATAGTATAGGGAATCCCAAAGTTAGAAATTGAACAATTAATATTGTCAATGACATTAATAGTTGTCTAAAATAGTCAGTAATTACAAGGTTGTCACTGATAGAAACAAAATAAACAATATCAGTAATTATAGGGTTATTAGTAATAGAAACAAAATATAGTGTCAGTGACTGAATAGCACAGGGAATTCCAGAGTTAGAAAATAAAGTGTTAGTGCTATAGTACATGTGTTATTATATATAGGGTAGATTTGGCTAACACAGTACCCAACTTTTGAACCCAATATCCAAAGCAAAACCTGACCACACTAGTAGACTCATCAAAAAAATAGATACAAAAAATTCTAGGGTATCCAAAATAAGTGTTGGGATATATAGCTCATTTTTACCATATTTTTAAGCTGATAATTTTGATATATAACACCCAAGCACCTTTTTGGATTTACTAAAAATAGTAACTCTTATAGTCACATTTCTATGTTTTTATCCAAAATAGATCTTTGATCTGGTGAAGTTAAAAAAATATTCTCATGGGATCATCACTCAGATATTTGCAATCCAACCACCTACTTTAGAGGTGGATCAAATTCCTAAATATTTACAACTTGTTCTGACAAAGCACAATGTAGTATTTGTTGAACAATCAGACTTGCCACCACATCGCTCCCATGATCTTGCCATTCCATTGGTAACTAGCAATGTATATCCTAACATTAGGTTATACCTATATCCTCATGCCCTTAATTCAAATATAAAGAAGTTAGTTTAGGAATTGTTAAAAATTGAGTCATTTGGCCTAGTAACAGTCCTTACTCTTCTCTTGTATTATTGGTGTGAAAGAAATATGGGTCCTGGATATTATGTATCAATTTTCATGATATTAATAAGCTCACCATTAAGAATAAATTTCCTATCCATGTGGTGGATGAACTACAAGATGAGCTGCATAGAACTATGTTTTTTTTTCAAATTAGATCTTTGATTTGGGTACCATAAAATCAGGCTCAAGTATGAAGACATTCCCAAATCTGTATTTCATACTCATGAGGGTCATTATGAATTCTTGGTTATGTCATTTGGCTTGACAAATGCACCTTCCACATTTCAAAGCCTCATTAAAAACATTTTTCATCCATTCATTCATAAAATTATTCTAGTTTTCTTTGATGACATTTTGGTTTATAGTCACTCTTGGGAAGAGCACCTCTCCCATGTGGATTGACTTTACAATTTTTTGCACAATATGAACTTTATGCTAAGTGGTACAAGTGTTCTTTTGGGTTGACAAAACTGGAGTATTTGAGACACATTGTCACCAAAGATGGAGTTAAATTTGACCCTAACAAGATTCAAGTGGTTCAAGAGTGGTTGAAACCTCACACTCTAAAAGGTCTTCATGGATTTTTGGGGCTTACAAGCTATTACCACAAATTTATCTATAACTATGGTAAAATTGTTGCTCCCTTAACATCCATGTTAAAAAATGATTCTTTTACATGGATCAATCCAACTGAGCAAACTTTCCTTGAATTGAAACATGCTATGATAACCCCTTGGATTTCACTTGTAAAGCACTCTCTAGTCATAATCTAGGAAAATTAAATTATGCTAAGGAAATACTTACAATTTTTCATGCGGTTACTCATTGGTGATATTATCTCATTGGGTGTCATTTCTCCATTAAATCAGATCATCAAAGTCTCAAATACTTCCTGGAGCAATGTGTTGCCACCCTTGAACAACAAAAGTGTGTCTCTAAGCTCATGGGATATGATTATGATATTACTTATAAAAAAGGTAAGGAGAAAATTATGGTGAATGTCCTCTCTTACCAATTTAAGGCTTATAGTATGCTATGTATCATTTTCTCACCCATTCCATAGTGGATAAATCCTCTTCATGAGGAGGTGGTTAAGGATTCAGGATTACAAACGTTGTTTTCCTCCCTTCTAATAGAGCCTACCTCATGTCGAGGATACACTTGGGATGGACAAGATTTATGCTATCATTAGTGCATTGTTGTTCCTCATACATCTCCACTACGAGAACTCCTCATGAAGAAAATGCATACTTCACCCACTACAAGCCATTATGGGTTCCTCAAAACATATGAAAGGATTAAGCATACATTTTTTTGGAAAGGTATGAAGAAGTACATTCATAATTTTGTGGTAGCATGTGGCACATGTCAATGGATGAAAGACAAAATGATGCATTCTATAGGAACTCTACAACCCTTGCCTATTTTTAAATAGGTTTGGATAGATATTTCTATGGACTTTATTGAAGGGTTACCTAAGTCCAGAGGCAAATCAATTATTTTTGTGTTAGTGGATTGTCTTTTGAAGTATGCTCATTTTTTCCCCTCTCCCATCCTTACATGACCTCCACAATTGCCTAAATTTTTCTTGATTCTATCTTCTACCTTCATGGCATGCCTACATTAATTGTGTCCTATCGTGACCCTACCTTCACTAGTAATTTTTGGCAAGAATTATTTAAGTTGTAGGGAACTCAACTCAAATTGAGTTTAGCTTATCATCCACAAATGAATGGCCAAACTAATATTGTCAACAAATGTTTGGAGATCTACCTTCGTTGCTTTACCTCTGATCATCCTACACAATGAGTGAAGTGGTTTCCCTTGGTCGAGTGGTGGTATAACACTATCTATCACATGGTGATCAAGGTCACCCCCTTTGAAGTAGTTTATGTATGACATTCATTCACACCCTCCTATATTCCAGGTAGCTCCAAAGTCCATGAAATTGATATTACACTTAGACAACATGCCAAAGTCCTCCATCAACTAAAGATGAATTTAGAAGTAGCCCAGAACTAGATGTGCCAACAAGCTGATCAACATCATTCTGAGTGTAGATTTGATTTTTGTGTTATGATATTCCTTCACTTTCAACTATACACACAAAAATCCATCCAGCTTCACAGGTACCGAAAACTCATTGCCAAATACTATGGATCCTACTAGGTTTTATAGTGGATTTGTGCCATGACCTACAAATTGGCTCTACCATCTACATCAAAGATCCACCCTATTTTTCATGTATCTTCTCTCAAAAAGCTTTTGGAAAATTATATATAGGTTCAATATTCCCTCTTAAAACTAGATGAATAATGTTCTATCTTACTCAGTCCAAAATAATTGTTGGATCGTAGGATGCACACTCTTCACAATCGAGCTATTACCGAGGTCCTTGTTCAGTGACATGGTCTACAATTGAAAGATGCTACATGGGAATCTCTCCAACAACTACAACACAAGTTTCTTCATCTACAAATTTTAGGACAAAGATTTTTGAAGAGGAAGGACATGTTAGGACCCCATCCTAACATTAATTTTGTAATTCTCATATGATTATGTAATGATCCACTTCCAACGTGGGGACCCCATTTATAATGTTATTTTGTAATACTTTGTAATGGTATGTGGCAAGTAAGGAACCTAGACAAGTGAGGTCATTTCATGTAACTATTATCAAGAATGTAATCAATGTTTGGTAGAATATTCTAGCTCAAGTGGCATTTTGCATGTAATCCAACTCTTGAGCTTTACATTAGGGTTGCATGAAGTATTTATTTAAAAGACATGGAGCCATGTACCAATGTATATTTTTACAAATCAATAAAATATTGAAGGAGGTTTCCCCCTCAAAGAGGCCTATGATTATGTGTTATTGTGAGAGTGTTTAATTCTACATTTACTTTCCGTATTATGATATTTTGTTATTGTATGAATGCTTATTTTTAGTATTTTGTATGAGTGAGTTTTTTTTTTAATAGTAGGTTCCTAACATAGGATGAATCTATTTAGTTATTTTATACCAAGTATTATAAAATATAAGATTGAAATCATCCATAAAACCCATTAGTTCTCTCTTTATGGTTGATAGTTGTTCCAAATGAGACACTCCATTTTCCTTCTCTCTAAATATTTCAATGAATAAAGAAACAAGTCGATCCTAGTCAACAATTGAGTGAGGTTGAATAACAATGTACCATTAATGAGCCTTGCATTTGAATGAGGCCACTAGCAATATTAGAGTCACATTTTGCTCTGATATATTATGGAGCATGCATAGGCACACCATGTGGTTCAGATGCTCTATTGAAGTCATCATGCCTTCCATAATGAATTATAAGAGGGATTTTAGTATGGATGCTGATATATTATCTCATATTTTAGTTATATTAGGAGGTCTTAAGAAGCATTTGTCATTTCAAAGAGGGAATACTCTTGGTGGTTGTGGAACACACATGTTCTAGACTTGAGCCCATTTTCTTTGAGGAATGGTGTTGAGTGGTGGGAGAAACACTTGAAGTAGGTAGCAATAAAGGATCTAGTGGTAGGTTTTCATTCATACACTTTTGAATCCTTTGTTTTGAGTGGAGTTTCTAGGTGAATACAATATTTGATATTCAATTTGATAGATTGATATCTTCATCAAAATACCAATATGATGTCCTTCAAAGCAACTTCTTTTGGATACTCATTTTGAGTGGAGTTGCTAGGTGAGACTTACAATTGCTTCAATAAGAATATAGACAAGAAACGTCACTAGAGTTTAAGCCCATATTTTCTCTTTATCGTGGGATGAAAAAATATGGATCAATTACATCCCACCATGTCTACCATTAAACTATTGTCCTCTATCTTGACTAGCAGATACAGGGACTAGATGGTCAAGACTATTATGCCTTGCATGGAGTGACACAAGGCTAATCTAAGAGCACAATGTTTATCTCAATTGTGTGCCTTTGGGGTATTATAAAATGCCAACTATTTTTAAGATGCGATCTTCAAAAAACTTATTACTCTATCCTAATCTACCAACTTCAAGGGGAAAAGGGTTAAAAAAATTGCAAAAAAAAAAGAAAGCAGAAAGAAAAAATCCTAAGCTAATAGGGGTGATGCACTAAGATCAGAATAAGATTCATCTACATTATAATAAGACATACACATGCATGAATTTCCATGAACAATGCTCAAGGAACACTTCCTCCTCTTAACATAGTGAAGCACAAGTTGCATATAAAGGAAATGAGATATAAATTAGTTAGTCACGATCTCCAATATACACACATACAAGAAACAAGATAGAAAGAACTAAATAGTCATGACCTCTTTTATATATATATATATATATATATATATATATATATATATATATATATATATATATATATATAAGTTATGCCAAAAGTGGGGGTTCAAAAACATATTCATAAATGACTAGGGTTTGGGTGCTACTATATAGAGAAAATGAAGGGAAAGTTATACAACTCGCCGATACTTTAAAATGCTATAACTACTACTAGTTATAGATTAAAATAAGGGGGAATTTTCCTCCAAAATTAAATAGGAGTTTATAACAAAACCTCTATTTTCCTCTTGATGTGATACTCTCTATGTCATATTTTAGTTTCTCAAGGCTTCTGGGTTAATTATGAGTATTTGGATATTCAACCATCACCATATGAATCTTGAAAATTGATTAGAAGCAAACTTTGCAATCAATATAGCTAGGTTTAGGATTACTTCTACTATGGCTGCCACGTCTCCATATTTAATAATACACCCACTCTTTTTGGATTACTGAGCTAAAGTGACATCAATAGGTGATATTTACTTTCCCTTATTAATGGTATATTAATCTGCTCATCTACTCCTAGGAGCTTGTGCACCATTATCGATGTCTTACACCTTGATCTGGCCCCTCCAAGTTGGTAGCTCTCTACACTACAATTTACTTCCTAAAGTGCTCTTGTTCTTCTTCAGATGATGATGCAGGCTATGATTGCTTATTAAAATGTTTTCTTTGTATTTTTATATTGGAACTTTGAAAACTTTTAAGATCAGGCTAAACTCTTTGTTAAAAATATTTTGGAAAAGTCCTTTCTTATGACCTCCCATATTACATTTCAACATTTGATTTTTTAGGAGTTTTGTTTCACCAAGTCCACATTTCAAAACCTTTTTCTTTTCTCCTTCAAAACTTTACTACAAAATTTTGACCATCAAAATTCTTTTCTCTCTTGTGCTCATCAAACCTTTCTTCTATTTTTTGCCTTTTCAAGAATTTGGGCCACACAAGCTCTCAAGATTTTTGTGTTGTTCCCTTGCTTGAAAATTTTGTAAAGTGGCACCTACCTTTGGTTGAATCATTTTTTCCACATCTAGATGATATATCTTTCTTTGCCTTCTATTATTTTGCCTTTATTCTACTCTTCCTTCAAAATTTGCCTAAGTTAAGAAATTTTTGCATGTAGTGAAGAAGTCACTGCACTACTTTACCCATAAAACATGAAGCTTTCATATTTACAATGGAGATAAAACCAATTATATTTGAAGTGAAGTGGTATAACTCATAAGTTACCCCCTTTTAAAGAAGACAACTCTATTGCAATAGACATATTATCCAACAATAAAACTCATAACTTTTGTTTCTTACTCCCTACTAGTTATATACATACATACATACATACATATATATATCTATATCTATATATATATATATATATATATATATATATATATATATATATATATATATATATATATATATATATATATATATATATATATATATATATATATATATGTATATATATATACATACATATATGTATATATATGTATGTATGTATATATATATCTACACACACACACACACACACACACACACACACACATATATGTTTCAAAATGTGGAATCATGTGGTATTAGGTGCAACCAATAATTTTATTTGAAAGTTATTGGTGTCAACAATGGTAAAACATGTTGAATAGAAGTTATAATTTGTACTTAATTAATAATTAATTCCTACAAAACAAGTTAATAAAGGAAATATCATTTTAATGATATTATATCCATAATCGTAAGCACTTCTAGGATTTATAATAAAGCCTTATATATATTTAGGACTACTGATACATACCACCTCATAACATTACCCCTCATATTTTCTAACTTACAAACTAAATTTCCCTTTATTTGACTTATAACCTTTTACCTCCTTCTAGGATATCCCCCCATTTGTAATTTTTAACTTTTTATAAACATCAAAACTATAAATTATATATTATATCATAAAATCTAATTTATATGTTGGATGTTATAGTTTAAAATAACTATTGTAAAAATATCCTTCTAACATACCCATTAATCTAAATTATAACCTAAAATATATATTTTTAACTTATAACCTATTACCTCCTAAAATATTCCTCCCTTATTTATAACTTATAACCTTTGATAAGCATTTAATCCATAACTTGAATGTTATAATCAAACAACATTTAAGTTCAAATCCATTTTCTAATAGAATCCTCTCCATGTTTCCTAACATATGATGCAAATTCCATATTAGTTTATTTTTTTATCTTCAAATGTGATGCTAGAGTGGTGCAATTTGGTGCTATGTCAATATTATTTTAACTTATAATGATATTAACATGGCACTATGACAACACTACATACCACCGCTTTAGTATCACATTAAATCTTGTAAATATCAAAATAAAAAGGTGATGCCCACATTCCCTCGATGTTATTTCTCCTTCCATATTACATTGATTAAACAAGTGAAAGACATTTATTACACTTATCAATTGTTGGAAAATAGGCCCATATTATTATAGGTCTATATTTTCCAAAATCATATAATCTCAAGCATATACTCACATTCAATGGTAACACAAATATTGCACAGTAAAAAGCTTTTCTATTACATTAAAAAATCATAATTATATAGCATGGAGCTTTGTCACCAATATATAACCTTACATAAAACTCTTCAACTCTCCTTAATTTTGCTCTCCTGAAACTCATAGGATATGCAACCTTTCATATGCCTTTCTTACATAAGGGTAAAGTATTTCATGATTACATAACTTCCTACTTCTAATATTGACACATCACACATGACTCTTCACTTACACACTTAACATATTTCACTTATAACTCACACTTGTAGAAATAAATGAGAATAAGTTTGATTTTTCTATACACTCTTATAAATAGGTTTTAAATTCTTGTATAAAACTCATGTTTTTTTGCAAAATCAACTCAAATACGTAGGTTTTGAGTTGAATTTGCAAAAAAATAAAATATTGTTTCACTTGGGTAAAACTTAAAATTTAATACAAACCCTATGGTTTGAGCTGGTTTTATAGAAACTACAAAAATAATGTAAAATATTAGCTAAAAATTATACTAATTATACAAAATTAGCTCACCCTAAGGCTTTGGATCAAGGTTATAAGAATGTAATAGTTAGTTTAACATTTTAGTTAAAACTTGTAAAATTACTATAAATTAACTAAAACCCTTCTATTATGACTACCTACCATCGTTTATAGTTTTGGTTTTACCTTCAATATTATAGAATAATTAGTTTTATTTTTTAATTAAATTTCAATAAAAAATTAAAATTAGATTGAAATTAATTAGTTTTATACTTTCAAAATCTTAGGGAAGTGCACTAATCATTGAAAAATAAAATAAAATGGGAGTTTTAAAGAAGTCCTTTTTTTTCAATGGGTTATATGGGATTGAAATGGGCCCACTTGTATTACAATGTAACCACATAATGATATATAAGAATTTGACAATTATGCATGTATTGTTTGGCAAGATTGGAACTTTAGTCTCCCTCCTCCTTACAAGTCAAGGAGTCTAACCAATTGAGCTAATGTCATTTGATAAAAAAAAAAAAAAAATTCTAGAAGGGCTATCTCAATTTTTATATATGGCACGAGTACAAAAATATTTACCAGACATGGATGAGAATCCATTGGAACCATGACAATAATTATTACTTACATTTCCTCATTGATCATATTCGTCCTATGCATTCAGATCTACTTCCTTCTCTACTTGTGACAAGCACATCTACAACCATAACCATAATATCAATCCATATCATTCCTTACTAGATCTTGTTATATATCTAGTTCCTCTTCTAAGACATCTATATTTATTAACTTTAGTCTATAAAATTATGTAGAGAGTATCTCTAGATATAGATACATAGATTCATTGTCTAGAATGTGGTCCTTGATTCTATTTATACTTATCTAATGATAAAATAAGACCTATTATTATTTCCCTATCCCCATTATATTTCCCCTTTGTAGGATGGGGATAATAACAAATTTCCTCCACATTTGAGTAGCACATGATATAGACACAAATCCATTGATATCTTTAATTCTTGACTTTGAAGAAGTTTTGTAGGAGTGTTGGAGGTATTACATTATTTGGTACCTTCGTAAATATGTAGATTAGAGTGTGTGTTTAATATTTGTGTCTATAGTGGTTGTAGTTGATGAAGATGAGGTTGGGGTGATGGAGGAAGAACAATGAGTTCATCTAGAGTGTATCAATACTTCAAACCCTTACCATGAGTGCGTCAAATATTATTTCTAGAAACTATTTAAAGCTAAAGAATGACAGCAGAAAGGAGACACAAGAGGAGCAAGGATAGGAAATGTAGGAATTTTATAGATGAGGGTTTTGTAGTGGTAGAATTCCCTAAGGATGTGGATAGGAGAGATTCTAACCCTTTGGATCTAGGAGCAGTAGATCCAAATTTGACAATAAAAAGATCAAAGGGAGGTGCTTCTTGGGTACAAGTTTTGAAGAGAGGTCAAAATTCCCAAGAAGGATTTATTTTATCTTCAAATTGAGATGAAAAGGGTTTTACTCTTAAGGTCCCAAAAATTTTGGCTAACAAAGTGATTTAGAAAGGAAAAAATTATTTGGTAGAGAAATTCTTGGGTAATAGATTGGATTTAGATACAATAAGGAAGTGGGTTTGGGATAAATGAAAACTTTCGGGGTAAGCATTGCCTAATAATTTTTTATTGTTTAAATTTGTAAATTTGAAGGTAATGCATTTTTTTTTGTTGAGGGGCCCATGGTTTTTTGGGAAGAGAGGGTTATGTTTACAAAAATTGAGTCAGGGTTTTAATCCAACCACAAAAAATCTTCAATCAATACCCTTATGGGTGAGTCTATCGGGGCTTCCAATGGAATTTTGGGATGACAATATTATTCTTGGGATAGCTAAAGTGATTGGAAAAATAATTGCTTTTGATTCAGCTACTAAATCCCATACCATAATGATAGCGGCCCATTTTTGTGTACAAGCGGATATGGCTAAACCACTACCTAAATCTATTAGGCTGGTTTCAAATTATAGGGATTTGGAACAAGAGATTGAGTATAAAAATGTCATTCCCTTGTGTAACCTTTGCAAAAGGGTAGGGTATATTTGGAAAATATGCCCAAATATCCTAAGGAGAAAGTTATGAATAATATATTTGGACAATATTTGAGGGTTTGGAGGAAAAAGGTAACTAAGCAAGAAGAAGTTTTGGGGCAAAAAGATATTGGTGAAAGTAGTAAGGGTATTTCTTCAAATAGATTTGAGGTTCTTGTTATCCTTGATGGAGATGACATTTTTGGAGGGGAAGAGTTTGTTCCAGAAACTCAACTTGGAGATATTAATGAATTGATGACTAAGGCTTTGATTACAAAGGAAAAAAATTATTCTTTGTATGTAGAAGAGAATATTGAGAAAGAGCCACACTCTCTAGTAGGGCTGAAGGAAAATAGCATAGAAATGAGGATTTTAGGAGAAACCACTCCTCAACATAATGTGATATAGATTGGCTATGGGAAAATTAAAAATAAAAATATTAACATTATTTAAAATGAGTTTAAGGATTAAGAAGATGGAGGAGAATGGACTTCTACTATTGTAGTTGGAAAAGGTTATCTAGAAATATTTTGCTGGAAATAGAAGGAAATCTAAGAAGGTTGATTTGGGAATTCTAGTTTCTCAAGGAAGGCCAAATATCCAAGAATTGAGAACCAAAGTCGTTGCTAAGGATGTAGGTTCTAGGAAGTAAAGAATTTTATCTTTGGGAAGAGAAAAAATTTCTCAACTTGATACAAAATAAAATTTCCATCTTGGAATATTTGGAAAGGTGAAGAATTTAATTTGCAAAACAACTCAGGTGGAAATGGTTCTTGCTAATGGTGTGTTTGGGGGTTTATGGACTTTATAGAATTTGAAGCGGTTGGGGGAAATTTTTTTGCAGAGTAATGACAAATTTATTTCCATTTTGTTCACATGATTTGCAAACTAAATTTTATAATTTTGTTGGTAGTTTTGCATCTTGCCACATTAAAATTTTTGATGAAATTTTGATTAACAGTATGAGTGTAAAGCATCAAATACAGTAAATCAATGTTGCAGTGTTTTATATAATGTATTGCAGTTCATTTTTTGTGTGTTAATATTCTTTTTATTTTTCATGAGTTTCGTGCTTGGAAATAATGGGTGTTACAAGGTAAAATAGTTGTGGAAAATGGTGTGAAAAATCAACTAAAATCTCCGAAAGACGTCAACAAAAACAATGCCTAAAGACTAATGGAGAAATGGACGTAACAACATTTTCGTCCCAAGAGAAGGGCAAAAATATTTTTTGCCCTTCCTCGGGGCGAAGATGTCTCTATTTTTGAAAGAATGGAAAAAATGCATTCGCCCCAAAAGTGGGGTGACAAACCCATTCGCACCACTTCGGGGCAGATGTAAATTCGAAAGGAGAAAAAATTTTAAGTCGACAAATATGACTTCACCCCAAGTGAGGGGCAAAAGTCCCTTTTGCCCCTCCTTGGGATGAAAATAAATTTAAAGGAAAGGCTCATGGTGGCCCGAAGTTGAGGAATGATGACAACAGAATGGAGTATGTTCATCCCAAAGATGGTGCGAAAGCATCATTTGCCCCACTTTGGGGTGAACGTCATCAAAATAAGCGAACATCTTACCAAGTCAGCGCGTGGAAAAGTCAATCAAACTTTCACCCCAAGTGAGGGGCAAAACTCCCTTTTGCTCCTCCTTGGGGTGAAACCCATACAACAATGAATTCAGAAGTATGCATCATGGGTCCCACTAAGGTGTCAAAGTGACAAGATACATCATTAAAAGGTTGATGCTCTTTTGCCCCAAGAGAGGGGTAAAACTACCTTTAGTCCTTCTTTGAGGTGAAAGCATATAGAGAGGAAGAATGTTGCGGGCCCCACAGTGGCACATATTGAAAATAATTTTAAAGTGGTTTCACCCCAAGGGGTAAAAATCCCATTTGCTCCTCTTTGGGGTGAACGTATATGCCAAAGGTAAAAGAGTTTCTAAAAATAAAGCAACCAACAATGCTTTCTCCCCAAGTGTGAGGCAAAAGTCCCATTCACCTCTCCCTAGGGAAAAGATATATGAAAATGATTAAAAGTGCCAAAATGAAAACAAAGACATATAAAAGGTGTTTTTCCAGGTGATTGTTGTCACGATTATTAGGCGAACGTGATGTAAGGTTTTTTTTTAAATAAATTATGTCATGGGCTATGAGTTGGGCAAAATTACAAGGAATGATGTAAAGCATGACTCAGAAGCAAAGGGTGAGTGAAACTATAAAATTTGTTGTTTTGTGGGTGCTTTCTCCACCCAGAAGCATGGATAAAAAAGGAAGTAAAATTTAATGGAGCGCTTTTGCCCGTCTTCACCTGTTACATTGTTTCGGGTGAAATCACTTTTAAGTATCAAAGAAACTTTTCAAGGGTGCCCAGATTGAACAAATTATGAGAATAATTATTGAGGTGAAGAGTGACTATATTTTCTTATTTCATGTTAAAAAGGCTACAGGATTAAAATCATAGGGTGATTTTCATGAGTTCCAAGACATTCTGGACAAGGGCAAATTTCCAAGGAACAATAGAGGCATCGATTCAAAGACCATATTTGCAGTTTTCTGTGCACCGATGCCCAAACTTGTTGATTTTCCAAGAATTTTTCTTAAAATATGGATCACCGCTACATAAGGATGATTTTCAAATATTTTCGATGATAAGATCTCTCTTGCTAGTCTTTAATCTAGGGATATTTTGTCTTTTGTGTATTAAATGAATAGAGGCAAAAAACTCTATAAATACTAGACATTTTCAATGTAAAAATATGATAGACACTTTGCAAAAAAACTCTTCAAGTTTTCTGCATAAATAGAAGGAATTTGAATTCTGATTTTGCAAGTAGTTTCTATGTGTGATTTCTTTCTACTTTAAGCATTTTTGTTTTATATTCATGTTTGTTATCTACTATTAAGTTAAAATTATACATTTGGATTTGAGCACTGCTGGTGAGGGAGTGAGTCATGGAATGCGATTCTGGAAGTTATCACCGTAAAATTATAAGTGGATTCTTTCACCTTCTTTCTATTCTATGCTGCTATAACACTTTGTTGGAATTCCTGCTACTAGTCTATCCCCAATACTACATGTTTTGGCCTATGTATGTATTTCCCATTCCTTTTCATTATTTCCATTTCTTTCCTACAACTCTAAACTTAAAATCAGTGTAGGATTTAGTAAGGGAGCCAGACCTCTCTAGATATTGGCCTAGAGGACATTTATTTCGTCTGGCCTTTCAATGTTGGTCGTGTCTTGGGTGCAAAAATATATGTTTGCATTTTAGGCAGATATTTGACCAACAGTTTTTGGCACGTCTGATGGGAAATTCAAAGGTTCCACTTTCAACAGTATTAAGGTTTGATGTTCGCATTTGTATTGTTAATTTAGAACATCTGGTGACTCAATTATATCCAGAAGCCTTCGAATGTGAAGTCAAGGAAAGTTGTACTTCATGATCATAAGATTGAAGGCCAAAAATTCAAAAAATCCTATTGAGTTCTTTGTACTTGACACCCAAAAATTAGAACACCCTAGACTAGTTACATCGACTCCTACATCACCCGTAATATCTTCATATATAGCTGATGTGTTCTTTGTCCCTTCAAGTCTAGCTAGTACTACTACTAGTGTTCCTCCACCTCAAGTAAATCCTCCAGTCAACATGGCTTAGAATTTTCCACCAAGGTAGTTTCTAGCATGGAATAGCTTAGGAGCTTTAAATCTGCAAGCGCAAAATCCAATTTCTCAAGCATTATTGAAGGCTTTGCCTACCTATGATGGTATAGACAAGACTACCTATGAGCATATCCAAGATGTAGCTTCTTTGGAAATAATACATGGCATCACAAACAAATATATTATGGTGAGATTGCTTGTGTTGTCTCTTAGAGGAAAGTTATTGTATTAGTATCGGTCATTTCCACCTTCTACTATCACCATCTAGGACCAGTTGGCAAAATTTCTGATCAAGAACTTTCATGGGCAAACTGAACCTTTTTCTTTGCTACACTAATTTACAAACATCCAAAGGTATCTATAGGAGGAAATAGTGGATTTCAACCTCAAGTTCACCCAAATTTTGCAGAGAGTTCCTAACGGTCTTTGAACTACTAATGAGTAAGCCACATTTTACTATCTCTAATCCTTCAAATATGACATTGGTATGGCCATCCAAAAAGCCAATGTTAATACGTTCCCAGAGCTATACACGCAGGTGTAGAAGGTTGAGGTAGATCTAATTGCTATAGGTAAGTTTCACCCAAAGGTAAAAATTCCCATTCTCTCTGACCTTCCACAACATATGTATTCTGGTGCATTTTCATAGCCTATGCCTTCTATGTATCCCATTACTTCATGGATTTCAAGTCAAACTTAAATAACTTCAGCTCTGGTTCCACAACTCCCCACTCCAAATATTCCACAACTACCCGCACTAGTTATTCCGTAGTTACCAACCCTAGTCCCATTCTCGATATTGCCTGCTCCACCAATACCTCTACCTTTTCGAGCACCTCTTGCACCCTCAAATCCTAATCCCTACATGAAATTATTATAGGAGATGCAGTCTATCAATTTGATGGTAAGAACAATGTCAAATGAAATTACGATGGTTAAAAAGAAGCAAGCTAAAGCTAACTTCCGATCAAGAAGATTTTAAACACCATTGATTACCAAATAACAACCAACTACTAGCAAAGGTCCTAAATGAAATACAACTATAGTGGACAATGAAGAAGCTAGTACATCCGAGTGGGCATATTGTTGTTCAACCTATAATGATCCTCATGGTGAAGATACGTTCATTGTTCATTTGAACTATGTGTAGATGTTAGCAGAGAGTTCCACTGATGGAAAAATCAATATGATAACATAAGTTGATCATAACTTTATGGCCCCTTCGTTGGAGCAAGTTTCGATTCTTAAAAGAGCTAGGAAAAAGTTGGTAACAGTTGATCTAGTAGAAATTGAGCCTCTGAAAGTCCCTTCTGAACAAAACGTATAGGATGAAAAGGCAAAACCACAAGTGAATGCATCAGGTGCAACATCTAAACAGTAAGATTTTGTCCTATCGAAGGATCTACTGCCTAAGCAAACTCAATAAAATTTGTAGGTGAAGGAATCAACTCTGCAACCAGCAGTCACTCAAGTACAAATTGAGGTAAAATAACAATCTAAAGAGCACCTCAAGTATCCATTGTTAACCAAGCGGTAAAGGGTAGAAGCTACTCAGAAGTACCAAAATAAATATGAGCAAGCCAATGAAGAAAAGGGCTTCGGTACTTCTAGTTATAAAATTTTTGAGGAAATGAAGAAAATTCTTGCAAAGGTGAGTTTGTATGATGCATTACAGTTACCTAGACAAGTTGACCTATTGCAGGAATCTCTCAAATATATGAAGGATAAAAGGAAAATCTCCACTCAAATGGTTTTAGCACAAACATTGACAGCCTCTACCACTGGTAAAAGTAGACCACCTCTATTCTATCTTTCTATCCAAATGGAAGGATGGATTGTACATAATTGCATGACCAATTCTGGCATTGCAACCACTGTCATGCCAAAGGCAGTATGCGAGGTCATGGGAATGGAATACACAAGGAGTAGTCTAGGTGTCTTATAGTTACATGGAACTCCAGTCAAGATGGTGGGTGTGATTAAAGACATTCCCATTATTCTGCATAGTACATCATAGATTACTATTATTTAAGAAGTGGTGGTAGTCAACTTGGAGCCATACTTTAGCATGTGCCTTTCGAGAGAATTTACAACAAATCTTGGAGGATACCTTTCCTTGGATTATTAAAATTTGGATATTCCTTTTAAGGGAAGGAGAATTTGAATATGTAATGAAAAACCTTATACTTTTCACATAGAAAGACTTGAGGAAGAAGAGAAGCCTATAGATGTATTTAATATGATGAGGAAGTGTAGGAAGTGGACCTAATGGAGGAAGCTCTTGGTGAGCTCCACCTGGAAGATGAGTTCTCATTAATTTATTTTAATGCAATGGTGGAGACTAATATCGGTTGTTACACCATAATCAAGCCTGAAAATATTAAAGAGAAAGCTTCAGACTCCCGAGACACAATTTTTGATCAATTATGGAAATTATATTTTGATGGTGCAAGATGTAAGAATGACACAAGAACTGTAATTTTTCTTGTTTCTCCTTTAGGGATACATAAATCCTACTCATATCAGTTAACCTAGAGTTGCATGAATAACATCGTTGGATATGAAGAATTATGCCTTGGTATGAAGAAAGCGAAGAAATTGGAAATCAAACAATTGCATATTTTTGGAGATTTCAATATTATTGTTAATCAGATCACAAAAAAATGTGTGTCAAAGCAACACTATTTGAAGTCTTACCGCAATAAGGTATGGGATTTTTTTGAGACTTTTACAACTCTAAATGTTCAAGATATTTCACAAGAACAGAATAATCATGTAGACATCTTGACTTCCCTTGGTGCTAATTTCTCTCCTATAGAGCAAGTGGTCAGGAGACCAAAGACTGTGAGGGTAATCTATAGACCTTAGATCCCTGATTAAAACCTCTATTGGCAGGTGTTCAATACCGATGAACATATTGTTAATTTTTTTATAAAAGAAGTTGCTAGCACAAAAGAACGAATACTGGCTGAGGAGGAGATGGAAGGGATGATTCAATTGAAGAATAACCACATTCCTAGGGGCTAATTTCACTTGAGATCTTGTTTGATCAAAATTACAAGGTAGAGAAACACAAGATCAAGGTGGACACAAAGGAGTACAAGGAAATGCAATTAAAGCCTGATAAAGTCATTAAAGTCAAAACAGACTGTACGCCCAAGGATCTTGAAGACATCAAGAATTTGTGCTTTGAATTTATTGATATTATCATGTGGAGCTATCATGATCTAAAAGGATATGAAAAAAATGTAACCCAACACACCATCGAGTTGCAAGGAGTGAAATTGTTTTGACAGAAACAATGACCTGTTAATCCAAAAATTGAAGTTCTTATGAAAGCAGAGTTGCTAAAAATGCTGGAGGTAAAAATAATTTATTCGATCAAGCACTCAATATGGATGGCAATTCTGGTTCCAGTTCGGAAGGAAAATGGAGATATGCACCTTTGTGTAGACTTTTGGAACCTGAACCAAGCATATTTGAAAGATCAGCATCCTTTACTGTAGATTGATAAGATTCTGCACATAGTCACTGGAGTGTAGAGATTTATGTTGCTTGACGGTTTCTCCAGCTATAACCAAATTTGGGTGAAGGACGAGGACCAACACAAAAATGATATTTACTACAAAGTGGGGCACTTTCACCTATCAAAGAATACCTTTTGGTCTTTCAAATGCTGGCACCACATTTCAGAGAGCTATGGATATCACTTTCGATGAGTTTTTGAATCGAGTTATTGTAATTTACCTTGATGACATGACTGTTTTCTCACATCGCATGGAGAAGCATGTCTCTCATCTGAGAAAAGTGTTCAAAAAGTGTCGAGAATTTAGAATTTCCATTAACCTGAAGAAATCCATTTTTGTTGTTAAAGAAGGAAAACTCTTGAGACATGTGATTTCATAGGAAGGGCTAGCAATTGATCCTACAAGAGTTGAAGATATTTTAAAATTACTGTTGCCAGTTAATAAGAAGGATTTGTAGCCATTATTTGGTCGAATTAACTTCATAAATTCATTGCTGATTTTGCTCAGGTAGTAAAGCCCATGATTGAAATCCTGAAGAAGAATACAGACTTCAAGTGGATAGAAGTAGAATACAGGCATTCCAAGAAATCAAGGAGAGAATTACCCAACCGTCAGTGTTGATTAACCTGAATTACTCAAAATATTTCATCCTTTATGCAGTAGGCGAACATGAGAGTTATGTTGTTGTCCTCACTCAAAAGCAAGATGATGGGGATGAAAAATCGATCACTTTCCTCAGTCAAGTCATTTCAACACACCAATAAAAGTACAAATTCATTAAGAAGTAGGTGTACGCTATCATGAAATATTTAAAAAAGTTTTAGTATTTCATCTCACAAAGCAAGAAAATTGTCTATGTCATTCATCAAGATGTCAAGAATTTCATCCTTTAAGGAGAACTGGGTGACAAAAGAGTAGATTGGTTCTCTAACATTCAGGAATATGATATGGATATTCGATCGACTAAGTTGGTTCACGGTTGGGACATTTGCCAAGAATTGGCTAAAATTGTAGCTTCTGGATTGCTAGCCCCATTACAGGGTGAGGTCATCGATGAGAGTAATCTTGTCAATCACGTTACAAGCGATTGTGACTGGATAGAGGACCTTGTCAAAAATTTTACATCTAGAAAATGTCCATCACATCTTAATGCCTTACAAAGGTGAAGATTCAGATTGCAGGCACTCAGGTACGTCCTATTACCAAGTGGGTTATTCCACAAAAACATAGATGGAGTACTCCTCAAGTGTGTGAAATATTCAAAAAAGCAAAAGATATTAGAGGAGTTCCACTCTTGCATATCCAACGTGCATTATGCAAGAATATCTATGGCTTTGAAGATCGTTCGAGCTGGGTATTTATAGCCTATCCTTTTTACAGATGCACACAAAGTGAGCCAAAGCTGCAAAAACTGTTAGTGATACATTGGCAGAAGTCAAAGGGCATCTCTGCCTTTACACCCAATTCAGGTAGAAGCTCCAATGGGGCTTAGATTTCATTAGAGTTAGTGATTCTCACTCTTTCATAGATCATAAATATATTCTAACAATGATTGATTATTTTACTCGATGGGTAGAAGCCATCCCCACTAAGAAAGCTGACCAGGCTACAGTCATCTCCTTCCTTGAAGGACTGATAACCCGTTTCGGTGTTCTAGATGCCATTGTGATAGATAACGAGACTCCTTTTATTGGGATAAAAATCATCGATTTTACAAACAGGTATGGGATTTATCAGAAGACTTCTTCCAATTATTATCCACAAGGAAATGGCTTGGCTGAGTCCACGAACAAAAAATTGCTTCAGATCTTCAAGAGGACACTTGGAAACAATAAAAGAAGCTGGCACCTACTGTTAAATCAGGCTTTGTGGGTGGATCACATATTAGTTAAGAAATCAATTAAGACTTATCCTTACTCCTTGGTGTATGGAAAAGAGGTAGTTCTACCCACCCACATCGAACTCCCAGTACTCTAGACTTTGTAGATGTTTCAAGATGAAGATGATGAATACAATCCCATGAATGCAAGATTGACCCAACTCCTACAATTAGAAGAGGAGAGACAAAATGCATATGGTGCTTTTGTTGAACATGCTAAAATGACATAGAAGTGGTTTGGCAAGAAAGCGACAAAACACAAGTTTAGGGTTGGAGATCTAGTCCTCAAGTGGAATGAGAACAAAGCTAAGCCTGGGAAGCACCACAAGTTTGATGCAATCTAGGAGGGTCCATTTTAAGTTTCAAGGGTGAATTCAATGAATACATATCTACTCCAAGACATGGATGGTTGGGATATTTCGATTCCAGTTAACGACCTTCATCTGAAGGTATATTTTTAGTAAGATAATCAGAGGTGAAAGTATGTAAATATGTACACATTTTATTTCATGCAAGTATTTTTATTACTATATATATATAAATTAAAAAAAAATTCTTCCTCTCTCTCTAAAAATTGATTTCACCCCGAAACAGTTCTCTAAGAACACATTACGAGCTTCAGATGAAATCAATTATTTCATTGTAATATTTTTAGAAATTTTGAAGGCTCCGAAGGTTTACAGATAATTTATTTCCAGAATCAAAGGTGTACGAGAGAGAAGGAGATGTTAACTTTGCATGAAGTCCTGTGGTGAAAAGCATTTTAGGGAAAACATCCGAAGGTACCAAGCAAAAGTATGAAAGTGGGAATGACGAGCCTTAGTTAGAAAATTAAAGCAAAAAATATAAAATGCATGGGGCCCAATTTTAAAATCATGGAAGTGCAAAAAATGAAAGCGTTTTTGCCCCAGGGAAGAGACAAAAGCCCCATTCACCTACCTTTAGGGTGAACACATTTTAAAAGAGAAAAAAAACTATATGAAAAGTGCCAAAGCCATGATCTAAGAGTTAAAAAGGGCTTTCACCTCAAGTGAGGAGCAAAACTCCCTTTCACCCCTTTATAAGGTGACAACACTTACCGTCCGACAACAAATCGTCGCCCTCGCACGTGAGGTCAGAGAAGATCACCACAAAGGTGGGGCAAAGTTCATACATCTCTATTTAGGGAGAACGTAATTTCAAAAGATGCATGGTGTTAGTCAAATGAAAGGTAGTCAATGGTGCTTTCACCCTAAGTGAAGTGTAAAATCCCTGTGCGCCCCCACAAAGGTGAAACTACATGAAAACAATTTTAAAAATATAAAAAAAAGAAGTAAAAAGGAAAGGAGAACGAATTTTAAATTTTGCATATGCTTTATTTTTATCAAAAGAAGAGAGGAACACAAAAATAAATAAAAAGAAAAAGAAAAAGCAAAGTAAAGCTCCAATCTTGAAGCTTTTCTAAAAAAGAAAAAAAGGAAAGATTTAAAAAAATGCTTTTTCTATAATCAGGCGAAATTAAAAGCATCCATTCACTTTAAAAGGAGGGTTTCACCATGGAAGTTTATCAAACATGTGAAAGGTATTTTCAGGAGCATATCAGAAAAAGGGAAGTGCCCTCTCAAGGTGATTTCGCCCATCAGCACATGGTGAATTTTTGAAAATGCTCATGGTCATTCAAACGTATTTTCGAAGTGTTCGGTTGGAAACATGCACCCGGATTTGCGTTGGGAGGCATTTTGGCATTCCTAAGAGCCAAGATATCACAACATCAAAAGCAAGGATGCTCATTGGCCTGCATGTGGTGAGTGATTTTTTTGAGGTAGTTGTTAAGAAGCCAGGGCACACTGTTTAAGGACATAATGTAGCAAAAGTGCATAGTTTTTGAAAAAGATATTACGGTGAATAAAAGTCAGTGATTGTTAAATCATGGAGAAACATGTCGGGTGAGTGGACCAAGGCACACATTTTTTTGAATCCAAAAAATATATTTATCACATTTACTATGGTAGTTGGAAGTGCGATCTATAAATAGAATGAGTAAAATCATCTAGGGATTAAAAAAAAAAAAAAAATTATCAGTACATTTTTGAGCTTTTTGGTTGCAAAAGTTGCAGAGCATTTTTAGGGTGACTAGAATTTTCATGATGGGCAAGAAAAGCGCAGAAGTGAAGGATGCCACAGATCCCAAGCAGTCTAAAAAGAAAGCAAAGGGTGGGAAGAAGTCCAAGAAATCCCAAAGAAATAAAAACATCGACTTGGACCCGTACTCTAACACAATGGCAGAAATTAGGGACTGCATCATCACCAATAAGGGTATTTTTAAAATTTAGCAAGATGTGAAATTCGTAGTTAAGCAAGGATTGATGTCAGAGATCCCTTTAACGGTGTCATACTATGCACAATTATTCTGATATTTATGCACTCTTGTATATGCTTATCTGGAGCTGGTGAAGTTGATTGCTTGATTTTATAATCTGGCTACCAGGGTTGTTCAAAGTGCGAATGAAGATGTGTTTTTCTCCATCTTGTCCAACACAGTGAGGGAAGCATTTGCCTATGGGTTAAAACCCCCCTCTGACATGATCTTCAAGAAATTGCACATCAATGAACAGGAGGAGAGATATGTATCTACTGTGACAATGTGCCAGTTCATGGAGGCACAATTAGAGAGTTGCAGCTAGGGTAGTTGCCAAATCTACCGAAGCCACTTTCAGATTTCAAGAGTCCAAATATATGTTTGATACTGGAATGGATTTCTAGTCTCTTTGTGGATTCCACATTTCATAACTCGCAGGCAACGCTTGCACAATGTATATCCCAGGTGGACTTTTACGCTTCGACGATGATGAGGGCAGGTACCAACCCGATTTATTTTTACTAGGTTGATTTCATATATCGTAAAATGCACATTCAATTGGAAAATATGAGTACAAGAGAGGCAAATTTGTTCAAGCATACATCCTTCCTTGTATGGTATTTATTCTTTCATTTACATCACCATTTTTTATTCATTGTAGTTAAACAAGTTGATGAGGTAAACAAGGTTTTGCTTGTTTATATGTGGACTCCCACCTTGTCAAGGAGGGAGTCATTCTATAATTTTAACTGCTTATTTTTGGGGTTCATGATTGATATAATTTATGGCAAGAGTGAAAGGGTACCACGGGCAATGAGAGAAGTGGTTGTTATGACTGAAAAAGATGATTTATTTTTGCTTTCTCAAGGTATAGTTGTACGAATTTTTGGCTTCACAGGTAAGCCATTCCTACTCCCGTACTTTGCCATCGAGCATGTTTTTGTAATGGAGGTGGTGCAAAAAAATTATTATATAAATGATGTATATGGAGCAGGGCACGGTAAAAGGGTGACATGCATGATGTTGTTTAAGTTTGGTAGTATTGAGGTGAACCAGGTTGGTCATAACAGGTTACTCACAAAGGTGAACCGGGACTTGGGTCTAGTAGAACTACTGTAAAGATGGATATATGACCCATTGGGTAATTTTTTTGAAGTAATTAAGGCCAAGCATTTTCATTTATACCCACGACAAAATATTTAGCAAAATCACAATAATTTATAAGGGTGCGATTTGGAGTGGCATGTTGAAATCATGATGTCACTTCTACCGTGGCATGACTTCTATGAGCAAGAGGCCGAATATAATCCCGTAGTACATAGAGAACACATTCCTCCAACGGGACTATTTGTCTAGATGAAAGAACAACTACCCACATGGTTTGAAGAGAAAATCATAAAATGGTGGATTATGAGGGTCCACCATGGAAAAATTACATCACCTTATGGGTTGAAAATAGATGAAGGGTTTTCTAATGCATATGATGAATTCGTTGACATTTATCAACCTATCACTTTCTCCAAGTTTGTGCCTCAAAGTTTTCAAAAATCTGATAGTGAAGAAGGTGTGGCTAAAAAGGATCATCCAACAATTAAGGAAGCGACACATGAGAAAGAAGAACAATAGTTTATGTTTAAAAAAATATCTCAATGGGTGAAGCAAAGTGTAGTAAGACACTGTATTTAGCAAAGTAAAGTGTATATGAGGCACTTCATTTCTCGAAGGCTGCAAAAAAGCCAATAACTAGCATTGTTTCTTCATCCACTATTGCAATTTTAGCTATTATAATTTCCACGATTGTAGTTGCTACAGCTATTGTTAATCCTCCTCCATCAGTGTCAGCTGCTTAGGTTAGCATTGCTCAGAGCCTTCCATTGATTCAAGAGTAGTTGTTGGACCAGCATATGTATATCATAGATCTCAAGGCAGAAGCAGATAAGCAACAAGAGGAGTCTATCTTATAGCTACTTCCATCACCAGCTCATGTGGTACCCCCACCCAAAGGTACATTCATTTTTCCCTTTTCTTCTACTCAGAAGCAAGTAGTGGCTATCACTTCGTTTCCTTCAATTCCTACATATGTTGCCCCTTTATTTTGTATTCATTTTGTTTCTATTTTTCTCCCTACCTCTCACCCACAAGTCACTACTACTCCTTATCTTCCCCTCTCTTAGGACTCCCTTTATGTTAGTTCGTTTGCATCAAGTCTGAATACAATTTTGCATCCTACGCCTTCCATTTTTGTCACTACTTCCACTATAGATGTAAGTATGCAAGCTCCTCCAAGAGTGAGCATAACTATAGCTGAGCCTAATGCTTCCATACATTTCACCATTTTGGTCCCTCCTATGATTTCTATTTCCTCTTATTCCTTCAAGCCAGATCGATCATAGGCTCTATTCCCCTTTACCCCATTTTTGGAGTTGCAAGCATTTCCCGAGATTGAGGTGATGCCCAAACAACTAGTTGTTGAGAATATTATTTGAGGTCATCTTAGTTCATCATAATGGCTGAAGAGTCATAGGAGAAAAGAGGCACTTGCTCCAACTAAGCCACTCAAGAAAGTCACCTTCAATCCTGTTGCTATGGAGGCTCACACCGCTAAGATGATTCTGTTGGTCCGAAATCCACAAGGGGAAATGATGCCAAGCAATCACGCTTATGAGATCATGATAAAGAACCTGAAAAGAATGATCCTACTAAGAAAATTGGGAACATCCAGGTTGATATGAGCTCAATTTCCTTGCACAATGAGCATTACAAGCAGATATTGTATGACATCGAAGCAAATATCATTGAGCTTGAGGACACTTTGGTAGTGAGTAGAGCACAATAGGAGAATATGACAAAGAAGATGGAGCATTGGTGAAAGCAGGTATAAGCCAATCAAAAATCAAAATATGCAGTGAAGCAATAGGCACAGGCAATGAAGGTGCAAATAGATTCTATACAGAACCAATTGGTAGAGAAAGCTACACAGGATGTAGGTTTCTCTTAGAAGACAGTTAAGGAGGCCCGCCTTCGGTTGGATCAAATTTGTGAAAAGTTGATGGTGAAAGAAATCTTGGTTCTACAATATCTCTTTGAGGCCCGAATACAGATTCAGTTGGGCCAACATTTAATAGAGAGTACATAGGAGCTTCTAGAGCTACATTTGGAGATGGTAGTAAAGATTCAACCCTTGGCTTAGTCAAGTATGTGTATTCAACCTATAAGTGACATGGATTGAGCCTGGTATACCACCAAGATTAGGTTGCACAATTATTTTCACAAGAGGGGCATGGTGAAAGAGAGCTGGAAGTTCCTTAATGTGATTAAGCATGAGTATTCCGTTTCAATGGTTCATTTTGATGCTCTCGCTGATATGGGCTTCCCAAATTTTACTAACAAATGGGGTGAGCCACTACCCAAGGAACAGTTGGAAGTAGCCTAGAAGAATTTTATGTAGGACATCTCAAAAATTGATAGATGGGAAGAGCCAGTTACAGAAGAACAAGTGTTGCCGCTAATGAAGAAATTCACTTGCATGGAGTTTTCCTTGTTTGAATTGGCTCAGAGATCTAAGCACATTAGCTTGGAGGATATCCAAAACTTGTGGTACATTTGTGAATCGCTTAGTGTTACTTGCTTATTTACCACAAATGCTTGGGATGAAGCAATTATAGTTTATGAAGTTACTTGTGAACATTTGAAGGAACATGAAGAGCAGGCCGCAGTAGAATAGGCAGCAACAGAGCAGGAAGCGGCTGAGAATGTAGCAATAGAATAGGCATAGAAAAATACGTTCGAATCAGAAGCACCAGCCAAGGAAGCCCATAAGAAGGACCACTAAAAGCCCAATGGATAAAATCTTGGGATCACTTGCATACACATGACTTGGATACCCCACGAGCCACCAGAAATATTGGCAGTTTTGCATCTTGCCACATTAATTTTTTTAATGAAATTTTGATTAGCAATATGATTGTAAAGTGGAAAATACAATAAATCAATGTTGCAGTGTTTTATAGAATGTGTTGCAGTTCATTTTTTTTGTGTTAATATTCTTTTTATTTTTCATGAGTTTTGTGCTTGAAAATAATGGGTGTTACAAGGTAAAATAGTTGTGGAAAATGGTGTGAAAAATTAGTTGAAATCGTCCGAATACATAAACAAAAATAACGCCTAAAGACTAATTGAGAAATGGACATAACAACCTTTTTGCCCCAAGAGAAGGATGAAAATATTTTTCACCCTTCCTCGGGGTGAAGACATCTCTATTTTTGAAAGAATGGAAAAAATGCGTTCACCCTAGAAGTGGGGCGACCAACCCATTCATCCTACTTCGGGGCGAATGTAAATTTGAAAGGAGAAAAAATGTTAAGTCGAAAAATATGACTTTGCCCCAAGTGAGGGATGAAAGTCCCTTTTGCCCCTCCTTGGGCGAAAACACATTTAAAGGAAAGGCTCATGGTGGCCCGAAGTTGAGGAATGATGGCAACAGAATGGAGTACATTTACCCCAAAGGTGGGGCAAAAGCATCGTTCACCCCACTTTGAGGTGAAAATCATAAAAATAAATAAACATCTTACCAAGTCAATGCATGGAAAAGTCAATCAGACTTTCATCCCAAGTGAGGGACGAAACTCCCTTTTGCCCCTCCTTGGGGCGAAAGCTCGGTAGCAATGAATTCGGAAGTATGCACTGTGGGTCCCACTAAGGTGTCAAAGTGACAAGATATGACATTAAAATGTCAAGGCTCTTTTACTCCAAGAGAGGGGCGAAAGTACCTTTCGCCCCTCTTTGAGGCAAAGCATATGGAGAAAAATAACATTACGGGCCCTAGAGTGGCACATATTGAAAATAATTTTAAAATGGTTTCACCCCAAGTGAGGGGTGAAAATCCCATTTGCCCCTCTTTAGGGCGAACGCATATGTCGAAGGTAAAAGAGTTTCTAAAAAGAAATCAACTAGTAGTGCTTTCACCCCAAGTGTGAGGTGAAAGTCTCGTTCGCCTCTCCCTGGGATGAAGCTATATGAAAATGATTAAAAGCACCGAAATGAAAATGAAGGCATATAAAAGGTGTTTTGCTAGGTGATTATTGTCACGATTATGAGGAAAACGTGATGCGAGGGTTTTTTTTTTAAATAAATTACGTCATGGGTTGTGATTTGGGTGAAATTATAGGGAATGATATAAAGCGTGACTTAGAAGCAAAGGGTGAGCAAAACTATAAAAGTTGTTTTTTTGTGGGTGCTTTCTCCATCCAGAAGCATGGATAAAAAAAGGAGTAAAATTTAATGAGTGCTTTCACCCCTCTTCACCTGTTACATTATTTTGAGTGAAATCCATTTTAAGCATCAAAGAAACTTTTCAAGGGCACCCAGATCAAATAAATGACGAGAATTTAATGATTGAGGTGAAGAGTGACTATATTTGCTGATTTCGTGCTAAAAAGG
The DNA here is from genome assembly GCA_028583015.1 of Wollemia nobilis. Taxonomy (NCBI): domain Eukaryota; kingdom Viridiplantae; phylum Streptophyta; class Pinopsida; order Araucariales; family Araucariaceae; genus Wollemia; species Wollemia nobilis. The sequence goes on along the minus strand of JAQPPZ010000228.1, from coordinate 477,017 downwards.
TTGCAAGATTAAAATTATAGGTTGATTTTCATGAGTTCCAAGATATTCTGGACAAGGGCAAATTTCCAAGGAACAATGGAGGCATCGATTCAAAGACCATATTTGTAGTTTTCTATGCATCGACGCCCAAACTTGATGATTTCCTAGGAATTTTCCTTAAAACCTGGATCGCTGCTACATAAGGAAGATTTTCAAAGATTTCCAAGGAGAAGATCTCTCTTGCTAGTCTCTGATCTAGGGACATGTTGTATTTTGTGTATTAAATGAGTAGAGGTGAAAACATCTATAAATACTAGACACTTTCAATGTAAAAATAGGATATACACTTTGCAGAAAAACTCTTCAATTTTTTTGCATAAATAGAAGGAATTTAGCTTTTGATTTTGCAGGCAGTTTCTATGTGTGATTTCTTTCTACTTTAAGCATTTCTATTTTATATTCATATATGTTATCTGTTGTTAAGTTCAAATTCTACATTTGGATTTGAGCACTACTGGTGAGGGAGTGAGTCTTGGAATGTGATTCTAGAAGTTATCATCGTAATGCGATTCTAGAAGTTATCACAGTAAATTTGTAAGTGGATTCTTTCACCTTCTTTCTATTTTATGCTACTACAACACTTGGTTGGAATTCCTACTGCTAGGTTATCCCCAATCCTACATCTTCTGGTCTGTGGCTATATTTCCCATTCCTTTCTGTTATTTTTATTTCTTTCCTGCAACTCTAAACTTAAAACCGGTGTAGGATTTAGTAAGGGAGAAAAACCTCTCTAGAGATTGGCCCGGAGGATATTTCTTTCATCCAACCTTTCAATGTTGGCTGTGTCTAGGGTGCACAAATGTAAATTTGTATTTTAGGCAGATATTTGACCAACAATTTTCTCATAAGATATAGTTACATTATGTTGTCAAGAGGCTAAGAAAATGGAATAACTTGATAACTAAATGGTGCAAACTCCCAAATATAGTACTTGTTTCAACTCTACTAAAATTTTAAAATGTAGATGTAGAAAAAGTAGTAGGGTGAGATATTGTTAATGTTTTGGTCATTGCACTTTTGGTCAAAAAAGTTGTATTGTTCAAAAAATGCAAAATTTGATTTGTAAGAAGATAAGCTATTTTTTGTACCTAGATTGATTCATTTGTTATTCTTGGGTTTACAAGAGTTGTAAAAGGGAAGGGTCCCTTTAAAAACACTATTATTTACCAATATATAAAAAAGTATTTGTGCCTATAGTATGTGTCAAGTTATTAAGTGAGAGTATGTGTCATAATAAGTTTGGAGTTATATGTGTGAGGTGTCTTGTAAGTAAGTTTGTGTTATATGAGTGAAGTGTCAAGTTTAGAAGTAGGAAGTTATGTGCAATCATGAGAGAGTTTATATTTATGAGATTTATTATGTAAGAGGGAAATACGAAGAGTTAGTTCTCCCAAGAGTTTGAGGAGATCGAAGGTCAAGAGTCATGTAATATGAAGAGTCTTATTTATGTACATATTGAAGATAAATCCATGTAATATGCAACCCAAGGAAGCATTGCATTTATGCATTGATTTAGTAATTTCAATAAAGCTTTCAATGTGATTGTTGTTCATTATTGAAATTTGATATATGTGTATATTATTGAGTTGATTTACGATCTTGGAGATTATTATCTTGTGATTAAATGAGTATTTTTCTAACAAGATGTTCTACTAGACACTAATGACTTATAAGTATTTTGAAAATTTTAATATAAATTAAGATTGTAATTTTTCATATCTTGTGCTATTAAATAATACCTAAAGCTAATAATTTTTTCTTTTCTTTAAACAAATTTTTAGAGCAAAAAATTGGCCTAAAAAAATTTTGAGAGCAAAAAAATGGCCTAAAATTCAAGAGACTACAAAAATTATTGTACTTTAACTTTCACCAAAGTTCTTTCCAAAATGGATCATGAAGGAGAATGAGAGCAACATCTAGGGTTTCAGGTCGGTGCTAAAAAATTTTGTGAAAACCAACGTGTTGGTTGGTGAAAGGTGTGTTGTAGTTTGGCTTTAGATATGGCAGCTTCAGGGGGTCTTGGTGACCCCCGATATTTGTCTTTTAAGGATGTTGTTTTGAATAAGGATGCCTCTTCTTCTGATCATGCAAATGCCATGAATTTTTTGTTGCATGCAACCCTTGATCCTGTTTCTAATTCCTCTTCGACTTCGAAGCCGAAGAATAATGGATGCTTGGAGAAAAGCAAAGATCGTCCTGTCTTGGTTATCAGTCTTGATTCTATTGTGGATGATGTTTTATATTTGTTTGAGCATGCGCTCATCTGCAAATTCATGGGTCTCAAAATTTCTATGCCTTTTTTAGAAAACTGGGTTAGGAGAAATTGGAGCCCTGAAGGTGATCTGGAGATTATTCTTGCAGCTAATGGGTATTTTATTGTGGTGTTCTCCCGTATGGCAGATCGTAGTAAAGTGTTCGAGGGGGGTCCTTACTTTCACAATCAGTATGGATTATTTATCAAACCCTGGCATTTAGGATTTGATCCGGTGGAGGAGAGGCCTTCTAGGATTCCTGTGTGGGTCCATTTGCCATGACTCCCTATGGAATATTGGAGGTCAGATATTCTTCATTCTATTGCAGATATTATTGGGAAATCGGTTGGTCCATCTCGCCAAACTTTGGATAGGAAATTTGCTTCTTTTGCATGGCTCTGTGTTGAAGTAGATCTGAATAATCCATTGCCTGAATCATTGGAGATTAAACTAGGAAACATGTCTTGGGTCCAACAGTTAGATTATGAAGCTCTCCCATTTTGATGTCGCATATGCCATGAATATGGGTATCTTTAGAGAAACTGTAAGAAAGTGAATTCTCAGCCTTCATCCTCTTCATCTGACTTTCAAGATGCATCTACAAAGGCAAAAGGAAAATCTCCTATGGTTAATGAGATGCCCGGTTCTGATGGATTTATTCCTGTTAAGTCTCGTTCAAGATCTAGGCCTTTTGTTCATCAGAATAAAGGTGTTGGGAAGGGAGGTTCTGGTAACAGATTTGATGTGCTTGAGACTTTTGAGGAGCCGCATGTTGAGGAGCAAGTCTGGAATGGAGGTGATATGGATGCTTGTATTCAAGAGTCGGGTACTTGTTCTTTCCTAAATCCTTCTTTTGAAATGCAAACTTCTGATAAGGAAGGGGTGGTGCCTAATAACCCTCTTGTAGGAAATGAAGATAAGTCCAAAGAGGTGTCGGATTGTCTTGATAAAGTTCTTGATCATTCCCCTTTGGCTAAAAACTTGATTGATGGAAATGAGGATGAGACTAGGTTTGAACCCTCCCAGGATAGGATTTTCAGAGAGGAAGGGAAAAATAAAGTTTCTTCTGTGTTAGGTATTCACCCAAAAACTATCAAAAAAGGTGGGGTGGAGAAGGTGGTAAAAGTAGGAAGAAAGAAGGATCAAGAAAAAGTGAAATTGATAGGGGAATCCTTAGTTGAGTCTGGTGTTGTTAAGACATTAGATTCTCACTTCTCTATTCCCCCAAAATGAAAGTGATATCTTGGAATGTTAGGGGTTTGGGTAGCAGCCCTAGACAAAAAGCTACTCAAAATTTGATCAGAGATCATAGACCTGATATTGTTTTCATCCAAGAAATAAAATTATCTTGTGAAGATATGGTTAGAATTGCTTCTAAGGTATGGAAAGGTGGTCACTGTCTTGCTATTGGAGCCCAGGGTTCGATGGGTGGTGTTGCGTGTTTGTGGGATCCACGAAGCTTAACTCCCTCTTGGTGGGTGGGTAGCAGGAACTATCTCTCTATGGTTGCTACTTGCTTTTCATCTGGATCTTCTATTCTTCTATCTAATGTGTATGCCCCCAATGATTTATCAGGTAAAATCCTCTTATGGAATCATCTTAGATTCATTCGATCTCTTGCTCCCAATTCTCCTTGGATTGTGGTTGGGGATTTTAATTCTATCATGTCCCTGGAGGAGAAGAATGGTGGTGTGGAGTGTTTGGGTCCTTCTTCTACTTTGATGTGGGACAATATTTCTTTCCTTAATCTTGTTGATGTGAAGCCTCGAAATGGGCTCTTTACTTGGACTAATAGAAGATGTGGAACGAATTTTATTTTTGAAATATTGGATCGGTTCCTTACTTCAGATAGTTGGTTTGATGATAGCTGGACTTCGTTCTCAGAGATTCTAGGTTGGAGGGGCTCTGATCACTGGCCCATTCTCTTTCAGTCCTCGAGATTCTCATTGCCAAGAAATCTACCTTTCAAATTTCAACTTATGTGGCTCAGGGATAATGATTTGTATGAATATGTGGAGAGGTGGTGGGTCGAAGGGAAACCCAAATTTGGCACTGCTATGTTTACTTTTTTTAAAAGCCTCCAGTTTGTCAAATTCAAACTCAGGCAATGGAACATATTTTCTTTTGGAAATATTTTTTAGAAGAAAAAGCAACTACAGGATAGCCTGGAGGAGATCACTTTTCAAATTAAATATGAAGGATTGACAAAGGATCTATTGGAAATGGAAGCTTCCCTTTCTAGTCAGCTTGTTGAATGGGAGCTTCGTGAGGAGATTTTTTGGAAGCAAAAATCTCGGATTGATTGGTTGTTGGAAGGGGATGGAAACACCTCTTTTTTCACAATTCGGTTAAAGACCGCATGAATGGTAATGCTATAGTCTCACTTACTTCTGATCAGGGGGAAACTCTCTCATCCTTTGAAGATATCTCTAATGAAGCAGTCATGTTCTTCTCCTCTCTTTTCTTCGAGCAGGGTCCTCATGATGTTGTTAATATGAGGCTTATTTTGGATTGTATTCCTAGGTTGGTCTCTAATGATATGAATAAGATGCTAATGGACCCCATATCGATGGAGGAACTTAAAGCGGTGGTTTTTCAAATGAAAAAAGGTAAAGCACCTGGACCTGATGGTTTCCCTATAGAATTTTTCCAAGAATTTTGGGAAGTGTTATCTTTTGATCTGCTAAAAGTTGTTCAAGAATCCCAAGTCAATAAGCAAATGCTTAAAGCTATTAATTCAACCTTCCTTGCTCTTATTCCCAAATCTGAAAATGCTAGCTCGTTGGGGTCTTTCCATCCTATTTTCCTATGCAATGTTACTTACAAAATTATTACCAAGATTATTGCGGATCGGTTGAAGAAAGTTCTTGGTTTTCTTATTTCCCTTGAGCAAGGTGGGTTTGTTAAGGGTCATCAAATTTTGGATGGTGTGGTGGTTGCTACTGAAGCTATTCACTCTATGGATATCTCTAAGGAAAAGGCTATGTTCATTAAGCTTGATATGTCCAAGGCTTATGACAGGGTTAGCTGGCCTTTTTTGTAGAACATCCTTCAAGATTTTGGGTTCTCGTATAATTGGATTGAATGGGTCATGAGTTGTGTGACTTCGGCCTCCTTTGTAGTTTTAATCAATGGTTTACCATCCACTTTCTTCTCGGCCTCTAGGGGGATTCATCAAGGAGATCCCTTGTCCCCCTATATTTTCATCCTTATGGTTGAAGGTTTGGGTAGACTTCTCAAGAGTTTTTAGAATCATGGTGCTATCTAGGGATGGTCTTGGGTAGAGAATTCTTTATCCTAGTCTCATCTTCAGTTTGTCGATGATACTGCTCTGATGGGGAGGGAAAAATTTGAGGAAGTAGTGAATTTTAGGAAGGCTTTAGATATTTACTTATCTGCCTCTGGTCAAATGATTAATGAAGAGAAATCAAAGATCTTCTTCTTCAATACGGATGGTCGGATTCAACGTAGGATTGCTAATATTCTACGTTTTTAGGTGGGTTGTTTGCTAGTGGAGTATCTGGGGATTCCTATTTCTTCTAAAAATCTTGGAAGGGCTTACTGGAAAAGTATTTTGGATAGATTTCGATCAAGGGTTAATCATTGGACTTTTCGGTGGCTATCCTTTGTTGGTAGATTAACGCTTTTGAAGTTTGTCCTTCATGCTTTACCTATTTACAGGTTTTCTATCTTGGCTGCTCCTAAGTGCTTTCTCAAAGAATTTGATTCTCTTTCTAGAAATTTTTATGGGCAGGAAACCTAGACTGTAATAAATGGAGCCTGGTCAGTTGGGATACTATGTGTTGCCCTAAAGATATGGGGGGTCTTGGTTTGAGGTAATCTGATTTGAATAGTCTCGCTTTGGCTGCTAAACTTTATTGGAGGTGGTGCAGTAATCTTGATCAGCTTTGGGCTAAAATTCTTAGCCTCAAATATTTTGGTGGTGCTCCAGTTGATGAGATTCCGAGATTGGAGTTGAGGGGGAAAGGTTCCATTGTTTGGGACACTCTCAAAAAAGGTGCCATGCTTATTAAGCAGGGTCTCTTTTGGATTGTTAATAAGGGAAACAATGCCTTATTTTGGGAAGATTCTTGGGATAATCATCCTCCTATCCTTTCTTCTTTCCCCCACCTTCATCTTCTTCGGGATATTTTTTCTGATGCGGGTTGGTCTAAGGTGGCTGACTTCAAGCGACAAAGTCCTCTTGGCAGTTCTTTTACTCACTGTTGGTGGGATTCGCAGGGCTGGCTAGAGGGTGGTTGTCTTGAGGATCGTGACACTCTGGCTTCTATTTTGGTTGAGAGACCATGTTGTTCTATTGAAGACTCTGATATTCTTGCTTGGGACCATAATTCGAAAGGGAAATACACCATTGCTCTGGGTTATCAAACCCTTATTATGTAGAGAAGAGAGGAGATTGTGTCCCCCTGGTGGAAGAAGATTTGGAATAAGTTTGGTTGGCCCAAATGTAATTTTTTTCTTTGGCTTCTGTGTCAGAAGAAATGTTCAACTTGGGATAATATTCAGAAAAGAGGTTTTCAGGGTCCTTCACTATGTTTTCTTTGTGGAAAGAATGAGGAAACCATTCCCCATATTTTCTTCCAATGCTCATATTCCCTGGAGGTCTGGAACTTGTGGTGGCAGATCTGGAAAAGGCCCATCATCCATGCTACTTCTATTTTTGAGTTTTGGGAAAGCTTGGGTAGACCCCCTGCCTCTGCTTCATGTCTTCAAACTGCCTAGGATTTTGGTCCTTCCTTCATCTTTTGGCAGATTTGGTTGGAACGCAACCGAAGAATTTTTTAGGGATGTCAACTTGGAGCCTTACAGGTATGGCTCAAAGTCAAAAGGATGGTTAAGGAGACTATTGAGGCCAAGTGTGTTCTGAGTTCTCCTCTTACTTCCTCTGATTGGCAGATTATCAATAGATTGGAGATTTCTTTATCATCACCAGCTGCAAATAGAGGCCCTGTTAGGGGGATTGGTTCGTTGAAGGTCAATAGATCTGGGAAGTGGAGTCCCCCCTAGGGGTGTTATCAAAATAAACATGGATGGTTCTTCCAGGGGTAACCCAGGTAATGCTGGTATAGGAGGAATTGGTCATGATAGTGAGGGTGTGGCCCACCTCTTTTTCTCTGTGTACAAGGGAATTCATTCGAATAATCATATGGAAGCGTTGGCAATTCTCCATGCGTTGGAAACAACTTTTTCTTTGGGATGGAGAAGGGTTATTTGTGAATCTGATTCCATGATAGTGGTGTCTCTTCTGAACAACAAGCATTTTCAGGATGCTTCCTGGTTTATGGCTAGAATAGTGAAACAGATTTTGAGCTTGGTTGGGAATTTTGTTGAAATTTCTTTTGTTCATATCCCAAGAGAATGGAATAGAGTGGTTGATTGTTTGGCGAAGTGGGCTTCTGAAGGATTCCCTTACTGGAAAGTTGATAGCTGGAATGATCTTGATCAGGAGAAATCCAGACTCCTTAATCAGTTAATTCATGAGGACCAGGAAAGATAATTTCAAGGTGGAGGAACCCGATTGTCATGGGTTCTTGTGTCTTGTCGAAGTTGTTGTCAGAATGATCCATGGATTTCCTTGGTGGATTTATTGTATTTTGTATGATGTGTTGGCTTGGATCACTTGGAAATCCTTGTGGAATGTATTGTTTTAGATTCTGAATAATTTTTTTTCCCCCAAAAAAAAGTTTTTTCGAAAATAAAAATTTGATTAAATAAAAATCTCGATCAAAAATTTAATAAGTTATATTATATTAAGCCTATTAATATATTCTCTATGGATACTTTACCATACCAAATGCAATTTAAATATTGAATTCATTATTATATTTTACTTATTATATTTATTCCTTATATTTTTAGTAATATTACTTATATTATGTTTAACTAGATTTTAAATTATAAAAAAATATTTAGCAATGAATAGAGTTAAAAGATACCTAGACTTATGGGAGAGCTACATAAAGTAGCATTTTCAAAGACAAAGGAAGAGTTCTTACCTACTTAGATTCACGTGGAATTTTAACCAAAAACTATGTAAAGGCTATACCACTCCGTGGAGGGTCAATATTTCCATTGAAATATGATGTAGATATATTGAAGGGAAGTTATAGGTTATTATTAATCTTATGAAGCTAAATAGATGTGGAGATTAATTAAGAAATATAATTATTATGGATTTGAAAAAACTTGGAATTAGAGAATGTGATTGTGATATTATCAAACTTTGAAACAAAATGTTTAAGCTTATATACTTTGTATTTATATATCAAATAATATAAATATGTATAGTCTCTCTTAGATGAGTTTGCCTAGTGCATGTATATTGAAACTTTAAAGGGATTGCATTTCAAAGATCATTTGAATTGATAAATGAAGTGAAATTGTTTATTAATTTAGACCATCATTTTTAAGGAGACAAAATCATGTTGAAGTTCCCTTAAGAATCCATAAGTCATAAATTATGAATCCTCTTTGAATTTGATATAAATAAATTGAAGACTTTCTAAAAAGTAACTATAGTTGAAACACATACATTTACAATTTTAATATTTTTATCTCTTACCAAAAAAAACATCAACCCAATTATTTTTTTATCTAACAATTATACATCCCATTTATATTTATCCCATATTATTTAATATATTATAAATACTATTTTTATCTTTAACTATAAGATTTCAACAAATTAGCTTTGTTTTATTTAAGAGAACATTGTAACAAGATAGCCTTTACTAGAACAGTTTAACAATTAACTTTGATTTATTGGCTGTGTATTACCTTATAGAATATATTTGTTCTCTATTATTACAATCAAGCTTATCATTATTTAATTTTATTTCTTGACACACATCTTATGTTTAAATGTAGTCTCATATTCATAATACCCTTTTCATTACACTTACAATTAATATATAAAAATATATTTTAAATCTAATTAAAAGGACGTTTCAACAAATTGGCTTTGTTTTATTTATGACAGCACTGTGACAACTTGGCCTTGCTAGAACATTTTGACTTTGTTTTATTGGCTGTGTTTTTCAATAACAATATAACTAACTTGGCTTGCTTTGCAAACACAATATTTTATTTAAAAATAAATAAATAAAAAATAAATTAATTAAAGAACACTCGTTCCAAAATATAATAAAGGAAGGGATGTTAAGTTTTTAATTGAATAATCTGTATATTGGAGACGTTCAAATTGGAGTTTGTAAGTTTAAACCAAGATTGGATCAGAACAAAGTACATATTGATAAAAGGCACCTCATAATGCTAAAATGGAGATCTAGCCATGTAATGTTAAAATAAAATATATCCGTGTGATGTGGTTTACCGACAAGGACGTCATTTGCGGTGATGTGACCCAGATCCTTATATAAAACAAGACAAATGATAGATGACCTAGGGCAGCTAGGGACGAAGAGTTGCATAAGCAAAATAATACATGGATGAAACAAAATCAGAAATGGATGAAATGCTGGGAAATGGAAATCAACATAAATGAGTGCTCAAATGTCAACAAAGACATTAAAAGTTATGTGAATGAAAAGTTCAGAAGTGGAATGTGGAAAAATGCAAGTAAGAAAAGACAATATTATATTGCAAATTTTAACCCAAACGAAAAAGCGTATATAGGCGCTGAAATCAAGTGGAAGGAAAAAATACTCATTGCTCAGATAAGGATTAGCTCTCATAGGCTTAGATGTGAAACAGGGAAATGGACAACGCCCAAAGAACAATGGGCCGAGATTTTCAGATATCCGTGACAAATACAAAGAAACACTGGGGAACAAGTTTATGGCAGATTTATTTGAAGACAGTAAAATAAAAAAAGTTGGGTAATTGGTAACACAAATCAGCAGAGAAGGCACAACCTTCTCAAAGATATTAAAGATCATATGATATGATTTGAGTAATAGTACTTTCATATTTAAGCTCCATAGACCATATTTGGGTCTCGCGGAAGTAATTAAAATCTTTCATTTCATAAAAGTATTTACCTAATAAAAAAATTTAAAATAAAATCTCCTGTGTTCATACATATCTCGCTTGTATTCATAATGTTAAAATGGAGAACTACCCAGCAAATTCTTCGTGACAAAACAGAATTTCTATTACCTCCGGAGAATAATAAATTGTCGGATTAACCCAAAATTTCAATCACCACAGAAGTTTTCTTATGCTCTGTCGCCTATGACTGACTGTCATGGCTTTTCTCATGCTCTGTCTATGAGTCAAATTGTCCAGTTGAAGACAGTCCATTTCTGCTTCTTGCAATCACCTTTCCATGGCATTCTTGATGATTGCCAGGAAAAAGACTGTCATTGGCAATTAAAATATGAGACTATTTCTCCAGGCATGTTCAACAAATAGATTTTTCAAAGCTATTATCATTTAATTTATGATTCTTCTCTTATATTTTAACCTTAGAATTTTCAAACGTAGAGGCAAGGAGTTTTAGCAGCTACATGAGGAATAGTGATTATCATATGAGTCATTGGCTGCAAGAGGATTTTAATTTAAATGGAAATGCATTATATAATATATTATTGTAATATATATATATCACAATGTTATATTATAGCTTTTGTGGACTTTTTCTCAGTTTAGTTTAGTTTTTTTGTTTAGTAGTTATTTGTTTTTCCTGCTTTCTGGCTTTGTAAAAGATTTGGAAACCTTTAAAAATCTCTTCTTTTAATTAATAAAAAAAATATTATATTATATATTAACATTATCTTAATCAAATTCAATAAAAATATATTAAATATTAAAAATTTGTAGATGCTAATAAAAATAAATCTACCTTGCTTATGATTTAATAATTTATTTAATATAAAAAAATTATTCAATGCATCATAATATATCTATTCTTTAATATTGTAATATTTTATATATTAAAATTTAATAATAATTTTTACTTTGTTGTAAATTTAATAATATTATATACATTTAAATATTTATATATATATTTATTTATTTGTTGGAGAAAAAGGGTTTAAGTCACAACTCTTTCCTTTAGAGCTTGAGAGTTTACAAATAGATTCAATTCTGATCTCAACTGAGATGCTATAGTTAGATAACCACATTATTTTTCATAAAAAGTTTGAATTCTTGATTTTCATTTTATGTATCTTCTTTAATTTTTTACAACCTTTATAATACAAAAACTCTACATCTACTATCTATGCATTGCATCTTAGTAGAGTAATATTTCCAAAACTTCCCACTATCATAGTCTACTTTACCGAATATGGATTGCAAGTGTTCTTTATGAAGCATAAGTGCAACCATAAAAAATGTAATAACATTTATTTATATATTTTTTAAATTAATCAAGAAAAAACAATAATTATAATTTTTTTTATTTGGTGGACGAAATGGTTTTGAAAGGGTCCCAAACCTTTTACATAGGGAGTTTTAAGAGGGTCCTCGAACCTTATACACACAAATCATGATTTTCAACAAGAGCCCAAAAAGGTGAACAAAACAAAAAGAATCCAAGGATATTCAAATAAAGCCCACAGAGGAGACCAAATGAGACTAAAATAAATCCAGCCCAAACAAAGCACTCCAAACAATATTTAAACTTCCCATCCAAAACGAAACCTTAGATCTATATCCCAAAATTTGAAACAAAGGCGTAGAAGTTTAAACATGACACCACACTCAAATGAAGACAAAATTCAAAATCAAAATTCGCGTAGAAGTTTAAACATGACACCACGTCCAAATGAAGACCAAATTCAAAATCAAAATTCTCCCCCGGAACCCTAGGTCAAGAGACCCAAGCCAACAATCTCCAACACTCCTGCAGAGGTAAATTTCAGAAACAGAGAATGATTTTCGACATAGACCTCTGCTGAAAACCTTGTAAGATGATTCCATTTGAATATGCTCAAAGATATATATAGGCATCCCTCTAATGAGATATCTTTGTTGAAATCTGGAAATTTTGAACATCAAATCATCCTTAATTAGAAGTAAAACGAAGACCCAACTTCCTAATTCCAGCCAGAGACAGGAAAACATTTAAATCAAATTTAAAACCAAAATTTAAAAAGCTACAAAATAAACAAAGGCCTCTAGAGCACCGAACACCAATAAAATTTAAATGGGAACCAAACTACATGAAGATATTTTTTGGCCCCCTCATGATACACCCAACACTAATACAATTTAAATATAAAATTGTAAATGGGCGTAAACTGCACGAAGACATTTTTTGGCCCCCTCGTGATACAAGAAACTAGGAACATCAAGGCATCCCAATTTGGAACTAAAACCAAGACCACAACTATGACAAAAGATTCAACCAAAAACAAAAAAATCTAAAACTAGCGAATCCAGCAAACCCGCACTCCCGCCAACCATTATTGGCAACAGGACTCTACAGCCAGAAAGGATTTAACACCAAAAAATCAGCAATTCCTCTACCTTACAGAGGGTTTACATTTGACTTGCTTGAAGCCCTCAAAACACCCATAAAGCAAATGGAACAAAGTGCTCAAAAGGGAAATATTTGGATGCTCTAGGAGCGCTTTAGAAACACACAAAACCAACCCAAACAAAGGAGTTGGGTCTTCAACTGGTCCGTCCCAGCAACCTAAATCCACCATCCATAATGAGAAAATAGAATCAACAAGTCTCCACTAACCATAAAAGCATGAGGTCTCCCTAGAAATAGGAAATCGATCCGAGAAGGGGTAGAACCAAAAGATTTCGTTGAGAGTCCCCTACTGTAACCAGCTGCCAAGTCATAGGAGGGCAAAAACCTACCAAACCAATTCCAACTGGGTTCTTGACCCAAACTTCTTTTGAAATGCGAATTGAAATGAGCAAACAAGACCATCAACCAAAGACCTTTTTGGATTTTCCCAAAAGGACCTCCACCAAGCTACGGGTCCATTCTTTCAAAATTTTATTTATATCAAATATAATTTTTTTATGAATAAAAAAGCATTATATTAAATACAAGGCCTAAACATACAAAAGTGGATGAAATAACACATCACACCCCAAGCACAAAATAAACCGACTAATTAGATATCTTGGACACAATTCAAATGTTCACCGATAGAAGACTACATAAATGCGGGCTTAACTACAAAAATAAAAATATATCACAACAACCATTAATTGTTCCAACCCAACCCTAGCATCGTGACATGCATCTCAAAAATAGGTTGGTGAGTAGGACTCAGTGGAGCCTCATTGGGAGTGCTCCAACCTGCATTCAAAACTATACCACTAGCCATGCCCATGCTCCATCCATTACTGGCATCACCATCACCACTCTTCAAAAAACCAACTTGGCAGGGAGAACGTGGGTGAGTTCCCCAGCCATGGTGAGTTCCCCAACCATCCTCACAGTGAAATGAATCAGATCGTGGATGAGCTCCCCAATAACTAAACTACTGAGAAGTGTTTGAGAGTGGCAATCTCTGCGTGCTTCTGCCAGAAGGTTGTGTATGAGCCCTAGAGGCTGGTCGATCCTGCATATCCAGTGGTGGGTGACAGTACTATCAAGATTTCGAACGGGTATGCTATTTAGGATTTGGGGGGACTCTGATCACAACACATGGAGCACTACCCCAATAGTCAATCAGCTCCTAAAGATGTTTGATTTCCATTGCAACCTTATTAGCTTGCACATGAATCTGTAACCAGACATCATGAAATACCATCAGCTTATCTAAAAGAGATAAAATAACAGAGGGAGTTTTATCTAAAAAAACTATCTCATTTATAGCTTTCCAAATATGAAACAAGATGCTAATTCTAAAAATATTCCAGAATTCTAACAGAGGCTGAGAAAAATTAGGTGTATCCCCCAACAGATAGTGAATCCAAGTTAAGGGAGAATGCAAGAATGGCCAGACAAAAAGAGTCCATCGAATCCAAGGACATCCTTTCTCTGTTGCAGTCCCATAAAAGATACAAGGTGGACTCTGCCTCCCCATAGAAAGAGCAAGTGGGATTGTCAACTCCCAAGTGCCTAAGCCTCTGGCCAAGTAGCCGACCATGATACAACAAACTCTAGGTAAAAATGGCCTGCTTGGGTTCAATATATGGGGCCCAAGTAATATGAAATCATTCCCACCATCTGGACTTGGATCAGAACAAATACCAGTGCCCATTGAGCTTTGGTACCATTGGGATATTGGGCGAAAGCCAACAATAATCCTACTTAGTCATGTAATTAAACATAGGGACATGTTTATACCATTCTCACTCTTTCCACCAAGGTTGTTGGACAACATGAATAAGCTTTGGCCAAAATGAAAAGGGTGTCAATTGATAATCATATCATAAGTGGCTTTATTTGTGGGATTTAAGGCATGTTGTTTTTGAAAAAGCTTCCAAGGGATTGAATCTCGAGTCTGCTTACAACAAAAATTAGAAATGGACACATTGCTCTTTTTAATTTTTTTTAGCATGAATCCATTGGACTTGAGTGAGTGGTTGTCCCTGATATTCAACCACAAGGGACCACCATAAATTCAGATCCACTATAGCTGCCCCACGGTGGTGACCAACACCTTTCTAATGGAGTCAGGGCTTGATAGACTTCCAGATTCGCCAAATACTTTGAGTCACAAAGGACTCATAAATTTTAATGGGAATAGGAGCTACAAGTATGGAGGGTAGATCCAACCCCTTCTAATATTTATTTCCAAATGGTAGCCCTGTGGCAACACAGTTCCTAATTAGAACATTCCAGGCTTCAAAACCTTTAAGATTCCTAATAATCCATTTGGCACTAAGAGCCAGACCTTGATGGTAGCAGTTAAATAGCCCCAAACCTCCCGATATCTTAGGGAGGCACCACAATTCTCAAGCTACTCTGTGAAAGCCATGATTTTGAGAAGAACTGGAAAAGAGAAAATCTCACAGAAGCTTTTCCAGCTTCTTATAGCAAGCTTGAGAAGGAAACTAGCAGGAGGAATAATAAACATGAGTACTGGCAGGAAATTTAGAACAAATTTGGAATTTACCCGCAAGGGACAACTTTTTGGTGATCCAGTAAGTGATATTTTCCTCCATTCTTTGTACCACATAATCCCAAAATTGGGATGGGGTACTATAAAAAGCAAAGGGTATGCCTAGAAAATTAAAAATCTCCCATGATTGAATCCACCTCCACTGGTAGTGCTCAAGCCAGGGTGGAAGGGGACTGTAGGATTACCTGTAACACGCAGTCTTTCACCATTGAATGCTGGAACCAGAAGCCTTACAAAACAAATCCAGGTAGGAAATATCCTGTGTGACAGAAACCTCATCCTCATTGAGATTTAAAAAATAATAATCAACAAAATTACCATTAATGAGTTGCCCTTGCCTTCCTGGTAGGGAAATACCCTTAACCACCCGTTGTGAGACTTTACGGGCAAGAAGGTAACCAAAAGCTTCAAACATAAGCACATAGAGGGAGGGGGCAAGACGACACCCCTGATGAACAAATATGAACAGACCAATGCATTTTGTTTGAACACCATTCAACATGAGAACCGATGAAGCATGTGTAAACAACATTTTCATAGATTGAACAAAACCAGGATCAAATCCAAGTGTTGTAAGCATGGATAGAATAAAATTCCATTCAATTATATCGTATGATTTTTCAAAGTCAATTTTAATAAATAGAGCCTTTTGCTGAGATTATCGAGCCTATTCCATGCCTTCCCAAATTGCAAGGACATTATCCAGAATATATCGATTATGAGTGAAACCTATTTGCTCATGTCTCACAATAATAGGAAGCAGAGGTTGAAGCCAAAGAGCAAGGGCCTTAGCAATAATTTTGTAGCTGACATTTAACAGAGTGATAGGTTTCTGGTTGGTGATCACCTTAGGATTACCAGGTTTGAGGATGAATTTTATGTTACCTCTATTAATATTGGACCCTAAGGAGACATTGAACATGTCTTCTTGATAAACCCATAGATGGTTTGGGCCAATCAAATCCCACAAAGATTTATAAAATTCATAAGGGAAACCATCCAAACCTGGCACTTTATCATTGGCCATGTGGGATAGAGCCTCAGCAAGATCCTTTAAGGAAAGTGGCTTTTCACAGGCTTCATTTTGGGAGGTTGATAATTTGTTGGGAACCATAGAGCAACACTCATCCAGTGTTTACAGTCTCTCATATGAGAGATGTTGAGCAGCAAAAACCTGTTGATAGTGGCTAACAAACACCTTGTAAATTTTAGATAGCTTTGTAAGTAATTTGCCATTATCTATAATGGCTTTGAACTAAATCACTTGTCTGGATAGTCTGAGGCATTGAAAGAACTCCTTGGAGACCCTGTATTCGACTTTGAGCCAGTGCATTCAGGCACAAATTTGAACACCTCTAGCTTCATAGAGTTCAACCTTCTTAAGCTCATACCAAATTATTGCAACATGTTATTGCAGAGGGACACTAAGGAGGGATACATCAAGTCTAATCGAGGCTTTTGCGAACTCACGCTTCAGTGCTAGATTGGAGTGCTTACGTAGCTGAGCAAGCTTGACCCCAAGATTGCGAAGCAAGGTGGTTGTGGAAGCAATGGCATCATTCCACCATGCAATCCAACCCATAGTCCTGGATGACCATGGAATTAGGTTCCAAACCCTAACAATATGTGCAATCAAAGTTGGATGTTTACGAAAAGAGACATTCATGAAAAAATGAGAGTGAAACATCTTGGCTAGCAATGGGTTTGAAGAGATACTGAATATAATGGGTACATGATCCAACATAGTAGTGCCAGGAAGAGCAGCCATTGAAGGAGCGAATTGCACCATGTTCTAAAAATTGAACCCAAAGTGATTTGTAAGCATTGCTTTATCAAGTTATTTTAAAATACAATCATATCAAATTTGAAAATTGGACCAAGAAAACCAAAGTGAGTGTGGAAAATCCTTGGAAGAAGAACATGCATTAAGGTCAACAAGACCCAATTTTTTCTTCATAAAAAACCAAGCTTATCTTTCCCCAGTGCACCACCGCATTGGGAGGTGGCCCACTATATCAGAAACTTTCTCTATCATATTGAAATCACCACAAAGCAACCAGACAGGAGAGGGTAAGGACAAGGCCAACCATCACCAAAGAGCACATAATTCGGGGGCATGATTGGAAGCATACACATTGACAATTCTGAAGGAATGCTCATCAATTTCAAAAAGGATCCACACAGCCTAATTAGAGGGATCCACCCTCCAAGTAACCATATGGGACTGCTAGGTGGGAGCCACGAAGGTGACAACTCCTCTTCAACCCAGAGAATGATTAGTAGAATAGAAATGGCTTCCAGGCCAAATAAAAGAACATGCACATTGTAAATTGAAAGCAAAAATTTTGACTTCTTGTAAGCAAAGAAAATCAAATCTATCCGTCAACCCTCTAACATTCCATGATAGAAATATCATGAGGAACTATCTAGTTGCATATCACCATCAACATCCTCAGAAGCACCTAACTCCTCAAGCGAGGAGTATGTATTCGAGAGGAATCAATCATGATTTCCTTCCAAAAACATGCTAAACGATCGTTTGTCACTGTTGGGGCTATGATATCTTCTCACACGCATCGTATCAAGGGCAGCTTGTAATTTATGTTGAAGCCCTGCATTCTCCATAAAAGTGGATGGTTGTGGAGGGGTGCAGTTGCTACAACTTGAATGTCCATTTTTTTGTGTACATGCAACAAAGGGGCCATCCTAAATCCTATCAGCTTAACCAAGGGATTTATGGGGTTATTTGTTTTAGAAACAGTGGTCCAGGACTCTTGAGAACCATTATTTGTGGTTCTCTGCTCGCCCTGAGTGGCCCAAGATGGTACTACAGGCACAGGGCTTGGAGGGTTGGCCGTAACTTTGTTATTCTTGAAATACCCCTTCATGAGAGGGCAGTGTTTAATCTTATGCGCTATCGACTGGCAGCGGTAGCAAGTGTTCGATAGGTTTATATAAACAAAATTTTGAACAAATGAAACATCCCAAATATTAATGATGAGATGATCCTTGAGGTCTTTGGAGAGATCAACTTTCACACAAACCCTTCAAAAGGGTCAAACACCAAAAAACTTTAGATTTTCTATGCAGACAAAGTGGCCTAATGGGGCAACTAGTATTTCCAAGAAAGGCCAAAGAGCCACCAGTAGACCAAGGAACTCAACCCACATAGACACCTCAAGGGATGCACCCTCTTCAATAGAAAACTCTTGGGTCCAAGGTTAGAAAACTAGTAGGGAGTTGCGGACATACCAAGGGCCATGGTCAGATACTGCATGCACATGCTTAGGAGCAGGGAAACATAATAGAAAGAACCATTTTGTTAGGTTTTGGATTCCTTCAACCTCAATACCATAGGGAGTCCAATAATGCTGAATCCAACTGCGGATTAGCGATTCATTGAGAATTCGTCCAAGAAAATAACCAATAAGTGTATTCTTCTCTAGCTAGCTACAAGATTTATTAAAATCTTCTAATGGAATGATAACATCAAGAACAAGGGCATTACCTCGTGGAATAATTTTGGGATAAATTTCCTTGGCTCCTTATTGCACACCATTGCTAAGTCTAGCAGCTTCAACAAGAGTTGAAGCTGTTGAATGTCCAAAGGCCATTTAGAAGGTGGAGGCCTAGCGACATGGTGGTGGAGGCCTAATTTTTTTGATTGGGTTATTGTGAGAAATATCTATGATCACAGGGCTGAGAAATATCCTTCCAACCCAATATAATTTTACTTTTGGATCACGATAGTGTGATAAACCCCTACAACGGACACATAGGGTTGAGTAGTTCCTTAGTAGCCATGGACCCTTGTAAAGTCGAGAGCTACACTTATCAATAGAGGATTAACACACAACCACACATACGATTTAAACTTTGGACCTCCCCAATAAAAGACAAACCCATAAACGTTGCGTTGTCCCCCATAACATCTTTATAGAAATAATTCATTATACCTTTCAATTATTTTCCAATATTTTTTTATTTTTCATTAGATAATTTATTTGAGTTCCTCTTAATTTGAATCAATGTTTTTATTTTTATTTTTTATTTTTTTTGTCCTTTTTTATTTTCACCTCTTCTTATGTAACATAGACTTGTCTTTGAATACTTGAAAGTGATTAAGCTCTTTGCATAAAGAGTTATTATGACTCTAAGCACATTTATTATGCTATTCTTCTAAAACGTACAAACATCTATGAGAGTAACATGTTTTGCACCACCTCCTTTATAATGATATTTTCAGTAGCTCAATTTCAAGATCACTTGCTCACAACAATATCTATTTTTTTCAATGAGTACAATAATATCGATTTTATATACAATAATAGTGAAGATATCAATGAGGGCTTGGTGGATTGGTAAGAAGTTGGACACTTACCAGGAGGAGACCTAGGTTCAAACATCACAAGCATGCTCAATTTGGGGAAAGGTAGTAGTTTGACGTGAGTTTGCTAAGTGTGCACTAGCTTGATGATGACGGTACCAACCCCAAGCCACCGAGGGTCTCCCTCACTCTGGGTCGAGTTTACCAAGGTGAGATAGGGATTATAGTGATTTTATGCTATGATCGGAGGTAATGTGACTTGACCCTGTGACTAGTTATTTAAAAAGGAAAGGTAGTTGTCGATTCCTCTATGTATCAAAAAAATAATGAAGATATTTTTCATTATGAGTTAGTTGTATATTTATTAATCGTAAAAATATATGATTATTTTTAATATGATAAGATATTTACAATATTAGATATGTTTATTATCATGATATAATAATATTGTATATTTGTATTATATTCAATTATTTTTATAAAATTTTCATGAAATTACTAGATATCTTGTTGTTAAGGATGATAATATTTATTTGTGTATAGGTCATCTTAGAATTCTAAGATATTTCATATTATTAATTTTTAGAATCATCCTTCTGGAAGGAATCCTTCATATATATCCTTTAATTGAGTCCTCACTTATTCATGGATTAGAAAGTTATCTAAACATAATATAAGAAACTATTATGATAGGTGAGATAAATAACATTTTTAAATCACATATTATAAAATGCACATCATGTCAGTTTGGTCAAGAGTGACATATCACTTGTAATGATATCACCAATGCTTAGATGCTTCTATGATTTTATTGTTCATATAAAAGTAATTAAATACAAAATACTTACCTAATATGACATAACAACCTTACATGTAAGGACAACAACTATCCTTAACCATCATAGATGCATAGGCCATGTGGTGCACGGTTATACCACTCTCATTATCACATGGACTATGATGGTAATAATTCCTAACGTCCCCCTTTATTATATCATAGTATTGGCTCTAGTTTTGCCTCTTGACTTTGGCTCTAGCTTTGAATTTTGATGAGGAGGAAAATATTATCTTAGGTGAGGGCAATGCTAGATTATCTATGTTTAGAGCAGAGGAAAAATCCTTCCTTAATACATCATGATTCAAACGTGGGTAGGATTACCTACAATAGTGAGAATAGCCTCACTATGCTCTTGGCTCCAGCTCTTGGATTTGGATCTTGGTCCTTGGATCTAGCCCTTTAGTGGGAATGAACTCACTAAACTCTTAATTAAGAATAGATATAAATTATTCTATCAATAGTCCAAGGATTGGGATTCATACACCCACTCATAGATAATCATAGAAATTAATCTTGATTGATTTCCCTCTTCTTAACCATTTACCTTAGGTTTGACATGGGCATTCACTTGTCTTTATACTTTTAAATATTGAATTTTTTTGCTTCTTCAACCATGGGTGTTTTTATGGTAACCTTCTCATCCTATAAAATTTCATGGATAACTAGTCGCTATTACCGCTAGGTGTAATAGAGTAGAATACTAATAAAATTCTCTTTGTTGTTTCCACATCAAGCCTTTATTTCTTTGGTTACCTTATTCTTACCAAATATAGTCTTCAACAAATATTTTTATTTAGTGTTAAAGGCACATTGAAAATTGGGAAAGAATATTAATATTTCCTTATCCCCTCAATGTGAAATGTACACTTGGATAATATTTAGGAGTGTTGGGTAACATCGATCATGCACTCCAAAAATCCTCTTATGAATAAGAATACACATATATTCATAAGGATCAAACTTGAATATATCATAAATACATTCCTCCTCTCTATATTTGTGGGGAGGATCTTTTCCATGCATTATGTACCAATGAATTTAATGACTTGTCATAATTTCTTGTATTGAACATCACTTGTTGTAGTGAGATCAATCACCTCCTAATTTTTGCTTGGCATCTTGGTCTTGCTCATCTAAATAAGCCATTGCCTGTGAAAAGTGATGTATTCATGCTTGATTTATCTTGTGGGGTGGTCTACCATTGATGAAAATAATCATATTTTGAGTGCCTTAAATAAGGAATCTTGGTCGTTCTTGTTGGCCTTTATTTCTAACCCATTTATGGATGAAGAGGAATTGCATTCAAAATATACATATTTGACTTCGGCTTGCTCCATTGAGAGTTGCTCATTCATGAGAAATGTCACTATAGTTCAGTTGTTTGTCTTGTTCTCTTGCTAATTATCTAACAAATTGAGATGATCAACTATGCCTTTGATGCCACTACCATATGAGACTTGATGATGAGAAACATAACCATGTTCTTCATATTTTGAGTGGTCATAATATTATTCATCTTCAAAAACATTATCATGTTGATGTATCTTATTCCAATTTGAATATTTTTCTAGAGGATCTCTTTGTGAAAGGATTACCAAAAAGTATCTCTAATTTGAGGTCTTATACCTCTTTCTACTAGATGCTTTAATTTTTTATTTAAAAAGAGAACTTGATATTCATCATCTCTATTAGGATGGGGAATTTACCTATCTACAATTTCCCATACTTCCTCAAACTCAAGTTGAGTTCCAAGTTTGGTTTTCCAAGTAGCATAATTTTTCCCTTTGCAATAGTTGGAAATCAGGCAATAGAAACTTCGGTCACTAGCCATACTAAATATTCACGAAACTAGAAAATATTACTTCCACTAGATTGGACTCAAAAATACTTTTTGACAAGTATATATAAGCCCATACTCATAAGTTGACCTCAAGTTGCAAGAAAATAATGTCTTTTCGAGCAAAATAATAGGTAGGGGAGATTATTTTGTTAACGAGAATATTAAGAAATATTCTATTGAATATTCTAGTAATATTATAGACATCAAAATATAGCCACTTTTCCTCCATTCGTATCCTCCAATCATAGTCATTCATTATATATATATATATATATATGTATTTATTTAATATATACATAAATATTAATATTTTATATTTATATTTAATAAATATATATGTATTTATATGAATAAATCCTAGCCATACACCATGACTTAATCTCAACCATCCATTCATATCAATCCATGTCATGTGCTCAAGTTTAATCTCCACCCTTCCTCATGTTTTAATCTCGGCCACCCATTGGTGTCATCGAAACCCTAACATGTTCAAGGGAAGATTATAAAATATGATTCATTTTGATGAATCAAGGTCTTGATTTTTGATATTACAAGCACCCTAGCATTTTGTCCACTCACAAATCCTATCCACTTTGCTATCGTTTTCTTCCCTCACAATTTCCATTGCATCTATCGTTTCCACCACTGCAAAACCCCCATGAATCAGATCTGGTTTTGCTTCATTTTCATCCATCCTCGAATGTTACCTAGAGTTCACAGAATGCTTTTGAGCATTTTTGGAATATTTTTGGGCATTCACAGCCATCGCCAAACACCTCTGAGCATTTCCTACAATAGATTTGTAGTTTGTAAGCTCTCTAATGCTTCTAGATGTTCACATGATCTTCGAACATAGATATAGGAGCACAGATCAGCATTGACAAGGTAAGATATTAGTTGTATTTATTTTATGTTTCTGCATTATTTGTTTACATTAATTGCAACATTTAGGGTTTACAGGTTTTATCATTCATAAGGCCTCATATAGTGGAGCCCTTGTAGGTGATTTTAATCCCTTTGTGTTGTTCGTTGCTTGCAGGTGCAAGAACCACATTTTTAGAAGTTGTTGTAGCTAGGGTGGTCCTATAAGGATACACAATCCCACCCACACACTTGTTTAGATCAAGGATGGACCAGAAAAAACCAACTATTCATTGAACTAGGGTTTTAAAATATTATTATATGTAATCATTGTATCAAAAGCATTTGTAACCCCATATTATGGCACATTTATTGTACAAATCAGAGATCCAGGTTCATTGTGTCTATATCAATAAATATTATATATTTTGTACATTTCATGGTGATATTGTGCTTTTGTACTTTTGCTTTGTATTGGTGTTGTTCATTTTTTTATTTACAAATATAAAGTATTATATGAGCCTCTCCTTTTTCACCTACATTTAGTAAAAGGAAACATACAAAATATAAGGGCATCAATGTGCCCTCCCATGATTCATGTGGAATAAACTAGAAAGAATTATTTCTAGCCTTTCATGGCTAAAATTGAGCACACACTTTGCTTACCTTGCACGAGGAATTTGTGACATCCGATATAATGTAATTTTCCTCTATACTAACCTACTATTTTACCACTTTAGAATAATATTCTTCATTTCCTCATTTGGATACTTTTGATTTTCATTATTTAGACAATGTTTGATGATTTTAACCAGTGACCTCAAATGTAGAAGCATAACACAATCCATGAGAATAGTTATTTGTTAAAATGTTTTTATACCCATATGTCAAGCTTACCACAAGTTTTTACTTTGACACATTACCTTTAGAAATGAAAATGGATTTAAAAATTCCCAAAGTAGAATCAACAACACTAAATGCTCTTGTAGTCATGTTTTAAAAATACTCATAAAAGTTACCAATATATAGTCTTATGGCAACAATTATAATAGCTAATCCTATAGCTTTGCTAAGGTTGGGGATGATTTCTCTCCCCCAAATATGGGTATAGTAATCTTCATATATAGGTAGTGGTTCAATGAACACAAGAATTTTGTGCATAAATGGCTCCACCATCAAAGCCACATTTGAAAGAAGTCCAAGTTGAAATAAATTAGAATGTGAGAAACTCATTTTGAGAGGATTCAAGGCATAATTGAGTTGCCTATGTTTAAAAATATTGAAGGAGAAGTGAGAGCATTTTAAGTTGAATGTTTTTTTGGATAATATTGCTTATAAAGCACCTAGTATTGAGAATGCACAAAGGAGTGTAAAATTATCTAGAAATAAAATAACAAAAAGAAGAATGTTATAAGTTATACCGTGTAGGTCATAGTATTGTAGAGAGCTTGTAACACATGAAGAAGTTGATTCTGCATTGGTAAAGTGAAGATAAATATTGAGACTACCTTTGATGAGAGAGAGGTCAATTCCACCCTAGTAAGAGAAGTGTTGAAGATAGAACAATGTTGGAGCATGTTGGAGAATTACCCATGAGAACCTTGTCAAGAGAAGTTTTGGAGAACCTTGGAAATAAATCCATGAGTGCCCTTGGAGAAAAGAATCTATAAAGCAATGCCTTGGAGGAAACAGTTGTAGGAAGTGTTGGATTCAAAGTGCGATCGAAGAAGTCTTATTGACTGTTGGAATATGAAAACTATAGTAAATGGAACATGTATCCAAAGTGTAGTGCCTAGGTTGCTAACGTAAGAAAGAGATGTTTTAAAATTGTAGTGTTGTTGGTAGAAATATTTGAGAGTATTTACCATATACTTTTAATAAATTATTTCTTCCAATATCAATTTTATAACCAAAGAATCATACCCATAATAGGTGCTCACATGCATATCCGAAATATATTCTTCACTTGCATCTACATGGCATAAATCTTTCATGTGGTGCTAATATATTCTTAAAAGGTTTTATTTCACTCACAAGTATGCCTATAACTTAATGTCTAAAAGCTATCAGTCAAATAAATTTTTTTCTTATTGATTTATCTACAAACTAAAATATTTTAGATGTTTGGTTTCCTCTCAGGGGGTCAAGTGTCTTAATTTTAGGGGACCACACACTCTCTTGTGAGTACTATCTTCTACACCTTCTACTAATGGAACTGAGCACCTTCCCCTCATGGGACCAAGTGCTTTCATCTTAGGGAACTACGCATCTTCCTCTCAGGGAATGCTATCTTTTGTGCCTTTTTCTTAGATGCATATCTTCTACAAGATCTTAGTATTTTCTTCTAGTATTCTCTTCTCAAACATTTAAAAAATCATGCCATATTTCTTATAAATCAAATGTGTTGTAAACCATGGCATTGTTATAAATTAAACAACATAAAAATTTATTTAAAATAAAAAAATAAAGTGACTTCACCTTTTGTTTAAAAAATAAGGCTTTTATCTTTGGGTCTCGAAAATAACTTCCTGACGATAGTTTTATTATTTTGATATATGAATTTCTTATCTATATCTCCAAGAAATCTTCTAGACAATGCCTTTTTATATGATGTGCTTCATTCTAGAACTTGCCATCAAAGCATAAATTCTTCTTTGCCTATGTCTCAATGCATGCTCTAATACCAATTGTTGGTAAAAGAGAATATTTTATTAAACTTCAATATATAATATTGAATACATGTTCAAGTATATAATATTTTTACATAATATCCCCATAGGAAATCCTATAGAAACCATTAAACTAATGAGATAATAGAATAACCTAATTAGTAACTAAATGTTTTTTGACATAGTACTTTCTAACATATAATGTAATAAGAGCATGTAATATGAATGATCAATGATCTTAATGTTAAAAAATATAGCCTAATAGGAGTTTCCATGCTATTAAAACTTGTCTAGCACTAATAGTGAGCAAGTGGTAATTTATCACTTTGCATATTTTTAGTAGATAAACATTGTCATATTTACATTAAAATAATTGGTTTATCCTATTTAGAATCAATTTAAACCACCACATCATCCAAATCACCATAAATATAACTTAGATAATCCATAAAGAGAGGTTGTGGGATTTGAACCTAAGTCTTACATGCATAGAGTACATTGATTTAGCTAGGCTAGCCAAGAACCCTATGGCCCCATCAAGAACTAAAGAGGGACCCATACTATATGAGCTTGAATTAGAAAGAGGGAAGAACACAAATCCTAAACTAATGTGCATTAAGAGATCCACCTTATGGAAATATAGTAGGTCAACCACTACTATTGTACTCTAGATCTAAAATTAGACATGCAAGAGGAGGACACATCAAAGATTGAACTAATTCAAGATAAAAAATGGTTAAGAGTATTTGGAAAATTTGATAGGATACCTATATTGCATTTGAATTTCTTAGTTTTAAAGAATTAGATCTAGAATACAATAATTTTGAGGAAATTTTGCTTATGTCCTAGTAACAACAATACATCAATAAGATTGACAATAATTTATTGACTTGCTAGGGAAAATGATTTATCAACAAATTAACGATTTGTTGACAATCAATAAAAGTCAATAGGGTAGTAAAATTAAAGGGGTGATTCATTTTCTAAAGCCTCTTGGATGTAGGTTTTAAGGATTGACAATAGATGTAACAACCCTTCAAAACCAAACCAAGAGAGAGATATTTTTTTCCAATTACAAGTAAGATGTCCTAATATTTTCAATGTAAAAAAGACAACCACATTTTGAGATGTTGTCGCTACAGACAACACTCATGTGGACAAAAGTGATACTAGTATAAAAATAGTTGCCATAACATGAATGAGAAGCCATTGGAACCACAGCAAGAACAATTACTTAAATTTCCTCATTGATCATATTCTTCCTATGCATACAAATCTACTTCCTTATATACTTATGATAAGCATATCTACAACCATAACCATAATGTCAATCCATATCATCCCATACTAGATCTTGTTATAGATCTAGTTCCTCTTCTAAGACATCTATATTTATAAACTTTGGTCTATAAAGTTATGCAGAGAGTATCTCTAGATCTAGATACATAGATGCATTGTCTACAATGTGGTCCTTGATTTTGTTTATACTTATTTTATGATCAAATGAAACCTATTCTTCTTTCCTTCTCCCCCTCCTCTTTTCCCTTTGGAGGATGGGGGTAATAACAAATTGCCTCCATATTTGAGTAGCACATGATATAGACACAACTCCATTGATACCTTGAATTCTTGATTTTGAGAAATTTTTGCGGGAGTGTTGAAGGTATTACATTATTTTACACCTTTGTAAATATGTAGATTAGGGTGTGTGTTTAATATTTGTGTCTATAGTATGTATCAAGTTATTAAACGAGAGTATGTGTCATGTAAATAAGTTTAGAGTTATGTGTATGAGGTGTCTTGTTAGTAAGTGTGAGTTATCTGAGTGAAGTGTAAAGTTTAGAAGTAGGGAGTTATGTGCAATCATGAGAGAGTTTGTATTTATGATATTTATTATGTAAGAGGAAAATATGAAGAGTTAGTTCCCCCATGAGTTTGAGGAGACCAAAGGTTAAGAGTCATGTAATATGAAAAGTCTTGTTTATGTATATATTGAAGACAAATCCATATAATATGTAACTCAATGTTAGGATCCTATCCTAACCCTAATTATTAATAATAATATAATAATATATTTTATCCTATGGTTAGAATAATAAATAATATAATAATTAATTATAAATTAATTATTATATTATAATATATAATATTAGGGTTAGGTAAGCATTGCGACTTTTCACTCATAACCCTAGAGTGGGTATAAGACATTATACAATTCTATCATTCGGGGCATCCATGAAATATAAAAACATATATTATTTAGACCCATTGGAGGGATTTCCCAAACCAATGCAAAAGGTGATTCGTATCTAAAAGTGATTCTATTTATTTTATTTATTTCTCATTTATTAAATTATTGTGGGAGGAACCCTTGGTTCCTACCATTAGTATCATAGCATTATGGATTGTGGGACCAAAAATTTAGGAAGAAGTTCAAAAATTGAAAGTAAAATTTTGAGAATTAAGGCAACCAGACTGGCAAAGTTTAAAAAACATTATAGAAAATACTATTAGTAAGTGCATTGAAGATTTTATGGAAGCAAAGAATCTGCAGTTGTTACAACTAAGTCTTCAGAGCAGCAAATGGATTCTGTTTGTATAAAACCTTCAATGGTTGGAAATGCTGCTAATTTAAAAATAACAGTATTTCCAAGGACTGGTTCAGTTGGTATAGTATTTCAGACAAAGAGCATAAAATTGGAGGAGCCTGTTGCAATAATGAAAATGCAACAGTTGGCTGTTGTAATAAAAGAAAGTTCGACCAATAAGGGTAAAGATGGAAGTTAAACAGGGAAAAAAATACGAACCCCAACTCCAATGATGAATTTATCATTGAATAGTGTTTGAAAAAACACATGAAACAAATGGAGATAAAAAGCCTGCCGAACACTCAAAGGTGTGATTATACCCATGGTTGTGCACCAGCGGCCTCCCCCATGGCCACCTCCTCTTCTCTCTCGGGCATAAAAAAATTGTAAGGTGGTCTCCTCTCTTGACATGGCCAGAAGGTTTTCAAAAAAACCCACCACATTTTCCATAGGTTCTAACAAAGCACGATCGCAGCCTCTGGTTTTCGCTATTGGAAAAACAACATGAAAGAGAAAAACAAGGTTTATTCGCACAAATCAATGCCTCTCGTCAACTCCAATCTATTTCTCGCTGATAGCTTTGAAGTTCGGATTTAAAAAAGCCCACAATGTCACCATTCTTAATTCAATTAAACACATAATAGACAACATAACACACTGCAGCAGAAGTAAAAGTTTAAATTAAAAATAAAATGTTGAATTTTTTTTTTCCAGCCACAAATTCCAGCACATCTGCAAGGGTGGAAATTAAAAAATCAGAAATAGCAGAAAGTAATTCTCATCCAAGACTTTACCGATGGCAACCAATCCTTATCAAGACTTTCAATGTAAGGTTTTTTTCATAACGTCTGCAACTAATTCCAACAAATGCCACAGTCTATATTTTGATTGTACAACATTGGATGTCTCTCTTCCATCTCTGAGACCACCACCATGCCCAGCAAATGCCACAGTCTGCGAGAAGTCATCCAAAATTCAGAATATTTTACTTTGCGTTGTATGTTCTTGCCGTAGGCACCGGCGGTACGAAGCCCAATATCTCCACCATCGATGCTGATCAGTTTGATGAATTTAATCAGAAAAAAGGGGTTTAGTAGGTCTCATTCTTCAATTGGTGGATGTTTAGCGTGTTTTTGGATCTCTATTTGCGTAAACATTTCTGATATACATCCAGGATAAAGTGGGGTTCACTGTGGGATAAATTGTTATAGCCGATGATTTTAATTCAATCAAGAATGCCCACCGGTTTGAAGTATTCAATCACAACAGCTACAACGTTTTTGCATAGTGTGTAATGCCTGAAGCCCTCAGACATCGCCAAACCATTGCGCTAGGAAGGAAAGAAAAATTGACTCCAAAGTAAGAAGAAGAACATAACGCCTCAAAGAATCTATGTTGGAAGGGATCATTATTAATACATTATCATTAAAGGCTCAGCAAAACAACGAATATTAGAAGCATAAATAGCGAAGAGTGTAAGCAAGATAGAAGGAACATTGGTGTAATTAAGACTTTCATCAACCAGCAAACTGTATTTCATTCGCAGTGTCATTAATAAACACACAGAGACTAAAACGTAAAAGAGCGATGTTCATTTGCTTATAGTATCTGGTGTATTCCTGTAATCCACTGAATATGAAAAACTATATTTTTTTAAAAAGGGGAACAGACATGATTTCGTGGACATCTCGAATTTCAACAGATTCTCATACTTTCTCTAGCTGCAAATTGTTTCACGAGTAGGCTCATTGAAATTGAGCACCTTTCTTATTTTATTTTATTAGATGTTCTACCGAAACCTAAACCCCAAAATAGAGAGAAGAATTCTGATACCTGAACAACATGTCCAGATGTGCGATATGCGAAATAAGTACTACAGCCACCCTACCATAAACCTACTTTGCAAGAGCATATCGATCAAGGCCATCAAAAAATTTATAGAGACAACAATAGCCATGAATAGAAAGAGATATTCAATCATCAAAACCAGATTTGAGCTATCTTGGAATTTCTGAAGGTAATGCAGACATTTCAAACATTATTGAAGCACTCATATCCTGAGGGAAGATCAAATAAAAAGGAAAACCCAAGGCAATCTACTAAACTACATTGTGATTCTCAAAGATCATCAACAAAAACTCTTGGCAGTCAATATTTTCAATGTTCTTGGGGCTAAAGTTCCTACCGTATAAGTTGGTTACAACTCCTCAGAGATAAAAGGCCAAGATATGGATATGTAATCTCAAGGAGAAGATACAAAATTAAATCATGAATCAAAATTCTGACTATAAAATATTGGATGATTATAGGAGACCCAATTAATTTTATTTTGTGATAAAAGGTGCACATATGATGCAATTTCTGGAAGTATTGCACAATGATAGTTTCTGATTTGGAAAAAAAAATAATGTCAATTCATCTCTGAAATCATAACACGCAGACTACAAACAAAGTGACTCTAGAACCTTCTTATCATTACAGCTTGCTTAGAAAGGGATCATTGTAGTCCATCTGGTGATATGCAACTGTGTGGAACTGCTAAGATTGTCAAACCCCGCTGAAATTACTTTTGAAATAGACTCAGCTTGACTCACTACTGCCAAGTTTGATTATATCTCAAATATTCTATGATTCTTTTGTAATCAGAACCTCACGCACGTTGCTTTTCTCAGATAGTCATTGTATCATTGATATTCATTGGAAATGATCTTGGACCTCAGCATCTCTGCATATATTAACCACAGAGGTTCCCTTTGGTCTCCCTTCAATAGCGCACTGAGGAGACCATTGCAGGTCTCAATTGTAGGCATGAACTCATGCCTTCACATCACCATAAAGGTTTCAATTACACCTTCAAGCATGGTAGACTGTACTGATGTCCTAATCAACAAATCAAAGACAAAAGGAGTGGAATTACAAGCCTTGTATGTGGCAACAAGCCTATCGAAAACCAGTTGGGTGGATCCAGTGCTGGCATGTAGGACTCTTCGCAGAAGCTCTCGAGCAGAAGAAGAGAACTTGGCCTTAGCCAGGATGTGTATGGCAATACAAAATCATTCGAAGAACTAGGACTATATAGAAATCAAACAACGTGTTAATTAGAAGCATAACTGGTTAAAGGGAGAAGATCGAACTCCTTTTTCAATGGTAATTTAATTTCTCTATGCTAAAATTTGGAGATTATAGACCTTTGATAAACCGACTAAAGAAAGGAGTTATATCCTTAAATACTATAGTAGAGGTATAAGGGTTTCTAGGTAAGGCAATTGAAACATTTTTTAAATATTATCAATTTCTAAATTCGAAGAGTAGGGAGTTATAAGGGTTTTTACACCAAAAACTATAAATATTTTGAAATTATAAAATTAGAGATTAAATTATTGAAGGTAAGAGAAAGAAATTCATCAAAGCATTATATAGAGTTGGAATTAATTAAAAGGATAAAAGGAATCCAGCCTAAAGGAACTTCAAAGTTGATAAGTACAATAAGAGAAATAAGTACAGCCTATGCGCTGTCTATGTTGCCTGTGACTGACTGTCATGGCTGATCTGATGCTGTGTCTATGAGTCAAATTGTCCCCTTGAAGACAATCCATTTCTGCTTCTTTTAATCACCTTTCCATAGCATTCTTGAGAAGACTGCCATTGGCAATTAAAAAATGGGACTATTCGTTTTGATCCTCTCTAGCCATGTTCAACATTGCATGTATTTATATTTTCACCTAAGAGTTTTCAAATGTAGAGGCTGCTGTGAGGAGTTTTAGCCGCTACATGAGGAATAGTGATTATCATATGAATTATTGGATTCTAAGAGGATTTTAATTTAAATAGAAACCTATTATATATTAATATTATCTTAATCAAATTCCATTCGAGATAGAGATATATTAAATATTAAAAATTTTGTAGATCTTAATAAAAAATAAATCTACCTTGCTTGTGATTTAATAATTTATTCAATATATCATAATATATTTATTCTTTAATATTGTAATACTTTATATACTAATTTTTAATAATAATTTTCACTTTGTTGTGTATAAAATACATATAGTTTGAGTTTTAAGAATTATATTATTAAATAATAAAAAAATTATTTAAAATTTAATAATATTATATATTATATTTATTTTATATATAGAAGAATTAATAACTACTTTTGTTTTTAAATAATGGGTTACGTGGTCAAGTCACATTGCTTCCAATCTCCCTTCAATTGTACCATCAAATCACAAGAGACTTAAATCATATATATTTATTTATTTATTTGTTGGAGAAAGGGATTGTACTCAGGTTTTTATGCTTGACAGGTCACAACTTTGAGTTTGAAATTTTACAAATAAATATAATTCTAATCTCAACTTAGATGTTATAGTTAGATAACCCTAACAATTTTTAAAAAAAGTTTAAATTATTGATTCTTGAATTCTTAATTTTCTTTAAATTTCTAACAATACAAAACCTTCACCCCTATTATCTATAATTTGCATCTTATTAAACTAATATTTTCAAAACATTCTACATAGCATGGATTGGTAGTTGCCAGTTACTAACCGTCGTTACTTTTCTCTTGCGGTGTCTATGAGGCAAATTGTCCCTTTGAAGACAGTCCATTTCTTCTTTCAATCACCTTTCATACGATTGTAAGGAAAAAGACTGTCATTGGCAATTATAACATGCATTCTGGATGATTATGAGGAAGAAGACTGCCAAGTGACAAGTACAAAATGTGACTATTCGTTTTCATGTTCAACAAATAATTTTTTCAAAGCTATTTTCAAATGTAGAGGCTGCTGTGAGGAGTATAAGCAGCTACATGAGAAATAGTGATTATCGTATGAATTATTGGCTTCATAGGATTTTAATTTAAATGGAAATACATTATATAATATAATATTATATATTAATATTATTTTAATTAAGTTATTAAATATAATTTTTTTTTGCAGATGGTAATAACAAATAAATCTACCTTGTGATTCAATAATTTATTCAATATATCATAAAATATTTATTTTTAATACTGTAATATCTTATACATTAAAATTTAATAATATATATTTTTTAAATATATATAATTTGAGTTTTCCGAATCAAAACATCTATATTACATCTTATTATAGTAATATTTCCAAAACATTCCAATATTATAATTTGCTTTACTTCTTTCAACAACATAAATTGTAATTATAATTATTTATATATTTTAAATTAATGGAAAAACAATAATTATCTTTTGTTATTTATATCAAACATTTTAATATTATATAATTAGAATAGTAACAAACTTTTTAAAATTCCTATGTATCTAAATTTTATAGAGATAATTCATTAATCCTGTCAATTATTTTCCAATAATATTTTATTTTAATGTTTGAAAAGGAATAGCTCAAGCCCAACTCCTCTTAGGACATAGATTTCAAAGAATCCTTTGCTTTTTTGGCTGCCAAGTTAACTCCTGAAATGATGGGTGGATTTGGATTTGATTAAGTTGAAGGAGCTCATTCTGTATTCATCAAAATGAGATTTCTTGAAAAAAAGTGAGTCCTTGGGCCCTTAACTCGTGGAAAAATAAAAGGTAATGTTGAAAACCCCTGTTCAATGCTCACTTAACTCTGGTTTTTAAAGTGGGAGACGTCGAAAGTGATTTTTAGTGTCTTTTTCTAGCAGACAGTTTTGGTAGAATTTTTTTATTCAAATTTAATTTTTTGATTTGTCCCTTAGGAGGGAAAGTGACCAATCTAACCAAGTTTTTAATGTTCTTTATTACTCTTTAATTTTTGATTGGCTGGATTTCGGTAGTAGTCATTATTGTTTTGATGTCGGATTCAGAATTCGAGTTAAACTTTTTTTATACATCTCCTCTTTTTGGTGCCTGATTGGGAAGTGCAGTTGATGGTGCTTCTTTGGAATCTATGTCAAGTTTTCGAGAGATTTTATGCCTCCCAAGGTGATTGTCTTTTTTGATCGGTGCTTGTACCTCTTTTCTTGTGATGAGTTGTCTTTTTCCTTTCTTCAAGTCGATCCTTTGTTTCCTTTTCATTAAAGGAAAGGACTCGAGTTAATAGGTGGTTGAATGGTAAGGATGTGTTGTTTTTTCGGGGATATTGTCTTTTTGGTGTTCTGGGTTGTTATGGGTTATTGAGGATTATCTCTGGGTGGGACAACATTCTGAGTAATGTTTTGCTTCTAATGTAAAAGGTTGTGGGGTCCATTTCAAAACCCTCTTCTCAATCTAATAATATATACCAAGTATTACAAATAATATAAAATACCTTGACTAATCAAGATACCATCAAATATGAATAAGAAAAAGAGATACTAGATATTGAGCATGAATAAGAAAGGTAGGATGTAATTGGAGAAACCCTAGTCACCAAAACTATAGGAGTTGAAGCTACTTAAAAAATAGATGACATGAAAAATATCAAAAAAAGGACATACCAAACCTATAGTGTGACACCTCAATACCTTTATGATGTAAGCACACACAAGGTGTCCAAGTGAGAAATATCCTACTAAAAAACTATTGGTTGTGTAAAAATAAAATACACAAGCAAACCCATCATGCAAGGCATAAATTTTGAAAAAATGCAAAGCTCAAAAAAGGACACCCCCAGATATTGTGAATATTAGTTAGTATATCCATTGATAAAATCCATAAAAAGGAATGCAAGACTAGGATAAGGCAAAGTAGTTTTTGTCTTAAAGTATTTTGATAAGAAGATAGATAGACATACATATCTAGAGAGCACTGGGATGCCATGCAATTGCCTATAATTTAAAATAGGAGTACCTACATGTTGTAACTTAGATTGACATCAAGATAAACTTGAACTATGACTATCATTTGCAAGATTATGAATGGTGAGCACCTACTAATCATAGCCTAAACCACACATTGGATGGGTCAAAATACCTTAACCCAACCTCTATAGTAGGTTTGTTCCTTATCAACTTGTTAGATGTTGACTCATTAAAGTATAGTTAAATGAATAAAATATAGGGATAGATATGAAAAGGGTTAAGAAAGAAATGAATTAATGGTGGATGAATAAAGCTAACAACATAGACATCTACAGAGAACCCTTGACAGCTTAACTTCCAGAACAATACTTGGAACTAACAACATTCACAACTTAGCCATATTCAACATTAAGAACAATCACATACTTTAAGAATCATTCCAAACATATAGAGTATTAATAATCCAAATTAGCAGAATTAGATTAACACCCTGACTAACAAAAATGACTTCTTACAAGCATACATTCAAATATGAATCATTCCAAATTGCTCTAAGTTAGCAATCCAAATTAGCAGAATAAACTCACCATAGTAGTTTTAGTAGAAATCACTTCATAGGTTAGTAATTAGAAGATAATAAAATGCAAGTTTGATATTTACATCCCAAATAATACTCCTTCTATTGATTTGTAGGAAATATACAACAACAACACAAGCAAAAACTTTAGAGCCAACCCTTTGAAAGGAGGGTATGGCCTCTCTTTATAGTTTTTTACAATAAATTTGAGAAAATAAAGCATTACAAGGAAATTGGACTGCCAAGCCAGTGAGATGATAATGTGGTAGTCTCCTATTTGATCAAAGAAATAAGAGCAATCTTGCTCCATTGATCTTTTGCAACTAGCCTCTATAACTTTTTTGATCTTCATGGTTTCTATCTAAAAAATATTGCCAAGAATGCATCCAAGTCATCCCCTGTTCTTGCGATCACTTCTTTGCCATGGATCTAAAATTGAATTAGCTTTGGATCTTAGGTGTTTCATCTTCCTGGATCAAAAAATTCAACTCAGAAAAATATCTTGCATTTATCGTCTTTATTCCATGATGAAATATTCATTCTATGAAAATATTTAACCAAATTCAATGTTGCCCATTGATCTACCCTTGAATGGCTGAGATCAAATCTTTTAAGAGCTTGATGTGCTTTTAGTAGTCATGGACCAAGGACACGTATCGCTTCTCTTTGGAGTCTCAAAATCATAGCTATATTTCAGCTTTAGGGAGACTTTGACTAAGTTTACCATGGCCTAGAACTTGCTCTAGGTTATGATTTAAATTCTCCAAGTAGTAGGTTTGACCGAGTCTGACTACGACCTAGAACTTACATGTGGCCTGGGGCCTACTCCAATATGGGATCCACCTTAGAAAATTTAACTTTAGTAGTCTTCATTGTTTGTGGCATAAAACTTTCTCTGGGCCAGGATTTAATCTCCACAATATGTTAATTTGACTAATTTGATTGCACTTTGGAGCAAGGAATGTGTGTTGTACGGTGTAGGTTTTATCGAGTCTGAATACAACCTAGAAACTGCTTGTGGCATGGGGCCTACTCCAATATGGGATCCACCTTAGAAAATTTACCTTTAGTAGTATTCATTGTTTATGGCATAACACTTGCTCTGGGCTAGGATTTTATCTCCACAATACGTTAACTTGACTAATTTGATCACAGTTTGGAGCAAGGAATGTGTGTTGCACAGTGTAGAACCCTACTCTAGGTTGCAATTCATATTGCATTGACAACCTAGTTTACTATGTTGATCAAGGCCTGAAGCCTATTGGTGTGGTGCACAACCATAATTTCTTATTCACCTTACTTGATTATTGCCATTTCAACTGTGGACTATAGCCTACTTTAGACCATGATGTGACTTGTTCTTCATTGCACTTTGACCACCTTGAATATGGCCTAGGACCTACTTGAATGTCATATGGTGTAGAACCTTACTCAGAGCTGCACTTTGAATAAAAAATACTGATGACAAATGATGAGAAATAAAAAAACCCAATAAATTAAGACTAAAAAGCAGTAATGATAGAATCAAAAGAAGAAGATCACGGATTCACACATTACACAATATTTATCCTAGAAACCCTCAATCAGGAAAAACTAGCACAATATTATTATTGCATTAACTTCACCATCTCCAATACAATAATATTATCCTTCTATCTAACTCTCCCCATCCCAACCCTTATGCAAGTGCAATATATAACAAAAGCATATGCATGGATTTTTACAATATCATGGTATTATTTTATTATTGCATTAACTTGATCGTTTCCAATGTAATAATATTCTCCTTTTATCTCTATTAAATCCTCATGCAAGTGCGATATATATAACAAAAGCACATGCATGGATTTTTACAATATCATGGTATTATTTTATTATTGCATTAACTTGACCATTTCCAATGCAATAATATTCTCCTTTTATCTCCATTAAATCCTCATGCAAGTGCGATATATATAACAAAAGCACATGCATGGATTTTTACAATATCATGGTATTATTTTATTATTGCATTAACTTGACCATTTCCAATGCAATAATATTCTCCTTTTATCTCCATTAAATCCTCATGCAAGTGTGATATATATAACAAAAGCACATGCATGGATTTTTATAATATCATGGGTGAATAATGCAAGGGTTCAAATATAGTAACCCTAAAAGCCCATATGGGTCTAAAAATAGCACAACTAAAAATAGCCTGTCTAAAAATAGCTTAAACCCTAAAAACATTTGGAGTGTCCAGTACATGTCTATAAATAGCTTGTCTAAAAATAGCCCGAACCTGAATAACATGGAAAATATTCAACATATTTCCAACATTCTCCCACTTGTTGAATACTTTCCATAGGGGCCAAAAACTGCCATTGTCAACTGTCAAGGGCAACCATGCCCATAGATCTTCTACACCAAGAAAATTTTTGAGCAGGTACAACCTTTGTTAACGAATCAACAATATTCTTCTCTGTGTCAACTTTCTCCAATATCACCCGATTCTCTTCAACCATATCTTTCATTTTCAATGTTTGAAGTCCTTTCTCACCAATATGCCCCATGCGTTGATGCCACAACATTGTCTTTACTGTAGGAATACTCAGAGCCATTTTAGCCATATTATTTTCCTATACAACTGAAGTGTTATTGCAATTAATACTTACAGTGCTAGCCTCAAGTCTGAACAAAGTTCCTGTGCGAACTCCCCTTGCCAACACCAAAGATCCACGAACCATCTTGCAGCTATCCTTATTAAATACCACATTCACATCTACATCATTCATCTTACTCATAGATATCAAATTCCTTGCCAAACTCAAAATATGCAACACACTAGGAAGGATTTTAATTCTTCCATATTTTAGCCTCAACTTGACTCTTCCTCGACCTATTATTTTATATGTCGAATTGTCTCCCAAAAATACTTTACCTTCATCTATATTTTCATATTCACTAAACCCCTCCCTATGAGGAGTCATATGAAAAGAAGCACCTAAGTCAATCAACCATGAGTCAAGGCATTCACTTGAGCATGCTGCAACTAAGAATAAGTCCCTTGAATCTTCATTTGTGGTCTTCATTTTTGTAGAAGTTTCTTCATCAGATGTTTGATTATTATCAACCTTTTTAGATCTACAGTCTCTTTTATAATGCCTTGCTTTACCACAATTCCAACATTTTCTCTTTTTTGGGGCAACATATTTACCCCTTGATTTTGATTTCTTTTCTCTTGATTTCTCTTTGCTTCTTTCTTGAGAACGACCTCTCACCATCAAGGCTTCCTTTTGATGATAATCCTTAGAATATTTTTGTCTCATCTCCTCAGACAACAAAGTTCCTACTATATCCTCTACTTTCAATGTAGATGTAGTATTGGTGATAGCCATAACAAGGTTATCCCATGAATCAGGTAATGAATAAAGTAAAGTAATACATTTTTCCTCTTCATCCATTTTTACTTCTATAGAGGTTAATTGACTTACCATAATATTAAAAATATTTAGATATTCAGCCATAGAGTCACCATCATTCATCTGAAGTGAATACAACCTCTTTTGAAGAAAGAGTTTATTTACCAGTGACTTTATCTGATACAAATTTTCTAGCTTATCCCATAATAACTTTGTCATGGTCTCTGTAGATACATTCAACAATACCGAATCATATAAGCACAATCTGATAGAGCTCCTTGCCTTCCTATCAATTTTTAGCCAATCCTCATCTGTCGTCACTTTTGGTTTTTATTTCGAGACCACAATCCACTGATCTCTATCAACCAATAGATCCTCCATCTTGAGTTTCCACAACTCAAAATTATTTTCATTAAATTTTTCAATCTCTATTTGTGTGCTTCCCATATTTCTCCTTTTTCTTGGATCCTGTCACGTACGACTCCCACTCAAGAATTAATTTATCACAGGGTTGAAACCCTTACTCCTCGAACAAAGCTAAAAACTAGCTCTGATACCAAATGAAGAGAAATAAACAACCCCAATAAACTTAAAACTGAAAAGCAGTAATAATAGAATCAAAAGAAGAAGATCACAGATTCACACATTACACAATATTTATCTTGGAAACCCTCAATCGGGAAAAACCAACATAGTATTATTATTGTATTAACTTCACCATCTCCAATACAATAATATTCTCCTTCTATCTTATTGTCTCCCCATCCAAACCCTTATGCAAGTGCAATATATAACAAAAGTACATGCATGGATTTTTACAATATCATGGTATTATTTTATTATTGCATTAACTTGACCATTTCCAATGCAATAATATTCTCCTTTTATCTCTATTAAATCCTCATGCAAGTGTGATATATATAACAAAAGCACATGCATGGATTTTTACAATATCATGGTATTATTTTATTATTGCATTAACTTGACCGTTTCCAATGCAATAATATTCTCCTTTTATCTCCATTAAATCCTCATGCAAGTGCGATATATATAATAAAAGCACATGCATGGATTTTTACAATATCATGGTATTATTTTATTATTGCATTAACTTGACCATTTCCAATGCAATAATATTCTCCTTTTATCTCCATTAAATCCTCATGCAAGTGCGATATATATAACAAAAGCACATGCATGGATTTTTACAATATCATGGGTGAATAATGCAAGGGTTCAAATATAGTAACCCTAAAAGCCCATATGGGTCTAAAAATATCACAACTAAAAATAGCCTGTCTAAAAATAGCTTAAAACCTAAAAATATTTGGAATGTCCAGTACATGTCTATAAATAGCTTGTCTATAAATAGAATGTTTATAAATAGCTTGTCTAAAAATAGCCCAAACCTGAATAACATGGAAAATATTTAACATATTTCCAACAAAGACACCCATTTTGATTGCATTGACTATGATCTAGAGCCTATTTGCATGGCATGTTGCCACATATTCTACTTCTCATTTGCTCCAAAAAAACTTGATTACAACATGAAACCCTACTCTAGACCATGATATAAATTTGCTCTAGGCCATGATTTGAATTGATGCCTCCCGGAGAACTTTGCTAGTAGAGTTACAAAACTCAAAGTCTTATCCTTTGGGTATATGGAGTCAAAACTTGAATGGATAGGAAAAAATAGGGAATGATGGAAGGAAATGATATGAAATAATATATTTAGATAAAAATGATGGATGAAATGAATGGATAAATGGATGGGATGGCAAGGGTGAATTATGTCAAAAAATGAATGAAAGGAAATGGAATGTAAGGATGGAATCCAAAATGACTGTAAAATTATATCTAAAAAAATTACCTCCCTATGACTACTACCCTTTTGAACATTAAAAAAAGATATTTAGAGGGTAACTGTGGATGAAATTTTACATCCTTCACCCACTCTTCCCTTCAAGAAGTGATTCCCTTTGCTCAAAATGAGTTCGCCAAATTTTGAAGACATTGGTGGATGGGCAGAAGATATCAAATGAAGGCAGAAGTAGTAATGGGTATACTGAAGTAACAAGTGGATGATGAATTGAGGCAGGGTGAGTGATAGATCAGACAGACTACCCACCTGTCACCTTGGGTGGAAGTGTTCAAAAGGCCCACCCACTTGTTGGGTGGACCTTTCAAGTGGCTAGAAAGGGTGGAAGAATCACATGACCCCACCCTTGGAAAATATGAAGACTCCCACCCATATTGAGATAAAAATGCTAGCATAAGAGTGGATGGAACTCCAGAAAAATGTCCGTCCTCTTTCGTTATACCCCTGTAGGCGGAGAACAATACAATGGAATGATCAAGTTTGAAATGAAATGCAATGCGAAGTAAAAATTTCAATTGATGTGCATGTGATTAAATACATAGATAGGTTCGGTTGGTGAACCATATGGTTGGTTTCATAACCAAAAAAACTAACTTTGAGAGCTCTATGCACTATTTTGCCCCTATTCATTAATGTAATAAGTGCAATCTTATTATATGCTAACATCCCCCCTTATTACATTATTAGAAAATACCAAGAGTATTGCGAAAAATTTAAAATTTGACCCATGCAAGTGCCTTGGTGAAGATTTCTGCAACTTGCACATCAGTGGGAATAAATTGGAGTTGTATATTGTTCTTGAACTTCATCTCGAATGAAATGACAACAGGTGCCAATATGTTTAGTACGATCATGAAAAATTGGATTCTTGACATGGTTCGAAACTCCTTGATTGTCGTAAAACAAATGCAGTGGAAGATTCTCTGGAAGACCCATATTTGTAAGGATGTGACGTAGATACATTATCTCATAGACTGCTCCACTAGCTGCATGATATTTTGCCTCTGTAGAAGAAATAACAACCACTTACTGCTTCTTGTTATGCCAAGAGACAGGACCAGATCCAAGATGAAAGATGTATCCAGACGTTGATTTCCTATCATCAATAGATCCAACATAGTCCGAGTTTGTGTATCCTTGTAAATAGAACTTGTTATTATTCTTGTACAACAAGCCATAATTTGATGTACCATGGATGTAATGTAGAACTCTTTTTACTGATTTCCAATGACTTACTTTGGGTTCCTGCATGAACTGTGAAAGATAACCCACAACAAAACTGAGATCAAGTCTGGTATTGGTTAGGTATAATAGACTCTCGACTAGTTGACGATAGAGA
Source organism: Wollemia nobilis (assembly GCA_028583015.1). Taxonomy (NCBI): domain Eukaryota; kingdom Viridiplantae; phylum Streptophyta; class Pinopsida; order Araucariales; family Araucariaceae; genus Wollemia; species Wollemia nobilis. The sequence continues at coordinate 434,629 of JAQPPZ010000228.1, read as the reverse complement.
GTGCCATATACTTGTGGATATTGATCATATATTGACAACTTAAGTCATGCTTCCATGGGAGTGGCCTTGGACTTACAGTCATCCATGCGATATTTCTCAATCAAAGTCTTGACATATTTATTCTGTGTAACTCTGATGTGATATTTTTTTTGAGTTACTTCTAAACTAAGACAATAGTGGAGAAGTCCCAGATCTGTCCTTTCAAAAGATGATTTGAGATCACTTTTCACTATATCAACCATACTTTCTCAACTACATGTTATGATCAAATCATTTACATATAGCACCAGAATCACTATGTCAGAACCATTGTTCTTTATATAGAGATTCGCATCTGATGGACTTCGTTGGAATTCATGTTGTAATAGGTGACTATCAATTTTTATGTACCAAGCTCGGGGAGCTTGTTTTAGTCCATACAAGGATTTGATTAACCTGCAAACTTTTTGTTCTTGCCCTGTCACAACAAATCCTTTAGGTTGAGTCATGTATACTTCTTGTAGATCACCATTCAGAAAGGCACTTTTTACATCCATCTAATGTAACTTCCACCCAAATTGAGCTACCATAGCACACAATATTTGGATGGTAGTCATTTTTTTAGTAGGAGCGAATGTCTCTTCATAATCTATGTCTTCTTTCTGAGCATAGCCCTTTGAAACTAGGCAGACTTTGTGCTTATCAATTGTACCATATGCCTTATATTTTACTTTGAATACCCACTTACAACCAATGGGTTTATTTCCTAAAGGTAGATTTACTAGTTTCCAAGTGTGATTTTGAATGAGATATGTATGCTCTGCCTCCATAGCTGTATTCCATTGAGGCTTACTAAGAGCTTCTTGAGCAGTTGTGGGTTCATTTTCATCCAACGCTGTCAGATAAACTCTTTCATTCTCTATATCGATTTCTTTATATTCTATTGCATCTATGGATAATTCATCAAATTGGTGACAAAGTTCATCAACTTCTAAATATGGTGCTTCTACCATCTTCTATTGAGTGATATTGTGCGTACATGGTCGATTTAGAGTCATATCTGGGAATGAGGTCAATTTAGAATATCTCAAAGTGCTGGTATACCATTTGAGAATATTTTTTTGAGGGGGTGAAACCTCTTTTTTAGGCTCATCATCTTCATGATATACTGTTGAAGAGGTATTATTTGATGTGAAAGCTTCATAAAATATGACATATCTACTTATATGCTTTTTCTTGGTTATAGGATCAATCAAGTGATATCCTTTTGAATGCTCATCATAACCAAGAAATATAAATTTCAATGTTTTCTCATCTAACTTCTTTCGTTTTTGTTTTGGAATATGCATGAAGGCTTTATAGCCAAATACTCATAGATGAGAAATGGAGGGTTTCTTTCCACTCCATGATTCTTGTGGGGTTTTGCCTTGTAAAGCTCTTGTGGGTGGTCTATTTAAGAGATATGAAGATGTGTTTACTGCTTCTGTCAAAAACTGATCTTCAAGATGTGCTCCTTTTATCATACATCGGACCATTTCCATAATGGAACGATTTCTTCTCTTAGCAACACCATTTTGTTGTGGTGTATAAGTTGTTGTTAGTTGTTGCTTTATCCCATGTTATTTTAGATATGCTAAAAATTCCTTGGAAGTATATTCCCCCCTCAATCTGAGTGGAGGGATTTGATGAGGCAACCAGACTCTTTTTCAACAAGTTTCTTGAATTATCGAAAGTATGAAAATGCCTCAAATTTCAATTGGAGGAATAATACCCACATTATTCTGGAGTGATCATCAACAAATAATTGAAATTACTTCTTTCCACCATAACTGGTTGGCATTGGACCGCACAAATCGGTGTGCAGCAACTACAAAAGTTTCTTAGCTCTGGAAGAACTAGATTTAAAAGGAACCTGGTGTTGCTTCCCTGCTAAGAAATCTGAGCAAACTTGTAGGATGGAGGAGAGAGAAGAAAGGCCTCTCACCATTTCATATTTGCTCAATTTGAGAAAATATCCTAAATTGAGATGCCCATATCTTCTATGCCAGATAGAAGTGGCCACCTTTGTAGTTGTAGCCAGAGTAAAATGAGGTGTTGAAAGAGCATCTAGAATGAACAAGCCATGATTTTAGGAACCTTATGCAATATTTTTACTACTGTGGGTTATAAAACATTTTTTCTTGCATTTTACAACTCGAAACACAACATCCATTTTTTTGTCCAACATATGAGGAATAGACAACAAATTATTGGCTAGTCCAGGGACATAGAGAACCTTCTCAATATGACATCTTCCATCTGTAAGAGTGATAGAAACATTACCTTCACCCTTTACTTGATAGACTTGATCATTAGCAATGGTAATTGGCTTCCCCTCTTTCTCTTAAAATGTTTCAAACTAAGATTTGTCTCTAGTCATATTCTTACTAGCACTTGAATCAATATACCATACAACATATATCTGAGAAGATGAAGTATGAGTCATGAGCACTTTGTGTGCTCTTTCAGAGTCAGAATATGAATCGAGACCATAGTGATCTGAATCTGAGTTGAAATTAGCATAAGCAACATGTCCCTTAGGTTGCTTATGTTTCTTTATATATTGTTGTTTCTCTTTCCCTTTATTATTATGAGATTGATCATTTTGTTGCTTGTTCTTGAACCAACACCTATTGGTGTCATGGTTATTCATATTGCAAATCTTGCAATATTTATCCTTCTGTTGATTTTTATTTTGTTTCCATTTTCCCTTGGAGGAAGAACCCCATTTTTTAAATTTTCCTAGGTTCTTGCTCCTTTGTTGGGTGGAAAGGGCATTATTCGACAACTCATCTTTTTGAACTTGATTTGCCTCCTCAGTCTGGAGTAAATTTACCAATTCCACAAATGATACTTGTCTATAAAAAATATTGAGGGAAGTGACCAACATCTTATAGGAGTCTGGCAATGCTCGCAAGATGACAGAGTTCAAGATATCATCATCCACTAGTTTTCCCATTGCATTCAACTTGGATTTCAGATTTGCCACTCTACACAAGAATAGATCAACTATCTCTCTAGAATTCATACTGAGGGTGTGCAATTGAGTTTGAAGATGTAGAATGGTGGACTGATTCTTTCCTTCATAAACAGTAATCAAAGAATCCCAAGCTACCTTACTAGTTTTGGCATCACAGATATGAGGTTGAACCTCATCTATCATAGCAAGTAGGAGAAACATGAGACCTATTTTGTCCTTCTTATCCCAAGCTTCTTGATCTGTTCCTGCTATTTTAGGGCATTGTGAAATGTCGGTTACTACATCCCATAAATCTTCCACCTGAAGAATGGCTCTCATCTTTGTCTTCCATGGAACAAAGTTAGAACCTTTCAACAACTAGGAGTCTGAGATATATTGATGAATAGTAGTCATTTTGAAGGTGGTTCCTTATATTTACCCTCTAGGTCTTAGAATTTTACAAAAAGAGATAATATTGTCTTCTACCCCCCTTCTTTTTGCAAAATAAACAAGGAAGAAAAACTTCTTCGGTCTGCACAAAAAAAATGCTTTTGTATAAAAAAACACTTAAGGGCATCAAAAACTCCTTTAAGGGATTCAAAACCCCTTTAAGAGCATCAAAAAATGCGTTGATGGAGTCAAAAAATCCCTTTTAGACCATAAAAACCCCTTTGAGGGTGTCAAAAACTCTTTGAGGATGTCAAAATAACCTTTCCAAGCGTCAAATAGCCTGTCGGGCATCAATTTCCATAGGCAAGCATCAATTTTTGCAAGAGAGCATCAAAATATTTCTTCCAAGCATCAAAAAGATTTTTTGGGCATCAAAGTATGGAGTCTGCAAGATTTGAACCATGGACCTTGTCCACAGTGCTGAGCGTAGGTGACCAACTGCATTGCTCAAGTGGTTGGGAAGTAAAGCCCACCATAGGGTATTTACTCTAACAAAGAGTCATGAGTAAAAATATGGTATTTATCCCACGTGCATCTTGTGGATGCACTCATGCAAGATAAAAGGTAGGAGGGCCACCTTAGATAGTGATTGCCTATGGGCAGTCACCCCTCCCCCCGTGTCCTTTTGCCACCTGGAATGGCATGTAGCGTGTCCATGTCAACTCTCCCAAACCAACCTTTGCACTCCACGTTAGCTTCTCTAGCCAGCCTTTGCACTCCATGTCAGAGTCTCTGCACTTCATGTCAACCAATCTTTGTACTCCATGTGTCGAGGAGGGGCCATGTCAGCATATCCTTGGGGTCCATGTCAGTGTCTCTAGTCCACCTCAGCATCGAATGGCTACATCAACATGTCTCTGGTCCACCTGTCACTTGTAAAATAACAAGATTTTCCTTGGGATTCGAGCTACTACCTACCTTGGTTCTCCAAGTCCACCTACGTTCATCTTGGGATTCAAGTCACTGCCTTCCTTGGTTCTCTGAGTCCGCCTACATTCTACGTCAGTATCGTGCTTCACCTCGGGTAGGCAAGATAGGTTTGGTCTCAATATTGTGCTTTGTGTCTCATGCTTCACGTCAGGTAGGCAAGATAGGTCTGGTCTCAATCTCGTGCTTCATGTCAGGTGGGCAATATAGGTTTGGTCTTGTGCTCTGCATCAGTTGGGTGTCCTATTTTTGCATCAGTGATGAGGGTCCTGCTCTGGTACCATGATCAAGTTTGAAATGAAGTGCAATGCGAAGTAAAAAATTCAATTGATGTGCATGTGATTAAATACATAGATAGTTTCGGTTGGTGAACCGTATGGTTGGTTTCATAACCAACCAAACTGACTTGGAGAGCGCTATGTGCTATTTTACCCCTATTCATTAATATAATAAGTGGAATATTATTATATTCTAACATGGAATAACCTGCCCGATATGTAGAGCTCCCACCATCACCCAAAACTCAAAGCAGAATACCTACCCATGGTTGAAGTAGTCCATGTACCTAACATCGTATGCGAATGTGGTATATTTTAGGAGTGTTGCTCCCAAGGTGCTCTAGTGCCTGTCATTCACCGCCTAACTAGGGGACTGCCAGTTGAGGAAGAGGATGAGGTAGCTGAGAATTGATGAACTGGATAGAGATGTTAGAGGATCCAAAGGCCTATATTGAACTAGATTCATCTACCTCCTTCTAGAAGATCGATTCTATACTAAGTAATAGTGTACAAGGGCAGTATCTATTAGCCACGAGGGTTGTCTTTCCACCTACCGCCATTAATGTTCAATTTTGAATTTGATGTAAATATACCTATAAATAGTGGAATGTTGGTCATTCCTAAGGGTGGATCTTTAGCCATTACAATTCATATGTAAGGTTTACCATAGTGTAAATACAAATCCTTCACTGTTTGGTCTCTGGTTTTACCTTAGCATTTTATTATTAAATGTATGAATGTTCATCTCTATTTGGTCATTTAAGTTTTCTCATGATATTCTACTATCTAGATTTTGTGGGATCTACTTGAGTGATTTAGGGGTGTGCATTTGTAAATATGGATTGGGGGTTTATTTTTGCTAAATCTAGTCGGATAGGAGAACTCTAATTCTAAATCTTGGATCTTATGCATCTATCTATTGGTTCTAGAATTCGCTCGTTACCCACCACTTTCTAGAGCCAAAATGAAGGTGTGATTGGTTGATTTATTAGATGAGGGGTTTGTATTTACATTTGTGGTGCTATTATTGCATAGGTCTTGATGTGGCTATACCCATCCTTTTGAGTTCTAGCTACGACTATTTATTTATTTATTTCCCTCATTTTTCATTTTTTCCTTTCCTTACTCTATGACGTAGATAGTTGGAACCACCCTGAGGAACCGACCTCCTCCAAAGATCATCCATCTTGTCCTGGTGATCATTCTATGATGAGTCATTGATCTGCCCAGTGCCCTAGCGTACGATGCTAGATTGACAACCAATAATTTTTGGTGACTCTACTAGGGAACTCATTGAGTTTTCATGTTTTAGGAAATCAAAGTTTGGTGACTCTTTGATTTACCCATATCTACTCAAATTCACCTAGTAACTCTGACTGTGCAGCACATTCATATCATGAGATCAGTCATCCATTCACACTGAAGATCCAAACATCCTGAAGAACTCAAGATATGATGAGCAACCTTGACCTTGTTGGTGGAGATAGTATGCTCATCTAGTGACTTTGACTCTAATTTCGATAAAAGAATCAAGATCTCTGAATATCGGTGCCATGATAGCTCAACCATGTTTCCCATAATGGAATGAATATGGTCCCTTAAATCTCCCTAACTAGTATGATATTCTAGAAGCTACCTTTGATACCCTATAAAAATACAATGGCATCAAGGGAGCTATGAAGGAACACCTTGAAAATGTGGCTTCTCTGGCCACCCTTCACAATATCATGCATGAGGATGTGATGATCAGGCTACTGGTCGCTTCCCTTGAAGGTAGAGCATGGCTCTAGTTCAAAACCCTACAGCCTAGGAGCATATCTACATGGGTGGATCTAGCAGAGCCTCTCATGGATATATTTGGTGAATTGGAGGACTCTTTTCAATCTCTGAATCAATTTACATTTATCAAGAGAAACCCTCTTGAAATTATGGCAGACTTCAATGTTCTATTTGAGAAGAGTTAAAAGAGGATTCCATAATAAATCCTCCCAACCTCCACCCAAGCATATCTATTCTACATATAGGCTCTTAGTCCTGATGTCAGATTCGTTCTACAACAATCTAGGGAAACCAATTTCTTGCAACTTTACAAGGAAACTATCAGAGCTAAAAAATTTCTTATATGGATGCTCCATCCAATCAGTTCCTTTCAAGATCTGGTGCAAGATCATGCAGTAAGCATATACTAGGAGCATGTGTGCCACATTGATCACATCAACCCCAGACTCAACATGATCTAGGTGAGGACATGGATGACAATGAGCGGGAGAAGAATACAATGATGGAGGGAGATTCAACCATGGGATTGGCACAACTGGCCAATATCAAGAAGAGACAACATGAAAATATGGTTCCTAACAACTCACCACTTGGAGGGTGAAATATGGTGGTAAAAATATTTGCCACCCTAGGTTTCAAAGACCTGAGCGTTCAAAAGCTCAAGAAATACAATAAGAATTATGATTTCATCGTAATTCTGAGCCAACAAGGACGATGCCACATGGACTACAGGCGGTACCTTAAATACAATGTAATCTTATCCAACCACTATAGATTCATAGGATAATTTTCATGAGACATCCTGGCTTAGGCGTGCCTATCACGTCACAATTTTATGACTAGTAAATAAAATCTTGTATTATGTAGGGCTAGTGCATTGGGAATCATAAATTTTATCATCGACCATTGGAGAAACATATGAAATATTACCACTTGTTCAAGCACTAGGAAGCACCACGAAATGATTCTCTAGGTATTGTATAGGAAGTGTAATATTCCTCTCATCTCTATGTTGTCTCCCCAATTTTCTATTCTTATGTTTGTTGTTGTCATGATCATGTAGCCCAATGGATACATTCAACAATTTTCAAGGTCTCTTAACTCATTCTCGGGAGCTACAACAAGCCTTGGAACTCACAGACACAAGAACAAGGTAAGGCGAGTATGCTACAAATATCCCCTACACTAAGATGAAAATAAGACCAAATGGTGTAAACTACAAGTTGTGGTTGAAGCTAAATGACCTCCTGGTTGATAATAGTTGATAAAAGAGGATCATTGCTAGGTTGTGTAAAAAATAGGGCCTGGGATAGAAGAGATAAGAAATATTGACAATCTGTCTACTCTTGGAACATCTCAGAACCTCAATGAGAAGACCTACCAGGGCTGCAGTTCTCCCACCATCATCCAAAAATTAAAGAAGAAGACCTACCATGGCTACAGTAGTCTAGGTACCTGACATCGTATGCATACATGACAGATTTTAGGAGTGTTGCTCTCAAGGTGCTCCAGTGCCTATCATTTGTCACCTAACCAAGGGACCGCTAGTCAAGAAAGAGGACAAGGTAGCTGAGAATTGATGAACTGGGCAAAGATATCAAAAAATCCAAAGGCCTAGATTGAACCAGATGCGTCTACCTCCTTCTAGAAGATCGATGATATCCTAAAGAATAGTGTACTAGGGTGGTTTCTGTTAGCCACGAGGGTTGTCTTCCCGCCTACCACCATTAATGTTTAATTTTGAATATGATGTAAATATGTCTATAAATAGTGGAATGATGGTCATTCCTAAGGGCAAATATTTAGCCATTACAATTTATATGTAAGGTTTACCACAATGTAAATATAAATTCTTCATTTTTTGGTCTCTGGTTTTATCTTATCATTTTATTATTAAATGTATGAATATTCATATCTATTTGGTTGTTTAAGTTTTCTCATGATATTCTGCTATCTATATTATGTGGGATCTACTTGAGTAATTTAGGGATGTGCATTTGTAAGTATAGTTTGGGGGTTTATTTCTACTAAATCTATTCGAATAGGAGCGCTCTGATTTTAAATCCTGGATCTCATGCACCTGTCTGTTGGTTTTGGAATTTGCTCTCTGCCCATCACTTCCTAGAGCCAAAATGAAGGTGTGATTGTTTGATCTGTTAGGTGAGGAGTCTATGTTTATGCCCATGGTGTTGTGCCTACATAGGTCTTGATGCAGCTATACCCATCCTTGTGAGTTCTAGCTATGGCCATTTTCCCATTTCTTTCCCTCCTTTTCCATTTTTTCCATTTTTTTTGCTCTACAACATAGATAGCTAGAACCATCCCGAGGAATCAGCCTCATCTGAATATCATTCATCCAATCCTAACATGGTAGTCATTCTATGTTGAGTCATTGATCTACCCACCACTCTGGCACGTGGTATCGAATTGGTAACCAAAAGTATCAGTTTACATGGAATCAATGTATGAGGTAAAATATCTATTTCAATATATTGATCTTCTTTTAAAGGCTCAACCACATGACTTCCTCATGATATTTATAAGATCATGCTTTTCTTGCTGAATTTGATGATTGTCAGAGTTGAAACCATTAATGAGGTGTGTTATGGGCCTCTTCTCAGTTATGGTGCTCATGGGTGTTCAAATTGCTACAGAGGTGGTCCCTATTCTTCTTGTCTCCCTCCTTGTTGAGTTTGCACCTCTTCAAGCTTCTCAATTATTTCCACATTACTATTATTTTATTATTCTTCTTTATGTATCTCTTCAACATTCTCTTTCCTCATTTTTCACATTACTCTTTCCTCATCCACTTGATAGTAGGGCACCTGGATCAAAGGACAATCACTGAGTTGGGAGGTGTGCCCAAGGTATTAATTCAAGAGATACTCCCTTGTATACAAGAGGGTTCCTCCAATTACTCCTAATTTTTTGGCATATTTCTTCCCTCCATATATCACTCACTCTACAATAAGATACCCTGCAGGATGAGCCCTGAAATTACCAAATTTCTACAAGATAATAATGTGGGGAACTACTTCTTCACAAAGGATCTTACCTACTGTTAGAGTAAATCACTATATAAAATATAGAAAAGCAATTATAGTGTTTCAAACTTTAACAGTAGAATTAACAAAATAATACAAACACACAGTAGAAGAGACAACAATTTTAATGTGGTTCACCCAATGTGGGTTACATCCACCGAGAATTTTCAATCCTTTCTTTCTCAATCCAAGCAATAGAGGGTTACAACCTACATCAAACATCTGTTGTAATTTCCTCTCTATATTTACAATGAATCAACATAGTAATTTTCTTATTGTATACTATGTTTTTCCTCACAACTATATAGAAGAAAAAAACAGAAAAAAAAAAAAAAAAACTGTTTTTCTTAATACATTCCAAGATTAACACTGAGTTCCCAGCACCTAATTTTGAGATAAAAACAAAAAAAAACTTTCCCTGACTGTCCTGTTGTAAATCTAGAAACTTTCTCTGGTAGACTAACAGACTATAAATCTGGAAACTTTCCCTGTCCATCCTGCAGTAAATCCAAAAACTTTCTCTGTTTAGCCTCCTCATAATTAGGCTCCATTCCTAACAATCTCCCACTTGGATACTAATTCCATTGCACCATACTGCAATCAAGGACTGAAAAATTCTCATCATGGCATTTTATTCCTTAAGGCCAACTGAAGTTGAGCAAAAGCTCAATTTTTCTCTTGACACCACTTTTGTAAGCATTTCAGTAGGATTTTGTGATGTGTGAACTTTCCCTAATTTCAAAGATCCATATTCCACTACTGATCTAATTAAATGATACCTAAGTTTTATGTGTTTAGTTTTTGAATGGAATGCTAAATTCTTCGTAAGGTGTATAGCACTATGGCTATCACTCCATAACCTATTATCCTCTTACTTCTTCCCCAATTCTTCCATTAGCCTTTGCAACCAAACCATATCTTTGCTTGCTTCTACAACAACAACATATTCAGCTTTAGTGTTTGAAAGGGCAACTACGTGTTGGAGTTTAGAAATCCAACTACCTGCTCCTCCTGCTATAGTAAAGATGTAGCTAGTAGTGCTCCTTCCACCATCAAGATCACCTGCCATATCAAAATCTACAAAACCTTTCAAGCATATATTAGAGCCTCCAAAATTCAAAGAATAATTTGAATTTCCTCTCAAGTACCTGAGTATCCATTTTACCACTTGTCAATGTCCTTTTATTGGATTAATCATAAATCTACTCACTACTCCCACTGCGTGGGAAATGTCTGGTCTTGTACAAACCATTGCATACATCAAGCTTCCAATCGTTGATGCATAGGGAACCTTAGCCATATGCTCTTGTTCCTTTTGTGTCTTAGGACACAAATCTTTGGTGAGTTTGAAATGCTTTGCCAATGGAGTAGCAACAAACTTTGCATTGTTCATGTTGAATCTCTTAAGCACTTTTTCAATGTATTTTTCTTGTGACAATTTTAGAGTGTGACTCTCCTTGTCTCTTGTTATCCTCATACCAAGGATTTTTTTGGCTTCTCCCAAATCCTTCATGGCAAAGAATTTAGCCAACTTCTTCTTGAGCATGTTTATATCTTGCATATTTGTTCCTACAACCAACATGTCATCCACATACAATAGCAAAAGAACATAGTTACCATTTCTAGTTTGCTTAAAATATACACAGTGATCACTTTGACATCTTTCAAACCTTTTATTAGCCATGAACTTATCAAATTTTAAATACCACTGTCTAGGAGCTTTTTTTAACCCATACAAGCTCTTTTTCAGTTTACATACCCAATCCTCTTTACCTTTCACCTGAAAGCCTTCCGGTTGGTGCATATAAATTTTCTCCTCCAAATCACCATGAAGAAATGTTGTCTTCACATCCAATTGCTCTAGATACAAATTTTCTATAGCTATAAGACTCAAAATAGCTCTAATAGAGGTCATTTTTACAACTGGAGAAAAAATCTCATCAAAATCAATACATTTTTTCTGAGTGAATCCCTTGACCACTAGTCTTGCTTTGTATCTCTTATGCCCTTCATTCTCCTCTTTAATCTTGTACACCCATTTATTGGTCAAAGCTCTTTTACCTTTGGGTAGCTCAACCAAATCCCAAGTTTGGTTGTGGAATAAAGAGTCCATTTCTTCATTCATTGCAAGCTCCCACTTATTCCTGGTATCCATCTGTAATGCTTCCTAAAAATTTTTTGGCTCACCAGCATCAGTATACAAAACATAATCAGAGAAACGTTGAGGAATTTTACTTATCTTGGTAGATCGTCTAACAACACTTTCTAGAGATTGAGGTGCTTGTTGCTGCTGTTGTACATTTTGATCTTCTACCACTTTTGGAGTTACCTTTTCTATGTGTCCATCAAGGTCTATGTATTTAGTATTTTCCTCTTTCTGTTTCTTTCCCTGCAACTAATATTTATACAAGTTTTTTTCATTAAATATGACATCCCTACTTCTAATGACTTTTCGGTTATCACAATCCCATAATATGTAACCCAAGCCATCAATACCATAACCAATAAAATAGCAATTTTGGGCCTTAGAATCTAATTTATTTTTGTTCTCTTTGTCTATATGCATAAAAGCCTCACATCCAAATACCTTAAGGAAAGAATAATTTATTGGTTTACCTGTCCAAAGCTCTTCCGGAATTCCTCCATCCAAGGCACTAGATGGTCCTCTATTAATCAAATATACTACAGTATCAACAACATGAGCCCATAAAAATAATGGTAAGCCTACATGTATTCTCATGCTCCTAGCACGCTCCATGATGGTTCTATTCATTCTTTCTACAACCCCATTTTCTTGAGACACTTAGACACTTTTATTCTTGAAGGTATTAAAAACATAAATTTTATTCTTAATGCAATATATCCATGTTTTCCTTGTTGCATCATTAATAAAAAGTACATAGTAAGACGAACCTCCAAGAGAAGTTACCTAAGCTGGGCCCAAAAAATATGAATGCACAAGCTCCAATTTCTCTTTCTTCATTTCCTTACCATCCTTGAGAAATCTAACTCTCTTTGATTTACCATAAACACAATCCTCACAGAATTCCAAATCAATCTCTTTTAACTTAGGCAATAACTTTCTTGAATGTAAAATTTCCATACCTTTTCCACTCATATGGCCAAGTCTTTGGTGCCACAAAGATGCACTCTCACCTGTAGAAACTAAATTCATGGATCAGTGAGAAAAATCAGTAAGTAAATAAAGAGTACCCACCAATTTACCTTTAGCTACTATCAATGAACCTTTACTAACTTTCCAAGCATTTTCTCCGAATGCAATTGTGTATCCTTCACCATCAAGCTTACTTGCCGATATAAGATTTCTCTTTAAATATGGTATGTGTCTCACCTCTTTAAGATCCCATTGACATCCATTTTGGGATTTAATCAAAATCTTTCCAATACCCACGATTTTACATGGTTGGTCATTTCCCAATAGAACCTGTCCATAATCTCTAGAAACATAATCTATGAAGTATTCCTTATGTGAGGTAGCATGGAATGAAGCACCACTATCAATTACCCAATAATCACTATTTCTATCAAGAGATAAGATTAAAGCATCTTGTAGAATTTTTCTAGTAATATTGGCTTCTAAAGTGTTACCATTATTATCATTACCTTCATTTCCATCACCCTTTCTTTGCCAACAGTCCTTCTTGAAATGACCCTTTTTGCCACAGTGCCAACACTGTAGCTTTCCTTTTCCACGTGATTTGGATCTACCTTTGGATTTTCCACGATGTGAACTCTTGCCTCTTTCTCTTCCTCTTCTTCTATTCTCAACTGTTAAGGCGGTGCTAGATGATTCTCCTGTGTTTTTTCTTCTCATGTCCTCACTGAGTATCACACCAACCACATCATCAAATTCTAATTTATTTGAACTCGAAGCAGAGTTACTTACCACCATTACCAAACTGTTCCAAATTTCTGGAAGAGAGCATAAGATTAATAAGGCCCTAAGCTCATCATCAAAATCCAATCCTACTTAATGCAATTGATTAGTGACAATATTAAATTCATTTAAATGATCATGCACAGATCCTCCTTCACTCATTTTCATGTTAAATAACCTTTTCATTAAGAATACCTTATTTGATGTTGATGGTTTCTCATACATCTTGGCCAGCTTATCAATGACTCCCTTGGTAGTCTTTTCATCGGAGATGTTGAAGGCTATGGTGGCTCCCAAGCATAGCCTCACAGTACCCAATGCCTTTCTATCAAGGAGACTCCACTCCTCATCAGACATAGTTGAAGGTCTCTCTGTTTCCCCCTTAAGAGGTAAGTAAAGATCCTTCCGGTACAAGTAATCCTCCATCTGCATCTTTCAGAATTGAAAGTTCTGGCCATTGAATTTTTGAACTCTAAACCTCCCTTCTTCCGCCATTGCTCCCACTTGATCCAAAAATTCTCCTTCTGTCAAGTGCACCCAACAAAACAAACGCTCTAATACCACTTGTTAGAGTAAATCACTATATAAAATATAGAAAAACAATTATAGTGTTTCAAACTTTAACAACAGAATTAACAAAATAAGACAAACACACACAGTAGAAGAGACAATGATTTTAACGTGGTTCACCCAATGTGGGTTACATCCACCAAGAATTTTCAATCCTTTCTTTCTCAATCCAAGCAATAGAGGGTTACAACCTATAGCAAACATCTACTGTAATTTCCTCTCTATATTTACAAGGAATCAACACAGTAATTTTCTTATTGTATACTCTGTTTTTCCTCACAACTATATAGAAGAAAAAAACAAAAAAATAAAATTGTTTTTCTTAATACATTCCAAGATTAACATGAGTTCCCAACACCTAATTTTTGGATAAAAACAAAAAAAAAATTCCCTAGCTATCCTATTGTAAATCCGAAAACTTTCTCTCGTAGACTAACAGACTGTAAATCTGGAAACTCTCCCTGTCCGTCTACAGTAAATCCAGAAACTTTCTCTGTTTAGCCTCCTCATAATTAGTCTCCATTCCTAACACCTACATCAGAATATATGGGGCTAAGATACCTCCCAAGTCTTTGACTAATTTATGTCCAAAGTCAATAGCTACATTAAAAATCATAAGGCAGATTGCAGACGAAGCCAAAGTGATGGTCATAAGAAAATAAATCAAAATTTTATGGATCATTGTCCCTTGTAGGATGGGACACTATATTTATAGGGGATACCCTAGTCTATTGGGATCCTTATAGAAGATGGATTCTTATAGTTTTGCAAAGCTTACATGGTGACCATATGAATCCTATGATTGTTATAAAAATTATATGGTTGAGAAGAACCCCATGACCCATAGGGAATATATGTTTTAATATAGCATTCAACTAGCTCTAAGGAATGGACAATCTCTAGAGAAAATATGGTAGAATAAATATTTGAAGAGACTACATACTCAAATTGAGATGGTGGAAAATTGCCTTACAGAGTTGAATTGATTGAGGGAATTCACAGTGGATGCAGTTGACCCATTGATTCTAGTTATACCTTTAGAATACTTTCAAGACCCCACCTTGGATATTATTGCCCAAGAGCCCGAATAGGTAGAGATATTGACAAAAATGGTTTGTCATACTAGAGTAAAAAACAAAGGAATCCCTTATTGCTCAAAGCACCCAGAACATTGCAAATATAAAAAAAGGCAAAGAGATCATTTTTTCTTCACCTTCTTCAGGCCAACTTGTTGTTGAGGATTTGTTCAAAAGCACTAATGTTGCCATAACACCAAAAACAAATGATTGTAGGTCTACCCAAGGTAATACTCACTACCTTAAGAGTGAAAAATAGAGAGATAAAAAAAATTATAGTGGTATGGAAAAGAATACAATAGGATGGAGGTTTTTCTAACCTCTTTAGAGACCATTATATTGAAATCCAGAGCACCCCTAGTTCACCAACACATAAAAGATCCAAAATAGAGATGGGTCCTACCGCTCCTAAAAGTGTCACCTTGACCAAAAAGAGGGAGGTCATTTAGTTCACACCTTCAGAGGAAGAGCACATTCAAGCTATATTATAAGGGAGGGTGACTGAAACTCAGCATGAAGACATGGGAGAAAGATTGACCCCCACCTCAAAAACAACAATACAAATTCCTACAAAAGGTGTAGAAGCACTCCAAATTGACCCTACAATAGGGGATGTAGAGGTCATAGGAGGAACAATGGACCTTCTAAAATCTAGGCTCTATGCCAAGCATAGACTGCACTTGTTGTAGAAAATGAGATAGTGGTATTAAATGCCAAGGTGGTCCAGAATGATCAAT
This sequence comes from Wollemia nobilis, assembly GCA_028583015.1. NCBI lineage: Eukaryota > Viridiplantae > Streptophyta > Pinopsida > Araucariales > Araucariaceae > Wollemia > Wollemia nobilis. The sequence goes on along the minus strand of JAQPPZ010000228.1, from coordinate 418,893 downwards.
TACAATAAGAGAATGCAAGGCTGCAAGCTGAGAACACGAGAACACAATTTGATATTAGGAGACTCCAAAAGCAAACACCTCAAGAAAGCCCAAGTTTTGATGGTCTCTTGTTCACTAAGAAATACAAAGGGAAGATCATTTTTGAATTAAAAGGTAAAATAAACATGATCCATCTGAGCAGTTGAAATCTTCGAGAAGTAATGAACAAAAGTAAGAAAATAAAGACACATCTGAAAAATGTAGATAAATAGAATTGGCCATCCTACCAATCTATGAAAAATGCAAGGATCAATATGACCAAATAATTACCAAACAAGTAACTACTATGGATGGCTAGACTCACAATTGCAACATAGAAATTGATAAGGTCACCACATTTATCAATGAGAGGGCCCGATTGGAAGGTGTAATCAAAGAGCTAAAAAGTTGAGAGTAAAATATTAATAGAAGAAGAAAATTTAGTCTTGAAAAGTAAAGTGGTGTACAATTGTATCAAATTTTGAAGGTCCCAATATATGAGCGGTCAATTAGAGCCTAAGACTATTAGTAAATAAGAGATAGGGGATGATGATAGGTGTAGGGCTTATATTTAAACAATTATAACAAATTCAAGGTACCAAAAGGCTATAAAAGGAGCTACCATGACCAGAATCTGCATCAAGCTTTTGCATAGCATATTTTTGTTAAGAGGTATACTTGAGTGCCCTATTCTTTGTTGTTGTATCTTCCTTCGTGTCTTTTCTTCTTTTCCATCTCTTATTCTTCCCATTACTATGTAGGTTTTAATAGAGAAATGCTCAAGAAACTAAGATTATTTCTAGATATTGAGCTAAAGGTCTAGAGACTCAATTATTATCAGATTCGAACAAGAGAGTGAAATACCCTTGTTACATCATTTGAATGAAGATCTTTATTGTATTAATCATTTAAAGAGATCAATAGCAATTCAAGTCAAGAGGAAGCCTCCATGGAGTTCTTGTAAACATGGCTTCTTGAAGGGAGATTTCTTCTTGGAACTTCTACTGACTCTACAAAACAATCCGCTGTTAATTCACATAGCTTCGATGGAAACTGCAACGCACATAGTCTGTAATGTTAGTCATTATACAGAAAAGGGTGGAGAAAATCGTGTCTAAAATATTGGCTAAGAAACAGGATGTACTTACCTCATCACTATCCATCCTGCCTAATGCTTCAAGCTGGACACCATCAAGTTCTAATACTCTTAAATTTCACAATGAAAGGGTGGAATTTCCCAATCGAGATTTATGCATGCGAAGCCATATCAAATCTTCATAGAAAACCTTGGGAGAGAAAGGATCCCCAAAACCATAAAGCACCAGAAGTCTTCAGCCATATATTTCTTCACTTGTCACTGGATAATGGCATGGCCTTCGAGAAAATAGAGACTTCTTCATATTTTTATCTCCGCACCGAATTCCCCTGACATGGTGGCCCCCCGTAAATTGTAGCTGACAAGCACAAAAACTAGGAAAAACAAAGACAAAAAAAGATCGAAACGAAGCATACTTGTCATTCCTCGAGATCAAACATAAGACCATTTAGAGTATCAAAATTAATAAAACAGGGATTTGGATAGCGGGATGGAGGGCGGGACTTCCTCTGCGATAGAGCACGAAAGCGGCAACGGTTCGAACCAAGGGCACAGCAGAGCGGACGGAGGGCAGCTGGGTCCCAGGGGTACTGAGGCATCCTTGTCAACAGAGGGATTACGGAATGACGACGAAGACAGTCAAGGTAAGGAACCACCAAAAAAAAGGGGAGGAGGGCCTCAGAAGTCCTATGCCCAGGCAGCTGCTTCAGAAACCCTAAGCGGTCACTTCACCAAGGAGTTATTTCCGACTGGGGATGAGTTGGACATCCCGATGGATGTCCTCTCAAGCTTCGTGGAGTACGAGAAATATACCCTCATTGGTAAGTTTATCGGTGGTCGGCCTGACATGGAGACCATCCGTAGATGGGCGAAAAACAAATGGAGGACCTCTGGGCACATGGAGTTGGCGGCCCTAACCCGTGGCTTTTTTGCTATTAGCCTGAACAACAAGGAGGACTACTACAAAATCCTGGCTGGAGGCCCATGGTTCCTGGGTCGTAAGAGCCTGTTTCTTAGGAAGTGGGGCATGGACTTCAACCCAGACACCCAGAACATCAACATTGCTCCAATATGGGTCAGACTCCCGAGTCTCCCCCTCTTCGGATGGCACAAAAATGTAATAAGAGGCATTGCCCGCTCTATAGGAGAGTTGGTCACTATTGACCCTCCCACCCGAGCCCGAACCAGGTTCGTCCAGGCCCGATTTTGCATTTTGATAGATCTGGAGGTGGACCTCCCATCCTCCATCACCCTCCGGTCTGGAGGCACTATCCTCCACAAACAAGCTATAGTCTATGAGAACAGACCAACTTTCTGCCCCCAGTGTCGTTCACAAGGCCACCTTCAGTCCAACTGTCCTTCTCAAAAATTGGGCGAGAAGAAGCGGGAGAGCTTTAACCCCCTGGAACATGGAGAAGGCCAGAAGAAAGGGCCTAGTCCTCCAAATGCGGAGGCCCAAGGTTCTCCAAGCCCCACCAGGGACCATGATGAAGTATCCCAGCCAGAGGAGGATAACACCCACCAACCGGAACCAGAGCAGTTTAGAGCGGACACCCAGCGAGGAGGAAACTCCCGCCAGGAGAGTCATCCACAGGAGGAGAAGGAACGTACCCCCCCCAAAACACCACTCAGTCAGATCCACCCAAGCTCCAGGACCAGGGCCCTTTCGATTTCAACCATTCCCAAACCTTGCTAGAAGATTACCTCCTAGGAAGGAGGGCCGACAAACAGACCGGACATATAAGCCCTCGAAATACTAGGAGCCGAAAGCAAAGCATGGATTATGGAAGTGAGAGGAAGCAAGGCCGACCTCCCAACAAAGACAGAAGAGACAAAGAGACGACGGTAGACGTCGCGAATGGCACCCAACGTCTGTTGTTTCCAGATGACTCCGATACTCAGACGGGCGAAACGCATGTACCTAAACCTCCCTTCCAACAAGGAAAGGGAGGCAAGAAGAACCTCAAACTATCCAGATGAAAGTTCTCTCATGGAATGTGAGAGGACTGAACGGAGCAGCCAAACGGAGGTTAGTGGCTGATCTCCGAAAGAGGACCAACCCCTCCATCCTAATTTTGTAGGAGACCAAGACCGATGCAGTCTCCTCTGATAAAGCTGCTAAGGCCATTTGGGCCAAGGCAAAATTTCTCTCCAGTCCTGCAGTGGGAACAGCGGGCGGTCTCATGGTCCTTTGGGATCCAGAGAGTGTCGAGGGCAGCTTGCTATCAACCTCCAATAGGATTATCAATGTGTTGTTCCACTCCAAAACCATCTATTTTTCTTGGATCCTGTCCAATGTTTATGCTTCGAATTCTACCATGGAGAGAGCAAAAATGTGGAAGGCTATATCCCAGATGCGGGATAATTTTAGTAACTTTCCTTGGGTCGTAGGGGGAGACTTCAACTGTCCTCTACACCCATCTGAAAAGAAAGGAGGATCCGACCATTCCAGCCGCAGCCTGGAGGACTTCAGAGATTTTGTCTCTACTAACAGCTTGCTTGACATCGACCTCAAAGGGGCATCCTTCACATGGAGCAATAGGAGGATCGGGAGCAGCCTTATTCAAGTCAAGCTCGATAGATTTTTCATATCCCAAGAAGCTATTCCCATCCTTGGAGGTGCAACTCTCTCGACCTTACCAAGGATTGGATCTGATCACAACCCTATTATTCTTGAGATGAGCGACGGGCCTGCCTTTAAGACCCCCTTCAGATTTGAATCCATGTGGACTTCTCATAAATATTTCAAAGGATTGGTATCAACTTGGTGGCAACAGGAGGTGAGAGGATCCGCTTCAAAGAGAGTGGCTATAAAACTCAAGATGGTCAAAGAGAAGTTGAAAATATGGAATAAAGAGGTCTTTGGCAACATATTCGAATCCAAGAAGTCCATTTCGGAGAACCTAAAAATTTTGGAGGAGAGAATGGAGCTCGAAGGTTACACCGAGTCCCTCAGGGAAGAAGAACGGAGCCTCTTGGTGGACTACCATTCTATTCTAGCAAGGGAGGAAACCTTCTGGCGCCAGAAATCTAGAGACCTTTGGTTGAAGAACGGAGACTCCAACACGAGGTTCTTCCATGCATCAACCATGAGGCATAGAGGGGCCAACAAGATCAGGGAAGTGTCCTGCAAGGATGGGCGCGTAACAAGAGAAATAGAGGAAATCAAAAATGAAGTTGTTGATTTTTTTTAGGACTTGCTTGGCGATCCTCCCGACAGTGACCTCCAGGTCCAAAAATCTTTGCTTGCCAACTTTTCGACTAAAGTCCCCCATGAGGTAAGCATCAAGCTGTTGGACCCTTTTTCCTCGTCTGAGATTAAAGAAGCCTTGTTCTCTATGCAACCTGACAAGGCCCCTGGCCCTGATGGTTTTCCCCCCCACTTTTTTCAAGTCATGTGGGAGGTTGTGGGTTTGGATGTGTGCGAAGCTATTCGGGATATTCAAGCTTCCAGATCCATTCACCCGAGGCTTAATTCCACCTTTCTTGCTCTCATCCCAAAGTCCCCCGCCTGCAAAAGCTTCTTTGATTACCGGCCCATCAGCCTGTGCAATGTTTTTTACAAGATCCTCACCAAGTCTATAGCAAACAGACTGAAGCCCGTCCTCCCTCTCCTGATTGATCCTTGCCAGGGAAGCACTGTTAAAGGCAGAAACATTCTTGATGGCATCATCACTGTCCATGAAACTCTTCACTCTGCTTACCGCTCCAAGAATGCTGCACTCTTTCTCAAATTAGACATGAACAAAGCCTTTGACAGAGTTGATAGAGGGTTCTTGTGTGCAGTCCTCCTCAAGTTCGGTTTCCATCCTCACTGGATCGACCTTGTCTTTAGCTGCATATCCACTCCCTTCTTCTCCGTCCTGATCAACGGATCCCCTGTTGGGTACTTCCAAAGTGCCAGAGGCCTCAGACAAGGTGACCCTTTGTCACCTATCCTCTTCATCATCCTGGCGGAGGTTCTGAGCTGGTCTTTGAAAGAGGCTCTTCGATAGAACAAGATTTTTGGCATTCTTCCCACTACAAGAGTTGACCCCATCACTCACCAACAATTCATGGATGACACCCTCATCTCCACTGGGGCATCGGTAGCCCAAGCCAAATCCCTCAAGCGGATCCTCTCCCGTTATGAACAGGCTACCGGGCAAAAGGTCAATTACATTAAGAGCAAAATCTACTTTATTAACACTCCCCTACGAAGGCAACTCAGGATTGCCAAAATTTTGGAGTGCACCATTGACTCCCTGCCTACTTCTTATCTGGGGCTGCCCCTGTCTTGCAATGGCCGTGCCAGAGGAAGTATGTGGAACATGATCCTGGAGCGCCTACACAAGAAGCTGGGCACTTGGAAAGGCAAACTCCTATCGCAAGCTAGGAAAGCCACCCTTACCAAAGCTTGTCTTCAGGGGATCCCAACCTACTTTATGTCAGTGTTCCTGCTTCCAGCTTCTATCCACTACAAAATTGAGAAGATCCAGAGGACCTTTCTGTGGTCTGGCAATGAAGAAAAACTCAGAATCCCCCTCGTTGCCTGGGATAAGGTCTGCTCGAGGAAAGACCAAGGCGGCTTGGGGATGAGGAGATCAGGGCTTATGAACACAACTTTGATCGCTAAGCATGCATGGAGGATCCTAGCAAATGACTCTGTTGAGTGGGTCAAGTTGGTCAAAAGGAAATATCTAGGTTCCAATTCTTTCCTTGATGTCGAGGCTCCCTCCGAAGCTTCGACTTTTTGGAAATCTGTACTCCAAGCCCGTCATTTGATCAGCTTGGGAGCCCGCTGGATTTTGGGAGATGGCAATCTCATCCTCTTTTGGAAGGACAGGTGGGCTTCTGATGAGGCCCTTGGTTTGAGGGTGGACCTGGCTGGCCTGAGAGCTCAGACCGACCCAAATTCCCAACTCAAGGTGATGGATTTCATAGACCGGAGTACCTTCCCCCCTCGATGGAAGTTACCAGTTGTGGATGGGTTCAATAATGAAGTGACTTATCTGTCAAACATCCTCCAATCGGTTATCATCCCATCTGTTAGGAGGACAGACAGAATCATTTGGCGAGGCACGAAGGATGGTCTATTCTCTGTCAAATCTGCCTATGATTTTCTAACTAGCGAGACTGCCCTGGAACATCGGTGGAAAGTTGTCTGGAGGAAAGGGGTCATCCCTAAAGTGAATTTCTTTGCTTGGATTGCTTTCCACAACAAAGCTTTAACCATTGACAACCTTCACAAGAGGGGCTTTGCCTTCCCCAATAGGTGCTACATGTGCTTAGTTGAGTGCGAGATGACGGATCATTTATTCCTGCACTGCCCCTTTTCCCACTCGGTCCTCAGCATTGTCCTATCCTCCTTCCAAATCCTCTGGTGCTCCCCCCGATCCCTCAGAGATGCTTTCCATCAGTGGCCCAATCCTTTCAAGAATCCAAAACTCCGCTTCCTTCTTGAGGCCTCCTTCCACCACTCCATCTGGCAAATATGGCTAGAAAGGAATGCCAGAGTCTTTGGTAGAGCCCCAAAAATGCCTCCTTTCATCGCTCAAAGGGCCTTATCCTACGCCATCGAGAACTCTAAAGCCACTCCCGGTCCCCGTCCCCACATTTCGAGCGAAGAAGTGATTTTCAGAAGGATGGATCTCTGCCCGTCATCGAAAGCTGACACAGGACCCTGTCGAAGAAGTGTCATTTGGACCAAGCCTCCCGTGGGGTGGATTAAATTGAATTTTGATGGAGCGGCTAAGGGTAATCCAGGGCCCGCTGGATCAGGCGGTGTAGTTAGAGATCATGATGGGAACCTAGTGTTGGCCTACTGTGAAGAGTTGGGCTCCCAGTCGAATCACTTTGCCAAAGCCAGAGGCATCCTGAGAGGAATCCAGATCCTCTCAGAGGATCCTCGGCCTTTAATAATAGAAGGAGATTCGCTCAACATCGTAAACTACCTTCTAGGCACCAAGGACCCATCTTGGAGGGTCTTTAACATCGTTCTCGAGGCAAGAACGCTCCTATCCCAATGAGGCAGGTGGAAAGCGGGTCACATCCTCAGAGAAGGCAATCGCGTGGCAGACCACATGGCCAACAAAGGGCTCACGACCACGTGTCCGGTCGTGTGGCGATCACGCTTCCCATCCGAGGTGGAAAGATTAGCCAAAGCGGATATCCCATCATGATGTCTTCTCCACGCGGATTTTGAAAGGTCCTTCCCGATGTGTGTCGGGTTGGGGTGGTAGCTCTCTCCAATCCCCTGTGTGTTAGCGCCCGTGGTCACCACTGCGAGGCCGCCTCGCCCGGCTGCCCTCCTGGGCGGGCTTCCCCTATAGGGCCCATTCGTCGGCCAAACGGGTGTCGGTGAGTCCTCCACCCCTGACAGATCCTCCCAGTGCCTAAAGAAAATTAGGAAGGAGAAGGACGTCCTCCCACAACAGATTTCGTCGGGTACTGAGATTGACAGGGAGATCCCTCCCGGACAGCCCCTCCTAGGCCTGGCATCTACCATTCTCACTTCTGTTAACTCCATGATCAAAATTCTGAAGCAGACCCAGGAGCGTCAGAACTCGGAGGATCAGGAGGATCCGGAGTAGCTGTGATATGACTGGTGAATGGTTGTTTGTTTTTGTTCTCTAAATGTTTCAGTTTCTTCGGCTATTATATTTTGTTACCTCGGTTAAATTACGTTTTGTTATCTCGTTATTCAGGCATATATGCCTTCTCTGTAGCCTCCGGGCAATTAGACTAGGTTTTGCTATCTCTGCAATCAGGCTTATATATCCATCCAGGAGGCATGATGCATCATTAGAAGTAAGGCTGATTTTGTACATAAGGTTTTGGGATCCTCTATAAAAACCCACTGTTAATATACTAAATTTACCAAAAAAAAAATAATAATAATAAAACACATGATAGACCACCTTGACACCACCTACCTATTGCAAACCACCTTGATACCACCTACCTGTTGCAATATGCTTTTATTGTCCAATTGGCAAAGACGAAGGGGTTTAGTTGGCAGGGAAGAGCGGGAATCTTCGCTGGCTATTTGTGTAGCCATCTTTCTAACTAAATCGTGCATTCTAATTTTGGAACTCCCCTTTGTTCTCCATTGCTTCACGTACAGTGTACAGTGTCCACATTCAACAAAGGAAAGCAATTTCATTAGCTAGGATTGAGGAACGGCAGAAAGTTTCAGAAATCATTTTACAGATAAGAATCCTAAACTACGTCTTTAAATTGTGAAAAAACATTGATAATTAACATCAAGAGGAAATTAACTACTACAAAGTTAAATAGAGATTATTCTTACGATGCCGGGTCCTTTAGCGAAGGGACGTTTGAAGTGTTCTATTTCTTCCAAATCCAGCAGGCATTTACTCTGAAGTTCTTTGAGGCATGTTAAACCACTGTCATGCAATCCCTCCAAGACTCTCACTGCCAGATCTGTGTCTTCTCCCACTAGGAAATGAGCAACGTCCAAAAATACCTCTTTCTTTTCCTCCTCAAGATAGTTGTAACTAACTTTTAATATCTCCTCTACAATGCTTATTGGGAATTTTGCTCTGCTCAAGTCTTTCAATTGCTCCTCCCAATATCTTCGATCCTGCTCCACAGAAAGCTTTCGACCCAAAACTTTCAAAGCTAAAGGGAAGCCACAACAGATCTCGAGGAACTTTTCCACTAAATCTTCTAAATGTTTAGGAGGTTTGGGCTTATCGAAAGCATACCAGCAGAAGAGGTCATGCGCGTCTTTTCCTTGCAATAATTTGACTTGATAGAATAGATTCACTTGATGGGCTTCAAGTAAAGCTTTATCGTGACATGTGACCAATATCAAACTGCCTTCAGCCAGGACATCCTTCTTCACCACTAATAAAAGGCTCTCTATTTGCTCTTCCTTATCTAAGCCATCAAGAACAATCAGAACTGGTCCGCACCCTTTGAGACATGTTTGAAGCATACTCTTTCCCTTGGTTGTATCACTAATACTATACTTGTCATCACCCAACAAATCACGAACCAATTTTTGCTGCAAAACTGCTAAATCTTTTTTATTTAACTCAGATAAAAAACAATACCTTTTGAACTTACGACTTTGCAAGTTGCAATTGTAAAGATGTTTCACTAATGTTGATTTTCCCGATCCATCTAGACCCATGATCCCCACAACCGTAGTACCACTTAACTGCCTTTCTTTTAAAAAATTATTGAAATCCTTAGCTACGTGCAATAGTTCCCATTTCGCCTCTTTTAGCACTTTTTCCACAATTTCGTCCACAAGATCTCCAAGATCACTACCAAAAATAAACAAATCATACAAATCAACAAAGTTTGAATGTAAAAATATTTATGGCAAACAACGATAAAAGCATAAATAAATCAACTTGTTTTCATCCGTGTTTCCGAGACGAAAATGTGATATATTGGTATTCTTTTCATTCTTCTTGTAATTAAACAAAGAGCTCGTTATAACTAACAACAGCGCCTCTTGTAATTAATTATTTTGAGGGATATCAATAATTAGCTTTTATATTTTTTATCTTTGAAAGATTAACCTATTTGAGGTCACCAAGTAGCCAACATATTGCGCTTGGCAGAGCAAACGTTGGGTTAAAACTATTTTTTTGTGCAACAGGTAGAGGAGTCAGATCGAGCTACTGGCTATGCATGGGCACGCCATGCCATGGGATTGGAACCTAGGTAAGCGCCCCAACTTACCAATCCACCTAAACCCACTCACATTGTGCTAAAACTATTACTACAACCTTCGAAAATCAAGAAAACTTTAATCCATCTAATATATATCTCAAACATTCAATCACAGATATTTAAACTTTAACAACACAAGTTCCATGGGTGCCGAAGACTCCCAAGAAAACCTCCATTATGTTAACAGCCTTCAAGTATATTTCTTTTAGGACAGGCTTTTCAGAGGTGACTCTTACTTTTTGGTCTCATTTTCTAATCACCAGCTGATTAGAGGGATCAATTATCAATGTTCTTTTTAGATTCTTACGCTCTTCATGGTTTTCACGATGCTCCACTTTATTCTTATATGATGTTCTAATAAAAGGACGGAGAATTAAAAAAAAAACTCATCGAACCCAAAGCACACTAAAATCAAGGACAAGGGCATTGACTTTGTGATAAGAAAATGCTTACTCTTCTTTTGTGTTGAACTCCATCCCAGAAATTTTGGAGGCTTCTCCAAGGGCATATTTCAATTTTTAACCAATTGTACGTCATGTCTGCCTTCGTTTAGATGAATGCGAAAGTCCTCGGCATAACGCTTCGTCTCAATATGGCGAAGGTCTTCAGGTTTGACATCGTAGAAGATTGGGATAATCTTGCAACGATCATGAGATCGAGATTGCAACATCTCCAACAGTTCATTTAAGCACCAAGAAGACTCTGCATATCTCTCAGAAAAAATAGCGACATGAACTGACGAACTCTTAATGGCACTTTTTATTTTATCAGATATAGAATCCCCATCTTCCAGTTCGTCCTGATCTAGAAAGACCCGCAGTCCATACTTGATGAGACGACGATATATGAGGCTTGCTACAGTTTTCTTGGTGTCAGGTCCTCTGTGGTTTATGAAAACATCGTATACCGCAGACGCTCCTTCCTCTGCTTCTCCCATGACTGACAGAATTAAGCACTTCACACAGAAAGGCAACACAAATGAAAGCTCGCGCAGACAAGCAATACGGGTGAATAAATCTATGAGTCCCGTTAAAACATAAAAAATATTAAAAAAACAAATAGCTAAGATTTTTTTTTTTCTATTTCCATGATAGTGGCAGGTGGTTATAGGGGCAGACAAAGCGAAGGGCAGCTTTAGTGACGGACAACACAGAATGCTGTGGCAAGCCATTAAAACCAGACAGTTACCCAAATTTATAACTGCTACCGATTCCACCATCTAAATTTAAAAAAATCTTTATATTTAAAGATTCTTATTAAATACGATGCAAGTTGGATTTATTTAAATAGTGATGTCGATGTGAACGTTGTGTTTATGATATTGCAAGTATTTTCGTTGGTTTTCTCGTCTACGCGCATTCAATGGGCCCTTATCACCTCTAGGCGCCTTTTATCCAATTCGCGGTAGCCAACTCTCACGTAATTCTTTAATAATATTATATATTAAATTATCCTTAACAACTTAACTTGTATCTTTAGGAGTTTATGTGATATGCATTCGCCTAGTTGCCCACCTCCATCCACATAGACATCTCCGTCTCAGTTACTTTTCCTTCAACCAAATGTTAAATATTTTGCCTTCTATTGATCGCATCGTCACAAGAAGACATGGAAAAGACATCTTCATCTCTGTTCATTTTTCTTCGACCACTTTTCCTTGACCAAATGCTAAATATTTTGCCTTGCTATTGATCACATCGTCACAAGAAGACATGGAAAAGACGACATCTTCATCTCTGTTCATTTTCCTTCGACCACTTTTCCTTCGACCAAATGCTAAACATTTTGAATTGCTATTATTGATCACATAATGAGAAGAAGACATGGAAAAGGACGACATCGAGATATTTAATTGATTCGCATTTTCTGAACCATCCTTATGAATATAATAATGGCTACCTTAGACGTTTAGTATGGTTCTCTTAACTACGAGGAAACGAGAGGGAGAAGAGTTAATTTTTATGTGTTGTCAAATCCGTAAGTCTTATAGTCCCTACCATTATAGGAAAGGGACTATAGCTAATCTGTCAGCTGTTGTTAGTCCTCCTCCCGAAGGGAAGTATGGTGTTTGGGCAAGTTCCTTAATTATTATTAAGGGTTACACTCATCAATGTGTAAGAATGTGTCGATTGGAAGGTTAAAAAATATATTTTTTTAATTTTTGAAAGTCCTTACAAAATTATCTTTGTTAATGTTTTTTAAAATCGAATATTTATTTTAAACATAAAAGAATTGATAACATCATTAAGTACTATTATTATAAACCTTAGTTTGTTGGGTTAGACAAAGTTACGAGGACTCTGGCCCCTAGAGATATTGCCATTATAAACCTTAGCCTATTGTACTTGACAAAGCCATGAGGACCCTCCACCCTCAAGGTATTGCCACTATAATCATTAGCCAATTGAGCTAAACAAAGTTATCATGACCCTGGCCCTACGAGCATCTATTTGCGATAGGTAACCAACAAACACTTTATTATCTGATTTATTTTCGTTTGGGGTACCAGTCCCTTCTTTGTGAGCGGGGTTTCAGTCTTGGACCTCTCCAAAGAAAGGCCAAAGTCCTTGTCATTGTGATAAGCTTGCAACTTATAAATTATTTCAACATTTTTAACATATATGAGTATCTTTTGTGATCTTAAATTCACACGTGTAGATTTCTTACTGGTAGCATGTCTTTTTTGATTTTTTTAAGGAAAAGGTTACAATAAGATGGTGATGATATAGAGCTAGCATGATATAATTGTGATTGTAACCATTGCTTCTATATATAAAAAAAAAAGATATAGAGCTAGCATCCTCCATCAACCAAAAAATAAATAAAATAAAGTGGATAGAGAATAAAATATCCATATCTTACTACACATAAAAATAAAAACTAATAGTAAAACAAAAATTATATCCTACTACAATATATTTGATATCATTATTTATATGTGAGAAAGCCTATTCATATGTGAAAAAACCTATTATATAATAAAGTTAATTGTTGTTTACTATTTTTTGTTTTCTAGAAAATTTTAAAACTTATAAAAATATCATGTGGTTCTTCAGTGTTTTTTTTGTTGGCATGTATTGTTGATTGCTGCTCCTAACCGTATCGGTTAGTGTGAACACTGGGGTGTGTTAATTCCACCCACCCAGTTTTGTATGGTTTAGCTATTTAATATGATTTGGCTTTTCCATTCAAAATATCATGTTCCAAACATTGCATACTCCGCCGCCATAATTAAGGTATAAGCTTCTATAAGCTTGGTTCTTTTTCTTTTCTCTCCTTCATCATTGAAGTGTTTGAATATCGGTGTCTACCATAATCAAGCTAGAAGCTTCTATATGGGTTTAGGTCGAATTTTTTTTGTTATTGAAGTGTTGGGTTTAGGTCGATTTTTTTATTTTTTATTGAAGTGTTAGAATATATGGTGTTAACTTTCGTTATTATTAATAAAATTTTAATATTATTTTTTTATTTTTAATATATAATTAAGTATATATTTATTGAGATTAATTATTTTTACTAGTTGAATTGTTATTTTTTTTAATAAAATTATTTTGGTGTGTATTTACACCTTTTATATTATTTTTTATTTTTTTATGAGTTTTTTTTATAGGGTATTGATTTCTTTTATTTCTAGAGCAAGTGTGGATTTCATATTTTTAGTCTTTTAATAATTATATTTTTATGATAGATTCAATAATATTTTGGTTGTGGAAGTAGTATATAGAAGCTTAATGTTGCCTATAAATGTTATTTAGGGTTATACATTAAAAATCTTAAGTGGACTTGGATCATGAGGATTTCTCTATGTAAAATAAATTTGATTATCCAAGATAATCATTGCTCCTTCGTCTTGTTGATGTGCTTGCACAACATGCCCTCTGGTAAATTTTCTCTCTTTTTTCTTGGGCTTGTGCATAACGATTTTCAACCATCCAAAAGCTCAGGTTCTCAATTGAAAACTTCTAATCATGATGCATAGTTTTCTATAGGCCTTAATTTGTTGTTGCATATTGTAATATCCTTAAAATGACAAAAAAATTCCCCATTAGGACAAGTTTGAAATGAGCTTTCCAACAAGTACCCACATGACTATGTTTCCATAGAACTAGCTCCTCAAAGGAGCTCAAATTTAGGCATTGCAAACTTGAAATTTTTCCCTGGAAACACAAATGACTTCAATTTCGGACCCCATATCTCTTTCAATACTCAATAAAATATGGTGAAACCACTTCCATTAGATGCCTTTCAATGAGAAAGTTTTGGAAAGTATAAATTTTCCTATCTTTCAAAAAGAATTGACCTCCAAATTACCTATTTTAAGCATGTTGTCTGACTTTTCTAATTGGCTGGAAATGTCTACCTAATCATGAAGTCCCACTTGTAGGCCCTATATCTCTTAAAATACTTAGCAAAAATTCATGAAATCACCTCCATTATATGTGGCTCAACAATTATAGATTTGCCTATGTTTCGAGGAGGTTTGAGGCCCAAAATGATTTATTTTTTGCAAGGTGTTTAAACTACTATGACCTAGGCAAATATAGGGGAAGATCAAATAAAACCACATTAACCAGATATTTATGAGAAAATATGGATGGCAACGAAGTTAAAATACTCGCAAGCAAAAGTTCAATTCGAAAGTCCAATTGAAAGTTTGGTAAAATACGAGTTAAAAAAATTAAACCCCGACTTCACTAATTTTGGCCATTGGAAGGAGTAATTTAAAATTGAAATAAATCCAACCGAAAGCCCTCACAGTCAGATGAGGAAATTAAAATGTAAAAATACCCCCTAACCATAAGACTTAGTAACCTTGATAATCAGAGATGTGTGGGTAATCCTAAAGGCTAATAGAATTGAGCAACCCAGTATAAGGTGAATTGGCAAAATGTTTAGTAAAATGCATGGGGAAATAAAACATTTTAAATATTACCAACTGTAAATCCCATAACCAAAAACTTGTGGAAATAAAAATTAAAAATGCCAAACAAAAAGAAGCCTTAGTAAAAAGAATCTTCTTAATTATGCAATGGAACCACTAGGACATGGATAGGGAAAAGTAGAGGTCACCTAATGCCAACAAAAGTTAAACCTAGGTAATTGAAAATTAGCATCGAAAACTGCAAAATTTTATCCAAGGGTAAAATTTTTGAAAAACGTAAAAATTACTGGAATATGAAAAATCACCGGAAGATGGAAGATATAAAAAGGAGGTCAAAAAATACATGAATTTTCAGGAAGTTGTCTATAATTGTTTTATTTCTAGATAATTTTACACTCCTCTCTGCATTCTCAATACTTAGTGCTTTATAAGCAATATTATCCGGAAAAAACTTTCAACTTAAAATGCACTCACTTCTCCTTCAATCTTTTTATAACATAGGCAACGCAAATATTCCTTGAATCCTTTCAACATGAGTTTCTCACATTTTAATTTCTTTCAACCTGAACTTCTTTCAAATGTGACTCTAATGGTGGAGTCATTTGTGCACAAAATTCTTGTGTTCATTGAACCACTACCTGTAGATGAAAATTACTATACCCATATTAGGGGGAGAGAAATCATCCTCAACCTTAGTAAAGCTAGAATATTGGCTATTATAAATTTTTCCATGAGACTATATACTGGTTACTTTGATGAGTATGTTTAAAATATGACTACAAAAGCATTTTGTGTTGTTGATTCTACTTTGGAAATTTCAACTCCATTGTCATTTCTAAAGGTAGTGTGTCAAAGTAAAAACTTGTGGTAAGCTTGACATATGGATTTAAAAATTGTTTAACAAATAGCTATTCTCATGGGTTGTGTTATGCTTCTACATTTGAGGCCACTGGTTAAAATCATCAAGCATTGTCTAAATAATGAAAATCAAATGTATCCAAATGAGGAAATGAAGAAGATTATTTTGAAGTGTTCAAATAGTAGGTTATTATAGAGGCAAATTATATTAGATTAGATATCATAAATTCCTTGTGCAAGGTAAGAAAGGTGTGTGCTCAGTTTTAGCCATGAAAAGCTAGACAAAATTCTTTCTAGTTTATCCCACATGAATCATGGGAGGGCACATTGATGCCCTTATATTTTTTCTTTTTCCTTTTACTAAATGTAGGTAAAAAATGAGAGGCTCATATAATTCTTTATATTACTAGAATATTCAAAAGAATATTCTCCAACATTCTCGTTAAGGAAAGAATCACCCCTACCTATTGTTATGCTTGACAAGACACTATTTTCTTGCAATTTGAGGCATTAATCAACTTATGAGTATGGGCTTACATATACTCGTATAAAAGCATTTTTTGAGTCCAATCTAGTGGAATTAATATTTTCTAGTTTTGTGAATATTTAGTATGGCTAGTGGTGCACCAAAGTTTCTATTGCCCGATTCCCAACTATTACAATGGAATAATTATGCTACTTGGAAAACCAAACTTAGAACTCAACTTGAGTTTAAGGAAGTATGAGAAGTTGTAGATAGGTCAATTTCCCATCCTTTATCAAGTTCTCTTTCTAAATAAGAAAGAGAAGCAACTAGTAAAAAGAGTTATAAAACCTCAATATTATTTCTAGCATCAAGAAAACAGTTCTCACATGCAAGAAATGTGTTAACTTTGTGGTAAAAATGGCCACACATTAAAATAATGTTGGCACAATCCTTTCACAAATAGATCCTCTAGAAAATAATTCAAATTGGAAGATGCATCAACAACATGATAATGTTATCGAATATGAAGAATATTATGACCACTCAGGAAATGGAGAGCATGGTTATGATGCTCATCATCAAGTATCATATGGTAGTGGCATCAAAGGTATAGTTGATCATCTTAATTTGTTTGAGAATTAGAAAAAAACAAGATAAACAACTAAACTATGGTGATATTGCTCATGAATGAGAAACTCTTAATAGAGCAACTCAAAGTCAAATAGGTATTTTTTCTAATGCAATTCTTCTTCCTAGAAATAAAGGCTAGCAAGGACCAAGAGTCCTTGTATAAGGCACTCAAAATTTAATTATTTTCATCAATGCAAAACCACCCCACAAAACAAAGCAAGCATGAATACATCACTTTTCATAGGCAATGGCTTATTTATATGAACAAGGCCAAGATGCCAAGCAAAAAGTTGGAGGTGATTGATCTCACTACAATAAGTGATGTTCAATGCAATAGATGATGACAAGCCATTAAACTCATTGGCACATAATGCATGGAAAAGATCCTTCCCACAAAGATAGAGAGGAGGAATATATTATAAATTCAAGCTTGACCTTTATGAATAGATGTGTATTCCTATTCATAAGAGGATGTTTGGAGTGCATGATTGGTGGCACCCAACACTCCTAAATATTATGCAAGTGTACATTTCACATTGAGGGGGTAAGAAAGTATTAATATTTCCCAATGTTCAATGTTCCTTTAACACTAAATAAAAAAAATTGTTGAAGACTATATTTGATAAGAAAAGGCAACCAAAGAAATGAAGGCTTGATGTGGAAACAACAAAGTGAACTTCATAAGTAGTAATCTACTCTATTGCACCTAGTGGTTATAGCGACTAGTTATTTATGAAGTTTGGTATTATGAGAAGGTTACCATAAATACTCCCATGGTTGAAGAAGCAAATAAATTCAATAGTTAAAAGTATAAATACAAGTGAAGACCCATGTCAAACTTAAGGTAAATGTTTAAGAAGAGGGAAATACATCAAGATTAATTTTAATTATTATATATGAGTGGGTGTATGAATCCCAATCCTTGGACCATTAATAGAATAATTTATATCTATCCTTGCTTAAGTGTTTAGTGAGTTCATTCCCACTGAAGAGCTAAAGCCAAGGACCAAGATCCAAATCCAAGAGCTAGAGCAAAGAGCCAAGAGCATAGTGATGCCATTCCCACTATTATAGGTAATCCTACCCATATTTGGATCATGATGTATTAAGGAAGAAATTTTCCTCTGCTCTAAACATAGAGAATCTACCATCATCCTCACCTAAGAAAATATTTTCCTTCTCGTCAAAATTCAAATCTAGAGCCAAATTCAAGAGGTAGAACCAAATCCAAGACTATGATATAATAAGGGGGTATGTTAGGAATTATTACCATCATAGTCCATGTGATAATGAGAGTGGTATAACCACCCATCACAAGGCCTATGCATCTATGATGGTTAAGGGTAGTTGTTGTCCTTACCTGTAAGGTTGTTATGCCATATTAGGCAAGTATTTTGTATTTAAATATTTTCAGATGAATAATGAAATAATAGAAGCATCAAGACTATGATACGATAAGAGGATATGCTAAGAATTATTACCATCATAGTCCATGTAATAATGAGAGTGGCATAACCACCCATTATATGGCCTATGCATCTATTATGGTTAAGGGTAGTTGTTGTCCTTACTTGTAAGGTTGTTATGTCATATTAGACAAGTATTTTGTATTTAAATACTTTTAGATGAATAATGAAACCATAGAAGCATCTAAGTATTGGCGGTATCATTACATGTGATATATCACTCTTGACCAACTTGACATGACATATATTTTATACTGTGTGATTTAAAGATGTTCTTTATCTCACCTATTATAATAGTTTCTTATATTGAGTTTAAAAAAAATTATAATCCATGAATAAGTGAGAACTCATTTAAAAAATATAGGAAAAAGATTTCTTTTAGAAATATGATTCTAAAAATTAAAAATATAAAATATTTTAGAATTCTAAGATGATCTATACACAAATAAATATTATCATACTTAACAACAAAATATATAATAATTTCATTAAAAAAATATAATTATAATTGAATATAATAGAAAGACACAATCTTATTATTTCGTGATAATAAACATATCTAATATTATAAATAACTTAACTTATTAGGTAAAAAAATAATCATATAAATATTTTTACAATTAATAAATATACATCTAACTTATAATGAGGAAATATCTTCATTATTATCATATATAAAGTAAATATTATTATACTAAAAAAAAATTAGATATAATTGTGAGCAAGTAATCTCGAAATTGAACTACTAGGAATATCATTTTAAAGGAGATGGTGCAAAACATGTGACTCTCATAGACGTATGTACATTTTAGAAGAATAGTATACTAAATGTGCTTAGAATCATAGGAACTCTTTATGCAAAGAGCTTAATCACTTGCATAGATACTAATCACTTGCAAGTATACAAAGACAAGTCTATGTTACATAAGAAAATATAGATTAAGATTTTTACATGCGAAGAGGTTAAAAAAGGAAGAAAAAAACATTGATTCAAACTAAGAGGAAATCAAATAAATTACCTAAGGTTCTAATGAAAATAAAAAATTATTAAAAAATAATGAAAATGTTTAATAAATTATTTTTATTAAGATGTTTTGGACAACGTAAAGTTTCAGGGTTTAGTTCTTCTTCGAGAGGTCCAAGGTTCAAACCATGGTATGCATGGTTGTGTGTTAGTCCCCTATTGATACTCATATCTCTCAACCTTACGAGGGATCATGGATGGTAGGGGATCTCAGCCTTACGAGAAGCCATGGATGGTAGGGGATTGTTCAACCCTAAGTGTCAAAGGGGTTTATCACACTACCCTAATAAAAAAATTATCTTTATAAATATTAGACACATAAGAATTTTAAAACGTTTGTTACTATTTTAATTATATAATATTAAAATATTTGATACAGATAAAAATTTATAATTATTATCTTTGGTTACATAGGAGAGTTGGTCACAATCACACAAATATAACTATTACAATTAGTATTAAATTATAATTATTATTTTTCTCCATTAATTTTAAAAATATATAAGTATGTTATTACAATTTTTGTGGTTGCACTTATATTGCAGGAAGAAAACTAGTAATCCATATCTGGTAAAGGAGACTATGATAGTGGAATGTTTTGAAAATATTACATGAAGGTTTTGCATTATTAAGACTCTTGTAAAAAATTTAAGAAGATTCAAAAAATAAATATCAAGAATTCAAATATTTTATGAAACTATAACATCTTAGTTGAAATGAGAATTAAATCTACTTGTAAATTCTCAAACTCTAAAGGAGAGAGTTGTGATTTGTCAAACATAAAAACCCAAGTATAACTCTTTGTTCTCCAACAAATATATATCTATATATATATAATTAAATTTTAAATATATAATTTAATATTATTAAATTTTAAATAATAAACTTTTATTATTTAATAATGTACTATAATTATTAAAACTCAAACTATATGTATTTTATACACAACAAAACTATATGTATTTTATCCACAACAAAACTATATGTATTTTATCCACTTTAATATACTAAGTATTACAAAATTAAAGAATATATATATATATATATATATATATATATATATATATATATATATATAAAATAAATTATTAAATCATAAGCAAGGTAAATGGTGTTCTTCTTGATGCCAAAGGCCAAAGTCTCTTCGGAACCTGTTAAATAACACAAGCTTATACTGAGAGGGGGATGAACAGTATAAGACAACTTTTTTAATTTTATTTTCCAATCAATATTATAAAATGTATAGATCAATATCAACAGTAGTAATCAAAGCAATGCACAAAACACCATACACAATAGAGACACCACAATTTACGCGGTTCACCCAATGTGGGCTACTCCACAGAGAAAATATTTCACTAAAATTTTCTCAATCAATATCTTAGGAATCCTTTCCCTATTATAATGTTTATGGACCTCTGTCCAAAGGAGATCTTGATCCCCTAAATCAAGTTCGTGGATATCTATCCACAGGAGAACTCCTTCTCCTCTACTCTGGTTGGTGATACTTTAGAAGAATACTACCTCCATTTCACTGGCTTATGGATCTCTCTCCACTGAAGACTCTTGTCCCCACTCATAAGACTTGTCCTCACTGCCCTAGCTGATGGATATCTATCCACTGGATACTATCGTCTTCTTTGCTCTGTCACCTCCAAAGCTCTATCTCAAATTTGTACTAAACACAGTCCTTCGATCTAGCACAAATCTGCTCAATCTCTATCTTTGGTCTAGCACAAACCTGTCCTCAAATCTACACCAAACTCTACTCCACAAGTCCACTCAGAACTTGCTCAATTATGCTCAACAAGTCCACTCAAAACTTGCTCAATTTGCTCAATAAGTCCACTCAGAACTTGCTCAATATGATCAACAAGTCCACTCAAAACTTACCAAAATCTGCTCAACAAGTCCACTCGAAACTTGCTCAATATTCTCAACAAATCCACTCAAAATTTGCTCAATCCGCTCAACAAGTCCACTCAAAATTGCCCAAATATGCTCAACAAGTCCACTTAGAACTTACCCAAATTTGCTCAATAAGTCCACTCAAAACTTACTCAAACCTGCTCTCAATATTTATTGTAAGCTTCCACAAAAGCTTACTCAAATCTATCCACAAGTCCTCTCAAAGACTTGCCTCAAATATTCTCAACAAGTCCATACTAGAACTTGTCCAATATCATAGAAACATATAGAGAATTGTTAGAGACCCAATATGTTCTATACTCAATGTCCAATCACTTTCTCAACTCAATTCAAAATATAAAATAGTTTTTTTTATGGAACTTGAACAATCACTTCACATACCCACTTGACTAGGCTCAACCAACTCTACTCAACCAATCACCCAAAGAAACAACTCTTGCTCACAAACCCTAGTCCAAGCATGTAAACATCAACTCAAAATATTTCCAATAATGCTCAACAACAATCCTCACATAACAATGATGCTCATGTTATTTTCAAACCCTAGTTCAAGTTCTTTGCTCAATAACTCACTTCAACAACAATGCTTATAAAACAATCTTCACATAGCAATGATACTCAAACCCTAGTTCAAGCTCTTCACACAACCAATGGCTTCAACAACAATGCTTATAAAACAAGGTTTTAACCACACTTCTTTATTCTAGAAAACCTTGTAGCAATCACTCAAACACACTCAAAAGGAAACCCTAATCAAGTCCTTTTCACTCCAAACTTATTTTCCAGAAAACAATCAATCAACTTAAACTTTGAATAATATGCCCATACCTTTTTCTTGATAAAGATGACCTTCAATAATCTGCCACAATAACACAATATTCTTTTGCCAATTCTCAAAAGGATTAGATGACAATACAATGCATATATTAGTTCATGAGTATACCTTATCACTCCAATCTCAAAATAATATCCAACACCATACTATTTTGAATATTCACCTCTCAAGCATAAGTCACTTTACTACTTTGTTTATCAAAGCCCAAAGCTATTTCTACTTATATCTCCCTAAACTTATTATTGCATTAAAGATAATTCTTTTGATAAAATAATGCAATTTATCTTTCCCTTTTCTAAGGTAAAAATATTTTACCCACAAGTAAATCTTTTCACCTCAATACTTAATAAAAACTACTCTTTTTAATTTAGGCATTCATCAAATTAATTACAACCTTATTTCTCCTTTATTCAACCTTAGCCTAAATTAAAATTAAAGCTCACAAGAATGTTACCAGTTTTATTAATGCATCTTCTTCCAAATGCCTTCCTCTTAGATGTCACCAATGTGGAGCTACGTTCTCCCTTGGAGTCTCCACACTTTACGTCTTCACCTACTTCAGGCCACGCCATGCTACATTCACTGCCTCAAGCCACACCTTGGCTATGCTCGTTGCCTTGCACCACTCCTTGGCTACGTTTGCTATCTCTAGCCAAACCTTGGCTACGTTCGCTGCCTTGCACCACTCTTTGGCTATGTTTGTTGTCTCTGGCCACTCCTTGGCTATGTTCTCTTCATTGCACCACTCCTTGGCTACGTTTGTTGTCTCTGGAAACTCCTTGGCTACGTTTACTACCTTGCGCCACTCCTTGGATATGTTTACTGTCTCTTAGCCACACCTTGGCTACGTTCGTTAGGCATAAACAAAATTTTCACTATACTTTCTTCCTTACACAATTGCACATTTTTATCATCGAGCAAAAGGATGAATGAAATGCCTCCAAGGCATTAGCCTTTATACTAAATCTCTTCCTCCATGCATGATGTCGACGCTCGATTTTCCTTTGAAACTTTATTAATTTATAAAATATTTAAATTCTTTTGAATTTAAATTTTATAAATTAATTCTTTAAACCCTATGGTTTTAAAGAAAAAACCATTTTATTTTTTTTTTTTTTTTTTTTTTGGTTTTTTTAAAGAATGGTTTTATTATCGTTTTTAAAAAATTTTTTTTTTTTCCCCCTTGGGTTAAAAAAAAACATTTTATTTTTGCCACCATTGGTTTTAAAGAAAAACCTTTTAACTTTTGCCACCATTGGTTTTAAATAAAAACCTTTTATTTTTGCCACCATTGGTTTTAAAGAAAAACCTTTTATTTTTGTCATCATTGGTTTTAAAGAAAAACCTTTTAACTTATGCTTCCACATAATATTTAAAAATATTATGGAGCCCTTTGCCTTTAACTTTTGCATTGTTCCTCTTGATCTTGATTTTATTAGAAGCTTCTTCCAGAATATCAATGACAACTTTGATAACTTGTTTCTTGAAAAATTCCTTGACATTTAATGATGACTTCATTTCTTAACATCAATGACAACTTTAACTTTAAGGACTCAAAATGTCCAACATGTGCGGAGTGGTGAGGTCATGGTGGGTGCTCGTTGGTGGTCCCTTCTCATGGGTGGGCTTTATTTTTGAGCTCCTGTTCGGGGGCTTCTTGTTGCTGGACCTAATCATTTTGGTGTACACTCAGATATTTCTTCTTGGCTTCAAGGGTGGCCTTGCATTTTGAATGCTATTAAGTGGATCCATTGGCTTCCCAAGTTCAGTCCTTGAAGCTATTTTTGTGCAAGGATGGAGGGTTCCAGATCCTTTTTGGTTGCTTAAATTACCATATTGCATCCTTCAGTTTTTGGGGAGTGGACATGTTCTTTATCGATAGCTTTAGTTTATCCCGACTCCTCCAGATCTGGGTCGTGGGTGGGTGTTCATTGGTGGTCCCTTCTCATGGGTGGGATTCATTTTTGGGCTCCTATTTGGGGCTTCTTGCTACTGGACCTGATCCTTTTGGTGTACATTCAAATATTTCTTCTTGGCTTTGAGGGTGGCCTTAAGTTTTGAATGTTATTGAGTGGATCCATTGGCTTCTTAGGTTTAGTCCTTGAAGTTATTCATCTGCAAGGATGGAGGGTTCCAGATCCTTTTTGGTTGCTCGGGGTACCATATTGCATCCTTCGATATTTTGGGAGTGAACCTGTACTTTTTCAACAACTTTAGTTTATCCTAACTCCTCTAGATCTTGATCCTTAGAATATTCTTGCCCATCTCTGCTCTTCGTCTGGGTTTTGTGAGCCTTCATTTCCTTGGGTCTTTTGGCTTCCTTGAAGTTCACCTTTGTGTGCAAGAGGATCTCCTAGCCTAAGGAGATCCTTAGGATTGTTGTTCCACTTTTTAGGCTTGTGTTGTGGCATCCCTAGGTTCCTGTTGCTTCTTGGACCGCGTCCTACTACTGCATCATATTCGCTTTCCTATCGTTGCTTCCTGGTTTGCATCTTGATCGGCATCCTGGCTAGTTGTTACTTCATGGATTGCATCCCAATCGACATCCTAGTTTGCATCCTATAGATGCTTCCTGGTCTACATCCTACAGCTGCATCCCTGGCCACCCATGGCGGGAACGATTTTCAAATTTCAATTTTTTTTTGTTTTTCCCACTTCATTTTCAAATTTTAATTTTAAATTTTGGGTGGGATGGCCCTGTTTCAAATTTTCCATCCTTTGTATGGTTTTGGGTGGGATGGCCCTGTTTCAAATTTTCCATCCTTTGTATGGTTTTGGGTGGAATGGCCCTGATTCAAATTTTCCATCCTCTGTATGGTTTTTGGGTAGGATGGCCCTGATTCAAATTTTATCGATTTAGTTGTTTTTCTCCAATAACCCACAGAGGGTCTATTTCTTCAACTATTTTTTGGTTGGGAACTCTTCTCCCAACCTTCTTATTTTTGTAAAGTGTTACAGGATACTTTCAAAACCCCTTTTACCAATTATAAGATTGCATAGGTAGTTCTTCATCTTAATATTATGTGTTTGATTGGATATGGTTTATTGATTAGGGTTTATCTTTTTTAAAAATATTTAAGATTTAAATGGCATGTATAATTTTATATAATTCGAAAAATTACTTTTTTCAATACAATGATAATGTATGTATCAAAGAAAGAAAATCAAATTCATCAAACATTATCAATATGTACTTTGGTCTGTTCCAATCTTGGTTTAAAATTACAAACTCCAATTTGAACGTCTCCAATATACAAATTATTCAATTAAAAACTTAACATCCCTTCCTTTATTATGGAACAAGTGCTTATTTTTTAATATTTTATTTATTTATTTTTAAATAAAATATTGTGTTTGCAAGGCAAGTCAAGTTAGTTATATTGTTATTGAAAAACACAGCCAATAAAATAAAGGAAGATGGGAAGACAAATTTTAAATAAAACAAGGTGAAGGAGGTCAAGCTTAATCCAAGTAAATCACCTTTATTATCCTCAAGTAACTTAAAATTTTCTTTTTATAATAAAAATGAAAGTAGTATAGAGTGTATTCCTTACACTTTAGGTTTTCAAGAGCAATATAGTAAATAAAATCCTATGGAGAAAATATCCAAAGAAATTTAGGGTTTTTAGACCAACATAAGAAAGTGATGACTATGGAGGATCATCTATGCATTTTAGAGTTTTCAAGGCAACATAAAGAATATGCTAATGAGGTTATTCCTTGTACTTTCGACTCTTTAGGGCAACATAGACCTTTAGAATATAAGTCTCATTTTGAACAATATGAAAAAATGGAAGAGATTGACGAAGAGGAGAGTGTTGGAAGGAATGGAAGAAGGAGAGGAAGGCCATCAAAGTAGGAAGTAAGAAAAAAAGAAACTCAAAAGGATATTGATATGGGAAGCCAAATAAAAATATCACAGGTGTTAACAAGAAGTGGAGCTAAGGCCAAAAATAAAATAAAAAAGTGTTGATGAAAATGATATCATGGAATATTAGGGGTATGAATAAAACCCCTAAAAAAGAGTTATTAAGGAATTAATATGTTGTTATAGCCTTGATTTTTTTTTAATACAAGAAATAAAATTAAATAGTGAGGAATGTAAGGATGCTTTTAAGAAGATTTGGATTACATGTGATTGTTTAGTAGTTTCTTCTACAGGAGCTTTAGGTAGTATTGCAATAATATGGGACAAATGCAAATGGGATGGACAACTATTAGAAGCAAAAATTAACTGAGTTGCTGGATTATTTTGTAGGAAAGAGGAAAACATCAAAGTTGGAATTATAAAAGTATATGTTCCATATATAGTTACTCCTTGTGAAATATGTTGGAAGGACCTCAGTATATTTTTCAAATACAATGATGATTCATTATGATCTATGGCTTCTTGGGGATGATTTTAATGTTGTTATATCTCCTTTGGAAAATAAGGGTGGCATTCTAGGATGGTCTAAATTAATGCAACAATTTGCTTCATTTGTCAATTCAAATAACCTTTAGGATGTTAGTCCCTCAAGCTTTCAATACACATGGGATAATAGACGCATTGGAAAAAATCATATAGCAGAAAGACTGGATAGATTTTTGTTATCCAATAAATGGTTGCATTAAAAGTATACAATCTCTTCAAATATTTTATTGTGAGCAGGATCATATCACAAACCCATTCTTTTGACTTGTGAGTCACCTAAAAATGGTCATCCAAAGCCATTTCACTTCCAATATATGTGGCTTCAAGACCTTGATTTTTTCTAGATGGTTATGTTATGGTGGGATGAATCAAAATTTGAAGGATCATGTATGTACAACTTTGTTCAAAAGTTAAAATATTTAAAGGAGAAAATGAAGATATAGAATGCCAAATATTTTGATAATATTTTTAAATAAAAAATAAATAAATTGAATCCAAACTCAAAAATTTACAAGAAATAGTATAAATTAATGGAATGGACCAATATTCTTATGTGAAAGTGTAGCACCCTAAAATTGGCACAGTTAAACCTTAGTAAAAAGATAAAAATTCAAATTTTAACCTCAAACCGCCCGTTAACCGCTTGTTACCCGCTTTCCTCATTTTTCATGCCATTTTTAGGATTTGTTTTGACCGTTGGACGATATCATCGCAGATTAGACGAAATCGTCCCAGATCTGACGAATTCGTCATGGACAGAACGTCCAGACGATTTTGTCCCAAAACCAAATTTTCATAATTAGCTTCTGTTTCAACAACCTCTCCAACTTGGGCAAAAGCGCGTCTGCGTAGTTGGAGATTCCCCCGTTGGAGATCTCCCAGATTGGGATGATCCCCAACCTCCTAACCTCTCCCTAATCCTATATAAACTAAGATTTTCTCAGTTTATCCCCCTGATTCCCCCTGAATTTCTGCCTGAAACTCTGCTTAAACTTCCCTGAACTTCCACGCACCTCAGAGCATCCTCACACCATCATTTGCATTCGGTATTTCATGTTTTCTTGCAGGAACTTTACTATTTTTCAGTCGAAGCTAGCTCGGATCATCGCAAGCGATTCCGGATGATTTCGGATGATCTTGTCGAGGAGCGCAGATGATCTCGTACGATTGGAGGCGATCCCGACTGTAGTCCAGATTGGGGGCAATCAGAGTCTAGAGTTTGCATCTCTTTATTGTTTGTTGCATTTCTTTATACATTATCTTAGTTATTATGTTTATGCATCTTGGAGTTCACCTCATTTAGCATAACCGCATGATAAAGTTAAAATCAATCATTAAATCTATTGCATTTCTCTTGTTTGTTATTTGAATCCATTATTTAGGCACGTTTGCTGTTATTGCTATCATTCTCCTTTGCTTCTGTAGTTGCATATTTGGTATTTTGTATCTATTTTTGTGATTGCAGGTTTTTGACGAATTCATCAGATCTCAAATGATTCCGTCTGATCTCAGACGACCGACTGTGATTTGAGATGATTATGTGAAATATCAGATGATTACGTACAAGTTGAGATGATTTGGACTGCTACAAAACTCAGAACCTTCATCAAACATCCGGAATCAGGTATGTTCTGTCCCATTCGACACATTTTCTGTGTTTAGCATTTATTCATATTTTTTGTATCCATAAAATCAGCATTGGCATATAGAATAGTTTAGATTCATCTTGGCCAAACCTAGGAGTTGAATGATTAAAGTACAAAATGAACACATCAAACTCACTATCAACCTAGGTGTGGAAACTGCCACTCAAAAGTTTCCTGGTGAACCCACCATCCATCGAAAATTCACCTTTATACCCCTCCCCTGAGAGGCGGGACCTTCAAAGGGCCTCTCAGTCCGAGGTATTGTCCCATCCTTCTCGCATCCCCCTTCCGGGCATGGATCCTATAGCTTGAGGGTAAGGATGCAAAAAATTTGGAGCGATACATTTTGGTGAACCCGACGTGAAAACTAAAAACCTTTTGAAAACAATCCAAAAAAAACAAAACATAAATGCATTTAGAACCAAAGATTGCATATCATATTTAGATGGTAGATTATAATAAAAGACGAGTTGTCACCATTAATGTTGAGAATCAATTAGCAGCTATAGAGGTTACTTCTGTGCTTAGAGTACCTCAAACAAATAGGGTTCAACCTTTGTGGGACGAACTTGATAGGAGATTGGGTATCATTGGATCTAGGGCAACAGAACTTAGGCAAATTAAGAGGTTTGTCCTAGATAGAATCCAGGATCCTGATCAAGTGACCTTATATCATGAACTTCAGAGAGCTTGCCATAGGTGGTTAGCAGATAAAAGAGCCCATGTGTCTTCAGAGTTGTACACCTTTGAGGAATATCTTGAGAATGCAGTTGTAGTACATAAATTTCTATCTCATATAGAGGATCAAGAGGTTGTTTTTACGGATAGAAAAATATGGAATAGAGTTCCTAGAGCTGTGTTATATCGAGAGTATTGCCATGAACTTTATTTCTACCAGTCAGGGTATGAAACAAATAATATCACTATAGCACATTTTATCAAGTTCTTGAAAAACCATTTCCAATTTGAAGAGGAGCATTTCATGACTCCTGATGAACTTGATCCTATCAATGACATCTATAAACTATTTATAGAAAACTAAGCTATTCTTTTATTATTGTTATTTCTTGCATTCAATGTGTTGTTTGTTGTCTTTGTAAACATAAAAACAAAAAAATATATATAAATAAATAAAAATAAAAACAAAACAAAATCATAACAAAAATCAAAACATTTTCTTTTAAGCATTATAGTAGGTATATAGTTAAAATATATACCTCCCAAATTTGTTGCAAATATATTAATATATATTTGCTAAAATCTAAATTTAGACATAATGACTAGACTCAGGAATGGAAAACAAATGGAAGTAGAAGAAGATTGGTTAAGAAAACCAGAAAATAACCCAGATGTCCTTCCTGAAGACCCAATTCAAGAAGAAGGAACCTTCGACCAACAAGAAGAAGAATTTGTTGTAGGAAATGAACAAAAAGAAAATGATAGAGAGGAAGGATCCTCATCCCCTAAAATATCTCCGAAGGAGTTGTTACTTTTGAGAACATGGAACATTTCTGGAAGTTCCTAAGTACTAATATTGGCACTCTTAATAGAGCAGTCCATATGGACAAAGATCAAATTAGTGACACTCAAGCAACCCTAGAAGACATATATCACACACGCACTAATCCTTTGTCCTTCGTTGATCAAGAAAGTGATCAAGCTGGACCATCCAATTTGGATATGGCCGCTATAATCCAGAACACGCAACAACAACAGGTTACCCAACCACCTAGAGTGCCTGTTATCAAGCCTAGGGTTATTCCCACACAAAAGAAACCTTCATTCACTGCTCTATTTCGCCAAGCTATTGATCAATATACCTCAAATCAACAAAAGCCTAAAACAAAACCAAATACCAATTTCCAACAATCTGGGATACAACATAATGCTACAACAAATCTTCTTCATAATACTCTTCCTACCAACCATTTGCATAACAACAATATAGCATCTAATCCTTATGTCACGCCTTCCTACGCTCACAAATCCCATACTCATGTACCACCAAACCAATATGGTGGACAAACTGGTAATCTGGAAGCCATGGTGAAACAGTTAGTCTCCCGCATGGACCAAATAGATCCCTACCATCCCTCGTACAATTATCGAGAGATGTGTAGTCAACCTCTAGATCCTATAGTTGTAGCACAACCATATCCTAAACACTTTCCTATGCCTGTCCTACCTATATATAAAGGAACTGAAGATCCCATAGAGCATCTTCGAATGTTTAGGATAGCATGCCATGATATATCCCATGATGATTTGTTATTACTAAAAATGTTCCCAAAAAGTTTAGGGGGGATGGCATTGGAGTGGTATTATCAATTGCCCACTCATTCTTTGAGAAATTTCGAAGAGACCGCTGAGTCTTTTGTGCATCAATTTAGTGCCTATATTGAAAGGCATGTAACCATTAAAGATTTGTACAACCTAAAACAAGACAAAGATGAGTGTTTTGCTGACTTCTTAGCTCGATGGAGGCAGTTGATAGGAAAATTACACTTTGTGTTACCTTATCGAGAAATGTTGGATATTTTTATCAATAATTTACAAGAACAACTATCCTATGAATTATCAACCGCTACCTTGACCACCTTCGATCAAGCTATAGATTTAGCTCGAAGGGTGGAAGATGCTCTCATTAGAAGAGGTCAGCTCAAAAAGAAAGATGATGAGAAAACATCCAGAAATCAATATAAAAATAAACAAGTTGTGGGTGATGGAGTCACCGATAGCAGAAACATTGCCAATGTTAATACTACGAAAACAACAAAGAAGTTCATATTGAAACCTCTTGATAAACCACCCCGAGAATTTACTAGGTTAAATCAACCTTTATCAACCATTCTCCCACAATTATTAGCATGAGGTTTGATTCAATTACCAAATATCCGGGAACCTGATCCAACTATACCCGGATACAGAGCTGATTTACATTGTGATTTCCATAGAGGGCCTGGACACGCTACCAACTCTTGTAAAATATTAAAACATAAAATACAAGACCTGATTGATAACAATGAGATGGAGGTGCAAGCCTTTCAACCTAAACAAAATCCTTCTAATAATGCTCAAAATAACATCCCCCAAAATCAGAATCAGAATGCCAATCAATCACTGGACATATTTCAACATCCTTTACCAAAGCATGGTAAAGAGGTGGCTAATCAAATTGAGCATCATAATGTTCCCCCTCCTACCCGATATGTAGGAACTATTAGTGGACATTCACCTACTCATGATGTGGAAGTATTTGACACAACTTTATCCATGGTTACGACCAGACCTCTATATAATACTCAGACACCTGATCTTAGTGATGTAGAATATGAGACTGAAAGTGACATGGAAATCACCTCAAATCAATCGAATAGCTCTGAAGATGAATCAGATCCTATTCAACCTATCACAAGTTTTATGGTTCCAGAAGAACCATTTCCTAGAAGAGTCACTACTAGACCATCTTCTCACCAATTACTTTCTAATGAACAAGCCATAAATGCTAGACCAAGGCCCATTCATCATCCTCAAAATAATATTGTAGGTACCATCGGAGCCATTACCAGACAACAGGCTCAAAACTCTCAACAGGATCAAACTCAGAATGATGGATCAGCTCCATTTGTTTTGAAAAATCCCAATAAAGGGAATCATGCACCTAATGTTCAACCTAAGCCTCCTTATAATATTAATGAACAATTATCAAATACTACAACTAGAATTTCCCTTTTGGACCTTTTAAGATCTTCTCCTACCCATAGGGATGAATTAATGCTCACATTAAGCCAAATGATGGTACCACAAAATATTCAACCTGAAGCCATGTCCAATACTATCATAACTCGAGAAGTCGATTGTATTGACTTTCGGGATAGAGATATACCACAACATAGTTTACATAAGGATAACCCCTTATATATTACTGCCCTAATTGGGGATGTAGTCGTTAAATGAGTCTTGATTGATAATGGTTCATCTTTAAACATATGCACTTTTGACTTCTACCAAATATTTGGCTTTAGAAGTGATGAAATGAAAAGAACTGATATGATCATAAAAGCCTTCAATGACGAAACACAAGAAACATGTGGAGTTATTACTATCCCCTTGCAAGTTGGTCCTAGAACCTTAGACATGATCGTGTTTATTGTACATTGCCCTGCATCATACAATATACTTTTGGGTCACCCTTGGATCAACGCAATGCGAGCTGTTCCCTCAACTTTACATCAGTGTGTTAAATTCAAATTTAAAAATCAGTTGGTTACCATTCATGGTGATCCTAGACCCTTTGATATGTGTGCTTTGGCAGAACCGGTTGGAGTTCAATTTTGCCCTGCTCTGTCATCCACACATCCTAATTCTCATCAACCGTCTAAACATGTGAAACACACACCCATAACATCATCTACTTTTTCCCCATCAACTACACCTCTACATATAGCTCAACCATCTTCCGAACAAACCACATTAGGACCTCGAAAAGATCCTAAAACTACAACCAATGCTTCTTGTTTTACTCCTATAACTTCCATACCTATAGACTCACCCATCGATATCTCTATAACATCTACATCCACTACAGGCATCCTTTCCACATCCGACGATGTAGGAAATGTTCCTTCTACCTCTTATGCTCTTACTGATGAGCTCTTACCCGATTTATCTAAAATTCTTATATCAGAAGAAACCAACACTGCCATGCAAGATTCCCTTATTTTAAATAAACTCCCACCCTCTCCTCGTACCTTGGGCCTCCCACAGCCTATGGGAAGTATCTACCAAGTTGGGAGTTGTGCTTTTATTTATAAGGGATATGACTGGGGAAGAATACCTAGAAACATCAAGACACATTGTGATGGATATGCCAGATGCTATTTTGCTAATGAGTATATTAAAGCTAAACCCATAATGCTTAAATTGGGATATAAAGGGAAAGGTTTGGGACCTTTCCAGAATGGTATGAAAGAACCTTTTGAGGTAGAACCGTGGCTTGCCCGATGTGGTGTGGGCCTATTTCCTAGTAAAGGTCAGCCCTTCCCATTTGAGGATGATGACCATCTTATATGTTACCAAGATTATTTGGATAAATGGGATGTCTTGCATTTAATGAATAAGCCTCTTACATGCAATATGCTATCCATAGCTTACCCTGAGATGATTGTCGAATCCGACGACGAGTTGGAGGGGGATATCTTTCATGATGTCTCCATTGAGGAATTGTTACATAACGGATTTTATTTCGATGGCTCTATACCTAGTATAGCCCAGCTTGAGGCCACGACTCCTCAAGACGAATTATCCAAGCTAACCTTGGAAGAATTACAAGAATTAGGCGTTTCACCCACCCCACCTAATTTTGAGAGAGATCTACATATGGAAGTAGAAAACATCATAAAAATTAACATTGGAACCAAAGATAACCCTCACATAATCAACATTGGATCTGAATTGAGTCAAGAAAAACAAGATAAATACATTGCATTCCTTAAACAATATGAAGACGTCTTTGCTTGGACATATGAAGATATGCCAGGATTAGACCCTTCTGTAGTTATGCATCACCTAGTAGTCCATCCGGATGCTAAACCTGTTAAACAGAAACTTAGAAAAATGCATCCCAAAGTGGCCTTACTAGTCAAAGGAGAATTAGAAAAACTCTTAAATGTTATTTTTATACAAGCCATTGATTATGCTGAATGGATCTCAAATGTAGTTCCAGTAACTAAGAAAGAAGCCACTAAAGTTAGGGTTTGCACAGACTTCAGAGATATTAATGTTGCATGCCCTAAAGATGATTTTCCTCTTCCCAACATGGATCAGATCATTGATTTTATTTCTGGGAGTGGAATGATATCCCTAATGGATGGATTTTCTGGTTATAATCAGATCAGGATAGCTCTTGAAGATCAGGCTAAAACAACCTTTATTACCCCTTGGGGGACCTTTTGTTGGAAAGTGATGCCATTCGGTTTAAAGAATGCAGGTGCAACATATCAACGAGCCATGACTTATATCTTTCATGATATGATGCATGATATTTTACATGATTATGTAGATGATATTATAGCTCGTTCCATCAAAGAAGATGATCATTTAGATGACTTGAGAAAAGTATTTGATCGGTTAAGGGAGTATCTTATCCGATTGAATCCAACTAAATGTATATTCGGAGTTAAGTCCGGTAAATTATTAGGGGTTATAGTTTCTTTACGTGGCATTGAAATTGACCCTCTCAAGATCATGGCTATCACTGATATGCCCGCACCCACAAATATATCAGAATTACGAAGTCTACAAGGTAAGCTTCAAGCTATTCGCCGCTTTATTGATAAGTTGGCAGACAAAACCGGACCTTTTCTTAAGCTTCTTAAGAAAGATGTCTCTTTTCATTGGGACGACGAATGTCAAGAAGCATTTGAACTCCTCAAACAATATCTCCTTAAACCACCGGTGCTTTCCCCACCTAGATCTGATCATCCATTTATTTTGTACATTTTTGCTTTCGATTTTGCCTTAGGAGCTATGTTAGCTCAGCTTGACGATGAGAAGAAAGAACGTGCTAATTATTACATTAGCAGGACCTTAATCAGTTATGAAACTCGCTATACCATATTAGAGAAGTTATGTCTAGCAGTCGTATTTTCTACACAGAAACTATGACATTATATGCTCAATCAAAAAATGTATGTTATTGCCAAATTCGACCCTTTGCGATATCTCATGAGTCGACCGTACTTATCTGGTCGCACAGCCAAGTGGGTTCTTGCGCTAAGCGAGTTTGAACTCACGTTTATAGGACAAAAGTCTATTAAGGGTCAAATCATAGCAGATCAATTAGTTGCTGCACCCTTAGAGTCTACCCATCCCCTCATCATTGAGTTTCCCGATGAATGCCTTAAACTAGAGGCAGACCATCCAGAGCAATGGTCCCTATACTTTGACGGAGCCCGATGTATGAGTGGGGCTGGTGCAGGTATTATTTTAATATCTCCGCAAAAACATCTTATACCTCTGTCCTTCAAATTAACATTTGCTTGTACTAATAACACTGCTGAATATGAAGCTCTTATCCTTGGATTACGAGCTGCTTTAGCACTAAAAATTAAAAATTTATTGGTTTTCGATGATTCTCAACTTGTCATAAATCAAATCAATGATGTTTATCAAACTCGAGATGACAAATTGCATCCATACAAAGCATATGTCTTACAATTATTATCTTTATTTGATCAAGTTACCTTGGAAGCTATTCCTCGAACTAGCAATCGTGCGGCTGACGCTATGGCTGCAGCTGCATCTCTTTTGCCCTTGGAGTTAGATGATGAATATGCTACCATCATTATTCATCGACTCCAGGAGCCCGCTTCAAGAAAATCATGCTTAGAACCTTTGGATGTGTTTCTAATCAATGAAACTACTCCTGAACCATGGTACACTGATATATTTAATTTTTTGCAAAATGGAACCTTCCCTGAAGGTTGTCATAGTAACCAACGCAGGTTATTACGTAGACGAGCAAGTCGCTTCGTGATTATTGGTAATACCTTGTATAGGAGATCTTTTGAAGGCATCTTACTGAGATGTTTGAATCTAGCAGAATCTAAATCAGCTTTGAGTGAAGCCCACAATGGATCTTGTGGGGGGCATTTTAGTG
Organism: Wollemia nobilis; assembly: GCA_028583015.1. Lineage (NCBI taxonomy): Eukaryota > Viridiplantae > Streptophyta > Pinopsida > Araucariales > Araucariaceae > Wollemia > Wollemia nobilis. Next base: position 383,278 of record JAQPPZ010000228.1, on the reverse strand, counting down.
GTAGCGCCATTGCTAAAAAACTCCTCAGGATAGGATATTTTTGGCCTACCATGGAGAATGATGCACATGCTTATGTGCGCCATTGTGACAAGTGCCAGAAACATGTTGACCTTGTCCATGCGCCTGCACAAGAGCTGCAGGCCATTTCATCTCCTTGGCCCTTTTCAAAATGGGGCTTAGACATCATTGGAAAAATCAACCCTGTGTCATCTGATGGACACAAATTTATCATAACCGCCACTGAGTATTTCACGAAGTGGGTTGAAGCTATGCCATTAGCTTCTTGTACTGGAACCCAAGTTTCCAAGTTTATTTTTAATCAAATTATTTGTAGGTTCGGAATCCTTGCAAATCTCATTTCAGATAATGGAACTTGTTTCAAAAATAAAGATGTCAAAAAATTATGTCAAAAGTATAAAATTCAACATCGTTGGTCCACTCCCTATTATCCTCAGGGTAATGGCCAAGCAGAAGCATCTAATAAAACATTAATCAAAATCCTCAAAATATTGGTCAATAAATCTGGCCGCGATTGGCACATCCAATTATATCCTGCTTTGTGGGCTTATCGAACTAGCGTTCGTACTCCCACAGGCACTTCCCCCTTTGTTTTGGTTTATGGTGCTGAAGCCATTTTTCCCTTTGAATTAGAAGTTCCTTCTTTGGCTCTGCTACTTCAAGATACTGAAGTAGGAGATGAATATCGTGCTGGCAGACTTAGTCAACTTGGAACTCCTAGATGAAAAGCGCATCAATGCTTTGGAGCATCTTCGTGCCTACCAAAACAAGCTTAAACGAGCATACCTCAAGAAATTTCATCAACGATCCTTTGAGATCGGTGACCTTGTCTTAAAAGAAAATCAGAAAAATACTAATGCAACTAAAGATCTTAAAGGTAAATTTGAGCCCAATTGGCTTGGACCATATGTCATCACTGCTAAATTTGGATCGGGAGCATATCGATTAGCTACCTTAGATGGTAAAGATCTTAAAGAACCTATGAAAATTATGCATCTTAAGCGTTATTATGCATAACATTGGGTCATTTCATCATTTGTATATATTGTATTTTGCATATTGTTTCATTTTAGCCATTTCTATCAAAATATTTTTCAAGAACAGTAATAGTATTTCTTCTTGCAATTCATCAATCAAAATCAAAATATAAAAATATAAAAACATCAAAATCGTCAAAATCTTCAAAAACATATTTTATTTTCATACCTGTCAATTCTTGAAGTGTTGCAGTTATATTTTCAATTATTTTGGATAAATTAGCATTTATTTGGAATCCCGCACTTTCACATTCACATGAATAAATATCTTGATTTTATTTTGTATGATTATTAATCTCTCTTATATCAAAGTCCACAGTTGAATTAAATAAAGTTTTGAGCATAGAGAATTGATCTTGTTATTTACTTGAACCAAGTATATCTTTTCACATTAAAATGATTTCATTGCAAATTCGATATGATGCTACATAGTAGAAATGGTTTCTTGAGCGAAAAGTTTCCCTTGCTATCCTATCATGCACATGGTCTAGAATCTTTGAGAATTGACAAAAGGACAAGCTCACCCCTACCTAGAATAAAAATCCCTTGCTCTACTGCTAATCCGAGCAAGTATCCCTAGCATAGGAAGAAAAGAAAAGTTCAAGAAAAAGAGAAAAAAAAAATGTTATTTTGTATCATCACAACAATGTTTCAGCATTATCTCAAATATCAAGCAAAAATACAAAAAAAAAAAAAAAGAGAAAAGAGAAAAAGCAAAAGCAAAATGCAATAAATCCTTCCCTACCCCTTGAAAAGAAAAGAAGGGTGAATGAGCTTGAATCCCTGGAATTCTCAATTATTCGAAAACTATGAGGTAAGCCCCATAACAGGTGGTTTGTGCCCAACCCGCTTGGCCTTGGGTAATCCCTAGCGTGGTGATATGTCTGTCACATTAGCGACCTTCTTTTGTACAGACCTATGTCGACTTATGGATTAGCTAGCTCTTGATAACCTAACTTACACAGTAGTCTGGTACGGTTACATGCATACAAATCATGGTTAACGAACATTCATTTGGTTAAAGTCAAATTACTTGTATCAAATTATCTTGCTCAAAATTGGTGAACGAACAATACAATTGCACACACATTTGTATTTGAGAGATTCTCTATCATTATGATAAATCAAGATCGGCAATGAACTCACATATGCACATAAGGGTTCCTTACAAATCTACATTTGTCTTTGAGATAATTTAAAATATTTCTGCAACTCTTTTGGAATAAATTTTATTCTTATTTCAGAACATCTGTTTAGTATAAAAGCAATTACATACATTGTTTTCAAAAAATCCAAAATTCTTTTAAAACAACATATTACAAAATCTAGTAAGCAAAGTCAAGTTATATATTATTATTTTCTGTTTATCTCCAAATCAAAAATCAATCATGCAATAAAACTAAAATATCAATTTCTTCTTTGGATTTCGCGATGATGGTATAAGTCTATATCTATAATTCTATGCCTAGCGCAAACCATTGTTCTAATCTTATTTTCCATTTATTTTAAACAAATTCATCCAAACATATGACTTACATCATTATGTTACACAATTGTGCTTTAAAAAGAATGCACACTTATTCTATTTCATGTCATTATGTCAACATTCAATTTTGCAACCATGGTATAATTTCTAAGGAATTATTCAAAATTTTATCACACTTAGGAATTTATGCCTAGCAAAATCATATTTCTTTTATATGTCATGCATAATATTTTTATGAAAATCTGAAAACAAATCACAAACCATCATCATCACCATCACAACACAAAGTCTTAAGACAGTCTCTTAAGCATTCTTTTACTTTTAGCAATATTTCTATACTGGGATTAGCTTGACGACCGAGCGAGCGACGACTCCATGAAATGGTCTATAACAATGACAATGTCCTTTGAAATTATTGTTAGAAGTCCCTTTTATTCTCATCAAATCACACCAAAACAACCAATTGTTTACATCAGATTATTTCATTTAAATTTTACAACATGACATAAAATTATAATATTTCTAAAAATGACATAATCACATGAATCATCAATAATCAATTGGAAAATTCAACATTAAAGCATCATACAACAAATTCAACAAGTCATATCATCAAAAGACCATATATATATATATATCAACATATGTACATCATATCAAAACTGGACTGGTATGCCACAATCAATAGCCTGGCATACTCCATCCTCTCAAAAACAAAAATATATAATAATAAATGCAATCTCTGTGTCGTGAGTGTCTAGTCTTGCAGAGCCCTCGAGCTCTCAGCCTCATCTCCTCTCCCGCCCTGAGGTGGAGGAGGAGGCCCCATCGGAGTCCGCCTTGTGTCGTGGGTCCTCGACGTCGATCATGACGATGTCCTCGATGACCCCATCCTGATCGGCCTCGCAATGTCAGCTGGCAGCTATAACCTCTGGCTCTCTGGAACCATCTGGTAGTATGCTCCCCGGTAGAATGTAGTCTGAGCCATAGACCATGCCAACTCCTGCATGCTCGCTCCTCCACCCTGAGCTCTGAGCCATGTAGCCTCATCCTATAGTGTCTGCACCTGAGCCCGGAGGTGGGCAACCTCAGCTCGAAGAGCCATTGTCTCGCTGCTCTCCCCTACCTCGACACCCTTGCCCTTATCGAGCGATGGTGGTCTCTCCCCCTACTGAGAAGGAAGTCCCTCCTCCCTCCTCCTTGGCTATTGTGGTCTCTGGGGAGCCCGTGCCATCCTCTGGCATCTCTCCTATGGAGACCATCGCTGCTCTCTCCCATCGTGACCCCGTGCTGCCTCAATAGCAGCTTGGCGCCGCCTCCCCATCCGATGCACCATGACGTGCATTAGACCCTATGCCCTCGTCATCCGAGGAGGGTGGATGCCTGCATACCAGGCATCGTATCCATCCATAACCCTAACATCATCACCATCCACTGGTTGGATGGGGGCATCATCTATGTCCTGACTCTAGAACCGCTGCATGTCTGGAGCCCCGCTCAGTGTAGTACTATCTCGAATAGTTCGGGAGTACTCGTAATCCTTGAGAGAAGGGATCCCCTATTGTAGACCGAACTATCATAGCACCCGATCATAGCGGTGGAGCTCTACCTCTCCCCGCTCCATCCTCAGCCAATAGACTCGCCTGATGCGAGCCAGCTCCTGCCCATCCTCTGCCCACCCGGGTGCTCTCGCCATGGCCTCTAGGTGATCTAGTCAGGGATGAGGTCATCCAACAACCTCCGTGACATCGACAGATCTATCCACCACTGTGACCCCCTTTGTAGCCACCAGTAGAAAACTCGGGGCCTCTCTCGGTCAACCCCTATCAATGGGAGCCCTACCGGCCTCCGCACCGGAATGTGCTCCCAACACCAAACCTATAGCAGCGATGTCAAGACCAGACATCGACCTCCCTTGTATACGACCCCATGCAGGATCCTATACAAGCGGCATAGTACAAAGCTGCCCCATGCAAACCTATACCCGTGGTCTCTCATGTCGCAAACTATATCTGAGAGGAGCCATGGTAGCCTGCACCCGCTCTGGTGGCACAGCAGTAAGCCACCTACCACCCCGACCAAAACCCGAGTCAGCCTGGATGCCCCAGGCATCTGCCTCAGAGACTCGATGTTCACCCCGCCCTTCTCCAGGGTGAAGCTCGGGTCTCCAGTCAATCTCATCATAGCCTGGCCCTGATTGGCCGTAGGCATCATCAGCCATCCTTGTATGGGGATCCTCATGATCCTCCATACGTCCTCTAGAGTGGGAGCCATCTCCCCTATCGGTAGCCAAAAATAGGATGACCCCGGATACCACCTCTCTGCTAGGGTTGTCAGTAGCCCCATGTCCGTCGGTACTTGTGGCATCTCTGCCACATGTCGTAGCCTGACCTGTGCTAGTTGGTCATGCTCTGCCTGGTCGAGAGCGGCCAAGTCATCTCTCAGCCCATCGTATTTCCATTCTTGGCTCTTTAGTAATCCTTTCTGCAAAACAAACAATAAAACAATAAAATTCATTAATCAACCAATCATTAAAATCAAATTAAATACATTTTAACCATCAAGTAATGATATCGTCCACCATTGGATGATATCATCCCAAATTGGGCAAAGTCATCCTTTGTAGGATGAAATCATCTCCGATTTCGCAACTTGGGGATCGCCCCTTGTTGAACGGGATCGCCCCTAGTTCATCGATTTTGCCCTTCAACGAAATCGACGATATAGGGACGATTTCGATGAAATCGGGATGATTTCGTCCCGACGACGTCGACGGCCTAAAAACGGCCGCGATGCCCCAAACAATCAACATTTAAATCAAAAAATTGCACAAAGTAAAATCAAACCTAATCTACTAGGATTAGATCCTTACCCGTAGCCCGCGTCGGACCTCTGTCGCTCTGTGCGCTGTCTCCACCATTGTTTCTCTGTAGAGCTCTAAAACCAATAAAAATGAATAGTAAAAAATGAATTAGGGTTTTCCCTATTTTTCTTAATTTTATTCAAAAACAACAACATTTTTAATTTTTTTTTTTCGCGTTTTTACCTCAAACGTTCGATTTGGGTAAAAACACGGAGGGGGCACCATAGTCAGCAGTCGTACGATTCGACCAAGAATCATCGTCTAAAAAATTGAGTACATTTTTGCTTTCTCGTAAAATGGGAAGAACTCGTCTTTAACGCATTTTCTTCGAAAAATTCGCTAAAGAGGGGGCAAAATGTAGCACCCTAAAATTGGCATAGTTAAACCTTAGTAAAAAGATAAAAATTCAAATTTTAACCTCAAACCGCCCGTTAACCGCCTATTACCCGCTTTCCTCATTTTTCATGCCATTTTTAGGATTTGTTTTGACCGTTGGACGATATCGTCATAGATTAGATGAAATCATCCCAGATCTAACGAATTCGTCATGGACAGAACGTCCAGACGATTTTGTCCCAAAATTAAATTTTCATAATTAGCTTCTGTTTCAACAACCTCTCCAACTTGGGCAGAAGCGCGTCTGCACAGTTGGAGATTCCCCCGTTGGAGATCTCCCAGATTGGGATGATCCCCAACCTCCTAACCTCTCCCTAATCCTATATAAACTAAGATTTTCTCAGTTTATCCCCCTGATTCCCCCTGACTTTCTGCTTGAAACTCTGCTTAAACTTCCCTGAACTTCCACGCACCTCAGAGCATCCTCACACCATCATTTGCATTCGGTATTTCATGTTTTCTTGCAGGAACTTTACTATTTTTTAGTCGAAGCTAGCTCGGATCGTCGCAAGCGATTTCGGACGATTTCGGATGATCTTGTCGAGGAGCGCAGATGATCTCGTACGATTGGAGGTGATCCCGACTGTAGTCCAGATTGGGGGCAATCAGAGTCCAGAGTTTGCATCTCTTTATTGTTTGTTGCATTTCTTTATACATTATCTTAGTTATTATGTTTATGCATCTTGGAGTTCACCTCATTTAGCATAACCGCATGATAAAGTTAAAATCAATCATTAAATCTACTGCATTTCTCTTGTTTGTTATTTGAATCCATTATTTAGGCACGTTTGTTGTTATTGCTATCATTCTCCTTTGCTTCTGCAGTTGCATATTTGGTATTTTGTATCTATTTTTGTGATTGCAGGTTTTTGATGAATTCGTCTGATGAATTCGTCAGATCTCAGATGATTCCATCTGATCTCAGATGACCGACTGTGATTTGAGATGATTATGTGAAATATCAGATGATTACGTACAAGTTGAGATGATTTGGACTGCTACAAAACTCAGAACCTTCATCAAACATCTGGAATCAGGTATGTTCTGTCCCATTCGGCACATTTTCTGTGTTTAGCATTTATTCATATTTTTTGTATCCATAAAATCAGCATTGGCATATAGAATAGTTTAGATTCATCTTGGCCAAACCTAGGAGTTGAATGATTAAAGTACAAAATGAACACATCAAACTCACTATCAACCTAGGTGTGGAAACTGCCACTCAAAAGTTTCCTGGTGAACCCACCATCCGTCAAAAATTCACCTTTATACCCCTCCCCGAGAGGCGGGACCTTCAAAGGGCCTCTCAGTCCGAGGTATTGTCCCATCCTTCTCGCATCCCCCTTCCGGGCGCGGATCCTATAGCCTGAGGGTAAGGATGCAAAAAATTTGGAGCGATACAAAAGAAAAACAATTACCTTTGGATTATCATAATGCATTGAAAGGGAGTCATATTAGTTCCAAAAATCTAGAGAGATATGGCTCAAGGAAGGAGATAGAAATACAATTTTTTCATGCTACAACAAAAGCAAATATTTATGTTCGTCGTATCAAAAATATTATAACTCTAGTTGGAATAATTATTGAGGATGAAGAAGATATAAGAAAGAAAACAATATATTATTTCAAAAATATTTTTTCAGATTCTAGGCAAGATAAGGAGGCACAAGAAAAACTTTTGCAAAATATTCCATCAATTATCACTCAGGGACAAAATTAAAGCTTGATGAAGAAAATATATATGGAGGAGCTTCATGAAGCAATTTTCTCTTTCCATCCTAACAAGACACTTGGCCCAGATGGATTTCCTGCAATTTTATTTCAAAAAATTTGGGATTTATTGAAGAGTGATATGTTAGATGCGATTGAAGAGGCCTAAAAAAGAAGGCTATAATAAGTGAGATCAATGCTACTTTTATTACCTTGGTTCCCAATAAAGGTGACACAAAATATTTTGATAATTTTCATCCAATAAGCCTTTGTAATATGATTTAAAAGATCATTTCAAAAAATATGGCAAACAAGTTAAAGGGTATTCTAGGGTGTCTTATCTCAGAGGAACAAGGTGGCTTTGTTCAGGGTAAACAAATTCTTGATGGTATAATTATTGCACAAGATGCCATACATTTTCTTCATTCTATAAACAAACTAGGTATGCTTTTGAAATTAGATATGAGCAAAGAATATGATAGGGTTAACTATAATTTTCTACATGTTATTCTCAGAAAGTTTGACTTTGATTATAGTTGGTGTGATTGGATTAAATAGTGTTATAGCACTGCAAAATTTTCTATTTTGATCAATGGTTCTCCTATTGGGTACTTCAAGTCATCTTGTGGACTTCGTCAAGGTGATCCTCTTTCTCCTTATCTATTCATTATTCTGGTCAAAGCATTGTGATCTATGGCTTCTTGGGGATGATTTTAATGTTGTTATATCTCCTTTGGAAAATAAGGGTGGCATTCTAGGATGGTCTAAATCAATGAAATATTTTACTTTATTTGTCAATTCAAATAACCTTTAGGATGTTAGTCCCTCAAGCTTTCAATACACATGGGATAACAGACGCATTAGAAAAAATCATATAGCAGAAAGACTGGATATATTCTTGTTATCCAATAAATGGTTGCAAATAAAGTATACAATCTCTTCAAATATTTTATTGTGAGCAGGATCAAATCACAAACACATTCTTTTGACTTGTGATTCACCTAACAATGGTCATCTGAAGCCATTTCACTTCCAATCTATGTGGCTTCAAGATCTTGATTTTTTCCATTTGGTATGTTATGGTGGGATGAATCAAAATTTGAAGGATCATGTATGTACAGGTTTGTTCTAAAGTTAAAATATTTAAAAGATAAAATGAAGATATGGAATGCCAAATATGTTGGTAATATTTTTAAGGAAAAAAAAATTGAATCCAAGCTCAAAAACTTACAAGAGATAGTATAAATTAATGGAATGGACCAAGATTCTTATGTGAAAGAAATATAATTACTTTCTTATTATCATAATGCATCGAAAAAGGAGTCATATTGGTTCCAAAAATATAGAGAGAAATGGTTCAAGGATGGAGATAGAAATACAAATGTTTTTCATGTTACAACAAAAAAAATATTTTTGTTCGTCATATCAAAAATATTATAACTCTAGTTGGAAGAATTATTGAGGATGAAGAAGATATAAGGAAGAAAGAAATAAATTATTTCAAAAATATTTTGTCATATTCTAGGCAAGATAAGGAGGCACAAGAAAAAATTCTGTAAAATATTCCATCAATTATCACTCAGGGATAAAATGAAATTTTTATGAAGAAAATATCTATGGTGAAGCTTCATGAAGCAATTTTCTCTTTCCATCCTAACAAGGCACTTGGTCCAAATGGATTTCCTGCAATTTTATTTCAAAAATTTTGGGATTTATTGAAGATTGATATGTTATATGCGGTTGAAGAGGCTCGAAAAAAGAATGCTATAATAAGTAAGATCAATGCTACTTTTATTACCTTGGTTACCAAGAAAGGTTACACAAAATATTTTTATAATTTTCGTCCAATAAGCCTTTGTAATTAGATTTATAATATCATTTCAAAAATTATGACTAACAGGTTAAAGGGCATTCTAGGGTGTCTTATCTCAAAGTAACAAGGTGGCTTTGTTTAGGGTAAACAAATTCTTGATGGTATAATTATTTTACAAAAGGCCATACATTCTCTTCATTCTATATAAAAACCATGTATGCTTTTGAAATTAGATATGAGCAAAGCATATGATAGGGTTTCTTAGAATTTTCTACATGCTATTATCAAAAAATTTGGCTTTGATTATAGTTGGTGTGAGTGGATTAAATATTGTTGTAGCACTGCACAATTTTGTATTTTGATCAATGTTTCTCCTATTGGGTACTTCAAGTCATCTTGTGGGCTTCGTTAAGGTGATTCTCTTTCTCCTTATTTATTCATTATTTTGGCTGAAGCATTGTGATCTATGGCTTCTTGGGGATGATTTTAATGTTGTTATATCTCCTTTGGAAAATAAGGGTGGCATTATAGGATGGTATAAATCAATGCAATATTTTGCTTCATTTGTCAATTCAAATAACCTTTAGGATGTTAGTCCCTCAAGATTTCAATACACATGGGATAATAGACGCATTGGAAAAAATCATATAGCATAAAGACTAGATAGATTATTGTTATCCAATAAATGGTTGCAAATAAAGTATACAATCTCTTCAAATATTTTATTGTGAGTAGGATCAGATCACAAACCTATTCTTTTGACTTGTGAGTGGATTAAATGTTGTTATAACACTACAAAATTTTCTATTTTGATTAATGGTTCTCCTACTGGGTACTTCAAGTCATCTTGTGGAATTCATCAAGGTGATCCTCTTTCTCCTTATCTATTCATTATTTTGGCTAAAGCATTAGGGAGAACCTTTTCAAAGGTAAAAATATAAGGAAAAATCAAGGGTATTCAAGTTGCAAAAAATGATCTCTTTGAATATCATCTCTAATTTATTGATGATACTTTGCTTTTGGGACATACCTTAGTTAGTGAGGCCATGGAGTTTAAATCAATATTATCATGTTATGAGAAGGCTATTGGACAGTTGGTAAATACTTCAAAATCTAAGATTTGTTTCATTAATATTGCCCTAGATTTACAAAAAATAATTGTGAATATTTTAGGGTTTAAAATTGAAAAAATTCCATCAACCTACTTGGGTATTCCTTTATTTTATAAAGAAAAAATAAGAAGCTTTGGATATGTTTTTTAGATAGAATGAAATCTTGCTTGGCAGGTTGGAAAGGTAAGTTCTTAACCATGGTAAAAGGCTACAACTCATAAAGACTACTTTGCAATCCATTCCTATTTATATGATGTCACTTTTGATACTACCAACAGGTATTGCATCAAAAATTGGTAAAATTCAAGGAGACTTCCTATGGAAAGGTTGTGAGGAAAAATTTAGGTTTCCTCTTTATAAGTGGAACGGGGTTTGGAAAGGAAAGAATATTAGAGGAGCAGGCTTATGAAATTGCAGACTTATGAATTTGGCATTAGGAGAAAAACTTGGGTGGAGATTATTCAAAGATCAACGAAAGAACTAGGAAAAAATATTACTTCAAAAATATATAGGTTCTCTTGATGCAATGAAATTATTTAGGAAAAGAACTCTACACAAAGGATCGTCAACATGGAACTTCATATCAGAGAGTTTGCAATTGATAAATAAATATATTATATGGTCAATAAATGGGGTGAGTTATGCAAATTTTTGGCCTGATGCTTGGTTGAAGCCTTATCCTCTTATCTCTAAATCAAAATGAAAACCATTGGCTCAAGCATGCCTAACATGTAAATATCCAAAGGTCAAATATTATATGAGCAAAAACTCTAGATCATGGTTGAAGGAGAGTAATAGATGAACTTCAAAATATGGTTTGAGAGTTTTATTTGCCAATTTTTACATGAAAAGATGAGTTGATTTGGAATTTATCAAAGGATGGTGGATAATCGATCAAGTTGGGATGTAAGAATTTAGAACAATTAAAATTTCTGTCTCCCAAATATTTTTCTTTGAAGAGCGTTTGGTCATTAGAGGCTCTCCAGGGTTATGCATAAAGGGTCGAACCCAAAATATACTTGTAAAAATAGGTGAATTTGTTTCAAAACTGTGGAAAATCCTGACCAACCTCATGTCAAAGGAAATGGTGAATTACCTTAGTTTTTGAAAAAAATAGGAAAAAAATGGTGAATTTGATAGCTTTGGCCAAATCAGGAAAAAAACAAGATCCGACCATGGGTCAGTGCAAAAAATGATCTAACCTCGAACCAGGTGTAGAAAATGGTCTGGTCTCAGAACATGGTATTGATTGTGGAGCTTAATTCTCTCTCTAATTTGGAGGTTTTGTTTTCAGCCGCACATGCACCCACTCCATGAAGGTGGGTGTAGGGTCAATGCCCCCCTACTACGTCGTCAAGGGGGGTCTAGGGGGGCTTGGGGGCAGCGTACCTAAAGCCAAAAATAGATGTATTTTTTCCTTTGTAAAATAGGGTATGGTAGTTCGTTCATATGTAAAATAGGGTTTGGATATCAATCTGGTGCAAAACAAGGTTCGGCTTGGTGGAAAATAGGGTCTAGATATTGGTTTAGTGTAGAACAGGATCCATTTTGGTGCAAAATAGGGCTTCGATATCATCCTAGTGCAAAACAAGGTCTAGCCTAGTGCAAAATATGATTCAAAAATTGACCTAGTATAGAATAAGGTCAAAAAATTGGCCTAGTGCAGAACAAGGTTCGGTCTGGTGTAAAATAAGGGTTGGATATTGGCCTAGTGTAGAATAGGGTTTGACCTGGTGCAAAATAGGGTTTGAATATCAGTATGATGTAGAAAAAGGTTTGACTTGGTGAAAAATAGGGTTTGGATATTAGCTTGATGTAGAATAGGGTCTAGCCTAGTGCAGAAAAAGATTTGTATATCATCCTGGTGCAAAACAAGGTTTGACTTGGTGAAAAACAAGGTTCAAAAATTGGCCTAGTGTAGAACAAGATTCGAAGATTGGCCTGGTGTAGAACAAGGTTCAAAAATCAGTTTGGTGTAGAATAGGGTTCGATTTGGTACAAAATAAGGTGTGGATATCAACTTGGTACATAACAAGGTTTGACCTAGTGCAAAATAGGGTTTGGATATCGAATTGGTGCAAAATAGGTCTGGATATCAACCTGGTGTAGAACAAGATCTGATCTAGTGTAAAATAGGGTCCAGATATCGTCCTAGTGTAGAACAAGATTCGGATATTGTACATAACAAGGTCTGATAGTCCATCTGAATGTAAATCAAGATTCAGATATTGGTCTAGTGTAGAACATGATCCAATAGTTCATCCGAAAGTAGAACAAGGTCTGGATATCAGCTTGGTCCAAAACAAGGCCTGACCTGGTGCATAACATGATCTGATCTACTACAAAAATGGGTCCAATCTAGTGTAGAACAAGATCTGGTCTTGTTTGGTGCTAAATAAGATTTGATCTAGTGTAGAATAGGGTTCGATCTTGTCTAGTGCTTAACAAGATCTGATTTGGTGTAGAAATGGATTCGGTCTGGTGCAAAAATGGGTCCAGTCTAGTGTAAAACTGGGTCGAGATATCCATCTAGTGTAGAACAAGATCTAAAAATAAAAAAGTATCATTAGGGTGTTAATTATATATATTGGTAGATCCGAGGTGTAGACCAATTGGTTCATCCAAATCCCATAATGGGGGCGGAGGTCCAAGGTTCAAATCTCAGGACTCGTTGGACTGAACGCTTGTCCCTTTCCTGGTGCTTTCAGTGGCATAAAAGGTTTAAAATTATTGTGGTATGGCAGTTATAGGGGTAAAATTTGTGAAGATCTGTGTGGTGGCTTCCGGGGTGGACAACACAGAATATTATGGCGGCCATAAAATCTAGATAGCCTACCTGAATTCATGGCGGCTACCGATTCCACCATGTTAAAAAAAAATAATATATATTGGTTTACTTGGCGAATTGGGCAGGATAGTTTTAAAATTTTATGGCAAAAAGGGTTCTTTATTTAGGCGATATTGTTGGCGAATTTTAAAAAAATACATAATACTATTATCAATGCATGGCGAACTGACACCTAAAAACAATTACAAAAAATTTTGGCGAAAGGGTCGACATATGGGTCCCCCAAAATAACAAATTAAATTTTTTGAAAATGCAAATATTAGCCCAAATGGCAAATATTCACCGTTGTGCATAACCCTGAGGCTCTCTCTAAGGCCTCAACATTTCTTTGAATAGCAGTTCAAAGTAAGATTCTTACGGGAGAGAGTCTACAAAGAAGAGGATATTATGGACCCTTTAGATGTGCCTTGTATGAGAAGGATTTAGAAACGTCGGACCATTTACTTCTTCATTTTCTGTTTGTTCACACCATTTGGTTTTTTTTTTTTAAGTATGAAATTATATTGGGTGGCTCCATAAACATTGAAAGAGTTGATAAAATATTGGATAAATTATTTCAAAGTGCCATTATTTGTTGGAATTGATGGCTTGAAAGGAATAATAAAAATTTAAAAAATAAATATCAAAATCATACCCAAGTTTAGAATCTTATTAGTCAGAATATCTACAAATATGGTGCTCACCATGGGAAGTCTTAATTATAGAAAAAGAGGTGCTAATAACTTGGCTACAAGATTTGAACATACATGGAAGAGTCATCTGCAACAACAGAATTAAACAAAAAATATCTACTTCGATCTATGGTAAAATGAAATATCCAAAAATTGGGTTTATCAAAATTAATTTTGATGGTGCTTCTAAAGGAAATCTAGGAAAAGCTGGTGGAGATGGTGTTTTTAGAAATAGTGAAGACAAAATTGTTCTCACTTATTCATAATCATATGGAACTTCAACTAACAACTATGTAGAGGCTAGGGCACTTCTTACAAATATTAAAATTGCAATAGAAAAATGATGGAAATATATTTCAATTGAGGGGGACTCACAAATTATCATCAATGCTATTAACAAAAATGGATGTGGATACTAGATAAAAATAATATTATTGTTGATGTTCATTGTCTATTACTAGAGGTAATCTCCTGGTAGTGTGAGCATATTTATAGAGAAGGAAATTGAGTAGTATATAAATTAGCGAATTATGGTGTTGATCTTCATCATAGTGAAATTCAAATTTTAGAAGGCAACTAGCCAAGTGAGATTTTATGTTTTAATAAAAATGATGTCAAGGACTTGATTGTGGAAACATAGCACTTCGAGGAAGTTGAAGAATATATTTAAGAGAAAAAAGAATTGAAAAAACTGTGATAAAAATGTATGCTCCAACAAATGTAATATTTTGGTATTTTGATGGGAGTGGCCCCTAATAGAAGCTACATATAACCTATTAAATACTTTATATTAAATAATATAGGATAAATGTAAATGGATGTATAATTGTTAGAATAAAAAAGTAACTACGTTCATGTTTTTTTTGCAATAGATGAAAATATCAAAATTGTTGTAAATGTATGTGCTTCAACTACAGTTACCCTTTATGATAAATCTTAGAAATATCTCAATTTATTTATGTCAAATATAACGAGGATTCATAATTTATGACTTATGGATTCTTAGAGGAACTTCAACATGGTTCTATTTCCTTAGAAAATAATGGTCTAAATTAATATACGATTCACCTTCATTTATCAATTCAAATGGCCTTTGGGATGCAATCCCTTCAAAGTTTCAATGTACATGAGATATACATGCATTGTGCAAACTCATATAACATAAGGACTATACATATTTATGTTATTTTATATACAAAGAATATAATTTTAAACATTTTGTTTAGATAAGATCACAATCCCATTATTTAATCATATTTTGTTGTTAATAGGTAATCATTGTACAAAAATTAATCTCTGCATAATAATAATAATAAATAGTCTAATTAATTATAACATTTATGTATACCAATTTTATTTTATACATGATAAAAATAAAAATATAAAGAAAACTTTCAAGATTTACATATCTCAAAATGTAGAGCCAATGGTTATTCTCTCCAACCCTTTTAAAACCTTGAAAGGTATACTTTTTGTTTCCTACCTTTATAATAATTAATCTTCTATATTGGATTATTCTCATTGATCAGTATAATTCCAAGTTTTTTCAAATCAATAATAATTATATTGCTTCATCAATCTCCACAACTATTTAGCTTCACAAGATTAATAATAACTAATGGCTTCCTTTCAATATATCTTCATCCTATTTCAATGGAAATCTTGACCCCCTCTAAGAAGTAGCCTAGCCTTTACATAGTTTTTAGTTAAATGTCCACATGAGTCTAAGTAGGTAAGAAGAATTCTTCCTTCATCATTTTGAAAAATACAATTTTCTCTATCTCTCCCATAGGTATCTTTTAACTCTATTCATTGCTAGAGAATTTTTAATATTCTACCTACATCTAAAATTTAGCTAAACATAATATGTGCAATATTACTAAAATATAAGGAATAAATGTAATAGGTAAAATATAATAATTAATTCAATACTTATATTACATTTGGTATGGTAAGGTATCCACAAAGAATATATCAACAGGATTAATATAATAGAACTTCTCAATTCTTGATCAAAATTTTTATTTAACCTATTTTTATTTTTGGAAGAACTTTGGTGAAAGTCAAAATACAATAGTTTTTGCAGTCTCTTGGATTTTAGGCCAATTTTTTTCCCAAAACATTGTTTAAAGAAGAAGAAAAAAACTCTAGGTATTATTTAATAGCACAAGAAATGAAAATTATAATTATAATTTATATTAAATTTTTTAAAATCCTTACAAGTCATTAGTGTCTAGTAGAACATCTCCTTATTAGCAAAATACTCATATAGTCATAGGATAATAATCTTCAAGATCATAAATCAACTCAATAATATCCACATATATCAAATTCCAACAATGAACAATAAGCACACTGAAAGCTTTATTGAAACTACTAAAGAAATGCATAAATGAAGCCATGGAACCACAACAAGAATTATTACTAGTGTCACTTATGTCTACTTGATTGTTGTATGTAGCGACATCTCAAAATGTGGTTATGTCTTTTTGACATTGAAAATATTATGACATCTTTGTGAACCTTACTTGTAATTAAAAATATATCTCTCTTGGTTTGGTTTTGAAGTGTTGTTACATCTATTGTCAAGCCTTAGAACCTACATCCAAGAGGCTTTAGATAATGAATCGCCCCTTTAATTTCACTACCCTATTGAATTTTATTGATTATCAACAAATTATTAATTTGTTGATAAATAATTTCCCTTAGCAAGTCAATAAATCATTGTCAATCTTATTGATGTATTGTTGTTACTAGGACATAAGCAAAAAAATTCCTCAATTTTTTTGTATTCTAGATCTAATTCTTTAAAACTATGAAACCCAAGTGCAATTTAGGTATCCTATCAAATTTTCCAAATACACTTAGCCATTTTTTATCTTGAATTAGTTCAATCTTCGATGTGTCCTCCTCTTGCATGTCTAATTTTATATTTGGAGTACAATAGTAGTAGTTGACCTTCTAAATTTCCATAGGGTGGATCTCTTAATGCACATTAGTTTGGGATTGGTCTTCTTCCCTCTTGCCAACAAGTTCATATAATGTGGGTCCATATTTAGTGCTTGATGGGGCCATAGGGTTCTTGGATAGCCTAGCCAAATCAATGTACTCTATGCATGGAAGACTTAGGTTCAAATCCCACAACCTCTCTTTATGGATTATCTAATTTAGATTTATGGTGATTTGGATGATTTTGTGGTTTAAACTTATTCTAAATAGGATAAACCAATTATTTCAATGTAAATATGACAATGTTTATCTAATAAAAATATGTAAAGTAATAAATTATCACTTGCTCATTATTGTTATTGTGCTTGCACAACACGCCCCAGTCTGGACTGGGAACCCACTAAAATTTTTGGTTTGCATTAGGATTTTGAATTTTGCTCGCGTCATTTTTTAAAGTTGCTTGCATCAAGGTGTTGAAATTGCTTGCTTAGAGCATTTTGAAATGGATTGCATTGAAATTTTTGAATTTTGGCTCTTCAAGGACATTATTTCATATTAATATTTCAGGAGATTGAATTTTAAAGGTTTATCCTAAGGTTTGAAATTAATTAAATTCAATTTTTAGGGTTCTTTGATTTTCACTATCTTGCCCTATTTTTGATGTAAATTTGAAATTGTCATATCTTTTGAATGGAAAATCCATTTCAGGTGATTCAAAGCCTGGTGGGAAGATTGTGAAATTATCTTTACAATGGTGTTAAAATTGTAGAATTTTAGGCTTGAATTGTTTTCCAAAAATAGTAGTTTCTATTTGGAGCCCTGGAACTTATAAATACAATATTTCGTTATATATAATGAATTTTTCAGTTGTCTCAATGGTTCTGAGTACCGATTTGGCTCATTTAGACTTCTAGAAAGTTTTATTGAATTTTGAGCACCTTTCATTTTTGCCATAATTTTACACCTCATGTTTTTCTCTTCAGGGCATTTTGAATTTATTTCCAAGTATTAAAAATCAACAACTAGGCAGAAAAAATATCGTGCAAGCCTTTAAAGTGCAGAATATAAAGAGGTAGAATCTTTGGAACCAATGTATAATGCCAAATGAAAAAGTGTTAGAGGAGGACGGAAAAATGGGATATCATCGCACCCGAATGAAGTCCTAAAGTTTCGCTCACCTTGAAGAAAATAAAAGAAAAAATTACCAAGTATGGAATATCGGGCAGAATTTTTGGTCCCGACTATTTCTTTGCCACTCTCAAAGTTTCACCCAAGAAAAATAGGTCACGAGGATGGAGAATATTCGAGCGGTTAGAAAATCAAAGCAGGCCACAAAATCTCGCCCTAGACTGAGTGGAAATTTAAAGAGGTCACGAGGGCAAAGAAATCCTAAAATACTGCCTCCCAAAACCCTACCCACACTCAACAAAGAAATGAAAGCTTGGATGATAGAATAGGATATTGACGGAGAAAGTGGAATCCCAAAAAATTTTCCACCTTGAGGAAATAAAAGATGCTAAGTAAAAAAAGCAAAAGTATGGGAAGTTAGTGGCAAAAGTGAAATTTGAAACCCTGCCCGCTCTCATGGGAGGGAAAATGGGACTCCACCAAAGAAGTAAGAATCCCAAAATTCTTGTCCGATTTCTTTTATCTAAATGTGTTCAGGCAGAAATATGGGGTATTGATAAAAATAAATAGCATCTTGAAAGTCTGCCCTCACTCCTAGGGATGCAAAATGGAATTACATCAAGGAAGTGAGCATCCCAAAGCTCTGCCCATGCACATTGTCAGGGAAAGTCAAGTCCCAAAATGTCACCCATGCTCTTGGATGGAGAAATAGAACATTGGCAAAGATATGAACCTCCTACCCATGCTCTACGGTGGAGAAATGAGATATTGTCGAAAAAGTAAGCATCCCAAAAATTTGCCCCATGGAATTAAGGCTTGACAAGCCTGAAAGTGAAATCTACCAATGGAAAATGGAGCTTCAACATTGGAAAATGAATTCCCGATAATCTAAAAAGGAAGTTTGGCAATGAGCAAATATTTAATCCTAGGAAAGCATGATTCTAGACCTAGAAATTTTTTTTTTTGTGACCTTAGAAAAATAATAAAAAATTAAAACATTCAAATCCTTAGAAAATTTAAAATTAATTAAATTAATATTAAAGCTAATGTTCTAATCTTTGTTTTTTTTATTTTTTTGTAGAATTTTTTTGGTGATTGCATTTAATGGCAGATAGGATGGCGTCAGGCATAGAAATTTTAATGCAAATAGGGCAAGTACAATTGTACAAGATGGTAGATATAGGAAAATCAATGACCCACCTACATTGTGTAGAATGAATAATTAATGCAGTATGGCAATTCCAGGGTTCTTGAATATCTTATGAGTTGGAAATTAATGAAGATTGGTAGTTACACGACTCACAATAAATGAATTCTTGATGAGGCATCGCCAAAGCAGTGCGCATTTAATGGAAGCATGACTATAATATGGTAGGAAAATGTAATTTTAACAAGCACATTCTAGAATTAGGGGATAAGGAATTGTGAAATGTAATTCTAGGTGAGGCCCAACAAATGGTATAAATAGTGGTTCACTAGTCAGTTACAAAGGTTGAAAAGCCATCTATTAGCTATGCACCTTTTAGCTTTTCTTTTCTTCTTTTCCCTTTATAGTTGGATGGTTTTTGAACCAAGTTTGCTATTGTTTCTGAGCTCTACTTTTGTAATCCATCAAAGTGGATAAATTTGAAGGATGTATTCAATGACTTATCTTTTAATATAAAGGCTTTAGAATTTACTATGTTCAATATGCGCATACTGATGGTGGTTGCACTCATTCCATTTCATAGTCTATTGCTCCTTTGAAATTGCACCATCTTGGATCTAAGGTTGTGTGAATAGTGGTCGAGGTGAGATTGATTTAAATTTGGGTTTGTTGCTTTACAGGATTTGAGCTGGATTTTTAGGGCAGTATCAACTTGTTTTCTTTTATTTTCTCTTACCTTCAACCTTTGACTTTTATTTAAAAATCTCTTATGTAGACAACAATTCTAAACCCTAGGACTAGCTGGAACATTATGTACATCAATTTTGAATTGTACATAGCAATTTTAGTATATTAATATTTTTATTTGATTGGAAAAACAGCCAATGAAATGAATGCTAAATTGTAAACACATATGGCATAAAAGGATAAAAATAGTCTCATTGTTAGTATTTTGATTAAGGTTCTAGACGACTAGTTAGACGTCTAGTTAGAATACGTCAAGTAGTTAGACGTCTTAAGCAAAGTGTTAGAAGGTGCTTAAGGATAGACAGTTGGGGTGGTTCAGGAATCGGTTGGGGAACCACTTTGCCCCTCCTATTTAAATCCCCCTTTCAAACTCAAAAATGGATCGATCATTCTATTGCAATTCCAATGTTGTTATGTTGTTTACATATTTTGCATTTATGGTGATCTTGTGGCTATGCTATTGATTACAAGTTGTGATGCATTAATGGATGAGTTGTAGGTTGAGTTGTACTAATATACATTGCAGGTTTTATCCCTTGGAAATTATTGAAGATCATTTACTAAATCAAGGCATAGAATTTGTGATACTATTACAGGTATATGGAAGGAGAACGAAAGTTGACCTAAACGACTAGCCTTGACGTCTGGTAGTCGTCAATCGACTATTCGTCCATCCTAAGTACCCGACATCTAGATATCTGACGTCTAGTCTAGCCCTGACATCTAGGACCTTAATGTCTATACCTATAGTCATGTCATCTAGACTGGTGACATCTAGGCTTGTATACCTAATTTCTGGACTCTTGACGTCTAAACCTGATGTCTACTTGCACTGCTAGAGAATTGGACTGGTAGCCTAGATAATAATTATTGATAGCCTGAAACTGACTTATCATCACCCCATCCTAAGAATGTACTCATCCCTATATACATTTGGTGTTGTTGTCTAAGTGAACTCAGAGTTTAGTGACAAGTGATAGAAAGAGTAGGCGAATGATTGGTTTTAGGTCACAGAATAAAGATCAAATACTGGTAAGAAGAAGCGCACGACTAGTGAACTTAAGGAAACATGAGTCCGCAGAGGTGTCTCACCCTGAGGTGGAGAGAGTGTGGAATATTGAAGAGGAGAATAACGTAAGCATTGAAACATTGTTGGTGATTGCATAAAACAAGGAAGAAAAAATAGTGGAGGAAGAGCCCGTCATTGAGAACTAGATGGCAACACCAGAACTAGCGAGGGAGGGGTACCTAGAGGATACTGAAGGAAATAACCTTGTATCAGGACACCTATGCAGAGGTTCATGGGGAGGAAGGCCAAAGCCACGTTTGGTATATTTGTGAAGGTTGTGAAGTAGAGACCAATTGGAGATGGGAATATGATTATTTGGGTACAATTTTGCACCACCAATAGTAGATAGACAACCGAATCAAACACTACAACCACCAATACCAGGAAGTCATAATATCATGGCGATAAACCTCGTAAATAGAACAATACAACAAAAATATTAACCTTTCTTAGGTGAAGGGAAGGAGGATCCATCGCGGCATGTGGGAACTTGTATTACCATTTGGGGAGCAAATGGAGTCACATAGGAGACACAATGGTTGCAACTATTCCCAGCCACATTGTGAGGCATCGTGATAGACTGGTACTTAAAAAGACAAAGTACGTGAGTATTTACACAATGGGATGAGTTGAATATGACATTCATAGAATAATTACGACCATTGAGGGATGACATGGACATCATCATAGAAATATGCATTACTAAGCAAAAGTCAGATGAGGATGTCAAAAGCTACAATAGAAGATTGAAATAACTGACAAATAAAATGGAGATGACGCCTACTGACGATATGATAAAGCGATGGTTTTTGGATGGGATACTACCAAAATTCAAGAATAAAATGAAGGTAGTACTATACTCAACATATGCAGAAGCACTGGATAAGGCTAAAAATTTTGAAAGTGAAGGTAAACAAACAACCCCAGGTATTGGAGGATACTTAAAGCATACCAAAGAATCATACAATGAAGTCGAAGATAAAGTATAGAGCATGATTCATACCTTTAAAAAGGAATTTGATAAAATTTTAAAGGAAGTGAAGGGAGAAGGCCAAAAGGATCTAAAAGAAATTTGGTGTTCAGACTGCAAGGCAGAGGGACTTTCAAATGTAAACTATCCAAAGAAAGCATATTGCAATATATGTGAAATTGCAAGACATCCTGTCATCGACTATCCATTCTTCCTAAAAAGCAAGAGGCATCAGACATTGGCAATACAACAGGAAGAGCAACCAAATGTACAAAGTAATGGACAAGGAGCTACTAGTAGAGGATACATGAATAGTCATCGAGGAGGAAGACAAGGAGGCCAGAGTCGACTACAATATGACTCTGACGGTCAATCAATTATTCAATGTCGAAATTGTCAAGAATAGGGCCATTTTGCAAAGAATTATTCCAAACCCTAGAATGCAGGTAAAAACAATGGTAACAACACCACTCAAATGTGTAAATGGTGTGGTCCAGGAAACCATAAGGAGGATAATTTCTCGAACAATGCAAGTACCAGTGGAACTCAGAATATCAACCTCATCAGCATTGGATAAGTGATAGAGGTAGACAAAGAAGTCTTAGCTATAACAAGAGCATAGACCAAGAAAATGAAACAGTATCCAAACCCTACCAAGCAGAAAGAATGATGGCATGAAGCCCAAAAATTGATCGAAACGTAACTATAAAAGGAGAAATAAGGACAACTAGTTTTGGAGAAAGTGTTAAAGAGACCAGAGATCACAAGAAAGGCATCAGTAGAAGGCTTGTTAACAAAGGTACTAAACACAAAGGTGGAAATGAAGGATGCCAACCTATTTAGTGTAATACCTAAGTTGTATGCTACTATCAAGGAATTCATCAAGAAGAAGGATGAAACTCAACAGGTAGAAACTATCAAGCAATCCTGATGATTTAAGTCAGGTGGAGACCAACTATAGTTCAAATAGAGGTTTTGAACCATAGGCTGAATTAGTTAATTGTATATGGAGGGTATAGTGTGAACATAATGTCAGAGAAGACATGGCATATTTTGGGGCAACCTGCCTTACGGTCTCCAAATTTCAAACTATATGGCATTGAAACAATAGGCATTTTGATGAATCAAAAGGTACGCATAGCATAGCAAGACTTCATCTTGGATTTTATTGTCATTGCTATGCAGAAACTCGCATATGATGCACTGTTGGGATGAGGATGGTTGAGGATAGTAAAAGTTAACCATAATTGGAAAAAAGAATTATTATCTTTCAAACAAGGATAGGACAAGTACATAATTAATTTGAATAATCAAACAGTAAGTCAAGACATAGCCATTGCAGATGATTCAGAATCCTCTTCATCATATGCTGAAATAGGATATGAACCAGATGAGGAAGGCATGTTGCACCTTGAAAAATGCACAAAGGATGAATATGATCAGGACAAGGGCTTACTACACTGGCAGTTAGAAGATTGTGAGATCTTATCTTTTTTGCATAGATGCAGAAAAATAGATTCAAAAGGATGAGATATAGGAATCAAAAAAATAAAACAGCAACAAAAGACATACAGTAGCAGAAAAGGACAAGGAAAGGAAAAAGTGGACATTTCCCAAAAATTTATAGAATTCATGATGGAGAGGTAGTTATTGAAGACAAATCAGCCCACCCCATCATTGCACTAAAGGCAAAAAATGAACCTGAGTCAATCAAATATGAAGGTCCAAAAATGATTTAGATAAACTTGGGAGAAAAATATGAGGAAAATATGATCAAATGTGGAGATGATTGGGATCCAGTCCTCAAAGCAGCAACATTCAAGATTTTTTTGGACTATAAGGATATTTTTGCTTGGACATATAAATATTTGAAGGGAGTACCACCTGAACTCTGCGTACACAAGATTCCTCTGATAGAAGGAGCACAACCTATGAGAAGGTGTCCTTACAGAATGAATCCCAAATATGCAGCAAAGGTGAATGCCAAAATTGAAAAGATGTTAGATGCAGGCATTATATTCAAATTTATGACAAGCGAGTGGGTCTCACCAATTGTGATCACTCTAAAATGAGAAGTAGATAAAATCTAAATTTGTATGGATTTTAGAAGTTTGAATGTCGTAACTATAAAATATCCCTTCCCGATCCCATTCAAAGACTCCATACTGGAAGAGGTAGTCGGCCATGAGATATATTCATTTCTAGATGGATTCTCACGGTACAATTAGATTAGCATAGTAGAAGAAGACAAGTTGAAGACTACTTTTGTGGTATAAAATGAAATATATGCATACAATCGCATGCCATTTGGACGTTGTAATGCGCCCGCTACTTTTTAGAGGATCATTTTGTACATTTTTGAAAATATATCCACATCAAATTTTAAAGCCTTTATGGATGATTGGTCACTATATGGGAAGACACAGTAACATTTAAAGGCATTAGAAGAATGCATGGGTTTATGCAGGAAAGCACGAATATCATTGAACCCGAATAAATGTGTCTTATTGGTGCCATACGAAAAGTTGTTGAGACATATAGTATGCCAAGAGGGTTTGAAGCTTGACCGAGATAAAATACAAGTAGTATTGTTGATGGAGGAGCCACATGATGTGAGCTCAACTAAGACCTTTCTGGGAACTGTCAGATATTACAGGAGGTTTATCTAAAATTATGCATTAACATCTCATCCACTAGACGCACTTATGCATAAGGGTGTTTCATTCATATGGATAGAGGAACACTAGGGGGTATTTGAGGGATTGAAAGGTCACTTAGTGAAAGCACCTATCCTAGTTTATCCATAATGGGAGAAATAATTCCATGTGCATGTGGATGCCTCAAATTTTGCCATTGGATGTGCATTGGCACAAGGAGGCCAATACGAATTGTATCAGCCCATATACTTTGCAAGTCGGCTATTGTCTAGATCCAACAAGAATTACAGTACAACAGAAAGAGAAGCACTAGGAATGGTGTATGATACAAAAGTATAGACACTATCTACTGGCTAACACCTTTACTTTTTATGTAGATCATCAGGCTCTATTGTACTTGATCAACAAACCAATTATCTACGAACAAGTGATTCGATGGCTCATCACCTTGCAGGAATTTGTGTTTAGAGTGGTAGTCAAGCTAGGGAAGGAACACGTAATAGCGGACCAGTTGTCAAGGATTCACTCAGGAGAAACTGTAGAGGGAGGAATACCAGATGAATTCCTCGATGCACAGTTGTTCAATATTAATTCCATACCATGATGGTATAAGCATATAGGGGAATATCTGTTGATAGGGTAGCTTCCAAAAGATTTAACGATAGCTGAGGAGAGAAAAGTAATTATGAAATCAACACCCTTCACCTTGATTGCAGGATTACTTTATAATATGGGGGAGGACCATATATTGCGAAGGTGTATAATGGAGGATGAATTACAACAAACCCTGAAGGAGACACATGAGGGATTTGTAGGAGGACACATGGGACCAGATGCGATAGCTAGGAAAGTATTTTTGGTAGATCTATGGTGGCCCACCCTCTTTCACGATGCAAAGAATTTTGTGGCAGCATGTGATATGTTTCAAAGAACGGGAAAACCCTTGAAGAGAGATTTCATGTCATTACATTCATCCCAACCTCAGGAACTCTTTGAAATATGGGGGATGGATTTTGTAGGTCCTTTAAAAACAAGTCAAAGGAGGAGATGTTGATACATCGTGGTTGCCACATAATATCTCACAAAATGGGTAGAATTAAGTCCTTTACCGAAAAACTTAAAAAAAAACAAAACTCACTTTTTATACGAGCAGGTGATTACAAGGTTTAGGATATCTCTATAGTTGATAAGTGATAGAGGAGGCCATTTTTTGAATGTTATTATCCAAAACTTGATGTAAGAATTCAGGATTTTTACTCCTTTTCAAGTTCATATTACCCAAGAGCAAATGGGCAGGTAGAGGCAACAAATAAAGTCCTGTTTTCAATCATGTACAATACATGTGAAGTAGAAGGATCCGACTAGGAGGAGTGGTTACTAGCAGTTTTATGGGTATACAGGACCACTTTCAAGCCCACTACGAATCACACACTCTTTAAACTAATGTACGTATAGGAAGTAGTTATACCACTTGAATTCATTGTACCTAGTTTGAGGGTGGCAGTCGACAATCGATTGAATGACAAGGAAATTACTCGAGAATGACTGACAGCTTTGGTACAATTGGATGAAAATAGGGTGATGGTGCAATGGGCAATGGATATCACATAGAAGAGGAGGAAATTTTGGCATGATAAACATATCTGGAAATTGGATATCAAAGCTGGTGGACTAGTTCTCAAATACAATGGTAAGAGAGAACTCAAGCCAGGAAAGTTAAAAACCTTGTGGCTTGGACCCTTCCAAGTAGAATAAGTACTCGAGAACGGGGCAGTAAAGTTGAGAAAAATATATGGAATGTTATACCTCGAGGTAATAAATGGTTCCAAGTTATACAAGCCACGTGCACAGGTGAATATGATCAACTTGGGACAAATGGGAACTTCCAGAGTGGAGGAGGAAGATCTAGGTACACAACCTTTTGGAGACAATAATCAGGGTAACAATGTTCGAGAGGAGGAAACTCATAACCTGGATTGGTTTTTTAGAGGTGAATAAAGGCAAGCAATGGAACTCTCAAATAACAATGAAGAATATCGACTCCAATTTCTAATGGAGGTCGCTCAATAGTAAGTTCTGGAAGAAGATGAGGAAGAAGAAGTTAGACTTCTGCAATAAATGAGATCAAAAACACAAAGGTTGTAGGGAGAATATGAAACTCTAAAATAGTACAATAATTAGCTATGAGAACAAGTAATCCAGAAGTTGGACACAACCATGCAACGAGTAAATTAAAGGCACAAATCTCACCTCGTGGAATGGGTGGAGCTAGAACATGGGGAACTCAGAAGAAGTGCGACAGGAAACTCTTTAGAAGATAGTTTATTTTCCTTGGAGGAAGAAGAGGAAGATGTTGTAAGCCCAAGGGAAAATGGAAGAGGAAAAGCAATAGTAATAGGTGCACATTCTAGAAGTTCTTCTTCAGCCACATTGAAAATTGTGCTAAACTCGAAAGAATCCTCAAGTGCAAAGTTAGTGAACCATCGGGAGATGAGAGATTCCCTAGAAATACCCAGGATATGGAAAGCAAGGCAAAGCTCGACTGCCAAATATCAGATAAGCAAGGAGGAAATAGCAGCCATTAAATGGAAGGATATTGAGACAGTACTAGAAAAACCAAAAATTGGAGGGTGGTTGAAAGAGTCAAGTAGTGATGACAACCTACCTCAGAATCTAGATATTCCATATGCCAGTCCTAACCCATATCGTAGGAGACAAAGGGATGAATATCGTAGTCAAAAAACAGGTGTCATATTTATGGAAACTACACATAATTGAATATGATGATTCACTGAGCCCGTAAGATGAATACAATGGAGGATTAAACGAGGATGTTATACCAAAATTACCACCACCTCATGCATGGAGAACACCATATGCGGGAACCATGAGACGTCCAACTAAATAGGAGGAGGTATCCAGGTATCGGATGGCCACACTTGAATTACAATAGCATAGAAGGGAAGTAAGAATATTGTAGCAATGGGTTCAAGAAACCTTGGAATGGTCCATGAACACGACAAGATATGGAAATGACTCAAGTATTGATTCAATATTTTCAGAAGAGTACCAAGAAAATTTAGCTCATTGTGACATGCAAAAGCACTTTGAGAAAATTATATGGATATGAAGACTAATAAGGACCGATAGGATATTGATGATCTTACACCAATTAACACCTACGCATTTACACCACCCACAATACATAAGAGCAAAACTAATAAACAAGGCTCATAGCAGAGACAACTTAGGTACTCTCAAAAGACCACAAGGAATTTTGAGAGCACCTAACCAAAGGAGGAGCGTGGTT
Organism: Wollemia nobilis; assembly: GCA_028583015.1. Classification (NCBI taxonomy): domain Eukaryota; kingdom Viridiplantae; phylum Streptophyta; class Pinopsida; order Araucariales; family Araucariaceae; genus Wollemia; species Wollemia nobilis. The sequence continues at coordinate 355,347 of JAQPPZ010000228.1, read as the reverse complement.
GACCTTCGTACCAGTATCTTGAGAGGAATAAATCTCCTTCGGCTACCAATAGTTCGACTAGTTCTTAGTTTGGATAGCAAGGGCCATTTGAGAACTTAGTCCAAGCCAAACCATTACTATGTGCTCCTGAGAACAAATTGATAGGTCCATCTCAACGAGCTCGTAGGAACCAAAGACATCATCAGGAATGACTTGGGGACTGACTGAATCTTAGGCAGTTGGGAGTATGGTAGCCCAACATTAGAGAGATTCAATCAAAAAGAGATCGAGGACATGGTAACCAGGTCTGCAAAAGAAGAAATTAGGATAGAAACCCTAATTTAGCACAAAGATATCAAGAAGGAGAAGTTGTAAGGAACAATAGAGGTCGAGGATGAGGTCTAAAAGCAAGACAACCTCACCAAAATAGGGTATATCAAAGATAGCAACAACCCCCTCAAAAAAAATTTGATCAACCGATACAAGAAGGGGAGAGGTTTCACTATTTGGACGACTGCATAATAATCTGATGAAATGATGGAAGTATGGAATGAATTCCACTAGTGGTTGCCCATCCACAATGCTCAAACCTGAACAGAAGACACCTGGAAGTGGTAGTAGAACAATTGGATAATAATGCTAACCCATAAGAAGGAGAAGTTTACATGGCAAAAGAATGGATGGAACAAACATGTCTGGCAACGAAAAGAAATGAACAAGCCACTAATAATGTTAGATGATGGCCCAGCATAAACCAGACCTATGAGCCAGAAATAAAGCATTAGTTGGAATAGATAGAACAACAAGACTGGAACATTCTACCACATAATAGAACACACCAGCAGCACTCACATCTAGAAACTCCCCCAAGATGAAATAATCATCAGAGATGTTAGGCGACAGAGGAAATAGACAATGCCAGTGATGATGACTTTAGTAGTTTCAGATAAAATAGTCGTCATCACCGAAGTGAAATACCAGATGCATGGGAACTACGTATTGGCTTGGTCGTATGATTTACCAATAAAAGCATATGTCACATACAGTTTTGAGAAATAAGAAAAATAAAATAAAAATAAGAAAAAGTGAAAAAATCAAATAAAAAGTCAAAATATAATAAGACAAAAAGGGACACCTAGACATCTAGCTAGTCGATGTGGCGCGCATGCAAGAAGTTAGTTGCAAGGTGGCGGTTGCATAAAAATTTTTGAAATGGAGAGGTAACTATATAATGTGAGGAGGTCATTCATTTGCAACATCGCTCTCAATCAAGTAGGAGGAGAAGAAGGCGAGAAGCATGCAGTAGATAAGTGCAGTGGCTAGATGCAGTAGTAGATGGCTAAGTAGTAGTGGATGACAAGCAGGAGTGAAATCTAGCCCATAGCACCCAATGACTGCACCACCTTATGGCTAGCACCCAATGACTAGATGAATAGCACCTAACGGCTAGACTCCATAATGGCTAGCATCCTTGACATTTGATAGTTCCTGATTTCTAGCATCCTTGATGTTTGGCAGTCCCTAATGGCTATAGAACCATATGGCTAGTATCCTTGACAGCTAGACCACCTAATGGCTATAGAACTTGATGGCTAGTAGCACCTGATGATTGTAGAACCTGACATATGGTAGTCCCTAACAACTGGTTGCACTTGATAGCTGCCACACCTAACAACTGGCAGCATCTGATGGTTGCAAAACCCAACGGTGAGATACACCTGATGGCCAAGAAGACCCAACGTCTAAGTGTCGGATGGCTAGGGTAGACTTGACGGCTAGGAGGCAGATTGTAGATGGAAGACTTCTAGGGTAGAAGCCAATAGATTAAAAGAGAGAAAAGTAATGTAGATGATACATCAAAAGTTAGGAAAAACCCTAGTCTGCAGTGATCTCGAACCTGAATCAGTGGTTGCTAAAATATTACAACACCAATAGGAAATTGAAATGAAGGGAAAAATCAAAAGCTTAGAAGGAGGAAAAGTTTAGAATAGAAGAGAAGTAGCAGAAGTAGCAACCTGCAAGAATAAGGAGATTCATCTGAGCGGTAGGGCACTCATACCACTAGAGGAAATCACTTGGGTATATCTAGCAGGAGAATATTGTCGTCAGTGGTGGGTAGATGTACCATCTAACCACCCAGCATGAAAAAAGCTAAAGGAGGTGGGAGTGCACTTCATCCTATAGGCTCCTCATTTTGAGAAGGAAAATTTTAAGGAGTACCTGCTATAGATGTTGGAGACATATGATGCTGGGAGGCACAATAGTCTTGTGGAAATAGAGGGTACTGCACTAGTAATTGATTTCTCTCCCAAAGTCTTCCAGTGTACTTTTGGACTTCCACAAAATGGCAAGCCGATGTTGAACGAGAGGGTGGATCCAAAGAAGACACCAAAATTAATCATGAACTTCACCACCCTGAAGAGGGAATAGGTGGAGGCTATGTTGAGTGTCCATGGTGGAAGAGGATTTAAGTAGGGACAACTCCAAAATGATGTACTGGAGGTAATCATGAACGTAATCATGGCAAGGTTGTCAGGAGAACAATGAAGTATAAACTTGCCCATATGGTTGATTCTGTATCTGCAAGGAATAGCATAGGGAATATAGTATGATTGGGTGACATATTTATCAACACGTATATAGGCTTTCCTAATGAGAACAACAAAGAATTTTTTGATGACTTTTCATGCCATTGGCTTAATCTTGAATGTCATAGGAAGAGCAAAGATCCCAATCCCATATTTTGATGCTCCAAAATAATTACCACCTCTAGCACCATCTATCTCCAAGTGTATGAAGGCCCAACCAAAAAATAAGATGACACCGACAAAGAAGATACGGGTCAAGCAGCTTTCACATAAACCAAGTCAGGAGAAGCTGATGGTTGCACTATAAGGGGAGGATAAGAGAGCAGCATAAGCTTGGGAAGAAGAAGCACAAAAATAGGAGGCTCAATATCCAGAAGAGCCTAGACGAAAGAAGAAGAAGGGGTGATTTGACGTACCACCCCCAGCTTTCTCACAAGAAACACTGCAAAAGATAGCTAAAACTTTGGAGATAGTTCATAGTCGGGAGCAATATCATCCAGCATAGGATGAAGTAGATTTTTCTATATCGTAAACCCTTCATAATATAGCAATCGATACCAGTGTGACTAAATTATTTGGACCCACTTAATATCTGGTAGAGGCTGAGCATATAGCCTGCATAGGCTCACCAAACCTGACGAGCCTTGGCGAGACCGACATCACTAGCAGCTACTTTGGGCATATTTTCTATAGATGCTATGTTTATAATAGTTGCTAGGGAAACAGGCACCATAGATGCTCCAAAAATTAGTAGTAACCCTGGGGTAGAGGAAGGCCTACCACCATCGGTTATAGAATAGTCAAAACATGAGGCAAAAAATTTGATGATGAAGAAAGCAACAGGGACTACAGAGGAAGAGACTTCCACATATGAAGGGAAACAACCCTTGGTGATAATATATTTGGAGAATATGGAGGAACAGGAAGAATAGGTCAGCAAGATTCTTGTACAGGATACAACAATAAATATACCACCTGTTCACCAAGAGGAGAGAGGCAAGGGAATTGCACATGAAGAAGAACAGACGAACACTTGGTCCCAAGAAATTCTTCTCAAGATACCAAATTTTATGGACCCTTCGAATGAAATGGATGAGCAAGCAATAGTATGTTTTGAAAGGTTGGGAAAATTCATGAATAGCCTTAGCTTGCAGTTCAATAGTGCATGCATGGATCAATAGAAAAGTGGCAAGGCATGGTTGAGGAGGAATTGGACCGATTGGTCAAGTGGTAAGCTCAAGGTCCATGGTGAAAGGACATCTCAAGCATTTATGCGAGACAGCCTTGGTCATTACCCATTGCTCAGCTGCAAATAATGGAGGGCATTGAGAAGTTTCCAGAAAAGACACCTAGCCTATATCTAGAAATGAAGTAGGTATATGTTTGTGGCCATGGTAAAAATCCCCCTCAGCATTCCATGGAACATGGCACATAGGTGGAAGTGGTGCCCAAATTATTGCCATTGTACACGCAGTTGAACTTCCTCGCACACCTGTTGACTTGGTTGGGTGAAGGAATAAAACATGTGAATTCAACTAAATAGGTCGTGGAACAAGAAGTCATGGACACTTTGGAAAAGAAGGATCAGCTTTAGTTGAAGGAATGGCCCGAATGGAGAGAGTCACAGAAGAACTGTGAGAGTTGGGACGAACTATGGAAAAACTGAAAGCTGACTTGGAGGAGAAGGACCAGCAATTATTTGAATCAGTAATAGAAATAGCCCAACTAAAAGTATGAAAGAGCTTTTGATTAAGCAAGTAGAAGCATTCTCAGTCAATAGGAGCCAATAGGAACAGGCTTGGGCTTAATAAAGGGAGAACTAGAAAAAAGGAAATGCAGCCTTGCAAGAATAATTACGGCTAGAAAAACAATAGAAGGGTAAAATAATTGCACCAATTTTAGAACAATGGTTGAAGGAGATGTTTCGAAGTAGGGAAATAGAACTGTTGACCAACCTAAAGTAGACCAAATACCGGGCCAATACCTTAGGAGTGGAATGGTCCAAGTACTTCAACTATTCCTAGAGGCTCAAGGACGAACGGGACCACTACCGAGAACAAATTTAGGAGTACACAAAAGTATTGTAGGCTATAAATCCACAGAGCTCAACACCCATTGATGTTGAAACTCCAATAGAACAAAGAAATTCATTGAATGCATCGACTTCTTCGAAGGGGAGGATAGATGTAGACAGTAGTTCTAAACCCTAGGACTGGTTGGAACATTATTTCCATCAATTTTGAATTGTACATAGCAATTTTGGTATGTTAATGTTTTGATTTGATTGGAAAAATAGCCAATGAAATGAAGGCTGAATTGTAAATGCATATGACATAAAAGGACAAAAACATCCATCATTGTTAGTGTTTTGATTAAGGTTCTATATGACTAGTTAGATATCTAGTTAGAATACGTCAAGTAGTTAGATGTCTTAAGCAAAGTGTTAGAAGGTGCTTAAGGATAGACGGTTTGGGTGGTTCAAGAATCGGTTAGGGAACCACTTTGCCCCTCATATTTAAACCCCATTTTCAAACTTTGTAAAGGGATCGATCATCTATTGAAATGCCAATGTTGTTATTTGTTTTACGTATTCTGCATGTATAGTGATCTTGTGGTTGTACTATTGATTACAAGTTGTGATGCATTAATGGATGAGTTGCAGGTTGAGTTGTACTAATTTATATTGTAGGTTTTATCCCTTGGGAATTATTGAAGACCAGTTGCTGAAGCAAGGCACAAAATTTGTGATACTATTGCAGGTATATGGAAGGAGAATGAAATCCAATATAGATGACTAGCCCTAACATCTAGTAGTTTTCAAATGGCTAGCCGTCCACCCTAAGTACCTGACGTCTCTTCCTGAAGACCTAACATCTAGAGATCTGATGTCTAGTCTAGCCCTGACGTCTACGACCCTAACATCTCTTCCTGAAGCCCTAACGTCTAGATATCTAACATCTAGTCCAACCCTGATGTCTAGGACCCTGACATCTATACTTGCAGTCCTATCATCTATACTGGTGATGTCTAGGCTTGTATACCTGATGTCTAAACTCTTGATTTCTAAACCTGACGTCTACCTGCACTTCTATAGAATTGGACTGGTAGCCTAGATAATCATTACTGATAGCCTGAAACTAACTTTTCATCACCCCATCTCGGGAATTTACTCATCGCTGTCTGCATCTTATATTAGGATTAGATTAGTATTCATTCAAAGCATTGAAGCTATTCTTTTGCAGTGCATTATAAAATTTCATATAGCTTCAATAGAATCATTGTTGATATATATGATATATTTAATTGCAATGAACAATATATAGGAAGGCAATTAATTGCTGATTTTCTAAGTCCTCCAGACCCTCACTGCTCAACAATGTAATTTTACTTATTCCATGTATGTTGATATATTTGTGTGGTAGAATTATTTTATACAGTCAAGAACTTATTTTTCAAGATAGGATAGATAAATAGAACCAACAAAATCCCCTTGAAGGAACAATTATCAATGACCTCTAAGTCTATATGCACTGGCCAAGACCTAGCATACCCAAACCTTAGGAGAAGGAAATTTCTCTTTTAATAGGATATTAAATCTTTTTTCCAAGTAATTTAACATGCCCTTGACAATGTGTCATTTGCACGCTCAACAGAACTAGTGCTAGAAGAAGAGCCATAGATTTTGAGACTTAAGTTTTTCCTGGAATATATAGTGTTTGCATTACATATCTTGATTGTCTAAGTTAGTACCAAAGGTTCATTAATGGTAGCTCTTACTCCATGGATGGTAGGAAGTAGCCCTCTGAACATACCTGGGCCTGCACATGATATGCCTAATGATTTTGAAAGATATCTTCCCTAGTATAGGCATGATGGAATGAGATTAGTTGAAGAACATATTTAAGCATACAGGGACACCTTAATCTATTTATAAATTATGCATGAGGATGTTGCTTGTAGAATATTTCCATACACATTATATGAGTTTGCTTATGATTGTTATATCATCTTACCTTCAGGCTTTATCACTTCCTAGGCTCAACTAGAGGCAGCTTTTATTAGCTATTTTAGAGTACCTGTTGATCCAGCTATGATATACTATTAGTTTTCCTCTGTTCGAAGAGAACCTAATGAATCCTTGAGACTATTCAGCAATAGGTTCCATAAGTTATACACTAGACTGGTGACACCTTACATCCTTACAGAGGAAGCAACCATCTAGATGTATTTTGGATCCCTAGACCCATTAACTTCCATGTTTTTGAGGAGAGTTCCTCAAATTACATCCTTACCCAAAGCATATAGTGAGGTAGTAACATTTGAACAACAATTGATTTCTCAAGGTTTTGGTATGGGCCAATTACCATCACTTGGACAACCTAGAGCCTACAATCAGATACCACAAATGAACCACACTCTTGCACAACACCTTCCCATGGTGAACCCTTTTTCAAGAGTTATGTATCCCAACCAGTACCAACCTTTTAATTTGGTACCTTTAAATAAAATGATGTCTAGTGTGGGCAATCAACATGGTGAAACTAACTGTTTAGAACTTAAAACCAATTTAAATGTTGTTTAAAATGCGGTGAAATTTTTGGAGTTAGTACCTACCAATGAGGATTGTAAGATTCAAGCTAATCAAAATGTAGGGACAACCTTAGAAACATATGAACCCTTAGAAGTGGATGAAGATGTATATGAAGAATGCTTGGAAGAAGAGGTACAAGCTCACCAATAGTTTCAAAGAGATAATAATCATATTCTTCAGAATAAAGAGAAAGAACCATTGACTTCTTTTGCACCTATTCAAGAAACTTCCAATCCACCTGATGTGCAATAAATTGAAACCTTTGTTCCACATAAGTATCCTACAATATCTCTGCATCTAGAAGTCAATATGACATTACCACAGATACAAAAAACTCTAGAACAAAACAAGTTCAGATATGATATCATTCAAGACCTCAAGGAAACCAAGGAAAATGTTGCTCTATTTGAGATAACTCAGGTGGTTGACTAGGAAGATTTTTTACTAAGAACATTTCTTGACCAGAAGGATGGGTTTATTAAGAAAGAAGAAATTGCAAAGGTTATCAATGCTCAGGAAGCTCTATACAAAGAAAAGGTAGAATCTCCACCTTCATTGTTAACCACTAGAATTACTGGTAAAATTTTACATAACTACCTTGTGGATTCAAGTGTTTCTAGCAATGTAATACCATATGTTTCTGGAAAAAATATTAGGATTGACCCATGCTCTCTAGCAATAAGGAGGATACATTGGATAATATAGAGGTAAATATGGTTGGGTTATTACAACAAACTCCCATATATTTTATCGTTGAACCTAGAATGAAATAACACACTAATATTCAGGTTGTGGATATCTCAGATACCTATGGGATACTGCTCAATCATGATTGGTAAAAACACTGAATGGTTATATGGCAATTATTTTTTGAGAAATAGATTCAGTGTTGAAGGAGCTCATCACTGATCACCATAATTCTAATGAGAATTTTTACACTAAGTTAGAATGGAGAGTTTACACTATGGGAATGGAAATCATAACTGAAGGTAATTATTTAATATTGGATACACCACATAGTAAACAAAAAATATTTCAAGACCAGTTGTGGGTCCTTGAGTTTAATGGATCAAAGTCCAAGCATGGTAGTGATGGGATTAAATTGAACTAGTGGGGTGAGAGAGGTAAAATGAAGGCCTTTGAGATTTCAGATCTAGTGATGTTGTGGGATGATACCCATGAAAATTGGCATGCCTATCATGATAGGTATCTTTAAAATTTTGGTAATCGTTTTTGGGGCCCTGAAAAGTTTAATTATGAAAAAATTAACCCCTTTGGCTAAGGATCCTTTCATATATCAGAAATTCCAAGTCCTGGCTTGTAAATAGATTTGTGCATAGTTTATTGTTTTGAGTTTTTTTTTTTTTTTGAATTTACATGGTGGAATCGATAGCCACCACGAATTCGGGTAGGCTGTCCAAATTTTTATGGCCGCTATAGTATTCTGCGTTGTCTGCCCCACAATCTGCCACATAGATCTTCGCATAGTCTGCCCCTATAACCACCATGCCACAATCATTTTAAACCTTTTACGCCATTGAAAGTACCAGGAAAGGGACAAGTGTTCAGTTCGGCAAGGCCCGAGATTTGAACCTTGGACCTTCGCCCCCCTTGTGGGGTTTGGATGAACCAAATTATTTTGAGTTTTTTGGGTGTGTTGTTTTTTCTTATTTAATTTTTGTTGCAACTTTGAGTTTTCTTTGGATTTATTTTATTTGTTTTGTTTTTAGTGCCAACCTATTTTATGCTAGTTTCATTTTGTTGTCGTTTTCAATTATGGTTCATTATATGTTTTTCTTAGGGTTGGTCCAAATTATCCAACTGTAACCTACTTGTGGTTGCTCTAAGATGGAAGGTTTCCACACAATTTGGAGGTGAAAAGTCCCATACTAAACTGAATGAAGCTAAAATTAGCTTAATCAACTATTTGATGTTTATCCATTATTTGGGATAAAGTAGATGAATCTGAAAGTGATGCAAAATGATGTTGCAACTCCACATTGAAAACACACTTTAAGGAAAGTTCCAGGTTAGAAGAAATAAAACCATTATGGTTTTGATATTTTATTATAAATTCCATTCAAGTGTTTACCCTCCTATTTGCCATGGTAATCCCCAACCCAAAAGCAGGACCGAGTGCTTATTGAAATTTTTGGTATAAAAAAGAGAATCTATGTTCAAACAAAAAATAAAAGAAAAGGTTCAAGTGCTTGGGTGATTTAGACAACCTCTACCGGGGCTATAAATGTTCGACTAGCATTAAAGCAAGGTCTAGAGTGGTATTAGAGATAACTCCATCGAGGCTATAGATGCCCGGTCGACAATGGAGCAATATCCAGGTAAATTAGTGACATGTCTATCTGTGTGACAAAACTCATCATAAGTAGACCAATGTTCACTCAGGGGTAAACTAGACTAATTTCCAAACTATGGTGGCAAATTTTAACCATTTTTGGAATAAAATGAACTCACCTGCACAAATTTTTGCTAAGACAAAATGGAGTATTGCTTTCAGGTAAAATTTCCAAACCCTAGCCTTGGGTGGATACCAAATTTTTGGTTTTTCTGGTTTTGCTGGTTTTGAGGTTTCATTGTTTTTAGAGGAGGATTCTTTCTATTCCTAAAATGCTCAAAGCATTTTCCAGCAGAGTCGCCATGCGCTTGCACAACATGCCCTAGTTTGAATTGGGGACCCACTAAAATTTTTGGTTTTAATCTCAATTTTTTTTTGTTTGCATTAGGATTTTAAATTTTGCTCACGTTATTTTTGAAAGTTGCTTGCATCAAGGTGTTGAAATTGCTTGCTTAGAGCATTTTGAAATGGATTGCATTGAAAATTTTGAATTTTGGCTCTTCAAGGACATTATTTCAGATTAATATTTTAGGAGATTGAATTTTAAAGGTTTATCCTAAGGTTTGAAATTAATTAAATTCAATTTTTAGGGTTCTTTGATTTTCACTATCTTGCCCTATTTTTGATGTAAATTTGAAATTGTCATATCTTTTGAATGGAAAATATGTTTAAGGTGATTTAAAGCCTAGTGGGAAGATTGTGAAATTATCTTTACAATGGTGTCAAAGTTGCAGAATTTCAGGCATGAAATATTTTCCAGAAATAGCAATTTCCATTTGCAGCCCCAAAAATTCTAAATATGATATATCGTGATATATAATGATTTTTGAGTTGTGTCAGTGGTTCTGAGTACCCATTTGGATCATTTAGACTTCTGGAAATTTTTGTTGAATTCTGAGCATCTTTTATTTTTGCCATAATTTTACACCTCACATTTTTCTCTTTAAGGCATTTCAAATTTATTTCCAAACATTAAAAATCATTACCAGACAGATAAAATCATATGCAAGCCTTTAAAGTGTAGAATATAAATGGGTAAAATATTTGGAACCAATGTATAATGCCAAATGAAAAATTGCTAAGTGTTAGAGGAGGGTGGAAAAATGGGATATCACTGCACCCCAATGGAGTCCTAAAGTTTTGCCCACCTTGAAAAAAATAAAAAAAAAATTGCCAAGTATGGAAGCTCGAGCTGAATTTTTGGTCCCAACTACTTATCCGCCGCTCTCAAAGTTCCACCCAAGCAAAAAAGGTCACGGGGGTGGAGATTCGAGCGATTAGAAAATCGAGGTGGGTCCCAACACCCCGCCCTAGACTGGGTGGAAATTTAAAGAGGTCACAAGGGCGAAGCAATCCCAAAATACTGCCTCCCAAAACCCCACCCACACTCAACAAAGAAATGAAATATTTGGCCGCAGAATAGGATATTGGCAGAGAAAGTGGAATCCCAAAGTTCCGTCCACCTTGAGGAAAAAAAATATTCTAAGTAAAAAATGTGGAAATATGGGAAGTTATTGGGAAAAGTGAAACCCGAAACCCCTCCCGCTCTTATAGGTGAGAAAATGGGACTCCACCAAAAAGTAAGCATCCCAAAAGTCCACCCCACCCATTTGTTTTCAAAAGAAATTTATCTAAGTGTGCTCGGGCAAAAATATGGGGCATCGACAAAAAGAAATAACGTCTCGAAAGTCCACTCTCACTACTAGGGTAGCAAAATAGGATTCCATCAAGGAATTGAGCATCCCAAAGCTCTAGTCATGCACATTGTCAAGGAAAGTCTAGGCTCGAAATGTTGCCAATGCTCTTGGGTGAAGAAATGGAATATTGGCAAAGAGATGAACCTCCTGAAATCCAGCCCATGCTCTTGGATGGAGAAATGAGACATTGTTAAAAAAGTAAGAAAAACTCTGCCCCATGGAATTAAGGCCCAACAAATATGAAAGTGAAATCTACCAATAGAAAATGGAGCTCCAACATTGGAAAATGAATTCCTGGCAATCTGAAAATGAAATCTGGCAATGAGCAAATATTTAATCCTGGCAAAGCATGATTCTAAACCTAGAAATTATTTTTGTTGTGACCTTAGAAAAATAATAAAAAATTCAAAATTCAAAACCTTAGAAAAATTAAAATTAATTAAATTAATATTAAAGCTAATGTTCTAACCTTTGCTTTTTTTTTCACTGAATTTTATTGGTGATTGCATTTAATGGCAAATAGGATGGCAGCAGGGATGGAAATTTTAATGCAAGTTGGGCAAGTACAATTGTACAGGATGGTAGATACATGAAAACCAATGACCCACCTAGTGTAGAATGAAGAATTAATGTGGTATGACGATTCCAAAGTTTTTGAATATCGTACGAGTTGGAAATTAATGAATACTAGTAGTTGCAGGACTCACAACAGATGACAAGAAAATTTAATTTTAACAAGCATGTTCTGGAATTAGGCGGTAAGGAATTGTGAAATGTAATGTAGGTGAGGCTCAACAAATGGTATAAATAGTGGTTCACTAGTCGGTTACAAAGGTCAAAAGGCCATCTATTAGTTGTGCACCTTTTAGCTTTTCTTTTCTTCTTTTCTCTATGTAGTTGGATGGTTTTTGAACCAAGTTTGATATTGTTTCTGAGATCTACTTTTGTAATCCATTGAAGTGTACAAATATGAAGAATGTATTCAATGATTTATATTTTAATATAAAGGCTTTGGAATTTACTATGTTCAATATGTGCATGTTAATGGGGGTTGCACTCAGTCTGTTTCATAGTTTGTTTCTCCTCTGAAGATTGCACCATCTTGGACCTAAGGTTGTGTGAATACTGGTCGGGTCGAGATTGGTTTAAATTTGGGTTTGTTGCTTTACAAGATTTGAGCTGGAGTTTTAGGGCAGTATCAACTTGTTTTCTTTTATTTTCTCTCACCCTTCAACCTTTGACTTTTATTTGAAACTCTCTTAGATTATTAGTATATTAGTATTAATTCGGAGCATTAAAGTTGTTCTTTTGCAGTGCATTCTAAAATTATATGGCTTCAGTAGAATCATGTTCGATATATGTGATATATTTTAATTGCCATGAACTATATGTAAGGAGGGCAAATAATTGCTGATTTTCTAAGTCCTCCAGACCCTTAGTGCTCAACAGCATAATTTTACTTATCCCATGTATGTTGAGATATTTGTGTGGTAGAGTTATTATACAGTCAAGCACTTCTTTTTCAAGCATTATACTAGGAAAGATAAACAGAACCAACAAAGGCCCCTTGAAGGAATAGTTATCAACGACCTCTGAGTCTATCCTCACTGGCCAAGACATGGCATACCCAAACCTTGGGAGAAGGAAATTTCACTTTCAAGAGGAAACAAATCTCTATTCCAAGTAATTTGACATGCCCTTGACAATATGTCATTTGCACGCTCAAGAACTATTAGTATTAAACAAGTTTTAATAACACGGAAACTCCTATTAGGCTATAATTTTAACATTAAGATCATTGCTCATTCATATTACATACTTTTATTACATTATATGTTAGAAAGTACTATATCAAAAAAATTCTAGTTACTAATTAGGTTTTTCTATTATATCATTAGTTTAATGGTTTCTATAGGATTTCCTATGGGGATCTTATGTAAAAATATTATATACTTGAAAATGTATTCAATCTTCTATATTGAAGTTTAATAAAATATTCTTTTTTACCGACGATTGGTATCAGAGCATGCATTGTGCCATAGGCAAAGAAGAAATTTATGCTTTGAAGGCAAGTTCTAGAATAAAGTACATCATATAAAAATGTGTTGTCTAGAAGATTTCTTGGAGACCCAGATAAGAAATTCATATATCAAAATAAGAACACTATCGTCTAGAAGTTCTTTTCGAGACCTAAAGAGAAAAGCCTTATTTTTTTAAACAAAATCTGAAGTCACTTTGTTTTTTATTTTAAATGAATTTTTCTGTTGTTTAATTTATAAAAATGCCACAATTTATAACACATTTGATTTATAAGAAATATGGCATAATTTTTTAAATGTTTGAGAAGAGAATATTAGAAGAAAATACTAAGATCTTGTAGAAGATATGAATCTGAAAAAAAGGCACAAAATATAGCATTCCCTAAGAGGAAGATGCTTAGTCCCCTAAGATAAAGGCACTTGGTCCCATGAGAGGAAGGTGTTCAATTCCCTAAGCATAATGTGTAGAAGATAGTACTCATAAGAGAGTGCATGGTCCCCTAAAAGGAAGACACTCGACCCCCTGAGAGGAAACCATTTGAACAAGCAATATTCTTTTACTATCACACAATTACACATTGCAGACATCTAAAAGAATTTAGTTTGTAGATAAATCAATGAGCAAAATTGCTTATTTAACTGATAGCTTTCAGATATTAAGTTATAGACATACCTATGAGTGAAATAAAACCTTTTAAAACAATATTAGCACCACATGAAATATTTATGCCATGTAGATGAAAGTGAAGCAACTATTTTGGATATGCATGTGAGCACCTATTATGGGTATGATTCTTTGGTTATAAACTTGATATTGGAAGAAATAATTTATTAAAAGTATATGGTAAATACTCTTAAAATAATTTAAAGTTGGATTCTATAGTTAGAAATACTATAGAAACAAAGAAAAGACTTATCTTTGAAATAAAGGGAATTATTTTAGATAAGTGTAACACGCCTCCTTGGTAGAACTCTTATGGATAATGAACTATGTGTTGATATGATTGATTAATGGGATAGTCTCTTTCTTGATGTCTTTTAATGAAATGGTTTTTTTGGCATAGAAAATGGTACTATTGATGCATTTGTGGATGCACGATCAAGTACCTCTCTTTGGTGGACATACGTGAACCACATACAATGAGAGATTGAGGGAAATTATGATGATCACTTGTTCATCAGCAACTCAGGGTAACATGGATAAATACCCTTTCATGTTAGTGCATTTGCATTTAGGCATGTTGAATATTCATGTCGTTGGGCCAGGAAGTTACTTGTGCAATGAGTCTCCTTAATTTGTGGGCAATAGTATTAGACTATCTTAAAAGAGACCTCCTAATCTAGGATACAACAATGGTGTGGAGTATTGTTTGCATAATATATGTTACTTGTGTTATGTTTGGATTTTGTTTGGTTTAGTAGCATGAGCATCATAGATTTGCTAGAAGTATTAATTGTGGAATGATATTAATACTTCTAAGAGTACCAAGTTAATTAATTGATGGCCTTAATATTTTGGTAAGTTATTAATTAATTTGGAAATATTAAAGGGAAAAATCAATTAAAACCAAAGGCACTAATTTAGGTTTAAGTAAATATAGAAGCAACCTTGGTTAATGCTCAATTAAGCAAATAAAGTTAAGCCTTTATGGATCACACCATTGTAGTAGTAACTAAGGTGGCAATATTATTTGGTTAACACCTTATTAGATATTTCAAGGGCGGCCACCTCCTTACATGGTTGTCTTGCTTTCCCTTCTAGTAGTTTTAAACTTGAGTGGAGGATGGTGCTGAGTTAGAAGGCAAGGAGGAGAGTTTGGAGGCTACAAAGGAGAAATATAGGGAGGAGCATGACATTTGAAAAAGAGGATAAGTAGGTACAAGTTTAAACTAGCCGTTGTCGCTGATTATAGATAGAGAGCGGGTTCGCTGTCGCTTACTGCGGATTCTGGATAGAGAGCGTTCGTTGTTGTTATTCTCTACAATGAAACAGCGAGATTGCAGTGCCCGGAGCTATCTCCTTTTTGGTTGGCTTCATTGATGGTTTTTTTGCTTGTAATATTTGTTTAATCCTTTTCATTGCCATGGCTTAATTTTCTCTTCTATCGATGTGTGGGTTGTTGTATTTTGTGTCCTCTTATTTTAAGTTCAACCTTTTATTCTTCTTCTCTTGCTTTTTGGTGTGTGTGTGTTTTTACCCCAAATCGTGAGCCCTTCTATGTTGGAACCTGTGTACCTGGTTGGATGATGCCTTTGGGTGGGTGTTAGTGTTTGGTTGGGATGTAAGCTTAACATATGCCTTCAAAATCCAAGATTAATATTTGGTAAGCCATTCTTATGTTCCTTGGATTGGGTGCACTATTTTCAATATCTTTTGGATGTTTTTCTTTTGCCTTCTCAAAGCATCACTATGTTTTGCATTCTTGACTGCTGCATTTCAGTTTGGTAATGCTTCCATTGGATGTTATCAAGTGCATTGATTTATTTATGTTCTTCAGCACCCCAATGTGGTATATCAAGCATTGTGTTTGTATTTAGAGGTTCGAGTGCTTCAATTTGGATATATCGAGTGCCTTGAATGGTTGATCGAGCACTTCATTATTGTTTAATGAGAGTTGCAATCTGTAAAGGTTATTTTAATTTCTTGATTCTTTTTGGTATAGTCAAGTGTTGATTATTGTGGGCTTATTAGAGTGTTTGTTAAATTTATTTCCTCTCTGATTTATGTACTTTTATTATGTTAATTTAGTAAAGTACCTTTGTTATATTACTTTGATTATGTTTAAGATAATAAAATATCTTTGATTTATATGCTTTGATTATTTTAAGTTACAAAGTACCTTTTTTTATACTACTTTGATGATGATTAAGATAATAAAGTATATTTAATTAATGTACTTACATTATGTTAAGTTAATAAAGTAAATTTGTTATATTACTTTGATTATGTTTAAGATAATAAAGTATCTTTAATTTATGTACTTTGATTATGTTCTGTTAGGAAAGTACCTTTTTTTATATTACTTTGATTATGATTAAGATAATAAAGTTTCTTTGATTAATGTACTTTGGTTATGGTTGCATTAATAAAGCATTTTGAAATGATATAATTTCAACAATGTACTTTGATTATAGTTGATCTAATAAATTATTGTGTTGGTTCAAATATATTAATATTATAATGATTTCCTGAGATCTTGGGTAGATTAAGGAATCACTATAAGAGAGAAGTATGGGATTCTCTTATATGGAATGTTGTGTATTGAATATTAAAAATATATTATTACTATAATGAATTCCTAAGATCTTGGATAGATTAAGGATTCATTATAAAAGAGAAGTATGGAATTTTTCCTATATGGAATACTTGAATGATATAGCTTCCAAAATGTTGTTGTTGCCATCTATGCTATGGATGCATGATCGTAGTGCAAATAGAAAAGGGAAAATGATATTTTTAGATGCATAGCATGTTAGAGTTGTTCCTGATCACTCCATATCTCTCATAACAGTGGTTGGAATCCCTGCTATGGAAGGAGAAGCAATGTTTGATGGCTTGAAGATTTTTGTTATTCAAGTTGTAATGTTAATCAATATTTTGAAGAAGAAGCTTCGCTATGTAAAAGAATATTTTTATCAATGGTTGGTTAACCCAATTTATTGTATAAATGGAAACATTTGATGATTATTAATGATGCTTTGTAGTTCTTTACTCTTTAAGCTATCTCTTTGATTTAATAGTATGAGATGTCATCTTATGTTGTTATGGAATGATTGATTTATCTTTAATGAGATGTTGGTCATTTAATTTTATGGCATGTATCTTGAAGAAATGTATATATAGATTATGGTTAAGATAAATTCTTGTTATGCTTTTTAGCAATTATTATTTGATGGATTTAGCTTCATTGATATATTATCTTGTGCTTGTAAATTTTAAACTACCTTTTTATTAAAGGGTGAACCCTTGGGGTGGATAGAATTGCCCTTCTAAATCATAAAGCCTAATATTATAAGGAGTTCCATGAATGTAATAACCAAAAAATAATGAGTATAGGAGTTGCAAGGATGCAATAGCTAGAACCTTATGGATCTGGAAGGAGTTTTGTGGATACAATAGCCAAGGAATTTATGAATCATCACATCTTGAGCAAGTAGGATCAAGTGTATCCTCAACTGGTAGTTGAGGAAATGTTCACATATCAGTAGTGGTGATCCTTTGAACGTGTAGGGTTGGGTGATCACATTAGTTGTCATCAAAGTGGCGAAGACCTTAGTTAGCCCATGGAGGTGTGGTAACTAAGAACCAAGGCTCTACGCTAGATTAACCTACCTAGATGAATTTAGAGTATGGATAGGGAATAAGCATTTTTCCCTTTAAGTATATGAGTCTTAAAGGATAATCCCTATGTCATGGTCACATGGTCCTATACCGCATAGGGTATGGGAAATATTGGGGACCATTTTTGGTATCCTATTAAAAATGTAGGTTTAGTAAGATGAACCCCAAGAAACATGGGTTTGGCTACTCCTATCCACTAAGTGTCATCTATGGTAACTTGGAACGCAAATGTGGTAAAGCCTTATTAGCTGAGATAAAAAAAAAGTTTATCCCTTATGAGCCTTTGTTTTTAAGTGCTCTTAACAAAAAAAAATTGGGTTGGTGGTTTTGGGTTGTTACAGTTGGTATCAAAGATCTAGGTCATAGGGCTAGAAGCTTCCATGGTGTGTGTTAAATTTTAGACTTGACTTGATGTGCCACTCTAGGTTTGACACCTTACATAAAGGTAAGAGTGATCCTAAAAATATATAAACTAAGTAATGATAATTTGTGTTAGTTCATAAAGTAGTATGAAGCTAATAGAATGTAAGTACAATTGTGGAAAAATTGTAGCTTACCCAACTCCTTTTTGTGGTTACAAAATTATGCCCATTCAAAAAGGAAGTTTTTCAAAGAAGAGTAAAATGGTTGCACAAAAAGGAAGTGCAACACCGAAGTCTATGAAATTTGGGGGCCTTGGCAAGAAAAATAGGAAAATAACTACTCTCACCAAAACTCTCGAGACGAGAGTGAACCCCAAGAAATATGTTAGAGGAACAATAGGGTTTTATGGAAGAGTAGAAGTTCTCTCTTCCATAGTTAAGTTGCTTTAAGAAATTTTGGAACAGTAATAGAAATTGATAGATACTTTGGTGAAAAATGGTAGAACCTAGATAGAGGCTGAGTTAATAAGATATATTAAGAATATTAAGGTAATAAAATTTAATGGGAAAGAAATAGGGGATGTAGTTGAGTCATGTCTAAAGGAAATAGAGACCTTCTTATCCATGAAGAATTACCTTTATAAAACTTAGACTGTGTGGGCTATGCTTCATTTTTTGGATGAAGCCCTACAATGGTGGAAAACCTTTAGTTCAAGTAAGAACATCCAAGATACAAATCTTAAATGAGATATGTTTGTAGAAACATTTAAGGAAAGGCTCCTTTCAGAACATTTTTACATAGAGAAGTTTGAAGAATTCTCTACTCTTCAACAAGGGACACTATCAATAGAGGTATATTTTTAGAGATATGTGAAACTTTTGAAGTATATTCCAGAGTATGAGAACAATGAATGCCTTAAGGTGCATAATTTTATTCTAGGGTTGGACCCTAAAATAAGGACTATAATTAATCTACTTAAGCCCAAAAATTTGCAAGGGACTTATGACCTGGCTAGATAGAAAAAAACTAATCTTCAAACCAAAAATATGTTCTTCAATTATTCAGGAGCGACAAAGTCTGAAAAAAGGAACTAAAGAAAAGAAAAAGTATAAGATTCATGAAATGGGAAAAGGATCAAAATAATAATATCAAGGGTAATCCTAAGTTCAACAATAGGAACAATGGAGGTTCAGGTCAAAGCAAGAAGAAATTTCACAAGAAAGATAGTTCTAACCCTAATCCTCAACAACATAAAATCAACATGAAAGGAAGAGGTAGAGGAAAATAAGTAAGAAATAGCCCAAGCACCTAGGATGGGATGCTACATCTATGGGTTTCTTCACTATGCTAAGAAGTTTTTCGAAAGAGCAAAATCTAGTCATCAAGTAGAGGAGCTGTCACACTGAATTTATGCCACCACAAGAAATTAGGACTTAGATGGGCAAGCAACACCAATGTTCTTAAATGGTAATTTTTTTGATAAATATGTAAAAAATTTAATGGATAGTGGTGCTATAGATAGTTTTAGTTCCACTAATATCATTGAGGATATGCCAAAAAAACCTAGATTTCTGGAACAAAGATGGAAATTCAATTATGGTTCTGGGTAAACCTACTCAATGTATCAATGTTTACCTACAATAGAGATAACTCTACCTGAAGGGTCTACTATATGGAATTTGTATGTGGCACCCCTTCACGCCTTTGACATTATCCTAGGTATAGATTGGTTGAAGTTTCATGGATCCTTAATCAATTTTTTAAATAGTTATATGGATTACACCAACAAGGATAAGAGGAGGGTAATATTTCAAAGTGGGCAAGGTTATTTTAAACCCCACTTGCTTTTAGCTATGTAGTTAAATAAATCCATCAAAAGAGGCAACACGCTCTACATAGTGAAAATCAATGGTAATACTAGAGAGAAAGAGGGTGAAGAAGTTTTTTTTTTAAGTGTAAAACCCCTTTTAGGGCCGCCTTGGTCTGATAGACCATGATGAGGGGGTTCTACACCATCAAATTCACCTGGGAGTCATGCCTGGACCTACCCATACCAACATTATCAATTGGATTTTGGGTACCCAATTCAATTTTTTGGTAGGGTGTAGATTCGAACCTGGGACCTCACTTAGAGGATTGCACTCTCCTCTCCAACTCACCTACAACACTTGGGTAGGGATGAATAAGTTTTTGAGAAACATCCTATTCTTGATGAATTTTGGGATGCCTTTATTGAAGACCTTCTAGGTCTACCCCCATGAAGGAATATTGATCTTGCTATTTAGTTAATGTTATGAGTCAAATAATTTCTAGAGCACCTTACAAAATGACTCCAATTGAGATGTAGGAACTAGAGGTACAATTGCAAGACTTATTGGATAAGGGTCTAATCAAACCAAGTGTGTCACTTTGGGATGCTCTGGTATTATTTGTGGGAAAGAAGAATGGATCCTTGATATTGTACATAGATTATAGAATGTTGAACAAGGTGACCATTAAAATAAAGTATCTTATTCCTCGAATAGATGATTTATTTTATCAGCTAAGAGGAGCTACCATATTTTCAAAAATAAACTTGATATTAGGATATCACCAATTAAGAATTCAAGAAGATGATACCTAGAAGATAGCCTTCAAGACTAGATATGGGCAATACAAATTCACAATGCTACCATTTGAGCTAACAAATGCACCAAATTTTATGAATTTGATGAATAGCATGTACAAAAATATTTGGATCGATTTGTCTTAATATTCTTAGATTATATTTTAATTTATTCTCATTCTAAAGAGGAACATGACCAACATCTTAGGATGGTGTTGAAAGTTATGAGGAATAATTGTCTATATGGTAAATTATCCAAGTGCGAGTTTTATACCTTACAAGTTTAGTCAGGGTTATGCATAGCGGCTATTTATTGCCAAATTGGCTAAAATTAGGATTTTTGAAATTTGGAATTGGCTAATATTTGGTACCCTTGACCATGGCCCATTAGCTAGAAAAAATTGGGTGCAAATTGTTTTTGGTTGATTTGCCCCAATTTTATAATAATTTAACCATTTTAAGTTTAAATTTCTAACATTACCCCTAATAATAGTGAACCTTCTACATGCGTTTGGACACTATTCACCTGTATTTTGAAACTAATTCACCAAATTTTTATAAATACATTTTGGGGCCGACCCCTTATGCATAACCCTAAGTTCAATATTTGGGGCACATTATATTAGTGGAAGGAATTATTGTGGACCCAAAGAATATTAAGGGTTGAGGCTATTTTAAGTTTGCCTCCACCTACAAATGTAACTGAAGTCATGAGTTTCTTGTGACTCACAGGCTATTAGAAGCATTTTGTATGAAATTATTTTGATATTACCTATCCAATCACCAATCTTCAAAAGAAGGAAAAGAAGTTTAAATGGATGGATAACTATGAGACCGCATTTGAATATTTGAAAAATAATTTGATAATGGAACCAATCCTCAAGATTCCATATCCTCTTTGGAAATTTACCGTGTGTACAAATGATTCTTTAGAAGGTTTTGGTGTAATGTTGTCTCAAGAAGAAGCCACAGTGGCCTACGAGTCTAGAAAAATCAAGAAGCATGAGATAAAGTATGACACTCATGATCTAGAGTTGGTAGTAGTTGTGCATGACCTAAATACATGGACGCATTACTTGTTTAGTAGGTCATTCGAGCTAAGAATAGATCATCAAAGTTTGAGGTATATTTTTACCCAACCTATTCTAAATGTAAGATAGAAAAGATGGATAGAATTATTAGTAGAATACGACTTTGGTATTGAGTATATTAAAGGGAAATAAAATAAGGTTGTTGATACCTTGAGTAGAAGGCATGTAGCCACCTTAACCCAAAGCCACATTGGTTTGATGGATAGGGTAAAGAAAATGCAATTACAAGACCCATATTGCATAGAAATGTGGGTTAAAGTGGAGGGAAATCCTAAATATAACAAGGGTTTCAACCTAAAATATGGGCTTTTATGCTTTAAGGATCGGGTAGTTATACCCAAGTTAGGTGACTTAAGCAGAATGATCATACAAGAGGCACCTAATTGTCCTTATTCCACTCATCTAGGTGGGTCAAAATGGGATAAAATATAAAAAGGACCTTCTATTAGATTGGGATGAAGTAGGATTTATTGAGTTCATTGCAAGATGTTTAGAATACCAGAAAGTGAAGGTAGAGCATCGTCACCCAACTAGAAAGCTATACCCACATGAGATACCTATGCAAAAATGGTAAGTAATCTTTGTGAAATTTATTGTGGGATTACCTAAGAATAGATTCTATCATGATGATATCTTAGTAGTGCCTTATATGTTGACCAAGGTTGCACATTTCATACTAGGGAACATCAAGGATGCATCGGTGGTGGCAAATAAAGTTTCCAAATAAATCTTTAGCTTGCATGGATTTCTTGAGGTGATCATATCAGATAAGGACTCTAGGTTCAGTTCAAAATTTTTGCAAGCTCTTCATCATGCAATGGGTACAAATCTGAATATTAGTTCTGCATATAATCCTATAATAGATGATTAGATTGAGAGGGTTAACCAAGTTTTAGAAGACATGTTATGCATGTATTGCATGGATCAGAAGTCAAAATAGGAAGACTTCCTATATCTCATCAAGTTTTCATATAATAATGGATATCATGCATCATTAGGAATGGCCCCATTTTAAGCCTTGTATGGCAAAATATGTAGAACCCCTCTATTGTGGGACAATCCATAGGATCAGGCGTCAGTCAAATCGAACACTGTCTGAGAGATGGAAGAGTAGCTCAAAGCAATCTAACTTAGGCTCAAGGAAGTGGTTGATCACCAAAAGAGCTATGCTAACCTGAAAATATCACCAAGAGAATTATTTGTAGGAGATAATCTTCTTGAGAGTAAGTCCCATGAAAAGTACCATCAAGTCAACCAAGCTAGATCCTTGCTATGTTGGGTCATTTAAGATCAATTTTAAGATTAGCCTAGTAGCCTACAAGCTCACTTTGTTACCCAACCTGTTGAAGATCAATGATACTTTCTACATATCCCTACTTAGGAAGTATGTTGCTAATCCTACTCATGTGTGGAATATTTCTAAATTATAAATGGCAGATCCTACAACCATTGAGGTGTGACTAGTTAAGATTCTAGGATTTCTTTCCAAGGTGTTACGGAAACAAAACTTAGATAAATGTAAGGTATAAGGGGACCAGTATTCTGAGAATTGTGTCACTTGGAAAAATGCTAAAGAGATGAGCTAATAATTTTAATTTTTATTTGAATAAATTATGTATTTTTATCTTGCAAGAAACATAGAGGATTGTATTTTCTCCAAAGGGGAGAGTATGTAATACCCCTCCTTGGTAGAACTCTTATGGATAATGTACTGTGTTGATATGATTGATTAATGGCATAGTCTCTTTCTTGATGTCTTTTAATGAAATTATTTCTTTTGGCATAGAAAATGGTATTGTTGATGCATTTGTGGATGTAGGATCAGGTACCTTTCTCTAGTGGGCGTAAATGGGTAAACCACCTACAATGAGATATTGAGAGAAATGATGATTATGACTTGTTCATCGATAAATCATGGTGACATGGATAAATAATATTTCATGTTAGTGCATTTGTGTTTAGGCATGTCGAACATTCACACCATTGGGCTACAAATTTCCTTATGCAATGAGCCTCCTTAATTGGTGGGTGATAGTATTAAATTATATTAAAAGAGACCACCCAATCTAGGATAAAACAATGGCTTGGAATATTGTTTGCATAATCTATGTTACTTGTGTTATATTTAGATTTTGTTTGGTTTAGTAGAATGAGCATCATAGATTTTCTAGAAGCATTAATTGTGGAATGATATTAATACTTCTAAGAGGACAATTTTAATTAATTAATGGCCTCGATATTTTGGTAAGTTATTAGTTAATTTGGAAATATGAAAGGGAAAAATCAATTAAAACCATAGGCGTCGATTTAGGTTTAAGTAAATATAGAAGCAACTTTGGTTAATGCTCGATTAAGAAAATAAATTTAAGCCTTTATGGAGCACACCATTGTAGTAGTGATTAGGGTGGCAAGATTCATTAGTTAATTTCTTCTTTGATGTTTCAAGGATGGCCACGTCTTTGCATGGTCATATCACTTTCCCTTTTGGTAGTTTTGAGCTTGAGTGGAGGATGGTGCTAGGTTAGAATGCAAGGAGATTTTGGAGGCCATGAAGGAGGAAGATAAAAAGGAGCATGACATTTGACAAAGAGGATAAGTAGGTGCAAGTTTAAACCAGGTGTTGTCTCCTTTTTGGTTGGATTTGTTAATGTTTGTTTTGCTTGTATTATTTGTCTAATCCTTTTCATTGCCTTAGCTTGGTTTTCTCTTCTATCTATGTGTGGATTATTGTCTTTGTGTCCTCTCACTTGAAGTTTTATCTTTTCTTCTTCTTCTCTTTCTTTCTGGTATGTGTGCCAACACCCCTAATATTTAGTAATTTTATGTTGGAACCTGTGTTCCTAGTTGGATGATGCCTTTAGATGAGTGTTAGTGTTTGCTTGGATTGTAAACTTGACGTCTAACTTTGACATCTAATTTTAAAGCATGGTAAGCTATTCTTATGTTCTTGGGATGGGCACAAATTTTGAATACCTTTTGGATGTTTTGCTTTTGCCTTATCAAGGCACCCTTAAATTTTGAGTTCTTGAATTTTGAGTTTTTGTTTGGTAATGCTTTCATTAGATGTTATTGAGTGCATTAATTTGATATATCAAATGCTTTAATTTTTTATGTTCTTGAGTGCTCTGATGTGGTATATCGAGCACTGTGTTTATGTTTAGCGGTTTGAGCACTTTAATTTGGGTATATCAGGTGCCCCGAATAGTTGATCGAGCATTTTATTGTTGTATGGCAAGTGTTGATTATTTATGGGTTATTGGAGTGTTTGTTAAATTTATTTTCTCTTTGATTTATGTACATTGATTATGTTGTGTTAGCAATGTACCTTTGTTTATATTACATTGATTATGACTAAGATAATAAAGTATATTTGATTAATGTACTTTGATTATGGTTGCATTAATAAAGCATTTTGAAATGAGATAATTTCAGCAATGTACTTTGATTATAGTTTATCTAATAAAGTATTGTGCTAGTTGAAAGAGATATTAATATTATAATGAATTCCAAAGATCTTAGGTAGATTAAGGAATCATTATAAGAGAGAAGTATGGGATTCTCTTGTATGAAATGTTATGTATTGAATATTGAAAATATATTATTATTATAACAAATTCTTGAGATCTTGGATAGATTAAGGATTTATTATTAAATAGAAGCATGGAATTTTTCCTATATGGAATCATTGAATAATATAGCTTCCAAAATATTGTTGTTGCCATCTATGTTGTGGATGCATGATTGTAGTGCATATAGAAAATACAAAAGCATGTTTTTATATGCATTGCATGTTAGAGTTGTTCTTGATCCCTCCATATCTCTCATAACGATGGTTGGAAACCCTACCATGGAAGGAGAAGCAGTGTTTGATGGCTTGAAGATTTTTTTATTCGGGTTGTAATGTTAATTGACTTTTTGAAGAAGAAGCATTGTTATGTAAAATAATGTTTTGATCAAGGGTTAGTTAACCTGATTTATTGTATAAATGGAAATATTTAATGATTATTAATGATGTTTTGTAGTTATTTACTCTTTAAGCTACGTCTCTGATTTGATAGTATGAGATGTCATATTATGTTGTTATGGAATGATTGGTTTATCTTTAATGAGATGTTGGTCATTTAATTTTATGGCATGTATCTTGAAGAAATGTATATATAGGATATGGTTAAGAGAAATTCTCATGTTTTTTAGCAATTATTATTTGATGAATTTAGTTTCATTGATATATTATCTTGTGCTTGTAAATGTTAAGTTTACCTTTTATTGAAGGGTGGACCCTTGGGGTGGATAGAAAATTCCTTTTAAACCATAAATCCCTATCCTGGAAGTATTTGCGTGAATACAATAACCAATCAAGAATGAGTCTAGAATAAGTTGTGAGGATGCAATAGCTAGGACCTTATGGACCTGGAAGAAGTTGTATGGATACAATAGGCAAGTAATTTATGAATCATCACATCTTAAACAAGTAGGATCAGGTGTATCCTCAACAAGAAATTGAGGAAATATTCACATGTCAGTAGTGGTGATCCCTTGAATGTGTAGGATCAGGCGATCACGTTAGTTGCCAATGAAGTGGCAATGACATCAGTTAGCCCATAGAGGTGTGGTAACCAAGAACCAAGGCTCTACCCTAGATTAACCTACCTATATGGATTTAGAGTATGGATAGGGAATAAGAGTTAACAAGATATATTAAGAATGTTAAGGTAACAAAATATAATGGGAAAGGAAGGGATACAACCAAGTCACGACTAGAGCAAATAGAGAACTTCTTCTCAATTAAGAACTACTCTTCTAAAACTCAAACTGTGTATGCTATGCTTCATTTGTTGGATGCAACCCTAGAATGGTGGGACACCTTTAGTTTGAGTAAGAACATCCAAGTCGTAGAGATTAAATGGGATAAGTTTGTAGAGGCTTTTAAGGAAAGGTTCCTTTTAAAATAGTTTAATGTAGATAATTTTGAATTATTCTCTACTCTTCAACAAGGGACGCTATCAATAGAGGTATATTTTTAGAGATATGTGAAACTTCTAAAGTATGTTCTACAGTATGATAACAACAAATGCCTTAAGTTGCATAAGTTTATTCTAGGTTTGGACCCTAAAATAAGGATCGTAATTAATTTTCTTAAGCCAAAAATTATATAAGGGGCTTATGACCTGGCTAGATAGGAAGAAGCTAATCTTCAAACCAAAAAAATATTCTTCAATTATTTAGGAGTGATAGAGTTTGAAAAATAATAACTAAAGAAAATAAAAATTGTAGGATTCATGAAATGGTTAATGGAAAAAATAAGAATATCAAGGGTAATATTAAGTTAAACAATATGAACAATGGAGGTTCAAAGCAAGAAAAAATTTCATAATAAAGATAGTTCTAATCCTAATCCTCCAAAGAACCATTTGGAGCTACTCGGGGACTGCGCCAGGGGGATCCATGTTCTCCTTATATTTTTCTCATTTTTGCTGAAGGTCTTGGCAGAATTTTCTTGAGGAGAAGATAGCAAGGTCTATTATTGGGTATCAGGGTGGGTGACGAAGTTTTAACGCACCTACAGTTTGTGGATGACACTGGTTTGGTGGGAGTGGCCAGCTTCAGGGAAGCAAGAATGATTAGGGATACTCTTAATGTCTATCTTAGGGCTACTCAACAGGTCATTAATGACAAGAAATCCAAAGTGGTTTTTTTTAATCTGGAGTAAAGGCTTCATAATAGAATTTTAGAAATCCTGGGATTCACAAGGACTTCTCTCCTAGTGGTTTACTTGGGGGTCCCCTTGCACTTTAAGAAGCTAAAATTAGACACATGGAGGAATCTGTTTGAGTGTATCAAGGACATAATTAATCACTGGTCTCACAAGTGGTTAAGTTATGGTGGCAGATTAACATTCTTACAGTCAGTCATTCAAGCCATGCCAATTTACAAATTCTCTATCCTGGCTGCCCCGATTACAATATGGAAAGAGTTGGACAGGATGGCTAGAAAGTTTTTATGGGAAGGAGCAAAGGGAGAGAGAAAGTGGGCCTTAGTGGGTTGGGACAAAGTTACCCAGCCCAAGTTCAAAGGAGGTTTGGGTTTGAGAAAATCTAAGTTGAATAATAAATCTTTGGCTAGAAAGTTGTACTGGAGATGGATCTCCCAACCCACCTCCCTCTTCAGTAGAATCCTAACTAGAAAATACCTGGGATAGGCCAACCCAATCGATGTAGCTCACATCCCCTTGGATGGTACTGGGTCCCTAGTTTGGCAGGCTCTCAAGTTAGGGTCTCAGGTTGTTAAAGACCACTTATTTTGGAAAGTGGGAAGAGGGGAGAAGGCTTGTTTCTGGACTAATTCTTGTGATCAGTTCCCACCCATCATTGCTGATTTTCTAGAATTACAGCCAATAAAAGCAGTCATTGAAGCCAAGTGATGGATCCGTATTGAAAATTATTTCACAACTACTCAGCTAGGGGAGTGTAAGTTTAAGCAATTCAAGAAGTTGGATGAGTGGCCCATTTCAATGCCTCCGGATTTGATTCCCATCAATACTAAAATTCTGATAGAAATATTTCTTACAGGGGGAGACATGGAGGATGAATTATCCTGGGGCTTTGGGAGTCTTGGCATCTATACGATAAAGGACAGATATGACAACATTCTCCCAAAGCCCCCCCTCATACTTTTCAGGTTGAGGACTGGAGGAAAATCTGGCACTCTAAAGGCTGGCCGAAAGTTAACTTTTTTGCCTGGCAATGCATGCATAATGGAATCCTCACTTTTGATAATCTCAGATCAAAAGGTATCATCAGCCCTTATCAATGTGTACTATGCTACAAGAGTAAGGAAACTGCTGACCATTTGCTGTTTGCTTGCCCTTTCACCCGACAGATTTGGCTGTGTTGGTTTGCTTACTTTAAAATTCAAGTGGTGACCTGAACCGAATGAATATCTGGGCAAAATGGCAGAAAGGTAGATTCAAATCTAAAGCTCTTTGTTTTGGTTGGGAGCTCAGTTTAAGCTTTATTTGGTGGCAAGTATGGTTGGAAAGAAATGCCATAATTTTTAGAGAAACTTTTATTGCTCTAGACGGGGTTTGGCAGACCATTTGGAGCAAGGTTACCGAAACTGTGGCTGTTCATGCTAAGGAGGAAGCTCAAATTGACATTGGAGCTATGGAAGAATGCGTTGAACTGCAAGAGGGACAGGACAAAAATTATTGGAAACCTCCCCCTGAAGGTTGGATTAAAATCAATACTGATGGAGCTGCAAAAGGCAATCCGGGTGGAGCCAAAATTGGAGTGGTGTGCCGAAACCATGCTGGGACTGTGCTCTATTGGGAATTGAAAGGCCTAGGAAGAACCACTAACAATGAAGCCGAAGCCATTGCCATCAAGTCTGCTTATTTTTGGGCAATGAAACATGGCCACTGCAGGATTATTCTTGAATCAGACTCGCAAATAATGGTTGGAGCTCTAGACTGCATGAGGAACTTTGATCTGAAAGCTTGGAGGTTGAGGGCTCTTATCACCCAAATTAAATAATTATGGAATGAATTGGAGGACGTGATCCTAGTTTATGCGAGTAGATATTTGAACAAAGCGGCTGACTTTCTGGCTAAGATGGGTGTAGAAAAGGAGGTTGGAGTTCAGTTGCACAGTGACATGGATATTGAGGATGAGGTGATTAGACAGGGTCTGGAAAGGTCCTTGAGCCAATGATCAAAGAAAAAGCAAAGGGAGGAAAGTTTTTGTGATATCACAACATGTTGCACCGTTGCGGTCACTGGAGGAATGTTGTCATGATATCGCGACATGTTGCACCGTCGTAGTCGCTAGAGGAAAGTTGTCGTGATATCACGACATGTTGTGCCGTCATGGTCACTAGAGGAAATTTGTCATGATATCGCGACATGTTGCATCGTTGTGGTCACTAGAGGAAAGTTTTCATGATATCACGACATGTTGCGCCATCGTGGTCGTTGGAGGAAAGTTGTCGTGATATCACGACATGTTGTGTCGTCGCGGTCACTGGAGGAAAGTTGTCGCAATATCGTGACATGTTACGCCTTTGCAGTCACTAGAGGAATTTTTTTGCGATATCACGACATGTTGCGCCATCGCTGTCACTAGAGGAAAGTTTTCACGATATCACGACATGTTGCGTCGTCGCGGTCAAGGGCAGAAATTTGTCGCGATATCGCGACATGTCACTTCATCACGGCCAAGGGAGGAAAGTTGTCATGATATCGTGACATGTCGCTTCATCGTGGCCAAGGGAGGAAAGTTGTCACGATTTCATGACATGTTGCTTCGTCGTGGCCTAGGGTGGAAAGTTATCGTGATATCGCAACATGCTACTTCGTCGCGGCCTGGGGTGGAAAGGTGTCGTGATATCACGACATGTTACATTTTATTGGCTAAGGGAGAAAATGTGTCGAATATCGCGACATGTTGCATTTTTGCGGCCAAGGGAGAAAAGGTGTCACGATATCACAACATTTTGCTTTTTTGGGGCCAAAGGAGAAAAGGTGTCGTGATATCGCGACATGTTGTATTTTTGCGGCCAAGAGAGAAAAGGTGTCGTGATTTCATGACAATGTTGCATTTTCGCGACCAAAGGAGAAAAGGTGTGGCGATATTGCGACATGTTGCATTTTCGCGAAAGGAGAAATGGTGTCGCGATATCACGACATGTTGCATTTTCATGGCCAAAGGAGAAAAGGTGTCACGATATCGTGACATGTTGCTTCATCGCGGTCGAGAGAGAAAAAGTGTCGTGATATCGCGACATGTTGCTCTTTCATGCCCAAAGGAGAAAAGTGTTGCGATATCGTGACTTGTTGAATTTTCACGACCAAAGAAGGAAAATGTCACGATATCGTGACATGTTGCTTTTTCATGGCCAAAGGGGAAAGGTGTCACGATATCGTGACATGTTGCATGTTCACGGCCTAAGGAGAAGAATAGTGTCACGATTTCGTGACAAGCTGCATCAACTATCCATGTCGACCCCCCTACTAGCTAGTTAATGGTTCAGGAGATTTGGCTCCATTGCAAATATTCTTCTACTATTGTAAGCATGTGTTCTCTCTAAATTCGGTTGGGAAGAGTCTCTTCCCATATTGTAATTGATCTTTGTTTTAATACAAGTTTTTTCAAATATTTCAAAAAAAAATCCTAATCCTCCAAAGCAGAATGATTCAACATGAAAAGTATAGGTAGGGAAAAATAAGAAAGAAATATTTGAAGCACCTAGGATAGGATGCTACATCTATGGGGTTCTCACTATGCTAAGAAGTATTCCTAGAGAGCAAAGTCTAGTCATCAAGCAAAGGAGTCATCACATCAAATTTATGCCATCATTAAAAAATTAGGACTTGAATGGGCAAGCAAACCAATGTTGTTAAATGGTAAGATTTTTGATAAAGATGTAAAATTTTTAATAGATAATGGTGCTACAGATATTTTTATTTCAATTAGTATCATTAGGGATATGCCAAAAAACTTAGATTTATGGAATAAGGGTGCAAAATTTAGTATGTTTTTGGGAAAACCTGCTTAGTGGATCAATGTTTACCTATAGTAGAGATAACTCTACTTGAACGGTTTACTATATGACACTTGTGTGTGTCACCCCTTCATGCCTTTGACATTATCCTAGGGATAGATTAGTTGAAGACTAATTGAGCCTTAATCAATTTTCAAGATAGTTGGATGGATTAGACCGATAAGGATAAGAGGAGGGTAAGATTTCAAAGTGGGTGAGGTTATTTTCAACCCCACTTACTTTCAGCTATAGAGTTAAAGAAATCCATCAAAAGAGGCAACATGCTCTAGTGAAAATCAATGGTAATACTGGACAGGAAGGGGATGAAGAAGTTCTTAAGAAACATCCAATTATTGATGAGTTTTGGGATGTATTTCCTAAATATATTGTAGGTCTAACCCCTTTAAGAGAATATGATTTCACTATTAAGTTAATTCCAGGAGTTGAACCCATTTCCAGGGCACCTTACAGAATGACGCCAATTGAACTAAAGGTACAACTACAAGACTTACTATATAAGGGTCTAATCAAACCAAATGTGACACTTTGGGGTGCTTTGGTATTATTTGTGAGAAATAAAGATGGATCCTTGAGATTTTGCATATATTATAGAATGTTGAACAAGGTGATCATTAAAAAAATTTTCCTATTCTTCAGATAGATGATTTATTTGATTAGCTAAGAGGAGTTACCATATTTTAAAAAATATATTTGAGATCAGGGTATCACCAATTAAGAATTTCAAAATATGATACCTAGCAGATAACCTTCAAGACTAGATATGGGTAATGCAAATTCACAATGTTGCCATTTGGGCTAACAAATGCACCAACAACTTTTATGAATTTGATGAATAACATGTACAAAAAATATCTGGATTGGTTTGTCTTAGTATTCTTAGATGATATTTTGATTTATTCTCATTCTAAAGAGGAACATGACCAACATCTTAGGATGGTGTTGGAAGTTCTAAGGAAGAATCATCTATATGGTAAATTGTCCAAGTGTGAGTTTTATACTTCACAAGTTTAGTATTTAGGGCACATTATCTCAGTAGAAGAAATTATTGTGGGCCCAAATAATATTGAAGCTATGTTAAGTTGGCCTCCACCTACAAATGTAACTAAAGTCAATAATTTCTTAGGACTTATAGGCTATTATAAGCATTTTGTGTGAAACTATTTCAATATTGCCTATCCAATCACCAATATTTAGAAGAAGGGAAAGGAGTTAAAATGGATGGATAACTATGAGACCACCTTTGAATCTTTAAAAAATAAGTTGACAACAACACCAATCCTTAATATTCTAAA
The DNA here is from genome assembly GCA_028583015.1 of Wollemia nobilis. Lineage (NCBI taxonomy): Eukaryota > Viridiplantae > Streptophyta > Pinopsida > Araucariales > Araucariaceae > Wollemia > Wollemia nobilis. The sequence goes on along the minus strand of JAQPPZ010000228.1, from coordinate 322,849 downwards.
TCCTCTAGGAAAATGTACCATGTGTACAGATGCTTCTTTAGAATGTTTGGGTGGAACGTTGTCTCAAGAGGAAGCCACAGTGGCCTATGAGTCTAGAAAAATCAAGAAGCATGAGATAAATTATGTCACTCACGATATAAATTTGGTAGTAGTTGTGCATTCCCTAAAGGCATGGAGGCATTACTTGTTGATTAGGCCATTTGAGCTAAGAATAAAACACCTAAGTTTGAGGTATATTTTTACCCAATATATGCTAAATGAAAGATAGAGAAGATGGATAGAATTATGAGTAGAATACGACTTTGGTATTGAGTATATCATAGGAAAAGAAAATAAGGTTGTTGAAACCTTGAGTAGAATTAGGCACATAGCCACCTTAACCCAGAGCTATATTGGTTTGATGGATAGGGTCAAGGAAATACAATTACAATACCCATATTGCATAGAAATATGGGTTAAAGTGAAGGGAAATCCTAAAGACAATAAGGGTTTCAACCTCAAATATGGGATTTTATGCTTTAAGGATTGGATAGTTATACACAAGTCATGTGACTTAAGGATAATGAGCATACAAGATACACATAATTCTCCTTATTTCGCTCATCTAGGAGGGTCAAAATGAGAGAAAATGTGAAAAAGACTTTCTATTGGATTGGTATGAAGTAGGATATTATTGAGTTCATTGAAATATGTTTAGAATACCATAAAGTGAAGGTAGAGCATCGTCACCCAATTGGAAAGTTATTCCCACATGAGATAACTATGCAAAAATGGTAGGTAATCTCTATGGACTTTATCATAGGATTACTTAAGAATAGGTTTCGACATGATACTATCTTGGTAGTGGTTGAAAGTTGACCAAGGTTACACATTTCATATTGAGGAACATCAAGGATGATGCACCGATAGCAAAATATAATTTTACTAAAGAAATTTTTAGGTTGCATGGATTTCCTGAGGTGATCATATCAGATAGGGACTCTAGGTTTACCTCAAAATTTTGGTAGGCTTTTCATCATGCAGTGGGTACTAAGCTGAATATTATTTTTACATATAACCCTAAAATATGTGGTCATACTGAGAGGGTTAACCATGTTATATAATACATGTTGCACATGTATTTCATGGATCAAAAGTCAAAATTGGGAGGACTTCTTACATCTCGTACATTTTACATATAATAAGGTATATCATACCCATTGGAATGATCCCATTTGAAGCCTTGTATTATATAATATGCAAAACCTCTCTATAATAAAATAATATGAAGGTGTAGACACTAAAATCTGGTCAATCCGATTAGGCAATCACAAGCACTGGTTAATTGACACCATATGGCCCCCTTGGGCAACCCTCAGAGGTTTACTAGTGGTCCTAACCACTCTTGGGAGGCTCTACCCCACTTTTGGGAGATTTTGGGCCATATAGGCATGACCATCCCACCCTGGGATGGTCACAAACTGGTTGTCCTAAGGTGGGACAGCCACAACCTGGCCATCCTAGGGTGGGATGGCCACAAGGTTTGACTCCCAAAAAGTCAAATCTGGACAAATGGCACCCAAAAATTGCCATTTTCCCTACCTATTCGACCATGCAAGTTAGAGGACATAGAATCCTTATGACATGCTGCATGTAAGAGGCCAAATAGGGAGATTCTCTTCCCCCTCCAATGCATGCCACCCTGTTGGCCAAATGGCACCTCTTGCCCTCACATGCCTTCTTGCCCAAAGGCCTCCTTTGGCTATAAAGTGGATTATTTTTCCACACAATATAGAGAGAGGAGTTTTGGAGACATAGCAATGGAGTGCTTCCAAGATTTCCCCTCACCATTTTGTGCCCTTTTCCCTCGAAATATCTACCTAGCGAAGGAGGTTTGCGAGTGAACTAGGAGGTGCGATTTGATTCCAAAACTGAACCATATGAGTGATTTTTACCACCAAATTATACTAAAACACTATTTAGGAGGTCCCTAACCAATTCATAGAGGAATTGGTGATAAAATAAGTGCAAAACTGGTGGTCGTCCCACCCCAGGATGGTCCCCAGTTTGTGATAGTCCCAACCATCCCACCCTAGGATGGTGGATTATATATGCATTATTTCTTTACTATTATTTTTTATTTATATTCTATATTATCATATGATACTACTGTCCAAATTTCATGCATTTTGGAGCTATATTGAGCGAGATATCGCATTTTTAGTGTTTTGTAGGGTCTTATGCAGGTCTACGGAGGTCATCTGGAGAAGCACCTAAAATTATTGTTTATTTTGAAAATATGACCATATGGGTTCTCTTAAAATCATGTTTTATGCATACTTTCCAATTTTCATTTTATTTGGATGTGTTTTGGTTCAGAAATTGCTTGCTTTGGGTTTTACAAGTTGGAAACAGGAACTGTGAATGAGACACACCATAGGACACAATTTTGGTTCTATTTTTGGTGATATCTTCCCAAAACCATCCATTTTACATCCCTCTACAATTTCAAGTCATTTGGAGTTTATTTGGTATAATATCCATGCATATTCTCATTACTAGTCTTTTGGTGCCTGTGGGGATTGCATGTTTTTCATCATACACACTTGCTACTTGACATTTCTGGTTTCCTTGTGTGCAGGTGCAGGTTTCTATAGTGAATTAGGAAGGATCACAAGACCTCAAGATCAAATATACAAGTGGCAGCATCATAGGTTCACCCACCTCGATTGTGGGTACGAGGAAAGACACTGGAAGTGCACCCAAGTTACTTGAAGGATTTGATCCTTGGGCACCCAAAATTTGTAATAATTGTATCATATTTGAGCCCTCAAGGGGACTTCTATGTAACCTTGGATTTTATCCACCAAATTAATAATAAAGAGACTTTCTTTACTTCATTTCTTGCTATTTGGTATTTCTTCCATTTTACTTGCATGCTTCCGATTTGATGCTCATGAGACATAGGAGATAGATGCATATTTTTCCTCTTAATTAGGTGCACCATTTTTCCCCTAATTCAGTGGTGATCATGGTGGGACCCTATCCCTATTGCTTTTCTGAAGGTTTGACCTCGGATTTTGCTTGTTTTTTGTTGCAGGTACTGGTCGTCCTGGCCTGAAACGGCCTCTAGACTGCTCCTTAGCTCACCCTGGGATGGCCACACGACCATCCCACCCTTGGTATGGCCATAGATATTGCAGCCGTCCCACCCTGGGATGGCCACAAAATAGAGCCTTTTCTGCTCAGATGCTAGAAATAGCAGGTTCCTCGAGTGATAAGGTAGGTACCTAAACTTCTAGTTTTCTGTTACACAGTCAGAATTTGCTAAAATTTGGTTTTTCTTGCATGCTTTGTTTGCTATAAAGGTAGAAATATAGTTTTATTTTCTTATAAATGCAAAAATAACAAAAAAAGAAGAAAAATAAAAAATAAGTTAAGTTATGATGCCCTTGTATGGTTTGCTTGCATGTAGGCTACCTAATGGGTAGGCCATCATTTAGGGTTTGCATCTTGTAGGTTTCTTTTTATCTAGATTTTCTGAAAGTAAAATGTCCTTTTGCATGCATTTAGTGAAAGATCATTGAGTGCTTCATTGTTTACTTTCTTTAAGCTTAAAAGGAACCACACACACTTGCACGTATCACAATAACATTGGTAAGGTTGGATTTCATCACCAACCCCCAATTCAGGATGCCCCCTAGATACCTTAGATAGAATAGGGCACTCTCTCAATATGGAATAGGTCACTAGTGTTCAAACTCCCTCCCACTATTGGAATCACTTGTCGATTTAGAGTGGAAGAGCTAGGCGAACCCTCCACTCATTGTGGGTTTTAAGCGGTGTACCCTAGACTCTTTTGAGGACCTCATGTTTGGCACTAGTGTTCCTAGTCACCACTTTGGTTGAGTTACCTCATTCTAAGTCCAAAACATGAACAAGAAAGCAAGAGCAACAACAAATCCAAACACACCAAACAACTTAGGGATTCACATCTAAAACTTAAAGGAGATAATCACATTGTTTTCTTGTGTGCTTCTTTGATCATTTGATTGTGTGTTCCTAATATTTAAAAGAGATAATCATACACATCTAATCCTTAAAAGAGATAATCATGTTGTCTACTTTGGGTGTTTCCTTATTGCTTGGGTAGTCAACATAAGATCCTAGATCTGGGACCAAACCCTAATTTTTCAAAAAATAATTTAAAAAAAAAAAAAATAAAAATCTACTTTTTTATTCTACATCCAATGGATCGAGAATCATGCAAATCAGAGCTATAACAAAAAAGTTATGTTGGTTTTATGATTACTCTATTTTTGAAGCCGAAAATAGGGAAAAACTACACTAAAATAGTCATAAAATGGTCTAGACAACTCCAAAAATTGCCAAATTTGTTTTGTTGTCTTAGTTAGCTCCTTCTACACCTCTCACAGAAATTTTGAGTCCTAACTCTTCATGCTTCAAAATTTCCCAAAAATTCCTAAAAGTGGGCATTTCCCCATGGGCCCCGATTGGCCAAATATTCCAAAAATACAAAATTTTGACCCAGAAGTCAGATTTTGGAGCCCTAGCCCATTGTGATCAGCTCGTCGCACTGATAATTTTGATATATAACACTTATAACCTTTTTTTGAAAAGTCAAAATTTTCTAAAAATGGTCGATGGACCCCCCTTTTACGGATTTGGTCCAAATGCGGTTAAAAATAAGACCTCCAATTCAGAGAGAGATTCAAGCTCCATAACCAGTGAATATCTCCAAATAAGTCTAGAGGACATGCCCATCCCTGAATGGCATCCCAGGTCCTATCATAACAACAATATCATCCCCAGGGGGGTAAACCTTCGAGATATCCCTACTAGGGAAGCACCCAGAGGTCCTCTAGGAAAACTTCCTGATTTGGATACCCTGATAGAATTCTATATAGAAAATAATCTACCCATTGAGGGGTCTAGTAGGTCAATATCATATATTCACATCCCAAATTGCTCTATACATCAATCGGAGTATGAACATGAGAGTACACCATGGCCTAGCCTGGATGAGCAGACCACCCCATCTGATCGAGCAAGTCACCCCCATACTCCTTACAGAGAGCACTCAACATACACACATCGTGCTTCTATGCAGCTTGAATATATAGAGCCTACATCCAAAACTGAATATGAGTCTTTCCTCATAGATGAGGAAGAAGACCCAAGTCATCCTCCTACTCCTCATGAAGAGTACTTGGTGCAACCACATGATGGCTCTACATCATCGAACTATATAGAGCTGATTCATAAACTAGAGTCTCAGGTCAATGCAACCTTTAGGGAGCATGGAAAATAGGTAATAGATCCTACTAGGGGTGAAACACATGATAAACCCATCCATATTTCAAATACAAGGGCTCACAAACCCCATGCAACTGAGCAACGAAATCATATTCATTAGGCACGTAGGCCAAATATTCATAGACAACAACATACGGATCAACCCCAGTTGGATCAACAACAAAGAAATCAACAATGGGTGGACTCACAATGAGCACACCTACAAAGGTTGTATCAACGAAAGATACAAGAACAACAAATGATACAACAAGAGCAATTGCAAAATGCATTACATGAAGTGGTGATTACCCCTAGCACCTATAGGATGCAACAATGGGCAAGGTGTCCAATACAATCTCAAATGTCACCCCCTAGACCTCCTAGGCCTAATCAGGAATTACCTCCTAGGCCTAACATAGGGCACCTACCACAGGAAGTTACCCCTCCTTATAGGCTAGCTCAAGAGACGCCTTATGGGGCTTACATCGAGCATGAGCCAGAAGTGGAATATCTTGAGATGCCTTATCAAGGTAGGGGGGTGATATTCCACCACCCCACAATAGGCCTGATGTTCCTTGCCCTCCATCCTAGGAGCGAAGCAAGGAAGAGGAGATCAAATCCTCTGATGCATATAGGGTATTTCTAGAGCGCCTAGAATCAATGGAGAACAAGACCTCTGGGTCTGGGTCTCAGAAGCCCACTTTGCACTAGTTACGGAGTCAACCACTCCATCCTTCTGTACCTACCCCTTCCTATCCATAATAGTTTAAAATGCCCCATCTGGTTGACTTTAAAGGGGAGGAAGATGCATAGGAGCATGTCACCAAATTCCTGAACCAATGCTTTGGCATCCAGGATAATGATGCTTTACTCTTGAGGATATTCTTGACTACCCTCTCCGGCCCAGCCATGGAGTGGTACAACCAACTCCCGAAGCATAGCATCTACAATCTTGACCAATTCATAGATGCGTTCCTGGAATGCTTCACCTTCAACACTGAGCAAAATGTGACACTGGCTGACCTCGCGAGGTTGAAGCAATATGATGATGAGTCAATCATCGACTATGGTAATAGGTGGCAAATGCTTCTTGCTAAGCTGCCATACATACTACCCATGTCTAAGTTGATTGGCATGTTTTCTAAGAGTTATCTTAAGCCTATCTCCTTGTTGTTGCAACTCCAATAGTATCCAACTCTTGAAGATGCTCTAGTGCAAGCTAGAATAATCGAAGACATCAAAATTCAAGAGGGAGAAATTGCGAAGCCATGCAAGGAGTGGACTAAGAATGCCAAAAACAACTTAGTACAACCAAATCCAGCATCAATCAATCAAGTTGCTATTAGTATTCCAAGGCCTATGCAACCCGTGCCACCTCAAAAGCCCAACTATCAAGCCACACTTGGAAACTATGACAACAATAATCAAACTAACCAAAGACAAGGCCAACAACATCGACCACTATGACAATATACTCATTTTTTAGAGCCCTTAGCATCGATCTTCAATCGATTGTATGAGGTGCAAGCAATCACGCTTCTCGAGATCCATCCATTGAAACCTAATAAGCGTAGATCAAAGGTGCATAGGAAAGATCTATACTGTGTTTACCATCGATAAAGAGGCCATGACATCCAAACATGTTATCCCTTTAGATATGTAGTTCAGGATATGATCGAGAGGCAAGAGCTTTCGATGGGCAACCCTCTTGCTCCAAACAACCAACCAATAGGAGACTTCCAAGACCTCTGGCCCACACACGAAGCAAAAACAACACCTACCAACCACGTTGAGCAACCCAATCAGGTGCATAACAACCCACCTCCCCAAGAGTTTGTGGGAATGATCAGTGTTGTAGCACAGGACCAAGAATTTCAAAATTGATCTACACAATCGATGATTTCATCCAATGTTTCACCTTCACCCATCTCATCTCATCGAAACATGGGCATTGTTGATCATATTGTAGTGGACAAAATACATGTTGGGGGTCCCAAAGGTAGCATACCTTCCCCACCATCCACATCACAACCAACGAAGCATAGTGAGAACTCTAAAGGTATCACACCTTTCTCACTTTCATTGAGTAGCACACACACTAGGGGTGCCTAAGGTATCATGCCTTCCCCTCACAAAACATTCAAAATCCAAAAATAATTCAAAATAATCAAAATTTCAAAAAAAATTGAAAATATCAAAATTTCAAACAAATCAAAAAGCATTAAAATCCAAAAACATTCAAAATAATTAAAATCCAAAAATAATGGAAAACATCAAAATTTCAAACAAATCAAAAAATTCAAAATCCAAAAACATTCAAAACATTAAAAATCCAAAAATATTCAAAATAATCAAAATTCAAAAGCAATTGAAAAATCATAAATTTCAAAAACAATCTAAAACATTAAAAACACAAAAACATTTACATTTACATTTTGCATATGCATTCATTTACTTGCATTGCATTAGGCATGTTCATCCATTGCATTTGCATTAGGGTAGGTTGTGTTTACAATCTTACAAATGACACCATGTTTGTATGTCAATCATGCATCTATACATCATCATCATCCATTCACCCTTGTGAGTAATTGTGTTTTTCAACACAACCCCTTCCTATTGCTATAAGGAATATACTAGGGTTTTCTAGTCATTCAACCATACCTAGTGATCTTCTCAGATTTTGTAGAAAGCTATCTTCACTTTCAGAATATGAGGTCTAGTTCTGATAGCACCTAGCATATCTCAAAATCCTATCACTAATCAAACACTAATAATCCTAGTTTTGAACAAGGAAATATGAAACCTACAAAGTGGTCTAGGTTACCTTAAGTGAAAAGGTTATCTTGCTCATCCCCCTGTGTGGATGGTTCAAGAATGCTGAGAATTGGCAAAAGGACAAGCTCCTCCTTACCCAATTCCCCAAAGTCAATAGTGGTTCTCACCACTATCAACAAAGTCAAAATCCCAAAATCAAAATCCCAAAAAAAAAAAAATCAAAAGCAAAATAAATAGTGGTTATCACCACTCCCCAAATCCCTTGCTCAAAGAAAACAAAATACAAAATAAATAATGATTATCATCACTACGTATGAGCAAATATCCCTGAATTCAAATAAAATAAAAGAAGGGAGTATTGAACTTGAATCCTTGGAATTCTCAACATTCGAAAAACCATAAGGTGATCCTCATTACAGGTTTGGTGGACAACCTACTTAGCAATGGCGGTATCCTTACGCATGATGATATGTCTGTCACATTAGCTTTTTGTGTGTGTGCAGACCAATGTTTGCATGTGGATGAGCTAGCTTTTGGTAGCCTATACTACCTAGTGGTCTAATCCAACTAAGTACAAAACCTAGGATCATGCTACTCATGGGGTGATCTTCAGTACATATGGGCTGCGTAATCCCATTTGGCACTTGGGGTAATCTTATGCTTATCACAAAATGAACTCATTTGCACACATAGGGATAATGAATATCTTGGTCTTCATAACAAAAGCTTTTATCTTTCAGGAGTCCTGTATAGTCATTATACAACTTTTGATTAGTCAACTAGGGTGTTTGAGTCTCATGGAAAACCTCAAAAATTCCCTAATAGCAACAAATCATTACATCAATCATACACATTTCACATCATATCATCTCACATTTGGATGCTTAAATGATAAATTCTTATGATAAGAGTTATCATTTTCATTCATGATTTTTATACATTCTGTGGTGTCATCCATTAGATTGTTAAACACATATTAATTGCATTCCTTATGTTTTTAAGTGATTAAAGCATACATGTTCATTTACATTAGATCATCATCATGTAAATAATGCATTACATACATTGCATTCCCCCTATCATACAAACATAACTTAAGTGCATAAAAAATTGAAACAAATTAAACATGCATTTAACATTCACCATTGCATCCATATATGCATACATAGTAGAGCATCTACACATCTAGATCACAACATCTAATCATACATTTATCATCTAGCTAGTGCATGTCATCAGTACATCACATACATATAGCATATTCACATCATCAATAGGCATTGCATCCATAAATGCATCCATAAATCATAACACATAATGCACCTAATGGTCCAAAAGCACACAATTGCAAATCACACAAACATTTTAAACATCAACTAGGGTATTATTGATATCATACCCCCCTAATCAGCAATCAAATAGCTAAGCAATCAACCTCAAAATGCTCCAAGGGTATCTACATACCGCTTGGTCAACCCTTTGACCATCATAGGTCCCAAACCAGGGTATCTGACATACCCTAGGTCCACCCCAACCCCTAGGTCTATGCCTGAGGCTCCAAGGGTATCTACATATCGCTTGGTCAATCCAAAACCCTCCTAGGTGGTCTATGACCATCTAGGTCACCCCAAAAGGCTCCAAGGGTATCTACATACCACTTGGTCAACCCATAACACCCTAGGTGGTCTATGACCATCTAGGTCACCCCAAAAGGCTCCAAGGGTATCTACATACTGCTTGGTCAACCCATAATACCCCTAGGTGGTCTATGACCATCTAGGTCACCCCAAAATACCCCAACGACATCCACTAAGCCCATTGGTCATAATAATAACATGTATAATCCAAATCAATAATTGATAACTTAATCAAGTTAATCATGTTCATCTTATGAATCATTGCTAAAGACAATCATGCACCCTCCTTGCTTGGGAAAAATAAGCAAAAGATCAAAAGAAAATTCAAGCAAATTATTAAGCTTATCTCCTAATCTCCATCAAGGCTAGGATTCAATTTAAGCTTATCTCCTAATTGCCATCAAGGCTAGGATTTGATTTAAGCTTATCTCCTAATTGCCATCAAGGCTAGGATTCGATTTAAGCTTATCTCCTAATTGCCATCAAGGCTAGGATTCAACTTAAGCTTATCTCCTAATTGCCATAAAGGCTAGGATTTGATTTAAGCTTATCTCCTAATTGCCATCAAGGCTAGGATTAGACTTAAGCTTGTTTGCCAATATCCCAAAGATTACCAAAATCAAGTTCCTTAACTTGTCGAAGGCAATGATTCTGTGATGTGTACCCTTTCCATGATTGGGGCATCTAATGTTGATGAGGTATTCTTCTATGAAATCTCATCAAAAATAAAAAATTCAAAAACAATTGAACAATCAAAATTCAAAAACAACACAAAAACCAAAGAAAAGGGTCCAAAACCCACCAAAAACAAGTCAAATATGATGGAATTCACTCAGGATCAAGATGAACCTAAATTCTTCATGGATGCATGGAAAAGTTACTACTTCAATCCCTAAGAAGGCCATTGTGGTTGGACCACCCCACGGGAATGAAGTTTTCAACTCCTTTCTTCCATGCAACATCAACAAAATCACCAAAATCCTCTCAAAAATGCTCCATTTTTCAATGAGTAAAACTGGAGGAAACCCTAACAAAGTCATATGTGTCAAGCGACTCATCACTTTTATCACTGGTCACTCCCTCATCGACTCATCGCTTGAGGGGGTAGTCATATTAAGCACATTCATAATCACAATCAACAATCACACACTCAATCATGCAAATTGCATTCGTTCAATGAATCTTTGACAAAGATAATCATGCCCCTGCTTGGGGTAGAAAACAAGCACAAATTAAAAAAATGCTTGGCATTCTAGAATCATGAAGGATACGGCCCAGTTGCTTCATGACTGAACAATGTCCAAGATCAAGTCAACCTAAAATTCAAGGTTGTACTTGAAGCAAGTTCCTTAGCTCATCAGAAGCAAGGATTCAAGAACACATGCTCTTTCCATGATTGGGGCATCAAAAGTTGGTTAGGTTATTGAATAACCCTAATCATTCAGCATTTTAGTCATCTATTTTTGCTCAACGTTGTGCTGCACACAACGCATCTCAAAAAGGGGCATCTGTAGACACTAAAATCTGGTCAATCCGATTAGGCAATCACAAGCACTGGTTAATTGACACCATATGGCCCCCTTGGGCAACCCTCAGAGGTTTACTAGTGGTCCTACCCCACTTTTGGGAGCTTTTGGTCCACATAGGCATGACCGTCCCACCCCGGGATGGTCACATTTTGTGACCGTCCCACCCTGGGATGGCCACAAATTGGTCATCCTAGGGTGGGACGACCACAACCTAGCCATCCTAGGGTGGGATGGCCATAGGGTTTGACTCCCAAAAAGTCAAATATGGACAAATGGCGCCCATAAATTGCCATTTTCCCTACCTATTCGACCATGCAAGTCAGAGAGTGCACAGCATCCTTATGACATGCTACATGTAAGAGGCCAAATAGGGAGATTCTCTTCCCCCTCCAATGCATGCCACCCTATTGGCCAAATGGCACCTCTTGCCCTACATGCCCTCGCATGCCTTTTTGCCCAAAGGCCTCCTTTGGCTATAAAGTGGATTAGTTTTCCACACAATAGATAGAGAGGAGTTTTGAGACATAGAAACGGAGTGCTACCAAGATTTCCCCTCACCATTTTGTGTCCCCCTTTTCCCTCAAAATCTCTACCTAGCGAAGGAGGTTTGCGAGTGAACTAGGAGGCGCAATCTGATTCCAAAACTAAACCATATGAGTGATTTTTACCACCAAATTCGATGAAAACACTATTTAGGAGGTCCCTAACCAATTCACAGAGGAATTGGTGATAAAATAAGTGCAAAACTGGTGGTCGTCCCACCCCAGGACGGTCCCTAGTTTGTGATAGTCCCAACCGTCCCACCCCAGGATGGTGGCTTATATGTGCATTATTTCTCTACTATTATTTTTTAGTTAGATTCTATATTATCATATGATGCTACTGTCCAAATTTCATGCATTTTGGAGCTATATTGAGTGAGATATCACATTTTTAGTGTTTTGTAGGGTCTTATGCAGGTCTACGGAGGTCATCTGGAGAAGCACATGAAATTGTTGTTTATTTTGCAAATATGACCATATGGGTTCTCTTAAAATCATGTTTTATGCATACTGTCCAAGTTTCATTTTATTTGGATGTGTTTTGGTTCAGAAATTGCTTGCTTTGGGTTTTGCAGGTTGGAGACAAGCACTACGAATGCGACACGCCATAGGACACAATTTTGGTTCTATTTTTAGTGATATCTTCCCAAAACCATCCATTTTACATACTTCTATAATTTCAAGTCATTTGGAGTTGATTTGGTATAATATCCATGCATATTCTCATTACTAGTCTTTTGGTGCCTGTGGGGATTGCATGTTTTTCATCATACACACTTGCTATTTGACATTTCTGGTTTCCTTGTGTGTAGGTGCAGGTTTCTACAACACATTAGGAAGGAGAACAAGACCTCAAGATCAAATATACAAGTGGTGGCAACATTAGCCCGCCCACCTCGATTGTGGGTATGAGGAAAGACATTGGATGTGCACCCGAGTTACTTGAAGGATTTGATCCTTGGGCACCCAAAATTTGTAAAAATTGTATCATATTTGAGCCCTCAAGGGGACTTCTATGTAACCTTGGATTTTATCCACCAAATTAATAAGAAATAGACTTGCTTTACTTCATTTCTTGCTATTTGGTATTTCTTCCATTTTACTTGCATGCTTCCGATTTGATGCTCATGAGACATAGGAGATAGATGCATATTGTTCCTCTTAATTAGGTGCACCATTTTTCCCCTAATTCAGAAGTATTGGGTTTCAATCAGATCAAACACTATTCAGGAGATGGAGTAGCTCAAAGCAATCCAACGTAGGCTCAAGGAAGCGGTTGATTGCCAATAGAACTATGTTGATCTAAAATGATCACCAAGAGAATTTTTTGTAGGAGACAGAGTCTTCTTGAGAGCAATACCCATGAAAAGTACCATCAAGTCAACCAAGCTATATCCTCACTATATTGAGCCCTTTGAGATCATTGGTAATATTATCCCAGTAGCCTATAGGTTCACTTTACCGCTCAACCTATCAAAGATCCATGATACTTTCCACATATCCCTTCTTAGGAAGTATGTTGTTGATCCTACTAACATGTGGAATGTTTCTAAATTGTATATGGTATATCCTGCAACTATTGAGGTGCAGAAAGTTAAGATTATAGGGTTTCATTCCAAGGTGTTAAGGAAATGAACCTTAGATTAATGTAAGGTCTAGTGGGACGAGTATTTTGAGAATTATGCCACTTGGGAAAATGCTAAAGAGATGGGAAAATGCTAAAGAGATGAGACAACAATTTCAATATTTTTTTTTAAATTATAGTCGTTTGTCTTTCAAAAAATATATAGGATTGTGTTTAGTCCAATGGGAGGAGTATGTAACACCCCTCCTTGATATAACTCTTATGGATAATGGACTATGTTTTGATATGATTGATTAATGGTATAGTCTCTTTCTTGATGTCTTTTAATGAAATGATTTCTTTTGGCATAGAAAATGGTATTTTTGATGCATTTGTGGATGCAAGATTAGGTACCTCTCTCTATTGGGTATACATGGGTAAACCACCTACAATGAGAGATTGAGGGAAACGATGATGATGACTTCTTCATCGGTAAATCAGGGTGACATGGATAAATACTTTTTCATGTTAGTGCATTTGCATTTAGGCATGTTGAATATTCACAACATTGGGCCATGAAGCTACTTGTGCAATGAGCCTCCTTAATTGGTGGGTAATAGTATTAAACTATATTAAAAGATACCACCCAATCTAGGATAAAATAATGGTGTGGAATATTGTTTCCATAATCTAAGTTACTTATGTTATATTTGGATTTTTTTTGGTTTAGTAGCATGAGCATCATAGATTTTCTAGAAGCATTAATTATGGAATGATATTAATACTGCAAAGAGGACCAAGTTAACTAATTGATGGTCTTAATAATTTTGTAAGTTATTAGTAAATTTCAAAATATTAAAGGAAAAATCAATTAAAACCAAAGGCGTTGATTTAGGTTTAAGTAAATATAGAAGCAACTTTGTTTTATGCTCAATTAAGCAAATAAAATTAAAGCTTTATGGAGCACACCATTGCAATAGTGACTAGGGTAGCAAGATTCATTAGTTGATGTCTTCTTCGATGTTTCAAGGGCAACCACCTCCTTGCATGATCATCTCATTTTTTCTTCTAGTAGTTTTAAGTCTAAGTGGAGGATGGTGCTAGGTTAGAAGGCAAGTAGGAGAGTTTGGAGGCTATGAAGGAGGAATATTAGGAGGGGTGTGATGTTCAACAAACAGGATAAGAAAGTGTAAGTTTAAACTAGGTGCTATCTCTTTTTTGGTTGGCTTCACTGATGGTTTCTTTGCTTGTAATATTTGTTTAATCCTTTTTGTTGCCTTAGCTCGATTTTCTCTTCTATCGATATGTGGATTGTTGTCTTTTGTGTCCTCTTGCTTGAATTTCAAACTTTTCTTCTTCTTCTTCTCTTACTTTTTGGTGTGTGTGTCTTCATATTGAATCTTGATTCCTTTTGTGTTGGAACCTGTGCATCCGATTGAATGATGCCTTTGGATGGGTGTTAGTGTTTGGTTGGGCTATAAGCTTGACATTTGTATTCTATGTTCAAGTTTAAGGTCTAGTAAGTTGTTCTTATGTTTCTTGGGCTAGGCACACTATTTTGAATGCCTTTGGGATGTTTTGATTTTACTTTTTCAAGGCACCCCTATGTTTTACGTCCTTTACTGTTGAGTTTCATTTTGGTAATACTTTTGTTGGATATTATTGAGTGCATCGGTTTGATATATCAAGCACTTCAATTTTATTATGTTCTTGAGCACCCCAATGTGGTATATCAAGCATTGTGTTTGTCTCTAGTGGTTTGAACACTTCGATTTGGGTATATAGAACACCTCAAATGGTTGATCGAGTGTTTCATTGTTGTTTAACAAGCGTTGTGGTCTACAAAGGTTATTTTAAGTGCTTGATTCCTTTTGGTATAGTCAAGTGTTGATTATTGTGGGTTTATTGGAGTGTTTGTTAAATTTATTTGCTCTTTGATTTATGTACTTTGATTATGTTAAGTTAATAAAGTACCTTTGTTATATTACTTTGATTATGTTTAAGATAATAAAGTATCTTTGATTTATGTACTTTGATTATGTTAAGTTAATAAAGTACCTTTGTTATATTACTTTGATTATGTTTAAGATAATAAAGTATATTTGATTTATGTACATTGATCATGTTAAGTTAATAAAGTACCTTTGTTATATTACTTTGATTATGTTTAAGATAATAAAGTATCTTTGATTTATGTACTTTAATTATGTTAACAAGTTACCTTTGTTTATATTACTTTGATGATGATTAAGATAATAAAGTATCTTTGATTAATGTACTGTCATTATGTTAAGTTAATAAAGTACCTTTGTACATTATTTTTATTATGTTTAAGATAATAAAGTATCTTTGATTATGTTATGTTAACAAAGTGCCTTTGTTTTTATTACATTGATTATGATTAAGATAATAAAGTATCTTTGATTAATGTACTCTATTATGGTTCCATTAATAGAGCATTTTGAAATGAGATAATTGTAGCAATGTACTTTGATTATAGTTGATCTAATAAAGTATTGTGCTGGTTGAAAGAGATATTAATATTATAATGAATTCCTGAGATCTTGGGTAGATTAAGGAATCATTATAAGAGAGAAGTATGGGATTCTCTTGTATGAAATGTTGTGTATTGAATATTGAAAAATATATTATTATTATAACAAATTCCTGAGATCTTGGATAGATTAAGGATTTAATATTAAAGAGAAGCATGGAATTTTTCCTGTATGGAATATTTGAATAATATAGCTTCCAAAATGTTGTTGTTTCCATCTATGTTGTGGATGCAAGATTGTAGTGCATATATAAAAGAGAAAATCATATTTTTAGAAGCATTGCATGTTAGAGCTATTCATGATCCCTCCATATCTCTCATAACAATGGTTGGAAACCCTATCGTGGAAGGATCAACAATGTTTGATAGCTTGAAGATTTTGTTATTCAAGTTGTAATGTTAATCAACTTTTTGAGGAAGAAGCATTGCTATGTAAAATAATGTTTTGATCAAGGGTTGGTTAACCCGATTTCTTGTATAAAGAGAAATATTTGATAATTATTAATGATGCTTTGTAGTTCTTTACTCTTTAAGCTATATTTTTTATTTGATAGTATAATATGTCATATTATGTTGTTATAGAATTATTGGTTTATCTTTAATGATATGTTGGTCATTTAATTTTATGGCATGTATCTTGAAGAAATGTATATATAGGCTATGGTTAAGATAAATTCTTGTTATGTTTTTCAAAAATTATTATTTGATGAGTTTAGTTTCATTGATATATTATCCTGTGCTTGTAAATGTTAATTTTACCTTTTTTTGAAGGGTGGACCCTTGGGGTGGATATATTTTCCCTTTTAAATCATAAAACCCAATCCTCACACCTTGAATTTGTATACAATAGCCAATGAATTTGTGAATCATTTTGAATGAGTAGGATCAGGTGTATCCTCAACTAGGAGTTGAGGAAATTTTCACATGTACATAGTGGTGATCCCTTGAATGTGTAGGATTGGACGATCACGTTAGTTGCCAATGAAATGGCAATGACCTTAGTTAGACCATGGAGGTGTGGTAACTAAGCACCAAGGCTCTACAGTAGATTAACCTATATAGATGGATTTAGAGTATGGATAGGGAATAAGAATTCCCCTTTATGTATATGAGTCTTAAAGGGTAATCCCTATGCCATGGTCACATGGTCCTATGCTGCATAGGGTATGGGAAAGGTGGGGGGACCACTTTTGACATCATGCTAAATGTGTAGGTTTAGTAAGGTGAATCCCATGAAACATAGGAGTTGGCCATTCTTGTCCACTGAGTGTTGTCTACAATGACTTGGAACTCAAATATAGTGAATCCTTGTATGTTGATATAAAAGAAAGAAGGTTTTCTCCCTTGTGAGCCTTTGTTTGTAAGTGCTCTTTAAAAAAAATGGGTTGGTAGTTTTGAGTTATTATATTTAGTATCAGAGCTCTAGGTCATAGGGCTAGAAGATTTCATGGAGTGTGTTTAGGTTTATCCTTGAATTGATGTGCCACTTTAGATTTGATGCCTTACATGAAGGAAAAGTGATCCTAAAACTTTATCAACTAAGTAATGATAATGTGTGTTAGTTCATAAAGTAGTATGAAGCTAACATAATGTAAGTACAATTATGGGGAAATTATAGCTTACCCAACTCCTTTTTGTGGTTAGGAAATGGTGCCCATTCAAAAAGGAAGTTTTTCAAAGAATAGTAAAATTATTGCACGAGAAGGAAGTGCAACACCTAAGTCTAGGCAAGTTGGGGGCCTTGGCAAGAAAACTAAAAAAACATCTACTCCTAGAAAAAGGCCCAAGACAAGAGTAATCCTCGACAAAGATGTTGGAGGAAAAATAGGGTCTGATGGAAGATAAAAATATCTCTCCTTCGTAGGTAAGATGCTTCAAGAACATTTGGAATAACAACAAAAATTGATAGATACTTTGGTCAATAGAGAGGCCAATACTAGAAATGTGGAGGATTGACAGGAAGAAAATCCTATCCAAAGGAGCCAAGAGGGAAGAGCCTGGATAGAGTCTAAGTTAGAAAGAGATATTAAGAATGTTAAGATAACAATATTTAATGGGAAATAAGGAGGAAATTCAGTTGAGTCATGGATGAAGGAAATAAAAACCTTCTTCTCCATGAAGAATTACTCTTCTAAAACTCAGACTATGTGGGCTATGCTTCATCTATTGGATAAGCCCTAGAATGGTGGGATAAATTTAGTTTAGGTACAAATATCCAAGCTATAGAGCTTATATGGGATAATTTTGTAGAGGATTTTGAGGAAAGGTTCCTTTATGAACAGTTTTGCATAGATAAGTTTGAATAATTCTCTACTCTTTAATAAGGGACACTATAAATAGAGGTATATTTTTAGAGAAATGTGAAACTTTTGAAGTATGTTCCAGAGTATGATAACAACAAATGCCTTAAATTTCATAAGTTTATTCTAGGGTTGGATCCTAAAATAATGACTGTAATTAATTTGCTTAAGCCAAAAATTTTGTAAGGGACTTATGACCTAGCTAGATAGGAAGAAGCTAATCTTCAAATCAAAAAGATGTTCTTCAGTTATTCAGAAGTGATAAAGTCTAAAAAATAAGAACTAAAGAAAAGAAAATGTTCAGGATTTATGAAATAGAAAAATGATAAAAATAATAAGCTCAAGGGTAATCCTAAGCTCAAGAATAGGAACAATGGAGGTTTAGGGCAAAGCAAGAAGAAATTTTACAAGAAATATAGTTCTAATCCTAATCCTCCAAAGCAGGAAAAATCAACATGAAAAGAAGATGTGGGGGAAAGAAGCAATAAAGATCCCAAGCACCTATAACAAGAAGCTATAGCTATGGGGGTACACATTATGCTAAGAAGTGTTCCTATAGAGAAGAGTCTAGTAATCAAGTAGAGGAGCTATCGTACCAAATATATGCCACCACAAGAAATCAAGACTTGAATAGGAAAGCAATGCCAATGTTGTTAAATGGTAAGCTTTTTGATAAATATGTAAAAGTTTTAATAGATAGTGGTGCTACAGATAGTTTTATTTCCACTAGTATCATCAAGGATATGCTAAAAAAACTTGGATTTCTAGCACAAGGGTGGAAATTTGGGTATGGTTTTAGATAAACCTACTGAGTGGATTAATGTTTACTTATAGAATATATAACTCTACCTGAAGGTTCTACTATATGGCACTTGTATGTGGTATCTCTTCACGCCTTTGACATTATCCTAGGGATAGATTGGTTGAAGGCTCATTGAGCCTTAATCATTTTTCAATACAGTTGGATGGATTACATCAAAAAGCATAATAGGAGGGTAGGATTTGAAAGTGGACGAGGTTTTTTCCAACCCCTCTTGCTTTCATATATGGAGTTAAAGAAAGCCATCAAAAAAGGCAACATGCTCTACATAGTGAAAATCAATGGTAAGACTAGAGAGAAATAGGATGAATAAGTTTTCAAGAAACATCCTATTCTTGATGAATTTTGGGATGTATTTCCTAAAGACATTCTATGTCTATCCCCTCGAAGGAAATTTGATTTCACTATTTAGATAATTTCATGAGCTAAACCCATTTCCAAGGCACCTTATAGAATGACTCCAATTAAGATGTAAGAACTAAAGGTCCAAATGCAAGACTTATTGTATTAGAGTCTAATCAAACCAAGTGTATCACCTTGGGGTGCTCTGGTATTATCTATGAGAAAGAATGATGGATTCTTGGTATTGTACATAGATTATAGAATTTTGAACAAGGTGACCATTAAAAATAAGTATCATGTTCCCCGAATAGATGATCTTTTTGATCAACTAAGAGTAGGTACCATATTTTTAAAAATAGATTTGAGATTAGGTTATCACAAATTAAGGATTTGAGAATATGATACCTAGAAGACAACCTTCAAGACAAGATATGAAAACTATGAATTCATAGTGCTACCATTTGGGCTGAAAAATACACTAAATTTTATGAATTTTATGAATAACATGTACAAAACATATCAGGATCAATTTGTCTTAGTATTATTAAATTATATTTTGATGTATTCTCATTATAAATAGGAACATGACCATCATCTCATGATGGTGTTGGAAATTCTGAAGAAGAATCATCTATATGGAAAATTATCCAAGTGCAAGTTTTATACTTTGCAAGATCAGTATTTGGGTTACTTTATCTCAGTAGAAGGAATTGTTGTGGACCCAAAGAAGAATGAGATTATTTTAAGTTGGCCTCCACCTACAAATGTAACTGAAGTTGGGAGTTTTTTTGGATTCAGGCTATTACAGGTGTTTTGTATGAAACTCTTCCAATATAACCTATCCAATCACCAATATTTAGAAGAAGGGAAAGGAGTACAAATGGATGGATAAGTGTGAGACCAAATTTGAAGCTTTAAAAATATAATTTGGCAATGACACCAGTCCTCAAGATTCCATATCCTTATGGAAAATTTATCATGTGTACAGATATTTCTTTATAAGGTTTGGGTGGAGCGTTGTATCAAGAAGAAGCCACAATGGCCTATGAGTCTAGAAAAATCAAGAAGCATGAGATAAACTTGTAGACACCCAAAAGTTGCACATTGTCCCTCTCCCCATTTCCACGGTCAATCAATTTGCAAAACCCTCAAAAATTGCATAAATTGGCTAAAATCACTATTCATCATCATTAGCCCCTTTGGGCTAGCCAAGCCCCTTCCTACGCTTAACCATGGATCTTCATGTGACCTCATGCAAACTCAACTAAGGTTGAAAACTCTCACCATGGTCAAAAAGCACTTTATGGTCAAATTATGTTTTATGGCTAATTTCATGATTAATTAGATCTAATCTTGATTTAATTAAATCCTCCACCTCACCTAGTCTACTTTGACTAGCCTAGCCTTCCACCTCACCTAGCCTAGCCTAGCCTAGCCCTGCCACCTTTCCACCCAGATATTTCTCCACCTCACATCCCCCTGGGTCATTAATGCAAGATGGAGACTTTTGCACACAAAAATCATTGTTTAATCCTAAGATATTTCAATAAAGCTGAATATTAATGACAAATTGATATTTATGCTAAATCATCATTACTTTTGGATGGGTGAGGGATTCTCTCACCCAACCTCACTTATGACCCAGGACACCTCTTTGGTGGACACCTCACCACTGCCACCTCACAGGGGACACCTCATCCCCTTTCTCTCACCTTGGCCCACTCTATAAATAGAAGGCCATTTTCACCTTTTAATAACAACACACTTTTGCATACCGAAACTCTACCAAAATCACTACTACCATTACATCCATCACACATCCATCACACAACCATCATACGAGCATCACAATCAATTTGTCTCCTTCATAATACTATTTGGTGAATGAGATAGGTTGAGAATCCTACCAAGAGTGCACTTTTAGAAGGTAAATCGAACAAATCATAGTCAATAACCAATCTTGAGCATCCAGAGAAGCTATCTGAACAATACGGTCAAAAAAGGACCGGTTCGCACCTCACACGTGCGAACCACCTGGTTCGCACCCTAGGAGTGCGAACCTCTGCAACAGGCACCAGAATCACCCGGACAGGTAAGAATAGATTAATTTACTATTTTATGTTGTTTTTAGCAATTTATTTTATGTTTTGAATACTTTTTATGAGTCTTTTGTCTTCATAACTATGGGGTTTGACTGAGGCAGACCTCCCAATGCACTAATAGGATTTTGCAGGTTTACAGGTCCAGCAAAGCATAAGGAAATATCTCCAACAAGTGGTGGCTCACGAGCAAGAAGCCCACCTACATCGAGGAACCCAAAGAGATGAATCTTGTTGTCTTTGTACCACATCTGAGAGGGCTTCCTAAGGGAAGACCCCATTGTAGCCTTCAGGGCAAGATTGTAAAAGGATATCAATTCTTGTAACCCCTTTTATGATTATCAATACAAATACAGTAGATTCTTTGATATTGAATGAATGTCTTAGCATCTCTTTTTGGTAGTTTCATTCTAGCACGCCTGGTGGGACCCCCACCAAGCATTAGCTTAATCACCTTCTAACCAAAAATTATGGTCTATTTTGTATGGCAGGTAGTTGTCATCTTTGAAGAACACCACAAACCAAAAATGCCTTGAAAGACACCTCAGGCCAAACCACAAAAGGTTCACTGGTGCACCGATGAGCTTACAAAGAGAGTAGTGAGTACACACTTGGGCGTGTGAATTCCCCAATCTACCTCAAACTACTACTTGATACCCAGGTATTGGTTCAGACACCCACAACCAATGATAAGGTAAGTCAGGGGAGGTTAAGAGCCTCATGTTCCCGAGGATTGCGTGCCCTCATACCTAGACCACAAATTGTCTCTTGCCATGGCGTATGCAAGGTTAAAGCATCCTTGTATCTTTTGGCACCAAATCAGTAGTTAATTTACCTTCTATCATTTATTTACTTTAGGTATTTGTGAAATATTTATAAGTTTTGGTCATCTTGCTACACTTAAATTGGGTTTTTGGAATTTTTTGTGTAGGTACCTGTACTAAAAATACTCCAGAGACATCAAAATCATCACCAGGACCCCAAAACTAGTCAGCTCTATCTTCGGATCCTGGTTCACACTTTAGGAGTGTGAACTCCTAAGTAGAAGATAGGTTCACACCCTAGGAGTGTGAACCTCCCAAATCTACATAGTCTTGGACCGAGAGGCATATTGGAGATATTTACACTCACCTGGATGTAGGTTTTGTGTGAAATTATTTAATTTTTCTCTGTTTTGAAGCTAATATTTCACATTGAGCTACAAATTCCACAAGCATCGCACATTCCTATTTGCTTTAGCTAGAATTTTTAGTTGCTTTCTAGTATAGCTTCTAATTTCAGAAATTTCTTTCCAAGTCATTTCCCTTCAAAAGCAATTAATTAGATTTCCTTTTTGAAAATCAATAGTGTAACTTTGTTTTTGTGCAAACCACTTAATTAGATTTCCATTTCACAAATCAATAGATTAAATTTGTTTTTGCACACAACCAAGTAAATAGATTTGCTTTGAAAAGGCATCATAGCATAGTTTATTTTGAAAAGGTATTTAAACTAGATTTGCTTCTAAAATAGTATCACACAAACAAACACCACACACTCACGTTCTATTTAAATGGTGTAAGGAGCTGGGTTTCATCTCCAACCTGAATTGGATTTCATCACCAATTCAACACCAGAGTTTAGTGAGGTCTGGAGTCTACTCTCCATTGGCTCACCTCCGGATTAGTCACCATAGTATCCCCCTAGGTGGATCATTCTAGCATTAATACCTGATCGGTCCTTCCCACTTTGAGTGTTGGTTATCCAAAATTCATCACTGGAAGGTACCTTCAGAGTGGGTAGTTTTAGAAAGCCCCTTTACCATAGGGCTTTTCAAATAATTAGTGGGTGCAGCTGATCGTTACTGTGGATGCCTTAAACGTGAGGGTTAAGCGAAAGCATGGGTATGCCGGTAGCACCACATTGACAGTGCGACCTCTCTTCATGAGAGTTTATTTGACTCATTAGAGCATTTTGAGTCTCCCCCTTTGGATACCATTTTACTGTACCTTATACATCTAGGTTGCCATTCTCCTGTTGGAAACATAGTTCTATTTTGTGCACTTTTGGGCATTGCAAAAGGTTCTATGCTACGACATTCCTGATTCAAAATAGAAGTTCACCCATTACCTTGATTTGTTCCTAGGGTGGATACATACTTTCATCAAAACACATGAAAATAAAAAATAAAGAACATTTGCTTATTGTTGAGTCTCAAAAAAGTGGTTACAATAGCATAACAAATGTGCTATAACACACTTACTGGTTGTTCCATAGTTTCACTCCCACGCTTTACACTACATAGTCTATTTTTAGGAGATTTGCACCCCATAGTGTGATTCCCCTACACTTAGACTTATTTCACATGATTTTGTGTGAAAATCTAGCTGTCAGGCTACAAAACTGCATTTCATAGGTCTCCACAGCACACAGAGGGTATACACAACATAAAATCCACTCTCTATCATAGTTTTGGGTGGTCCGCACCCCTGGAGTGTGAACCAGTTGGTCCGCACCTCTAGAGTGTGAACCTATTTTTTAGGTTCTAGATTGCACACACAGGACACAGACACACTACACAACACATATCTGTCATCTATTTATCATTTTGAGTGGTTCGCACCCCACCTATGTGAACCTATATTTTTCAAAATAGATAGTGTCCCAGTCAGTCACAGATATTTCTTGAGTTTAGATTTCACACCTGTTGACTGTTAGCATACATTTTCCACATATTACCATTCCAGTTACACGTAGTCAGATGCATGAAGCCCTTCATCATGCCATTGAGGCTGCTCAATGGACTATCATGATGGTAGGTGCTTCTAGTTCTCAAACCATTGACCCATATTTCGAGTCTGACCGAGTTACTACTGTAGGTCCTCCTAACCTATTGACTGGGCCTTCCACCCCTACTACTAGTCCCACATCCCACATGGCATCTTCCACCCCATCTCACCTCTTGGATGAGACTTTCGAGGAGACCCCTCCTTTGGAAGATCTTTCCTCACCCAATCCCCCATCCACATACTTCCAGCATGTCATCTACACTCCCCCTGGCCACCCCATACTAGTTATGGTGGTGGATGAGTTCACCCCACCTGCATCACCTTTTGCTACCCATCCATTCCTTGAGCATTCTTCCCATCCACTTTTGGGAGATGAATCTGGTCCCGTTGTTTCCCAAATCATCCCTGATGTTGTCACCACTATATAGATAGTTGGTATGATATCCACACCCCCTTCCTCCATGGATCCTCCTACCATACCTTCATCCCAAACCCCACCATCTCAGCAGGCTTCATCGAGTCATCAACCTTCCTCCTAGCCACCTTCCTCACTCCCACCATAACACTATTCACACCCATCTCAGTATTACCAGCTGACATCACCCGATTTATCCCATCCTTCGATCCAGCTTCATCCATAGTAGGCCTCTTCATCCTCCTAGCCACCTCCTGTCACACCATAGTTTACTTCCTATCCACCCACTAGCTACCCACCATTCTCATCCTATGGACCTCCATCGACTCCTTCATCATCATTTCACTTACCACCCCCACATTCCTTTCACCCACCATCATTGAACCCCACTTATCAAGGTCATCCACCTCGGTATTCGGTTCAGCCTGAGTCCCTTCTCGCCATCCCCACCATACCCCCTTCATCCTCATCCGTTCCACCTCCATCTTCACACCAGTCCACTTTCACCACATCGACATCTCTTCCACCTCCAGCTTCTACACCACCCACTCTCTTCACCTCACCACCCACATGGTCCTCTACCACTACTGCTCAGGTGCAACCGACTTATCCATATGCATAGCAGTAGTAGATGCCTATGCCTACCCAATAGGTCCTTGGGTATTATGATCCACAATAGTAGCCACCCACCTACCATTCTTCATACATCTCACCCCATCCATCTCAGGTTCCTATCCCACAATATCAGACCATGTCGACACCTGACCCAAATCAGGTTGCTTACTATCATCCATGGGAGGAACAATAGTTGTAGTATCCACCACATCTAGATTATTTACAACCCCCATCATAACCATTACCTACACCCACATCATCACCTCCATTTTTGGCTCCACCAAATACTACCATGGTGCTCTCTAGTGAATTTCAAGCCATGCAAGAGCAGCTTCGTACATTGGATTTATGTACAACTAGTTATGGGCCTCAAAAACCCACATATGATGAGTTGTGCAATGAACCAATTCACCCATCTATTCCTATTCATCCATATCCTTACAGATTTGAGATCCCTAAATTTGACAAATTTAAAAGTAAGGAAGATCCTAGAGAGCACCTTAATAATTATCACTTTGCTTGTTACCAGTTGCATGGTAGTGACCCCCTTATGCTTCGCACATTTCCACTTTCTCTTGGGGGACAAGCATTAGATTGGTACAATCATTTGCCTCACCATAGTTTATTCACATTCAAACAATTGGCCAATCTATTTCTAGAGCATTTCTCAATCAACATCAAGACCAAGCTTACCTTGTCCGATGTATATGCTTTGCATCAGTGGGATGACGAGCCTATTACCAATTTTTTCACCCATTGGAGAGTGGTCATTCATGATCTAGCCTTCCCTCTCCCACCTTCAGAGCTCATCAAACTCTTTGCCAAGAGTTGTCATAAACAAATCTCCCAAACATTGCAGATACATCAGAGTCGAACATTTGAGGAAGCCATTTCCCAAGCCAAAGTCATCGAGGACATCAAGGTCCACATGGGAAAAATCACGTTGCATCAAAAACCACCCTACCCCACCAATTACCATTACAACCATCCTCCATATGTACCACCTACCACATGACCACCTCAAACCAATCAGGTTCTTCTCAATTCTCCATATCCACCAGTGCAAGTGGCATCTACACAAGCTCCACAACCCACTCCTCCATGCTCTCCTCAAAATAAATATCAAGCCAATCCCCCACTTCTTCCCACTCCACAACTAGGTAATCCTCCACCTCAATCTAATCCATACCAAGGTTACAATCCATATCCACCTCACCCTCCATGCAATTGGATGCCCTTATCTGAGCCCATGCCCACTCTATTTCATAGGTTAACTGATGGAGGTCTCATCACTTTGCCAAATGTCCAACCTCTTGATCCAAATTATCCTCTCCCATGGGACTACAATCTGTAAGCCTTCTATGATTTTCATCGACAACATGACCATACTATTGATTCATGTCATATCTTTCACCATGTCGTGCAAGACCTTATCGATCGAGGCACTATTCAGGTCTCAAATCCCCTCGCACCACAAAATCAAAACTTGGGGATATATCAAAATCCATTACCCAAGCATGGGGGTAATCCACCTCAAACTGATCCATGCTAGGTTAATCATGTCAATCGAGGTCCTTCCCAATAGGGGTTTGTGGGTATGATCAATATCACCACTCGCAATCAATGTTATCCACCCCCTACCCCCGACCAACAACCTTCCACTTCTCAACCACCACCTCCCACAACCTCAATCATCACACCACCAATTCCCCCACCCCTTCCATGGAATGTCATCACCATCCATGGTAGTATTTCTCACCAGCTCTGAACCACCCCTACAAGGTTATCCATTTATGACCTCCTGCAACAATCCCAACCTCATCGTGAAGCCCTTGATTCTATCCTTCGCTCCCTCGATCTTGAGACCCATGATGCAGATGCCTTTGCCAACTTTGTTGGCAATGTTCAGAGATGCCTACAACCTTCTATCAGCTTCCATGACCATGAAATTATAGAAGTTGTAGGTGAGGGAGTGGATCCTCCATTACATATTCAAGCCTCCATCAATATCATCACCTATAAGCATGTTCTCATCGACACTGGCTCATCCATCAGCATCATTTCTATCACTGCCCTTAACCACCTTCACCTTCCCCCTTCCCATATTGCCACTCCATCCATGGACCTTCGAGCCTTTGATGGCTCCATGCATCCTACCCTTGGCACTATTGTCTTGCCCATCAAGGCGGGTGCCAAAACCATTTCCACTCTCTTCCATGTTATCGAAGGTGAGATGCAGTATAACATCCTATTGGGATGCCCTTGGATTCGGGACATGCAATGCATCCCTTCCATGCTCCATCATTGTATTAAATATGTCCATAATGGATTAGTCCACTGCATCCCCATCGATGGTGATCCATTCAAATTCTATAATATCATCACTCTTCCACCTGGTCCACCCTTATCATCCACTCAATTCACCCCTACTCCACGTCGGTCCCTTGATAACACATATCCATCCACTTCACAATCTCCTCCTCCACCACCTGATCCAAGCAAAATTACCTCCACTTCTTCCAATCCACCTCAACCTCCCTCCATACAACCCATACCCACATTTTCTCATCGACCCTCCTCACCTTTCATGCCACTCCCTCCATTTACATTTTTTGCTACACCTTCCACTCCATCTTCCTCTAGCAATCCACCAATTCTTCCCACACCTCCTACATCCACCCATCACTTTGTACCTCACTCGATGTGAACATGGGTAATTTCTAGCTCACCCACCACTACTTCCATCCCCACTTCCCAATTCACCCATGCCAATCATCCAATCACTGGAACACCTATTGAATGCTATGAGTGGACACAATGCACCTCTCAACTTGATGACCAATTAGCTCAATCTGATACTTCCACTTCCACCCCTTCCCCCCCAATCCACCTACACTAGTTCCATCATCTCCCATGCCACCCAGGGGGTCCTCCCCTCCACCTGAGCATACGACCCCTCCTCATGTCTCCATACTCATGACCACACCAGGTCCTGGTGAGTATAACATTAGCAATGCTCGGGTCCTTCCATCCAACATCCAATCCACCCATGACTTTGGCCATCCTCATGGTATGCCCTTGACTATTGGGGTAGTGGTCCCTTTAGGTCCTCCTAATAATTGCATGAACTTTGTATATGGGGGACTTGACTCATCCGTAGAACCTCCAACACCTCCACCACCACAAACCCGATTCTGCGGTAACCTTGACCACATGTCCAATCCAAATTTTTCCTAGAATTATTTACGTATGTATAACTGGCATGGTTATGGCCTAGGGAAATATGAATAGGGGTGTCACACCTACATTCATCCTCCCCCATGCAAACCTACTGATCGATCCGACATTGGTTACCATCCCCCAACAATCAGTACACTCGAGCATGAATTTCAGAATCTGAATCTTGATCATATCAACCTCTTGCCTGATGAGGAATTTGAACTTAATCCTTCGACACGTAGTTCTTCCCCACATTCCACAATTGATCTTCCATCCACATTCTTTCCACCATCCCCACCGCATGAGCCACTCTCTCCCCATGAATTCAAAACCCTTGCTCACCACTTCCACCTCCCTTATCCCTCGATACCACACTATAAGTTGATCCACCTTTACCCGAAGATCCTCCTTCTTCACCACCACTGCTACTCCATTCTTCCCCATTCAAGACTTACCACCACCTTTTGGACCACATTCTCATCTCCCATCACCCCTAGTGGTGTTAAACCCTGAGGTTCAAAATCAACCTTTTTTGGATTCATTGCTATCCTCCTCTGATTCATCCTAACCCTCATCACCTACATCTCCTATATCTAGCGCTTCGATCAATATGATCTCTATTGACTTGTATGCTCTACTATGATATCCAAACCATCCCACTTACACCCCACCTCCTATCCCTAATTTCATCATTCTCGATGATATCTCTGAAACCCCTATCACTATCGAATTCCTCCCAATACCACACATGCTTCACTCCACCAATGCACCTTTACCTACCATCCCACCTCACCTACCATGGATCAATCATATAGATATTTATCTAGATGATGAATTCTAGCTTCTTGAGTCCATCGATGACCTCCACCTCATTCCTACACCTACCCAACTTCATGATGGTTCTCACATGCTTGTCGAGGACACCATTGAAGTTGACATTGGCAATGATCTAGAAAACCCTCACATCATCTACCTTATCACTAGTTTATCCGAATAAGAGTATGTCCTTTATACAAATTTCCTTAGGTACTACATTAAGGTGTTCGCATGGTCCTATATGGATATGCCTGGCCTTGACCCATCATTAGTTGTGCACAACCTTGTCTTGGATGACACTGCCAAACCTGTCCGACAAAAGTTGTGTCGCATGCATCCCACCATTGCGCTTATGGTTAAATAGGAGTTACAGAAACTCCTTGATGTTGATTTCATAGTACCTATCGATTACCTTGAGTGGGTTTCAAACATGGTTCCCATCGAAAAATCCAAAGGGGGTATCCGCATTTGCACTGATTTTAGGGATCTTAACAAAGCTTGTCCCAAGGACAATTTTCCACTCCCTAATATCGACACTTTGGTCGATGCTATAGTTGGACATGAAATACTATCACTCATGGATGGTTTTTTAGGTTATAATCAAATTCATGTCAATCCAATAGACCAGCACAAGACTTCTTTCATGACCCCTTGGGGGACCTTTTGTTACAAGGTTATGCCATTTGGCCTCAAAAATGTTGGGGTAACTTATCAACGTGCCATGACCTACATATTTCATGATATGATGCATAAAACTATTGAAGACTATGTTGATGACCTCATAACTAAATCTAAAACTCATGGTCAACATCTTGAAGACTTGCATCAAATATTTGATCACCTCTTGGAACATAATGTCTGATTAAATCCAAAGAAATGTGTCTTTGGTGTCACCACTAGAAAAATATTGGGTTTCATCATTTCATAGAAAGGCATTGAAGTTGATCCCACCAAAGTCCAAGCTATTCTTGACATGCCTCCCCCTACGAACCTCAAATAGTTACGTGGCTTACAAGGAAGGATCCAATCCATACGGTGATTCATCACCCAACTTTCAGACAAGTGTCAGCCATTCAATCATCTTTTACAGAAGGGGGTCCCATTTAAATGGGATAGTAAATGCCAAGCTACCTTTGATGACATCAAATCATACCTTACATCTCCACCCATCCTCATTCCACCCCATCTTGAACACCCATTCCACCTGTACATTTTTGCTACCGATGTCGCATTGGGCACGCTTCTTGCTCAAAATAATGAACGCGACCAAGAGCAAGTTGTATACTATATCAGTCGCACATTGATTGATTATGAGACATGGTATGCTTATATGGAGAAACTTTACCTTGTCATTGTCTTTGCTACCCAAAATTTGCACCACTACATGATCAACCATACTACCTACGTAGTTGCCCATGATAACCCACTTCGCTACATGATGGGTAAGAGCTACCACAATAGTCGAATGACCAAATGGATCATGCTCCTCATGGAATTTGATCTCGAATTCATCAGTCAAAAATCCATCAAAGGCCAAGTCATTGTTGACCAGCTAGTTGAGGCTCCATTGCCCAGTGATGCACCATTGCTTATCCAACTTCTCGATGATTCAGTATTTCATATAAGTGAATCCGAAGAGCCAGTCGAGCCTGAATCCACTACTGAATTGACCTTGTTCTTTGATGGCTCCCATTGCACACACGTTGGGGGTGTAGGAATAGTCTTTTTCACACCACATGGGGAGCCTCTCCCCTTTTCCTTCAAATTAGGCTTTCCTTGCACCAATAACAATGCTGAGTATGAAGCTCTTATCCTTGGCCTAAAGCAAGCCCTTTCCATGCACATTCATCACCTGGACATCTTTGGTGACTCCCTCCTCATTATGAATCAAATCAAGGGAGAATGGCAATGTCATTGCCCAATCTTGCAACAATACAAACAAGTCAGTTGATGATTTATTGGCCCAATTTGAATGGTATGACATCACCACTACTCCACGATCTACAAATCATTTTTTCGATACCATGGCCTCACTAGGCTCCCTCATTCCACAAAACCCACTTTCTAACACAACACACGTGTCCATCCACACCCTTTTCCATTCCACCATTTCTACCAATCCGCCTTCTCATGATGATGGCATCAATATCGTCGAAGCTCACCCACATGACCCATGGTTTTCCCAAGTCAAGGACTACATCAAGCTCGGTATTCTCCCACCTGATCTAAATCATACTCACAAATGAGCTTTTAAATTGTGTGCCATTCGCTATACATTGCTAGGCGATATCCTATACAAGCGAAGTTATGATGGCATTTTATTACGTTGTCTTGAGCCTTTCGAAGCCCAACGCATTACTCAAGAGGCTCATGATGGTACTTGTGGTGGCCATTTTAGTGGCATGGCTATCACCAAATGCATTCTATGGATGGGCTATTACTGGCCCACAATGGAGCATGACTATTGTGCCTATGTCAAAAAGTGTGTTAAATGCCAACATCATGCCAATCTCACACACTTACCTTCTCAGGCTCTACAACCTATCCAATCAATGTGGCCCTTTTCACAATGGGGCTTGGATCTCATCGGCAAAATCACACCCGCCTCATCTGCCAATCATAAGTTTATCATTACTACAACCGAATATTTCATGAAATGGGTTGAGGCCATTCCTCTAATTCAAATGACCGGTCCTAAAATTGTTGATTTCATCACTCAACACATCATTTGTCATTTTGGCATCCCATCCAAAATCATCATAGATAATGGCACTCCATTTAAGAATAAGAATGTTCATGCACTATGTGAAAAATTCAACATACAACATAGTTTCTCTACTCCATACTACCCATAGGGTAATGGCCAAGCAGAAGCTACAAATAAAACCATTTGCGCCATTCTTCACAAAACTATTGTAGAGTCACACCGTGATTGGCACAATCAAATGCCACTAGCACTATGGGCCTATCATACCAGTATTCATACTCCAACTGGGGCAACCCCATTTTCACTTGTCTATGGTATTGAGGCCATCATGCCCTTGGAGCTTGAAATACCATCTTTATGAGTTTCTATGCAAGAATTCATTGATGATGATACAACCCGTCAGGCTAGACTTGACCAATTGACCTTATTGGATGAACATCACATTCATGCTATTGAACACATGCGAGTTTATCAAGACCATCTCCGATGTGCCTACAATTCCAAGGTACACCAACATGAATTTCAAGTTGGAGACTTAGTCCTCAAAGAAAACCAATAGATTACTAGCCAACCATGCCATCTCCATGATAAATTTGCATCGAATTGGCTAGGCCCTTATATGGTTACTCATAAATTTGGATCTAGGGCATATCATCTGGCCACGTTGGAAGGAATAGCTGAACTTGAGCCCATTAAAATTATTCATCTATGAGAATTTTATGCCTAGTTGTAGGCATTACAGCTCATCATCACTTGTGTATATATGTATATATATAAAAAAACAAAAAACAAACAAACAAAAACAATATCACCATTTTTGACGTTCTGTGGCACTAAGTTTACTTGCATTTACATTTAAATCTGCTTGCTCCATTTCTTTCCTCCCTTCTCTACTTCTTCTATAAGTGAATGTTGTATGGTCACGCTTCGAGCGGCTACATACCTTTCATTTTCCCCTTCTTTCTCTTCCTTTTCTTTTCTTTCTTATCTTCTTTTCTTCTAGTTACTCATCAATGTTGTATGGTCACGCTTCGAGTGGCTACATACCTTTGATGGGTTTCTTTTCTTATCTTTTCTTTCTTATCTTCTTTTCTTCTAGTTACTTGTCAATGTTGTATGGTCATGCTTCGAGCGGCTACATACCTTTGATAAGTTTCATTTCTTCTTCTCTCCTCCTTTCTCCTCTTTTCTTTATTCCATTCTCCATTTTCATATTACTCCACCTCATGCCCCATTCCATTGTCCATAACACTAGGGCAACCTTGTACATAAATTCTTGTCTTTTGCATCCATGTAGGCATCTGCATATATTCATTGTAAATACCATGTGAAGGGAATTAAAAATGCACATGCTAGCATACCAGATTGATGTCCAAAACCCCTTTTTAGGAGATAGGATTAGAGCCATGTTTTGATTGCTTCGACCATAAATAGTTACATAATCAACCACCATCCAAAGTTGGCATATTTTAGAAATACTTTTAGGCTTCCCTTGGTCACCTTGCTCTCTTTCCTGGACTTACCTACACGTCTTACACACTAATAACATTCTGGAAATGGGGTTGATTACGTTGCATGCCAGCTGATGCTTAGCGAAAATTACTCTGCTCATTAAATCATTCACATGATTTCTCTCGAACTAGAGGAATGACAAAAGGACAAGCTTCAAAAAAAAAATTCAAAAAAAAAAAAAAAAAAAAAAAGAAAAAAAGAGAAAAGAATACCACAAAGAGATAGTCATATCATAGAAGGCAGAAAACAAAAGCAAAGGCCTCAAGAGTATTACCCACTTGAATCCCTGCAGTCCTCAGGTCTTTACCAATGAGCTAGCATACAGGCTAAGTTGGCATGCAGTTATAACCCACCCTATTCTAGAATGGTTAAATGAACATCACTTTCCACACACAAGTCCAGGATAGAGGTCTTGTTTACCAAGATAGCCTCCAAGTGAGTCAAGAAGTTTCACTTAGTTAGTCAATGGGATTGATTTTACAAATTGTAATGTTCGAATCTCCTCATGACATTCCTTATATCCAACTTCCTTGGAATAATGGAATGGATCACATCATTTGAGTACTGTAACGATGCAAATGCTATCCCTAAGAAAAGTGTTTATATCATTTAATCTTATGCATGCCATTTTATTTTTCATCTCACAACTCACTTTAGTTCATATTTATTTAAGCATATCATTATTCCATTCACATCTAACTATCTATTATCACATCTACGCTAATCATACACTACCATAAGCAGAAAGAAGCAAACACAAAAATGCAAATAGACACAAGTATCCTCTAAATATATATATAATATATATCTCCAAAAACTGATGCCATCAGGCTACAATAACATATGTGACTGCCCTTGCGGGCTCCTCATATTAGAAATACAACATCAATGTACATCTACATCTCAAAAATGCCATACGACTACAATGCATTGTGCATGCATGCATCGCTACCAAAACATGTCTCATCATGTACATATATCCATATGCAATAGTACAAAAATGAAGACCATCCTCCATCACCGTTGCAACATGCCCTCATGGCTGTTGCCCTCTCGATGTCTCACCTCCCCTCACTCGTTGGCCTCCTCCTATCACCCTCGTGATGACTCTACCTCTCTGATCCCTCTACCAATCGTACCCTCTCCACCTATGCTGGTGGCCCCATCCTCACTGGTGCCTGTGACATCATAGGTGCTACTATCTCTCGACCCATACCCACAATCGAGTGCCCCTCTACTATGGTTTGTGATGAGGTAAGTGATCCATAATATGTCGGGATATCCAACCCATGCACTATCAACTCACCCTCACACCTCGACCTCTTCCCTACCTCCTTCATATTTGTAGCTAATAACCTCTCATTTACCACCTTTAGCCATGCCACCTCCCTCTGTGATGCCTCTAGCTATGACACCACATCCCCCAAGCCCTCAATATCTTGCTCCACCCATGCCTTTGAGGCTAACACCTCTCACATAGTCTGCTCTAGCTCCACCACCCTCACAATATGGCTAGCTCTCATAGCCTCTGTCTCCCTCTGCCTCCTCCAACAACCTCTAAAACCACTCTAGATCTCAATCATCTCATCCTGCTCTCCTCGATGGTATCACGCTCATGCCTAAACTCATCCCACTCAATCTTGAGCATCCTCATCTCCTCCACCATCTGATCCACGTGACCCTGGCCTCATCTCGCTCCTCTAAGGTGGCCCTCAGGTCTACCTCTACCTCTCACCTCTCCTCCTCCAAGGCTGAGTGATCAATCACCCAATCTATCTCCCTATCAAATAGCATGTCCCTTAGCCTCTTCACCTCCCTCCTCAAATCCACCACCTCACCCTCAACCTCGATAGTCATTATCAAATCCCCACCAAATTCATCCTCCCCCACATATATGCCAAAGACACCTTCAGCCTCACCAACCAATCATCTACATCCACATCCATCAAGGGAATGTCTTCCCTCTCCTCCACACCCCACCCCCTCACCACCCTTAGCTGATGGCACACTATCACTCACCAACCTATCTTGGTCATCACATCATGGCCTCACCTATCTAATCAACCGATCTAACTCCTCCTCCTCCTCCTCACCTGGCTTGGGTGATCCCACATCCTCTTGCTCCTCCACATCTCATGCACTGGTGACCCTGCTCTCCCCCTCTAGGTAGACCTACATAGGGTAGAGCTCTTACTACCTCCACCCACTCATCCACCACACCCCCCTAGATTCCAACTCTATCTAGACCACCACACATCATACTCTGGTGTGGTCCCTACATTATCCACATCTGGACAATAATAGGCTCATCAAGAATAACATCTAGAGGTGGCACTATGGGCTGTGGCCCTGTGTCACCCTCTACCCTGTAGATCTCTACAAGTGGGTCCGACCACCCCTGCACCAACCCAAACTACCATTGTACTCTAGAAAATGGAAAGTACTCAACCTACGATGTGTACTTCCCCACCAACCATCGACTACATCGAATGCATGCCAAGTGCACTGCATCCTCACCCCACTCAGGCCCTCCATGCCATGGCCTCCACCTGACCTGATCCATCGTCAGTCATCCAAGCTCCTCTCGATGATACATCAGCTCACCTACGTGGGCCCTCTTCTTCTTCTCCTTGTCTCCCTCCACCTCATCGCATATGGCACCTCATCCCCCTCATGCACATGTGCCTCATATGGTAATTATCGGTCTCAAAATGGTCACATGCTCCCATGCCCATATCTGTAGAAGGGGACTCACACTCAGTCCTATCCTCTCAGTCCTCACCACCCCATGCAACTCTTGATATACCTATGCCAATAATGTGGGTGCCCATGCATACCTAATCCCCCCTCTACCATATCACATACCACCCCCATCATATTCTAGGGGAACTTAACCCCTGAAGCATCTGGTAATGCATGGCTAGCTATCAATAGCATCACCATCGCATGATGAAGGGAGAGCCACTCCTTCCTCCAATAGGCCATGTAATCCACACCCTTCCTCACCTCCACCTATCACCAGCACTCCCCAAATGTCCTCTCCAAAATACCCTCATGTGCCTCCTTCTCCATCGTCATCATTGTAATCCCATCTATCGATAATCGATAGATGCGGTAGATATCCTCCAGGGTCACCGTCATCTCCCCTATCGGTAAATGAAAGGTGTTCCTATCTGGATCCCACCTCTCACACAATGTCGCTATATAGGCATGGTTCACATGAACCTCATGCATCACCCATACTCCATATAATCCCACTACCTTCAACCACCCCACATCATCCACCTTCCACTCATCCTCCAAGGACTTCCTACACCTTCGAAGTTGATGGCATGTAAATATCTTCTTCACCTACCATCACACACACATCACATGTCAAAAATCCATCAAGGTCTTATACATAATCATTATACATAGCAATGTAAAATAAACGCATGCATTTTACTTATTTTTTTCCATCACTCAAAAAATATTTATTTTTTTTGTATATAAATGCTTACTAATTCATTGTATCTATTCCACATGCACACACACATACAAAAAAAAAAAAAAAATGGTTCGCACTTCACACGTGTGAACCAAGTGGTCACACTCTAGACGTGCGAACCATGGTTCCACATGCGAACCACCAAACTAAGCAAAATTTTGCATGGCCGGTTCACAATCATGAAATCATCACAACCATGCACTCCATGCAGTCCAAACATGCCCACACATGTCAAAAAAATATGAAAAACAATGTAAAACCCTCCCCAGGCATGCAACACAAAGCAAAAAAACGAAGTCAAATCACACATGCAAAAACAAATCCGGATACCCATTTGGCCAATTAAAACATCCCATGTGTCGGTTTTCACATGCATTTATGTTTCACTCCATTTTTCACATCACGTCATTTTCTCACTTCCCCACACAAAGAAAAAGCACATGCAAAAACAAAAGCATATTGGGATACCCATTTGGCCCTTTTTACACAAAGTGCACGAATTACAATCAATTCCTACCCCCACCCTCGTTTCATGGTGTTTAAAGCAAAAAGTTCATTTTAAAACCCTCTTTAAAACACACAGTTATCGAGAGAGAAAAATACTCCTACCTCGGGCATTCTCACCCTCGAACTCATGCTCGTAGATGCACTCGCCATTCCGTCCCATCTGATTCACCCTTTGATAGCACTTCGTTCCATTTTCTTTCTCTCCTCCACCTCTCCACCGTCGTCATCGCATGAAAAATGATGTCAAATTTCAAAATTTCCCCTTAAAAACCCCGTTCGCATGGTTTCACCAACCTGGAACCGTTGCAGCCATGTGAACCTACCACACGACCCTCAAAATCTACCATTCACCTCAAATTACATCCAAAATCTTCCCAATCATCATTTTCACTCATTTTCATGCCCAATTTTACACATTTCACCATTCTCTTCATCAACCGTCTCATCGTTGATCGTCATTTCCTCCATCATCAATTCATCGCTTGAGGGGGTAATCATCCAACACATCCAAATATACCTTGCATATGATCAAATAACCAAACATCCAATCATGGATATAACAAATGCCTAAGAAAATTTTTGCTGAAGATTATCTCAAGTCCTTATGCTAGGACAAATACAAAACAAGGAAATTTCTCTTCTCGATCAAAATCCAATCCAAAAACAAATCAATGTTTGATAGGCTCCAAAATACCTCTGACTGTAGACACCTCATGGATTCCAATCTTCATAGTGGCAGTCGTAAGACCACTTGTGAATGAAGCTCCTAAAAGTTCTACCCCATGGCTCCAACAATCTATCAAATATTGTCAAAAGAGCTCATCAATCAATCAAAAGCAAACATTAGCAAAGGCATTTGTTCGTTCAAAATTGAAGCATTTATAATTGATCATAATGCAAGGTAATCATACGCTTTCCTCCAAAAGCAATCATTCACAAACCACTTTTTATCAATGCGTCTCTCTCGCAATCATCCACAATTCATCAATCCATATCATCAATTTTTGTACTAAACCATGTTTCCACACAATCCAGTACAAAAGGGGTAAAATGTAGACACCTAAAAGTCGCACATTGTCCCTCTCCCCATTTCCATGGTCAATCAATTTGCAAAACCCTCAAAAATTACATAAATTGGCTAAAATCACTATTCATCATCATTAGCCCCTTTGGGCTAGCTAAGCCCCTTCCTACGCTTAACCATAGATCCTCATGTGACCTCATGCAAACTCAACTAAGGTTGAAAACTCTCACCATGGTCAAAAAGCACTTTATGGTCAAATTATGCTTTATGGCTAATCTCATAATTAATTAGATCTAATCTTGATTTAATTAAATCCTCCACCTCACCTAGTCTACTTTGACTAGCCTAGCCTTCCACCTCACCTAGCCTAGCCTAGCCTAGCCCTGCCACCTTTCCACCCAGATATTTCTCCACCTCACATCCCCCTGGGTCATTAATGCAAGATGGAGACTTTTGCACACAAAAATCATTGTTTAATCCTAAGATATTTCAATAAAGCTGAATATTAATGACAAATTGATATTTATGCTAAATCATCATTACTTTTGGATGGGTGAGGGATTCTCTCACCCAACCTCACTTATGACCCGGGACACCTCAGAGGACACCTCTTTGGTGGACACCTCACCACTGCCACCTCACAGGGGACACCTCATCCCCTTTCTCTCACCTTGGCCCACTCTATAAATAGAAGGCCATTTTCACCATTTAAAACAACACACTTTTGCATACCGAAACTCTGTCAAAATCACTACTGCCATTACATCCATCACATATCCATCACACAACCATCATACGAGCATCACAATCAATTTGTCTCCTTCACAGTACTGTTTGGTGAATGAGATAGGTTGAGAATCCTACCAAGAGTGCACTTTCAGAAGGTAAATCGGACAAATCACAGTCAACAACCAATCCTGAGCATCCAGAGAAGCTACTTGAACAATACGGTCGAAAAAGGACCGGTTCGCACCTCACACGTGCGAACCACCCGGTTCGCACCCTAGGAGTGCGAACCTCTGCAACAGGCACCAGAATCACCCGGACAGGTAAGAATAGATTAGTTTGCTATTTTATGTTGTTTTTAGCAATTTATTTCATGTTTTGAATACTTTTTATGAGTCTTTTGTCTTCATAACTATGGGGTTTGACTGAGGCAGACCCCCAATGCACTAATAGGATTTTGCAGGTTTACAGGTCCAGCAAAGCACAAGGAAACATATCCAACAAGCGGTGGCTCACGAGCAAGAAGCCCACCTACATCGAGGAACCCAAAGAGATGAATCTTGTTGTCTTTGTACCACATCTGAGAGGGCTTCCTAAGGGAAGACCCCATTGTAGCCTTCAGGGCAAGATTGTAAAAGGATATCAATTCTTGTAACCCCTTTTATGATTATCAATACAAATACAGTAGATTCTTTGATATTGAATGAATGTCTTAGCATCTCTTTTTGGTAGTTTCATATACAATACCATCTTCTTCACCTGCCATCACACACACATCACATGTCAGAAATCCATCAAGGTCTTATACATAATCATTATACATAGCAATGTAAAATAAGCTCATGCATTTTACTTATTTTTTTGCCATCACTTAGAAAATCTGTATTTTTTGTATATACTTGCTTCATAATTCATTATCTCATTTCCACATGCACACACATACAAAAAAAAGCACAAAAATAATGGTTCGTACTTCACACGTGCGAACCACCGGTTCACATGCTAGCCATGCAAACCACCCGAACTAGGAAACATTTTACACATCCTAGTTTGCAATCATGCAATCGTCACAATCATGCCCTCCATGCAGTCCAAATATGCCCACACGTGTCAAAATGGCCCGAAAAAACAAGACAAAATCCTCCCTAGGCACGCAGCACAAAGCGGACAAAACAAGGTCAAAGCACACATGCAAACACAAATCTGGACACCCATTTGGCCAATTCAAATACTACATGTGTCGGTTTTCCCATGCATTTATGTTTTATTCCATTTTTCACATCATGTCATTTTCCCGCTTCCCCACACAAAGAAAAAGTGCATGCAAAAACCGAATGCATATTAGGATACCCATTTGGCCCCTTTTACACAAAGTGCACGAATTACAATCAGTTCCCACCCCCACCCTCGTTTCATAGTGTTTAAAGCAAAAAGATCATTTTAAAACCCTCTTTAAAATACATAGTTACCGAGAGAGAAAAATCCACCTACCTTGGGTATTTTCGCCCCCGAACTCATGCTCGAAGATGCACTCGCCATCCTGTACCGTCTGATTCATCTTTTGACAGCACTCCATCACATTTTCCTTTCTCTCCTCCACTTCTCCATTGTCTTTGTCATGTGAAAAATGATGTCAAAAATCCAAAATTTCCTTTAAAAAACCCCATTCGCGCAGGTTCACACCCCACACGTGCAAACCACCCAATTCGCACACCAATCGTGTGAACCTGCAAAATGACCCTCAAAACCTGCCATTTGCCCCAATTTACATCCAAAATACTTCCCAACCATCATTTTCACTCATTTCATGCCCCATTTTACATATTTTGCCATTTTCTTCATCAACCATCTCATCGTTGATCGTCATTTTCTCCGTCATCAATTCGTCACTTGAGGGGGTAATCATCCAAATCATCCACATATACCTTGCATATGGTCAAATAACCAAACATCCAATCATGGATATAACAAATGCCCAAGAAAATTTTTGCTGAAGATTATCTCAAGTCCTTATGCTAGGACATACAAAACAAGGAAATTTCTCTTCTCGATCAAAATCCAATCCAAAAACAAATCAATGTTTGATAGGCTCCAAAATACCTCTGATTGTAGACACCTGATGGATTCCAATCTTCATAGTGGCAGTCATAAGACCACTTGTGAATGAAGTTCCTGAAAGTTCTACCCCATGGCTCCAACAATCTATCAAATGTTGTCAAAAGAGCTCAACAATCAATCAAAATAAAACATTAGCAAAGGCATTTGTTCTTTCAAAATTGAATCAAATTGATCATAATGCAAGGTAATCATACGCTTATGAATTCATAGTGCTACCATTTGGGCTGAAAAATTCACCAACTTTATGAATTTTATGAATAACATGTACAAAACATATCAGGATCAATTTGTCTTAGTATTATTAGATGATATTTTGATGTATTCTCATTATAAAAAGTAACATGACCATCATCTCAGGATGGTGTTGGAAATTTTGAGGAAGAATCATCTATATGGAAAATTGTTCAAGTGCAAGTTTTATACTTTGCAAGATCAATATTTGGGGTACTTTATCTCAGTAGAAGGAATTGTTGTAGACCCAAAGAAGATTGAGGTTATTTTAAGTTGGCCTCCACCTACAAATGTAACTGAAGTTGGGATTTTTTTTGTATTCAGGCTATTACAGGTGTTTTGTATGAAATTCTTCCAATATTGCCTATCCAATCACCAATATTTAGAAGAAGGGAAAGGAGTTCAAATGGATGGATAAGTGTGAGACCAAATTTGAAGCTTTAAAATATAAGTTGGCAATGACACAAGTCCTCAAGATTCCATATCCTCATGGGAAATTTATAGTGTGTACAGATATTTATTTAGAAGGTTTGGGTGGAGCGTTGTCTCAAGAAGAAGCCACAATGGCCTATGAGTCTAGAAAAATCAAGAAGCATGAGATAAACTATACCACTCATGATCTAGATTTGGTGGCAGTTGTTCGTGCCCTAAAGGCATGGAGGCATTACTTGTTGAGTAGCCCATT
This sequence comes from Wollemia nobilis, assembly GCA_028583015.1. Taxonomy (NCBI): domain Eukaryota; kingdom Viridiplantae; phylum Streptophyta; class Pinopsida; order Araucariales; family Araucariaceae; genus Wollemia; species Wollemia nobilis. The sequence continues at coordinate 280,559 of JAQPPZ010000228.1, read as the reverse complement.
CGAGCTAAGAACATACCATCAAAGTTTGAGGTGTATTTTTACACAACTTATGCTAAATATAAGACAAAGAAGATGGATAGAATTCTTAGCAGAATATAAATTTTGCATTAAGTATATCAAAGTGAAAGAATTGAAGGTTGTTAATGCCATTAGTAGAAGGCACATAGCCACCTTAACCTAGAGCCATATTGGTTTGATGTATAGGATCAACGAAATGCAATTACAAGACACATATTGTATAGAAATGCAAGTTAAAGCAGAGGGAAATCTTGAAGACAAGAAGGGTTTCAACCTAAAATATGGGCTTTTATACTTTAAGGATTGGGTAGTTATACCCAAGTTGGGTGATGTAAGGAAAATGATCATGCAAAAGGTACATAATTATCCTTATTCCGCTCATCTAAGAGGGTCAAAAATGAGAGAAATTATGAAAATTCCTTCTATTGTATTGGGATCAAGTAGGATATTATTGAGTTCATTGCAAGATGTTTAGAATACCAAAAAGTAAATACAACATCATCACGTAGCTGGAAAGTTATACCCACATGAGATACCTATACAAAAATGGTAGGTAATCTCCATGGACTTTATCGTGGGATTACCTGAGAATAGGTTCCAACATGATGCTATCTTAAAAGTGGTTGATACATTGACCAAGATTACATATTTCATACCGAGGAACATCAAGGATGATGCATCAATGGTGGAAAATAAGTTTTCCAAATAAATATTCAGGTTGCATGCATTTATTGAGATGATCATATTAGATAGGGACTATAGGTTCACCTCAAAATTTAGGTAGCTCATTCATTATGTAGTGGGCACTAAGCTGAATAGTAGTTCTATATATCATCCTAAAATAGATGGTCAGACCGAGAGGATTAACCAAGTTTTAGAAGATATGCAATGCATGTATTGCATTGATCATAAGTCAAATGAGTTTACATATAATAATGGATATCATGCATCATTGGCAATGGCCCCATTTGAAGCCTTATATGGAAAAATATGTAGAACCTTTCTATCATGGAACAATCCAGAGGATCTAGTGTCAATCAGACCATACAATGTTCAAGATATGGAGCAACTCAAAACAATCTAGCTTAGGCTTAAGGAGGATGTTGATCACCATAATAACTATGCTAATATAAAAAGGTCACCAAGAGAATTCTTTGTAGGATACAAAGCCTTCTTGAGAGGAATACCCATGAAAAGTACCATCAAGACAACCAAGCTAGATCCTCGCTATGTTGGGCCCTTTGAGATAAATGGTAAGATTAGCCTAGTAGCCTATAGGCTTGCTTTTTCACCCAACCTATCGAAGATCCATGATACTTTCCACATATCCCTACTTAGAAAGTACATTGTTGATCCTACTCACATGTGGAATATTTCTAAATTGTATATGGTATATCCCACAACCATTGAGGTGTAGCCAATTAAGATTCTAGGATTTTGTTCCAAGGTGTTAAGGAAATGAACCTTAAATCAATATAAGGTCTAGTGGGACTTGTATTCTGAGGATTATGCCACTTGGGAAAATGTTGAAGAGATGAGATAGGAATTTCTATTTTTATTTGAATAAATTATGTATATTTATCTTCTAGGAAACATAGAGGACTATGTTTAGTCCAAGGGGGGAGTATGTAACACCCCTCCTTGATGAAAATCTTATGGATAAGAACTATGTGTTGATATGATTGATAAATGGCATAGTCTCTTTCTTGATGTCTTTTAATGAAATGATTTCTTTTGGCATATAAAATGGTATTGTTGATGCATTTGTGGATGCAGGATTAGGTACCTCTCTCTAGTGGACATACATGGGTAAACCACCTACAATGAGAGATTAATAGAAATGATGATGATGACTTGTTCATCGACAACTTAGGGTAACATGGATAAATACCCTTTCATGTTAGTGCATTTGCATTTAGGCATGTCAAATATTCACACCATTGGGTCAGGAATTTTCTTGTGCAATGAGTCTCCTTAATTGGTGGATGATAGTATTAGACTATCTTAAAAGATATCACCCAATCTAGGATAAAACAATGGTATGGAATATTGTTTAAATAATCTATGTTACTTGTGTAATGTTTGGATTTTTTTTGGTTTAATAGCATGAGCATTATAGATTTGCTAGAAGCATTAATTAATTGATGGTCATAATATTTTGGTAAGTTATTAATTAATTTAGAAATATTAAAGGGAAAAATCAATTAAAACCAACAAAATGCTAATTTAAGTTTAGGTAAATATAGAAGCAACTTTGGTTAATGCTCAATTAAGTAAATAAATTTAAGCCTTTATGGATCGCACCATCACAATAGTGACTAGGGTGAAAATATTCTATGGTTAACATCTTCTTGGAATTTTGAAGGTTGGCTACCTCCTTGTATGGTCGTCTTACTTTCCCTTCTAGTAGTTTTAAGCTTGAGTGGAGGATGGTGCTAGGTTAGAAGGCAAGGAGGAGATTTTAGAGGCTACAAAGGAGGAATATCATGAGTGTGAAATTTAACAAAGACGATAAGCAAGTGCAAGTTTAAACCAAGTGCTATCTCCTTTTTGGTTGGCTTCGCTAATGGTTGCATTGCACGTAATATTTTTTTAATACTTTTCGCTACCTTGGCTCGATTTTCTCTTTTGTTAGCATGTGGGTTGTTGTATTTTGTGTCCTCTCACCTGAAGTTCAACTTTTTTTTTCTTCTCTTTCTTTAGGGTATGTGTGTGCCACCACCTCATATCATGATCTCTTTTGTGTTGGAGCCTATGTACTCGGATGGATGATTTCTTTAGGTGTGTGTTAGTGTTTGGTTGGGTTTTAAGCTTGATGTCTACCTTCGACATTCAAGTTTAAGTTTTGGTAAGTTGTTATTATGTTCCTTGGGTTGGGTGCATTGTTTTGAATGCCTTTGGGATGTTTTACTTTTGCCTTCTCAAGGCACCCTTATGTTTTATATTATTGACAACTGAGTTTCGATTTGGTAATGCTTTTATTGGATGTTATTGAACGCTTCGATTTCATTATGGTCTTGAGCACCCCAATGTGGTATATCAAGAATTGTATTTGTGTTTAGTGGTTCGAGCACTTCAATTTGGATATTGGGCACCTTGAATGGTTGATCGAGCACTTCCTTGTTATTTAGCAAGCATTGTGATCTACAAAGATTATTTAAGTGCTTGATTCCTTTTGGTATAGTAAAGTGTTGATTATTATGGGTTTATTGGAGTGTTTATTAAATTTATTTGCTCTCTGATTTATGTACTTTTATTATGTTAAGTTAAAAAAGTACCTTTGTTATATTAATTTTATTATGTTTACTTTGATTATGTTTAAGATAATAAAGTATATTTGATTTATGTACATTGATCATGTTGTGTTAGCAAAGTACCTTTGTTTATATTACATTGATTATGACTACGATAATAAAGTATATTTTATTAATGTGCTTTGATTATGGTTGCATTAATAAAGCATTTTGAAATGAGATAATTTCATAAATGTACTTTGATTATAGTTGATCTAATAAAGTATTATGTCGGTTGAAAGAGATATTAATATTATAATGAAATCCTGAGATTTTGGGCAGATTAAGGAATCATTATAAGAGAGAAGTATGGAATTCTCTTGTATGGAATGTTGCGTATTGAATATTGAAAAAAATATTAATACTATAATGAATTCCTGATATCTTGGGTAGATTAAGGATTCATTATAAAAGAGAAGCATGGAATTTTTATTGTATGGAATCTTTGAATGATATAGCTTCCAAAATATTTTTGTTGACATCTATGTTGTGGATGCATGATTGTAGTGCATATAGAAAAGATAAAAGTATTCTTTAAGATGCATTGCATGTTAGAGTTGTTCTTGAACCCTTCATATCTCTCATAATGATGGTTGGAAACCCTACCATGGAAGGAGAAGCAGTGTTTGATGGCTTGAATATTTTATTATTTAGGTTGTAATGTTAAGCGAATTTTTGAAGAAGAAACATTGTTATGTAAAATAATGTTTTGATCAAGGGTTGGTTAACCCGATATATTGTAGAAATAGAAATATTTGATGATTATTAATTATGCTTTGTAGGTCTTTACTCTTTAAGCTATTTCTCTGATTTAAAATTATGAGATGTCATCTTATGTTGTTATGGAATGATTGGTTTATCTTTAATGAGATGTTGGTCATTTAATTTTATGGCATGTATCTTGAAGAAATGTATATATAGGCTATGGTTAAATGAAATTTTTGTTATGATTTTTAGCAATTAGTATTTGATGAATTTAGTTTCATTGATATATTATCCTGTGCTTGTAAATGTTAATTTTACCTTTTTGTTGAAGGGTGGACCCTTGGGGTGGATAGAATTTCCCTTTTAAACCATAAAGACCAATCCTGGAAGGAGTTTTGTGAATCTAATAACCAAGTAAGAACGGGTCTAGAAGGAGTTGTGAGAATGCAATAGCTAGGACCTTATGCACTTGGAAGGAATTGTGTGGATACAATAGCCAGGGAATCTGTGAATCATCACATCTTGAACCAGTAGGATCAGATGTATCCTCAACTAGGAGTTAAGGAAATGGTTACATATTAGTAGTGGTGATCCCTTTATTGTGTGGGATTGGGTGATCATATTAGTTTTTGATGAAGTGGAAATTACCTTAGATAGCCCGTGGAGGTGTGGTAACTAAGCACCAAGGCTCTACACTAGATTAACGTACCTAGATGGATTTAGAGTATGGATAGGTAATAAGCATTCTCCTTTATGTATATATGTCTTAAAGGATAATCCCTATATCATGATCACATGGTCCTATGCTGCATAGGGTATGGGAAATATGGGGGGGCCACTTTTGATGTCTTTATAAATGTGTGGGTTTAGTAAGGTGAACCCCAGAAAATATGGGATTTGGCCACTTCTGTCAACTGAGTGTCGTTTGTAGTGACTTGGAACTCAAATGTGGTGAAGCCTTGTATGATGAGATGAAATAAAGAAGGTTTTCTCCCTTATGATTCTTTTTTTGTAAGTGCTCTTTCTAAACAAAAATTAAATTGGGTTGGTAGTTTTGGGTTGTTACAAAAAGGTCATATTAAGTTTTCTAGGAGATATAAGAATATAAATTGAAATACCTTTATAGAGTTGATTTTAAAATCATTAAAAGGGAGTTATAAGAGATACTTTTTAATATAATTAGAACTCTTTTTTTTTGGCAAGGGTTTCATCTGTGTTGTGTGTAAGTGATTTCAAGGCCTTTGGGCCCTAGCATCCAACATTTTTGTGGTTCTTGATCAATATTTTAGCTTGATATGTTGTAGGGACCCAAGATGGGTTAGAAATATGTCTTTCAATAGATCTTCATGTTGTGAACTTGATTGACAATGACTTCCAATTTGTTGCACAAAACAAAAGTGAAAATTATACCTTTTCCAGCGTCCAAGTTATGGATTAAATAGATCTCGAAACAAGTCTCAAGCAACTGATCAAAAAATGGTTTATATCTCAAGTGAATTTGGTGTTAAGGAGCACCCCCAAAACAAATCCACTATGGAAACCCCTTTCAAGGGTAAGGATTTCTAAGACTCGGCCCCAAAAATAAATTTTAGAGATTTCCTGCGTGGTGGATAGCCTCAACCTAATGCTAACATTAATCTTAGAATTTCTCATAAATGCCTAAGAATGATCCTAGGAAACCTGAGTTGGGATGTCTTAGAGAAGCTTATGGAACTCTAATTTTTAAGCTAGATATGGGAATCACTCATACTGGAATAGAAGATCTGGAAAAAAGAGGCCTAATTTGTCATTTCTTGGGTTTTCGTCTGAGCCTATCTTCTTTCAAATTTTGGGCTACAAAAAATGGAAAACAAAAGGTGAGCTACAAATCTCTATTTATTGTTTTATTCACTAATAATGAAGATAGAAAAAAAAAATCAAGGGGGCCCTTGGTTCTTTGGAAGGTGGGGTTTTTCATGAAGCTTTGTCATACTAAATTTAAATCCAAAGAAGAGATGCCTTCTACATGTCTTGTGTGGGTTAGACTCTTTGGCCTCCCAATTGAATTCTAGAATCCGACTATTTTTTCTTCAATTGAAAACTCTTTGGGAAATTTTATGATGATTGTTGATTGTACTCAAAATTTTGAACATATTATTTATGCTCAAATTTATGTTTTAATGGAATTTGACAAATTCCTGCCTGCAAAAATCTCATTACAATTTAGGGAGGACACTTGGGAGCAAGTGGTGGACTATGAGAACATTCCTTCTCGTTGTTGAATTTGCCATGAATATGGTCATTTGGCTAGTGTCTACCCAAATAAAATTATAGATCAAAAGAAAAAGGACACAAACTTAGTAGGTTTCCAAATGCCTAAGAATAAGTAAAACTAAAAAATAATAATTATGAAGGATCAATCAAAGTTATCAACTAATATGTTAAAAATTCTTTCCACAAATTATGTCCCAGGTAATAAAGAGAAAATAATGGAGACAATAATATTAGAAATACAATTTAAATATGCGGGGAAGGACTTAGAGACAAACCAAAAAAAATAAAGGTTTTCAAAAAGAAAAAAAGGAGGAAATATACACAAGAAAAAAAATATTTTAAATGTTGAGACTTTAGATAATACAGGTCCTAAGATAGACTATGTTGAACCTTCCAGTAATACTTTGGCTTTATACATGCAATCTTCGAGGTTAGAAGCCATCCTAAATTCAATTCGGGTAAGTCAAGAAACATGGAAAAAAAACTAAAGATGGATTCCAACTAAAAGGTAGGTCACAAGACCAATCAATATCATATGGTAAAAGAATATGAAAAGCTTGTAGAGAAAGGTAATATTAATGCCCTTACCAATTTTTTTAGCCTTGGTATTAATGAAGGTCATCACTTGGAATATTAGAGGACTCAAAGGGATTCTTTCAAAACACAATAAAATTAGAAGAATGATTCAGAAAAATTATCCACATCTGGTTTTCCTTTAGGAAACAATGATTTCAATAGAGGAAAAGGATTCAATTGCTAGTAAAATTTGGCCAGATAGAAAAGTTGCTTTCCTTAGTTCCCAAGGGACTTCTGGTGGCCTTTGGGACCCAAAAGAGATTTTTATTAAGCATATGGTTGGCAGTTGGGGTCTTTTGGCTATAGTTATTCAAAGTAGACATTCTAATCAAATTATGCTTTGCATGACTATTTATGCTTTGACTATTTTGGAGGAAAATAGAAGATAGTGGAAAGTTATAACTTATATTATCTCTCATTTTCCTGAAGCTTGGATCTTGATCGGAGGAGATTTCAATACCATCCTCTCTTTGGATGAGAAAATGGGGAAATAGATTTTTGGACAAAATCACTGACCTCATGAGTGAATATATTACAAACCTTCATCTTGTGGACATCCAACTAGATAATAGCCTTATGACTTGGTCTAATAGAAGGTAAGGCTTAGCTTGTATTATGGAGAGATTGGATAGGTTCTTGTTCTCTAACAATTTCTTAATCCATGGTCACATTCCTAAGGTGGAGACTCTTAACAATACTGGTTCGGATCACTGGCCAGTCATGGTGGAAATTTGGAAAACCAATGTGAGTTTATTGCCTTTTCTATTTTAGTTAATGTATCTTAGAGACAGTTCCTTGAAACCCTTAGTGCAACAATTATGGAAGGAAGGTAAACCAAGGTATGGTACTACGATGTTTTATTTTTCAAAAGGTTGCAATAAATTAAGTCCAAAATCAAGATTTGGAACCCAGGTGTTGTAGGTGAGTTGGAGAGGAGAGGGCAATCCTCCAAGGGAGGTCCCAGGTTCGAATCTCCACCCTACCAAAAAGTTGAATTGGGTACACAAAATCCAATTGATAATGTTGGTGCGGGCAGGGCTGGGTGCGACTCCTGGGTGACTTTGACGGTGTAGAACCCCCTGTTCGTGGTCTCTCAGACCAAGGCGGCCCCACAAGGGGTTTTTTGCTTAAAAAAAAAATCAAGATTTGGAATTGGAAAAATTTTGGAGATGTCTGGCAAAAAAACATGAAGTTATTGCTCAGCTTGAAAATTTGAATAAGAAAATCCATTTATATGGCCTCGTAGAGAATAGAAGTATAGATGAAATTAAACTCACTGCTCAGTTAGAGGAATGGGAAAAAATAGAACTCTTATGGAATCAAAAATCTAGGATCCAATGGCTCAAAGAAGAAAATCAAAATACATATTTCTTCCACAAATTTCTTCTAGCTTGAAGATCTCACAACTTTATTTCTTCCTTGAAATCTGATTTTGGAGATGTTGTCTACACTTGGGATGGCATGAACTTTGTTGTTGTCAATTACTTTTTCAATATTTTTGTTGTTACACCTCTTGACTTGGATTCTCAACAAAATATTCTTCAAGCCATCCCTACTCTTATCACTTCTAAGGAGAACTCTATTTTGACTGCTCTAGTTACTATCAATGAGCTTCAATAGGTGGTTTTTAAAATGTAAAAAGGAAAAACCCTAGGTCCTGTTAATTTCCCTATTGAGTTCTATCAAGATTTGTGGGATATCCTTCATTTTTATTTGTTAGAGGTGGTGGAAGAATCCAAGAAAGCCAAAGAAATTTTGAAGGTTATCAATAAAACTTATATAGCTCTTGTCCCAAAATCTCAAGAGGCAGATCATATCTTAGCTTTTAGACCTATAGATTTTTGTAATTTTCTTCTCAAAATCATTACAAAGATCATAGCGAAAAGGATAAAGCCTCTTTTGCATAATATTATTTCCCCTGAACAAGGGGGTTATGTGGAAGGGCGTCAAATAGTGGATGAGATAGTTCTTGCTTAGGAAGCCATCCATTCCATGGAAATGCAAAAATCTCCATCTATGTTCATTCATTTAGACTTATTTAAATCTTATAATAGAGTGGATTGGCACTTCCTTGTCAAAATTTTAAGGCAATTTGGCTTCTCTCAAGATTGGATGGACTGGATTATGGGATGTATCTCTTTGGTTTCCTACTCTGTTCTTATAAATGGCATGCCTTCTCAGTTTTTCCCTGCTTCTAGAGGTATTAGGCAAGGTGACCCGCTCTCCCCTTAATTATTCACCATTCAAGGTATTTTTAGAATTTTTTATTTGAGAAAGTATGAGACTAGGTAGTACAAGAGGAACAAAGATTGGACCTTAGAGCTAAAATGGGATCCAAAAAGTAAATCAACCAATGGAAATGATACATGAAGAGAAATCCACACTCACCACCATCGAGTGATCCTCTCATAGGAGAGGATGGAGCATATGACTTGGACATGATTCGCTCATTTGAGGGGTTGGGTCATGGTTGGCTTGCTTCCACTAGGGCATTTCACCCAAAATCTTACTTCCTAATTTATAAAGATCTATATGGATGTTGTGCTTTATATACCACCATGAGGGCCATCGTGGGATACATGTGGGATAATAGCTCAAGATTATCATAACATTTCTCAAGGTATTTTTAGAATTTTTTATTTGAGAAAGTATGAGACTAGGCAGTACAAGAGGAGTGAAGAATGGACCTTATAGCTAACATGGGACCCACAAATGAAATCAACCAATCAAAACCACACATGGGAATAAATCGACACTCACCACCATCGGGCGATGCTCCCATAGGAGAGGATGGAGCATACAGCTTAGCCATGATTCGCTCGTTTGAAGGGCTAGGTCATGGTTGGCTTGCTTCCACTAGGGCATTTCACCCAAAATTTTGCTTCCTAATTTATAAAGCTCTATGTGGACATTGTGCTTTATATACCACCATGAGGGCCATCATGGAATACATGTGGGATAATGGCTCAAGATTCTTGCAGTGTTGCTCAAGGTATTTTTAGAATATTTTATTTGAGAAAGTATGAGACTGGGAAATATGATAGGAGTGAAGAATAGACCTTAGATCTAACATGGATCCCACAAAGGAAATAAACCAATGGAAACCACACATGGGGAGTCCACACTCACCACCATCGGGTGATTCTCCCATAGGAGAGGATGGATCATATGGCTTGGACATGATTCACTCGTTTGAGGGATTGGGTCATGGTTGGCTTGCTTCCACTTGGGCATTTCACCCAAAATCCTACTTCCTGATTTACAAAGCTCTATGTGGATGTTGAGCTTTATATACCACCGTGAGGACCATCGTGGGATACATGTGGGATAATATCTCAAGACTCTCACAATGTTGCTCAAGGTATTTTTAGAATTTTATATTTGAGAATGTACAAGACTAAGTAGTACCAAAGAAGCAAAGAATGGATCTTAGAGCTAACATGGAGTCCACAAAGAAAATCAACCAATGGAAACCACACATGGAGAGAAATCCACACTCACCACCATCGAGCAATGATTCCACGTGAGAGGATGAAGCATATAGCTTGGCCATGATTCGTTCATTTGAGGGGTTGGGTCATGGTTGGCCTGCTTCCACTAAGGCATTTCACCTAAAAGCCTGCTTCTTGATTTGAAAAGCTCTATGTGGATATTGTGCTTTATATACCACCATGAGGGCCATCGTAGGATACATATGGGATAATGGATCAAGACTCTCACAGTGTTGCTCAAGGTATTTTTAGAAATTTTATTTGAGAAAGTACGATACTAGGCAGTACAAGAGGAGCGAAGAATGGACTTTAGAGCTAACATGGGGCCCACAAAGGAAATCAACCAATGCAAACCACTTTTACACACACACACACACACACATATATATATAATTACTTTTACATTAGAAAGTATTAATTATCAAAAATAATTATCATTATTAATAAGTCCAACTTATATATATATATATATATATATATATATATATATATATATATATATATATATAAATAATTATCATTATTAATAAGTCCAACTTATATATATATATATATATATATTAGAAAATGTAGACACCAAAATCCAACCACTTGTAAGTCATCTATACCTTCCTGTCAGCCACTTGTAAGTCATCTATACCTTCCTGCCAGCCACGTGTCAGTCATCCATCCTTCCCGCCATTATTTGGCCCAAATCCACACTTTCTCGCCATTATTTGGCCCAAATCCACACTTTCCCACCATTATTTGGCCCAATTTCACTTTTCCCGCCATTTTTCATCCCCAAATTTATTTAAATTAATATTTATATATATATTTTAATATTTTAATATATATATAAATAAAGTTTAAGTGATTTAATCTGAGTCGTCCATCCTTCATTTAATCTCATCCGTCCATCCATCTTAATCCGTTTCATAACCTAGATTTATTCTCTACCCTTGGATCCACTTTAATCTTAGCCACACGTTCAAAGTGTCATTAAAACCCTAAAGTGTGCCCTAAGAGTAGATTATAAATTGAGTCACCTTGATGGCTCAAACCCTATCTATCTCTTCGGCTAAACCTACTTATCTTCCCTATCTAAGTCTGGAGTTGGCTATTGTTGTTAATCCTGAGTCTTCTGAGTCTTCTACGGCCCTAAGTCTGAACTAAACCCTTTCGTCGCATCCATCGCCGCCGCCTGGTCTCACCGCGTTAACAGGAAAAGGTATAGATTCGTCTAAAGCAAGTAATCTTTCTTTATGTATTAATCTGCTGTTGAATTCTACATTTTGTTTATTTTTATTTCATAAATCTAGGGTTTTAGACTGTTTCTGAGGGCTCACACAGTGGAGCCCTCTTATTAGTTTCTAACTCTTTGATAATTTTAATGTGTGCAGGATTCTAGTGGTAGATCTGATTTGTTGATAGCAAGCTGCTTAGGCTGGAGTGGTCCGAGCCAAAGGATACAACGAAGCCCACTCATTCCGTTGAGTTTAAGGATACATTCTTCGGAGACGCCACCACATTGTGCCGGCTAGGGTTTCGGAGAACCCTAGCACAAATTGTAACTTTGTATCACGAAAAGGGTTACAGGCCCTGTTGTACTTAAAAGGAGTTTCTAAACTCCATTGATTAATAAAAATCATTCATTTTGTACAACTGTTATGCATTCCTTTATTGTGATTTCTTTATTTCTGTTTGGTGTTGTATCTTTAATCTACAAATGGCGATCACGGTGGGACCCCCTAGGGTTTCATGTTTTTAATACTTGCTTTACTGATCTATTCCTGTTTTTGTTTTATTTTGCAGGTTTCAAAAATCATGAAATTCACTGTTCCAGCGAACTAGGGTTTCCGAGGAGTTTGCAGAAAACACAGCAGACGCAGAGTGGTGTCTGGAAGTCCGATCCAAAACACAGAGGTGCGTTTCAACCTACGCAGACTCCCTTGGGCGTTTGAAGGCAATTTTACAGAAAAAGCGTAGGCTTCCGAGTAAGTGCGTTTTTTTTTTTCTTCGCTGTTAAACTGTACTTTTTACGTTTTTGGTTTTTTTGTTGTATTCTGTTTCTTTTTCAGATCATTGCTTTAAAATGAACAAAAACTAAGTAATCTGGAAAAGAACAATTAAGCTGTATATACATTTTTTTTGTTACATTTTTAGTTACATTTTTCTGCATTGCATTATTGGTTGTTGCTTGCATAAAAAAAAAAAATTGCATACCTAGCTGCATATTAGAATAGCTACGAATTATCTGTTTTAGTTATCTAAGTAGGACTATTGATTGGATGTCAATAGTACTCCCGCCATTGGGTGATTCCGAGCGGAGAAGTGGACCGAACCTTTCGGTTGCTCCTTTGATATCTGATATCATTGGTAGGCAGGGGGTTTTAAATGGTGTACTTCACTTCTTCAGAGGAAATGGCATATTTTCAGTGGCCTCTTGCTTAGATCATTAGAACTTTTGATTTATAGCTTTGTATGTATACATTAGACAACTAAAAACACTTAAAATAAAATTTACTGCATTTCATATTGCATTTAAAATAGTAATATCTGGATTTCATCACCAGGTATTGCTTGAAGTTTAGTGATGGTGGAATTCATCTCCATCCATTAAACTTCGCCTCAGTACACCATAGGTCACCCCCGAGCAAACTTGCTGGATTTCATCACCAGTAAGAATCTCGTTGTCCTTTCTTAGCCATAGTTTTTACCCTTTTTTTGTGAATAATTCAAGATTAGATCACATGCAAGACTCATAAACCAGACACTTAAAATTTACTGCAGATTAAGATCAAAAAATAATTAATTAACCGCAGCTAAGACACATTGGTTGAAACCTAGGTTGTGATTGTTTTCACGATAATTTCTTTAGTGTAAATTTATCATTCAAGTTTTGCATTCTTCTTTTCCGAATTTGTTTAGATTTATTGCGTTATGGTCTTAAAAAGGAATCAATCTAAAGTGTTAAATCTAAATAATCAAATGAATAATTCACGAGAACATCCCCACCACCAACATGACCACTTATCCTAGTGAATTTCGAGGCGGGTTCGCCTGCAGGTCTTTCACGTCCTTCTACCGTCTATCGCATGGCCATGCCCATGGAGGAAGACAATTTCTGTCATATTACCCACATTGATATGGCCCAAGTGCAAACTCACTTAAGAGATGGCATTGGTTATGTCCTTGAGCCAATCCAAGATTCCCCTATGCAAGATTCTATTTTTCGAGCGGATATTGCATCAACCATACCCTTGGTTTCACTCAGGTCTACACTAACCCTTTTTTTGAGGCTAATGTTGTATCTGCTCAATCGGCTTCATCTCCAACATCTTCCCAGATGCTCAATTGTCCTCCTTTGGAGACAAATATAGTGTCTTCCCGACCACTTTCTCCTCCATTTACCCGGGTGTACACCAATTATCTCTATGAGGTCGGTGGAACCTCCTCTAGCCATGACCAATTTCAACCCTCTTCTTCCCAAACCATTTATGGTTTCACCCTACACGGGGCACGAGTCTACTATTTCTTCCCAGTCTCGCCTACTTCACCCACCTTCATTGCCCTCGCTATGTAGTCTCCTCGTGACTACCATGGCGACCTGCCCTCCACCTTCATCCAATCATCCCACCTCCCTTGGGTTAGAGATTAATAAGGTTATGGAATACCTCGACAAGTTGCTTCAGCAACAACAGCAACAAAATGCCCAACCACCTGTCGTAGTAAATCCTACACTCCAACCAATTTCTACCTAGCCAGCTTTTCTTAGCTCAGGCCCCACCTGGGTACCCCAATCTTCGGTGGTGTCCATTCCTACCCCACCTTTCTCCCAACCCAGTCTAGTTCATCATTCACCCCAATCACCTTTTCGGTATCATCCATACCAACAACCTGTCCATTCCACACCGCCTAATCCAGGCAATTTCATCCCATCTCATAATTTTTCCACTCCATTGCATCATCATAATCATCAAACGAATCAAAATTTTCATGAAGATTCTTGACTCCATGCTATGCAACAACATATTGAAAACCTTATGCTCAACATGCCTGGCTCATCTAGTCAGAAACCTACGCTAAGGTCGTTGATCAATCAACCAATTCATCCTTCGGTACCTTCATCGCCATATCCGACTGATTTCACATTACCGAAGTTTGACAAATTTCGAGGACCGAGGATCCTCACAAACATGTGAGCTCATTCATGCATGCCCCTCGAGAATCCAAAATAATGACGCTCTTATGCTCAAAACTTTTCCTCAGACATTAGGAGGAGATGTTGTACAATGGTACAATCATTTACCTCACCATAGCATTTATGCTTACGAGCAATTGATTAATCTGTTTTTAGAACGATTCTCCCTAAATGTACAAAGGAAAGTCTCATTGTTCGACTTATACAAGCTCAAGCAACATGACGATGAGACTATTTATGACTTTGGAAACCGTTGGAGGGCTATCATTAATAAATTGCCATTCTCCCTACCAATGGAGGAGTTAACCAAAATGTTCACCAGAGTTGTCTAAAACCTATCTCTTGGTTACTCCAATTACAACAATACAGGACTTTTGAAGAGGCTTTGGCCCAAGCAAGTATCATAGAAGACATTAAAGTCCAAGAGGGTGTTTTAAAACCCCGTAGAAAAGAATGGCAACAAAATGGCCAACAACGAAATAATAATTATGGCCAAAACAAACAAGCACAGGCTAGTACGACCTCAAATGTTAACCAAGTTAATCAAGTGGTGGCGAGCCAGCCCGTAATGGCTCAACAACAACAAGTAATGCAAAGTCAACCACAACCAATTGCTTATCATGCGGTACCCCCCCCTCCTCAACTAGCTCACAATACTGGGCCAACCATGGAAACTCGACCTTGGCAAACAAATCGTCCCAAGCGACAGTTCACACCTTTAGATGAACCATATGCGGTCATAGTCAACAACTTATATAGCACAAATCAGTTAACTTTACCTGATTTTAAACCTTTAGAACCATCTAGAAGGGGGAAGTATTACAAGGAGTACCTATTTTGTCCTTATCATAGGCAAAATGGACACGATATCAATAATTGTACGAGCTTTCAAACATGTGATCCAAGATCTTATTGAGATTGGAGCCATTAAATTGGATAGCCCCTTAGCCCAACAAAATCAAAATCTTGGTGTATTTCAAACACCCCTTCCACATCGGGAGGAAGCTCCAACAACTTTAGGGGGAGTAACTCAGGTAACTCCTCCTAATCAAGTCAACCATATACAACAATACCAAGGTTTTGTGGGTACTATTAACGTAGTAACCCGGGGTCAAAGGGCGAACCAACCGAATCGAGGTCGAACCACGACCACTGCATACAAACTCCCGGTCCACCTCGAGTAACGGTGACCCAACGATGTGCTAGTACTTCTCAACAACCGCTAAATCATTCTACTCAACGCCAACGACCCATCATGTCATTGAGTAGCCGATTAACTACCGGTTTAAAAATGGCTTACGCCAAGTTATCGATCTATGACCTCATTCAACAATCTCCCCCGCATAGAGAGGCATTAATGGAAATATTAAAGTCAATCGAGCTTCAAACTCAAGATACTAATGCCTTCAACAAATTTGTGAGGAGTATTCAAACATGCATGGAGCCCTCCATCACTTTCTATGATTTTGAAATCAAACCTTTGTCAACAGAAAGTATAGATCCTCCACTGCATATCATGGCCAAGATCGATCACAAGCCATTCAAGAGAGTCTTAATTGACACCGGTTCCTCAATCAATATCATTACAACATCGGCGTTGAGTAATCTAGAGCTGTCGCCATCCCTTCTCACCAAGTCGACTTTTACTCTTAAAGCATTCAATGATGCTTTATCTTCCACGGTTAGCACGGTTATCTTGCCCATTGAGGTAGGGGCCCAAACTTTGCATACCTTGTTTCACATCTTGGAAGGGTCCATGGCATACAACGTATTGCTTGGACGGCCTTGGCTTAGGGAGATGAGATGTGTCCCTTCTATCTCGCATCAATGTCTAAAGTATGTATATGAGGGACAGGTTCATTGTGTACCTGCTGACATCGAACCCTTCAAACATTGCAACTATGTCTCAAATCCTTATGAGATTGTGTTGCCATCCACTCATCTTTTCTTGACCCCATCTACTTCTTCTATACCATCTTCTTCTAAAGCTCCCATTCTTGAGGAGCTACCCATCATATCGCAACCATCTTCCTCTTTCGCTATTCCATCTCATTCACCACTTTCTTCATCTCCTAATCTTCCTTCTTCTTCATCAGTGACCACATGCACATGTGGCCATGACCAATCATCTCTTTCCACGTCATTACCCCCTTCTTCTACACCTTCTTCAACATCACCTATTATTCCTCCATCTTCCCAACCATCACCAGCTGATGTTTCACAAGTCGATGAAGCATCAACCCAACCAAATCCTTCCAATTCTTCTATCCCACATTCTTCTATTCCATCATCTAGTCCATCTCCCTCCCAAGTCAAGGTCCATCTAACTGATGTAGGTATTGGTGAGTATGCCATCCAAGATGTCCACATCACACCGTTCAATGTGCAAACAATTAAAGATTTTGGTCGTCCACATGACCAACATTTATCCATTGGATCGGTTTATAACATGGGTTCTATGCCAAATTCCATTAATTTTGTATATGGGGGAATAGAGTCATCTTCTAGTCCTACCACCATACCGAACCCAAGCATCCGGTCCTCGCCAATATCGAAAGGATGGAGGGTTTTCCCTCTCGCTATTTCCACGGACATAATTGGCGGCAATTTGGCCTAGGTCGATACGAGCAAGGGGTAACTGAACGCATCGATATGCCATACCAGAGACCCACTGAGCGTTTTGGTCTGGGCTACCAACCACTTCCATCCCTTTATTCTTTTGAACAAGCTTTTCAAAGCATTAATCTTAATTCAGAAGAAGAAATCCTCCACCCCAACGAATCCGAAGATGAAGCCTATGAAGAATTTGGCGTCATGTCAAATGGTGATGAATCCGAAGAAGAGTCGGCGCCCATTGTTCCCCTCACTCTGAACAAGACGAGTTTTATCTCCAATTGTTCCCTCTCCAAGAGGCCATCTTTCGCTTGCTTCTTCCACAAGAACGAGGTGAACCACCCCCTCCGCCACATCCATAAGCCATAATCCAAACCTGTATTATATGTATATACTAAAATAGTGGTTTTCACCACTACCAAAAAAAGAAAAATCAGAAAATTCCCAAAAATATATATATATATATATCAAAATATATAAAAATATTTTATTGCTTTATGTATGTGTGTAATAGTGGTTTTCACCACTACAAAAAAAAAAAAAAAAACTCAAACTAAAAAAAAAAAAAAAAAAAAACTGAAAAACTATGTTGTTTTGCATTTCAGGTCTTCCGAGGTCTTCACCGGTATTCCCTTCCATTCCGCCCATCCTTTCTTTCATAAGTCGACAATGAATTTTGAAGACTTATTCACCCCGCTCCATAATCCATATGATCCGAATAAGCCAATCCCGATCAACCCAAACCTGATTGACATGGATCGGATTTCATCTCCTCCATCTATTTCGGAGTTCATCCTTTTCGAGGAATTGTTAAGGGCTTCCGCCAACTACATTCCTCCTTCACCTCCACATTCACCTTCATCTTCTAAGCCGAGAGGTCTTCCGAGCGGACATAGACGAGAGCAAGGCACGGGAGCTCGATGACATTTTAGATGACATAAATCTGATCTCTACTCCCCATAAGCTTGAGGAAGGTTCCCACATGTCTATTGAAGAAACTATCGATGTAGACCTTAGTCCAGACCAAGATGGCACCCAAATTGTGAAACTTGCTAAAAGTCTATCATCAGAGGAACAAGAGCAAATGATTGCTTTACTCAAGCGAAAGAAGGAGATATTTGCATGGTCTTACAAAGACATGCTAGGCCTAGACCCTAATTTGGTTGTCCATAACCTCACCTTACAAAAAGATGCTAAACCTGTCAAACAGAAAATTAGGAAAATGCATCCTACCGTGGCCCTCATAGTTAAATCGGAGATTCAAAAACTTCTGGATGTTAAATTTGTCGTCCCGATTGATTATCCTGAGTGGCTTTCTAACATGGTACTGTTCGCAAGCCTAACGGGGGAATACGTGTTTGCATCAATTTTCGAGATCTAAATAAAGCGTGTCCTAAGGATGACTTTCCTCTTCCAAACATTGATACTCTTGTCGATACTGCTGCTGGTCATGAAATGCTTTCGTTCATGGATGGATTTTCGGGATACAACCAGATTCGAATAAACCTCGAAGATGAACACAAAACAGACATTTACCACACCTTGGGGAACTTTTTGTTACGGGGTGATGCCCTTTGGCCTTAAGAACGCAAGTGCAACCTATCAACGAGCCATGACTTATATTTTCCATGATTATATGCATAAGATTATCGAAGATTATGTGGATGATTTATTGGCAAAATCTAAAACTCGACAAGAGCATTTTGATGTATTGGAAAAAGTTTTTGATAGACTTCTAGAGCATAAAGTAAGGTTGAACCCTAAGAAATGTGTCTTTGGTGTTACCTCAGGCAAACTCCTAGGTTTTATTATCTCTAAAAAAGGTATTGAGGTGGACCCAAACAAGGTCAAAGCCATTATGGAAATGTGTCCCCCAACTAATTTGAAGGAATTGCGTAGTTTGCAAGGAAATATTAATTCAATCCGTCGTTTTATTGCACAACTTTCTGATAAATGTAGGCCATTTTGCCACCTACTACAAAAGGGGGTATAATTTTCATGGACAGATGAGTGTCAGAAAGCCTTTGATGACATCAAGCGATACTTAGCGTCTCCGCGGTCTTAGCTCCGCCTCGTCCAGGGGTCCCTTTCAATATTTATATCTCAACAACGGACTTTGCCTTAGGGACAATGCTTGCACAAAATAATGAACAAAATCATGAGCAAGCTGTCTATTATATTAGTCGAACATTGGTAAGCTATGAAACCTGATATGCTTATGTGGAAAAGTTGTGCTTAGCAGTGGTTTTTGCCACTAAGAAACTTCGTCATTATATGCTTAGCCATACAACATATGTCATAGCTAAAGAAAACCCTTTGCGTTATATGATGTCTCGCACTTATAATAACACTCGTACCGCTAAATGGATAATGTTGCTTACCAAATTCGATCTTGAATTCATTAGCCAAAAATCTATTAAAGGTCAAGTTATAGCCGATCAACTTGTGGAAGCTCCACTACCTAGTGATCATCCTTTGATTATTGAGCTCCCATATGATTCGGTATTTGCTATCACTGAACAAGAAGAGGACATCATTTCGGAGGAAGATGTTGACATCACGCTATTTTTTTTTATGGCTCTAAGTGCGTGAAAGGTCAAGGCGCTGGAGTTGTGTTTCATACACCTCAAGGGATTCCCATCCCTTTATCATTCAAACTAGACTTCCAATGCACCAATAATACAGCAGAGTATGAAGCCTTAATTTTAGGTCTTCAATTAGCCATAGCTATGAGCATTAAGCGTATTCGGATATTTGGGGATTCTCAACTCGTGGTTAAACAAATTACGGGAGAATACCAAGCCAAAGAACCTACCATTAAGCTTTATCATGATGTAGCAATGAAGTTGCTCTCTAAGTTTGATTGGTATGAGATCACTAGTTTGCCTCGTTCGACTAATAGATTTGTGGATGCCATGGCCTCTCTTCGATCATTGATTCCAAAGGACTCCATTGGAGAGGTACAGCCCCTAATCATTTCCATAATCTCTAAGTCTGCAATTGTCCGTGCTTGAGTCTAAGGATGAAAAAGATGTTTGCTTTATCCATTCGGATCCATATGAGCCTTGGTCTAGTGAGATAGTAGCCTTCCTCAAGTTTGGAACACTCCCATTTGATTTGTCTCGAATCGCCACTCATTGTTTTAAGCAAAAGGCAGCTCGTTTTGTTCTTTTGGGGGATGTGTTGTATAAACGTAGATATGATGGAGTACTCCTCCGCTGTCTAGAAGCAAGTGAAACACATAGAGCTATTGCTGAAGCCCATGATGGTACTTGTGGTGGTCATTTTAGTGGAATGGCCATTACGAAGCGTATTTTACGTATGGGGTATTATTGGCCCACTATGGAACAATATTGTTGCAAATATGTTAAACAATGTAAAAAGTGTCAAGAACACACTAATTTAACCCATATACCATCACAAGTTTTATAGCCCATCCAAAGCCTTTGGACCTTCTCACAATGGGGTCTCGATTTAATTGGCAAGATTTCACCTGCCTCTTCGAGACAGACATACTTTCATCATTACGACCATCGAATACTTCACAAAGTGGGTTGAAGCTATTCCTCTGACTAGTACGACAGGTCCTAGAATTGTGGAGTTTATACTTCACCATATCATTTGTCTTTTTGGTATTCCCTCTAAAATCATTTCTGATAACGGCAAGTCTTTTAAGAATAAGGATGTTCGAGCTCTTTGCGAAAAGTATAATATCCAACATAGTTTCTCAACTCCTTACTACCCACAAGCCAATGGACAAGCTGAAGCTTCCAATAAGACCATAATTGCTATTCTTAAGAAACTTGTTAAAGAAAATCATAAAGATTGGCATACACAAATCCCCTTAGCATTATGGGCTTACAGAACAAGCATCAGAACTCCCATTGGGGCAACGCCATTTTCTTTGGTCTATGGAGCTAAAGCAATCATGCCTCTTGAGCTCGAGATCCCTTCCTTGTGAATTTCTTTGCAGGAATTTATCGTTGATGATACTGCTAGACAAGCACGTCTTGATCAACTCACACTCATAGATGAAAAACGAATCAATGCTTTAGAGCATTTGCGAGTTTATCAAGACCGATTGAAACGTGCTTACAATGCCAAAGTTCATCTAAGAGAATTTCAAGTAGGGGATCTTGTCCTTAAATAGAATCAACAAAACACCAATGCATTGCCGCATCTTCGAGATAAATTCACGGCTAATTGGTTAGGTCCATATATGGTCACTGAAAGAGTGGGTAATGGAACTTATAGACTTGCCAGTTTAGAGGGAGAGGAAGAACCCGAACCACTTAATGTTATACACTTGAGGGCATTCTACGCATAGTTTGAATTTTATATGTACATATATACATGGCTTGTACAACAAAAACAAAACAAAAAATAAAATAAAATAAAAAGAATTTGCATTTCATTGTTAGTTGCATACATCTCATTCAAAAACATTGCATTTCATGTGCATACATCTCATTGAAAACCATAACATTTCATTTTTAGCCATAGTTGCATATCATGTTAGAGACCATTCTATCTTTTGGATATAAAATTTGGTCAAGCAAAAATCATGTTCCCTTAATCAGGGGCACCTTCATAAAATCCATCAAACCGAATTGTCATTCATACACCCATTTTCCATTTGCACATATTTACATTGCAAAAATGCTTTCGATCACTCGACCATTCCTAGTGTTTTAAGCAAACTTCGAAATGCATGTCAAAGTTCTCTAGGGCCATATCACAAATTACACTAAATAAAATCTTGAGTATTGGGAAATGATTTCAAAAGCGGTCTTGAACCTATCACATTTTCACATCTTAAAAACATCTTGTGTCAAAGAGAGATAACACCATCCTTGGGTTGTGCCTTGAAATGAAAAGGGTAATCCTCGTTTGTCCTATCATGCAAACATAGTCCATAAAACAGTGGTTCTTACCACTATCACAAGCAATCACAAAATATAAATATAAATAGAGTAGTAAGTATAGGGTAAAATTCTCATCATACTTCGGTTGAGAATTCGATTCCCCAAAGCTCTAAGGAAATGAACATTTTTCACACACCACTGATCCCAAATAAGTTGTAAGGATCGTACTACTTGTCCAATCAGACGGATAGGTAGTCATCCCAAAGGCTCACAAAGGTCAAAAACAACATGGACTATGGAGTTAACCTTCACCGGTGCTATAGACACTTGACTGGCAGTGGAGTATACTCATTGCCATGTATACGGCCAAGGAGTTGGGAGCGGTGGAGGCTCTGACGATGTTCGTGTTGGCCAACCTTGTGGCCCCGAACAGCATCGGGTGCAGGTTCCCATGGAACCTGATGGGTGTAGTGAGCGAGATGCTCACTAATAGGGTAGTGTATGCCTGGGCACCCTCTTTATTGGCGCGAGTGTACCGGGAGTTGTATGAGGTTCAGAGACGGGGCCGAAAGGGCCTGGGTTGCAGTGTGGTGCTCCAGTGCTGGGGCTGGGAGCACTTCAGAGTGGCCCAACCGGAGGGGTTGCATATTTCATTTACTTAGTCTTGCATTAATCATCCATAGATTTACATATCATTTACTTAGTCTTGCATTAATCATCCATAGATTTGTATGTTATATACTTAATCTCGCATTAATCATCTATAAGTTTGCATTTCATTCCATCACATATGCATCAAAAACATTAAAACATATAAAAACATGCATCACAAAAACATAAGCATTCACACAAAAGAGAGTAAAACACCAAATAAATAAAATCCATGTGTATATATATGTATAAAGGTCAAACTGTACAATGAATGCCAAAAGGCTACAATATACAATAGAGCACCAAGGCTCATAAATAGTGCATCTAAGCACTAAGCTAACCATCAAAAGAGGACCCCTGAGACCTAGTAGGAGCCCTAGACCTAGTGGTGTGCCTAGACTCACTACGCCTAGAGACAGAGGAGGATGGAGGATCAGGCAACACAATGTGATGCCTAAACAATGTGTCCTCCAGAGCCTTAATGTAACGAGTCCTAGACCTAAACCTAGCTATGTCTATCCAGTGTCGTCGCTCCCGCTCTGCTAGCTCTTCCTGGAGTCTCATCACCCTGTCATCTTGGGGCACCCTGTTCGCTCCATCCAAGTTCGCTTGCAGCTGGGCCATCCTCTCCTCATGAGCAGCTAACAGGGCATCCCGCTCTGCCGCCTGTTGCTCCAGTCGAGCTATCCTCTCGTCTCGGAAAGTTAGCATAGCATCGTGCTCTGCTATTTGTTGCTACATCTGCGTCAGCTCGTTCTCGTGCCCGCTAGGGGGTACCTCCCTAGCCTCTCCTGCGGCCTCTCCTAGGCCCTCTTCGCCATCCTCCCCGTCATCTCCGCTCCTCGGAGCCTATCGTGCCATCTTCCCCTTTCACCTTCGACTGTCAGATCGAAGTCGAGGACCCTCCCTACGCTTGGGAACCTCTGCGGTTCCCTCGCCCTCTCCAGCCCCTGCCTCGAGCTCTCCGGCTCTACCAGCCACCAATGGTGGCTCCCACCTCGGCTCTGCGGCCATCCATGCTGCATACTCAGTTGTCACCCCGACGTCGTCCATGTCGAGGATCTCCATGTCCTCATCATCCTCTGTCGCCTCCCTCCACGGCTCGGCACATGGCAAATCCCCCTCTGATCTGTGCCTTTGATAGCGCACTGGCTCATCGGGGACATCCTGCCTCAATCCGACCTGGCGGAGTACTCGAGACATCTGTATGTACTCCGCCTCATCGTGGCTCCGCCCTACTACCCATCCGGCTCGTCGCACCCGTCTCGGGTGCTCTCCATCCCCGATCCACCTCGCCTCCCGCCAGGGCCTCCAAATGACTTGGACATCTGTCAAGTCTGCCCATAGTCTCCTATACCATTGCCCCGATCTCACGGGGTGGCTCGGTTGTCTCTCCTCTGCCACTGGCCATCTCTTACCATAAGCCTAGCTCACGTCCCAGTGAGCCCATGGCAACCCCTCTGATCGGGCCACTCTGAAGTGCTCCTAGCCCCAGCACTGGAGCACCACACTACAACCCGGGCCCTTTCGGCCCCGTCTCTGAACCTCATACAACTCCCAGTACACTTGTGCCAATAAAGCGGGTGCCCAGGCATACACTACCCTATTAGTGAGCATCTCACTCACTACACCCATCAGGTTCCATGGGAACCTGCACCCGGTTCTGTTCGGGGCCACAATGTTGGCCAACACGAACATCGTCAGAGCCTCCACCGCTCCCAACTCCTTGGTCGTATACATGGCCAAGTATGGGATCCCCCCGCTCTCCATCCGGATCTCCCTCCAGTCATCCCCAAACACCTTGGCCATCTCTGTGGCCCTATCTCTTCCAACCTCCACCCGCGCCCCCTCCACGAGCACCTTGAGGATGCGGTATACATCCTCAAGCGTCACCGTCATCTCTCCAGTTGGGAGCTGGAACGTCCCCCGATCTGGATCCCACCTCTCGGCCAAAGCCGAGAGGTACCCCTCATCCGCCCGAACTACCTCCAACCGGGCTACCTCCGCTAGCCCCACTACATCCAATATCTCCCAGTCTGCTCGGGACAACGACCTCCTCATCCCCGGAATGATAGGGGAGAATCGGTGTCGTGCCTCTAACACCCTAAGCTGCAAAACAACAAAACAAAAATTTGTTACAAATTTTTTCCAAAAAAAAACACATAATAAGTACTTGCTTAAATGAACAAATACCTCAGCTGGCTGCACTGGCGCGTCCTCTCCTGCGGCCTCTCCTAGGCCCTCTCCGCCATAGCTCCCGCGTGCTTCACTTTCCCACACAACCTTTCACTCCACTTCACTCCACTCCCTTAGACGCACTTCTCTTAAGCTCGAACGCACAAATGAGCGAAATTCTCGTTGAAACTGTTTAAATAGCTGATTTTGGTGCCCTGAAATGCAGTTGGGCGTTTCATGGTAGATTTAGACGCAGTCCTGCGTCTGCAAAGCGCCTAAACACCGACGAGCGTCTCTGCCAACCACAAACGCAGACCGACGTTTGGTGTCAGTATTGAATAAAGGAACAAAACTTACAAAATTGAAGCTTACCTCCTCCAAATTTCATCAAATTGCATTCATCCATTCTTCTTATCATAATAAAACATTTTGTGAAGGTTACAACGAGTATTGGACACAAAATTTGTCATTTCGCTCAAAAAGCGCATCATTCATCATTGTTTTACAAATTGGGTTAAAAATATTCAAAACCTTCACAAAATTAACCACATTCATCAATTCTTCTGATCTATCGTCAATTTCATTCTTCTTTCATCATGCATATTTTTTCCAAATCAAATTAAAGTAAACCTCGTATATAGTGGTATATTCTATCACCTTGGCGATTGCAGCGATTTGAATCCATGCAATTCGGTAAGAGGATTAAACCACCATAAGGACACTTACCATTTATCATCATCAATTATTTCATTGTTTGAAAATTGGAAATCAATTTTGGGTATTCTACTTTTCAAGTGACCTCATACCAAGATTAATTTGCTCAACAGTTGTCATTGATGGCCTAGTTCATGGGGCCATAAACATGGACAATCTTTCATATCGTCATTATTTTAAGTCTTGCTAGAGATTGTGGCTACCTAGGTTGATTGGTTCCGACCCGAGGAATTATCCATACGAGTCACTAGGAGCATCTCCCGAGTTCGGACTCTTTCATGCATCTTTCATCTCTGCATATCAATGGCGCCAACAAGGCAATTTTATCAACAATATGGATTCACACACAGGAGTTGGGGCATCCGTTATCAATTTCTAATTTTCTTATAGTGGAATTCATCTTACATGATCATGGAATTTAAAGTTTGGCAAAAATCCCTTTATAACCGTTGGGGCAGAAAACGGTCCATCTTTCACATCACTCATATCGTCTTCAATCATATTCTTTTCCGGTTTGTACACCAACCCCTTTTCTGTTGGGACATAAACAGATGGTGCATGCACCAACCCTTTTTTTCACCGTTGGGGCAAAAACGGTTCATTATCTTCCGAATTTCTTCCAATTGGCTTGTGAGAACCATTCTCGCTCGCCAATTGAGGGGGTAAGCTAAAAATTTTTAAATATTCTTTTATTCTTTGGTCTTCAAAGTTGTGCTTTAGTCTTGAGAGAGAGTTGCGTCTGATCCAGCTTTTCGAGTGTCTTAAGTTTTTGTCTTGCATTGTGTCTTCACACAAAGCAGCTCAAAAAGGGGCATCTGTAGACACCAAAATCCAGCCACTTGTAAGTCATCTATACCTTCCTTTCAGCCACTTGTAAGTCATCTATACCTTCTTGCCAGCCACGTGTCAGTCATCCATCCTTCCCGCCATTATTTGGCCCAAATCCACACTTTCTCGCCATTATTTGGCCCAAATCCACACTTTCCCACCATTATTTGGCCCAATTTCACTTTTCCCGCCATTTTTCATCCCCAAATTTATTTAAATTAATATTTATATATATATTTTAATATTTTAATATATATATAAATAAAGTTTAAGTGATTTAATCTGAGCCGTCCATCCTTCATTTAATCTCATCCGTCCATCCATCTTAATCCGTTTCATAACCTAGATTTATTCTCTACCCTTGGATCCACTTTAATCTTAGCCACACATTCAAAGTGTCGTTAAAACCCTAAAGTGTGCCCTAAGAGTAGATTATAAATTGAGTCACCTTGATGGCTCAAACCCTATCTATCTCTTCGGCTAAACCTACTTATCTTCCCTATCTAAGTCTGGAGTTGGCTATTGCTATTAATCCCGAGTCTTCTGAGTCTTCTACGGCCCTAAGTCTGAACTAAACCCTTCCGTCGCATCCATCGCCGCCGCTTTGGTCTCGCCGCGTTAACGGGAAAAGGTATAGATTCGTCTAAAGCAAGTAATCTTTCTTTATGTATTAATCTGTTGTTGAATTCTGCATTCCGTTTATTTTTATTTCATAAATCTAGGGTTTTAGGCTCGTTTCGAGGGCTCACACAGTGGAGCCCTCTTATTAGTTTCTAACTCTTTGATAATTTTAATGTGTGCGGGATTCTAGTGGTAGATCCGATTTGTTGATAGCATGTGCTTAAGCCTGGAGTGGTCCGAGCCAAAGGATACAACGAAGCCCACTCATTCTATTGAGGTTAAGGATACATTCTTCGGAGACGCCACCACATTGTGCCAGCTAGGGTTTTGGAGAACCCTAGCACAAATTGTAACTTTGTATCACGAAAAGGGTTACAGGCCCTGTTGTACTTAAAAGGAGTTTTTAAACTCCATTGATTAATAAAAATCATTCATTTTGTACAACTATTCTGCATTCCTTTATTGTGATTTCTTTATTTCTGTTTGGCGTTGTATCTTTAATCTACAGAAAATATTAATTATCATAGATAATTATCAATATTAGTAAGTCTACCTTATTTTTTCAATTAGTTTACGCATGTTTTTATGAGAGGTTTCGGTCCCCTCATACCGAGTGGGGTTTGAACCTTGGACCTCTCTCAAAGAGAGACCAAAGCCCTTACCACCGTAGTAAGCTTGCGGTTTAATTATCACTTATATATATATATATATATATATATATATATATATATATATATATATATATATATATATATATATATATATATATATATATAATTACTTTTACATTATAAAATATTAATTATCATATATAATTATCAATATTAATAAGTTTGTCTTATTAATATGTAACTCAACAATAGAAATAATAATAGATCCACCTTATTAATATTATTATACATTAAAATGTAATGTTCAAGGTAATATACCTTAATTATTAATAAGTTCATCTTATTAATATATCATCATAAGATACTTTTAATATATTTCCATTAATAGCATTCTCATCACAAGAAGCAAACAACCGCCAGTGCAAGGAAGATAAACACACAAACCCAAGCAATATGGAGTAATGCACCACCATTCCTTACTTCTCCTATCTAGTGCACAAAAGACTATTATGATAACTTCAAGGTTATCTACTTCTACAATGAATAGATTTTTCAGATGATGATGACTACCCACAAGCACAATTGTATGAATGCATGAATGAAAACTACATGTGGTAACCACTTGTTACCCTGGGTACATCTTACCTTGGAGTTGTTTGTCACATCATTTCTCTTTTTGGTACCTTGTTCTCAAAGGTCGATTTTCTCGCCCAACTACGAGAGCACCTGATCTTGCACCCAAGCACAACAGTAGTAACACCATATCCATATAACACAAAATCATAACAATAAATACATAAAATCATTCCAATGCATTGAAACTGAGTACTAAATCATCATTTCAATACATGGTTTTTTCTCATTAAAGAGTCTTGCCAAGGTGGGTCATGACATACTACCCCTTGGACTAAACACAATCCTCTATGTTTCTCCTGCAATAAACATTACATATTATTTCCATTTTCAAATAAATAAGGAAAATGTTTTCTCATCTCATCCACTTTTTTCAAGTGGTATTTTTCTCAAAAAATTACCCCACTGGACCTTACACTGTTTTGGAGTTAGGTTCCTCATCATTTTGGAACATGTTGATATGCATTTTTATATGCTTGCCAATAGGTGGAACACACACACACATTATGGATATTATATCTTGAAATTAAATATATTTCCTCCAAGGTTTAGGTAGGTTGGGTCTCAACCACGCAAGTTTCACTCATAGGGAGATATGTTGGTGATCCACAAGTTTTTTTTTGGGGGGGGACTTTGTAGCAAAATTCAATACAAATTAGATCTGGGTTCATAAAGCATCCATAAATCTGTACAAACTCAAAAATTTCTAGTTGCAAACTAACTATAACATAAAGATAAATCCTACTATAACACTAGTCTAATCAGGAGGAGCAAAGAAAATTTAAAAAGGATAAGGTTAGGAAGAAAGAACCTGATTCTCCTTAGATCACTACAACATGTAACAGAGAAAAATGAGCACAAAAATACCTCCAAGCAGCCAGTATTCACACAGTTGTAGAGATGGATGATTGCAAAAAAAGGTAATTACAGTAACAGTATACACACATAAACTGTTATTATCCCAAGATATTCAACAACTATTTGTATTCATGAAAAGATATTTCATATATTTGCAGCAGAGCTTCAAGGGAACTTAGAAAAAAACATCAAAAAATAAATCTAATATAATGTTGCTATTAAGTTTCTAAAATTTTACAAAAAAAGTTTGGAACCCTTTACAAATGAGTGGAAGTCTATTTTATAAACTAAGGAAAAATAATTTCCCTCCATTTCCGAAGTTTAAACTTCCATCAAAATAATAATTTAAATTTAAAGTCTTTTTTCACGTCTTTGCATAATTACAATGACATAAATGATTCCAAATCATTAAATTATGCATTCCATGTGGAAATGGAATATCTAGATATTTTTTCAATTGTTGGATCCTTGCACGATGGAAGATAAAAGTCGTTCCTAGTCAAACAATATTGCAAAAATTTGAGGTTGAGTAAAGCTCATCGTTAGCTTTCCAACACATCCAGTTTGAGCTCAATCAGAGTTTTGGATGAAAAGTTATGGTCTCTAGAGGATTATTTGTCAAAAAGAAAATTTAAAAAAAAAAGTCAATTTGCGTGGGAAAATATCATTTAATAAATTACTTCTGTTTTCAAATAGTCTTTGAATGGGATTTTGGAATTTTGAGATTTCGAGGTTTTTTAGGATTTCAAAAATATCATTTAATAAATTACTATGGGTTTCAAATAGTCTTTGAATGGGATTTGGAATTCAAATTTTTGAGGTTTCAGGATTTGGTAAGTATGCATCTGACTAAAAACTTCAAAATTATGAAATTTCAAAGAACGAACTTGTCTAAGACTAAAGAAGACTTGAAACACACCCAACCGTTAGAAATTGTTTTTTTTCTCTGGTTTTTTTTTTAGGATGAACATAAAATTGAAACCCAAAAATTTGTAAAATCCAAATCCCACTGAAAACATCAAAAAAAAAACTTGAACTTTTATAAACATGAGCTCACTAATTTTTGCAGCCTTAAAGGTCCATGGAAAAATTATATAAAATTAACTCCAGCATGTAAGAAAAGGAGGATCCTTTTTAGGGTGCAAAACGGGGACGTATTATCCGGGGACAATAGAATGAAACTTCAAAATCTTCACAAGTTTTACCTCAACCACTAAGGGATCAACTAACTGCAAATTTAAAATATTCCACACATGGTTAAGATCAACAATATATCTCCTAAGCAAGGATACATGGAAAGTGTCATGGATATTTGATAGGTTGGGTAGCAAGGCAAGACGATAGTTGTTGGACATGTCTTCTCAATGATCTCAAAGGGTCCAACATATCGGGGATCCAACTTAGTAGACTTGATGACATTTTTCATGGGTTTAACTCTTAAGAATACTTTGTCTCCCAAAGAGAATTATTTAGGTGTTCTTTTTAAATCAGTATAACTCTTTTGATGATCAACAACTTCCTTAAGCCTCTGCTTGATCATCCTAAGTTGTTTCTCCATCACTTGAACCACATTTGATCTGATGACAACCCAATTCTTTGGATTATCACAAGATAGATAAATTTTGCATCTCCTGCCATACAAGGCTTTAAATAGGGCCATACCCAAGGAAGCATAATGACCATGCAAATTCCACCAAATGCAAAAAATATTTTCGTCAAGACTTTTGGTCCATGTAGTACATGTGAATCATATCTTCCAAGACTTGGTTTACCCTTTTAGTTTGACCATCTATTTTTGGATGCTAAACAGAACTTATTTTCAGCTTTGTGCCAAGTGCACGATGAAGAGCTTGTCAAAATGCAAATGTAAATTTGGAATCTTTATTCGAGATAATCACTTCAAGAAACCCACGCAACCTAAATATCTCTTTGGAAAATCTATTAGCCACCACTAGAGCATCATCCTTGGTGCTCCCAAGAATAAAGTGTGCAACCTTGGTCAACTTATCAACCACAACAAGGATTGTGTCATGTTGGTACCTATTTTTAGGTAGTCCTACAATAAATTCTATTGATATGACCCTTCATTTCTACATAGGTATATCATGTGGGTATTAATATCCTATTAGATGCCTATGCTCAGCTTTTACTTTCTAGCATTCGATGCATCTAGTGATAAAATTGGTGATATCTTACTTCATACCTGATCACTAGAAGGTATTTTTCATATTCTCCCTCATCTTAACCCCTTTAGAGTGAGAAGAATAAGGAGATATATGTACCTCTTACATGATCAATCTCCTTAAATCACTAATATTTGGTATCAAAATCCTACCTTTAAAGCACAAAATCCCATATTATATGCCAAAATACTTGTTTTCCCTAGGATTTCTTGTCATTTTTGCTCAAATTTCATTGCAATACTGATCTTATGATTGCTTTTTCTAACTTGGTCCATCAAGTCTATGTGACTACAGGTCAGAGTAGTTATATGTCTTCTTCTACTCAAGGTATCACTTACCTTGTTCTCCTTACCAAAGTCATACTCAACTAGAAATCGATCTATCTTCTCTATTTAGCATTGAGCATAGGTTGAGTGAAGATGTACTTCAAACTCTAATGATCGGTTCTTAACTCAAAGGGTTTTCCTAGTAGGTAATGTTGCCACATCTTGAGTGCATGCACAATTGCTGCTAGTTCCAAATCATGTGTAGCATAATTCACCTCATGCTTCTTGAGTTTCCTTGACTCAAATGCTACAACTAATTCATCCTAGGATAGCACTCCTAGCCCTTCCACTGATGCATCAGTACAAACTAAAAAGTATCCCTAAAGATATAGAATCTTCGATATAGGTGTTGTAGTAAGTTTTTTCTTAAGCAACTCAAAAGAAACCGCACACTTATCTGTCTATTTAAATTCCTTTCTTTTCCTTTCCTTTGAAGATTAGTTATTGGATAGGCGATCTTGGAATAGTCCTTCACAAATTGTCTATAGTAACCCATAATGCCCATGAAGCTTTGTACTTTAGACACATTAGTGGGTGGTGACCAACTCAAAATGGCCTTAATTTTCTTGGGGTCTACTATAATTCCTTCTACAAATATGATATACCCTATATTGTACCTCTAGGACATAGAAGTCGCATTTTGACAAATTGCCATAGAGTTGGTTCTTCCTTAGCAGTTTGAGCACCATCGTCAAGTGCCTAATATGTTCTTCCTTGTTCCTAGAATATATTAGTATATCATCCAAAAATATCAATACAAATCGATCCAACTACTTTCTAAATACATTGTTCATCATATTCATGAATGTTTTTGATGCATTGGTCACCCTAAATGGTAGTATTGGGAACACATAATAATCATATCTGGTCTTAAAAGTAGTTTTGTGAGTGTCCTCCTCGTAGATTCTCAACTGGTGATAACTTGATTTCGAGTCAATCTTAGAAAATATGGTTGCACCTTTAAGTTGATAAAAAATATCCTCAATCCTAGGCAAAGGATGTCTATTTTTTATGGGTGCTTTATTTAACATTTGGTATTCAATACACAATATGAGCGAACCATATTTATTTTTAATAAAATGATGGGTGCACCCCATGGTGACACACTGGGTTTAATCAACCCCTTTTCTAGCAACCCTTGTAGTTGCACTTTCAACTTCTACATTTCGATAGAATTCATCCTATAAGGAGTTCTATATATAGGTTTAGTTCTTGGTATCAGTTCGATGGTGAAATAAAACTCTCAATTTAGCAAAATTCTAGGAAGGTCTTCAAGGAACACATCCCTAAATTCTTGTAAAATTGGGTATTTTCCAAACACCTCTTCCTTTTTATCATTCTCAAATTATTTTAGCTTTACAACGAAAATCATTCCTCATTTTCTAATGGTCTTCTTCAGTTGCATAGCTGATAACAACTAGGGTCAAAATGACCCTTGCTCACTGTATATTCTTAGTCTCTACTTATCTTTATCCATATAGTCAATCCATCTATCTTGGAAGTTAATCAGGGTCTCATGAGCCTTTAACTAGTCCATCCCCAAGATGATGTCAAAGGTATGTAGCGGAGCTACATATAGATGCCAATTCTCATAACCCATCATAAGCTAGTCTATGATGGTTCTTCTGATCATAATGCCTTTATCTCTAGTTGATTGCACCTCCATGATGAACTGCTAGCCCTTTTTGCTTAGATATTTCATCTTTGCAATGGGTTAACAAAGGTGGTCATCACTCCACATAGTTGATTCACATGGAAAATATGAACCTACCCACCTAGATTTCCATCACTAAATCCTTCTTCATCTGATCCTATTCCCACTTCATAAGTCCAACACTTTATCTTTTCCTTAGGGCTTGCCAATCTTCTTCAAACAATTTTGCATAGTTGAAGTGAGACCTATTCAGATGTAGGTTGGTCGAGCCAGATCATATGTACTTATAGGGTTCTAGGTTTATGCATATGCACTACCAATATAATCTTAGGATCTAATCTCAAGATAAACTTATGTACCTTCATATTCTTATCTATTTCATAAAAAAGTATGTGTTTGAGCATCTTAGAGGACTTTTGGTAGTAAGCCTCCACTGTCTTCGTTCCTTGGTGAAGTGTGGAAAATTCCTTGAATTTCTCCATATAGTATTGCTCTATGAGGAACCTCTTCTTGAAGGCTAGAACAAAGCCTTCCTATTGCAAATGTATTGAATTTTTTGACCAACCTTATAGGTGTCCCACAATTCTAACCCTATTTCTTGCAAGTGAAGAGTTACTCACACTATTTGGTTTATTGAATAATAATTCTTCATAGAAAAGTAGGTTTCTAGTTCACTCCACCATGCCCTAGCTTATTCACCTCCACCCTTTTCCATTAAACTTGGATATCTTGACATTTTTTTATATCCTTAGCCAACTATGCCTATATAATAGCTCTGGCCACTTGTTCTTTGATAGCAGGATACCTATCTTGTCTAACCTCAAAATTTCTACTCTCTGAATTTTGATTCACTACTATTTCCAACAACTGCCTTTGTTTGTTTAGTTATTCCATTTATTGCTCTATTTGCTCCTATAATAAAGAGTCAACAACAATGATATTTTCCATGTCTTTATTTGAATTTCCAAAATTTTGCCTTCTACTTCCATCTTGCATAACTAGCCTTGGATTCTAAGAAGATTCTCTTTTTCCCCTCCTTAACTTGGGTGCCATCTCTCTTGGCCATACAAATAAGTTGGATAAGTTACAATATCTCCCAATTGTACTTCAAAATTTTACTTATATATTCCCATGAACTAACTTAGACCATTAACATTCTTTTGGTAATGGACACGATCACAATTGTATACCCACAAGGTGACCTTTAGTTATAACCATTATCGTTCCATTGATAATGATCTTAGTCATGCTTGCTTCATGCAAGGTATATTTTTTCTTATCCACAAAATAAATTTATTTAGGCTACAATTTCCTCCAAATTGTACTCTTAACTTCTAGTTAGTTTCATCATCCTCATGAACTAACAAAAAAATATTATCATCCCTTGATAATATCAATGGTAAAATTACTCCATGTAAGGTGACGTTCTAAGAGTATTATCATCCACTAATAATATCAATGGTCACACTTACACCACATAAGGTGCCATTCCCAATGGAAGATTCTTTTCTTCCAAAAGTCATTCATCAAGTCTAGCCAATCCTAAGTTTCACTCCATGGAAGTTGCTAGTCCTACGACCTAGAGCTCTGATACCAACTATAACAACCCAAATCTAATCAAATTTTTTTTAAGGTTCACAAAAGATATACCAAATAAGATTTTAATCACAAAGGCTTCACCACATTTCAAGGGCAAGATGTTGTAGACATCCCTCGAGTGGACAGGAGTGGACAATATCTCATAAATTCTTTGGGGTTTATCTTGTACACCTCTATGACATGAAGGATGTCTACACATGGTCACCCCATTTCCTAACACTCTCCATGAATGTAGGATAATTTTACCAAAGCATAGGGATTAACCCTATCTTATTCCTTTGAGGAAAGTGGTGCCAATTCTTTTACTAATTTAAGTCCTTCTATACTAGTACTTAGGTGTAAGATCTCTTAGTTTACACATTACACCATGTATAAAACTATGATGCTCAATTATCCTATTTTCATAATGGTTTAATTGAGGTGACTATCACTTCGCATGATATCCCTCACATGGACACCCAACATCATTTGAGGCTCCATCACCAAATCCAATTTGCTAATAGGATCCAAACCTCCATGGTTGAAAAATAATATTCAAGCTACTCCACCTGAATCTTTTCCAAAGACTTCCCATCTTTGGGTCCACTTCAAAATTCTATAGTAAAAACCATCAGGTGTCGCTACACTACAACTACCTCAGGTTTGAATCCATATTTTAAGGTTCTTCTAGGCTTGGCCATCTAAGGATAACCCCCATGGATACAAAACCTAATCCCATAACGAAGCATGAAAGCATTCTCTCTCTCTCTCTCTCTCTCTCTCTCTCTCTCTCTCTCTCTCTCCTTTACATCCTCTCTTCATCATATCAATTAACATTCTATCAATTTACTTGTATAAAATAAAGTACATCTACTTTATCAAAAGGGTGTATATGAGCTTTTAAAGCATACATTCTATAATGAGAGGGATATTGCAATGTTAAAGCTTTAATCAAATTCCTCTATCTAACATATAGACTTTTATCTATTCAAAGCAAGGAATTAGATTCACTTTTCATATTTAAAAACACCTTCGTTTTACAATGCCCATCTCAAATATACATAATAATTATTTTCTCTTCTTAAATTTGATATACAAATAACTTCTCCAAAGCCATATGAAGTCTTTCCTTGTTTGTACTCTCCTTAAGTTCTTTCGAGGAGTGAATAGATAAGGGATCACGATAGATCCATTATGATAAAAACGCAAGCCTAAATGCATGTTTCCATTCAATGCATCTATAAACAACATACATATACTCTTATTTCATTCATTTGAAAGCAAGGAGGAAATCCCATAATTTCCTCTAGCAAAAGTATTCAATACATACAATGTACACCCATTTTACATATCTATTTGCATTTTAAAGAAACCCCCATAAGTTTCTTTCCTTTTCTTTGGACTCCATGTCCAAACATCTAACCATGTTCTTCCATTATGAAATTAAGACTTCTTCATTATAAAAGAAAACATATAACTCTTATTCATTTTATTCCTAAACTATAAAATGAACATATACTATTTAATAATCCATTCTATTTTAAAAACATAATTCAATTTCCAACTATATTATTTCTCTAAAGAAATAAATACAAAATAGGGAATATTGAATAATAATACAAAACTCTTTTGTAAAACATACCTATCATTCATTGTAATTCCCATTTAAAATAAATGAAACATTATAAAATCAAACCCTAATATAAATTCTCTTAAAATAAAAGAATTCATAAAACATTTATTTCATTTACCCCTAAAATATAAAATAATTAAAATCCATTCAATACTCTATTTAAAATATGACAATTTTCAATTATCCCATATTTCTTTATTATGGTAATAAGGGGTTTTAGGGTCCCCAAACCTTTACAAAATCTAGAAAAATATACAACTCAACATAAAAAAAACTGACAAAGAACTATCTGTCAGCTACATAACTTGCTGATCAATACAAAACTGCCTTGTACAAACACAATTTGGCAGTAATCTGAGCTATAATTTTGAGCAAAACACAACCAAGTACAACTTAAACAATAATCTCCATAAGAAACAGTCAAGACCAAACCACAACTTACCTCAATCTAGTTAATTCCCATCGTCTGTGAATATTTATCTAATATTTCATTCCTTACTGCTCCTCCAAAGGTACATTCCTTATTTTCTCCTTTACCCCTATCTCTTGTAATGATTGGGAAAATTATCTATCCAATACTTACTCTCTTCCAATGAAACTCCAATGTTGGCCATAACATATGTAGCTCCATTCCCTTCTCGATAGATATATTGAATTCTGATAGAATTTAGTTGTGATAAATTCACTCTATATTCATCAATCATCTCTACTATTGTCCAACTCACTTCTTGTTCTTCTTTGATATATTTCACTATATTT
The DNA here is from genome assembly GCA_028583015.1 of Wollemia nobilis. Taxonomy (NCBI): domain Eukaryota; kingdom Viridiplantae; phylum Streptophyta; class Pinopsida; order Araucariales; family Araucariaceae; genus Wollemia; species Wollemia nobilis. The sequence continues at coordinate 243,338 of JAQPPZ010000228.1, read as the reverse complement.
AAATAATCACCTTCAATTATGACATTCATTGCCTTCATTTGCAGTAAAAAATGAGGGCCCAATAGGAGAGCTCTAAATTTTGTAAAATGATTAGTTTGACTGCCAAGAGGTTCAGTATATGCTAATAAAAAATCACATGTCTCATCTCTTATTATCCCACCTACTCCAACAACACCTGGATTTCCTTTTAAAGCTCCATAGAAATTAAGCTTAACCCAGTCTTTTGGAGGCATTTCCCAAAACTCATTAGCTCTATGAGGCTTCAACAAAGTATGAGAAATTTTGGAAACTTGCCAATCTAGAAGAAAAGGGAATTCTATATTGAGGTTTTCTTTTCGAAAATAATCTTTAAAGTTCTCCTCTAAGGCACTCCCAATCCTTAAACTAATAGAAGATACATCTCTCTTTTTGCCTTTGAAAATGTGATTATTATGCTCTCTCCAAATCCCCCATAAAAAATGAAGAAGACAAAAGTGCCATAAAACACTCAAGCTCTTGTTATTAAAGGGTGAGTTCCATTGTAAGCTTAGATCCATTATATTGTTAGGCTTCACCCAAGAGACTGGAAACCTTTGGAGTAAATAATTAAAGACTTTAGAGGAAAATGCACAATCCAAAAAGAGATGATAGAAAAATTCTAAGCTATTTTCACATAGAGCACACAATTTTACAAAATGGAAGCCCCTTTTACAAAGATTATCAATGGTAGAAATCCTATTCTAAAAAGCCAACCAAAAAAAAAAATTAATCTTGGGAATTAAATTTTTAATCCAAATCTTCTTAACTAGGAGCCAACCAACTCCCTCCTTATCCAATAGAGAATAGCCTAATTTAATAGAATAGTCCCCTTTACTTTATTTACTCCAAACCAGAGAGTCATTACTACCCTTAGGCTTCAGAGGAAAAATCTTGAGTAGGTTAAATAGTTTGTGAGCTACTTTCTTCTGTTCTTCAGTCAACCCTTCCAACCTAACATCTTTCCACCTAGTTCTCTCAAAATTCAAAACAAGAAAATCCAACACATTTTCACCCAATATTTTTGACAAAAATTGTCTAATGGGTTGTAACTCGGTGTCAAACTCAAGGGGTTGGTTATTCAACCAACAATCCTTCCATAAATCCACTTTCTCCTCATTTGCAATCCTCCACCTTGAGACTTTCTTCAAAAGGTTCTGCTATGCATAAGATTATTCCAAAATGTAGACCCCTTGAGCAAATATTTTGAACATAGGAAATCTTTATTATTTTTTAGGCATTTTACCTTTAAAATTTTTACCTAGCCTAACGGATCATTATTAATCAACTTCCATCCCATCTTAACCAATTAAGGCCTCATTTAGTAATTTTAGGCGTCTAAAGCCTAAGCCTCCATATTTTTTTTTAGAACATACTTGATCCCAATTTACTTATGACAAGCGTTTTTTATCCTCTGAACCAGACCATAAAAATGATCTTTGGATCTATTCTAATTTATCTCTAACAACAACAAGAATTTTAAAGATTGACATAAAGTAGATGGGAATTCTCTATAAGGTGGACTGAACTATTTGTGCTTTCCCAACCTGACTCAATAAATTACCTCTCCAATCAGTTAACCTTTTCGAAAACCTTTCTATGACTGGGTTCCATATCTCAAAATTCATTCTTCTTCTAAAGAGTGGCATTCCTAACTAATAAGAGGGGAGTGTGCCAATCACACAACCAAAAATTATCTTAATGCTTTTGTGTCTATGCTCTAGAGTATTTAGAAAGTAGACCACACTCTTATTGAAATTAACTTTTTGCATTGTTGCTCATTCATAGTTGTCCATAATAAGTTTGATTTGTTGAGCTTGAGGGATAGAGGCTTTGGACATAATCATAGTATCATCAACAAATTGTTGATGAGATACCGGATCTAACAAAGGAGTTGCCTTGAAATCTCAAACATTACCTTCATAGACCACTTCTACCAAGGAACAACCTAAGGCCTCTGTAATAATAATAAAAATATATGGGGATTATGGATCTCCCTGACGTAATCCATAAATATTGTTGAAGTATCCTGTTGCTGCTCCATTTACCAAAACTGAGAACTTGGTTGTGGAGACACAGTTCATGGTCAAATTTACCCAGTTCTCATTGAAACCAAACTTTTTTAAGATCCTTTCCAAAAACTCCCAAGAGAATCGATCATATGCCTTATTCGTATCTAATTTTAACAACATTTCAGCCTCCCCACTTCTATCCATAGAATGAATAACCTCATGAATTGTGACTATTCCATCCAAGATTTGTCTGCCTTTAACAAAACCCCCTTGGTTAACATCAATAATAAAGGGTAAAATTATTTTAATCCTATTAGCTAATGTTTTTGATAGGATATTGTATAAGGTGTTGCAGAGGCTTATAAGTCTAAACTATGTAAAATCTCTAGCCCCTGTAGATTTGGGGATTAGAGCTAAAAAAGTGGAATTGACATCTATAGGGATAAAATGGGTTCCTTGCACCTCCTGAATAGATTCCACCACATCCTTGCCCACCAAGTTCCAAAAATTCTAAAATAAAGCTGCTGGAAAACCATCTAGCCCTGGAGCTTTATCACCTTTCAAATCAAAAATTGCCTTTCTAATATCCTCTTTAGTGAAAAGGCTAGAAAGATAATCATTAAAATCATCTTGTAAGAGATGGAGAATATGATTCATCAAAGTTTCCATTGCTTTTGGATATTCTTCTTCTCAAGTTCCTAAGAGATCCTCGAAGAAATTCACTACCTCCTCTCAAATAGTATTAAGCTTATTGACTACTGATCCATCATGTTTCATAACTTCCTTGATCTTGCTATAGCTTCTATGATGGAGGGTAGAAACATGAAAAAACTTTGTATTACGATTCCCTTCCTTTAGCCATCTAATACTAGACTTTTGTTTCCAATAAACTTCCTCACTAGCCGAGGGTTTCATCTAGGTTAAGTGCAAGCAGCTCCAAAGGTTGGTTTTCGGGCCTTCGGGCCCTAGCGACCAATATTTTTGTGGTTTTTGCTCAATATTTTAGCAGGAAATGTTGTAGGGGATCCAAGATGGGTTAGAAATTTATATTTCAACAGATCTTCTTTTTGTGAACTTTAGTGACAACGGCTTTCAATTTGTTGCACAAAACAAAAGTGAAAATCATACCTTTCCACAACATCTAGGGCATGGATTAAAGAGATCATGAAACAAGTTTCAAGCAACTAATCAAAAAATGGCTCAAATCTCAAGTGAATTTGGTGCTAAGGTGCACCCACAAAATAAATCTACTGTGGAAACCCCTATCAAGGGTAATAATTTTGAAGAGTCGGCCCCAAAATTGAATTTTAGGGATGCCCTCGGTGGTGGACAGCCTCAGCCTAATTCTAATATTAATCTTAGGGCTTCCCATAAACCTCTAAGAATACCTAATATTGATCTCAGAAAAATGGAGTTAGGATGTCTTAAAGCAACTGATGGAACTTCTATTGTTAAGCTTGATATGGGCAACATTCATACTGGCTTTGAAGATTTGGAAAAAAGAGGACTAATTTCTCGTTTCATGGGTTTTTGTTCGAGCCTATCTACTTTCAAAGTTTAGGCTGCAAAAAGTTGGAAAACTAAAGGTGAGTTACAAATCTCTATTTATCCAAATGATTATTTTCTTGTTTTATTTGCTAATAATGAAGATAGAGAGAAAACTTTTCAAGGGGTCCCTCGTTCTTTGGAAGGGTAGGGCTTTTCATGAAACCCTGGCATACTAAATTTAAAGTCGAAGAAGAGATGCCTTCTACAGGTCCCGTGTGGGTTAGAATCTTTGGCCTCCCAATTAAATTCTGGAATCTAACTATTTTTTCTTCAATTGGAAACTCTTTAGGAACATTTATGATGTCTTATGATTGTACTCAAAAATTTGAACTTATTATTAATGCTCAGATTTGTGTTTTAATGGATTTTGACAAACCCCTACCTAAAAATATCACTTCACAATTTGGGGAGGACACTTGGGAGCAAGTAGTGGACTATGAGAATATTCCTTTTCATTGTAGAATTTGCCATGAATATGGTCATTTGGCTAGTGTTTTCCCAAATGAAATTCTAGATCAAAAGAAAGAAGATATAAATTTAGCATATTTCCAAATGCCTAAGAAGAAGAACACTTAGAAAAAACTAGTTATGAAGGATCAATCAAAGTTACCTACTAATATGTTTGAAATTCTTTCCACAAATGAGGTCCCAAGTGTGGAAGAGGAAAAAATGGAAACAAAAATCTTAGAAACACAATTTAAAGATAAAGGGAAGAACTCAGAGACAAACCAACGAATCAAAGGTTTTCAACAAAAAAAGGGAGAAAATATTCACAAGAAAAACAATCTTGTAAATGTTAAAACTTCAAATAATACAGGTCCCAATATAGACTTTGTTGAACCTTCTGGTAAAATTTTGACTGTGTACAAGCATTCTTCAAGGCTAGAAGCCATCTCAAATTCAATTGGAGTAAGTCAAGAAATAGGGAAAAAAAATTGAAGATGGATTCTAATCAAAAGGTAAGTCATAAGACTAATCAATATCATATGGTAAAAGAAGATGAAAAGCTTGTAGAGGAAGGTAAGATTAATGCCCTTCCCAACTATTTTAGCCTTGGTATTAATGAATATCATCATTTGGAATATTAGAGGACTCAAAGGGAGTCTTTCAAAACAAAATGAAATTAGAAGAATGATTCAAATAAATCATCCACATCTTGTTTTCCTTCAAGAAACGAAGATGTCAATAGAGGATATGGAATCAATTGCTAGTAAAATTTGGCCAGCTGGAAAAGTGGTTTCCCTCAGTTCCCAAGGGACTTTTGGTGGCATTGCTTGCCTTTGGGACCCAAAAGAGGTATTTATTCACCATATGGTTGGTAGTTGGGGTCTTTTGGCTATAGATATTCAAAGCAAACATTCCAACCAAATTATGCTCTGCATTACTGTTTATGCTTTGACTAATTTAGAGGAAAAAAGAATACAGTGGAAGAATATTACTTATATTATCTCTCATTTTCTTGAAGCTTGGATCTTGATCGGAGGATATTTCAATACCATCCTCTCTCTAGATGAGAAAATGAGGGGAAATAGAAATTTGGACAGGAGCACTGACCTCATGAGCAAATATATTACAAACCTCCATCTTGTGGACATCCAACCAGATAATGGCCTTATGACTTGGTCTAATAGAAGGTAAGGCTTAGCTTGTATAATGGAGAGATTGGATAGTTTCTTGATCTCTAACAATTTTTTAATCCATGGTCACATTCCTAAAGTGAAGACTCTTAACAATATTGGTTCGGATCATTGGCCTGTCATGGTGGAAATGTGGAAAACCAATGTGATTTTCTCTCCTTTTTTATTTTAGTTAATGTGGCTTAGAGACAGTTCCTTTAAACCTCGAGTGCAACAATGGTGGAAGGAAGGTAAACCTAGGTATGGGACTAATATGTTCTGTTTTGCCAAAATATTGTAATACATTAAATCCAAAATCAAGACTTGGAACTGGAAGGAGTTTGGGGATGTTCATAAAAAAAACATGAATTTATTGCTCAGCTTGAAAATTTGAATAAGAAAATCCATTTAGATGGCCTCAGAAAGAGTACAAGTACAGATGAATTTAAACTCACTGCTCAGTTAGAGGAATGGGAAAAAAGATAACTCTTGTGGAAGCAAAAATCTAGAATTCAATGGCTCAAAGAAGGTGATCGAAACACAAATTTCTTCCACAAATCTCTTCTAGCTCAAATATCTCACAACTTTATTTCTTCCCTGAAATCATATTTTGGAGATGTTGTCTACACTTGGGATGGCATGAACTCTATTGTTGTCAATTACTTTTCCAATCTTTTTACTGCTACTCTGACTTGTCTTCTCAACAAAATGTTATTCAAGCAATCCCTTCTCTTATCACTTCTGAGGAGAAATCTATTTTTAATGCTCCTGTTACTATCAATGAGCTTCAACAAGTAGTTTTTAAAATGCAAAAGGGGAAAATCCCAGGTCCTGATGGTTTTCCATTGAGTTCTACCAAGAGTTTTGGGATATCCTTCATGCTGATTTATTAGAGGTGGTGGAAGAAGCCAAGAAAACCAAATAAATTTTGAAGGTTATCAGTAAAAACTTATATTACTCTTGTTCCAAAATCTCAAGAGGTTGAACATATCTCAGCTTTTAGACCTATTGCTTTATGTAATGTTCTTCTACAAATCATTACTAAGATCATGACAGAAAGATTGAAGCCTCTTTTGCATAAGATTATTTCCCCTAAACAAGGAGGTTATGTGAAAGGGCGTCAAATAGTTGATGAGATAGTTCTTGCTAAGGAAGCCATCCATTCCATGGATTTTTAAAAATATCCTTCCATATTTATTTGGATAGACTTATCCAAAGCTTCTGATAGAGTGGATTGACACTTCGTTATCAAATTTTTGATGCAATTTGGTTTCTCTCAATATTGGATCGATTGGATTATGGGATGTATGTATTCAATTTCCTACTTAGTTCTTATCAATGGCAGGACTTCTCAGTTGTTCCCAGCTTCCATAGGTATTAGGCAAGGTGACCCCCTATCCCCTTATTTATTCATCATTATTATTGAATTCTTAGGTAGGGCTATAACCAAAAAGAGAGAATAAAAAACCCTTGAGGGAGTTACCATTGCTCATGGAGCTAGACCTATCTTTCATATTCAGTTTGTTGATGACTCTACTCTTTTAGGTAAAGCTACGGTTAAGGAAGCTTCTACTATTAAGCAAATCATTAGTTGTTTTTCTATCGAGCAATTGATCAATGAAGACAAATCTAAAGTCATTTTCCTTCACTGCTCTTCCAAACAGGAATCCATGGTCTTGGATAAATTAATATATAAGAAGACCTCCCTTCCAATCACTTATTTAGGTATTCCCATCAATATTTAAAGACAGAAAAAAAAAATTGGAATTGGTTGCTGGACAAACTTAAGAAGAAAATAGGAAAGTGGACCAATAGGTGGCTCTAGGGGTAGAATCACCTTGGTAAAATCAGTCCTTCAGGCTATTCCTATTTATGTTTCTACCATGTTGAATATCCCAAAGGTTGTTCTTTGAGAACTAGATCAAATTAGTCATTGGTTCCTCTGGAGTGGTACTAAGGAGAAAAGAAAATGGGCCTTGGTGAAATGGAACACTTTATGTCTTCCTAATAATGAAGGGGGGTTAGGATTTATGTCTACTATTAATAGCAACAAAGCTTTAGCAGCTAAATTATATTAGAGGATTTTGCATAACCCCAATGCTCTTTGGGCCAAGAATCTTTGTGCTAAATATGTTGAGAACAAAAGTCCTGAAGACCTTGTTCGCTATCAATTGCCTTCCAAAGGTTCTCCTATTTTAGCAATTCTTAATACTAGTGAGGATTTGATAAAAAAATATATTTTGGATCATTCATAATGGTCAAAAAGCAAATTTTTGGATATATTCTTGGGATGGTCACAAGCCTTTGATAACTCAGTTTCTCGATTGGAGGCCTTGGATGGAGGAGCTTCACCGAGCTAACTGGATAAATGTGGCTAATTACTATCAGTGCCATACTCGTAATGCAGAGGTTGGTAGATATTAGATCCCTATTGAGGATTGGCCTATTCAAATCCTAGAAAGGCAAAGACAAGATATCCAGTGAATCCTTCATATGAGATCTCTCTCTTGGTCCCATGATAAACATTGTTTTGGATGGAACAATACTACTAAGGGTGAGTATTCAGTTGCTCAAGGATATTTGAACTTATGCCATAGTAATCCCAACCTCTCATCTGACATATTTTCTCAGTTGTGGGCTCAAAATCTCTGGCCTAAGGTGAGGTTATTTACTTAGCTTTTATTGCATCGCAGGGTGCTTACTGGGGAGCATCTTATGAAGCATGGTTTTCATGGCCCTTTTAGATGTGAAATGTGTGGAGAGAATGTGGAAACTCTCAACCATATTTTTATTGAGTGTACTTTAGCCTCTGAGATTTGGAGGAGAATGGCCACTTTACTTGGCTTACACTGGTCCATTTTTTTTACTTTTGATCAACTTTGGAGGGATTGGCCTAATCAAGAGGGTGTTGATCATTTTATTAGGCAATTAGTTTGGATGGGTTCTACCATTCTTCTTTGGAATATCTAGAATGAAAGGAACAACCAAATTTTTAATCAAGAAAGGAAGGATATTCATTATATCTCAAAAAATACTATTGCCAACTTAGTTGAATCAGTCCATCGACTCCTTAATCACCCCCAAAACTCCCACCAAAGATGGGATCAAGTGATGCAAAGATTGAAGATTAACTCTTCTAAGAGCAACCAACTTAAAGGGAATGTGAGTAATTGCAATATCGATAGAACAAGGAATTGGCAACCTCCTCCTCAGGATTTTGGAAAATTCAATACTGGTGGAACCTCTAGAGGGAACCCTGAAAAAGCTAGTGTGGGAGGAATTGGTAGACTTTCATATGGCTCCCTGGTTTTTACTTTTGTTGAGAACTTGGGTATTCTATCCAATAACCTTTCTGAGTGGTATGGTATCCTTAGAGGCCTTCAAGAGGCTACTAAGGTTGGATGGGAAAGGTTCTATTTGAGTCTAACTCTCAACTCATGATTAATAGTTTGAAGACTCCTTCTAAGAATCATAAGGTTGTGTTGATAAGCAACACACCCCCACTGAAAAATGAGATTCCATCCTTAGAAAATTCTGAACTTTCATTTTTTGCAGTAGGGACCCTCTTGATCTTTTCAGGTTTTAAATCCAAATTTGCTTGCCTCCTTTTTAAAGTTGTGCTTTTTCTTGCATTCTAGTTGTGTTATCCAAGAATTCACTTTTTACATGCTAGAATCATTCATGCACAAGCAAAATCTTGCACCGATACCGAGAAAATCTAGAAAACGAGTTGCATAAATTCATTGAAAAATCAAACTTTCCATTTTTGGTAGTGTCGCGATATCGCGACACTTCCATTTTCGAAAATGTCGCGATATCGCGACGGGTAAGTAAAAATGCGGCTAAGTGCCGAGAAGGTCGCGATTTCGCGACATGTCGCGAAATCGCGACAGTTTTTGAGAGAGAAGCAAGCTGTACGGAGGGCGCGATTTTGCGACATGTCGCGAAATCGCGACATGTCGCATTTTCGCGGCAGGAGAGAGAAAGTGGGCTGCAGGATGAAAAATCGGCTAAGTCAGAAACATGTTCCAAAATCGCGGTCAACGCGGTCAACGCATGCAGGTAAGGGAACTGTCGCGATATCGCGACGTGTTCTAAAATCGCGGCTGAAAATCAAGAAGCGTACGGAGGCCAGGAAGGGTCGCGATTTCGCGACATGTCGCGAAATCGCGACATGTCGCGTTTTCGCGGCCGACGAGGGAGGAAGTTGCCGATGCTCTGGCAGGGTCGCGATTTCGCGACATGTCGCAGAATCGCGGCAGGAGAGAGAAAGTCATAGTTGACCTGAAAGTGCATTCCGGCGGGAAACAGAAGGCTTCCTGGGGTAGCGACACGTGTCAAAGCGTGAATGGGACAAACCGAAGCCGACATGCAAGCTTATTTTGCGGATTTAATCTGTTTTTAATGTTTTAAGCTTCGATTTAATTAAAATGCTAATCTAATGCATCTTTTTGTCTTTCATGCGGGATTCCACCGGCACTTACGGGACAACAGGGAAAGACCATAAAGGCAAAGATAAAGTGCGGATTTAGTCAAGGACCGCCATGCTAGAAGAGAGGCTGCCGGTGAATGCATTCAATGGCAAATTTATTGCGAGAATTGATAGCATGGAGACCATTTCAACTCAAGGATGGATTTGCGGAGATGGAATTGATGGAGAAGTGGTGACTCATCCGGCTCACCGGCGGGAATTAATGAAAGCATTTATTTGCGGTGCGAATGAATGCAAGTTGCATTTTATTTTATCTTCTCCATTTATGGCGGTGTTGCACTATGATTTGCCGAAGGGTTAAGTTCTATCCGGACTTTGATTTTTAAATGGATTTTTATTGTAAAACCCGGGTCCTAGGGTTTAAGTGCGATAAGATTTAGGGTTTGAGCAAGATATTTTGGAAAAGATCGGGGTCCGTCTCGAGTCTATAAATACAAATTCTAAATGTAATCGCGGGAGGCGGAGACTTAGAAATAAAGGCTTATAAGCAATTTCTTGCAAATTTTGTGAAATCCTTTGTTTTCGGACTTGGAGTTGATGTGCTTTAGCTTTTACGTGATAGCATGGCCGGGAGCCTAATCTTTTGCGAGTGTGATAAGTGTATTTTCTTTTGTTATCCGTTCCATTTAAAGTTTGTTAGATATATCTTTGTAAATCTGCCATTGTCAAGATTAAATATCTTTGTTAGGCTTCGGTTGTTCTATTATGCTGCTAGGGGAAATTACTGATTTCGGGTGTAAGTTTGTTCTAATTGCTCTGTCTTCCTTTGTGCGAGCTAGAGCTGCCAGGTGAAAGATACCGATTTTAACCAGTTGCCCCTTGGATTTATGATTTTACTGCTAGATCCGTTTCACTCTGCCTTGTGCTCTTAGTTGAAAGTGATCTTAGGTGATTGGACACTTTCTTCTGTGATTTGTTCGTTGTGAAGGTGATAGCATAGATAAGATTGGTAGTTTTAAGTTTTACAGTTTAATGTTTGATAAACTTCTCTTTTCCGCCTTACCCTACCCTCTCTTTGCTTTACGTGAATGATCCATTTTTATTTTCTTTGTTTGCCTTTTATTTAAATCTGTTGACCCATGAGAGCTAGATCAAAGAATTCAAGTCAAATCCGATTGTCAACAACTTTTTCAACTACTGAACGAGTTCAGGAACCCCCTGTAAGGTAACGGAGCAGTCCATATCGAAATCTATTCCCGAAGTGGAAAAGAGTGAATTGCCATTCGACCCAACTCCGTAACTCGCACCTTGGATAACCGACTAGATCCTAAAGATGAGTGGGATCAGTCCCGTGAGTGTCTCCGGAGCTTTCCTTGCTTCATCCTTTTTTCCGGGGTGTGCATGAAAGCCGGACCAACACCTAATTGGCGCTAGAAGGAGGGCCACGAGAACATCCGTTCTTAGTGCACTTGAGTTGAGAAATCCAACTGTATGTGGAACTGTAAAGCTGTATTTTATCCAAAGTTCGGTAGCCAATTTTCCCCTCCTCCTCGGCCAACACCTAATTGGCGCTAGAAGGAGGGCCACGAACATCGTTCTTAGGCATTGAGTTGAGAAATCCATTTGTGGGTAAGGTATTTTATCCAGTCGGTGCCAATTTTCCCCTCCTCCTCAGCCAACACCTAATTGGCGCTAGAAGGAGGGCAGAACATCTGTTCTTAGTGCACTTGAGTTGAGAAATCCGACTGTATGTGGAACTGTAAAGCTGTATTTTATCCAAAGTCTGGTAGCCAATTTTCCCCTCCTCCTCAGCCAACACCTAATTGGCGCTAGAAGGAGGGCCACAGAACATCTGTTCTTAGTGCACTTGAGTTGAGAAATCCGACTGTATGTGGAACTGTAAAGCTGTATTTTATCCAAAGTCTGGTAGCCAATTTTCCCCTCCTCCTCAGCCAACACCTAATTGGCGCTAGAAGGAGGGCATGAACTCAGTTCAAGTATTGTAAGGGCATAACGACAACATTTGAAGGACCCACAGTGAACTCCGGACAGTTTTATAAATTGTCAGTGCAGTTTTATAAATTGTCAGTGCAGTTTTATAAATTGTCAGTGCAGTTTTGAAATTGTCAGTGCAGTTTTTAAATTGTCGTCGGTTTTAAATTGTCAGTGCGGTTTTAAATTGTCAGTGCAGTTTTAAATTGTCAGTACGGTTTTTGAAAGTTGTCAGTGCAGTATTTAAAATTTCCAGAGAAGGCCTTTAGTTCAGTGGTTTGTTAAGAACAGTTCTATCATCACTTGCAGTTATCCAATTACAAATCGAACATCACTTGTCGGCCAAGTATTAATGGCAAATTGGTTGGGCTCCACGGCTTTGAACATTCCGGGTATAGCCCATGACCACTTGCCCGAAGTCCGAGAAAGGTATCTCCCCAGGTACAAACATGATGGGACAAGAAGCTGAGAAGAACATCCGCTAGCTTTTAAAAATGCTTTAAGATTGTTGAATATACTGACATGAAGATGTTGCCTGCAGATTGTTCCCGTTCACTCTCCGGGAGGGAGCTTATGGTTGGTTTTTAAACCTCACCGAGCAATTCCATTACTAGTTGGGATGATCTAGAGAAAGCTTTTATATCACGGTTCGGTGAAGTGATAGATCCCGACATTTTATATCGAGCAATTTTCCGAGCATCAAGAGAGAGTCGGGAGAAAGCGTCGAGGTCTTTCAATATGAGGTTCCAAAGAGCTTACGGTAGAATGAATGGCCATTACATCCCAAATGCAAATCCGGCCTTAGAAATCTACAAGAATGCATTGGATTCGGTGACCTCTATTTTCCTCAAGAGAGATATTAATATCACAACCCTGGCGGGGGGCTTATAAAGAAGCCTTAATTCTTGAAAGACAGATTAGGGCCTCAAATTTTGAGCGAGTCCTTTGATATCCTATGTTACACGGAACATGCCTGTTCCGGACCCCATTCCACATCATGAGTTAGTGCCAACATGTCATGCTCTACCCAAGGAGACTCCGTTAGCTGTGACATCCACTCAGCATGTGCAAAATACGAGAGAAAAGTTTTGACAAATTCAAAGTGCGAGTGCTTGAGGCTGAGCGAGTTGTGATACGGCACCACCCAAATCCGAAGTTTTTCCTGGTGAGTTAAATTTTCCTGGAGATCAAAGAAATATTGATATTTCTAGTTCACCCAAAAATAGTACAACCGGGGTTTCGGATTCTGTCACTTTTCCCGAAGAGACGAGAAAGTCTTGTACTGGACTTACGTGGATGAAATGCAAGATTTTCAACGAGTTCAAAATGGACGAGTTATGACTTGAAATGTGAGAGTCCAGAACTTAATAATGATCCTTCCTCATGAGAGGATGATGAAAGTGAGATTCAATCTCACTATGCGAGAAATAGCGAGGAGGATAGCATCATTGAGGATATGAGGGAACTTAAAGTTGACATCACCCTCTATGAACTGCCTCAGATTGTTGGACAAAACATTAACTTGATTGAGGCTTACTTTGGACCACCTGTTGAATTTCAAGAAAAGGAGGAAAAGATGGTAAATATGAATGTGGTCGACCAACTTGGAATTGATGAGCTGTCTCAACATAAGCACTGCAACTTCGAACATAATGTCAAAGAGGAGGCTATAAAGCGTGTTGATGCGAGATATTGGAGTTTATGATTTGGCAAGCTGAAAAGGTGAGAACAATTATAGCCCTAATCAATAACAACAATGATGTTTGGACATTGCACATTGATGAGGTTAAGTCTAAGCAAGGCTCGGGTGAAAAGGAAAATTGTAAGCATTCCGCTAGAGGGATAAAAATTGAAGTCCTGGATATTGAAGCAGTGCAGCAACCACAAAATGTTCAAGTTGTTTAGAACCAGGGCATACGAGATAAAACATGATTTCTTTCGGTTGTCACATCAATTTGAAAATGTGGTGGTGCAGGTCCGTCAAGGTTTTAAAGTATTTGATCCTGGGGTTTTTTACATTCGAGTCCTTTTGAAAGAACTCTGCAAACCCTTTAATTAGAAGCATAAACATGTTATCATATGATTTGTTATTATATGATTTGTTTAATTTGAAGGAGTTGCGATTTGTTTTTCAAATGGGACGGGGAAGACAGTAAACCCAAGTCTTTCCCAGATAGCAAATTTTTGAAGCACAGTCTGGAGTGCATTTCGTCAACAGGACCTGAAAGGTAATTTTTTTTTAAATTACTTGCATGGTCAAAAATTTTTAAAGCACCATTTCTCTGCTTTCCCAACACTTGCATTTTTTGAGTATGAAGGGAAGTTGTAACATATGTATGCATTGTAAATAAGCTTTGAAGTTTTTCGAGTTTTATTTCTTTGTCAGTGCAGTTTTTATTTCAATGTCTGTGCAGTTTTAATCTGTTTCAGTTTAATTTTAATGCTCTGCAGTTTTAATTTATTTGTTTTTCAGTTTATTTCTTTTGTCAGTGCTTTTTATTTCCTTTCTTTGTCTTTTTATTTTAGCTTGCTTTTATTTTAGTCTGTACAGTCTTTTCTTTATTGCATTTCTTTTTCTTTGCTGTCTGTACAGTTGCAGTTTAATTTATTTCAGTTGTAGTTTTCAATTTTTTTTGCTTCAGTTCTTTTAGTTTATTTCTTTTATTGCCTGTACAGTTTTTATTTTCTTCCCTGCTTTTCCTTTTCTTTGCTGTCTGTTCAGTTTATTTGTTTTTCCCTTGCCTGTACAGTTCTGTGCTTTAGTCTGTACAGTTTTATTTTGTTTTTGCTTTAAGCCTGTGCCTGTCCTTGGAAGCCTGTATAAAGTCCTTTGGCTTCTAAAATTTTCTGTCCTTTGCCTCTGCCTGAGCAATCAATGAAAAGTCAGCCTGCTGAAAATTGTTTTATTCCTAGCTGATAAATCCTCAATCCAGTGCCTCCCCATACTGCTCATTATTCTAATTGAGATAGTCTGCTTGCACTAAAGCTGTGGAACTATTTTGTTATCCAGGATGAAGGTAGAGAGATGATTGGATCTTGTGTCTTACTTGCCACGGTTGTTTTAATGATAGAAAAAGCTGTTATCTTTGTTTAGTTGGAGGAACTCCAGGGGAATCCAAGAAAAGTCTGGTTATAAGAGGGGACTATGGTTCATGCAATTATTTGGGTGTCACCAGAGGCTATCAATGCCTAGACTGAAACAGTTCCAGATTGATCAAATATTAAAAGAAAATTGTAATTTCTCTAAGGTCTTCCAGATAGTGATATATTTCAAAAAGAAGAGAGATAAGAAAAAAAAAAAAAAAAAAGAGTTATATGATCAAAAGAGGCAGCCAATATTAGATTCTGCCCTACAGTTGTAAATTGGGTCGTGTAAATCTAAAGGGTAACTCTGTCTAGGTTTGTAAAAAGCTAAACTAGTAAACCGAGCTCTACTCGGTTTCCCCTTTTACAATCTAGAAAAGTTGATTAATCCAAGTTTATCATTCAATTCGGTCATCCTTGAAGAAAGTTCTATACCTTTGTAATTGCACATCGAAATCTTCCTTGAAGTAATCCGACCTAGTATGTCCTTGGGAAATTTTAACGGTTGGCGGTTAGCGAGTCAATTTATTGTGAAGAATGGCTGTGGCAAGGCATGATGCATGGTCTTTTTGTTTTGAAACCCGAGTCTTGGGTTCTAAAATAGTGCTACTATTTTACCCGTGAGATATCGCCATTTGTTGATAAGCAACACACCCCCACTGAAAAATGAGATTCCATCCTTAGAAAATTCTGAACTTTCATTTTTTTGCAGCAGGGACCCTCTTGATCTTTTCAGGTTTTAAATCCAAATTTGCTTGCCTCCTTTTTAAAGTTGTGCTTTTTCTTGCATTCTAGCTGTGTTATCCAAGAATTCACTTTTTACATGCTAGAATCATTCATGCACAAGCAAAATCTTGCACCGGTGCCGAGAAAATCCAGAAAACGAGTTGCATAATTCATTGAAAAATCAAACTTTCCATTTTTGGTAGTGTCGCGATATCGCGACACTTCCATTTTCGGAAATGTCGCGATATCGCGACGGGTAAGTCAAAATGCGGCTAAGTGCCGAGAAAGGTCGCGATTTCGCGACATGTCGCGAAATCGCGACGAGTTTTTGAGAGAGAAGCAAGGTCATACGGAGGGCGCGATTTTGCGACATGTCGCGAAATCGCGACATGTCGCATTTTCGCGGCGAGGAGAGAGAAAGTGGGTTGCAGGATGAAAAATTGGCTAAGTCAGAAACATGTTCCAAAATCGCGGTCAACGCGGTCAACGCATGCAGGTAAGGGAGCTGTCGCGATATCGCGACGTGTTCTAAAATCGCGGCTGAAAATCAAGAAGCGTACGGAGGCCGGGAAGGGTCGCGATTTCGCGACATGTCGCGAAATCGCGACATGTCGCGTTTTCGCGGCCGACGAGGGAGGAAGTTGCCGATGCTCTGGCAGGGTCGCGATTTCGCGACATGTCGCGAAATCGCGACATGTCGCGAGAATCGCGACGAGGAGAGAAAGTCATAGTTGACACGAAAGTGCATTCCGGCGGGAAACGGAAGGCTTCACGGGGTAGCGACACGTGTCAAAGCGTGAATGGGACAAACAGAAGCCGACATGCAAGCTTATTTTGCGGATTTAATCTGTTTTTAATGTTTTAAGCTTCGATTTAATTAAAATGCTAATCTAATGCATCTTTTTGTCTTTCATGCGGGATTCCACTGGCACTTACGGGACAACGGGAAAGACCATAAAGGCAAAGATAAAGTGCGGATTTAGTCAAGGACCGCCATGCTAGGAGAGAGGCTGCAGGTGAATGCATTCAATAGCAAATTTATTGCAGACTTGATAGCATGGAGACCATTTCAACTCAGAGATGGATTTGCGGAGATCAAATTGATGGAGAAGTGGTGACTCATCCGGCTCACCAGCAGAATTAATGAAAGCATTTATTTGCAGTTGCGGATGAATGCAAGTTGCATTTTATTTTATCTTCTCCATTTATGGCGGTGATTGCCATGATTTGCCGAAGGGTTAAGTTCTATCCGGACTTTGATTTTTAAATGGATTTTTATTGTAAAACCCGGGTCCTAGGGTTTAAGTGCGATAAGATTTAGGGTTTGAGCAAGATATTTTGGAAAAGATCGGGGTCGTCATCTGAGTCTATAAATACAAATTCTAAATGTAATCGCGAGGAGGCGGAGACTTAGAAATAAAGGCTTATAAGCAATTTCTTGCAAATTTTGTGAAATCCTTTGTTTTCGGACTTGGAGTTGATGTGCTTTAGCTTTTACGTGATAGCATGGCCGGGGAGCCTAATCTTTTGCGAGTGTGATAAGTGTATTTTCTTTTGTTATCCGTTCCATTTAAAGTTTGTTAGATATATCTTGTAAATCTGCCATTGTCAAGATTAAATATCTTTGTTAGGCTTCGGTTGTTCTATTGTACTGCTAGGGGAAATTACTGATTTGAGGTGTAAGTTTGTTCTAATTGCTCTGTCTTCATTTGTGCGAGCTAGGTCTGTCGGTGAAAGATACCGATTTTAACCAGTTGCCCCTTGGATTTATGATTTTCTGCTAGATCTGTTTCACTCTGCCTTGTGCTCTTAGTTGAAAGTGATCTTAGGCTGATTGGACACTTTCTTCAGGATTTGTTCGTTGTGAAGGTGATAGCATAGATAAGATTGGTAGTTTTAAGTTTTACAGTTTAATGTTTGATAAACTTCTCTTTTCCGCCTTACCCTACCCTCTCTTTGCTTTTCGTGAATGATCCATTTTTATTTTCTTTATTTGCCTTTTATTTAAATCTGATGACCCATGAGAGCTAGATCAAAGAATTCAAGTCAAATCCGATTGTCAACAACTTTTGCAACTCTCTGAACAAGTTCGGGAACCCCCTGTAAGGTAACGGAGCGAGTCCATATCGAAATCTATTCCGAAGTGGAAAAGAGTGAATTGCCATTCGACCCAACACTGTAACTCGCACCTTGGATAACCGACTAGATCCTAAAGATGAGTGGGATCAGTCCCGTGGGTGTCTCCGGAGCTTTCCTTGCCTTCATCCTTTTCCCGGGGTGTGCATGAAAGCCGGGCCAACAGGTTGATTGGAGAATAAAAAGAATTATTGAGAAGATTCAGTTAATTCATATGGTATTTTTGAAAGTTGATTACAATCATTTGGTCAAATATCAGAACAAGAGTGTCGATGCTTTAGCTAATTGGGCTTTTAATAAAGGTGATCTTACTTGCTATGGCCACCCTCCTAGATGGTGGGCTTCACAAATAATGGAAGCTTTTCTTTCTATCATTTATTTGGATGGCTCCAATTCTGGAGCTACCTAGTTTCTTCTTGCTTTATTTTTGCTTCTCTTTGGTTTGGTTAGGGTATTTTAGTTCCCTAGCTCAAACTAATTTTTCTTTTATTTCCTCTATTGATTCTTGCCTTAATAGTCTTTTGGTCTAGAAAGGTCATTGTTGTGTTCTATTTTTTCTTTTTCTTTTCTATTTATGTGTGTGTTTTTTTTGTTTTGTTTTGTTTTTGTGTTTTTTGTGTTGTTTTTTGTTGTTCTTGTGTTTTTGTTGTTTTGTGTTTTTTTTTTTGTTCTTGTGTTTTTGTTGTTCTTGTGCTTGTGTTTTTGTATGTTTGTGTTAATTGGTATTTTTGTGTTTTGGTGTGTGAGTTTTTTCTATGTTTTTATTTTTCTCTGTTGTCTGTTGTTGGTTGTTTTTTTTTTTTAGGTTTTGGTTGTTTTTATTTTTCATGTTTTTGTTGGTTGTGTCTTTGTAGTGTTATGTTGCTTTTTGTTATGTTTGTGTTTTGTTATGTTGTTCTTGTTTTTTGTGTGTGTGGTTCATGTTGTGTTTTTTTATATCTTATTGTGTGTGTGTGTTTGGTTGTGCTTTATATTTTTGACACACTCAAGGAGCATGTTTTTTTTATTTTTTGTTTTTTTAATATTTTTGTGTGTTGTGTTTGTGTGTTCTTGTTTTTTGTTGTTTTAGGTTTGCTCCTTGAGTATGTCAAAGGTGGTAGGCCAGGTGCAAGACCTGGGTGATTTTGGTGGAAGAGATACCCCTACCTCCTTGGGTCTTACCCAAAAGTGGCATCCCTTCTGGGATGTTTTTGACAAAAAAATAAAAACACTGCCTTGCTAGCTAAGATATTATGGTATTCTTTAAGAAACTCCTTCTCTTGTTGTCTAATTTTCTCTAAGAGATTCCCTTGATTCAACTTGATCTCTAGTTTTGATAACTGCTCTTTTATTTCAAATTTTCTTTTTAAAATATTTCCAAACACCACTCTATTCCACACCTTAAGATTTTGCTTGATATATCTTAATTTTTTTGCTATTTGATTAAGTTTAGATCCTGGAAAATATTTCTTCCACCATTCCTCAATTTTGGAGTCAAAATATTTATGTTTGAACCACATTAATTCAAACCTAAATGGACTATTGTACTTCCTACCATCTTCTAAAAATTTCTAGATGATTGGGTTATGATCTGACCCAATATTTGAGATTACAGTGAGTATGGAATCACCAAAAATGGTCAACCCCTCCTGATAAATTAACACCCTATCTAATCGAATCTAAATGATTTGATCTCCTAACCTTCAATTACTCCAATTATAAGGTATTCTTTTGATCTCTACATCCATAAATTCGTTACCATTGACAAAGTCTCTAAAATCTTGCATTCCTTCTGAAAGGGTGGAAGATCCTCCTCTCTTGTCTGAAGGATTTAGAGGAGTATTAAAATCTCCTGCTAGAATCCAAGATAGTTCCTTAAATTATTCTCTCATATGAGTTAGGTCAAACCATAATTGCCTTAATCCAACTATTGTATTAGGGGCATATACATTAGTCACAATTCAATTTTGCTTGTTTTTTAGATTATGGAAAAAAAATTGTAATCGACCATATTGTACTTACAATTAACCTACCCTCAGTATTTTTCCTGTACAATAAACACAAGAGCCCTCTTGAAGCTCCTACTGCTTCGCTATATTCCCAATTTACCTCTTTCCAAATTTCCTTTTGAATCCTATCAATTTTAATATGGTCCAGTTTTATTTCTTATAACAAAAAAATATCTGGATTATTTTCTCTTCTAAGAGTATACGCCAAGACTAGGGCATCAGTTGGGTAGTTAAAGATATTTATGGTTACTATGGAATTGAAGACAAGATTGTTGCCCTAGGAGGGCCTAATGAGGAAACCTCTGAATCCTCTTTTAGAGAGACATAGTTCTTTTGCAGATTTGTTAAAGGATAAATCTCCATCAAAGATTGAAGAAGCACAAAAAACTGCATTAAAAATGCTCTTTACAGCTGCTGGAAATAGATCAACATCTCAACGAGTTAATGGATGCTTGCCATAGTCAAAATCAAGGCCAAATATTGTCATTGAGCAAAGGATGGTCGAAGAAATAGTTTTATATAGATCCAATCATGATTTGATCTGTAAATTCATGGGTATTTGCCCTACATTTAATTTTTTGCATTCCTGGATCTGGAAAAATTGGGATCCTCTTGGTGAGTATTCTATGTGGTTATTAGCAATGTATATTTTATTGTTAGTTTTTCTTCACTTGTCGATAGAAGAATCAGAAAAGAGGAATCATGTTCTGGCAGGATTATTTGTTCAACCTTAGAGAGTGGGATTTGATCCTCGAATTGAACCCACTACTATCCCAGTTTGGATCCGTTTGTATGCACTTTTAATGGATTTTTGGAGTGAGAAAGTATTGGAAATTATCGACAATTCCCTTGGAAGATATTTAGGTGTTTCCAAAGACACAATGGAAGGAAACACAAATATTTATGCAATATTATATGTGGAAATGGATCTTAGCCAACCTTTGCCGGTAGAGGTGGAACTCAAACTTGTAGGACTATCTTGGATTCAAAAATTGGATTATGAGGCATTGCTCTTCAGATGCAAAGTTCACCACAAATATGGGAATTTATCCTGATATTGCCCAAATAATATGAACATAAAAGTGGAGGCTCCTCTGGGAATGTCAAATATTCCTAGGGAGGGTAACTCAACAATCAATAAAGAAACAACCAATATTTCTCAGGGCAAAGAAGCACATGGAGATGGTTTTGAATAGCCCAAAAGAAGGAGAAGGCAAAAGAAAAAATATGGTAAAGAGCAAACCCAACTCAAGCCCTCCAATAGGTATGAGATCTTTAAGACACTAATGGACCAAGAAGAAGAAAAATTCATGGAAGGAGTGGATGGGAATAATGAAAACAACAACCATGTTCAAGCCCCTCTTTCACCTCCTCCCATCATAGAGCAGGTAATTGAGTGCAGTGAGTTACCGCAATTAGAGAGTGCAAGGGCATTGATAGTGCATAACCAAGAGAAACCGATAATTAAGGATGTCATCATGGGTATAGCAGAAAAGAACAGATAAAGGTCAACTCTAGGGATAACTCAGGTGGAAAAGAGATCAAAAAATAGTAGCTCTCAAGGAGTGGGTAGAAAATAAAATAAAGAATTGATAGCAGTTCAAGGAGACAAACTGATCATTAGAGGATCGGTGAGGCCAGTAGATTTTTACTGCTCTCAAGGTAACCAATGATTATACAATCATGGAATGTTAGGGGTTTAAACATTAGAATCCATAAAACTGTTGCATGAAGACTCTTATAAAAATGTAAAACTAATTTTTTGCTTATCCAGGAGACAAAAATGTCGTTGGATCTTATGTGTAAAATAGTAAATAGACTTTGGAGGGGTGTTGGTCATATGGAAGTGGTTGCCCAAGGGGCCTTAGGGGGGATAGTTACTTTTTGGAACTCTCTTGAATGGATTGCAATAGAACATATAACTTGGAGGGGTGTCCTCACATCACATTTTAGGAATAATGTCACAGTTGAACATGTTTTAATCACACACGTTTATGGGGATCAAAACCTAGATGGTCAAATGCATCAATGGAAAGCTATGCATAACATGAGAGTCTCAAGGGAAGAGTTAGATTGGATTATTGCTGGGGATTTTAATGCTAAATTATCCTCTAGAGATCAGGAAGGGGGAACCCCAATTTTGGACCCAAGGGATCGACTTATGATTGCCCAAGTCTAGGAATTACACTTGGTGGATATTAAATGCCCTGGAACCAACTATACTTGGACTAATAAGAGGAGGGAGCCACATAGTAGGAATGTGAAGTTAGATCATTTTTTGGTTTCAAAGGAGTCATTTGTAAAATGGAATATAAAATTTCAGATTTTAGAGGGTCCAATTTTAGATCACTTTCCCATTTTGTTGGAAGGGGGGGTCAAGACAGTGCAGCATCACAAACCATTTAATTTTGAAAACATTTGGTTATAAAAAGAGGAACTTTGAAATAAAATTCCATAGTGGTGGGAAGAAGGTCTCCCAACATATGGGATAGCAATGTTTAGATTCCATAAACAACTTCATTATGTCAAACATCAACTAAAACAATGGAGGTGAGCTAACAAGATAGAATTCTAGGTCCAAAGAGCTCCATTGGTAGCTAGATGGGATGAGGTTCAAAAAAACTTTAGGGAAGGAACAATTACAGAGCAACTCAAATAAGAGGATGATGCATTGTGTAAAGCGGTTGAGGACATTGACAACCAAGAGAAGACCTACTGGAAACAGAGAGCAAGAACCACTTGGTTATTATAAGGTGATAAAATACCAAGTTTTTCCATCAGGTTGCTTATGCTAGGAGACAGACGAACAACATGGAAGCTCTTCAAGATGATAACGGACACTCCTTTGATACAATACCAGGTATGCATTTATATTCAATGGATTATTTTTCTAAACTATTTAAGGAAAGTATGGTGCAAGATGAAGAGGCTCAAAAAGAAGTTCTTGTTATCATATCCTCTGTTATCTCTAGAGAAGAAAATCAGACCCTACTTAAACCCATTGATAGAGAGGAACTGAAGAATGTAGTCTTTGGAATGAGCACCGAAAAAACACCAGGTCCAGATGGCTTTCCAATTGAGTTTTTTAGGCCTTCCGGGACAACTTGGAGGAGGATGTAATGGTTGTTATAGAGGAGTCCAAAGGTAGTAAAAGAATGCTTAAAGCATTAAATCATACTTCCATTGCCTTAATTCCAAAAGGGAAGGAGGGGCGCATATTTCAGATTATAGACCTATTGCCTTATGCAATTTCATATATAAAATAATCACAAAGGTAATGGTTGAGCGGCTAAAACCTCTTTTACATAGCATTATCTCCTCAGAGCAAGGGGGTTTTGTAGAGGGTAGGCAAATCTTGGATGGTGTGATTCTAGCTCAGGAGGCATCCATTCAATGCAAACATTTGGTAATAAAGGAATGTTTATAAAATTGGATATGTCAAAGGCTTATGATATGGTAGAGTGGAGCTTCTTGTCAAATATGATGGTATCCTTTGGTTTCTCTTAGTATTGGATATAATGGGTCATGAGTTGTGTTTCTACTTTGACATACTCAGTGTTAATAAAGGGTCTTTCCTCACAACCGTTTGGAGCTACTCGAGGCCTTCGTCAAGGAGATCCATGTTCCCCCTATATTTTTCTCATACTAGTTGAAGGCTTGGGTAGACTCGTCTTGAGTAGAAAACAAGATTTGCTAGCAAGTATCAAGGTGGGTGAGTAATTTTTTACTCACCTACAATTTGTGGATGATACAGGATTGGTGGGAGTGGCCAACTTCAGGGAAGCAAGAATGATTAGAAATACACTTAATGTCTACCTTAGGTCTACAAACTAAGTCATCAATGATAAAAAATCCAAAGTGGTATTTTCAATCTTGATCAAATGCTTAAGGACAGAATTTTAGAGATCTTAAGATTCACAAGGACTTCTCTCCTAGTGGTATACTTAGGGGTCCCTTTGCATTTTAAAAAACTAAAAATAGATATCTAGAGGAATATTTTGGATTGTATCAAGAAAATAATTAATCATTGGTATCACAAATGGTTAAGCTATGGGGGTAGATTAAATTTTTTACAGTCAGTCATTCAGGCCATGTCAATTTATAAATTTTCTATCCTTGCTACCCCACATACCATATGGAAAGAGTTGAACAAGATGGCTAGAAAATTTTATGGGAAGGAGTAAAAGGAGAGAGGAAATGGGCCTTAGTAGGTTGGGAGAAAGTAAGCCAACCCAAGGTAAAAGGAGGTTTGGGACTGAGAAGATCAAAGTCAAATAATAAATCTTTGGCTTGAAAGCTTTACTAGAAGTGGATTTCCCAACCAACTTCTCTATTCAGTAGAAATTTAACTAGTAAATATTTGGTATAAGTAAACCCAAATAAGGTGGATCATTTCCCTTTGGATGGTAATGGATCCTTAGTGTGGCAAGCTCTTAAGTTAGGATCTTTGGTAGTAAAATATGGATTATTTTATAAAGTGGGGAGAGGGGAGAAGACATGATTTTGGACAAATTCATGGGATCAATACCCACCTATCATTGTTGAATTCCCTAAACTACAACCAATAAAAATAGATATGGAAACAAGGGGTTGGGTCCAAATTGAAAGTTATTTCAACACTAATCAGCTAGGGGATTATAAGTTTAAGCAATTTAAGAAGTTGGATGAGTGGCCAATTTCAATCCCTCCGGATTTGAAACCCATCATGACTAAAATATTGGCAGAAATATTTCTCACAGGTAGATATGAGGAGGATGAATTAGCTTGGGGCTATGGGAGCCTTGGTGTCTACACAATGAAGTATGGATATGATAATATCCTTCTATAGCCTCCTCCTCATGCATATCAGGTTGAGGATTGGAGAAATATTTTGCAGTCCAAGGGTTGGTCGAAAGTAAACTTTTTTGCCTAGCAGTTCATGCATAATGGAATTCTTACTTTTGGTAATCTCATATGTAGGGGAATAATTGGTCCATCTCAATTTGTTTTATGCTACAAGAGTGAGGAAACAACTGATCACTTGATGTTCGAGTGCCCATTCACATGCCAGATTTGGGAGAGATGGTTTTTATATTATAAAATTTGATTTAATGGTGATTTGAATCGGATTAATATTTGGGAAATATGGAAGAGAGGTAGATTTAAATATAAAGCTCTTTGTATTGGTTGGGAGCTTGGATTAAACTTCATTTGGTGGTAAGTGTGGTTGGAGAGAAATGGTAGAATTTTTAGAGAAACCTTTTCATCTTTCGATGGAGTTTGGAAGGTCATTTAGAGCAAAGTCATAGAAATTGTGGTAGTGTATGCTAAAGATGAAACTCGGGTTGTTATAGGGACAATGGAGAAGGAAGTTGAATTGCAAGAGGGGTAGGACAGAGCTAGTTGGAAACCACCCCTAGAAGGTTATATTAAAATTAATATTGATGGAGCTGCAAAAGGCAATTCGGGTGGAGCTATAATTGGAGTGCTTTGCCAAAATCATGTTGGAACAGTGCTCTATTGGGAACTGCAAGGCTTGGAAAGGGCCACAAACAATGAAGCGGAAGCCTTAGCTATCAAATATGCTTCTATTTGGGTAGTAAAACAAGGTTATAGGAGAATAATCCTAGATTTAGATTCAAATAATGGTTCAAGCTCTAGATTGCATGAGGAACTTTGATTTGAAGACATGAAGGTTGAGGATTCTTGTCACTTAAATTAAATAATTATGGAGGGCATTAGATGATGTGATTCTAGTTTATGTGAGTAGAGATCTAAATAAAGTGGTAGAATTCCTGGTTAATATGAGCACTGAGAAGGAGGTAGGGGTTTAGTGGAACAGTGACATGGCTATTGAGGATGAGATGATTAAGCAGGTTGGTGAGCAAATCCAGTGTTTAGCTAATTTGGACAACCATTCCAGAAATATGGTTTAGGATATTTGTGCTCTAATGTAGATCTTCTTTTACAATTGTAAATAGGTGAACAACCATTGTAGAAATATGGTTTAAGAGATTTGGCTGCAATACAAATATTCTTTTACTATTGTAAACATTTGTTCTCTTTGGCTAAGGTTGGGAGAAGTCTCATCCCAACTTGTAAATGATCTTTGTTTTAATACAAGTTTTTTCAAATTATTTTTCAAAAAAAAAGAGTATACACCAAATGATGTTTTGAAGGGGCATTAAGGCCCCTGATGTTCCATGATAAAATTTTCATCTCTTTTTTTTGGTGGAAATCTTCTTCCCCCCTTCAAAATTTAAAGTTGTCTGTGTCATCAGCCACATCCTTGGCAGATTTTTTTTGAATAGTAACAACAACTAACAGTCTACCTGGTCCTGTCTCAGCTCCCATTTCCATTGACCCTTTGGAATGACTTCAGGTTACTCTACTCTGATTTAAAATATCTTGGTGTTTACCTATTGAATTTTCTCTCATAATATTTTCCAACTTTCCATCAAACTATTTGGTTTCTATTTGGATTTTATTATCTAAGGATTGTTTTTCACCCTCACTTTCTTTTCCTCTTATTGGAGTTTCCCTTAGTTCTGTATCAGAACAATCTGGTATCTCTTCAATAACATTCAAATGCAAGAATGAATTTGATAGGGGAATATTACTATTCAACTTATTAGGGTTTGGGGATAATTCACTTACCTCCTTATCAAGATCCTCCATTGCTCCTTCCTTTGATGTCTCCTGATCTCTTGATCCTGTCACTTGCTTTTTTGCCCTTCCTTCTGAATCTGCCTTCTGAAAACTCTTCATTGAAATCTCAGCTTGTTGATGAGGAGCAACTTGCTTTTGAACCCATTTACGCTTACCATTAAAATTATTCTTGTGTGCATTACATGCAACACTTAGATGTCCTTTTTTACAACCCCCACACTTAACTGTTAAATTTTCATATTCAATGGTTTGGTTCCAAGATCCATACTTGGAAATCAATTTTATAGATTTGGGTAATTCTTGATTCAAGTTTGCATTTACACAAATTCTTATAAAAATTATTGTTGACCTGGCTAAGGTTGTTGGATACACTACAATTAACTATCCTATATTTCTTACCACACCTGCTAAAATCTCTTCATGCTAGATGTGAATCGAGAGCCCAGGGAGATGAATCCATATCAAAGCTATATCAATGCTTTACGATAAGGCATCAAAATTAGGGTTCCATTTTTGAAGATAGAACCCTCTTCTCCCATATAACCATGGGCCTCCTTGGAGGATTCTATCATAGTCCATTGAATAGTTTAATTTGACCCAAAAAAAACCTTGTGGTAAGGCCACAATGTCCATATGACCTAGGGGTTTCCATTTTTGTGTTGCACATTTCCTAATCTCTTCCAACCTTGGTTGAACTCCAACAAATTTTCCAACTAGAGACATTTCTACCTATTCAACTGCCAGGTCTGCCATATCATCAAGGATTTGCAGTTCTCCATTCAACGGTTGCAAGTTGAAGCCCCTCTTTGATATTTTTTGCTTACCTTTCAAAATATTAACCCAGGATTGAGCACCTGGGTCAAAATATTTTTTCTTACTCATATCACAATCTTCATCATCGACCCCAATATCTTCTTCCTGTTTTCCATTTTACTTGCTTGTTGATCCTGTCAAACTTGACACTACTTCTTACCTCGAGGTCTCTATCCTCCTTATTAGTCTATCCCATAATAATTTTTCATTAGCTCAATATTTGAAAATAAACCTAATGTTCACTAAGTATTTAACCCACTTAAAAGAACATCCATTTTTTTTCAAAAGCTCTACTAAGTTTCACTTATATATAGGTATATTTTCTTTTAATAAAGAAAAATACTATACATAAAAACTAAAGCCCTTACAATTTATTAAATCAACTCATGATTATTATCGTGCATCTCCCAAAGAAAGACCATGCAAAAGACAAACAAATGAAACTTAGGGTTCAGTCCCTTTTAATTTCACGCACAAAAATATAAGGGTTATATTTTTTCAATTCATTCTAATTATTTCAAAATATAAATACTCCACTATTTATATTTTATCTTTCCTTAGTTTTCTATATTCTTTAATCAAGAAACTACGCACAAGTGGAAACCCTAATTTTTTTTATATTCTAATCATTTCAAAATATAAATACTTCAATATTTATATTTTATCTTTCCTTAGTTTTCTCTATTCTTTAATCAAGAAAACTATGCACAAGCGAACCTAAAATTTCAAATATTTTTTAATGGCTTTAGAAAGAGTTTCTCTATGGTATTACTTTTCATGACATTTTGTAATACATTACAAAAATTTGTAAAGTATATTACATTCCATTCAATGCAACAATTCCAAATAACATGGTAAAGGATTACTTGTAATCTTCAAAAGTTATGGGAAGTAAAAGATGCAAATTCTGATGATGCAAATCTCTTGTATTTATCCAACACAGTGCCTCCAAACTCTCTGTCCTCTGACTCATTCTCCCAAAACATCTAGGATTTTTTTTCCTTCCTTTCATTTTCTTAATAAGGTTCAATGAGATAGTTCACTCAAGTAACGAATTTCTCAACCACCCAAAAACAATTTGTTCTTCCTTTTAATTAATCAATGCAAAGTCTTTTCATAATTGTCATTGTTTTTAATGCTCTTATTTTTTAATGTTTATAAAGTATATATGTATATATTAATAAGTCCATCTTATATATGTAATTACTTTTACATTAGATTTTTTTTCTTTGATTGATAATTGGGTTTTGAAAGATCCCCAAAACCTTATACAAATGGATCAGGGAGAGGGTCTCCACAAAGTAAACATAGAACATGAGACAGTCCCAGCAGAACAATCTCACAAAATCGAAAAGCAAGACCATCCCGCGCAACACAAGCTAGGAAGACCGGCTTATGGGATCCCGGGACAAAGATTAACAACAAGATTAAAACCTAGCTAAATGGAGCCCGAGATAAATGAAAAAAAAAATTAGCTTAAATAAAACTCAACTAATGGTAGCCCGAGATAAACAACAAGAGGAGACACCCATCCAGAATGGGAGAAACTGACAACAGACTTAAAATTTGAAATTTAAAAATCAAAACCCCACCCAAAAAGGCTCGGGAAAGAGAGACCAGCTGACACAGTTTGAAATCGGACATCCCGGCCAAAATAAAATAGCCCAACACGAAACCATACCCCAAAACCTGCCTGGAAAAACCAAAAACTATAGAAAATGAAAAACTCATCCAAGAAGGCACAAGAACAACCAGCGAATGAAGAACCCATCTAGGAAGGCACGAGGAAAGCCTATAAATGAAAAACTCATCTCAGAAGGCACAAGGAAAACCTGTAAATGAAAAACCCGTCCAGGAAGGCACGGGGAAAGCTTGTAAATGAAAAACCCATCTAGGAAGGCACGAGGAAAGCTTATAAATGAAAAACCCATCCAAAGCTTATAAATGAAAAACCCATCCAGGAAGGCATGGGACTAGCCTGGAAAAAGATCAAGAATCTAGAAGAGATAATTATCATTACTAATAAGTTCACCTTATTCATATATATATATATATATATTCTATTTTTTTTTGTACATAGGTAAATTGGTTACAAACACGATTTTTAGTAACTACCAGCGTAGGGTTCAAACCACCAGTGACCCACATCCAACAAACCCATCTGTCTCGTTGATGGTAACCCAACGTGAGATGGGGGCCACCAGACACACAAGGTTCGTACAGTCGTCGTTAGTCTGGCGCAACACACAGAGGATTCAGAATAGACTATTGTCTATGAGATGGGCGTGCCCGCGGTTGGAACCTAGGTCTCCTCCCAGTAAGTGCCTATTTTTTTTTATATTGGTTATATGGGATTGAAACAGTCCCACCCATATTACATCATCACCACATAGTGGTATTACAACAAAGGTTGGATATTATCCATGTATCTTTGGGCAAGATTTGAACCTTGGTCTCCTCTTTAAATATTAAGGAATCTAACCGGTTGAGTTAATGCCACTTGATATATATATATATATATATATATATATATATATATATATATATATATATATATATATATATATATATATATATATATATATATATATATATATATATCCACCTTATTAAATAATAATAAATTGCAAATATTAATAGATCCACCTTATTAATATTACTATAGCATTAAAATCTAATGTTCAAGGTAATATACCTTAATTATTAATAAGTTCATCTTATTAATATATCATCATAAGATACTTTTAATCTATTTTCATTAATAGCATTCTCATCACAAGAAGCAAACAACCACAAGTGTAGGGAAGATAAACACACAAACCCAAGCAAGATGGAGTAATGCACCACCATTCCTTACTTCTATCCAGTAATTAAAAGACTATTTTTTTAAACATAGGGGAGTTGGTTACGTCCACACTATTTTTAGTAATTGTCAAGTGCAGGGTTCAAACCACAAGGGTCGCTCCCAATAAGCCTATACCACCTTATTTTTTTATTACTCGGGTGAAGAGGACCACCAGGAGCTCAGGATTCATACCATCGTCATCGATTTGGCACACACTCAGAGGATTCGAAGCAAACTACTACCTTTGCAAATAGGCATACCCCAAGGTTTGAACCTAGGTCTCTTTTGAGTAAGTGCTTGGCCAGACAGACAATTACCAATCCACCTAACCCTTGGGGGTGTGAAAAAAATACTATTATGATAACTTCAAGGTTATCTACTTATGTAATAGATGGATTTTTCAGATGATGATGACTACCCACAAGCACAATTGCATGAATGCAAACTACATGTGGTAACCACTTGTTACCCTAGGTACATCTTACCCTGGAGTTGTTTGTCACATCATTTCCCTTTTTCTAGCACCTTGTTCTCGATGGTCGACTTTCTCGTCCACCCATGAGAGAACCTGATCCTACACCCAAGCATAGCATCAGCAACACCATATCCATATAACATAAAATCATAACAATAAATACATAAAATCATTCAAATGCATCAAAACTAAGTACTAAATCATCATTTCAATACATAGTTTTTATCATTAAAGAGTCTTACCAAGGTGGGTCATGACACTCAAACTGAGTTGGATACTCTCGAATAGTAGAGATCTATTTTAGTTTTGTTAAGGCTCTTGTAAAGTCCTCATACTCACTAGGACCAAAATGAATGAGTAAATGAGACTCAAAGTCTTCCCAAGAAAGGTCAAGATTTGTGTTTTGCACCCACAAATACCATTGTAGAGCCTCATATTCAAATTTAAGGATGCCATGGTGACCCATAAAAATTGGAGGATACTATGGAGTTTTAAGAATTGATTCAATTGACACAACCAACCATTAGGGTCCTTTCCATTAAACTTGGGAAAGTCTAATTTGGGCATTTTAAACATGGTATTAGTATCAAAAAGAGCATGATGTGTTTCTTCATCTCTATTTACTAAATTGCCACCCAGTCCTTTAGTGTTAATCTATTGGTATTATTTTGGGGCTCCCTTTAAACGCTCTTCAACCTCAAGAATATTTTCCTCAATCCCTATATTAACTTTAAATTGTTTAGATTTCATGACCTGAATGTGATCTTTCATATGTTCAACTTCTTGTTCAACATGTGTCATTTGGTTCTATAGGTTACTAAGTGTTCTATTTAGTTATTCCATGAATTGATTTTGTTCTATCTCCCTCATTACACTTCTAGTCCCTCCATCCATATACTTGTGATTTAGACCACCCTAACTAACTTACTAAAAATAGAAATGTTGTTTTTAGGGGTTACTATTAATAGTAATGGTCCAAAAAAGTGTTTGGCTGCTATATATCAAAATGATTAATTTGAAAATATGAACACAAGGGGCTAGGTCTCAAAATGATATTTTTGACACCTAAGACTTCTTTTTTAGTCAATTGTTACCTATTTTCTACTTAAAGCTTTTTTCTTCGCCTAAAAGAATGACTTTCTTATTTGGTCCCCAACAATTGCCATATCAATTAATAGTCGATCTATTATCCCCAACTATCTTGCTAGATTATCATTTCTATTATTGTCACTACCTTGTTTGACATTATTACTGACTATTATTGACAATTGTCCCAATATACTTTATTTTGACTATTGCTAAGAACTACCTTACCTAACATTATTTCTATCTATCATAGATAATTTTCCTCACATTACCTTGCTTGACTCCTTTCCCAATTGTTACTAGCCCCAATAGTTTCTTATTTAGCTAAGAACATTTTTCAATATGGTTAAAATTGTGATAGGTGGTCTCTTTAGTATGCTTAAATATGTGGTTAGGGTTTTGGAGGTGTAACTTATGACTGTAATAGGATAATAATAGATCATGGTGTGTGCACTATCCATAGCCCTCTATTATACTACATCAATGAACAATAATGCTTAGACTAATATTTCAAACCATTACTCAAGGAGGGTTCCACACATACCTTTGAGAACACTACCAGCATCTTTGACAATATGGGAGGGTAACATGTGTTGTGCTTGGTCAACTATGTATAGATATATGGTTAAAAAGCTTCCTATGGCTAAAGGTCTATCCTAAACCTAAGGGGGTCTCCAAATATACCCAAAGATACATGGGAGCTCAAGTCCATATACAAGTGTTGTCTGAGGCATGGGTATTGGATTCTAATCACCCCTCACTTCATTAGACACTTTATACGTAATCTAACTTAGCCAATAATGACAATTCCTCTATGATATTTTAAAACCCCTAGCATAGGGTTTCTAACCTATTAAACTAAAATTAAGGGGAAAAAATGGCTCAATTTTTTCTTTTTTCTTTATAGGATAATAAGCAAGAAAATGAAAACAAGGAAAATTTATACCTAACAAGTTGAAATGGTAGGACGTGAATTGTTTGCACTATAGTAGGATGTAGCCTTGAAAAGCACTTTTATACCATTTGTTATGAACCTTGTAGTAAAATATAAGCACATTCATAGAATATTGCAATAATCATAGAAAATGAGCTTAAAATTAATAATATTTCAATATGAAATGAAAATGCAACATATCATATTACATAAAACAATAACATATTACAAGATCATAGGCCTCTTCAAGGGGGGAACCTCCATGAAAGCAGAGCTTTCAATATAACAAAATATGAGATGCTTTTAGTTATGTCCCCTTGCATTTTTGAAGACTATTTGTAACCCTATCTATAACACCCGAAGTTTGGATTCACATGCAAGTGGCAACTCAAGCTAGAATCTTCTACCAAACAAGCAATTACATTCTTTGTAATCATTATATTAAATATACCCACTTGTCTAAGTGCCTCAAGTGCCACATACATAATACAAAATATTATATAATATTATTAAGATAGGTTCCCCACGTTAGAAAGGGGGTCATTACATAGTAATGTTAGGATGGGTTCTAACATTAGAGGCATATAACATGTGGAAGTTTAACATTGTGCTAAATTTACCCCCGAATATTTACATTGACTAGGAGTAGTTTTTTTTCACCCCAGGTAACTTTTAGAAATGTTCCAATTAAAATAAGCATATCCACATAAAATATTGCAAAAAATTATAGAAGTATTAGAAGTAAAATTAACAATAATGCAATATGAATGAGAGTGCAACAACTTAAATGAGAAAAATAGAATCATAATGCATAATATTTGGCCTCTTCGAGGGAGTAACCTTCTTAGAAATAAAAGTTTGATATAATATGAAAAGACCTGATACAACCATCTATGTCCATTTCATTTTTTACGACTATTCTCAATCATAACTTTAATTCTCAAGGATCGAATTCACATGCAAGTGGGGACTCAAGCTAAAATATTATACTAAAGAAATAAATACATTCTTAATAATGGTTACGTTAAATGATCCTCATTTGTCTAGGCACCTCAAGTGCCACATGCATGTTACAATGTATTATATAATCACATTAGGATGGGGTCCTAACATACCCTTCCCTTTCAAAAAGCTTTGTCCTCAAAGCTAAATATGAGAAAACCATTGTTGTAATTTATGGAGTGACTCCTATGTGGCATCTTTTAGTTGTAGTACATACCATTGCATAAGAACATGAGTGTTGACATGGTTGCGAAGGGTGCACGATCATCGATCCAAATTTGTATGGGCTCTAGAATTATGGATCCTTCTTTGAGCAAATCAAGTAATGTTGATTGAAACTATACTTTATTGTTGATGATATTCTTCAATGAAGAGACATGAAAAACTAGGTAGATCTTGGAAGTGGATAGAAGGTTCAATTTGTAGGCAGTTGAACCAATCTATTATAGCACTTGGCAGGGACCATAGAATTTTACTACAAGTTTTGGTGCCCACAAAGTTGTAATGATGATTTTTTATAGGGTTGCAAACAAAAGAAGACCATATCCCCTACATTGAAGTTGTGCTCAAAATGATGTTGATCAACTTGCTGACACATACAATTATAGACCAAGTCTAGATTATCCTTAAGTTATCAAAGTAGTGTTGCATGTTGATGAAGAGTGGTATCTACTACCTAAACCTTGGAGCTTCCTATGATGTAGAAGGAAGTTATTAGTAGAGGGTGATCATATATTGCTTTAAATGGCATGACCTCAGTGGTTGTGTGATATGAGGTATTATACTGCATTCAACTAGAGGAACTCATTTAGCCCAATGTGTAGGATGTTTTGATGCAAAACAAAAAAGGTATGTTTTCAAAAATTTGTTGACAATCTCTATTTGGCCATCAATTTGAGGGTGATAAGCTAAAATCACTTTGAGGCAAGTTCCTTGCAACTTAAACAATTTTTATCAAAAGGTATAGGTAAAAGTAGGATCCTTATATGTAACAATATATTTGGGCATATCATGAAGGTAAAACATGGAGTCCAAGAAAATATGGGTGAGCACAAAGGTTGTGTAGGGATGGGCTAAGGAACATAATGATTATACTTTATGAGATGATCCTAGGATGATTGATTCCTCCAAATTTTGGCATCCCTTCATTGAAATCCATAGAATTATTTGTCCATACCTGTTCTAGAGTTGGAAGAGGCTGAAGTGTACTTGGGGTGCAAATAATTTCTTTTTCATCCTTTGACACGTATCATATTCTTTCATAAAATTTTGAATATCCCTCTTCATTCCCTTCCAAAATAAAGTGTGCTTGGACCTTTCATAAGTTTTAAGAAACCTTGAATATCCTACCATAGGTGATGTATGCATTTCCTACAGTATGAATTATTGCATTTGTGAATTTTTAGGGATGACAAGATGATCATGATATCTCAAGTGTTATCCATCCCACACATATTTAGGGTATGAGTTGGGATCTTCTTGGAGTTTTTGAATCAAGGATTGTAAACTTGAATTCTTAGTAATCTCTCCTTGGAGTCGATTGGCCCATTGAGGAAGTGATGTGGATATAGCTCATAGCATACCTTGATTTTCATATTATCACAAGAGTACATAAACCATTATATTCTCCTTAGGATGGGGTCCTAACATGCTCTTCCCTTTCAAAAAGGTTTATCCTCAAATTTGAGGATAAGAAAACCATTGTTGTAGTTGATAAAGTGACTCATGTGTGGTATCTTTCAAATGTAGTCCATGCCATTGTATAAGAACATTAGTATTGACACAATTGTGAAGGGTACATGATCTTTGGTACAAATTTGTATATGTTAGCTTTTGATGTAATGAGCACTAGGAGATAGCAATCACAAGATGCAGAATAATATGAAAGAAAGTAAATCTGCTAGATGACTGAAATATGCAATAAATAGAAATGATATAAAAGAATACAATGTAGCTATGGAGGAAATGAACACTCCATTAATAAAGCTATTGAACTACATTGCACCCATCACCAATGGATGGTGATACACACATAATTATACTATGCACTAAGCTACACTATCTGACTATGTCCCCTGACTCTATATCTATCTAACAATGAGGCCTTCCTTATATAGGTAAAATAGGTTACTTGGCCAACACTCTACCTAGTTGTGCAAGGGACAACTTGCACATATACAACTTGCACATTGACACTTGTGCATTTATTACATTGCATGAAGTAACTAGATAACTTCCCCTAAAGTAATCTAATGTCCTAAGTATGTATCTTGGAAGATACATTTACATGACCCAAATGATGTAATATACTCTATTTCTAACACCCCCTTGTATTACATTATTTGGGTATTGAAGACTTTAGTCTTCAATATGGATCTTCTTCTTCTTCATCCTGAACTTTGTATTCTTCCTCTGCATTCTTTGTGTTCAGGTTCAACAGGTAATCTGTGTCTTCATATGATGCAGAGTAAGTTGGAGCTGAGGCTTCTTCTTTCAATTGACTTTGCATTGTATTCCTCCTTTATCTGCTATGTCTTCTTCTTCATCTCTAGCTTTGCCTTTGATTCTGGTTTTTGTGTTCTCATAGGAGGTTGAGCTGCTACTTGGTTCTTGTGAGGAAGATTCTCCTTTCCTATCATTAATCTATACAAAAGTTTTTGAACAACCACTTAAGGCATCATGATAATATTTTGAGTTAGTAGAACAGGAAGTGTTGATGTTGCATGAGGATTGAAAAAACTTTTCTAGATATGATTCATCAAGTTCTACCTTCTTTTTGAGTAATTCTATCAATCCTTTTTGTTC
Source organism: Wollemia nobilis (assembly GCA_028583015.1). Lineage (NCBI taxonomy): Eukaryota > Viridiplantae > Streptophyta > Pinopsida > Araucariales > Araucariaceae > Wollemia > Wollemia nobilis. The sequence goes on along the minus strand of JAQPPZ010000228.1, from coordinate 207,181 downwards.
TTCATTTTTTGCCTTGTAGTGTTTATATGTGAGCAGTGCCATGTATAATATGCTTGCAAAGTCTAAGGAAAGTAAAATATCACTTTTTCCATTGTCAATTGCTTCATTGAGATGGGTTTGAAGATAGCATTCCATAGTATCAAAATTATCTTCTAAGGCTTCACTATGGATTACTTTTGAAGCTAGATCTAACCTTCCTTCCGATTTCTTGAGTAGATTCATGATCCCAAGTTTTATGGCATTGGATTTTTCCTTTCTGAAGCACTTATTGGTATTTTGAGAAGTAGACATCCTTATAGCTCCCTAGTCTTAGGATATGTGATCCTTAATTGAAGTATATAAGCTTGATTTGATGAAACCTTTATTAATCCTTAGGTTGTAGGCTTCCTTATGTCTCCCTAGGTATGAATACCTAATTTTAGGTTTTTGAAGAAAGCTTATATCTTCCCAACTTGATAATATTTGATGGATATTATTATTATCAAGTTTTGTAGAATGCCTTATGACTCCCTAATGTTTTGGAGTATGATATAGTGCTTTTGTAAAATATAGTTCAATTTTGGTTGATTTTGTAAAGATCAAAAATCAACTTCTTAACACCTTATTACTCCTATTGAACTAAGCACTTTTCAATTTTTGAAGAGGTTTTAATGTTGGATTTCTTTTGTCCCTTTTTGAGAATTTTTTGAGACAAGAATATAAATTTCCAACTTTAATAAAAGATCTTAATAACCCTTTTTGTAACCCTTAGGATTTTATTCAAGTGTTTCTAATTTCCAATAACCTAGTTTGATGTTGTAACCCTTATCACTCCCAAATTTGGAAAATTAGAACACATTAATATTTGCAAACATTAAATGGATTAATTCCAAGTAGTATCCCTTATTTCTCCTAAGTTGTATTTTGCAAATATTATATTAATTTCCCTAAGTTTTGCTTTCAAATAAAGATTGATTTCATTTAATATCTCAACCTTAACATATAACCTTATAACTCCCTTTTTTAAATGAAAGTAAATTAGATGAGGAAATTTTACCTTATTAAGGCTTTGTACCTTTATGAAGTCGGATGAATATGGCAGTAATATGTCCTTCTTGAGCACGAATTCCCCAAGGTGTGCTTTGGCTTCAATGCTATCCTTTAATGTTGGTTGATCGAGAGTGTTTTTGAATACTCTCGACTTGCTCTGGATCGTTGTCGAATTGCTACCAAACTACCACCGAGCTTCTACCGAACTACCATCAATCTGTTGTCAAACTGTTGCTAAATTGCTTTCAAATTGTTGTCGTATATCTTTTTCCAAGGTCCAAGGCGCCTTTAATAGGCGGTCAATTGAGTGACAAGTGTCACGGTAGAATTTTTAATGCTCCATGGATGCTTCAACTGTTTGGTGGAGACATTGAACTCACTCCATTGCTTGTGATAAATGTCACCTTTTGGTTGAGATGTTTTTATTCCCCTTTGAGCGTTGTCCAAGAAATACTTCTTCTTCAACATCTATGAGACTTCCTTGCTGTAACGAACATATATCAAGCTATTAGTTGTACGTAACTCCTCTTCTGCATGGAGTATGGGTGCCAAGATAGAATTGTAACATCTTCTTTGTGAGCGTTATTTAGAGTTTCTCTTGAAGAATGACAAGTGGCGTCTGCATGCCCTTGTCTTTATCAACGCTTTCTTGAAGGCTCTCCAACGTGTTTTCCACCTTGTTCTTTGTTGTTCTACGTAGATGTTGAAATATCTCCAGCCAAGCAATGCTTATGGTGGAGCTATGGTGGAGATATGGAGGAGCTTTGGTGGAGCTTTGGTGGCCCTTGAATGGAGTCTGAATGGTAGTGCTTGGATGAAGACTCCGTGATGCTCCACTTATGGTAGAAATGCTCCTTGATTGGATGTAGCTTGCTTTGATAGAAATGCTCCTTTGCTTTGATGTATGCTTGCTTTGATAGAGATGCTCCTTTGCTTTATACATTGCTTGATTTCCCCTTGGCTTTGTGCCTTGTCTTCTGCAGGTTCGATCATCCAAGATACGTAGAGGATGAGCCAAAAGAGAGGCTCTTTGATATGCTTGGAAGAGTGATAGTATTCGGCCACCTTTGGCTGATTCAACCTACTTGTAGTGTACCTTTGAGGCACTTTCCAATCTACCCTTTTTCCTGCATAGAATGAGTTAGAGTAGTGCAACTCAATGTAACAATATTTGTAAATAAGATGCCTTTTGCACCTTTTCTTGCACTCCCTTTTTGCAGGTCTAGTATTCTGATTTGTATGGTAGAATTTTGAATGCAGTGTAGGGTTTTGAGGTTGTATTTTTTGCTTAGACACCTTCCCATTTTTTCTTGGATATTATGATGACAAATCCAAGCTTAGATAGAAGTAGATATATGATGCAATTTTTTGCACTTTTATCCTTGCAATTAACCTTGTAATGCTTTGGATTTGAGACTCACCAAGTCTCAATATTTGAAGCTTCTACTTCTATTTTTGGTTAGTCGTATTCTTCTCCAAGTTTTGGAGGATTCTAACCTATTTTGGTGGCTTCTCTTGGCCACAATGTGTTGCAGATTTTTGTGCTTTAATAGTGTCTTTAGACACTTGATACAAATCAGATTTTGTGCCCTTCAAAAAACACAAAACTAATTTATTTTTTAGAGTAGTATAATAGTGCAAGTATTTCACTTTTAATGCACTAATAATTACACCTTATCACTCCAATCAACTCTCAAATTAATGCACTAACAATTTACTGCAACTAATCAAGAATAACCTGAAATGAATCTTTAAGAGTTATTCTGCAATTTCACTACAATTAATATTGTAGGACTTAGTCTTCTTTTTTTTTTCAAAATAGATGATAGGTAGTTGATAGAAGCAATTTTGAAATCTAATCAACTCCTAATTAATGTGCAAATGAACCTTAAAAAGAACTTTTTCTTTTTGCACTTTTGAAGACTGTAATCCAATTTTCTACTTGCAACTTTAATCCAAATTCAGGTGCTTCTAACAAATCTGATAAGTAAACCAATTAATGAATCTACTTGCACCAAAAAGTTGCATACCTTTTTGAAATTTTTGTAGCTCTTTTATCACTTCTGTAGAGGATGTAGATCTTGGTGTCTAGGATCACCAAGTTGTTGCTTTGAGTATGACCTTGCAACTCTTTGTAGACTATCTTGAACAACTCCTTCTTCACCAAATGATGGTCTCAAACTTTCTTTCACGAGCCTAGGATTTTGTGGCTTGTTCTCCTCTTGTGATATCCTCCTTCTGTTGTATATTTGGAGAAGTCTTTGTCTCTAAAGTGATGCCTTCTTTCTATGAGAGGTAATCTTCAAATCTTCAATATTTGGTGAGCTTCTTCTATCTTCAAGTCTTCTTGTCAAATTTTGACTTCAAGCAGGATCTTCTTCTGAGATTTGCACTCCTTGTCAAATTCTTATTCATTAATTTGGCACTCCTTTCTAAATTCTTCTTCACATATTTTGCACTCCTTGCCAAATTCTTCTTCTCTAATTTGGCACTCCTTGCCAAATTCTTCTTCTCTTGGGCTTGTTGTCGGATGGCGATAATTGTCCCAAGTCCTTCACTATCAGGGGCTTCTCCTTGGTAGTGGATTTCTCCAATGAGTTCTCCTTTGAGAATATCTTTAGTAAGGCTCTCCTAGCCTTTTTCTGGATGCTCGATAAGACCTTCCCAAGGTCTTTGATCTTACAACTTCTAATGGTCTTCCTTGAGACCTTCTCTTCAACCTTCTACTCCTGGAAGTGTTGGTGGTGAGATCTACTTTTGGATATCTGATTCTGCTACTTCTAGATTCGAGCAAGACTCGCCTAGTCCTTCTCCTTCTCCTTCCTTGACTGGAAGTTCTTCAATGAGATCTTCTCCTGATCTCTTCGATTTTTCTTCAGGTGTTGAATTGATTCTAAAGAAGATACCCTTCCTAAATTTCTTGTAGGAAGTTTTCCAACTCACTGAATCTTCTTTCCCTACAACAAATTATTAGTACTAAAATATTTAGTCTTCTTCTGAATCAGATATTCTCTTTGAATTCTTCTTCAGGATCAAGGCTTCTATGGCATTTTTTAGTATCAAGGCTTCTGTGGCCTTTTTTAGTATCAAGGCTTCTATGGCCTTTTTTAGTATCAAGGCTTCTATGGCCTTTTTAGTATCAAGGCTTTTATGGCATTTTTTTGGTATCAAGGCTTCTATGGCCTTTTTAGTATCAAGACTTTTGTGGCTTCTCCTTCAAGGCTCCTATGGCCTTTTCTCCAAGGATTCTATGGCCTTTTTATGTCAAGGCTTCTATGGCCTGTTCTTCAACTTGTGAAGTTCTTCGATTCAATAATGGATATCTTCAATCTCCTGACTTCACCACAACTCTTCACTAGAAGTCTTCTTCCACAGTATTCTTCTCTTGCACAAGGAACTAATCTCTACACTATGAAGGCACATCGACCTTCGGGAAATGAAGTTGGAGTCTCCTAGATTTCTATTGTAGGAGGAGTCCCAATCCTCTAAGAATTAATTTTCTGCAACAAAAGAAACTTTAGGCAATAGTTAGCAAAATTCCAGATATCCTGGATGATCTTCACTAGATGATTTGTCAATCTAGTGGATTGAATGTTGAGTCCTGGTCTTCACAAGTTTTTCCTGTAACTCTATGGAAAGACTCTAGTCAAATGCAATCTCAGTATTTTTGGAACTGAGATTTCTTTCAGTCCTCACTTGGGACTCTCCCTAATTCTACCACCTAGACTCTTCTGAGAGTTTTTGATAGTGGCTGGTCCAGCGGTGCATCAAGTTGACAAAAAACTCAAGCTCAATGATAATGGTGGTTTCCCTATTGACCTACATAGACTAGATCTACCATGGCTCTGATACCACTATTAGCTTTTGATGTAATGAGCACTAGGAGATAGCAATCACAAGATGCAGAATAATATGAAAGAAAGTAAATCTGCTAGATGACTGAAATATGCAATAAATAGAAATGATATAAAAGAATACAATGTAGCTATGGAGGAAATGAACACTCCATTAATAAAGCTACTGAACTACATTGCACCCATCACCAATGGATGGTGATACACACAGAACTATACTATGCACTAAGCTACACTATCAAACTATGTCCCCTGACTCTATATCTATCTAACAGTGAGGCCTTCCTTATATAGGCAAAATAGGTTACTTGGCCAACACTCTACCTAGTTGTGCAAGGGACAACTTGCACATTGACACTTGTGCATTTATTACATTGCATGAAGTAACTAGATAACTTCCCCCTAAAGTAATCTAATGTCCTAAGTATGTATCTTGGAAGATACATTTACATGACCCAAATGATGTAATATACTCTATTTCTAACAATATTGGCTTTAGAATGATGGATCCTTATTTGTCCAAATTAGGTAATGTTGACTGAACCTATACTTTATTGTTGATGATCTTATTCAATGAAGAGACACGAAAAACTAAGTGGATCTTAGAAGTGAGCAGAAGGTCCAATTTGTAGGTAGTTAAACCAATTTGTTGCAACACCTGGTAGGGACCATAGAATTTTGCTACAATTTTTGGTGCCCACAGAGCTATAATGATGATTGTTTATATGGTTGCAAACAAAAGTAGACCATATGCCCTATATTGAAGTTGTGCTTAAAATGATGTTGATCAACTTACTAACACATACAATTATAGACCAAGTTCTAGATTATCCTTAAGTTGTCAAAGTAGTGTTGCATGCTAATGAAGAGTGGTATATACTACCTAAACCTTGGAGCTTCCTCAGATGTAGGAGAAAGGTACTAGTGGAGGGTAACCACATATTTCTTCAAGTGGCATGACCTCAGTGGTTGTGTAATATGAGGTATTATACTACCATTCAACTAGAGGAAGCCATTTTGCTCATTGTATAGATTGTTTTGATGCAAAACAACAAAGGTATGTTTTCAATAATTTGTTAACAATCTCTATTTGGCCATCAATTTGAGGGTGATAAACTAAAATCACTTTGAGGCAAGTGTCTTGCAACTTAAATAGTTCCTATAAAAAGGTATAGGTAAAAGTAGGGTCCCTATCTAAAACAATAGATTTTGGTATACCATGAAGGCAAAACATGGAGTCCAAGAAAATATGGGTGACTACAAAGGTTGTGTAGGGATGGGCTAAGGAACATAAATAAGCATACTTCATGAGACAATCCTAGAATGATTGATTTTCCTCCAAATTTTGGCATCCCTTCAATGAAATCCATAGAATTATTTATCCATGCTTGTTCTAGAATTGGAAGAGGTTGAAGTGTACTTGGATGCAAAAAAAATCTCCTTTCATCCTTTGACACGTATCATATTCTTCCATAAAATTTTGAATATCCCTCTTCATTCCCTTCCAAAATAAAGTGTTCTTGGCCCTTTCATAAGTTTTAAGAAACATTGAATATCCTACCATAGGTGATGCATGCATTTCCTACAGTATGAATCATTTCATTTATGATATTTCGAGGTATGATAAGATGATCACGATATCTCAAGTGTTGTCCACACATATCTAGGGCATGATTTGGGATCTTCTTGGATTGTTTGAATCAAGGATTGTAAACTTAAATCCTTAGTAATATTTTCTTGGAGCTGATTGACACATTGAGAAAGTGGTGTGTATATAGCTCATAGCATACCTTGATTTTCATACTATCGCAAGAGTGCATCAACAATTATATTCTCCTTAGTATGGGGTCCTAACATGCTCTTCCCTTTCAAAAAGGTTTATCCTCAAAGTTGAATATGAGAAAACCATTTTGTAGTTGATGGAGCGACTCCCATGTGGTATCTTTCAATTGTAGTTTGTGTCATTGCATAAGAACATCAGTGTTGACACGGTTATGAAGGGTACATGATCATTGGTCCAAATTTTATGGGCTCTGGAATTATGGATCCTTATTTTTCCAAATTAGGTAATGTTGACTGAACCTATACTTTATTGTCAATGATATTATTCAATGAAGAGACATGAAAAACTAGGTGGATCTTAGAAGTGGGTAGAAGGTTCAATTTGTAGGTAGTTAAACCAATTTGTTGCAACACCTTGTAGGGACCATAGAATTTTGTTACAATTTTTGGTGCCCACGTAGCTATAATGATGATATTTTATAGGGTTGCAAACAAAAGTAGACCATATGCCCTACATTGAAGTTGTGCTTAAAATGATGTTGATCAACTTACTAACACATAAAATTATAGACCAAGTTCTAGATTCTTCTTAAGTTGTCAAAGTAGTGTTGCATGCTAATGAAGAGTGGTATCTACTACCTAAACCTTGGAGCTTACTAGGATGTAGGAGCAAGGTACTAGTGGAGGGTAACCATATATTTCTTCAAGTGGCATGACCTCAGTGGTTGTGTAATATGAGGTATTATACTACCATTCAACTAAGGAAGCCATTTTGCTCATTGTATAGATTATTTTGATGCAAAACAACAAAGGTATGTTTTCAAGATTTTGTTAACAATCTCTATTTGGCCATCAATTTGAGGGTGATAAACTAAAATCACTTTGAGGCAAGTGTATTGCAACTTAAACAATTCATATAAAAATGTTTAGGTAAAAGTAGGGTCCCTATTTGAAACAATAGATTTGGGTATACCATGAAGGCAAAACATGGAGTCTAATAAAATATGGGTGACTACAAAGGTTGTGTAGGGATGGGCTAAGGAATATAAATGAGCATACTTCATGAGACAATCCTAGAATGATTAAGTTTTCTGCAAATTTTGGCATCCCTTCAAGGAAATCCATAGAATTATTTTTCCATACCTGTTCTAGAATTGGAAGAGGTTGAAGTGTACCTGGGGTGCAAACAATTTCTCCTTTCATCCTTTAATACATATCATATTCTTCCACAAAATTTTGAATATCCCTCTTTATTCCCTTCCAAATTAAAGTGTGCTTGGCCCTTTCATAAATTTTAAGAAACTTTGAATATCCCTCTTTATTCCCTTCCAAATTAAAGTGTGCTTGGCCCTTTCATAAATTTTAAGAAACCTTGAATATCCTACCATAGGTGATGCATGCATTTCCTATAGTATGAATTCTCACATTTGTGAATTTTGAGGAATGACAAGATCTCAAGTGTTGTCCATCCCACACATATCTAGGGCATGAGCTGGGATCTTCTTGGAGTGTTTGAATCAAGGATTGCAAACTTGAATCCTTAGTCATCTCTTATTGAAGTTGATTGGCCCATTGAGGAAGTGGTCTGGATATAGCTCATAGCATACCCTGATCTTCATACTATCACGATAATGCATCAACCACTATATTCTCCTTTTATTTTTTATATGTGATTTCATAATCATATCCCAACAATTTAAATACCTACCTTATTGTTTTGGTGTGGCTACTCATTTATACAATAAGTAATTGAGACTTTGATAGTATGTTTTTATTGAAAAATGGTACCCACTAAGATATGGTTGACAATGATTAATGTAGTGATTCCTCACTACTCATCCACAATTAAGGCAAAGCCATGATCATAGATAGTCAAATATTTTTATCTTGAAGACAAGGAAGCCAAAATATGTCTCGATAATCAAAACTTGTGGAAAAAATTGCTCATAGGAAAGTCTTGATAGATCAAGTGATTAGAAAAGCACCAAGGGGAACTTCTCTTTTGAAATAAGTTTTAATTTCAAATATTTTGCAATCCTCGATGAAGCTCCAGCAAGAAAACTACTAACCAATCTATAGGATGACTCTGGATCTGAAAGAACAAATGTGCCAGAAAGTTAAGTGGACACTGATGCCTGAGTCAAATCAAAGGCATGATAAAGTAGGATAGAGGTAGATGAGTTGAGTTAATACTTTCCCAACTAAGAAGATAAAGTTCACCTACCAAAAAATATCTTAAGTAAATGGCTTAGACATTCGTTGAAGATGAAATATGCTGATGACAGTACTAGGCTTGATAGTTATTATGATCAAAAAGTACTTCATTCAATGTCTAGGATTCCTAATAAGAGCAACTCAGATTGTTAGATCCACTTATAGATAATTTTGCAAAGAAAATTTCCCCTATTGTAAACTATAAATAATAGGAGCTTAGACTATAGAAAGGATCAACGAGTTTACAATTGTATTCTCTTGTAGATTTTCCTTTCATTTCTTTTTGTAAAAACAATCAACTCCTTAGCGACTTGTGGGCAATTTCAATCCTTAGTTTTTGGAACAATCTTTGTAATTATTTGCTTGCATATAGAAGCCTATGTAAATTTTTGGCTTAACCATATATGGCTCCCTATGGACCCATTTTGTGTGTATGTACATTTGTAATATTTTTACTTGCTTTGGGTTTTATCAATGCATGTGTGTATAAGGGGCCTGTGCCTATTTTGAACTTGTCATCTGTCATTGGATCTCCTATAGGACCCACCTCTTTATGCATGTATATGATTGATAACTCTCATTTGTGCTTCACTATGTCAAGGAGAGGAAATGTTCATTGTTGACACATAGCATTTAGACATGTTTTTGCAAGATCTTAGTGGATATTTTGGTGCATCACCTTACTTTTTTATTTTGTTGAGTTGTTTTCCTTTTTTATCGCTTGCGCCTATTTTCCTTTGTTGAGTTCAACCATGCCTAAAAGATCACATCTTAACAAGGAACCAACCTTGTAAAAAACTCTCGGAGGCCTCTAATTGAGCCGAACCCTGTGCTCTCACCCATTGTAGCAAAAATTGGTAAAAAAATGGTGCTCCTGATTTTTTATCGATTTTATCCCATTATAATGCAATCAGAAAAGTATCAAGAGTCCATCGATTTTTTGCCAATTTTTTGAAAAAATTGGCATTGACAATTTTTTATCGATTTTTTCAAAAAATCGGTCGCAACCGTGTGGGTAGAGGTGGTAGCCGATATAAAGAAAAAGTAAAATTTTCTTTATGGTTATATGAACATAAATTATTTGGATCAAGGGCTCCACCCCTAAACCCCCGGGCATGGGAGAACCTGGTCGGTTCCCCTTGTGACCCCCCTCGATGCGCTTGGGGAAGGATCACTATAAATTGCACCATCATGCACCTCTCTGTTAAAGAACATCAGATATCTGAATATTGACTTCACCTCCTAACATATTGTTGTCTATCAATATTTATTAAAATTAAACATTAACCCTAAACTCTAGTCTAGGGTTTAGGGTTTTTTTAGGGTTTAGGATTTTTTTCCTTCTATTTTTAAGTAAATATTGTTGCCTGATAACTATGTATGCAAGCCTATTTTAAAGTTGTTAATGTTTGAATCTTTGAAGTTTGAATTTTAAAACCTAGGCCCTAAGGTTTTGGGTGTGTGGGCCTATTGAGGCATTTTGACACATTTTATAATTTGTACCTTTTCATATTATAAGAAATACAGGATGTGTTTTATCAATTTCATGTGTACTTAAATCTTGAGCCTTGTATGATGTCTTGACTTGAATTGTTGCTTTTGCTGCAATATTTGATTTCCATAATGCTAATTCATTGTAATATGCATGACAAAAAAAAAATTCAATGAAATTTTTGTTTTCTTCGATTTTTTTTTTGCCGATTCTTTCCTCGATTTTTTGTCGATTCTTAATTTTTTTTTATTTTAAAAGTGTTGATTCTTTTCTAATTTTGATTTTATCAACTATGCTCTCAACCATGGATTTTTTGTGTTGCTCCTTGCGAGGCACGATTGCCCCTTGTCAAGGATAATCAAATATGATAACAATTTAATGGCACACCCAATGGGATGTTAGTGACATATCATTGGTCACAAAATTGCAATAGGAGGTAAGGTTTAGACTTGGTGAGGGTCTTTGTATGTTCTTGCTTGTTGGAGCATCTCTTTACTCACCTGACGACTCTGCTTCAAATTAAATACTAGAATGAGTCATTGCTAAAGATACTAGACCAAGGTTTGGGTGAAGACCTCAATCTACCTGCTTTTTAGAAGCATGAAGTTGCATTCACCTGACGACTCTACAACAATAAGAGAAACCAAAAGGTATGTAGGGAAAACATGTTGCCAAAACCTTTATTGCTATATTTCAAACATGGTTAGCTCCTTAGTCAACATCCCATCAGGTTGGGAGGATTCAATTTCTCTGTGTCCTCCAAGGCCACCTAGTGTATGGAAAAAGCTTCTAGAATCCATACTGGCAATACTACCAAAAAATACTAGAAAAGGTCCAACTACTCCGCTAGAGCACCTAAAGGAACTAGTATTCATATACCAAATATATAATGTTGTGGAGCAAGATGTGGCCCTAAGGCTATTAGTGGCAGTGTTCAAAGGATAGGCACTCAAGAAATATGAATCATTTCCTCCTCATTGAATTAAAAAATAGAATCAATTGGATTCATTACTCATGAGTGATTTCACCATAAAAAGTGAAGGAAAGATGGTTGAAATAAAAAATGAGCCAACCCAAGAGAGATAAATCCCTCATGTCCATTATACAGAACAAAGTAGTAACTCTTGACCTCTAACAAGGAGAACCTGTTGAAACAGTCAAGGAAGGGATGGCCATCCAAAAATAATTTTCTTGGGAAACTAAAGAGATAGGGCCTAAAGCAACTAGATAGACAGACTCAAGGCAAACTCAAATGGGATTTTTATCTTCTAAACCTCCATTAGCATATGAAAATGTGCTAGTAATATTAATATCTTAGGGGGCAAATGCTTTAAAATCTACATGCTACATAGACATCAAAATTACAAAAGCATTATGTATCATGACTGGTAAAAAGGTGGTTGAATCAAGAAATACAATGATCAAAAGCCTTTATACCCATAATGAAAAAAAGAGCCAATGGTTGATTATAATATGGGATCCAATTCAAAACAAACATAAAGTTGGAGATATAGGCTATTCAAAAGCCATTTATCCCTCTCCCCAAAAAAAATGGGGAAAGGAAGAAGTGAGCAGAGAGGGATGACACACAAATCAAAGCAAGTCGGCCATAAAATCAATGAATGAAATTCAAAATTGTTTGCGAGATAGAAAAATGAGGTAAGGGAGGTCTCACACCAAAAGAATCCTTGGGAAGGAAGAGTAGGTAGTCATGCTTAGAATTCACATTAAATGCCACCTCAAGCCAAAACCCTATCAATGAACAAAAGCTAACAAGGAAGATTTTGAAAATAAATTAACCTTGAAAATAGTGAATATGCATAAAGGCATTCCCCAAAAATGTGGTATCCTTCAAAAATTGAGTAGACAAAGGGTAATAAATGCAAGGCATGCGAGGACAATGAAAAGGAAGTAAGGTGAAAGGAGTAATTTTTTAAAACCCAAACTGCATAAGCATTATACCCCTCTATAATTAAAACCAAAAACCCTGCAATTAGCAAACCACATTTGAGCTTAGAATGACAAAGATAAAGGAATCTCATGTTGAGGAAACAACTAAAGTATCTATACCCACATACTCTTATAATATCAAAGTTTGGACTGACACAATTGAAGATTGCTATGATCCGAAGATTTGCAAGGGGGCTAAGAGACTAATTATAGATGTCTATGAACACTTAAAAGCTAGTAGACCTTCACATTTTGAAGCACAAATATGGACCAATTTCTTGGTGCAGTATATGGTGACTAAGGTACACGTTTGCTATGAACTAGTAAACACGTGCAAAATATTATAAACCAACTACCCAAGAAATTAGCTCCCCATATGGGAAATTCAAGATAAAAATTTGTGGTCCTAGTATTATAAAAATGTTATTGTTACTAGAAGGCCAAATATACATTGGTGAAGAGGAAGAAAGGGAAAATTTTTAGAAGCTTTCACAAAATGATAAAATGTCCTTCTTAAGATCAAAATGCAAAAATGTAGGACAAAATGACCCTGTTCTACAAGGTTTTATTTCTCTCTATTTATTTGATAAAATCTCAAGGGACACACTAAGCATGATGGACTTCTTCTTAGGTAGGGAGCATGATATAATCACCAACATGACTTAGTTGGGTATCTTGAAGAGAATAAAGTAGGGACTAGAAACCCTCGATTTTTTCAAGCTAATAGTAAAATGAATCAAAGAGGATCTGAGGCATTTCTCATCAACCTAGATATTAAGGTAGTCATAATTTTTGGTATACCTCATTTTTTATTAGGATTTAGACATGTTTTCTAATTTGAGAATAAATAAAAGGGCTAGTTAGGAGGTCTACAACTAGACAAAGGATTGAATAAGAGTTCTTCCTATTATATTTTATCAATTGATCTTATACCCTAGTCATTACCTCAATAAAAGAACCCCAAGTATGAAGAATTTTAAAATATTGTAAAAACCTTTTAGAGCGTACAATTATAGGGGATTGGTTCTTCGCTAAAGAGGGGACTATGATAAGAATGCATGGCTTCAATTTTCTTATTTATCTCTTGCAAAAATATATACCTGACCAAGTATTTACTTTAAAAGTTTTTAGGCAAATTAATACCTTGGATTTTAAACATGGTAGTGGCAAACAAAATCATCATATTATCTATAGCCATTCAATCTAGGAGGAATAACCTTGCATAGGAAAAGAGGAGCCTCCCTTGTAGAAGGCAAGTTGAAGAAGTTAGGTATTGAACAAATTAAGGATAGATGGTAATATGACATTGAACAAAAATTCTCTACATATTTAAAAGTCTTAAAAGAGAAAAATTTCACTCATGAGGAAAATACCAATATTAAAAAGTTTAAGATCCCCAAATATGATATGTCAATACGACCTCTAAGAAAATTTATCAAACCTCCACCTATTGTGAAACCATATGAATCATTTTATGAAATAAATTGGACAAAGTAAAGTAGGGTAATGTGGAAGAACTAAGAATATGATATTGAAGAATTACCAAAATAGAGTCATGGTGGAGGATGAGACAATTGAGTGGAGAGAAGAAATCAAAGCCTAGATAAAAAATGAAGACATAATATTCAATGAATTGTACAATGAAAAGCATATTGATGTTGAAATCTTGGAATCCATGCAATCCAGTGAAGAGGGAATTATTAGTGAAATACCTCAAAGAACATTGGAGGCTAGGACATAACAAGAAATTTTGGAATTATGGTCCAATACTCTAGAAATAAGTGCAAATATTCTTGACTATCAAAAGAAAGTAACAACTTCTTCACTAGCCCAACATCAACCCTTGCCCAAATATCCTAGTAAAAATATCTAAAGAAAAATAAGTCAATAAGTGGAACATGTAGATAGTGCTAGTAAGGGGAAGAAAAGAAAGCATGATATAAAAATAAAGGAAGTAGGTGATAATAGAATATTGGTTTCAAGCCATCCTTGCCCCAATGTATCTACGGAAGGGTCTCAAAAGTTAAGAGAAATGACACAATCAGAGAAGACCTAAGATCCCATTACTAGGTAGATTGCATTGTCCCCAACATGTTTAGTGGCCTATCCCAATAATTAAGAAGGACATATATTACCTTCTTGTAGATTTTTCCCTCTAGCTTTAGTTCCATTCACTTCAATATCTCATAATATGACCACCCCACTAATCAAACCATTCAAAGAGTTTGTATTTTTCTAGAGCTATAGGAAGGAACATCAAAATACATGGAAGCCCTTACTCCTTGGAAATATTTCCAAAAAAATCCAATAGCAAATGATGAAGTATAAATAGGAGAGGCAGGCCCAACAATCTAAGTAGATAGCTACTACCCAAGTGGGTTTCCATTTTGCTTCTCAAAAGAGAGTATTGTTAATTTCAAGAAGTCCATTAGTTGCAAAACCAATAAAAGATACGATAGAACAAAACTAACAAACATCAACAATAGGAATATATTTAAAGGATTCACAACTATAGGACATGTTAAAACTCACTAGAGAAGCCAAAAAAATGGTTGAACATGGCTATGAGTTAACCAAGCAAAATATGGAAAGAAAAAAAATGAGCTATAATAGATAAATAAGGTCCTAAAAGACTCATAGGATGAAGCTAAAGCCCTAAAGAATCAAATAAGTTTATTGACTAGACAACTAAAAGAGCATAAGTTTGAGTTCATCTTGAGAGAAAAGGAGCAATTAAAAAAACTATCAACCCAACTTGCCATCCAACAAGCCCAATTTAATCAAGAAAAGAACACCCTATCGAGGGAATTGGAAGACCTTAGATAACAAAGTAAAGAACGGCAATGGCTCGAAACCAACAATCTCATCAGAAATCCAAGATGCCTATTAGGATGATATTGGAAGCATGACACTAATACTATTTCTAGTCTTTGAATTTATAGATTCAACAACACTATTAGACCTTAAAATAGATGAGGAGGCAAAAGCAGACCTGAACAAAATTAGTATGAAACTCAAAGAAACTAGAACTTATTGAGCTCAGCTAGCCAAAGCACCTGACTCCAAATTTTTTGTTGTCAGAATAAAAAATAGAGAAACCATGGTACAAAGGGTAATCAACATTTTTAGAAGGGAACAAATACCTAAACAATGTATCAAACAATTCGATAACCTATACAACATTGTAGGAAGACTTAAGATAGAAGTGGACTCACTGTTGATTGCAAGGCTCCCTCCACCATGGAAACAACAATGCAATAAATTATGCTCAAGAGAGAAATATTAAATGATGGTTGAATCAAATAAAGAGCTTCCTCCTAGCTTTGGAGAGTATATTACCCCCCTTAATGCCAAAGAAATAGCCTAAATTATTGGCCCATTAGCAAAGCTTAAGGTACAAGTGCATGAAGTGGTGACTCGAACAAAAGACTTTTCTCTGGATGACAAACACGAAGTGTTTACTCTATACAATGAGTTTTAATTAGCCCATCATGTGAATAATGGACAGGCATCAAGGGAGTGCTTGAGAAGCTCTCTACATGGTAAACTTTTGTTAATAATTATTTTAGTTTTTTGTGATTTCTTTATGCAAGGATTGTAAGAGCTTCAACTTCATGCCCAAGGATAAAGACAATTTTGAGTTCTCCTTCAAGCAAGCTAGAAGGTCCCTACGAGCCACAAAAACTATAGTGATTCCTCACTACTCACTCACGATTTTCTCACTACTCATCCATGATTAAGGTAAAGCCCCGATCACAAGCAATTAGAGCCCTTTATCTTGAAGAGGAGGAAGCCAAAAGAAATCCCTTTAATTGGAACTTGTGCAAAATTTTGCTCATAGGAAAGTCTTGGCAGATCAAATGATAAGGAGAGCACCAAGGGGAACTTTTCTTTTGAAATAAATTTTGATATAGGATATTTTGCAATCCTTGATGAAGAGCTAACAACAAAATCTTGACTAGTCTATAGGATTATCCTAGATCTAAAAGAACAAAATGTGCCAAAAAGTCAAGCGAACATCGATGCTTGAGTCAAATCAAAGGCATGATAAACTATGACAAAGGTAGATGAGTTGAGTTAATGCTTTCCTGACTAAGAATACAAAGTTCACCTACCATAAGACATCTTGATTAAATGGATCAGACATTCATTCAAGATGAAGTATGGTGATGATAATCCTAGGCTTGACAATTATTATGATAAAAAAGTACTTCATTCAATGTCTAGGATCCTTAGGAAGAGTAGTTGAGATTGTCAGATCTATTTATAGATAATTTTGGAGAGAAAATTGTCCTTATTGTAAACTATAAATAATAGTAGCATAGATTGTAGAAAGGATCAACAAGTTTGCAATTGTATTCTCTTGTAGGCTTTTCTTTCATTTATTTTTGTAAAACAACCGACTCCTACACAACTTGTGGGAAATTTCAAACCCTCGCTTCTAGAATAATCTTTGTAATTATTTGCTTGTATATATATATATATATATATATATATATATATATTTATTTATTTATTTTAGCTTAGTCATTTTTGGCTCCCTATAGACTCATTTTCGTGTATGTATGTGTCTATAATATTTTTGCCTGCTTTGGGTTATCAGTGTATGTGTGTGTAAGGGGTTTGCATATATTTTTGGACTAGTCTTCTATCGTTGGCTCTCTTACAATATCTACCTCTTTATGCATGCATATGATTGATAACTCTCATCTGTGTTTTATTGTGTCGAGGAGAGGAAGTGTTCACCGTTAACATATAGTGTTGAGGCCTATTTTTGTAGGAAGATCTTAGTGGATCTTTTGGTGCATCGCTCCCTTTTTTCTTTTATTGAGTTATTTCCCTTTTTTTATCTCTTGCACCCCCTTATCTTTTGTTGAGATCAACCATACTTGAAAGATCACATCTTATCAAAGATTCGGCCTTATAAAAAACTCTCATAGAACCCTGATTGAGTCAAACCCCATGCTCTTAGTTGCAGTCCTCCTATGTCACTTCCTGCGAGGTGCAATTACCCCCTACCAGGGACAATCAGAGACTACAATAATTAACAACATGCAAAATGACCATCATCTCTTTTTTGTAAATTGATTTCCCCAAATTTCTATCAAATAGTGCCTTACTAGTAAATGTCAATGGTCTCCTTACATCGAAACCATCCCAATTCCACTAAGCATCATTCTCAATTACAAATAGTTTGGGAAAATTGGGTATGGCCAACATTAGTGTCGATATCATTTCATGTTTTAGATCCCGAAAATCTTGTTCTGCTAGTTCATACCACATGAATGAATTTTTCCTCAACATAGCTATTAATGGGACTACATTTATTCCATAGTTTTGAACAAAATTTTGATAATATCTTGTGATTCCTAGGAAACCTTGAAGACCCTTAAGGGTTTGAGGCTTTGGCCATTCTTGTATAGCTTAATGTTTTGGGATCTACTTTAACTTCTTCCTTTGATACGATGTGACCCAAGTACTCTACTTCTTACATTTCAAAAGAACACTTAAAGCACTTTGAATAAAGTTGATTTTCAGACAAAATCTATAGGGCGTGATCCAAATGTTTTAAATGCTCATCAAAAGTATGACTAAAAATCAAAATGTTATCAAGACTAAAATCAATTTGCCTAAGAAGGGCCAAAAGATCGCATTCATCAAACTTTGAAATGTGAAAGATGCACTAGTTAAACCAAAAGGTAAGACCAAAAATTCATAGTGTTCTTCATGAACGTGAAAAGTAATTTTAGGAATATTCCTCCTTGATTCTGATTTGGTTGTAGCCTAAATGCAAATCCAACTTTGTGAAATATTGAGCACCATGTAATTCATCCATTATCTCATCAGTTATAGGGATAGTGAATTTGTCATTGATAGTTATTTTATCGCCACACACAACTGCCATGACCCATACTTCTTTCAGACCAACAACATTGGTGAGGAATAAGAACTAACATTGGGTCTAATAACCTCTATTCCAAGTAACTCCTACACCATTTTCTCAATTTTAGACTTTTAGACATATGGATATCTATACGACTAAAAATTAGGTGGGATACTCCCTGGAACAAGATGTATTGCATGATCATGGGTTCGAAAAGGTTGTAAGCCCTTAGGTTCCCTAAAAAATAGAAGCATACTTCTTAAAATAAGTAATTCACATTATTATTCCCCTTCACTATTATTTGGTACTTGCATAGAAAACAATTGGGCCACAACTCCATGAGATGACTTTTTTAAAAGCTTCTCCATCCTATGAGATGAAACCAATTGAGTATTGCTTGTTGTCTTTCCCCTCAGAGTGTATTCAATTCCTTGCTGGTTCAATTTCATCCATAATTAAAAAAATCCCATACTATCAGTCCTAACATTTAGAGCTACTATGTTCCCAATACAACATCACACCCTCCCAAGGAAAGGGTAAACATGTTAGCCTTAAGATTATATTCTCCTATTTGTACTTTGACATTTCTACACTTGCCTTTACAAGGTAGAGTTCCTCCATTAGCAATCATGACCTCAAAGGAATTACAATTAGCCCACTTTGCTACTCTAGGATTAATGAAGTTGTGTGTGCAACCAGAGTCAATGAGAATTATTATTCATTATCCCTTGAAATGCCCTATTGCCTTCATTATTTGTGAATTAGCTATTCTTGCTAAGGTATGTACTAAACTTTTTGGCAGGGTTTCTTTCGATGCTTCATGCTCATCTTCCTACTCCTCTTTTAGATGTTTCTCTTCATCTTCTTAGGATTATTTTACTGTTGACTCATCCACATCAAGTAAATAAAATTTGTGTTGCACACATTTATGTCCCAAGGAATACTTCTCATCACAATTATAGCATAGCCCTTGTGCTCTACAAGCTTCCATCTCTTCTCAACTCAATTATTTGATGGTGGGTGACTTGTTAGCCAGATTGGTGGTTGGTTTATTTGGAAATGGGGTTGTATTTATGGAAATTTTTAGGTGCATATCTACATGATAAATTTATCTTCTACCAACCTAGCCAACCCTATTTCTTGCTACAAGGTTTATGGTTTGAACATTTTTACTTCATCCTTAATATTATCCTTCAACACACTAACAAAACAACTTTAAAAGAAATCTTCATTCAAGCTAGTAATATGGTTTGCCAATTTTTCAAACTAAGCCTGATAGTCTCTAACAATTGAGATCTATTTTAGTTTAGTGAGGGCTCCCGTGAAGTCCTCATACTCACTAGGCCAACCTAAATTCATCCCAAGTAATATATTGATGCATTTTTTTTGACCCATTAACACCACTGCAAAGCATCATATTCAAAATTGAAAGATGCAACTTTGAGTCATTAATGCTATGGAACATTATGAAGGTTGAAATACTACTCTGCTCAACACAACCAACCATTAGGATCCTTCCCATAAAATATTGGAAAGTCTAACTTTCATAATATGTAGGTATTATTATTGAGATATGATTTGTGTATTTCCCTTTATGGGTTACTCGAACCTTCTCCTCTGTAGTCAAAATGACCATATCGACCATATGCATAAGTTTTATTTATTATATGATTTTCCATTCAACAAATTTTTCATTCACTCCATCTCTTTATGCTTCCCTATCACAAGTTCTATAGAGTCATCCAATGTCTTATAATCAAGTGTCATTTGGGTCTTGATCTAACCAATCTCACTTTGCAACTAGTTCAATCCATCAATGATTTGTTTAAAAAATAACGTAGCTAGTTGATCTCCTAATTGAGTCACTTGTTGGTTGATTTGTTGCTCCACTTGTGTACTCCTAGTACCTATAGCCATGTATTGGTGATTTAGGCTTCTTGAAAAGGCTTTACTAAAAATATAATTGTTGTTTAGTAGTTACTAATATTAGTAAATATCTCAAAAAAGTGTTTGGGTGCTATATAAAAAAGATCAACTCAAAAATATTATCACAATGGCCAAGGTCCTAAAATAATAGTTTTTAGCACCTTAGACTTTTTTTTAGTTGATTGTTCTTCTAAAAATTTTTTCCATAAAATATTATTTTCTATAGTTTTAGTGCCCTTAGGGTTTTATAGGATGCCTTCTCATTGTCGGTGAGTTTCCTAACAACTATCGATTTTGACAACTACCTATACTAACAACTACCTTTTCTATTACTCTTCTCGATTGTTATTGACATCAACAGTTTCATTGTTGATTGTTTCTTGAAACAAATTATTTTGACAACTACCCCTTCTATTACTAACACCAATGGCTTGTTTATGACTTTCAAGAACTATTACTATTTCATCCATTATGTGGTTAGTGTAGTCTCCTTAGTATTCTCAAGTCTGTATTTTGGAATTTTATGTTTGACACTTTAGTTTAGGGTTTGATAGACAATAAAAATAGGGTTACTCTAGGCCAAGGTGTGTGTATGAACCATGACCTTCTAATACATTGTAGTAGTATTTAATGCTCAAACTAATATTTCAGGCCACTACCCAAAGAGGATATAGTCAATATCCTTGGGCACACTACTCACCTATTTGATTAGTATACGAAGGTGATATTTTTGAGTGTTGTGCTCGGTGTACTATGGATAGATACACAATTGAAAGCTTTCTAGACCTAAAGGTCTTTCCTAAACCTAGGTGATCTCCCTAAGGGTACATGGAAGCTCAAGTTTGTATATATGTGCTATCTAAGGCCTGGGTATTGAAGTTTGATCATCCCTCACTTCACTAGATGCTTTACGGGAAATCCAACTTAGATAATAATGATAACTCCTTTGTGATATTTTAAAACCCCCAATACAAGGTTTCTAACCTACTAAACTAAAAAGAAGAAAAAAGTTGACTCAAGTGTTGCAGGATATTTCACAGATATAACAAAAAGAAAAAAAAACATAACAAGCATGTAATGGTAGTACAAGAACTATTGCAACTACAACAAGACATGACCCTAGAAAGTGCTTTAGTACCACTTGTTAGAAACCTTTCAATTAAAATAAACACATACACACAAAATATTATAATAAATGACAAAAGTAATGGAAATAAAATTAACAATATTACAATACAAATGGAAATGCAACAATTTTATTAAGCAAAATAGAATCATAATGCAAAATTGTTGGTCTCTTCGAGGAGGCAACCTCCTTAGAAGCAAAAATTTGATACAACAAAAAAGACTTTATACATCCATCTATGTCTATTACCTTCTTAAAGACTCTTCTCAACCCCAACCTTAATGCTCAAGGGTCATATTCACATGCAAATGGGGACCTTAGCTAGAATTAACAATATTACTTGAGCTAGATAAAATTAATTTGTTTCTATTTCCTTTCTTGAGCAAGATCATTCTTGATCGAAGTCTAATGTGCCTCTTCTTCTCTAAAAACTTAATCCATTTCTCAGTTCAATCGAAGGGATTGGAGGCTGATCACCTATCTCTTGCTTTGCTTCCTCCATCCGTTGTAACAATATGATTGACCTATTTTGAACTTTAGTTTTATTGGACATCCAGTCCCTAATGACTTTCTTGAGATTGAAAATTTTCATTTTCCATACCTCTTGGGGACTATTTGCATAGACATGTTGCTTCCAAATACTTTCTACTAAAGGTGCAAACTCCTCATGCTCCATCCATTTTGATTTGTATTTGAAAGGAATCTTCCTTTTTCCAAGAGCATTATTGTCTGCATCCAAATAGATAGGCTTATGATTTCAGATCGAACTTTGAATTATACCACTTGGTACAAGTGGATACCTACATTGTATATCTTTTTGTATAAAAAATCTATCTAATAACTCTATAATGAATTTAACCCCAAATCTTCTATTTGTCCATGTAAATTTTCCATTTATGGGGATTATATCCTAAAGTTTATGCTCAGTTATAATTTGCATAACCACGTCCTTAGAAGGGTATTTTGAAGGAATGCCTCTTTTTTTCCCATTGGGCTAAAGTCACATTCAAGTCACCTGATATAGTTAAATTTGAGGGTCTTTCTTGACGAATTCAATGTTGAAGACTTTTCCAAGCCTCTTGTTTTAAGACCAAGTTATTTGGTCCATAAAAATTGACTATGGTCCAAGTCATTTCTTGTGGAGAAGATAAATAAGTTGCTATATAATTTGAGTGTCTTGTTTTATTAGTACATATTTGAGCCTGTGGATCCCATGCAATGAGAAGTCCTCCCGAGGCACCTGATAAATCTATTGCTTCCAGGTCTGAGAATCTCCATATATTTTTCCATTCTATTCTTACTAACTGGTATATCAACTTAGTTTCTTGAATGCAGGTAATTGTTGGCTTCTATTGGGCTATTAATTGACTTAGGTAGTTTTTTTTCAAGGGACTACCCAATCCCCTTTCATTCCACGATAGAACCTTCATTTCTTAAGTGGCTTCTTAGCCTTGTTGAAGTTTATGGTTGTTTGTGTTTTCTTTTGAATATCTAAATTTGCTTGTTCTGTTATTACCTCTTGATTAGATTTCCTCCCTTTAGTAGAATATCTAGTGGTTGGGGTGCCTCCTGGAATCATTTTTGCTTCTAACTAAGTCTCTTTGATTTCTTCAATCTCCTATTCTTGAAGGTTTTATTTGGTAGTTTGAGTTTCCTCCACTTTGTATTTTGATTCATAATCTAATGGATCTTCCCCTTTTTTAGATGTCCCTAGATGTTTCTCTTCCTCATTTTGTGATAAAATAGATAACTTATTATTGTTTTATCTTTATAGTTGTGGTTGAGGCCTCCTACTTCTATATATTTTCTGTTGTTTTCTTCTTAATGTTTGAAATTCTTAATCTTCCTCTTTTGTCTCTTGTTATACCTTAGTGGAATAATTCCTTGAGAAATGGCCATATTGATTATAGGTAATACATTTAAAGGGAATGTGCTCGTAATCCAATGGTTGGGTATGGATCCAATCCAAAAATTTGATACTTGTGGTTTCAGGAAGCCATTTTTTTAGATTGACTTGAACACACAACCTAACACAAATTGATTTATTGGCCTTTAGAGGAGCCCAATCTACAAATGTGCCAATATAGTTACTTATCATCTCAAGAGTCAATTTATTCTATAAATGTAGGAGTAAAAATGGTAGTCTTATCCAAATTGAGATTTCTTCTAGTTCTTCCACTTGTGGGTCGAAATTAACTGATTAAGGGGTCATGTAAAGAGGGTTTGATCCAAGGAACCAAAGACCTCCTTAAAATATTACATCTCTTTCCTCTATGGAGGAGACAATAACTATGAAATACCCTCTCCTTACCATAATGAATTCATAGTTAGATATTTTACATCCCCAAGAAGAGGTGATCCATCTTTGAATGGTTGTTGGCTAAGGCCAAATACCCACAAATTTGCAAGCAAGAACTCTTTTAGTTAGGGTGAAAATTGGACTCTAAATATAGTCCAGAGAAATCTCCACCATTGGAGCATCATTCAACTTAGGAACAAAGGAGCTTTTGCTTCTTAGTTGGGATTGTTGTGGCCTCCTTGCCTTCAAAGCTTTTGTTATATTTTATAGTTTTAACTGGTCAAACAAAGGAGGTGGTGAGAACAAGGAAAATGAGCTATGGTTAATGTTCTTGAGTATGGAGGCAATCATCATGGTAACATCTCGAAAGTAGGGTTTTAGGGGGAGAGGGTACCCCCACCTCCATTGCCCTGACGAAGCTTTAGAGGTCATCAAACCCTAATCTTAGCCAAAAGAAAACCCTTACCAAAATCTCAGAGATTTTATTTCTTGGTTCACTTTCCTCTATTAAATTCATGGATAGACCATGAAAGCAAAAACAAAAGTAAAAAAAATCAACAAAGAAAAAAGCAAAATATTTTAAAATAAATAACTGCAAAAAAAGTTGCAAATAATCACAACACCTATGCAAAGAATAATGCATTGGATGACACTAACCCTTGTCCAAAAACCGGGTCCAAGCATTAAAAATGAACAATAGAATCAAAATCTGATCGTGCACATTATCATAGAAATTAGATACAAAAGCATGCACATTTATAAAAACAAAATAATAATAAAATAATCTTATATAATTAATTAAAAAATTAATATATTTTTTAAAAAATATTTTTTTATACGATTAATGTGAGAAACCCCTATGGCTAACGCACAGGGTTGAGCAGTCTCCTTCCAACTATGACCCCTCGTAAAGTGGAGAGTTGTGCCTATCAATAGAGAATTTAACACACAATCACTACACAACCACCCCCTCACACACTCGTCCGCACCGTGGTTTGAACCTTAAACTTTCAAATAATAAAAAAAAAATCAAAGCCCGAACCATTACATTGTCCCCTAAAACTTTTAAAAACTAAAATAATAAACATATAATAATATTATCATAAAAATTAAAAATAAAGTACCCATAGGTTAGGGTTTTATTCTTTCTTTAGAAGGTCCAAGATTCAAACGACATGTGTGCATTTCCATGTAGTTCGACCTTTGGTTCTCATATGCATCACATAGAGAATCACTTGGTGCATGATGATGTGTGTTGTGTATTTAAAAAAAAAATCATAATATTAAAATAAAGAAATCCCTAGGTACATAAAAGTTTCTATATATATTTTTTATTATATCGGAGGAATTGGTAACTTGTTATAATTCTTTGGTAACTTGTTATAATTTTTTACGTCTTTTAGTGGGTTCGACATGTCTTTGGTATTGCGAGGCTTAAAATATTGTTTATTACGACACGTCCTGCAGTACTACAAGGTCTAAAGGATTGAAACTGTGATCTGAAACTTTGATTTCCACACTTTGCAACACTTCCTTCAATACTACGAGGCCTAAAGGATTGAAACTATGAAATTGTGATCTCCGCACTCTGCAACACATTCTTCGATACTGCAAGGCCTAAAATCTTGTTTTTTGCAACACGTCCTTTGGTACTACAAGGCTTAAAGGATTGAAACTGTGATTTCCGCACTCTATGACACATCCTTCGATACTACCAGGCCTAAAATCTTGTTTGCTGCAACACGTCCTTTAATACTACGAGACCTAAAATCTTGTTTGTTGTGACACGTCCTTCAGTATTACAAGGCCTAAAATATTGTTTTCTCTGCACTCTACAACACATCCTTTGGTTCTACGAGACCTAAAATCTTGTTTGTTGTAACACGTCCTTTAGTACTACGAGGCCTAAAGGATTGGAACTGTGATCTCCGCACTCTGCGACATATCCTTCGATACTACGAGGTCTAAAATCTTGTTTGTTGCGACATGTCCTTTAGTACTACAAGACCTAAAATCTTGTTTGCTGTAACATGTCCTTTGGTACTATGAGGTCTGATCTTAACACTCTGCGACACGTCCTTCGATACTACGAGGTCTAAAGGATTGAAACCGTGATCTTCGCAATCTCATTAGAACATTTTGACCAATGAACCAAACCCTAAGACCTTACAATATTACTATGTGATAATATAATATAGACATTTTTTTATAGGTCCTTTTACTCCATTTAACTCATTAAAAAACCTTCTTCGGGAGGTTCAAGGTTTAAACCGTGGCGTGGGCGAGTGTGTGAGGGGGGTGTGTGTGGTGGTTGTGTGTTAAATTCCCTATTGATAAGCATAACTCTCGGCTTTATGAGGGGTCATTGTTGAGAGGAGACTGCTTAGCCCTATGCGTTGGTCGTAGGGTTCTCACACTAACCAAATAAAAAAATTAAAATAATAATAACAAAAAAATCTTATATAATTAATTAAAAAAATTTCAATATTCTTTTAAAATATATAAAAATATTATTATAAAAATTAAAAATAAAGTGGTTTCCTTTGTTTAGTTATTCTGTTTATTCACCTTTTTAAAGATTGGTTTTGTTTTTGACCTCAGGTTGTCTTTAGATGTTTGGGTGATCCTGCGCCCTGATGTGTGCTCCCTTTTTACTGTAAACTCTCTTATTTTTTATTAAATATAATTAGTTCCAATAAAAAAATAAAAATAAAGTTCTAATAGGACAACCTACGTATGTTGGAGAGGGTAGGGCAATCCTCCAAAGGAGGTCTCTGGTTCAAATCTCCACCCTACCAAACATACATTGGATATCTAAAATTTAGTTAATGATGCTGGTGGGTCAGGGCTGTATGTGACTCCTGGATGATTTTGACGGTGTAGAATCCCTGGCCGTAGTTTCTTAGACCAAAACGACCCCGCAAAAGGTTTTTCGCTAAATTCAAAAAACAAATTTTAATAGGACAACTCCTAGGCTTTGGCCTCTCTTTGAGAGGTCCAAGATTCAAATGATGGAGTGTGCACTTCCGTGTAGTTTGACCTGTGTGCACTTTCGTGTAGTTTGACCTTTGGTTTTCATTGGGAGGTCCAAGATTCAAACAACAATTGTATGTGCAATTCCGTGTAGTTCAACCTTTGATTCTCGTGAACATCACAAAAAATCACTCCTTTCGACATGGATGGGTTGTGTGTTAACTAAAAAAAATATCTTATATAATTAATTAAAAAAATTCAAAATTTATTTTAAAAATTAAATTATAAAAATATAAAAATATTATCATAAAAAATAAAAACAAAGTTTCCATAGCACAACACAACTCCTAGGGCTTTAGCCTCTCTTTGGAAGGTCTAATATTTAAATAGCCACATGTGTGTACAATTATGTGTAGTTCAATCTTTGGTTCTCATGAAAAATTCTTTGGAAGGTCTAATATTTAAACAAGGACATGTGTGTACAATTATGTGTAGTTCAATCTTTGGTTCTCATGGAAAATAATTAGTTTATGCATGATGATGTGTTTTTAAAAAAAATATTTATAAAATTAAAATAAATAAATTTTTAAGTGCATAAAAAATATATATATTTTTTGAATGAAAAAGCCAAAATTGTATTAATATAGCTTAATCATACAAAACAGTGTGGGTGGGATTAACACACCCCAATCAACCAAGAGAAACTATTACATTTAGGAAGAAAAGTCACACTAACTGTAACAAACATATCACCTAACATATCTTTGTACATAAGAGCAACAATCATGTAGAAAGAACTGAAACCAGTGACGAGGAGTTGCAGATCCGTGATCCCGGGGCGTTCTGCCAGTGGTTCATAAGTTGCCGAAGGTACTGAAACTCCATGTTGACTTTCTTAATTTGGGCAAAAATCTGCAACCAGCAATTATAGAAAACCTCATATTTATCAGACAATGAAAAATACAAAGAGGATTCTTGTTGGGAAAAAATAACTTTGTTGCGGGTTTTCCATATGTGGAAGAGAATAGCAATTCTGAATATATGCCAAACCACTGAAATATTTGTGGAGAACTGAAGAGGGTCTCCCAATAAGATATGCCTCCAGGAGCATGAACCAGCAATAAAAGGTCTGAAAAATGAAAGAATCCAAGACCAAGCCTCGTCTAGCCCGAGAACAATCCCGAATAAATGAACATAGTTTTCCTCCTGACCACAGAACTTACAAGAGACATCATCAACTCCCAAGTATTTCAGGCGCTGACCAATAGACAAACCTTGAAAAAGCACACTCCAAGCAAAAAAAGACTGCTTTGGTTCAATATATTTAGCCCATACAGTATGAAACCGAGATTTCCAAATAGACTGAGAAGAATTTAAATTCCATCTTCCATTGAGCATGGCTGCCATAGGAACTGCAGGGAAAAGCGAGGAATAACCCAAAGGGCAGAATACTTAAGCAATGAAATTTGTTTAGGCCATTCCCAGTCACACCACCATGGCTTTTGAAAATGTCTAGACAACTTGAACCAAACGCAAAAGGGAGTGTGATCAATAACAACTTCATAAGTGGATTTATCATCTTGTTTCAAACCATAATAGTGTTTAAAATCTTCCCAAGGGATCTAATTCTTAGTATGAAAGGAAACAAAATCAGAAAGTAATGCAATTCCTTTTTTATAAAAATGTTGGACTCTAACCCATTGCACTTGTGCTAGTGGCAAACCTTCATAAGAAATAGCCTGAAACCACCATACATTATTTCCCAATACAGTATATATATAGTTTGGTTATACTAAAGGAATCTTGTTCAAATTTTCTACGCTTTTTCTTCGTGGGTTCGAATTATGTTCTCTATCACTATAACCACGCTGCATAAACTTTTTAAAGTAGTCATTCCAACTATAACCTCTAATTACGTCTTATAAACTTTTCGAGGTAGCCACTCCCACTATAGCCGTCCCATAAACTTTTTGACGTAGCTAAAGACCCTGACAGGTCCTTGGGTGCTACGAGGCCTAAAAGATTGGAATCATAGTCTTCACACTCCCACAAGAAAATCATAATATGATATGAGCGGTTTTTATAGGTTAAAAAAATTACATTTAAAAAATCAAAATAATAAAACAAAAATCTTATATAATTAATTAAAACATCCTTACAATATTACTATGTGGCTATAATATAATATGACTGGTTTTTATAGGTCATTTCTCCCATTTAACCCATTAAAAAACCATATACTTAACCAAAAAAAATTACATTTAAAAAATGAAATAATAAAACAAAATTTATATAATTAATTAATAAATTATATTTAAATATATAAAAATATTATCATAAAAATTAAAACTAAAGTTTAAGTAGGATTTAACTTCTTTTTAAAAGGTTCATGATTCAAATCATGATCTGTGTGCAATCTTTTGGTTCTCATTTGAAGGAACGTGTATATTTTTTTTTTGAAATATATAAAAATATTATCATAAAAATTAAAAATAAAGTTTTAGTAAGATTTTACTTCTTTTCGAGAGGTTCAAGATTCAAATCATAGTATATTTTTTGGTTCTCATTTGAAAGTCCAAAATTCAAACAACAACTTGTATATACAATTCGGTGTAGTTTTACCTTTGATTCTCGTAGAAAATCACTCATTTTTACATGGATGCTTTGTATACGATAACTTTTACCTTTTATAAAATAAAAAATAAAAGTATATAATAACTTTTAACTTTTATAAAATTAAAAATAAAAGAAAAAAAAGAAAATCTACATGGATGCTTTGTATATGATAACTATCTACATGGATGCTTTGAAGGAACGTGTATATTTTTTTTTTTGAAATATATAAAAATATTATCATAAAAATTAAAAATAAAGTTTTAGTAAGATTTTACTTCTTTTCGAGAGGTTCAAGATTCAAATCATAGTATATTTTTTGGTTCTCATTTGAAAGTCCAAAATTCAAACAACAACTTGTATATACAATTCGGTGTAGTTTTACCTTTGATTCTCGTAGAAAATCACTCATTTTTACATGGATGCTTTGTATACGATAACTTTTACCTTTTATAAAATAAAAAATAAAAGTATATAATAACTTTTAACTTTTATAAAATTAAAAATAAAAGAAAAAAAAGAAAATCTACATGGATGCTTTGTATATGATAACTTTTACGTACGTTTTTTTAACTAAAAACTTAAAAAAATGAAACAGATCAGGAGGTCGTGCGGGTCGAACTCTAAATCCTCTATATATTAAACATCTCACATACCACTCCCTTTATTGGGGAATTTGCGAATTGAGTCAGCCGAGCCACTTAAGGAGCAAAGCTAACACCAAAACCAGAAAACAACTCGTTTCGCAGTCATTTCAAAGCTGCTCAGGCGTTTGCGGAGGTTTTGTGCAGCTCGTCTGGAGCCACCATTACGCGGAGGAATCCCCACACAGGGTTTCAAGAAATCCACCGTATTATTAGCATTGCTTGCAATAAGAAATCCTCCGTATTATTAGCATTGCTCGCAATAATTTCTCAGGCGGCAGCATTTTGAGCAGCCATGGGCGACGACGCGAAGAAGGAGAACAAAGAGAAAGACAGCGGCGGCGTTTCGCCTTTCGACGGGCTCGCTGTGTCCGCATACGACCTATTTGGACAGCCCAACCTGAAATCCGACGGGCCTCCCAGGGAAAGCAAGCCCAAATTCCAGCCAAAGGTCAAGCCCAAAGGTAAAGCGGCGGCGCCGAAATCCGTGAAACCCCCCGCAGTGAAAAAGGAGGTAAAACTGGACAAGGATAAGGAGAGCAAATCCATTCCTCCTCCTCCAGCTGTGCCTGTGAAAAGAGAAGAAGAAAATGAAGTTATTACTGCTGATGCTACTGTGGAACTGGATGTTAAAGACTTGGACGCGGACATTATTATGAAGGATGCCGCCCCGAAAGAGGAAGCAGAATCGGGTGTTGATGTTTACGACGTGGAGATGGAGGTCAAATTGGAAGAGGCCGAGATCAAGCAGGAGGAGGCGGAGGTGAAGGACGAGCCGATGTCTTCTGTGTTTGAGGAGCCGAGAGAAGACAAGGTCATCAGAGAAATTGATGTGTATTTTACGCCTCGCATAGAGTCCGACACCAAGGTAAGCTCGTGGGGAAAAAATTATTCGCATTTACAGGAAATTTTAAGTTATTTGTGACTCTTAAACTGGAAAATTTTATTCATATTTACTGGATTTTTGAAGGTAAATTGTGCCATTCAACAGAAACCACATCGTCGGAATGCAATGAAATGCCCGTAGGCTTAGAGAGAATGCATGATCGAACATTGATCACGTGTTTAGCCTCAAACCCTAGCCATCATGATGGGCTCTGCGCATAAATTATTTTTTCAATTGAACGGCCCCACCAGCCCCACCACATTATTACATGGTACCATTTAGTTATAAAAACATATTAGATTTTGATGATGATGTTTGTAATATTAAAAAGATTTGAACTATTCCTTTAAAAGATCATCTATGAGATTGAATGGTCCTACTTGCACGTTACCACAGAATTTTAATAGGAGATTGAGCGGTGCTACTAGCATGTTACCCCAGATATTTCAATATGAGATTGAATGGTCCTACTCGCGTGTTACCACAGAATTATAAAAACATAAGACATTTTTGATGATTAAGTTTGTAGCCTCTGATAAGATTTGAACCTAAGGACATGGACATTTCAACGGGACAGTCAATTAAATTTAATAATTTATGGGTGCGTTAAATGATTGCATATTTAGGGGAAATCCTTTGGAAGTTTGTTCTATATGTATATATATTTGATGGTTCTGCCTGATATTTTAATTCTTTGTTGCTAGATAAGTTACTTGGATTTAGTGTTGTATCATTGATTTCTTTGGAGAATGCAATGAGTTTTGGCACTTCATTCGTGAGTGTTAAATTACACGATCAAACAATGATTGCTGTAGGTTTAACTCAAAGAGCATGCCCGACCATAAACCTTAGTCACTATCGTGACAACCGTGCAGCCTTCTCTGACCGGAAATAGTCAAATGAATCATTTTATTATATTTGATTGGATGTATAACATTTATACATCTCTTGAATATTTCCCCATGGAAATATTATAGAAGCTTGCATCGCTTTCTTTTCAAGAAGCTTTTGCCATGTGTGCTGATATCTGAGTTGCTGGATATTTTACTTGGTTTGAGTGTGACTCGTTTGATTTCTCAGTAGATATGCAATGAATTCTGGCATTGCATTCGGGTCTGATAAAATTTTAGTTATTGATGACTGCGATCTCTCATTTCAAACTGATAGAATTTTAGTTATTAGTTACCTCACCCTTCGAAGAAGTTTTTTCCTGTCTGCAAAATGGGCAGACTGAATAGACATGGTCCAGATTTGCTAGTTTAGTTCCGTATGCAGTTGCAAGTTTATTGGTTCATTGATCAATGCACCTTTGTTTTTAGACTAATGACATTTTTATATATTAAATATTAAAATTTAAACATGATCCAGGCCATGACAGGTCGAGAGTTTGATTGATTCCCTCAAACAGCAATATAGCATGCTTACATCCACACACACGAACACACTTTGTCACAGAGCGTAACAGGTCAGAAGTTCGATTGCTGGCCCTCAACAGAAGACAACCCACACTCACATGCATGTAAACTTGAACCTAGATAACCTTAGCATGTTAACCTGAACCTGAATATGCCGAGGCTCACCAAGCAACCAAAAATACGAGACAAAAAATTGCCATCAAGGCTAACTCCTTCAAACTAGAACAAAGATTAGTAAATTTTTTATTTCAAGAATTAGGTGTTTTTGAGGGAACTACTGAAGATATCCATCAAACTTCTTGTGGTTGTCAACATACTTATAATCTGTGTCACAAGGTTACGGTTTGAGGTTGACAAGGAGGATGAAATTGGGAATAAATCTAACACAAGGAAAAATGTTTGATATGTAGTTCGAGACATAAAAAATGGAAATATATTTGTAATTTCATAAATTTAAATTAAAAAACCAGTTTAATTGAATTCATTTGATTATCATTGCCAAATTTCATCAACTTGCCGAATTTCATTGCCAAATTTAATTGAATTTGTTTGGGGCTTAGGTAAAACTGAGGAATTCTAAACTTCAAAACTGAAATTCACCGAATCCTTGGACACAGCTCATAACATAGAAACTAGTGTAAAGGTTTGATCCAGCAGTCAGCCATCTTGTTCCTGGATTTGCTGCATGAAGTCCACTTTAGAGATGGAAGCTTGAGTGGATTTCATATCCTTACAGTTGAAACTGTGTCCCCATTAGTGCCAGTAGTCTCCTCGTATGTGTCAATTATTTCCATGAGTTTTATATATGCAAGCAGGGCATCACCATAGAAGTCCATAATTAGGTCTTTACAAAAAAGTTGTGTATGCTGTTCCTCTACACCTTGTGACTTGTTTCAAGACTCAAGAGCATCAATGGGGTTAAAGCAGGACTGCACTCTCTTACTGAATTTCTTTGGTACCTATGAGTTGGAGGACTTGCTTCCACAACATACTCATTTGGATGATGGTTGCATGCATCAATATGTTTGATTGCCATTCTCCTCTGTGTAGATGGTGTAGAGTTCCTCTCGCATGCGTTTGATGGCCTATATATGAAGCTCAATGCTCTTGCTTAATTTTACAAGTATATATGTAATATGTATATACTCTTAAGGTGCATGATGCTTTACCTCAGTAGGAGCACAGGAGACCACCCTGTACTCCTCATATGTTCACTATGCATAAATGGGGAGGCACAAAATTGTGCTATCTTGAGGTGGATACCCTGCCCTCCTATAGATTTGAACTTGTGCCTTGTTTCTAGAGTACGCAAGACTTCACCATCCTCACCAGTTAAGTGATCAGGGCATCACTTTTCGGAGTTGGTATATGGGCTTTGTCTAAGACTTTAAATCAATGTAGGGGATGAGATGAACTACTTAAACCCAACTCTTTCTGTTAAATCTTAAAACCCCTTGTTATAAAATAAAAAAGCTGGCCCCCCTTTTATCCCTCCCTTGGAGATACAGTTACAAAAAGAATTACATGCATTTGAATAACTCCCAGTTAACTATGAAGATAAGGGGTGAAATGTTGTTCACCAGTTTGAATAGCAGCAGGTGAGAGAGTTGAGGCTTGAAGAGGAGGGCTTCTTACTTTAGATTTAAATATGGCCTATTCCCTGGAAGGAGGGAGAGATCATTAACCACAAGAATGAAGCCCTGGAGGTCAAAGAGAATACCCAATATTGAGGGACAGGCAAAGATGGTAAAGCCAATGCTTGCCGACATTATTGCATATAATTCGTTCTTGATTTATGCAACTTCTACTGGGTGGTTTTATTAGAGCATTAAAGGTAACTCTGTGAATAAAAAGGTATTGTTGTTGGAATTGAAAGTCTCCTAGGGAAAGAGAAGCTTTCCTTTTTCTACCTCTGCTTTGGTCCCTATACCTGCATTGGTTGTGCCTTCTGTTAAAAACTCTTTGGAGAGTTTTTGAAAAGAAGAGTATTTCCTTGTACCATAAATATAGTGTGCGAAGGTTGTCTCCTTGAGCCCTGTTTCTGACCCTCCTCTGCTCCTGAAAACTGTAGGCACAAGAAATCTGCGGGGGTGGGGGTGGGGGTGGGGTTAGGGAAGAGAAACTAAGGAACTTTGTCATTTCCTTTGGTCTGATGCAAACTGAAGGACTTTGTCAATTAGAGCATCTTATCAAGCTCTGGAGGGCACTTTCAAACTCTGTCTCTTATGCCAAACATGAAACTAGTACCCTACTACCCAGATAGGTAGGACCCCAAGGAGTGCCCATTGCTTTCTGCAGGTGGGTGGAGATTTAACATTAGAATCATCGGGAGAGTAGTGGATTTTTTTCTCATTTTGTTGATATAGTTTCATGTGCACTCATATTTGATCCAAGGGTATGGGTGACATATTTGAAGGTAGTATGATATACCATCTAAATACCACTTGTTTTGGATTGTGTAAATGCCAAATGGGATTCCAGGATTGCTTTACATGACATTTATAGCTTGGATAATAGGTTTACATTATAATAGACAAGGTTCCTTATTTATTGTAAATGTCTCATTTGATTGACCCATAGGTACTTAGAGTAAATTGCAAGTATCAAATGGACTACTGTATGACAGATAAAGAGGACTGTTTCTTTTGGTATTGATGCATGTAGATCTTGCTTTTTCAAGATATAGGGATTGTTGTGAACTGTGTATCCTGCACAGCTTTTCTTATAACAGGGATTTTTTGATTGCTGTGTATCCTGCACAGCTGTTCCAATACGCTGTTGCAAGACGTCACTTGAACTTCTCTACCTATTGCAGCACTATTAGCTGTTCTAAAGCATACAGAAATCTCTATAGGTTTACCATAATCAGAGAAGAAAGGAGTCTTCTCATGTACAATAATATCCCTGCTAATTACAGTCTTGTTAGTATAGACATCACGTAATATGTATGCCTTGGATTATTCACTATAGCCAACAAACACGAACTTCTTGCTTTTTGCATCTAGCATACTTCTTTTGTCCTTTGGAATTAATGCAAAAACAACACAACCAGAAATACGGAAATGACTAACCGAAGGTTTTCTACCAGACCACGCTTCTTGAGGAGTAACATCTTGTAGAGGTTTACAAGAACACCTATTGAAAATGAAGATTGTAGTATTTACTGGTTTTGCCCAGTAACAATATGGTACATTTTAACTATGCACCATGCATCTGGCCATCTTCATTATTGTCCTCTTCCTCCTCTCTACTACCCCATTTTGTTGTGGAATATAAGGAGTTGTATACTGCCTATGTATACCCTCATGCCTAGAGAAATCTTGAAACTACTTTGAGGTAAACTCACCTCCATTATCTGACCTCAAGATCTTGATTTGCATTCCATATTGTTTCTCTACCAAGGCCTTAAAAGTTTGAAGTATGAAAAACTTTCAGATTTGAGGAAGTATACCCATATCTTCCTCGAATAATCATCAATGATCAGGAAAAAGTATTTTGCACCACAAACTGAAGGTGTATTCATTGGACCACACAAATCAATATGCACTAAATCCAAAACACCTTGTGTGTGCTAAGTCTTATGTTGGCGACTTTGCTTTCCGAGTTGACTTCCTACACACAAATGTTGCTGCTCTTGAATGGATGGCAATCTATGAAACATGTTAATGAGAACTGATAAATACTTATAATTGAGGTGATCAAGCCTCTCATGCCAAGAAACAGAACTATTGTCTTCAACTGCCAAGGCAAATGAATTGTAGACTTGGCATCAAGTAACTTGTATAGTCCCTTCTTACATATACCAAGAGAAATGAGCTTGTTCTTACCCACATGCATCACCTCACATTTGTTTTTATAAAAATACACAAGAAGTTGAGAATTCCTGGTGATTTCATCAATGGACAGAAGATTTTTGTTTATATCAGGGACATATCAAACATTCCTCAAAAAATATGTAACATTGTTGTTCAATGTCACACTAACATCACTGCACCCTTGAACAAAATATGATCTACCACCACCAAGTGAAACAGACTCATTCTTACTTTGATCTTAAATTAAATTAACATACTGGTCCTTTCGACATGTATAATGTCTAGATGATGTGAAGTCAAAGTACCATTCAGTGGATTGATTAGATGAACTCAAAGTTGTTGCAAAAGCAAATTTATCTTCTTGATCTTCTTTCTTAGCAACATTTACTTCTTGTTTCATCCCTTGTTGGCCCTGTTTATTCTTCCACTTATTGCAATTGCTTTCGAAATGACTAGCTTTCCTACATGCTTTACATCAGAAGTAAAGATGATGGCTTGGTTAGTGTTTGGCTTTAGCAGTAAATGCATGTTCTATACTCCCTAAGGTGGATGCACCCGTCAATGACTGTCTCCTGTCTTTTTGTAGAAGTAAAGAAGGCATCGTTTCAAAATTAAGAGTTTGAGTTTCAGCAAGGAAATGTACAGACTCAACAAAAGATTCAAAAGATGAAGGCAAACCTTGCAAAAAAATGCCAACCATATCCTCATCATTGACTATCTTCCAAACAGCAGTCAATTGCTCTCTTAGATCCTTCATATGCATATGGTACTCAGAAACAAGCCTTCCTTTCAACTGAGAAGAATAGAGAATATTCTTTAAATATAAAGCATGTTGGGACAGTTCTTCCTCCAAAATATCGCACGTATCCTCAAAAACAGCACAAATCAAACACAATTGTTGCAGAAATATTAAAAGAACACCAAAGGGGACACAAATAAGCATAGAAGAGTACCAATGCAGCACCGCAGTGCACCAAAGCTACATTAGCAAAACACTCAACATGTCCAGAGAGACCCTCGAGGGGGTATATATAGTGTTATTACACTGCCTTATCCTATCCACGACTATCTAGTCTTCTTGAGGGTAGAAGTATAGCATGTCTCCCTTCCTAAGATGCTGAGTCCTCGAAGCCAAGAAGGTGGGGATGCTAGCGCACAAAATTTGCAGATTCCCAAGTTGTTTCCTCTGGTTCACTGTCGAACCATTGCACAAGGTACTTACAGATGGTCCGTTTGAGTGGGCGACGATTTCGGTTGGCCAGTATCAGGTGGGATGGAGAGGATTTGTTCATCGTCAAGGATGGGAAGCACAATTTGGGGGGTAGTATTTGGTCCAATATGTTTTTTGAGGTAAGAGACATGGAAGGCATTATGAATTTGGGATTTCGGGGGAAGGTCGAGGGTGTAGGTCACCTCTCCAATGCACTGAAGGACTTTATAAGGACCATAGCAACAAGGACTAAGCTTGTGTTGCTTAAGATGCTTGAGGGAGTGTTGCTTGTATGGTTATCGGCGGAGGAAGACTAGATCACCTACAACAAAGGAGGAAGACTAGATCACCTACAACAAAGGAGCGGTCAAAACGGTGCTAGTCAACGAGTTGTTTCATGCTATTACGGGCGATTGAGAGGTTTTGTTTGAGGGTGTTGAGAATATTATCCATGTCTTGTAGTTTTTGTTGAAAACTGGTCGTATGAAGGTTGGTGGCAAGGGTCTGGTGTGAAGGGGGGGATAGTCGTATAAGGCGATGAAGGGGGGGATAGTCGTATAAGGCCATGAAGGGGGACATTCCAATAGCAGGGTGGTGAGAGGAATTGTACCAATATTCAGCTAGGGGTAACCAAGAGGTCCATTTGGATTGGTGGTCATATGCGAAACAACATAAATACGTTTCTAAGGTTTTATTGAGGACTTCAGATTGGCCATTAGTTTGTGGATGGTAAGCTGTGCTCATGTTAAATGAGGTACCCGAGGCATGAAAAAGTCCTTGCCAAAAGTTATTGGTGAATTTGGGATCACGGTCATAAACAATGGTGGACGAAAAACCATGAAGGTGGAATATGGATTGGATGTATAGGTCGGCCAAGCGTGAGGCTGTATAGGAAGTATGGACGGGGAGGAAGTGGGCATATTTGGCGAGTTTATTAATAACAACTAGGATGGAATTGAAGCTGGTAGAGGGGGGAAGCCCTGTGATGAAGTCCATGGCAATGTCTTGCCATTTACCCTAAGGGATGTGAAGAGGTTGAAAAAGGCCAGGTTGGGCGATAGTCTCAGCTGTTATTATGTTGGCATGTGTCGCATCCGGAAACAAAGGAGAGGATTTGAGTTTTCATCTTGGGCTAGTAGAAATCTGAGCAAATTCGGCGATACATTTTGTCAAACCCAGAATGACCCCCGAGGGGAGTGGAGTGATACTCAAAGAAGATGTGAGGAATAAATGAGGATGAAGGTTGGACAAAGATACGATTTTTATAAAGAAGGTGATCATTGTGCAAGGACCAACTTGGTTGAGAGTGATTTTTTGAGGTCCATGGGCCAAAGTCTGGTTGAGACTCATTGGCAGCTACGAGTTTTGTGAGCCAAGTGGGTTGGGTCCGAGAGATGGCTTGGAGGGTAGGTGTGTCAGGTAGGTGGGATAGAGCATTAACAACCACATTATCTCATCCCTTTTTGTAAGTGATCGTGAAGTCAAAGATTTTGGAGGCGGTCAACTCATTTTGCCTGTTCCTCTGATAGGGTCTGTTGATTGAGCAGGAGATGGAGGCTATGGTGGTCGGTCATGATGGTGAACTTGGAGCCAAGGAGATATTGTTGCCAAATATCAAGGGCATGAAGGATAGCTTTCATTTCTTTTTGGTAAGTAGAGAGGCAACACTCATGGTCTTTAAGTTTGCGATCTCGAAGGCAATAGGGTAGAAGTCCTGCATGAGAACTGCTCCAAGGCCTACCCTAGAGGCATTGCATTCAAGTTGAAAAGGTTTGGAGAAGTCAGGGGTGGCCAAAACTGGAGTGGAAGTCATGAAGGCTTTAAGGTTGTGGAAAGCGGCCTTGGCTGTGGAGTGAGTCAGAGCGAAGGAGGTTGGTAAGTGGTGCCGTTATGAAGGCATAACATTTGAAAAAGTGGCGGTAAAACCTGGTAAGGCCGAGGAAGGCGTGAAGCTGAGTGAGGGTTTTTGCTCGGGGCCACGAAACAATGGCAGAAATTTTGTCAGGATCAACACAAACTCCATCGACTGAGATAATGTGGCCCAAGTACAGGGGCTGGGATTTACCAAATTCGCATTTAGAGAATTTAGCGTAGAGTTGTTCGGATAGGACTCGCAAGACATTCTCGGGATGAGTTAGGTGGCTAGTGAGATTGACACTATAAATAAGTATGTCATTGAAGAAAACAATGACAAACTTACAAAGATATGGAGCAAAGATTTTGTTCATAAGGGCTTGGAAAGTGGCTAGGGCATTGCAGAGACTGAAAGGCATGACACGGAATTCAAAATGACCGTAGTGGGTGCGAAAAGCTGTTTTGTGGCAATCTGTTGGAGCAATGGGGATTTGGTAATAACCAGATTTTAGGTCAAGCTTGGAGAAGATCGAGGCACCATGAATCTTGTCCTACATATCATCAATTCGTGGGGTGGGAAATTTATTTTTGATCGTAAGTTTATTTAATTGCCAATAATCAACGCAGAGATTGAAGGATCCTTCCTTCTTTCTAACCAAGACAATAGGGACAGCATAGGGGCTTTCATTGGGTTGGATAATACCCATGTCAAGGAGTTCAGATGTGAGTTTCTCTATTGCATTTAAAAAAAAAGTGTGGCAGTATGGACGGAGACTAACAGGGTCATGTGGGTGTTGGAGGTCAATAGTGTGCTCGAGGTCATGAGGGGGTGGTGGGCACAGGGGAACGGGAGCAAAGACTAGTTGGTATCAAGAGAGGAGTTGTTGGATGTCAGGGTGGGTGGTGGGTTGGGCTTTAATGTTGTTGATGCGAACGATAAACCCGACGCTGGAGTTCAATTGTTTCTGTATTTGGTTTGGGGAGATTACTCTATTAGGGAGTGGGGTGATGCCGTGCAGTTTATGGGATTGGCCAAGGTTGTCTTTGAAAAGAATGAAGGGGTGGGTAGGGGAATTGTTGGTGCTATAAGTACCCAAAGTTTGGAGCCATTGGAATCCTAGGATGGTGGCAAAACTGCCAATGGACAAGGCATAGAAGTTAAATACCAATGTGTATGTACCTATTTGGATACGTAGGTTCTTGATTATCCCAACATAATGGAGAGCATGGTAGCCTGGGACGGAACAAGGGAAGCCTATTTTAGGGACCATGAACAAGTCTAACTGGTGAGCAAGAGCAATGTCAATAAAGTTAAGGGAGGCACCTCCATCAATGAGGATGGTAATGGGGGTTTTCCTAAGGGTGCCTTTAACTCTGAGTGGTTCAGTACACAAAGTGGAGGAAACAGTAGCAAGGGAGACATCAAGTTGGGGTTCAACAGGTTGATCGAGAGTTGGTTCATGTAGCGGTTCATCATCGAGGGCAGGATCATCATCAGGTGAAAGTTTTGGGTCTATGGTGAAGACGACATGTCAAGCGCGGCAAAATCGTGGATGATCGCGGGTCCATTTCTTTGAGCATCGGATGCATAAGCCAGGTTCTCGTTGTTGAGTGAATTTTGCTATAGGAATGCGAACAAAGTTTGTTGGTTCTGTTGTTGGAGGATGTTGTGGATCATTGGATTGTTGTTGTAGTGGATCGGTAGGTTGAGGATAAGGAAAATTAGTTGAGCCCCTTTTAGCAAACATAAGGCACTCATTGGCGAACTTTGCTTCAGCAACTTTTGCCATAGAAATATATTCTCGAATTGTGTTGATGGGCGTTGTCTTAAGTCGAAGTTGGATGCCGTATTTCAGTCCTGAAACATAAATGTCGATGATGGATTGGTAGTCTAATGGCTGAGTGATACGGTTCTGTAAAGCTTGGAACTCATTTGTGTAGGATTCGACGGACACTAGTTGCTTGAGGTGAGTAAGTTGACTGAAGAACGATTGAGCCCAAGTGTCTTCATATTGGTCGAAAAAATAGTTGCGAAAGGAGGCCCAAGTTTGGTTATTAGGGCACTCACGCTACAACTAGCGACATCAACAATGAGCTTTTCCTGCAAGGTGTATGGACACAAATGTGAGTTGGTTAGCAATTGACATAGGGTTGAGATTGAAGTATGACTAGAGGTGTTCCACCTAATTACGAGCGAAGGACTGATCAAGGTCAGGATCAAAAGTAGGGACTTGAATCTTTTGGTGGATGGGATGATGAGGAGGTGGAGGTGGGTGTGACGGAGGAGGGGAACATCTTGAGGAATGTGGTAGATGACATGGTGGCTAGTTGGTTATCAAAATTGTCCATTCTTTGAGAAAGGGAGCGTGATAGGGTAGCCATCTCGTCAGCGAGTTTGTTTATGGCTTCCTGCACTAAAGGGAATTGGGTCTCAAGGGGGAAAACCCGATTAGTAATTGGAGTGGGGGTCATGACGATGAACTAGAGAGAAGGGATAGGGAGAAGTGGGATAGGTATAGACGAAAGGGAGAATAGGAGGTGGGAAGAGAGAGAGAAAGGGTGCTTAAGAAGTTGGGATTGACTTGGAGAAGGGGGAGGGGAGGAGAGGATTTAAAGGGGAATATGCTTGGGGTGTTTGTAACCAGTTGTCCCCAACATTAAAACTGAGCAGTTGGGGTCTCTATAGACTGTTTTCCCCGAACTGATAGCTAAAACTGAAATGTTCCCAATTTTATCTGTATAGAGGGAAGAGATATCCCATTTGGACTAAAAGTTTCCAATTTTGTTTTGTTTCTTTTTGTTTGTTTATTTTTTGTTCTTTTTTTTCTGTGTTTTCCGGGTCCAACTCAGTCTGAGGAGAGGAAAGACAGGGTCACCACTTTCTGATCACCAAGATCCACAAGGGCGAGGTGAGAGCATATGGTGGGTGAAGACTGTAAAACCGTAAAATATAGAAGGGACAAATCCACCACTTTTTGATCACCAAGATCCACAAGGGCGAGGTGAGAGCATACAATGGGTGAAGACTGTAAAACCCTAAGGAAAGACAGATACAAATGCAAAAAAAATAGACAGATTTCCGAGTGCTCGACATGAGCTGGAATAGAAATGACAGAGCTCAACTGATTTTCTAAAACAAACTCAAATATGTATTGAGAAGGGAAAAAAAATTGTATCCGCTTTGCCCCTTTGGAACTCAGTTCTGATACCACATGGGACAGTTCTTTCTCTAAGATATTGCACGTATCCTCAAAAACAACACAAATCAGACACAACTGTTGCAAAAATATTAATTGAACATCAAAGGGGACACAAATGAGCACAGAAGAGCACTCAACATGTCTGGAGAGACCCTCGAGAGGGTATATATAGTGTTATTACACTGCCTTATCCTACCCATTGATGCATGTGGGATATATCCTATTTACGACTATCTAGTCTTCTTGAGGGCAGAAGTGTAGCACATGTCTTGCTTTAGATCAGTGTTCCACGGGGATGCGTCCCCCCCCTGGGGGACGCGTCCCCCCGTTTCCCACGTCCCCCAGGACGGGGGGACGACAAGGGGGACGTTTCCCCCGTCCCCCTTTTTGGGGGACGGCTGGGAAACGTCCTCGGGACGGCTGAGGCCTGTGGCCTCCCGTCCCCAGGACGTCCCCCTTTTTGGGACGTCCCCGGGGACGGCTGGGCGTCCCCACCAAAGGGGAAAAGTTTATTTACATTTCGCTTCATTCTATGGTATCTGCAAATTTTGTGGGTTTTTAATGGTTTGAAACTAGCAAATTTGAGCTAGAAATAGACACTAGTTTGCACAGCAGTATATTGTTGCATTTACAGTAGATTTTAAGCTTCATTAATATTGCATCAAGTTCTTCATAGATTGTCCATGTTCTGTTCATATATTACGAGAGTATTTTTGGGCATGAAAGTGCAAGTTTAATGTCAAATAAAGGCAGTCACTAGTGACTAGTTTTACAAGAGTTTTTAGTGAAACTATTCCAAAAAGCACTTTAAGTCTTCAAAAGGACCTGTTTAAGGTTCTATTTGCATGTATTACAGATCAAAATCTTAAATATTGTCAGCATTTTATGACATTGGAGAAAACCAACAATGTGGCAAGCATTAGAACTACCAATATCAGATATGACAATACTTTTCTGTCATGTGGATGTTGATGCTGTAGAACAATAGAGTAATTTTCATGAGCTTTGGGCATGTAACGAAACAAAAGTGTTTTGATAATATAGTTGAATGGTTCCTCTACAGTTCAAGGGACAACTGAAGGGACACGAGCTTGAAAAGTATAAATGTAATTCATAGACATCATTATGCATAATGCAATTTAAAATGTTGAAAATAAATTTAGAGGAGTTGAATAAGGTGTTTTGATATGGTAGTATGAAATAATTACCAAATAATTATCCTTGGCTGAACCTTCAAGTTATAGTTGTTGAACTTGAAACAATTAAATGGCTGCAAATTAGTAACTAATATGAACATGAAAATGTTAAATGACTCAATTATGGCTGCACTTATGTGTTAGTAACTAATCTGAATATGAATGGCTGCACTTACATAATTGATTAGTAATATGAAATATCATTTTTGTTGGGTGTAGAATTTTGAATGTGTAGATTATTCTAAATTTCTAAAAAATTTCATTTTTTATAGTATTATACCAGCCGTCCCCCCAGCCGTCCCCGAGCCGTCCCCTAAAATCGACCTGCTGTCCCTCGCCGTCCCCGGAAACCCGTCCCCCTG
Source organism: Wollemia nobilis (assembly GCA_028583015.1). NCBI lineage: Eukaryota > Viridiplantae > Streptophyta > Pinopsida > Araucariales > Araucariaceae > Wollemia > Wollemia nobilis. Next base: position 163,457 of record JAQPPZ010000228.1, on the reverse strand, counting down.
TTCCCCCGTCCCCCCGTCCCCCAGGCTCGTGGAACCTTGCTTTAGATGTTTGATACTTATTCAACAACTTTGTACACAATGTTGCAGGCATCATTCTCATTACAAACTTCAGTAATCAAATCATCTGCTACAGACAATTTGAGAAGCATCAAAGATTCTCTACGTTGTTTGTCAAAGTCATCAGCATCATCTTCTACTCTAGTTTCTTTCATATGAAATTTTTTCGCCAAATCTCGATCACAAATTGTAAGTATATTATGATTCCACACACTGTAATTTCTTCTAGTCAGTTTCTGTGGATTTGGAAGAATATTTGCCATTTTTCAACATTTGGTATAATATAAATTAATACTTTTCCACTATTCAGTTATTCCAAATCCAAACAAATATAAGTAGAGCTTTTAATTCATAACCACTGCTTTGGTTCAAGTGTCTTTGCTCTCTGTCAATATAAACTTAACCTACAAAAATCTTAAATGATAGACTTCATTATCATCACTAGTGTTCCTTACCAAACAACTGTTGCCCATAAAGGCATAGATTTACTGCAACATTAAACTTCAAGAGTACTCCAGATCCCAAAATTCAATTTCCACAAGCACTACTTGAAAAAGCTTCTCAAAACCTTCTTTCTTTAAGGGTTGAAGTTTTTCATGTGGGACTGCCTGACAGACAAATACATTCTTTTTGTTCATAGGAATGGTGAAAAAGCTACATATAATCAATAGTAGGTCAACATTCTTGATGTGAAATTAGAAATTAGAAAGGAGAAAAATGTAACATGCCAAATTTATGGAAAAATAAAGATCCAGTCCAAACAAAAACAAACTCTGCCTTGGGATATGTACTAAGGCATATTCAACTGGGCCTTTGTTTGATTGTTCGACAGGATTGCAGATTTGAAGCCAAAAAGTATATAATGAAGGTGCACCAAACCTGCAAAGTCACTTTCATGTGTAGTTTAAGGTTGTATCGCTTACAGTATTAATTTTGGATATCTTATTTTTCCAATAAAAAATTGCATTTTTTTTTGGGCCAAGTTTTTGCTGTGTTTTTTGGAGTTTTTTTGCCGAGTCTGAGTCCAAGTAAAAAATTGGCCTTGCCGAGTCGGTGTGGAATCTAAGTTTCTTACTAAGATTAATACCACTGGGATTCCCCAATACTAGGTGACCATGTTTCACTTCAACATTAAGGCTCTCACAGATCTTCCTGGGGAGACTGGCATTGCAAGCTTTCTTTCCATTCACGGTTCATCGACCTTGGATGCTAGGAGTGGTACCATGAGGAGCACTATGCACCTGTTGCAGCCTGACTCTATGAGCCTTGGACAGGTTGAACACATTGCCATGGCTACAGACAGGTGAAATTGCTGATTTGTTATATCATTTTCAGCTTTATTTATAGTTGCTCTTATGTTTACTAGAGTTCATCCACACTATTATTGCTTTCGGATTTTAACTTTATATAGTTTGCTTATTATCAGCTTTGTTTGCTCCTAGGTTTTCTTTCCTTGATATGTTTTATTATAATTTGCTGTTTTCTCAAGTTACATTGTCGTAGTTTTGTTATTTACCGAGATTAATATAATTTCATTTCTTTTCTGCCCCTCACTTGTGGGCTTTGAGATTAATACATTTTCATTTCATTTCTATCCTTTACTTATTGGTGTTGTAAAGCCCTATTATAATCCCAACCAACCACATAATTAGTCTAATAAATACCAAGGTTAAGGGCATGCCAAAATATAACTGTCAGCTTGTTATCTTCAAGCTGCTTCCTCCATCTGTGTTGATCTTCAACTAGTCCTTGGGCATGGTCTTAAGTTTTGTTAGAGGTAAATACAGTTTCACTTTTTGTTTGTGTTCTTTTTATTAAAAGCTTCTTTGAAATTTTCTTGCTAATAGATTGTTATGTTTTTTGAGTGATTCATTCTGTCCGTTGCAGTGGTATCTTTAATGATTTGAAGAATATGTTTCCACAGCTTTATCTCATGCAATATCCGCTTCGCCCTTATTGGCGGCCGTATGGACTTCAGGAAAGGTGTGAAGAGGTATTCTTTTTGGGTCCCTTTGCCTGGCAAGAGTTTTGATTTTTTTTGTGTTTTATATCCTAATATTTATTTGCCTTTTCATATTATTAAAATTAAAAGCTTGTTGTTCCAATGGTTAAAGGTTGAACTTTAGATTCCTTGCATGGCATTATTATTTTTGAAATATTTAGGGCGTGCTTACACATGTGCCTCTCTTGCCTGTATATTCAGACAGTTTTTTTTTTTCCCTTAAATATTTTTTCCTTTTTTTTGGTATCTAACCTGAATGAAGTAGATCTCAATTTTTACATGTGCAGGTGAGGGTAAAACCTAAACAGTCAAGACTTGAAGTTGATCTCGTTATAGAGAAAGATGGGGAAAATTATGATGAGGATGCAAAGGAACATCTGAAAATTACAAAACAGGTTAGGCTTGTTTGACGCATTTACTTTTAGTATTTATCTGTATTTATTTTCTGAAATATAAGATGGTTTGAAACTGTTTATTTTTCTAAGCAATGCAGTGTTTTTGATCTATTCCTGTAGGGTGCATCATCAAGATGCGGTATAAAAAGGGCAGGCTAAATTTGTTCTTTTTTTTTTTCCTGTTGCTTTTTGAATTTTTTTTTTTTTAAAACTCCATTGAATGAATCAAATGAATGCAAAGATTATAAAGAAGATATTTCCTTATGAAATCAAAAAAGCTAAACACTTGCTTTATGAGATATTGACAATGTTCTGTTTTAGTCTACAAATTGCATCTATAATATTTATTTGGTGATATGAAATTGAAATGGGCCCCTCTTGTATTACATCAAACCAAATGGTATTTCAAGAAACCACATATTTGGTTATTATGCATATTGTGGGCATGATTTGAACCTGGGTCTCCATCTTGGAAGTCCACATTTTTAACCGCTTGAGCTTATGCCATTTGATAAATGTTAAAGGTTCACCTGGGGGATTGAAACTTGGTTTTCAGTGTGAAAGTCTTTGTTCCTCGCTACTTTTCCCACATTCCTTGGGATTTTAAGGTTCACCCATGGGATTGGAGCCTCGGTTTACAATGTGAAACTCTTCACTTTCTACTGCCTGCGCCAAATCTAATGGTTAAATTGCATCTATATTTGTATCTTTAAAAGAATACTTTTCCTATGCTTTATCATTTCCTGCAAATTTCTAGCCAATTTCTTAGGTAAAGTCATTGTAGATGTCATAATAGAGAAACTTGGACCTGGCAAAACATTCATAATTTCTAATTTTATTATTTTAACTTTTTGTAGAAGACTTGGCGAGCCAGTCAGTAAAACTTGTTTTCCCCCACTTGGCTCTTGACTCAGCGAGTTTTAAGACTTTAACTATGGAAGATATAATGGAATTCAAAAATAGTCCAAAAAAGACATGGTCTGGAAGCATGCTTTTCCCATCAGCATGACTGGATCTTAGGCAATATTTGGCCCAACAATATACACACACCCGCTTATCCATCTGTGATTGATTTGCTTTTTGTATGAACTTCAAGCAAAAGCTTAGGAATTCCCTGAGATCATCGATGTTCCAAAACTTCTATAATGTATACCATCCTTCTTGGTATTATTTTTTCTTTATGTCAAATTTCCTGATGATCATGTGAGTACCCCTACACATTTAATTTTATAGAGGATTTGACTTTTATTTCAATAACAAGCACAAAATGCACATTGAGCCTTTATTATCTGTATCTTCATGCATGGTTTGTCAGATAATAACTATTCATAAATTCATATTCAAAACTTGTGAAGTCCTTTCCTACTTTGTAGTGACAAACAAACTTGCCTGTCATGCATGCTGCTACCTTTGATTTCTTTTTATTTCAGCCCACCTGATTTTCTCTATTTGGTGGATTTTTCAGTTATCATATATATGGATATATGTGAGTTTAAGGCTAGGAATATTCGTGGAAACTCTTCCTTAATATACTTTTAGATGGTTGTGTTTGTTTGTTCAACTGAGTGCTTTTAGCTTTAAATGGAACTGGATGATAATATAAATAATTTCTTCTTTTCCTGTGTCATTTACCAATATGATAACCTATTTGGGAAACAAGATCATGATGGTAGCATGGAGCACAATTTATATTTGCAATTATGATAGCAGAAAGCAGTATGCAATGTATTGCAGTGTAATAATACATACTCAGGGAATTTGATGACCCAGATATGATTTGAAAAGCGGAGGCATTCATTCTGGGAGGGAAATTCTTTTTGCAAGTCTAAAAGATAGAAAGAGTGGCTAAGTTGGCAAAACTTTTCTTTCAAATGATTAACTTGATTGTCTATATCTATAACTCGAATAAGTTCTAAAATGTTATCAAAACTACTTTGCATGAGGTCAAGATGAGAAAACTTGGTGATTTAATGAGTTTGATTGTCTGGAAACTACCTATTGTGCCTGCTACTTACAATATACTCTTTATTTATTTTTTGCATGGATACCAAAGACGTTAACATCTTCAAAGACACCACTTTCACCTTGTTATGCTCTTGGGATTTTACGAGGAAACAAGGTATGCTTTCTATGGCAAGCTGAGCTTGTGGTGCATAAGAATTATGTTGTTTTCTTTTCCTTCATGGGAATCTAAAATATCTTTGTGTTCTTACATTACATTTGGATTATGAATAATTGTCTGAACTGATAAATCTGCGTGGTAGTTAGGCAACAAGCTGGCAATAACATTAGGGGCACAGTCCTGCACCCGAAGTTGAGTGTCTGACAATTTGTGGATGATGCTTCAAATGCTGATACTCTGTTGAAGTGTTTGATTGTAGATGTGATCCCTAATTGTTTGTAACATTGTACCACAAGCATATATGTAAATTGCATTATTTTTATCTTGCAGTTACACTTGAATCCTGTGCATGCAGCTGTGCAGCTTCGACCTCTTATGAGCTATGTGAACAAAGGGGAAGAGCATAGAAAGAGAATTGTTGCAGATGAAGAAAACGAGGAAGAAACTCAAGAAGCGAAACCAGAACTGGTTCCTTTGAAAGTAGGTTCAAATCATTATAATTTTTTAGTGTTATAAAATAATTCTTATGGTTTTGCTGCAAATTAATTGGTGTGATTTACAGATTTCGTCATGTATACATGAGAATGGTACATTAAGTTTAGACAAATATATTGCATATTACCTGTCTTTCTCTGCTCGAGTTTTACAGGCATTATAGTTTCTTTTGTTATCTGCAGTTTTCGGAAACATAATTAAATTCTTTCATTAAATATTGTTGTAATCTTATTTTAATAATTCTATTTTATTAGCTTCCTTTCCATTATATTTCAATAGAATTTTACTTTTTCTAATGCCCTTTCAATGAAACGATCTGTACATATGTTCAAACAACAAATTTCTCAGCCCTTCTGAAACTACTTATAATTTTACCCAGATTAAAATGTAAATGTAGATACTCTCAAAACTCATAACTAATGGATTAATATATGATGATCTTCTCTAGCATTGTCAATTAATTACTGTCAGTTGCATACTTGTGTGGAAATCCTCCTTTAAGGTCTTGGTTGTTCTTGCTAATTGAGCTACACATTTCATGATGTGTGTAGGTTGAGCTGAAGAAGGAGACAGAACGCCAAGAGAAACAAAGGCTACAGTCTCATGCATACTTGAAGCAGCTAGATGAGGCAGAGGTCAGCAGCTTTATTCATTCTTATATGTATTGGAGCTTAATTTGAGAGCGATGCTCTTGAGGATAGCTGAGGAATGTAAATTCATGTCATATTTATATTTTTTTCATAAATGCTCTTAACAAATTGGATGCGTGCACTATTTATTGTTGTGAGCATGCAACTTCCAATTGCAAAGAGTACCTGGTAATTCATAGAGATGCAGTAATCAAACAAATTTACATAGGTGACAAACGGATAAGTTATCCAACAGGGAAGATGTGGTGAGCTATCTTTGATTGTTGGCCATAGGAAATATCAGATAACCAAAGGAGCGTCTTCATAATGCTAGTGCACAATTCTGTATAACTTACCTAAACACCATTTTCAATGCCTAGCCTTTTGCTTTCGTTCAATCAAAACATTTAGGCTATGCAATACGACAAGTAGTATAAGGGTGGATTCAATCTATTGTAGTCAGATGTCTTGTCAGCATGTTAGTGGTGATTATTTCAAGATACTGATGGAATGCAGTAACAATTTATAGGTTTCTTAGATGCCCTTTCTGTCCTTTATTTCTTTCTTTTGCAGGAAAAGCAAGTCTTATATGATAGATCAACAGAATACTTCCTTATACATCAACAGAATGGTGTATAAAACAAGAAGGGCAAGCAAGAAGGGCAAGCATTTTTGATAGATTTCCTTAATTAGAATTTGCCTAATATTCTTGAGCAACAGTTAGATAAAACAAAGATGAATATCTAAGTCATTCGTAAATTGGAGGCAGTCATAGCTATAATTTTGTTCCCTGGATCCTATCATAGCTATAAAATTCTTCTATGGATCCTTTAAAGTTAACGGTGCTTATAAATTTCCAAAAGAATTGGGGAGTAGATAATCAAAGAACATACCATAAGAACCGTGTAGATTGCTGGTAAAACCAGAGAGCTTCAAATATAACTGCCCTCCAAATTAAAGGTGTAGTAAAAGTACTTTAGAGTCACTGCTCAGCTAAAGTTGTTTGGCAAACTCACAACCACACAAGATGTAGTCTAGTTCTTGTTTCTAAACTTACAAGATTTAGATGTTCTTGTTTGTCAAATGCAGATAAAATTGTTTGGAAACTTACTATCTGAAAAAATATGCTTCAATCTTGTTGTTTGCCATGCTTAAACCATGTGAGAGACTGGTCCTAGCTAATCAGCGTTTATTGGTTAAATTTCTTGCTCACTTCCAAATTATGCTGGTGATTTTCTATTTTTCATTTTATAATTGATATTCATATATTGATGTACTAAGTTGCTTTCACATACCAAGGAGAAGATGATTACAGCTAAAGTGAATTATTCTATGATGTCCTATACATTCCATTCAATTGGCTTATTCTCAGATTCTTTTGGGCAATTACAGATATATGCTGTGTAGTGCCAATTCCACTTGTATCATAGATAATATCTTTGTATGTGTCTTAATTTGGACTACCTTTTTTGGTGTGAGTCTCAATGCATAATATTCTTCTAATGTGTACATCTCCAAACTGCCTATGTATCAAAGGTTCACATTACTCTCTGGATAGTACTCATTTTGTCCTTTCCAGAGCCATGTTCTTTGCTTATCATATCCCATTTCATGTATCCTATGTTTGGCCAAAATCTCATAGTTTAGAAGTATTGGAATCCTGAATAGAATTCGTAAAATTGATATTGAGATTCAAATCCTTTATATGCTATGGTCACTACAGTACTACATGTTAGTAGAATAATTCTCTTATGATTAGGTTACTCTCCCAATATCTTTGCCTTGGTAAGTTCCAATTTGGGTGTGTTTCATCTTTTGAGAAACACACATAAGTCAATTCTTGAATTGGTGCATTTCTTGTAACTGATAATGCTTGGTTTGGGAAAATTTTACTGTTTCAGAAAAAATCCAGATAAGGGTTAAGTTTGGCATTCTCTGCTTCATTTCATATTGGACAGAAATAATGGGGAGCTAAGGCAATTATGCTAACTTTGATCGAGTTTATTTTATATATGGAGTCCATGCAGTTGTTGCACATAAGTTTCAATTTTTGATGGAATTGGTCCTTTAAAATTTGTACTATTATAAGAAAATCTTATTCAGAATTGTATGATTTTGAATAATGTCGTTTGTAAAATTTTGTCATAGTTTTGGATGAATAATATTACAGGGTTAGATCTTGTTGTACCAGAGCTTTGCGTTCTACACATTTACTATTTTTACATTAGCATGCCTAAGAGAAGCATAGGATATTAATCCTTATATTAGGTCTCACTGTTGTCCATATCAAAGTTGGTTTGTTTGTAGAAATTTCTTCATTGAATCAATTTTAAAATATAAATAAAACTCTGTACTTGGGGAAGGTTGATCTTCAAACTGCAAATTTAAACCCATGTCATTAACATTACCTGGGGATGATTGATTTCCTTTTTCTAGAATTATCTTTTTCTGTAGCAGGCGTGAATGCAAATGTGCATCACTATTACTACCACAGGTACATCCAAGTGTTCAGTAGACTTGAAATAGCAATGATAAGAGAATAAATAGCTTCAAAAGCACAGGTAGATACTGAAATGGGAAGAGTGGGCTCACTTGTGCATTCAAGGATTGGTGTCGTTTGCAACTCTTAATCTTGGAGGATGTTTTGCCAAGAGACTCTCTATTGAGAAAAATGAAAATGAAATATTATTAATGTCCGCGGTGGGCCAAAATAAGACCCAAGGGACTATAAGAAGTACAATAATGACTGCCAGCTAGCAGGCTAAAAAGCCCAACAAAGAAAAGAACTAAGAAAAATACAAGATCAAACCCGACAAACGGGCCAAAGAGAAAGGGAAAAGAAAAGAAAAGGGAGAGCAGAGGGGGGGAGGGCTGCAGTCCAACAGAGAGAAGTGCATGCCAAGAAGAACGGAGAGAGAGAAGGAGGGGGGAGGGAGCAAACCAGGAGGGGCAAGCTTCGAGAATCCCCCAAAAACTAATCTCTCCTAACAGTCGAGACCGAAGTACCGGAGCTGAAGAAGTCCATGATATGTCTCTGCCCATTGCTAGTTCGGAACCCCGACAAACTCGTTGGTGCGCTGTCTAGTGACCCTGCTTCTGTTCAAACTGGATGGTGTGGGGCGTTTTCGATCGAAGTCACCTGGTCCGTCAGAGTTGGTGAAGTATGTTGTGATGAGCCGATGTTAAGGAGGGTGAGATCCATTTGGAGAAATTTTATGTCGTCGAAGCTGAGTTATCTCGTTAAGAAAGAGTGCGAGACAACGCTGGTACGGGTATCTGAAGAAGGTAGAAACACATCGAGAGTTGTCCCTGAAAAGGCAATGGAACCTACCCCGGATCCCATAATAAATGGGACAACAAAAAATGAAGTGATGCAGGGTCTCAACTTCACCCAAGGAGCAAAACAAGCAAATCCGCTCCTCCATCGGAAGATGGTGATCTGACTCAATCCGGAGTTGGTGAGAACACACCCTGAGTTGCCCAATAATGATCCAAAGACTATGCATTGTGTGCTGCTGAAGGTATTGTGGAGGAACTATTCTGCCCTCCTGTATCTGTAAGAAGTGCTCATGGTAGAAAGACAACTTGGGGGAAAGAGGGGCAATAGGAGAGATCCATGTGCATTTGGTGTACTGGAGACTAACATCCTTCCGAATCTCGTGGAGCATCTTCTCCTTCGTAAGTCGAGAGGGGGGGAGAACCCCCAAAGAATAAGGGGGCAGCCTGTCTATCCGTATTTGAATGCTGGCCAGGAGAGTAGAAACCTGAAAATACCAGCTCCTTCGGCCTCCTCGAGAACTCGGAGAGAAGTGAATGGAACCCCTTACCTATGTATTGATATAATGAACTTCCTTGCAAAAGTAAGGGATTATTCCTCTTTATATAGTGAATGGAACCCCTTACCTATGTTTTCTAGAACACTTTATTTGATTGAGGTTCTCCACCACATTGTGGTGGCGTACCTCTTATCAAACCTAAAATAACGTCAGAACTAAAACCTTCAAACAATAGTTGTAAGATATGAATTAATTGAGGTCACAAAATTTATGAGCTTACATGCAAATTAGCCCATGCCAAGAATTTTATTTTCTTAAGAACAATATTGCATTTAGAGATGCGGTAGGAATGACTTCATAGTGCCATGGGGCCATACGCTTGGACATATGTAGTTGTTTATTACCCAAGAAACAACATATTCCATTGCATTGATATGATCCAAGTAATTGGTTTACCCAAATAAAATGTGGAATATTTGGAAATTGACAATTTTTCAGTTGCTAGAATAAGTTCGGTGAATTTCAGCACCCTAAATTGGGCTGATACATGGCTTGCTTGTTGAAGAGGATCCCTTTAAACCTGGTCTGCTTCATGAACAATCCCCATTCATTTTCCTCCATGTTGTTTATTAACCTCTTCTCCCCGTTACACGCTACCATGTTTTGGATTCTTGGAGCCTCCATGAATCATTTTATATATAGCCTGACTAAAATCTGGCTATTTAAAATTGATTTAAAATAAATTGAACATGACTTTGAAATAAGGCAGGATGTTGAATAACCATTTGAGGAAGTCAATGGAGTCATGATTACACGCGGTGTGTATAACAATGAAAGCTAATGATTGTGATTCCAATATAATGTTAATGACCAATAGCTGACTCTTGGGTTTCCAAACTAGATGCTTGGGAACAGGGGACTCCAATGCATGTGTTTCCATGGAGGAAATCCAAGAAGCCATGACCTTCGGCTGTGTGCTCGGCTCCTACACGATCGTTTCCAAAATATTCAGCCTCTACTAGGTACTCATTTTATCATTGTTTCCGCTGCTTCATTCTTCCACATTTGGCTGCTATTGTGGTATACGTCAAAGGATTTTGGACTTTTACATTTGTATGTTTAGTTTAATATAATTAGTTTATATGTAGCTTAGGGGTTAAGAGTTTTTAAGCCTATATTTAGCTTAGGAGTCATTTTTTGTAATATATTTAGTTTTTCATTTGACTCACAAACTTGTTTATGTTTGTGTGTATTTTAAAGTTTTTTATTTTTATTTTTATAAATAAGCTATGTGTGGTGTCTATTGAGGGGTGCTCCCATTAAAATAACAAAATATTTCATTTGCTATCAAATCAATTAAAAGTTGTATGTTTAGCTCAATATAATTAGTTTACATTTAGCTTAGGGGTTGAGTTTTTTCAAGCCTATATTTAGCTTAGGAGTCGAAAATATTTATAATATATATTGTTTTAACTTTTTATTTATTTACTCTTTTTTATTTTAAATTTTTTTAAATTCATGAACTTTTGTCTATGTGTATTTCAAACTCTTATTTTTTTTATAGTAAAAGCTATATGAGGCTTCTATTGGGGCCATTCCCATCAAAATAACAAAATATTTCATTTGCCATGAGATCAATTAAACCATATTGAGCTTATCTTTTTATCAAAGATATTCTTCATTTAATTTTTTTATAAAATATGTTCTTCATCCTCCTCAAACTGCCATGTTTCCGCAATTAGCTACTTGACACCATTTTCATTAAGGGATAAAATCTCACTCGGCTAGTTGCCTTCTAAAATTTGAATTTTGTCAAGATGAAGATCAACACCGTGATTTGCTACCTCGTTTCCTTCTCAATAGATATGCTCTCATTTCCAAGAGATTGCCTCTAACAATAGTTGATGAACATAAAAAATAATGTTATTTTTTATCTAATCCCCAAATTTAATTTTGTCAATAACATAAATAATAATTTGTGAATCTCCCTCAATTGAAATATATTTCCATTCATTTTCAATAGCAATTTTGATTCCTGTAAGAAGTGCATTAGCCTTTGCATGATTAGTTGAAGTTCTATATGATTATGAGTAAGTGAGGAAAATTTTGCCTTCGTTATTTCGAAAACATCACCTCCACCAACTTTACCTGGATTTCTTTTGGAAGCATCTTTAAAATTAATTTTGATAAACCCAATTTCTGGACATTTCCATTTGACCATAGATCGAATTTTAAGTCCATTATCATATACAACCCTTCCATTTATATTTAAGTCTTTTAACAAAGAGTGTAGACTATATTTTTCCGTACAATGAGCATCATGTTTGTAAGCATTCTACAAGAGGCAATAATTTGGTTCCAAACTTGGGCATGATTTTGAGATTTATTTTTAAGAAATCTATTTTTCCTTTCAAGCCTTAAATTCCAACAAATAATGGCAGGATCAATCCTCCACATAATACATAACGGTTTAGCTTTAAAATAATTAATTGAACATTTTATCAACACTTTCAATGTTGATGGAACTACCCAATATGTTCTCATATTTTCGAAAAAGCAGCCCCAAGTAGTGGTGTAAGCAAAGGGACAATGAAGAATTAAATGGGTTGATGTTTTTAGATCCTTCTCACACAAGGCATGCCTGAAAGGTCCATGATATCCTCTTCTTTGTAGACTCTCTCTTATAAGAATTTTGTTTTGAATTGTTAACAAAAGGAATGTTGAGGCCTTAGGGAGGGCCTTCAATGACAAGACATTCTTCCAAGGGAAATCATTGGGAGTAGAAAATTCTAATTGCTCTAAATCCTCATATCCCAACTTGAGTAAGTAGGAATGTTGAGGCCTTAGGGAGGGCCTTCAGTGACCAGACATTCTTCCAAGGGAAATTATTGGGAGTAGGAAATTCTAATTGCTTTAAATCCTCATATCCCAACTTGAGTAAGTATCCATTTTACAAGCTGTACATGCTCAAGCCAATGGTTGCCATTTTGAATCCGAGATAAGAGATTAAGGCTTCAATCAAGCATCAGGCCAAAAATTTGCAAAATCCCCCTCATTGACCGACCATCTAATATGTTTCTTGATCAATTGCAAGCTATAGGATACGCAGTTCCATATTGGCGGTCCTTTAGGTATGGTTTGTTTCTTGAATAATTTCATTTCATCAAGAGAACCAATATATTTTGAAGTAATATTTTTGCCCAACTCTTTCCTTGATATTTTTTTTTTTTTTTTAAAGCGAAAAACCCCTTGTGGGGCTGCCTTGGTCTAAGAGACCACGAACAGGGGGTTCTACACCGTCAAAGTCACCTGGGGGTCGCACCCAACCTTGCCCGTACCAACATTATCAATTGGATTTTGGGTACCCAATTCAGCTTTTTGGAAGGGTGGAGATTCAAACTTGGGACCTCCCTTGGAGGATTGCCCTCTCCTCTCCAGCTCACCTACAACACCTAGGTCTCTTTCCTTGATCTTTGAATAAACTCATAAGTCTACAATTCCTCAAACCTACCCCTTCAACATTCTTTCCTTTGCAAACCCTATAACACTTACAAAGAGGAAACCTAAATTTTTCCACATGTCCTTTCCAAAGAAAAATCACTTTGAATTTTATAAAATTTGGATGCTTTACCTATTAGCAATTTTGAAAGTGACATCATATATGTAGGGATTGATAGCAATGTGGTCTTTATGAGCTGTAACATTTTGGCCATGGTTAAGAATTTCCCTTTCCAACCTAACAAAGAATATTTCATTCTATGCAAAATTGAGTCCCAAAGCTCCTCTCCTTATTCAAATGAAGGAATACCCAAATATGCTAATGGAAATTTTCCAATTTTAAACTCTTAAATGTCCACAATAATTGTAAATCTAGAGCAATGTTGATGAAAAAAACCTAGATTTTGTAGTATTAACCATCCAATAGCCTTCTCATAGCATGATAATATTGATTTAAACTCCATGGCTTCATTGGCTGAGGGATGACCCAAAATAAAAGTATCATAAACAAATTGGAGACTAGAGTTGGAGGGAGAATTTGTTGCAATTTGATTACCTTTGATTTTTTATTCTATTTTTGCCTTTGTAAAAGCTCTTCCTAATGCCTCTGCAAGAATAATTAATTGATAAGGAGATAGTGGGTCACCTTGGTGGAGTCCACGGGATGATTCAAAATATCCACAGTGGGAGATCCATTGATCAAAATCGAATATTTTGGAGTGCTATAACAACATCTAACCCATTTGCACAAACCTTGGTTAAAATCAATATCATGTAGAAAACTCCAACAAACCGTATCATATGCTTTGTTCATATCTAATTTCATAAGCATACTTGACTTTTTCATGGAATCAAGAGAATGTATGGCCTTGTGTAATGATTACACCATCAAGAATTTGTTCAAGATAACCCACTCTAGAATGCTTTTCAATCTGTTTGCCATAATTTTTGAAATGATCGTATAAAATTATAATTCATATTACAAAGGCTTTGGATGAAAATTATCAAAATATTTTGTCTTGCCTGTATTGGGAACCACTATAATAAAGGTGGCATTGATTTCACATATTGTAGCCTTCTTTTCCAGCCTCTTTAATCGTAGCCAACATATCACTTTACATCAATTCCCTAAATTTTTAAAAGAACATAGTAGGAAATCCATCGAGGCAAGTGCCTTGGTAGGATGGAAAGAGAAAACTGCCTCATGTAGCTCCTTCATAGAGATCTTCATCATCAAGCTTTCATTTTGTCCTTGTGTAATAATTGATGGAATATTTTGCAAAAGCTTACCTTGAGCCTTTTTATCTTGTCCGACTAACAAAATATTTTTGAAATAATTTATTGCTTCCTTCTTGATATGTTCTTCTTCCTCAATATTTTTCTATCTGGAGTTGAAATATTTTTGATGTGATGAAAAGAGAAATCAGTTTTGGTTGTAGCATGAAAAAATTTGGTATTTCTATCTCGTTTGTTTAGCCATCCCTCCCTAGATTTTTGGGAACAATACGACCTCTTTTTTTTTAAATACATAATGATAATGAGAAACTAATTGTTTTTCTTGCACATTAGTCTATTGATGTAGTACATTGATTTCTACTTTCTCTTACATTATTGAGGTTGGATTCAATTTCATCCTTTTCTTCAAATGTGTTACCAAAAGATTTGACATTCCAAATATTCATGTTTCCCTTTAGATATATCATCTTTCTAACAATGTTGTACATACATGATCCCTAAAAATTTGCTTCATCTCACCATAACATGACCATTTGGAAGAAATCAGGGTCTTGTAGCCACATAGACTGAAATCAAAATGGCTTTCGATGATCATTATTGGATAAATCACATCTTAAGAGAATGGGTTTGTGTCTAAAGCGATTTTATACTTTGTTTGCAACCATGTGTTGGATAAGAAGAATGTATACAATCTTTTTGCTATATGAGTTTGCCCAATGGATCTATTATTTTATGTATAATAAAAAGATTGAAGGAGTAAAATCGGGAAGGCCATTTAAATTGATAATTGAAACAAAATCTTGCATTGATTTAGACCATCCAGGAGTACCATACTTCTTTTCCAAAATAGAGAACTGTGTTGAAGATCCTCCAAGAATCAATATATCACAATTATGAGTCATCATTGTATTTGACAAAAATAAGCTAAGGTCCTTCCAACATCTTTCACATGGAGCAACTATACTTGTAGCATATGCATATATAACTGCAGCCTTGATGTTTAACTCTTTCCTACAAAATAGACCAGCAACCTAATTACTTTTTGCTTCTAGCAATTGTTGATCCTGTTTGTATTTGTCCTATATTATTGCAATACCTTCGGAAACTCCTATAGAAGAAACTGCCGAACAACCCCATCTTCCAAATATTTTTGAATGCATCCTTACATTCCTTTTGGCTTAATTTTGTTTCTTGTATTAAAATAAGTAGAGGACTATAACAACCTATTAATCCTTTTAATACCTCTTTTTTTAAGGGGTCTTATTCATACCCATAATATTCCATGATAGCATTTATCCCTTTTTATTTTCATCATCATTTGTCTTTGGCTTCCAAAATCAATATTCCTTTAAGTTTCCTTTTCTCTTTGTTCTTGTTTTCACGGTCGTGCTCTCCTTTTTCCGTTCCTACCAACACTTTCATCGTCATCAATTTCTTCTATTTTTCCATACTATTCATATTGGGACTTTTCTTCTAGATGTTTATGCTGCCCTACATAATCTGCAAAAATTCAATTTCTTTTCTTTTTCCATACTATTCATATGAATACTTGCAATAAATGAGAGCAAGGACTAGCAAAATGTGGAAGAGCGGAGCCACTAACATCACACATTTAGGAATAGAGAGGTTGCATAACATAGTTGATCCATGAGCATTATGTTCAGTTACTCATTTATTGCAAAATTGGAGTACAAATCACATTCGATTACAAAGAGTAGATGTAGCTCTCTTGAACAAAGGACCCTTGCAATGATTATGGAACTCTTATCTATACATGAAACTTTAACCTTCTCAACTATAGACAAAATAAACTATAGTTTACAATGGTGGGAATCACAAAGTGAAATAGAAAAATGTCTTCATTATCTCTCTATGACAAATAGGGTGCATAACACATAATGGGGCACACAACACAAAAAGGAGCCATGGTGGTCTGTATCGGGGCACACAAAACAGGAATGGGTTGCACAAATCAGGAATGGAGCACATAGTGCCTTAGCTATTTTCCCTTGGTCTATTTTGTGCTCTATCTTGTGCCTCGGTTCTCGCGACAAATCCTTGTTCGAAGCGTGGTGGTAGTAGCAGTCTACTACAAGTATGGCAGCTAGGGACGTCAAATCCGATTGAAGGAAGATCCCATGTTGTGCCTTATTCATTAGGTGGAGGAGTCTTTCACTGAACTTCTCAAAAAATGAAGCATTACTCTACACTGTTCCATCATCACTTTGGTGGAGCTAGTGTTTGCAACAACTCCTAGTCTACAACAAAGGAATCATGGATTTGTTCATCGCATTGATACCTACTCCTAGATCCTCTCGGGAGGTCTTGCTCTTTATGTCGCTTTTTTGGCTTTCTCTAGTAGCCCGTCCAGTCTGCTTATGACTTTTGCCAGTTGGTTTGACTGGGCATTGTTTTCTTTCCTTTCTTCAATGACTTCAGCTAGTCATTTTGTCATGGAAATCTCAAGGTCCAATAACCCTTTCTCTTCTATATGTTGGATGGAAATCGAAGGTTTATTGTTGCTTTGTTGACTTCAGGAAAGCCTTCGACACGGTGCCTCGACATTTACTTCTTGAGAGACTACGGTCAGTTGGCATCTCTGGGCAACTTTTGACAGCGGTTACACGATTATATGAGACTGTGAAAGGTTGGTTTTGCTCCCCTCAAGGGCTTTTAGACAGTATCTTTAGCACCATAGGAGTGAAACAGGGGTGCCCCTTTCCCAGACACTTTTTGGGATCTTTATCGACAAGCTTGAGACTTTTATTAAGGAGAACTCTAATGCAGAGGATGGTTGCTTTCTTCACTATGTGCTGATTTCTATTCTCCTCTTTGCTGATGATGTTGTTCTTTTGGCCTCCTCTCCTGAGGGGCTTCAACGCCATCCGGACAAGCTTGCCGCTTTTTGTGACTCGAGACAGTTGACGGTGAATCTTTCTAAGACCAAGGTTATGGTATTCAATACTACCAAAGAGGCTCTATCTCATCTCCACTTCTCTTTCCAAGGTCGGGAGGTTGAGATCACCACCTCTTATGTGTACTTGGGGGTTCTTTTCACCGGTCCCACTTTTATTATGAAACCCACCGCCTAGGCCTGGGTGTGTAAGGGATATGCAACTCTGTCTTTGCTAGAGAGGAATTGGTTCAAAGCACATTTTCAGGATATACCTGTGAAGATGAGGATTTTTGATGCCTTGGTCAAGCCAACTATTACTTATGGGTCAGTGGTTTGGGGTCCTAGCCTTGGCCCGACCGAGTGGTCACGGGTTGAATGAGTACAGACACTCTTTCTTCAATGATTCATTCGTTGCAAGGGCACAATCCCCTCGCTCTATTATTCGCGCGAGTTCGGGGCTTCTCCTCTCCAACTTGAGATTATCTTCTTGATTATCGGTTATCTTCACAGGATCCGTACTTTCGGAGATACCCTTGAGGGTTGCAGGCGGTACCCTTACCTCGCCCTTTGCTCCTCGATGGAACTCTCTCCGAGTTCTCGGGGAGGCCGGAGGAGCTGGTATTTTCAGGTTTTTGCTCTCCTGGCTAGCATTCAGATATGGATAGACAGGCTCCTGCCTTATTATTTGGGGATTCTCCCCCCCTCTTGACTTAGTAAGGAGAAGATGCTCCACGAGATTCAGAAGGATGTTAGTCTCCAGTACACCAGATGCACATGGATCTCTCCTGTTGCCCCTCTTTCCCCCAAGCTGTCTTTCTATCATGAGCACTTCTTACAGATTTAGGAGGGCAGAATAGTTCCTCCACAATACCTTCAACAACACACAATGCATAGTCTTCGGATCACTATTAGGCAACTCAGGGTGTGTTCTCACCAACTTCAGATCACCATCTTCCGACGGAGGAGCGGATTTGTTTGTTTTGCTCCTTGGGTGAAGTTGAAACCCTTCATCGCTTTATTTTTTGTTGTCACATTTATTATGAGATCCGAGGTAGGTTCCATTGCCTTTTCAGGGACAACTTTCGATCTGTTTCTACCTTCTTCAGATACCTGGACCAGTGTTGTCTCGCACTCTTTCTTAGGGAGATAACTTTGACGACATAAAAGTTCTCCAAATGGATCTCACCCTCCTCAACATCGGCTCATCACAACATACTTCACCAACTCCGACGGACCAGGTGACTTCAATCGGAAACGCCCCACATCATCCAGTTCGGATAGAAGCAGGGTCACTAGACAACGCACCAACAATTTGTTAGGGTTTCGAACTAGCAACGGGCAGAGACATATCATGGACTTCTCCAGCTCCGGTACTTCGGCCTCGACTGTTAGGAGAGATTAGTTTCAGGAGGGTTCTTGGACATATCATGGACTTCTCCCCCTCCTCTCTTTCCGTTCTTCTTGGCGTGCACTCCTCTCTGTTGGATTGCAGCCCTCCCCCTCTGCTCTCCCTTTTCTTTTCTTTTCCCTTTCTCTTTGGCCCGTTTGTCGGGTTTCATCTTGTATTTATCTTAGTTCTTTTCTTTGTTGGGCTTTTTAGCTTGCTAGCTGGCAGTCATTATTGTCCTTCTTATAGTCCCTTGGGTCTTATTTTGGCCCACCGCGGACATTAATAATATTTCATTTCATTTCATTTCTTGCATATCTTTAATTCTTTCTTTCAAATTGGCAAGGGTCTCTTCACATTTTCCTAGCCTAGTCAGCTTGTCGGGAATGTTTGAGAATTGAGCGAGAAGGGCTGCTCTATCTGTTAGACCATGATCTGATTGCCAACCATTCTGCATATTGGTCACATTATTTCACTATGTCCATCTCTTGCCCCCAACTGTATCTTATCTTGCTCTATTTTAGAAAAGACATAGCTGACCAACACTTGACATTTATCAAGGCGGGTAAAATAATCTTTTGCACATTGCAACTCAACATATCATATCCCAAAGGAACCATATCTGATTGGATTTAGATGCTTGAGATTATAGTTCTTCTACCTTCCTCTTCATTTCTGCATATGTTTGCTTGGGCTATGTGATTTCTTCATTCTTTGACTTCCTAACTCATGTGCATTGGCCTGTAGGTGTTTTATCTACTCTTATGAACTGTGCTTTCTACCCTCATGTTCTTGTCTAATTTGACTTGTTTTTTTCTTCCATGTGTCCCTTTATGTTTCTGACTTCTTGCCTCATCTGAGCCCTTTTGGCATCCAACAACTCTCTCAAGGTTTGGGATTCCTGCGCTGCTTGCGCATGTTTGACTCTAGAAGCTTGGCCTATTTGGTCAAATATATTCAATAGGTTCATGGATGATGTCAAGTTAAAGTCTAAATACCCAAAGGGTACTTTTAGGATTGGACAATGGGACTAGGAAGCGGGATTGGCGTCAATTTGAGAAGTTATTGTGATGAGATGACTAGAGGAGAAAGGTTGTGTGGACAATGTAGAATATAGAGCGGTTTGGGTGATTCCTGTGATGAATTCATTGTGTGGATGACATTATGGGATTGGTGAAAAGTGTAGGCAGGTGCACTATAGTAGGCATGGATGATAATGACTGCACAATAGGTGCGGATTCGACTATGAAGGTGTTGGGTAGACATATTCTTGCCGCTTGAGTGGTTGTGTTCGATGAGGAGGGGATGGACGTAGCAGAAGGATTAGGAGGGATAAAAAAAGGATTAAAAGGAGAGGGGAAAGAAGAAATAGCGACTAGAAGAAAAAGTGAATAGAGTGAAAGTCCAAAAGTTTGGAGAAGGGGAGTTAGGATTATTTGGGGCCTCCAAAACAATTGTTTCTAGTCCAACCATTTCTTTTTCGATGGTACCACCTACCAACATCTCCGCATCCTGGGGAATAATATTTGTCAGATTTGTGTCAACCTCAATCTCTAAAGTTGTTTCTTCATTGACTTCAATATACATGTGTTGAGGCCCTTGAGGTATTTTGCCTTCTTCCACACTGATTTGTTTATACCATAGCTGAGAAAATCAGAATCAACAGGGAAAAAGAACCTGAAAAAATTGTGAATTGGCAAAAAATTGGGAATTGTCGTTGTGCCCATGCCTCTTCTTGTGCCTTGGTTGCTAACATCCGTTGCTATCTAAATTGAATTTTTCTCCTTGTTTGCATTTTAGTGGGGAAAGGATCATGCAATTACTAATTTGGGAATTCAACAACTCATAGGCTGAATAAAACACCAATAAATTAACTTAAATGATGATTATGATTGTGTTTTTGATATTAGGCTTCCAAATTTGTCTTTTGCAAGGTGTTTTAGGTTTTGTGTAACAGTTAGTTTCACTCTGCCCATTAGTTCCAATGTTTGCAGAAGTGATTTTTTTTTCTAGGATAACAAAATTTGAGCAGTAAGTTTTGGACTGATAGTTCATGGTTCAACATCCTTTTATGGAGAATTTTGTCAGTTAATAATGTATAGCATTGCTGTTGGTGTCTGTCGGATTCCTTCAAACTACAAAAAATCTGCTGTTAGGATGCGCTGTAGTGTTTTGTTTGGTGCGGTAGCAGGTAGGCAGACCTCTCTTTCCAGTTTTGGAACAAGCAAAATGAGGTCAAATGAAAAAAAAAACAAGCTATTTATGCTGTTTCCTCTATCCATGCTGCCACAGCCAATCTTTTTGGGCAAAAAATAGTGTTTTTTTTCAGAATTGCGTTTTCAGGTGCAAATTTTATTGGCTAGAGCAGGAATCTGCAAAAATCGGGATTTTTTGCATATTTTCTCAATTATGGTTTCCCTGTGAGATCATTTGTTCTTAAAGTATCGATTCTTTCCCTTTCTTCTTAGCTGCTTGACTGGGTGCACCATGCTCACTTTCTTGTGTCGGAGTGTCGGTAGATTTTACTTTTAAACAAGCAACACCACCTTTTGTCCTTTTAGACATGCTATCCCTTTCTGTTCTAGAAGTACCACTCCCATTTGTTCTTTCTTCATTAGGATGGCGCAGGCCATAGATTTTTGAGAATGATTTATCTTGATTATCTTTGTCTACGAGAGTTTTAACTACATTAACTTTATACCTCTTGTGCCTCCATGCAATTACGTTTTCTAAAATCCATCTGTGATTCTTCATAAGAACACTTCTTAGTTCGCTCCCTGTTTTAAAAGTGCATACACAATCCTTTGGATGCATTTGCTAGAAAACAAAAATTGCAGCCTGTTCTATTTTCACACGTGCTCAAATGGGTCTTTCGTGGAAT
This sequence comes from Wollemia nobilis, assembly GCA_028583015.1. Classification (NCBI taxonomy): domain Eukaryota; kingdom Viridiplantae; phylum Streptophyta; class Pinopsida; order Araucariales; family Araucariaceae; genus Wollemia; species Wollemia nobilis. Next base: position 142,083 of record JAQPPZ010000228.1, on the reverse strand, counting down.
CAGAATTCGTTGAGTGGATTGGTGGCTACAAGCAATTTTTGTTGCAAGGGTTTGGAGATATTTAAAGCACAAGAGTGCTCTTAAAAGTAAAAATGAATTCACTCTTCCTTTGAGTCCTTGTATGTGAAGTGGTCAACCCCATTTTTCTCTGTTTTTTAATTAAAAAAAAACTTGGAATAGGCAGATGAGAATGATGCAGAAGCGGATTCAAAGAAGTGGGAACATCGAATGTCCCCATGGGGATTTTTGCTTGATCGGAGGTAATATATATATATATATATATATATATATATATATATATATATATATATATATATGTTTTGCCATGTTGATTGGGACACACTTGCATTGAATGGGGTACACTTCGACACTTTAACATTTTTTTCCCTTTTTTTTTAAAGTTGTGTATATCACGAATTGTTCTTTGTGGATTTGTTAGTAGCTATTTCATGGAGCGGGTCGATTCCATTGATAGGCTTAGAAAACTAGTTTCCTTTCCTCTCAATCCCGATGTTTCAACTCAAGATCTTCCAACACTTATGCAAACATAGTAGGTGGGATGGTATTAACGGATGCGTTCTAGTGAACAATACACTTTCATTAGAGGATTATGCATATTTAAAAGCAAAATCCGTAGCTGTAGGATCTGTGACAACCTTTGCCCCTTTGATCCCTTCCTAATATAAGACTTGATACCCAATGTTCAATGGGGAATATTTCCTTTCAGCCTCGAAATAATTGGAAGCGTGGGTGCATACTTGGGCTTTTGCGATTATGACCGCTTCTTTTCTTCTCATTTCACCCCATCGTGAATTTTGGTATCTATAACTAGTCTAGATCCATTGTTCTCATGGGACAAAATGACATATGATTGACTACTAGGCAGCAATGATCCCTCTTGGTGTCTTTCTTTGACAAATCTACTATTGTCCTTCACAATGCAAAATTGTTGGAATGTGGGCCCTATCTCAGCTTTACACCTCCAAGATCGTAGGAAACCACATCGTTTTAGAATAATGACCTCTTTATTGCTTAGCGTGTTTCTTTCATTTGAACTTTTTTGAACACCTTTGGGGTTTGTCGGTGGATCCATACCCATCAGTTGAATGATGTAGGCTTATGAGATTTCCTCTTCAAGGAGGTGGAATCCTTTCACAAGTGGTCCTTTTGTCACAAATTCTTTAAAACTTGTAGATTTTCTTCCCTCTAGGATAAAATTGAATGTTTCATATTTTGGATTATAATTTGCTTCCATGGCTCTTGTAGGACCTCCCTCTTCTAGCGGAAACATGAACGACACATATTTGCCTTGACCTCTAAATCTTCATCTTTCAAATCTTTGCCTTTCACTTTAGGTTCTCTTTTTGGTTTACAAGGTGTTTTGTGGATTTGATGGTCTTCTTTTGGAATTCCTTCTTTGAAGAAGTGAAATGCCTCTATGAATGGCGCCGACTTTCCTTCCTTTTGCATTGTTCCTATAGGAACCAATATAATGGTCTGACATTCCGATCACAAACTTGTCTCTATCATCTCTATACATCCTCCTCCTCTGTTTGGGGGGACAAATACCTTACACTCTTCTATGAGTTCTAATCCTTCATTTTTGGAGTCCTTATGTACTATCTTGGGTACTATTACTCTTTGAGGGGGCCAGGACTCTTGATGATTAGATAGGTGACCTTTGGAAGGGGTTATCAACCCATTAGAATGAGTATAGTACATGACAGCACCTTGCGAAGTTGAACAATTTCTGCCCATTGAGTATGTTTCAGCATAGATCCTAGGTTTGTCCAAACCTGGACTAAGAGTTTGAATTGGACCGAACTGGTTCGGTTTGGCCTCGTCCTGTTTTTTTCTTTTTCTTTTTTAATTTGCAAAGTTTAAAGTATAAATACATGAGCATAGAAAATATGGAAGAATCAGAAATTTTCTATGTTTTATTTGCATATATTTATATTGTTTTCTAGATATGTTGTATGGGTGTAGATATATTAGTTATCTGAACTTTTCCAAACCGAACCAAACCTAACGTCCTGAAAACACCAAATCTTCAAACTTTTTTGGCCTTCCGAACCTCCGAATTGAACCGTAGTTGGTAACTATGTGTTTGAGGCATCGCATAGAGTTATATTGTATGGACTTGAGGTACAACCACTTGACTGATTGCTGGTTGGTTCATCATGAGTTTTTAGCCATTGGTTGACTGAGCACAGTGGATTGATTCACCATATAATTCTCTGCTTGATCAACCATCTGAAAATTTCTCTGTTTGGGCATTGACAAATCCCTCTCATTGAGTTCATACATTTGTATAAAATGACTGAAAGATTGAAACTATGTACTTGAGTTTGTTTTGTTGTGTTCGTATGTGCTGTATGGGTAGGGTATTTTTGTTGAGTGAAAATTACAAGGTTTTGTTGGTGAATGAATCGAAGCAACTCAGGTACTTGCCCGTATCATATGGGTTAGTCATACTGCCCTTGCTCATGTGACATTTGGTGTACAGGCAGTTCTATAGGGGTATAAGTTGGCTGTTGGAGGATTTGGTGATTCGATACCTAGGACATACTCAACATCATTAGGGCGTTTCCTCCTAGTGGGGTTGTCATATTATTGATAGAACTTGTATCAATCAAAGGTTTTATCTTGTACACAGAGAAAATTGAGTGATTTCAAAAAATGGGTCGAAAAGAGGGCTTTCAGGGCCAGGATGTACCTCCCTCAAAACGAGGCACACTGTTGGTAGCATGGGGCACATTCATGCCTTAGACAAATTTTCGATGGGCAATTTCATAGAAGGAGGTGCACTTCTAGCTAATGGGGAGCAATGTTTTGGAACAAGGCGCAGTTTGACACTTAGCTAAAAAATATAGATGTAAAATTTTGATACAAATTGATCAGATGTGGAGTGGAATAGACAGATTCAACCAAATGGTTTGTTGGTTTTATGTGATAAACAAACCCTTTTACCAACCTGAAGAAATTCAAAGTATATTTGTGTAGATCTGAATATTTAGATGGGAGTAAAGTAAGATTGATTTCGTGTAGAAAAAGCGCTTGTGGTTCCCACCGGGCATGCCAAAACTGTTGAAGCATGCACAATGGCTATTTCTTTGTGGGATAAATCAAATGTCTTTGCTGAAAAAATGTGGATTGTCCCACCAGGCATTCTAGAACTGTTGAACACTAAAATCTTAAGATGAGATTTGTGCTCATGAACGCAACTCAACAAATGGAAGGGAAGGGGTTCTCCTTCCCAGCCTTTGGATTTGGGCTGTTACCTCCTAATCTAACTGAAACAATAAAAAGAATCTAAGCTAAGTAAACAAATTAAATCTGATCTACTCTTGTTGAGGTAAAGGGTGCGAGAAAATAAATACGCCCAAAGCTGTAACGAGATCAGCATTGTTCGATTGGTGATCCCAAGAATTGGCCAAATAACTTCAGTGAATCATCCTTAGAATACCTGCAATAAACGAGAAAAGGGACTAGCAGAAGGTGGAAGAGTGAAACCACTAACACCACACACTCATGAATAAAGAGGTTGCATAACACAGTTGATCCATGAACACTGTGTTCAGTTTCTCATTGATTGCAAAGATTGAGTACAAATCACAGCCGATTACAAGGAATAGCTCTAGCTCTGTTGTAAATTGAAATTGTCAAAGGACCCTTACAGTGAGTATGGAACTCTTATTTGTTCATGAAATTTTAACCTACTATACTTGTAACTGCAGTCAAATTAAACTGTAGTTGACAATGGTGGTAATTACGAAGTGACACAAAAAAAGTCATGATTATCTCTTCAAGACGAATAGGGCACACAACATAGAATGAGGTGTATAGAAGGTGCACATTGGACCGGACGGGATGCACAAAACAGGAATGGGGCACACAATGCCATTTTGTATTTGGCACCCTCCAAGTGTATTTGGCTTATAGTCAAAGGAATTGCCTACTATCATGGCTATGTTAACATAGTCTTAGGGGACAAGGGGGTGATTCGATGCTAGTTACATACCTAGAAGAAGGGTTGTCCTACTCATAAGAGTTGCTTTAATCTACTATTCCAAGAGCATAAGCTAGAATTTAAAATCTGGAGCTGTTTACAAGGGGACTATTATAAATCTTATTATTTCCTTCTTGCTTAGTGGAGCTCATAACCAACTTGGAAATGATAAGGTACTTGATGTTGGTCATGGAGTACCTTGAATTTAGTTTGTATCTGTGGAACTTACATATTAACCCTTTGCTTTTAAGAACCATTATGTCATGCTCAATCATCTCATCCTTGATAATCATTTCTGGTGTAATATTTGCTACCTGGATAGGGTTTACCATAGATTTGCTCTTCCTCTTGTCCCTAACTAGGACATCCATACTGCCAGTTAGGGCATCCTTCATTGCAGGTAGGACTTTCAAAAATGACTTTACTGCCATGTTACCTAGATTTTTGTCATAAAAACCGTTAGTTTTTGACTTTTCCCAAGGATCTGGAACAATAAAAGGTGAGGCTTGCTCCTTGCTGGCACTCGTTTCCTGCTTGCACTCATATGTGTGTCTTTCAAACTTGATGCCAAACTATATAACCTTTTTTCAGGTAGCAAAGTTTTTCCCATTCTTAACCTTGTCAAACACTCATGCAATTACTTAGGATATGACTCTGCAATAAAATCAGGAATACCGGATGGGCTAATACGTATGTAAAGGACAGAAGATTGCTGCTAAAACTAATGAAGCACACTCTTCATTAGTGGGATATAAGTAGACATACAAAGATGAGGTTGAAAGGTGGCAAACTGAGTAGAGATCTGAATTTGTATAACTTAATATAGTTAGTGAATTTGACATCCTTATGGACACTTTATTCATTCCTAATGAGAAGATCTGGACATGCAAACTAAGACTCTGACTTTTGACTGAGATGATCAGAATATGTAAACTATGGCTCTCTAATTCCTTTAATTCCTGGAACCAGAAGCAATATTCAACAGCTAAAGGGGCCTCCTCGCCCTTCAGAATCACCCTTTTTGGCTCCATGTTTGTATGACAATAACCTCTTACTTGAATATGGGAAGGTGTAAGCTTGGCATGGGTTGCTTTTCAACAAGTTCGACGCATACAGTTTTCCTTGTCATGACTTAAGAGGCTATGGGAGGACCAGATACCATCCTATAATAACTTCAAAAGTTTCCAAGGGTGGGATATCAAGAATTAAATTTGGCTTAAACAGATACATGGCAGCCTCCATCAGAGTCCTAATCTAGGAGGCATCACCCCAGCCCATGCGTTAAGACCTGGCTCCCTCCAAGCTTATTTGACTTATAGTCAAAGGAGCTGTGTTAACATAGTCTTGGGGGACAAGGGTCTGTTTTGGTGCTAGTTGCATACCTGGAAGAAGTGTTGTCTGACTCATAAGAGTTGCTTTAGTTTACTATTCCAAGTGCATATGCTGGAATTTAAAATCTGGAGCTATTTACAAGGGGACTGTTATAAATTTTATTATTTCCATCTTACTTAGTGGACTATTATAATTATATGTACCTTTTTCATTGTGACTACGTAATATAAACTGCATCGTTCAATTATTGCCTTATAAGGGCCATCTAAGGCTTACGCCATACACAGGGATTTTAAATGTAATTATAATTAAGTCACCTCTTGTATGGAATGAATTGCTGGGAGTTCAGAAATCTTTAAGGACCTCGTTGCGTTTGTCATAGATGTATTTGTCCTCTTGTAAAAAGGAAGTTGAATGTTTGCAATTGTTTTATTATAGTGTTAAATGAATTGTCAAAAGTAATGTCATGTGGTTGAACATTGGGTCAAAGGATCATTTGTATCTCCTCTCTTATTTTCATCTAATCATCTTATTGATGCAACTTTGGTGACTGCTTTGTGTATTTTCTGGCTAATATGGGCTTGGTTACTTTGTATATAAACTATAATGATCTCAAGTCCTAACATATCTCTGTTGCTACACTGTAGCAAGTCTGTTTACAAGCTATTGTTGGGTGTGTGCATTAGTAACTGAGAAAGTGGGTAACCTGTTTAAAATAAGTAGGCCACATATCACTGATTACCATCTTTTAATTTCTGTGGTATTAAAAGCATTTATAACTTTTTTGTTGATAGTGCAAACAATTGCTTCAATCAAGAAGCTTTGAACCTCACTCATTACAATTTCAAGATAAGCAATTTTCATATCCACGCAATTTTTTTCCCATGAATTATTGTAACTCAAACTCTGATCCCCTTTTAAAAGGAGGCAAGTCTGACAACTAGTTCAAAAATTTCTAACATACCGTGAATTGGTGGAGCTATCTGAGTTTCCGCTGAAGAACTTAGGATCCTTCCCTTTGTATGTATAGCCAAACCTGTTTGAGAATCTTAAAACTTGATGTTCTCCATTCCACACTTTATATTTAACCTGTCTTTGGGGTGAGAGTCTCTTCAAGTTGTTGAATTACATAGAGTTTATGTTGATGGGGTTCTGAGAACAATATAGGCAGTGTTGATAGGAACCATTTAGAAATGTTCAGGGGGGTTCGCAATTAATCACATTTGTATCTGTGGTTTTTTGTTTTAGAAAGGTGCATCTGCGTAAACAGTGGACATTGGTCATATGCATAAATGCTAATCTTTCTTTGCAATGCTAATTTTGTTATCCCCAAAATCCATCAAGAAATAAATATTTTTCATGCCCCTCATCCTTGTCTAGAATGCAATTTGTCAGAGATAATTGGTAACAAACGGTTTTTCAGCTACTACATTAAGGCTTTGAAAATCTACATATATTTGCGACTGGGGTTCTTCTTTCAAGAAAAAATAATATTAGACAATTGTCAACTGTCCTGAAAATGAACTGTATTTTATACGGTTACCAGTTTCAGTCTGGTTCAGAATTCCTGAGTTGGACCAAACCAGTTTCAGTCAGGTTCAGAATTCCTGAGCTGGACCAAACTGGATCGGATCTGTTCTGTAACATAGTTTAGAGTTAAGGATTTGTGCAACTGAAGTTTTCTTAAACTCCCCTTCCTCCCCTCCCTCCCCCCAAAAAAAAAGAATGTCAGGAAGCAAATAAAATTCATTTATTGTGAACTTGAACATAAAAGATTGTTAACTTCACCGTTGAATATGTTGATGCATATGCATGATGCTTAGTTACATACAAGTTTAGGAGAGAAGAACCTTGTATAGTTTAACATCCTTTCTATTTATGGTCTTTGATCCTTTTTCAAGCAAATTGCACAAGGTTTTATTTACAAATTTATTAGCCTTCTTTTATATTATATTCGAGATGTTAAATTTGCTTATATTTATTCTTTCACTAATAATATTAATGATTCTGCAGCCTTGGATTCCGTTGGAGGCACATGGTATTGATAGCCCAGTGACAGATGAAATTCGAGAGAAAATGGTTGCAGTTGAAAAATTCCAAATACCATTTAGCATGAAGCTGTATGCTCACAATTTTGACTGACAGGATCATTTAAGGTGTTTTATATTAACTTTTTTAAGTACGAGCGTATACGTTAGTGACATTTTTTTGTTTCGATGAAGGTATGATTATGTCAATACTCTGGTACCAGGGAGAGCAAGTACTGGTTTAACTGAACCAGAAGTCAAAGAAGATAATGGAAATGAAGGTTTCTCAAGAAGGTAAAGGTTTGGATCCTTGGCTTTGACATGCATATACATGATGGTTCTTCTTTTGATGTTTGTTGTCCTGTATTCTTAAGATATAGTAAGCAAATTTTGCAACGTATTAGATTCTTGATTGCGCTCAGAATATTTCGATGAATTTGAAAATTTTGTAAGCTTTCCATGTCAGTGACATTGTTGTTTTGTTTCCTCTTCTGCAGTTTCTTGGATAAATTACCGCTGGAAAAGCGATTTGAAATGTTGCTTTCAAAGGTTAGTATTTGTTTTGCCAGCATGAAACAATACTTTTGATCGGTGAGCATTGCATAGATTTGGATCATTTACATGGTTCCTATAAACTACCTTTCTATCAGTTTGTGGGACTTGGGACTTGGATAGGGAAAAACCACAGTTTTTCAAATCTGTCTTTACTGTTTTCATACATGGGGACACATTTAGGATGATCTTGATAACATGATGTTTATTCAACTATTTAGTCTAATCGTTCTCTTGAGCTTGTTGCTATTTATATGCTTGGATATTTCATGCAATCATATATTTTTAATTAAACTGTAGTTTAGAAACTCAGACTTAGTTTGGACTTGGCTATGTCAATTTTGATTCAGACTTGGGACTTGGCCAAAAAACTTGGCAAAGATTCGACTAAAAAAAGAAGTAATAAAATGCCTTTTTTCCGTTGAAAAAAGGTTGGGCCATGCATATTACAACTATTTAACTTTATGCATATCCAAATTTGGTTATCTAAGCTATAAAGAAATCAAATGTACATCAAACACACATCAAACACACATCAAACAAAGAAAATTTAATGCCATACAATAGTTTTATATTGAATAATTCAGTGGCATGAGCTCAACTGGTTAAATACGTCAATTTCCAAGGAGGAGACCAGGTTCAAATCTTGCCAGGTGATGCATGCATAATTGCAAAATGCTCTATAATAACACTATTTGGTATGAGATAGAAGGGGCGGGGCACTTTTCAATCCCATATAACCAATTAAAGAAAATGCTTTATATTGAATATCATAAAATTGGAGGTACAAAGTGTCTCAAAATACCTAATCAGTCCATTACAACTCATCTGTCCAGCCTCTAGCAACAACTTTCCCCTTTACTATAGATTTCGCCCTCTCTTTCTGTGCTTGCTCTTCCTGTACTTGTGCCTCTAGTCTATGCACTCCTCCTATGTAAAGAGTGTCTCCTTTTCTTATTGTTGGTGCTTTGTGATACACGTAGATGATGGATCAATCTCATCTGAATCAACCACCTTGTAATCACTGCTCGTTATTTGTTTACAGTGGATGCGAATTAGACGATGGATCAATCTCATCTGAATCAACCACCTTGTAATCACTGCTCATTATTTGTTTACAGTGGATGCGAAGGTTGTAGTGGACAAAGACAAGGTCATTTGTCCTTTGTTGCATGTGTCTATTATGCTTCTTGCAGTGAATTCGTTCAAATATGCTTCATTTGCACTTCTTGGAGTTAATCTGCTCAAACATTCTCTAATTGTGCTCACAACCCAAAGGACTACATTGCTGGCATAAAATTCAAATGGTGAGGCGTTGGAGATGAGGTGTTTTGGCATCGTAGTTCTCCCACCATAAATCTATAAATCATGTATTTTTTGAATTTAGTAAAATTGAAATAATTTTTAATAAAACAACGACAAATCAATAAAAATAATTTAATTTTGAAGTCAATTTGTATGGTTTCCTTGGCCTTTGAGTTGTCCTCTCTCTGATGCCTTGTGGAGTGTTGAAAAGGTAGCTGTATGTGCTCTTGTAAACTTTGCCACTAATCTCATCTTCAGGCACCATCTCTGTAAGGCACTTTTGAAGGCCCATGCTCACCTCTTCATTAACTTCAAATCATATTTATTGTATCTGAAAATCCTTGTGCTTGGATACCTATATCCACATATCAGATTGGGATACGGATATAATACTCCTCGGATATCGTATCCAAATGTATCCAAACACATGGGTTACTTATCCAAGCGTATCTGACAAGTTGCCTTTATCTGGTCCATATCTAATGCATTTGGGTATTGCCTAGGCACATCTAGCGTTATATCCACAAAATGGAATAAAAAGAAGAAGACACAATTTAAAAAAAAATATTTAAATTTAAAAAAATGGCAATACTCTTCTTAATTAATGAAAAAATATCCCCGTGAGTGTGGTCTACCGGCAAGGACGCCACTTGCATTATCGGTGATGTGACCCGGGTTCAATCCCCATGGTGGATGTGTATAAGAAGTATTACTCCAAAAAAAAAAAAAAAAAAAAAAATTAATGAAAAAATCTTGTTCAAAACTTATGATCATGTAAGCATTTTCGTGCTATATGTATTTTCCTTTTAATATAAACTATTTATGTTTTTTTATAATGTTGTATCCAACCATATCCATATTAGGTGGTCTTGAAAATTTTGGCGTATCCATATCCGTATCATGTACAGTATCCATTTCCGTGCAACATAGCTTCAAAGGATTCATCATAGAAGAATTTGGGGTTGAGATAGCACCCATTGCGTGCAGTGGCCTATAGTACCAAGAAGATCATTGGTGATAAATTATGCGCTAAATGGGATGGTATTTGTTCTCCATCTATTTATAAAATGAGGTAATTGCCTCTTTGGCCCTATCCATGGTCTTATAAAAACACCTTTTATGTGATTTATCTCCATCATTGAGATACGCGATTTGTCTCCATCAGTGAGATGGAGAACTCTTACCAAAGGCTTTTTCTACATGAAGTTAAATGAAAGATCTTAAATTTCATTAGGTATTTGCTATTTGGATTAAGTTCTAGAAGATAAAGGTTAAAATTTAACAAACTTTGACTTGAGTGCATGAAATCTACTTTATTCAAATTTGCAAATGAGGAAAAAATGGAAAAAAAAAAAATCTATAAACTTGTGCACATCTAACTAGCCTCATGTATAACTGTCCAAAACAGGTTTTTAAACACATAATTGACCACCTTCTTGCCCTCATTGATGGATTGATATTTTGTGCTTGCTTGTCTCGCTCACTTGTCCCTCCCCTTTCCCTTTGCTTTGTACAATCTCTATACCGTGTCACTCTAGGTTGTACGGCTCCTTGTTATTGGTGAACCGCCTCATCAAGTGGACCCATGTATTGTTGTCGATGAATGTTGTGATACATCTTGCTTTTGATACCTTGGTAACCCATGATAGTTCCCAATGTCTTTGAGAATTAAATTGAGACTATGGGGTATACATGGAGTCCACAAAATACTAGGGTATCTCTCCTCCAAAATCTTTCTTGCCATCACATATGCTATGGCATTGTTTGTGATAACTTGGATAACATTCTCCTCCCCACCTCTTGCTCAACATCTTCCAAAATATGGAAAAACATTTGACTTTTTAATATGTGATGATGCATTAACTGATTTGAGGAACGCTTGTCCTCTTGTGGAAGAAACCAAAAAATTGATTAATGCATGATTCCTTCCATTGCTCCTCTCATTGGGCATGATCGTGCAACCCTTCATTCCACATATTTTTCTTTGGTCACTAACCAAAAGTTGCAAATCCTCCATATCCTCATTCATGAGAGGGCCCTTACAATCCTCATAAGTAAGCACCTTAGATTCTGTGTTACAAATAATGAGGGCATCTACCATTCCCTTCCAAGATGGATACCTTAACATTTTGAAGGGAATGCTGGAAAGATAACAAGATTTTACACAAGCTTTGTTGTGGCATTGTGTCTTTCTTGATTCTATGCAGTCATGCCCTCAAGTGAGGGTTGTGACCCTAGAGTAATACGGGGAACAAGAAAACAAATCTTGCTCCCTGTACAAATGATGAACTGCGATGTTGCTGCCTAGGGCCAATGCTGTTGGGCTTTATAGGAGGAGTCCAAGGAGGAGCTGCCATCAGTGTGCTGGTTCTTTTCTGCTTCTACTACTCCTGATAATCTTCTAAAAGGGAATTTATTTCCGTTTGAATTTAAGGGTCCATTGTCCCACACAACCTTGCATTTAGGCCAAGGATCCTCACTAAGTGGTTTTTGAAGCACTTTATGCCTCCATATAGCAAGACCTCGCAATAGTTGCAATTGCAAATAATCTCCCCTTTTTTCGAGCCCTTTCTTTGAGGCACTTTATGCCTCCATATAGCAAGACCCCGCAATAGTTGCAATTGCAAATAATTTCCCTCTTTTTCGACCCCTTTCTCACATGCTTCCAATTTGGGTCTTTTGTTCCTGTCACTTTAACCATGGCTTCACATGGAGGGTAAAATTTAAACAGCAATTAAGTAGAATTACCAGAAAAAAATAAAAAAATACGGTAGGGTTTAAGTATAGACTACAGAAATTTCGTTGTTTACCTTAAATTCAAATGGCTAGTGCTTGATAGATTCATGAATATTGTGAATCATTTATGTTTGGGATGCAAATAATTGTTTAGATGCACTGCCTTCAGCTCCTTTCACTTCTTGCAGCCACAAGAAATTGCCAAACTGATCCAAATTAAAAGAATTTGACCTTTAATGCAGTTGGTGAATGTGGTGTACTTTGGATGAGTTTTTTTTTTTCCTTGGGACTTGCAAAACAGGGTGAGTCTGTGCGAGTTGGTGAGTCTGGTGAGTTTGAGGAGAAACTCGATGAGTTTTTAAAAACTTGCGAGTCGATCCAAAAATGACTTATTTGGGCTGACTGAACCCGAGAGTCAACAAGTTTTAAAAAACCTTGCTGATTTTTGTACCTGGGGTTATAATCATGCTATTTCATTTGTTTGTTTGATATTTATTGCTTTATATTAAATGCCATGACCAGGACATTTGTATCCAAATGTAGTAAGCTATGTTGCCTAGTTTGCTGGTCATAATCTATGAAATTCAAAATTCAATGAATTCAACAGAGTGAACTTATTCAACCTGTTTGAAGGACTTCATTGTTTTACTTCTTTTCTTTTTTAATGAATTATGTGGGATTGAAATGGTCCCACCCGTATAACATCATGATCACATAGTGGTATTACAACAGCTTGGCTATACATATATTGCTTGGCAAGATTCAAACCTTCATCTCCTCCTTGAAAGTCGAGGAATTTAACCAGTTGAGCTGATGCCATTTGATTTTTTAGGTTCACCCATGGGGTTGTACGTTGGTGTATGATGTAAAAATCTCACTCTCAACGACTTGCTCTAAGGCCAATAGGCTAAGTAACTTCATTTGTATACTTGAATGCAGTTTGAAGTTTATATTTTTTGATCAATATGGTGATTTTAATCACATTAAAATCATTATAATTCACGTTTTGGTGGTCAAACATACAGTCAATGGAATATTTAAAATATAAAATCTAAAATCTCTTCTTTTTTTGCCTCCTGGAGTCCATCCTTTGTTGCCTTCTCATCTCTCTCAAATTTGCCCCCTTGTATATTTCTCTCGTGGAAAATATGAAGTTCTTTATAAATAGTTCAGTCGGTTAAAAGCAACAAATGTTCTGACTAATGTTGCTTTGCAACCTCTTGTGGGGCACATTGATGTTGTCCTATTTCTTTATTTTATACAAAACTACTGCTAATGCTCTGTGTAATGATTTGTGGTGGCGTTAGTTTTAGGGGTCTGACAATATGAAGTTCTTTATAAATAGTTCAGTCGGTTAAAAGCAACAAATGTTCTGACTAATGTTGCTTTGCAACCTCTTGTGGGGCACATTGATGTTGTCCTATTTTTATTTTTTACAAAGCTACTGCTAATGCTCTGTGTAATGATTTGTGGTTGCGTTAGTTTTAGGGGTCTGACTATATGCTGATAATACAATGCCTCATTGCAGTGGACTCATTTCTTAATTAAGATTAATTCTAAACTTATTAAGACTGAGACAGAGGAACTGTAAGGAGAATGATTCTATACTTGGGGTATCTATATATTATTTGCCTGTTAAAATGTTCTAACATGTACCTGATGCATGGTAGCCCCCAAATGGCTAACTCACCCATGAAAAAAAGACAAACAAAAAAAACACAAGATATGCTTAACTTATTGGCTAATGACCTATGTTCCATGAAATTCTGGGGTGGGATGTGTTTCTGGGATGGTCGGACATGTTTTTGGGGTGACGATATGTGTATGCAAGATGACCCCCAAATCCCGAGACCGTTCCCCATCGAACATAGTTATAACAATAGAAAACACAGTGGAAACTTGCTCACAAAACGAAACAGCAAAATAAATTTATTTTGGGTAGTGACAATAAATATCACATAACAACAGAAACATAAAGACTTATGTAGAAAACCCTCTAGGGGAAGTAGACCCATGGGAAATGCTTCTCATAGTTTATGTTGCCCCAACCCAATGAGGGTACAACATGTATGGACTGGAAACAAAGTCTTTTCAACACAATGAAAGCACAAATCAGTTCACAAAACAAAACAGCAAAATAAGAAAACTTTGGGTAGTGAGAATAAATATCACATAATAACAAAAACATGTGTAAAGCCCTCTAGGGGCAGTAAACCCATGGGAAATGCTTCTCATAGCTTATGTTGCCCAACCCAATGAGAGTAGATGTATGGACTGGAAACAAAGTCTTTTCAACACAATGAAAGCACAAAGCAGTTCAAACTTCACACAACACAAACCTGTCGAACTCATGCCTTGCTAATGGATTAAAATGTAATAACAAACACTATTTATGCTGTTCGAACAATGGGGAAAGAGAGAGGTGCATGGTAAGTCAAAAATCATGTCCTTTACTGTAGAATTCTTCCTCCAGTGGCTCTTTGGTTACTATTCTTTCTTCATATCTGGAAAATGGCTTGCCTATTTGACCCAATCTTCAATCTAGATCACACCTTCCCAATGGGAGGCTTTTGATCTGTCAAAAGTTTAGAAGTCGAACTGCATGAGGAAACTGCTCACTCTCTTGTTCTTGGTATATGACTTTGCTTTTCTCACCAGCTGGCTTTTGAATCCCACTTGCCAGTACTTTTGCAGTCCTTGGCCTGTAGAATGGATTTTCTTTTACATATAAGCATCCATGCTTGGAACCAAGTCTTCAAGTGACGGTTAAACCTGCCCTTTTTGCTCTTTATTGAGCATAGAAGGCTCAGACAACTTTAAGTTATCCATGCTCAGAGTTGAGTACATCTTCATGAAATGTAGGAGACCCAATTTAAAAGCATTGCTTCCTACACCTTGGAGAATTTTGAAAGTACCATACTGAATGATTTTTAACTTCCTACAAAACACCATAAATTCTTCTTTTTTTTTGGTTTTTTTTTGTTCCCAAGTGTAACCATACCAAGTCTCTAACTTAGAAAGTATGGTGAATTTTATGCTTGCCATGTCTTGCATTCTGCTTGGCTTGCTTCTCCTTCAAGCTGTTGTGAACTCTTTAGTGAATCAACCTGATCCCCTCCGAAAGTCTTTTTGTTTGTTTACCCCTGTATGGCTACCCACACCTTTTTTCAAAAATTCCACTGCCTTATCAAAAGGTGAACTAGGAAGGTAACAATGACAAAGCTTCAAAAGGTGACATGTTGGATAAAACATGAATTGCCTTATTAAAAAAATGTTGAACATACAGCAAACGACCATCCCAAGTCTTTGAGTTCCTTTGATGATAACCACGAAGAGGATGAACCAAAGTCCTATTCACAGCTTTTGTCTATTGATCAGTTTGAGGATGAAAACTTGTGCAGCTCTTCAATTCTGTATCCATTTTGTACTGCAAAGACATCCAAAAGGCACTAAAAATACCTGCATAAAGAACTTGTGGGCAGCTTTTTGACCAGAAACAGTCTATTTACAAAGCACCAACAAACACATCTTGCTAAATTGATCGATTGAGATAAAACAATAATAAAATTTTCTGCTTTGTTGTGGGTAACTGACCTAGAAAATCCATGGAGATGCTCTGCCAAGGTCTAGATGAAAGTGACAGTGGTGTGTACAAACCTAATTTCTTGTTATGGTTTGCTAGTGCTGCACAAGACACAATCCTTCATAAGTTTGCCAAGATTGTTTCCCATATTTGGCCAAAACAATTTTTTTTTTTTGCAAATTAGCAATGATCTTATTCATGGCAAAATGACCAATATCAAGAGAAGTATAGGGATCTCATAACAAATGCATTTTTGAACTTCCCTTTGGAATGCAAAACTTGATTAACTTGGAAAGTAGCTATCAACAAGTTGATAATTACCCCTATCTCTTTGCTCACAAACTTTAAAGGTCTTCAAATTCTGATATGTCTTCAAAATCTTAATCCGACATCTCTAAAATATCCTCATGTACCAAGGGCTTCTCTTGCATAACAACACTAACTGTAGAAATGGGAGGTCTAGATAGACAATCATCCATCTTATTATTAACACATTTCTTGTGCTTAGTAACAAGATGACCTTGTTGAAAAAAACGAAAAGAAAAATCCATCCATTTAAAATGTCAAGCTTGCTATTGTTTGCTTTGAGTTTAAAGATATTACAAAGGTTGATGATTTGTATGAAGAATTGTTTGCTTCCATTTCATAATGGCTTGCACTAAGGCATACAATTTTTTGTAATAAGTGGGATAATTTTAAGCATCTCTATCAAACAATTTGGAATGGTAACAAAGTGGTCCTCCTTGGAAATGCATGGCACCCATCACATAATTTGACGCAGCAGTCTACATGTCAAATGGTCATTGCTAACTGAACAATGCCAACATTGGTGCATTGCTGATTCTATGCTTCAACTCTTCAAATACTTGGGCATAGTTCTTTCAAACAAAACTTCTACTCTTGTGAGATAAGGCATGCAAAGAGGCAACAGTAACTGAAAAGTGAGGGATGAATTTCCTCAAAATTGATTGGCTCCAACAAAGCTCCTAACTTCAATAATATTGGTGGGAGTAAGGAAATTCAAAATGGCATCAACTTTTGTCTGGATTAATCCTCAATCACCTCCACTTACAACGAAATCAAGATACATCAAACTCTACTTTGCAGATTCACAAATGGTCAATATTCTCATCCCATGTCTCACTAAGGACCAAAAAATATATGAGAACAATTTAACCTTTGTATAGACAGAAAAGAACATTTATTATCCTCAGAAATGTAATGGGAGCATTGCTTATACCAAAGCAAACAACCAACCATAAATAAAGACCTTGGTTTGTCTTGGAGGCTGTCTTCAAACATCCTCCTCATACAAATTTGATGGCAACCAGATTCCAAATCCATATTGGTGAAATACTTTACCTTTTGCAATTGTTTGAAAAGATCACTTATTAGAGGCAATAAATGACAATCTTTTATGGGGATTTTTTCCATGGCCTGGAAATATATGCACATGATGTGTTATCTTTCTTTGGTACCAAGACAATGGGTGTGTTGCAAGGTGATGACCATGGCCTAATGACTCCTTAATCCAACAACAACCAGATTTGCCCCTTTACTTCTTCATTCTCCATTAGAGATAAACAGTCGAGCCCCAAATTACTGATTTGCGATGAAACCACAAATTGGGCAAAGGGGCTTCCTGCTGCAATAAATCTCAACATGTTTGTTTGGTGCAAGTCTAGACTTCTCAAACATTTACTTGAGGATTGAAGCAACTTATTCAGTTGTTCTCTTTGTTCACGAGTACAACTGAAAATTGAGCTCTCAACTTCTATATCTTTTCTTTTCTTCTTGGCTATGATAGAAAGAAGCATAATAGTTTTATTTGCATTGACAAATCTCTTTGCTTGATTGGGGGAAACAAGTCTGATGGGCAGCTTCCCTTTGTAAAGCCTTGATGATGTACTATTGTGTTTCTTTGGTAAAGAGACATTAAAGCTCTCTTTCTATGAGGGTTGCCTCTCTATCTGCAAATAGGGTGAACCTAGCACAAGCTTACAAACATCTGCTGTACAACATCATACAATAGCTCATCAACAAAGCAGAAATTTCAAACTTCAGTCTACATTGCAACCCAACTTTAATTTCAACATCATAATGACCCCAACCGAGAGGATAACTAACTTTACCATCTTTTCAAAAAACAGAGTTTTGTGCAAAACATAGTCAATCAACACTAACTTTACCATCTTTTCAAAAATCAGAGTTTACATTTACTTTTACCTTTTTTCATGTGGACTCTACAGAGGAACAAGCTTTCTGTCTGTTTTTCATTCCATCATTTTCTTTCTTTTGTCTTGTTGATTTCATCTCGTAAAATAACTGATTTGGGAGACAAAGTAGCAAAATCAACTTTGTCATTCAAATTGGAGTTGTATTACATCTCTTTTGCTTTAATAGTTGTTGCAATGGTCTTTCTGCCTTTCTTATTTAAGAACTCTTCCAGCATCTTTGGGTGCAACTTCTAAGTAATCTCTTCAAGGCTATCTTGGTCACAATGAGTGTAATGCTTCTTTTCTTTGGTTGTTGTGGTGGTACCTTTCTTTTTCTTGAATTGTTTCTTGGATGGCTTACTTGGTCCTCCTTGCTTGGCTTGCTTGACTTGCAAGGCTAAGTAAGTTCCCTTCTAATTCATAGTAATGGCTTGGGCTCTGATGCTATCCCTTTCGAAGGTCTTGATGGAAAAGAGTGACAAGATCTGTTCTATATGAGGGTGAAGTTTGCTAAGGTATTTTGTAATCATTTTCTCATTATTCAATGACTTTGTTATCAACATGGCTTATTTTTTAAATTCATTGGGATATTCTTCAACACTTTTTTCTTGCCTTTGCCTTAAATATTGCTATCTCCGCTTCTTTTGAGCAGCATATCTAATGACTTCCTACATTTGGGACGACTTGGTTATGGGTGAATCTCCATTATTTGCCAGGGCTTTGGTGTAGCTTCTTCACCCATAATTTTTTGGATATTTTAAGTTGTGCGAAAACAATTCATTGTGCCTCATTGCAGCCATGGAGATCAAGGAACGCCTCCAATTGCTCAAGCCAATGCTCCAAGACCCTAGCGTTCCATTTTTCTTCAAAACATTGCACCTTGAAATTGTCATCAATCCTGAATATTGGTGGGGTGAAAGGAATAAAAGAGTATCACAGACTTTCCTTCTTTTTAACATGTGCTTCTTTTCCAGTAATTGTTCTCTTCTCCAATGAACATGAAACTTCTTCAATTTTAGCCAGTCCTCTCCAATGATCTAGGAAGAATCTTCACCTTTTCCATAATCTTCAATCACTAACTCTTTTGGTTTCAATTTATGAATGCACAGAGCTCAGATACATAAAAGCTTCAAAAAACTTGCTCTAATACCAGTCCTCTCTAATGACCTAGGAGGAATATTCACCTTTTTCCAGAACCTTCAGTTGCTACCTCAAAGTTCTGATTTCAATTTCTGGATCTGCAGAGTTCAGACACATAAAAGCTTCAGAAAACTTTTTTTAATACTGATTTGATCTTAAAGTTTAGAGATGCTAGATTTGTGTGTTTTAATTTTCAATACAAGCTATATAGGCATCCATATGTTTGCATTATTGTCTCATTGAAACATTTTCAAGATTTGGAATATTGGGGAAAATAAGTTTCCATATCTAATCTGACAACTCTCTATATTATGCAAACAACTCTCCATATTTCAGTTGTGCAGGCACCCATCCATTTGTATTCTTGTCTCTTTATATCAAGTTTCCAATTTGAGCAGTGAAACACTGTATATGACATAGGGGACTCCTAGGCATCCCCTACACATCCCTGCATAAATGTGTGTGTGTGTGGGGGGGTGTCATGGTGGGGATGTCCCCATCCATCCTCTCTAGGGACATCCCCATTGTGTTCCTCCGTACCTGGTCCCATCCCATAGGGGACACATCCCTGTAGACAACCCTAGGGATGCATCTGTGTGTAACACAAATAAATGCCCACATCACAGGCATAGACGAATTTGGAAGGTTTGGCTTAGCATGAGCTATGTGATTGAATTGATACATACAAGGTAAAGTGAAATATTTTCCATGCTACAACAAAGAGGTCTAAACCCAAAGAGAAACACAACTGAATAAATACATATAAGGTAAAGCAAACAAGTTTTCTTGCTAAAACAAAGAGCTATATAATTGAATTGATAGAAGTAAGTGTTTGTGGGAAAAGGGGATATCTAATATAATTATTCAAATTAATACCATATAAACCATAATGCTGGAACTAAGACAGCAAAGCAATAAATTAACAGTAAATACTGAAAGC
This sequence comes from Wollemia nobilis, assembly GCA_028583015.1. Taxonomy (NCBI): domain Eukaryota; kingdom Viridiplantae; phylum Streptophyta; class Pinopsida; order Araucariales; family Araucariaceae; genus Wollemia; species Wollemia nobilis. Next base: position 122,243 of record JAQPPZ010000228.1, on the reverse strand, counting down.
TATCCTAATTCAAGCATAAATAAATTTGAAGCATTCAAGAATAACTGCACTAAAATTATCCACAAAATACTAACAAGCTAGGGCTAATCCTAATGCAGTAAAAATAATTACTTGACACCTAGGGCATCAAGGACCAAATCATCTCATAATAAGCATAATAAAATTCTCACTCCTATTCCCACTTGCTTACAATGTCACCACAATAAATAAGGAGAGATCACACCTGGGATGATTGTAGAGGGTTTGATCTACCTTGGAATCTAATCCTCGAATGACAATCAATGATCTACAAATTTGGGTAGAGTGTCCCATCCTTCTACGTGGAAGGCAGTGAACTAACAGTCGATGGCTTTGGGTTTACATGCAAGGAAGAGAGAGAGAGGGGTTAGCATAAAACATTTTGTGAGCATTCGGTAATGATTTGGTGAGAAAATGAGAGGGTGAAAGGGGTGTTTATAGTAGATGAAATGAAATAACTTTCCCTTTGGAGCTGACACCTGATTTTCATCCTTTGAAGGGTCATAATGTCATAATCGTCAATCCAAATGACGCGTTGTTCGAACCCTATGTGTAAAAACATAGTAGCATCGTAGCTGTGATTCAAAAACCCTAAAAATAATTGGATGACCGCGATTGTCACTTTGGCACCTCTATTGTTAGGAAGCATGCTTTGGGAGACGTGTCACGACGTCCTTTAATCCTGCCTCCATCCTTATTTTTGGATTTTGGAAACATTAGAACACAAAAACATCATGAAAGATGGCAGAAAAGTGACAATTGGGTGAAGAAAGGGAACCAAAACCACCAGCCAACATGGCTCACTGTTGTCTTATCCAAGAACTAACAAAGTTCATTCACCCCTATCCCATAAATATTGTGGGACTCTCCACCACCTGCAAAGTCAGTTGTTAGTTCTCTTTTTTTTTTTTGAGTAATACTTCTCATACACATCCACCGTGGGGATTGAACCCGATAATGCAAGTGGCGTCCTTTCCGGTAGACCACACTCATGGGGACAAATACAGAAAGGTAAAGTGGACAACTTTCCTTGTTGCAAAGGAATCTCATTCACCAAAGAGGTGTGTTGGCAGGACTGAGTCCTAAATAATCACCTTTTAAATTTTCCTTATTTGAAGAATTTTTTGGAGAAGAGGGGACTTGTAACGAACAAGGTTTCTATCTCATATTATAATTTTATATATTATAGTATACAAAAGTTGCTTTATAACCTATTTAAAATTTATTTATTAAGAGATAGGCGGAATAGTTAATGACTCTTATCTCTATCTACCATTTTTGTGTAGGCAGTATTCATCCATCTTTCATTTATATATCATACTATATGATGAATCCTTTGTAAATTTCATAAAAAAGATTTGCTAGTCCCTCACACTACACCATTTGTAGATGGATATTTATAATGTTCAAGGGTTCTAATCCTACTAGACATGATCTATCCAACCCACCTTTAAATACTTCACCTTATATTTTGTGTGTGAACGTGTGTGTAACAACTGGGTATGCTTCACATGATTCCATGGCTAGATGAGTAGAAAGCTTTTAATGGGTTTCCTTCTCAGTGGACCTGTTGGGCTTGTAGTCACATTACATCCATTTTCTCTATGCTAGCCATGAAATTCTCACAATACTTTTTTTATACATCAAGTTTTCCAAGACAAAGTGACCCTCAATCACCTTATATTTTTGTTGACTATCAGAGGCATAGGGCAGGTGTCTGCATGCAAAAATTGCAAGGAATCAAACCTTTAGTTAGATATTGCACGCTTAGTTCTCTCCAAACAATTCTGCAATTTGTAGAAGGCACTGTGCTATTATAATATTTGCAACAGAATGCGATTAAAATTAAAGCTTTAATATCAAATGGCATTAGCTCAACTGGTTAGATTCCTCAACTTTCAAGGAGGAGACCAAGGTTCAAATCTTATCAAGTGATACATGCATAATTGTCAAGCTTGTTGTAATACCACCATGTGGTCATAATGTAATACGGGTGGAACCCATTTCAATCCCATATGACCGATTTAAAAAAAAAAAATTAAAGCTTTAATGAAGGCATACAATTATTCTTCAATCTAAGAAATCAGTTTTCTAGAAGACAGTAAATATTGAAAACATTGATTTTTGCTATAGGAAGCATATCATCCAAAAATCTAGGAATTGCTGTAGTAGATAGATAGGATAGTTATATTGAATGTCCATTATTAGAAAGTAGGCCAATGACACTTGTCAAGAAAGAACTGTTACAATCACTGTAATACTACAAAATAAACTAAGATTGGAGTAAATAAACTAAACCACTGTACATCATTATTGTCAGCATTGGAAAAGCATAAAAAATGTACATGCCAAGATACAACTATGGATGAATACCTGATTAATATCTGCAGGACAAATGCAGCTTATCCAGTAGGTAATGCAGTTGATTATCCTATGTTTTGAATCTCTAGCCAAAAACCTAGTACAGTTTCTGATTAGAAAAAAATTGTCGTTATTTTCTGATCACAATGTGTATTGGGAGATGTGATCCCATTGTTAGTCTAAAAGAGATTTACCAAACCTCTCTGGTATAGAGAGGTTAATATTTGTTGTTAGCTAGGCTTTTCATAAAAAGCTTGCTTGAAGATTAATCGAGAATCCACAGGCATAATATGGTAAGATCACTATATCATGGTAGTTATATGAATGGCCCTACAATACAGATTTTACAGTAGAGTGTAATATCATAAGGAGCAACGATATGGGGTTGAATCAAGCAAGAAAGCAAGACACTTGTTGAAGGTTTGTTCTCGTAATTGCACAGTAGCAAGACAATGGCATTCTGGAAGGATGTGTCAGCAATGTCTCCCATTGAATCAAGAAGATAAATGCACTCTGTAGCGACATTGGCTTCGGTCCTCAAGATTTATGACTCTGCACAATAATGTAGACCTGAGAGCAAGTAATTCCTCACAAAAATCAGTTTTGTGGATGATCAGACAATGTAATGACCCATTTTCAGATTTTTCTATTTATACATATGTGTGGTGTGGAGTTTGTTGGTTTGGTGTTGTTTTGTTAAGTGTGGTGTGGCTAGGAAGGATAAAATAAAAATAAAAATAAAATAAAAGGGGTCAATGTGTGTTAGGGGCATAATTTTTTATATTAGGGAGTTATAAGGTTATTTTATGAAGTAAAATAATAAAGGGCCACCTCAACGAAGAAATATAACATTTGCATATAAAATGAGGAGTGAGGCACTCATTAGGGGATGCTTGGTTATTATTTTTGATATCTCTCTTGTATTTGGCTGTGTGGCTGACTACAACTATCTTTGGCGGACGAAGACCCGTTGGAGATCATCCTTGGGGATGAAAACCCTCCTGGATTCCGAGGCTAAGGACAAAAACCCTTCAGTATCTTAGTGGTAAATCCATCCAGGGTTTACATCAGGGCTTATTGTGGAGTTTTGCTGGTTTTCAGAGTGTTATTCAGCCATTTGAGGGCTTGGAGCAGGGATTTATCATCATATTCAGATTTTTGAGCATCGGGAACAGGAACGTCCCACTTTTGGGACCATATTTGGAGCATATGGGCACCATTCAGTCTTCTACACCTAACGTCCAGTTGGAAGATTGAATTATTTTTGTGGGTATTCAGATTTTTAATTGTTTTTGCTGTATCATGCAGATCCAGTGATTTGTGAGTAAATCTATGCACTGTATCTTCTATATTTGCAGATCTAATAAAAGTATTCTTGATTTGCCTCATATTGGGAGTTTTAGTAAATTTTTGCAGCTGTTTACTAGATCAGAATTTTATTTCAGTAAATCAAAATTTTGTTTGCAAGAAAATCGTGTTCTGTGGCTAGGGTTTGCCATTTCCAGTTTAGGAATATTATAGATAATGAAAGTTAACTCATTCAGCAATTAATCCACAGTTACAGTTGTTGTTCAAGCAAAATCATTTCTACCCAAAAAAACAGAATTGAGGTGTGATGAAGCAGGGATATTTCAAATTCTTTTCTATAAGGAGGATTTCAATAAAGATTTGATTAGAAGTTGGAACCCCTGTTATATGACAAATTCCTCCTTGGTTGGAAACTTCAACTAAAATTTTGATACACAACACATTCATTAAAAAGGGAAGAAGGGACATATGTTACTTGCAAGAAGCAGAAGACGTTTTTCATCTCCTATTGATGTGACATGTTTTAAGGTGGATATGATAAATGGAATGTGCTTGACTTGATTGATCCTTGTTCACCATAAACATGCTTAAGAAGCTTGTTTTTTTGAGTGTGTGTTAGGCTGTTAGCTATGTTTAGATTAAAATTGCTTCAATTGATGAGTATCGCATCTGGTTTTTTTTGAGTTGGAGTGTCCAGAGTAGGATTGGAGGAATATTTTCAGGGTGTATCAGGAAGTTTGAACATGTAATAAATCTTATGTGGGTGAATTTCAGGTTCACATGTTTTGTGGTGACTGAAAAATGAAGATAACAAGGTAAGTCTAGTTAAAGAGGAGGGAGCTACTGTATATGATATGCTTATTCTCTATTATTATTCACTCTGCCATTGTTCAGGAAGCGCTGGTACATTTACCAATGTTATTTTGGGCCCTTGCTGAGAATGGTACCGTGCTATCCCTTGGAGAGTGTTGATGATCGTCAGATGCGATTAACTATTGTGGGATCTTGTAAGCTAAATTATGTTCATGTTAGGCCTTATTGAATGCAGTTTGATGACTATCCATCCTTCCTAAGAGCACAAGTCCAGAAATGAATGAAATAATGTCATAGTTTACAAGTGGTCAAAATGACTTGGTCGGACTAAAATTTATAGCCAACAAAGGTAGTATGGGGAAAAGATACCAAAGGCAGTAGCTGCCATAAGTGACTGAACAGAACAGAAATAACAGCTATAGCCCGACAAAATTACAAGAATACACAACAAATAGCTAAAGCTATAGAAAAGCAGTTCTCATGAGAAAGAAACAAAATTGTTTTAGTAGGCTAAAAGTCTGGACTGTATAGCCAAAAAGGGTATGTAAACTTACGACAACTTTGTAGTTGTCAATACATAAGCCATTCTAAAAAACAGTTGGCTATTATATAAGCTAAGGTATGTGTGGTATTGAATTCATCATAAAACATCATACTAAAAATAATTTATCTTCATGCTCTTTGTGGTATGTCTGTCAAGCATAGGAAGAACTATCACAATAAACTTGTAAATATTTCAATCTGAAACTAATATTCCATGGGTTGGTGTAGCCTGCTCATGTCCATGAGAAAAGATAGGGAGGGAAAAATTTGTAACCTCGCATGATGGAATAGGCATTATGAAGCAAGTTCCTTATAAACAAATCTATTCCTCCAACTTTGGTGAAAGTTTATTAACAGTAGATGCCAATGCAAAGCATCATAAAACATATTTTGGTTATATGATTCTAAATCTGCTAAAGATGTTTACATCCACATATATTATTGCAAATGGTATTGATGCAAACTGTCCTCATGAACTAAGTGTCCAAATATTCGTCCCCTATCATTAACTTTAAAATAAGAAGGCAAATTGTTTGCTGGGTAGGTAAAATTTGAAGAAAAGCTAGAGATTGGTGACTATGAAGTCATCAATAGTTAGGTCTTATGTCCTTCAAATAGCAACAACAATGTCAATTCCCTCAATTGTTCTATTGTTATCACAATTTGACCACTTTGGGGATGTGTTATTTATTAAAAGTTGTATCTTATATAATTTTCTTAGCAAGCTAGGTCGACTTGCCTTCCTTTTAAGTGGCCATTATTACTTACAGAATGATTTGTCACTTGGATGATCCTTGGGTGGATCCCTTTATAGAACATGATTTTCATAAACAAAATTCACTGTTTGATAGACATTAAGCAGATTCACATTTTTATCAAATGGCATGAGCTCAACCGGTTAAATAGCTTGAATTTCAAGGAGACCCAGGTTCAAATCTTGCCGAGTGATACATGCATATTTGCAAAGCTGTTGTAAGACCACTTTGTGGTCATGATGTAATAGGAACAGGGCCTGTTTCAATCCCATATAACCAACTAAAAAAAAAGATTTACATTGTTGCAAAAAACTATTAACTTTAGTCTTGGGCGTTGCTATCTGCTGGTTGAAATTAATTCCAGGAACCATGTCAAAGAAAAGAGTAATTCAGATGATCACAATCAGGGATGAAAATATGAGTGCATAAACTTTATTTTTGTGAGAGTAGGTTTGCCACTTAGGTTGTATTCTGTTTATGGAAAAATTTGAGTGCCAACAATTCATCATCAGCTGTTCATAAGGCATTTTTGCAGAAATCAATTTACAAATAATCAAAATTTTGCTGTGAAATGCTCGTTCATTTTTCAAAACTTGATGCAAACACCAATTCAATTTATGAATTTGTAAACAAATTAAGAGTAAATATGTTAGAAGTTTGAATTTGAGTATAAGAGATGTCTTTCATTTATTAGCTTAAAGTATTTGGAAGTTGGACAAGTTATTCCTTGTCTACCCTGCTTTATTGACTTTAGATCTAGTAGGATTTTCTTTACTTTGGGGATCTTTTTAGATTTTCCAACTGATCATAACAGCCAATCTACTAACAGAAGTGATTAATGATCTGAACTGAATCATTGAAGGATAAATCTAAGCTAAAGATTACACAAAAAGTTTTTGAGAGATATGTGCACCGTTAAATGGATTTTTTAGTTAATTTGCTCCATGTTATGATTTTTTTTAATTTATCAACACTTGTTGAATGTTTCTATTAATTTATTTTGTATCAGGGACGTGTTCAAGTTCTCCAGTTTGAGCGCCTCATGCGGCTTGCTCCTTCTGGTTCCACAGAGCAAGAAGTACTGGATGTACTGCAGGAGAATGCATATCTTGTTCAGGGGTGCTGGGTACCAGCTAGTTCTCTTCGTTATACTGGAGACATATGCAAAGTTAGGGACTATATACTTCTCTTGTTCAATAAGAATCGCCTAGTGCGTCATGAACAGCTGGAAGAACTAAATGTTCTTAAAGAAACTCTAAGAGAAATATTAGCACCATTGGCTGTTCAAAGACCTGCAGCTGGTGGTTGGGAATATCTAGAAGCTACTGACAAATCATTCATAAAGAGCCACCAAAATATTGTGAAAGAACAGAATCAGACTTGGTTAGAGAATGAAGATGGGATTAGACATGCAGCATTGAATGTTGTAATAGCACATAAGGATAATTTGAAAACTGCTGAAAGTTCTCTCCAAAATTCAGATAGAGGTGTCAATGAGAAAACAGGATCAGTGAAACCAGGTATGAATGCAGTCCATGGCAATAAGTCAGCAGAAGTCATTTACAGTAGTCAATTCATGGGGAGGGATGCAGACAATGCACGTATCTCTGTGAGGACAATGGCAGAAGAAACTCGAGTAGCTCTTCCTGGAGCTTTGCGTGAAATATTAACCAATCGTGTTTGCAAGTACCTTCAGCTTCCTTACAAAAACAAAATTTGCATTTTTTCAATTCCATTGCTAGATCTATTATTCAATCTACATAGAAGGTAGACATGGAAAATATAGGTTGCATTTTGAAATTTGAGCTTTTATGTGGGTGCCAGAACACATTAATGGTCCAACTGAATGATAGTCATCTCTACTAGGTTTTGGTTCTTATCTTTTCTTCTCCATGGAGTTATTTTCTGCTGCATGGCTTTATCAAAATTCAAAAAAGTGTATCTTTGTTTGTACAGCTTCCAAGAAATTTGCCAATCTTTGCGAAATTTGGCTAAAGCAAAGTTATCTGCACAAAACATAAATCCAAAGGCAGTTGCGGCTGCTGTTGCCGCTGCAAAGGGTGCATCTGCACCTATATCCGAATTAAAAAGTGTTGTTGATGAAGTTGCCACAAATATTAATGGTGTTTACTTTTTGTCTTCATTGGGGAATCCATCCATGGATCCTTTCAGGTATATTGGTTGATATATATTATTCTAGTCTCCTCTATTGCTTGAATGAGATATTGTGTGCATTTGATATCTAATTTATTGCTTTCATGCAGGAATGTGGTTATTGCACTTCTTCGTACCAAGGGCCCTGGCACACCACTTCGCAAGGTAGAAATAGCTGAGGCATCAAAGATACAACTTGGATATGAAGTTCCTCCAAATGTATATACCAAGGTGAGGATGGTGTGAATACATTGCTTGATCACTTGTTGGCATATAAACAAAGAATGCAATGTTTCTTTTTTGGCTTTCTATTTTAAGGGGTGTTTTGAATATAAATGACAAGTATTTGTTGACATTCTATATAATTTCATAAGTCCAATGTGCATATTGCTTTTTGGGAAAGATTGGTTGAGACTTGTAGACATTGCAATAGATCAAGACCTAATATATGATATTTCTAATTTTGTGATAACCATCAGCATCTATCTTTCTAATACTAAAGGCTATTGAGTGCTTCTCAGTGGTATTCTGTGGAAAATAGATAGTTGTTTCATATGACATTGCTAATGAAATATCTAGATATCCTGTCAAGGTGATGGGAGCTAAAGATAACATCTCTCATTGTTAAACTGGATTATGGGACATGGAGCTGATCTAAAAAGTGACGTCGGTAGTTATTTTGGTCCACAATTCGGTATGAAATGTTGAACCCAGGCTGACAACTTGGACATTAGGGCAGTGGGGCAGATTTAATAGGGTCTTCAAATGTGTGCCTTAATATTCCATATGCTTTTAAACCAGAGTCTTCATACTTTCAAAAGTTCACAATCAAACTGTTGATTGAAGTGAACCCAATGTTTAACAAATCAATACAAGCCATTGCCATTTTCATGGAAATTGTGGATTTTATTGTCTGGCATTCATGGAGAAGAATAAGCCTATGGTCTTTGGTCACATAGTCAATGAGTGTTGATTCTTTTAATCTTGAACCAAATACAATATTTTTCATCTTTGTGGCAGATATTTTACATTCTGCTTTGTCCCCGACATGTTAGTATTCATTTCTTCCTCTGGCTTTAGACAGTCTGATGTAAATATAAAAAATCAAATTTACTTCTAGCAATATCCAAATCATTCCATGATGAATAGTGTACATTCATTGTTGTCTTCAGAGGTTTTATGTAGTGCTTTCTGTGTAATTCAATATGCATGAATGCCAAAGACTTCAATCCATGTGTTTGGTGTGAAACGCAATCTTCTTCAAGCACCAAGAGAGCACAGGTATACAAGCAATTGGAGTGGATCCTCTTGGTGAGGATGGAAGTATGGTCATTAAAAAGGCGCTCATGTCCATCCCTTGATAGGTGCCATTTATTATTCATATTCAACATTCTGTAGTATATTGGGCTTTCAAATTTATGGGTCCAATCAATATCTGGTGTAGCCAATCTAATATCATAATGCAGCATAAATGTCACCTCTGAAGAGGTTCTAAATGTTCCTTTCATTGAATATCTAGATGAGATTAGAGTGAACTGTTGCATGGTTCCAACATTTCCATACGAATGGGCCACTGCTAGTTTTAGCTCTATTCAATGAGTCCCATTGGCCTACATTGGCCATCTGTGGACATTGATAAATTTTTCTTATCTTTTCCATTGGATGTTGAGGGTTCCATTCTTATATTTGGTTTCACCATGAAATGGCATTATTGGTGAATGACTCACACAACATCCCCATGACATGCATTTGAAGATTCATTTATGAAAATTTGAGTGAATTAATTATTGGGAATTACAAAAGATTTATTAGAGAAAATCGGCAAAAATTTAGAGAAATGCCTTAGATAGATCACAGTAGAAGAATAATGAAGGGGAGGTTTTGGTGTGATTATGAAAGTGGAGGAAAAAGTATGTAGATGATCATGTGCTTCATGGTGTGTTATTTTTATTGCTACTGCAGACTTCTTGTAGAAATGAATTAATTTTGATTATATTAATATCCACAAATGAATATAACTCTGAACAATATGAGCCAAAATAGAAAAGTAGAGGTATGAACTTGAAGAGCATTGAACCCCAGAACACGTGATTCAAGAGCAAAAGTAAATCGTAGTGAGAGGAAGAAATATTTTAATATATTAAGAGCTGATGAAGACCAAAGTTGGTGGTAAAAACTGCAAGGAGGCATAATCAAATTTATGCAGCTATGGTTGGATCCAAAGGGTTGATGGCATCATCATCTACCATAATGAGGGCACTAATGTAGGATTTCATGATTATCTATATAGGGAATGCCCAAGGCTAAGATTGCCAGGCCAGATGATCTTTGGGAGAGCAGGGTAAACTCCCTGAAGGCACTCCTAACATTCAAGGGCAACAAGAGGGTTTAGAAGGTCCTCTTTTAATGTTTAGATTAATATCTTTCATTAATGATGACCTTATGATGTCTTTCATAAATTTGAAGATGTATGGGTCTACATCTTTGGTTGTAACTTGCAATCTGTGTATCTTGGTTTGTAACATGTGTTGCAATCTTTGTATCTGGGGTTGTAACATCTCTTCCTGTTTAGGGGGAATCATCACCCTTGGTGAGTCATATTTTGATTGCACAAAGTTTTAGGTTCCTAAGTGGCTTTTATTGACTTATTTATTCATTCAATGAGGTATTCTTTTTAGCGTTTAATTTTATTTTTCTGAATCTAAGTATTTTGAGGGAGGGTTATGTTTCTTGTGCTACTTAGTTGGTATCTTCAAAACTTGGGAGGATGTTTTGAGGTCTTGATAGTGCTTTGGAAGTGGTTGTAGTTTGTAAGCTACTATCATTAGCATTTACTATTTTGAGATATTGAAGGACTTACAATATTGGGAAGAGAGCTTTATTTATCTTCATGTGGAAAGAGAGCTATTTGATTTTAGGTAAAGGCTACTGCCAACTTCAAATTTTGGAAATAGCTTTTATGTGTGTGCATGTGTTGTACCCTTTTGATCCACTTGCATTAATTAAAAGAAAAAATCCCTTTGGAAAGTGAGGTAAAACTCTGTGTCACTTTGAAAGAGCTTGTTCAGACAACTGAATTGTTGGGACTTGTCAGATATTGGTTATGGTACTTTTGTTGATACTGAAGATACACTTAAAACTGTTTAGGGATAATTTATTTGGGTATTTTTCTGGTCTTCTCTGAATAGTTTTCTCAGCTATGTTGCTTATGTCTTTTCAACAAGAGATCCTGGTCACATGTTGCTTATTCTAAAGTCTTCTGATCTTCTGAAGGCGTTGAGGGCCAAACGGAAATTACTAGAATGTAGTTTGCATTTTAAGCGTTTGAAGTTATCTAAGTCAGGTTTGTTTGTACTTCAAATTCTCAATCTCATGTTTTTAAACCAAGATATGCACATTGATAGGGATGTGGCAGCCTTTTCAAAACCTTAAGATATATATCTCTGAATAGTTTTCTCAGCTATGTTGCTTATGTCTTTTCAACAAGAGATCCTGGTCACATGTTGCTTATTCTAAAGTCTTCTGATCTTCTGAAGGCGTTGAGGGCCAAACGGAAATTACTAGAATGTAGTTTGCATTTTAAGCGTTTGAAGTTATCTAAGTCAGGTTTGTTTGTACTTCAAATTCTCAATCTCATGTTTTTAAACCAAGATATGCACATTGATAGGGATGTGGCAGCCTTTTCAAAACCTTAAGATATATATATCTTAAGGTTTTGAAAAGGCTGCCACATCCCTATCAATGTGCATATCTTGGTAACTTTGGTTATATATATAAATACATAGATAGATATTCATAATTAATAATGGTATTGTGTCTCTTTACTAGATTAGGCAGAATATATAATGGGACATAGGGGGCTTGGACAACTGTGGCTGAATCAAAACTTGACCTCATTCCACATTCTATAAGTAGGAGGGATGGCTCAAGTGGGTTGTGGGGACAGTGAAGAGCTAACTCAGTCCCACACCTTGTGCAGACTTCAGTCTTCTTAATGGCATTCTTGCACATTCTTGATGACTGGCTAAATTGTATCGTTGCCTAATAAATTGTACCATCTCTGTTTCCTTCTCCAAATACTGTTTGATGCACTGATAGAGGGTGGTCAGCATAAAGATCATGCTAAAATTCTGTTACTCTTTGTTTCAGGTGCCAGTATTCACACCCTAGTGCTAAGAACTTGGCGTGATACAATGTCGGACTTACAACCATTTTCACCACCTATTTGGCACCATCATTTGTTATAAACATGATTTACTAATTTGGTACCATCCTGGAACCAAGTTTCAAACATAACTAGGGTGATTCCAAGGAGTAAGAGATAAACTCATGGAACAAAAGACCAATTATCACAACATTTTAAATATGTACCAGTGATGTCTGATGTACAATTTTCTTTGATAACCAGTGTAATTGAGCAAACTATTAATTCAATGATATTAATATATACATCTCATGCATTATTCATTCAAGAAAAGGCCAACACTTGCAATGATTACATTTAAAAGGAATACTTTTGTAATCAATTGGTTGTTCATGATTACTTTTTTCCAAATTAGTGGAGAAAGTATTGCTAAATTGTGATTGTATTGCTATAATATATGATCAATTGTATCACCTATTCTTCTTAAGGATGCTTCTTTAGAAAAGAGAGAACAAGCTGCATTGAATAAGAGAGAACAAAAGCCTTAATTATATAGTATAACGATGGAGGATATTATTTGCCGCCAACTACAACCCACAAAAGCTTGAGGGTTGGATATTACTGGCCTACCATTAACTCCAATTGTCACCAGTGGGTCAAGAATTGCAAATCCTACTGCATGTTCAAGGGGAAAAGGAGGAAAGCGCCAATGTCCCTAAAGTAGTGTTGCACAGGGACGCATCCCCCACCCTCGGGAATGTGTCCCACTATCCCTGCCATCCCCAAATTAGGGGAACGGCAAAGGGGACATTTCCCCGCCATCCCCCCCCCTCGGGAATGTGTCCCACTATCCCTGCCATCCCCAGAATGGGGGGACGGCAAAGGGGACGTTTCCCTGCCATCCCCCTTTTGGGAGGGACGGGCGGGGCGTCCTCGGGACATCGCCAGGTAGCAGGGGGGCCATCCCCGGTACCCTTGTTGTGAGGGGATGTCGTGGGGGACAACTGGGCGTCACTTAAGATTAAAAAAAAACTCAGTTTTTTTTTTAATTTTAAAAATTAAACATGATAATTTATTATTTTGGAGTGTATAGATTGCTGCAGATCAGTTGTGCATTGAGAAATAATATAGATATACCTCTCTAGGTTGGAACAGAAGGTACACCTCTGTCATTTTAATTTGCATTCTGCATTCATGATGCTTTATGTAGTTTTGTCTTACCTCGAGAATATTTTGTAACTGATGTTGATTTGTAGTACAGTCATTTATGTCTTTAGTTGCAATCTACAAAATGATGAATATTATATATATTCTGTATCAAATATTATTTCCTCACCTCTTTACCATGTTTTTCCTGGATCACATACTCTAACTTGTCCTTTGATTGTCATGTCATCCATGCACTATCCATTTGTTTCGGTCACATGTTGCTTGGGGTTTTACTCACCATATTCGTAGTTGTTTATACCCATCTATCAACCTGTCTCATTCTATTTTACCTCCAAATCTACCACACACCAATGCCTTTGTTCATGCATTCCTCATATTGTTTAAGAATCACTTTCTCAATAACATGCAAAGCGCCTACATTTGTTCAACTTCTATTCATTCTTATCAAGCACAAGCGAGTACATGGTGAATACACATCACCAAAAGTATAAAAGTTTAATTTCTTGTAGGTACATTGTGTCTTTTGTTGTAAATGAGACTATTTTTGTTGTGTAAATTAATCTAAATATGATGAGGGCAGCCCATCAGATACTATTATACTTGCTGTTCCCTAGCCTTTTCCTAAAATTGGCCTGCTGTCCCTCGCCGTCCCCCCGTCCCCAATACTTTTGTAACCTTCCCTAAAGCCTATTATTGGACTTCATAGGCAAAATTAGCACATTATCAGGTGTAGGACATGGGTGGATTCTCATTGCTACAAATTATTTCACAAAATGTGTTGAAGCGGTCCCAGCTAAATTGGACAATCAAGCAACAATGGTCCAATTGTTGGAAGATATCATCATGAGATTCAAAGCTCCAACCCCATAGTCACTAACTACAGCACCTATATCAAAGGGGACAAGGTGATGAAGTTTACCTTGGAATATGATTTCTTTCTCAAAATATCCTCTAGTTACTACCCATAGGGCAGCAAACTCCCCGAATTGACCAACAAGGACATCACTAGGATCTTGAAGAGAACTATTTCCAAATCAAAAAGGGGTTGGCACACCAAGCTATGTAAAGCACTATGGAAAATTGAGTGATAACCAAAGGTATCTATTGGGTCATCACCTTACAAGTTGGTCTCTGGAAAAGGGGTTGTGTTATTGATCAATTTGGAACTCCCTTCTCTCCAAATGTTGCAACAGTTAGAACATGAAGATACCGACATTGAGCCAACGCAAGCAAGGTTGAATGCGTTAATCGCCTTGGAGGAAGAAAGAGAAAAGGTGTTTAAAAATATGGTGCAACATTAGGAGGTTGTCAAAATATGGTTTGAAAAGTGAGCTACTGAAATGGGCTGCAAGGAAGGAGACCTCGTATTCAAGTGGGATGAAGATCGGACAAAACCTGGGGGGCAATGGAAGTTTGACTCTCTTTGGAGTGGTCCCTACCAAATTCTTAAAATTGAAGGCTCGAATGCCTACAAATTTGCTACCATGGATGGAAGGATGTTGTCGTTTTTTGTGAATGGGCATCACTTTCGTTCAATCCAGCAACAAGAGTTTTGACCAAAAGTAAAATTTAAATATTATATATATTTCCTCTTCAGCTATCATTCTTTCTCATCTATTATCTCCCTCTTCTTTGATTTTTTTTCTTCTTCTTTAAGACCCATTTTTTTTTATCTTCCTTTTCTTCTTTCTGCCCAACGAAGTCCATTCCTCATGCCAGACATGAATGACATAGTTTCCTCCATTTTTAACATTGATGTTAAAGAAAAAAAATGATTCATAGAGGCCTCACAAGCGACTTGCTCACTCTAAGTGAGCAAGGCACTCGTCAAGGCCACTTGCCTGAGCCAACCGGTCAGGTGGGCCAATCGGCTTAGTGTAGGCCGCTCATTTTCCCAAAGGGCCTTCCAAATGAGGGCTATAAAATCCTTGCATGAATCTCATGCCCCCTCACTTCTCTTGCCTTCTCATGTGCACCACCTGCATTTGCTCTTGTTGACCCTCTTGTCCATGCACAAGCCAGGTGGTGCCTGGTCTGCGATTGGGCCAGATTGGGAGCAAATCGCTCTCTCATTGAGTGCACCCCATGGCCAGTTGGGTCGAACCCAATTTGGGCTCTCCATAATGATTGGCCTGTTCGCTTGCGTCTAGAGGCATAAGGACCTATTGAATCTCAAGAGTAAGCAGTCAACTGACCCTTCAAAACAGAGGAAAACTAGTAGTTGCTAGAGTGAGTGATCACAACATTCGCTCGAAGCCCTGTACCCTAGGACCTTTTCAAAGGGGTACTCGACCTTTTTTTTCACAGACTTGACCAAGGAGCTTGATCGAGAGAGGACTCAAAGAGGGCTTAACTCTATGCTTGAAGGAGGGGATTAATCTAGCGAGATATCCCTCCGTTCGACCAAGTAAACTATAGCCTCGACCTCACTCTAGCTTACTCCGGGTTGGAACTCTCTCTGCCTGAAAGAGAAGATAAGGATTTCATTTCTAGCTTTGCCCCAAGAGCAAACTCTACCGAGTCAAGCCTCCACCTTAGCCGAGGTTTTCTAACTTACTTTTTGATGAGCGAATTGCTTGCATTTTCAAGCAAATCGTGTGAAAAGTGACCAAATGCCCTAAAAGCGAGCAAATCGCTTTGTTTCTTAGGACTTAGTAGAATTTCACCCATACCTCAAAATTTCATCTTCGCCTTCATTTAGTCATCATGGATACTTCATTAACCTTTGAAGGACCTTCCATGCCTAAAGCACACCCAACTTCACCTCATTTCACTATTGCCAACCCACCCACATCCTTTTCACCTCCTTCCACTATTGCCAACCCACCCACATCCGCTTCACCCCCTTACAATACCGCCAACCCACCCACATCCGCTTCACCTTCGCCAATACCCGTACTTCTATGAGGTAGAGACACAAAGGAGGGAGGACATGAATAAACGGGGAAAGAGAAAAAGGAAGGCCTCCCCATCCCCAAAGAGACTTGAAGAACTCTTTGATGATCCTTATAGAAGGATTGAAGAGGGGGTATGGGGTATACATGCATCAAATTGGTAAGTTAGGAAGGAAGCATTAAGATGATTTAACCTGGGAGCTCAAATGGACTTTTGGAGCATCAGTCGTATATGGACTTCAAGGTTCACGATGAATCTAGTGCCCCAAGTGTGGAGCTGCCCTAAAGTGATAGAAGTATGCATAGAAAGGTATGACCTATTTGGACACTATGTCAAGCCCCCTCAGTGGAGTGAGGAATAGTTCTAAATTGGGGAGGGAGACACAAGGAAACTATTAGAGGCAACAGATGATTCAACCATATGGGTGTCTTGCAATCCATAGACACAAAAGGATATCAATTACCTGTGCACAAGCGTTTACTGGTGGGATTTCTTAGTCCAGTACTTGAAGAAACCAAACTTGCCAGTTGATTTTAGCATCTTGTTGGAATTGTTCATAGAGGATGTGCAAATGGTGTTATTAGGGATAGCTATGGTCTTGGGGGAGAGACAATATAAATATTTATGAGGAACACTTTGCCCTACTTCACGCTGTGCAGGCTTACCATGGGCATTTACAAATGATTGACTATGCCCGATACATTGCTGATCAAATGGATAACCGATTGAGGGCAATTAAGGAAGAAAGAAAATTCACATAGCTTCATACCTGGTTTGGCTCATTTTGTACCAAAAGAAACAATGGTTCCCAACTCTTTAGTTAGACCATGTGGGTGCAAATGGAGAAGCCCTCTCAATGGTACACTACACAAATGTATCCTATTGAGAAGCAGACAAGACCTCCTACTGCTTCTATGATGAGGTGTACAAAGTCATTATGGAGAAATTCAAAGGCAAGGTATTGAGGCTATTAGATGAGGCACAACAATTGATAAAGTCAAAAGAATGGCCTAACGAAGACTTCTACTTGGGGAGGACCCAATCGTTCATTTGCCTCTATGGCTTTTCAGCCATGCCATTCAAGTTGCTTGCACATGTGTTGGAATTCATGTTCAATATTGAGTATGTACAACAACTTGACTATGTGGACCTAAAGTACTTCAATGGGCAGCAAAAAACCACCTATCCACTCAAGCAACAAATCATGAAGGTTACACCAAAGCTATGTTGGTTCCATCAAGTAGTCTAGTCGCACTGTTAAGAGACATGAGGGTGGAGCAACTGAGAGATGGTTGGTCCCATGATCCAATTGAAGTCTTCAAGAGACCCGGAGGACAAAGAAGGTGAATACCTTCTTCACTCATGAGAAAAAGTATAAGATTCAAAAGGAGGCAAACCCCAACAAAGAATTGGCCCTTGCCACTCTAGGAAGCGGACATGGGTATGAAGATGAGATCTAGATATGGTACAATAACTCACTAGAGTGGCATGCATTCTACATCAATGCGAAAGATGATTTTGACCCAAACATCAAGATGAAGCACCAAAAATTGGGTGCCTTGAGGAAATTGGTGTACATTGATAGAAAGAACTTGGCATGATAAAAAATGAGGTATGAGACGAGCATGATAAAGAAACCACGATAAACGACATGTTTAATGACCAATTCTCGGCCATCTAGGACAAAAAACACCTCAAGAGTGCAAAAAGGTCCAAGACAATCGATGAGATAGCAATTGGACCATCAAGCCCCTAGATACCAAAGAAGAAGTAAGTGCCCGAAATCTATATTTCAACTGCACCAACAACGTTGGCAATGGTCAGTTCGGCAGTAAGGTAGGCAATCATTGAAGGGCAAAGGGACTTTGAAATATATGGATCGATGCTTGGAAAGGTTGCGGTGATGCAGGAACAACAATAGACAACCCAACTTGAGGAGCGAGAAACACCTCAAGGAGGCTTCCTTCCCGAGTTGGGAACGACCAACATTGTGGCCATTTTAGCAATCGTTTCCACTTCCCTTTTACCATCCACCGCACCCTCTTCTTTCTTTATTCTTGCTTCTCTGCCCACCCATTGTTTTGTTGCACTTCTCTCACCCTCCACCAGTTCATTCCATGGTTCTCCTAGAGGCACTTTGCCTCCAATGGTCTCCATCATGCCTGAGACCACACCAATCACTTTGTTGTCATCACCCACCATTTAAGAGTCCACCAAACAATTATTGGTGCCTTGCACCACACCACCATCTTCAACCCTACCTTCATCTACAATGTCACTGCTAGTTGACACATTGGTACATCTAGGGTTGCACCCCATTCCCTTTGTATTCACCCCATTTCCTCCCACACCATGCAATTCGCTCCACTTTCTCCACCTACCATTTCCACACGCCCACCTCATCCACCATCCTAGGCGAGGAAACTCTTGCACAGGACAAGTTTGTAGGAACACCCTCAAGCTAGAACAACTCTAGTGCCAAGTCAGGCCTTTCCATGGAAGACTATATTTGAACCCAAAGAGACGGCTGTTGTGAAGGAGTTTGATGTCCTTTCCATCGAGGGAAAAAAGTGGAAGAAAGAATATAAGCAGCTCAAGGACAAAACCCCCAAGACGTCGATCCTCATGTAGTCATGGATAGTTGGCTTGATGAACAAAGTGTCCGAGTTGAACCTAAACCAAATGGATCCATAGCAAATTGTCCATTTCCCAAACTAGCTCACACTTGGCATGACCATGAAGTTTGGTTGACTAGCAATTGATAATGAAGTGATGCAGAAAAGGAATAAGGAACTCGAAGTTGAATGGGTGCAACTAAAGGTACAAAGGGATCAACTCCAACAAGAAAATGAGGCTCTAGAGAAGGATGCCTCAAAAGAGGATCAGTTGAAGAAGTAGGTTGAGGACCTCAAATCTTGACTTGTCGAAATTGAAAAGAATACATAATAATTGGAAGATCTTTCGGAACAACTCGCTCAAAGGAAAAGCTAGATAGAAAACTTCGAGAATCCCTATAGGTAAAGGACAAAAAATTGCGGAGTTGACAGGTTCAAATCCTACTGAGGCAATTGTAGACCCCAAAAAGGCTCATTACATCCAATGGGTCAAATTCCTTTGGGACAAAATTGGAGCAGTGGTGAAGAATGCACAATACTTTCGGTTTGCAGCCTATGTAGAACAAAGCTTGCAAAAAGTGACAAAAACTATTGAACAAATGAAAGAACAACTATTTTCTAGGAGTGAATACCAAGAGTTTCTTAAGCTTCTATCTTCTATGTCGGCGTTGTAGGCACAACAACTTAGAATGGATTGAAAAGACCTAGTCAGGAAACTGAAGAAGATCCCAAATGCCTAGAGGGACCTCTAAGCTTGCAAAAGCACTTTGGCGTCCCTGAAGACCCTAGTGTAAGAAATGACCAATGAAATTTAGGGGTTAGTTGTTGTAGGAATGCTTGACATATTTGACCTACAAATTGAGATCCTGCATGACGACATTGTTGATGCCATGTTCGAAGAGGAAAAGGGTTAGGTCGATAAGGGGGATGTAGTTGAAATATATAAGAAGTTGGAGCCCATATATACCAAACTGCAAGAGCTAACAAGGAATCAAGATGAGCAGTTGGAGAGCCTGTCCAAAGACTTGATGGGGGAAGTAGAGGACCTTGCCTTGATCTAGCTATTGGGTGATGGAGAGTGGTAGAAACTATTAGCATTACTTCCATATAAGACTGAATGAAGAGAACACAATTTTGAACATTTGGCCGCAAGGATCCCAATTTTGTAGACTCTATGCCCAAGGATAAAGGCAAGATTTAGGATCTCTTCCCAGTCAAGCTTGGTGCCTCATGAAGTTGCTAGAAATGTAGTGCCTTGGCACTACCTTGGAATTCACAATGTTGAAGGAGCACAATTTACTGAAATCTAGCAACAAATGCCTTACAAAACTTTCCCAAAATTTTCTAAGTCCAACGCAGGTGTTGATTGGGTTAGGAGGACTCGCTTGCAAATGTACTTGATTGGTTTGTAGGAATGAACTGCTCAGGGTCAGCTAGCTATTTGCTATCAAAAGTGAGCTATTCTCTTGCTAATTGGAGCAAATTGCTTGATAGCCAACGGAGTGGTAAAACTAAGGCATGGATCTTGAGGAGACTCTTTTGAGGGCGACATTTTGGCATATAGTGGTGCACTAATTCATTTTAGAATCCTTCTAATCCTATTAGAGGCATAACTAGAGGCATGTAACATTTGGTGGTGCATCATTTTGCTAAAGATACCTCCAAATCTTTACTTTTACTAGGAGTAATTGTTTCTCACCCCAGGTAACTCAGGGGTAAACTCCAACTATAAATAGGAGCCTAGGGCTCCATTGTATTCATCTTTTGGCCATGAGAATTCAGAGCTACACTATGAAACCCACATTGTGCTTTGATCTCATGAGATTGTTGAGAAATTGAAAAGTCCTTAGGCATTCCATCAGAGACATTGCCCATTTGGTTTGCTAAGTGCATGGTGACTGAGGCATTGCCCTTTTGCCCATCTTGTCACTCACTTAGCATTTTTATACTCAATGAATTGGAGAACATTGATGTTATTTGAAGTCTCATGTGTCGATTTATCACGCACACTTCCTCACTACGGTTTAAACCCGTACTAATTTGAATCCCTCGCACCCTTAATATTTTTTGCATGTTTTATTTTCTGCACTTTACTTTTTATGCTATTAGTGTAGGTTAGTGGAGTCTTCCATGGGGATAGTAGGGAGTTGGCCTCAATCCAGAGGTTGGGAGAAGCCATTGGTACTCCCAACTTTCTTGAAGCTAGAATTATGGTGCATCATTAAAATAGAAGTCAAGCCAATAGTTATACATCCTTCCATCTATACAGGCCTGGGGGCATGTCCTCATGGAGTGTAGGTAGTATTGAGATGATTTTTGTCACATAAATCACTTTTGGAAATCTATGCAACTTGTAAAATGATCAACATAAGCTTTGTCCAAGTCTAGAACCAAACCAATGGTTAAACATAGTCACATCGACTATTTTATTTAGGAAATTTATGTGGATTTAAGAATCGTCAGTGGTCTTGACAGTGACACCACAATGGCAAAAGGCATTGGGCTTTCCTAACGGAGACCTAAGTTCAATTCATGGGATGGATGGCCACGATATGCCCCCAACTTTTCAACTGTTAGCTTTTGATACTCTAATAC
Organism: Wollemia nobilis; assembly: GCA_028583015.1. NCBI lineage: Eukaryota > Viridiplantae > Streptophyta > Pinopsida > Araucariales > Araucariaceae > Wollemia > Wollemia nobilis. Next base: position 100,872 of record JAQPPZ010000228.1, on the reverse strand, counting down.
TTAATATAAATCACCATAGGAAAATAATCACAAGATCTAATATAATGAAGTTGCAATATAATGAACCAAATAATATCTCAGAATGTAATAACAAATTGAATAACTCATAAGAATACTCACATAAACATGCTCACAATATTGCACATGAAAATACTGAAAATGCTATTGAATAAAGGTCTACTAATGCAAACATAAAGCTTTGCACGTTCAATTCACCTTCATAATATTACAATGCTTAGTCACAAATATATAATTGTATGTGACTCTTCATATGCTGCACTCTTGACCTTCACTCTTCTTAATAACTCTTCATTTTCCTATTCTAAGGACACATGTGCACACTTACATATTAGACACTTGTGCACATCTACACTCATAACACTTGCACACATATTTTCTGCACATTATTACATTACATAAAATATTAACTCACTCACTAATCTAGGACACAACCCTAATCTAATATTTACAATAATGTACCAAGGTGGTACATTGTCATGTACCAAATAATGTAATATTCTCTAACACCCCCCTGTATTACATTATTTGGTTATTGAAGACTTTAGTCTTCAATATGGTCTTCATCCTGATCCTGGAGCCTGTACTGTCCTTTCTTGCTTTCTTCAGTTTGCTGCCTTTCTGTATTCTGATCAAGTGAATGATTAGTACTTTTCAAAAAATCATCTTCATAAATTACTAATTTTGCTGAAAGAGCTTTGACTTCATTTTCTTCAGTAGTTTCTTCTAGTTCTTGAATTCCTTGAATTTCTTGAGCTAGATGACCCTTTTGATTTCCTTCTCTATATTGTAGCTAAGGTTGATTATATTGATACTGAGAAGGGTATTGATGTTGAAATTGTTGTTGATGTGGACGATATTGAGTTTGATATTGTCTTTGACTGTATTGGCCTATTTGTTTGACCACTTTGATTTAACTGATTTCCTTGAGACTGATTCCTTGGATTATATATGCAGAAATTTGTATTATGATTCCTCCTACATATCTGACAATATCTGTTACTCCTATTAAACCTTCCTCTTGAAGTTGAAGCAACATTTCCTTGTGAGTTATCTTTTGATACTAAGGCATTGTTAGTCATTTCATCTTTAACTGAATTCTCTACCTCATACTCTTGTAGAATATTGACTAACTCATCAAATGAAGTATCTTTGCTTAGAATTTGCAAAGATGTAACTAGGTGCTTGTAGTTTTTTGGAAGGGCTCTCAAGATCACTTGAACAAGAAACTTGTCCTCTACCTTTTCTCCTAAGGTTAATAGTTTTGCTTTTATGTCTGCCACTCTTCTTAAAAATAGTTCAATGCTTTCACCACTATTAACTTTTAAAGAATGCAACTGAGTTTGAAGATTCAAAATAGTAGCTTTGTTCTTTCCTTCAAATATCTTGGCTAAAGTATTCCAAGCTTCTGTAGAGGTTACTGCTGTGCTTATGTATTCCTTCAAATATTTTTGAATTTCTCTATCACCTTCAGCAGGTTTAGTTTTTGTTCCTCTAACAATGTCCCAAAGTTTTTCTACTATCAAAATTGATTTCACTTTGTTTTTCCATGAAGCATAATTAGGACCTTTGAGAAGTTGAGACTCTGAAAGAAAGAATTTGTTGATTGACATGGTGGCACTCATGTAACTTTTGAAGTTGACTACCTTATGTCTCCCTAGGTTTTGAATGATTTTTCAAGTTTCTAAATTTTCAAAAACCTATGATGTTGAATTCCTTATGTCTCCCTAATTTATTAGAAACTAGAAAAGTAAGAATGTTTGCAAATTTAAAAATCCTAATTTGAAGTAGACTTCCTTATCTCTCCAAAAGTAAATAATTTGCAAATATTCTATGGCTTTGAATTTTCAAAAAATATTAAAGCTTTCAAATATTTGTTTTAGATACATAGGGGAGTTGGTTACAACCACACTATTTTTTAAAGCTTTCAAATATTAAATGACTTTAAAAAAGGCTTATCACAAACTTTAATAAAACCTTATAACTACTTATTACTCCAAAATAATCAAAACTTGATTTAATTTACCAATAAACCTTATCACTCCTAATTAATCTAGATAAGCAACCTTATAAAATAAATATTCAATAATTAAACCTTATAAAAAATAAAATGATTCCTTATCTCTCCATATAACTTTAATCAAAACGTTTAATTTTTAAATATGCTTTCAAAAAACTAAAATTATACCTCGTTGGCTGCATCTTGAATTCTTGAAAAGCAAACTTGCACTTGGCGCTTCTTAGAGACGTTTCTCTATCCTCGGAGCTGCCTTCAAAATGAATGTGATGTTGTTCAACATGCAAGTGGTCTATTTGAATATCTTTGGCAGACGTTTCAATTCATTCTGCCCTAACGTTCCACCTTCTCATTGCACTTGATTCTACTATCCAAAACTATCGTTACCTTCAATGCTTCTTGGCAAGGTGTCCACTCGTGTGGCGATTCGGTTTCATGCAACTTGACATGTTGCCTTCTTCAACGTTCCATAGTCTTGGCGGTTAATGTTTCCTCCTTCACGCATTACACTTTGCTCGCTAGTCGTTTCACTTGCTTGGCCCTTGGAATCCTACGTACAATGCTTGATCCTTTGCATTGTTCTTGGCTATACGCTTGACATCTTATTCACCTATGGCTTTTGACATTCTGATGCTTAGCTTGCCTTTTACCTTGTATCTTTGCTTCACCACTGCGTCTTAGCTTGACAGTTGAACTCCCACGACGCTTTGATGCTTGACCCTTAATCTCGTGTCCCTTAGACTTCTGCACACTCCTGGTTGGGGCTTGGCCGTTGCGTCCCTTCTCTGCTCCGTTTGATGGCTTCTGCTTGCCTTTACTTTACCACTAATGGCTCCTGATATTCTTCTACATTCTAGAGTTGTTTTACATGAGGTAAAACACTCCTACGTTCGGCTCTATGTTTCGCTCTTGGCTCTAAGTTGGGCTCTTGGTTCAGCTCTTGGCTTTTGCATTCTAGGCTTGACTTTGGTGCTCGTATGGCTTGAGCGCTTAGCTTATTTTCAGCGCTCAACTCGACTCTAGTGCTTTGGCGCTTAGCTTTGTCTTCGGTGCTCTAAGCTTTGTAGAGTGATGTCTTCACTTTTGATTGTTGCCTTGAATATCTTAAGACTGCCTTCTTTTTTGAAACTTGTCTTCTTTGTGCAGATGTAGGCAATATGTGGCGTTCTTAAAAACTTTGCTCCTTTTTAATGCTTTTACGTAGCTCCTTCTGAACTTCAATATGACGTCCTTGTTGCACTATGGGGGCTCTCCTTGCTGGCTATCTGACGTCTGAAAACAACCGCTATCAATGCCAATCTATGCACTTTTTTCTTTTATCTGAAAACTTTCAAGCTGCCCTTAAATCCAGCTTTATCTTGCTGCCTTACCCTTTGAATATTGCAGTCCTTGGTGTCTTTAATATTGCTTCTCTTGACATCTTAATACTCGGCTCTCGTTGGTTCTGTGTTGCACTCGGCTTTGATGAACAACAGTCCACTCTATCATTCTTTCATTTGCACTACATTCTCTTATGCTTATTACTTACTGCCAATGCTTGCTGTTCTAATCTCCTTTACACTTTAATCTCTCCTCCCTGTGCTCAGTTCAATTCTGAGCATCACTGTGCCTAACTAATATCTGCTATTCCTTGTTCTCTACGAAGGTTTAGGTGCACTACTTCGACGTCCAAGACTTTTAAGATTTCATCCTTAATAAAGATACTTACAATACTGTCATAGGCGCTTTCAACTTAACTCTTTCCTTGTTGTGGTTGCGGCTCTCTTGTAGTATTTAGCTTATGACATTCTATATTGAAAACAAGATTACAACACTGTCTTGCCTTGTGCTGTTCTTCAACGCTCTCCTTAAAACCTTGCAATCTTGAAGTTTTCTTACTCGCTTTCTATCTCTGGAGAGCAAGTTATATTAATGATCTCTTTTCTTGCTAAGGACCAATAATTCTTTTATCATGGACCTCTTTCAATGGGTCTCTTTAATCTGCCTTCAATGGGACTTCTTCTAATGAGTCTCATTTGTTTGCTTCTTTCTTCTATGGGACCTCTTTCCTCGGGTCCCCTATTTCTGCAATATTATCAATATCAAGGTCTGTCTTCAAGACCTGAATCTATACTGTAGACTGTCTTTTATTCCGAATAGATTTCTTGGAATAGGTTAACTCAATCTTTTTTATCAAGGTCTATTTCTAATGATTAAAATATAAAATATACTTGTTTGCAACTCGAATCAATCCCTACATGAGGAAAGCTCTCGGCCTTCAAGCAATCGAAGATGAAAGTCTTCTCTATCTGTTGCAGGAAGCTTCTCAACTTCTGAAGATCAATTTTTCACTGCAGCAATATCTTAGATAGCTTTCTTTAGCATTACTTAAGAATCCAATATGAAACTTCTTCCAATATCTGAAGCAGAATGGCAATGACCAACTTTTCTTCTGAGTTGGTTCTCTCTTAATATGAAACTTATTCTTCACTGGTTATTCTTCAACCTAGTGGAAATAATCTTAGCTTCATTGGTTTTTCTTCAACCTAGTGGAAATACTTATCTTCATTGGTTTTTCTTACCCAGTGGTAATATCCTTAACTTCACTGGTGTTTCTTACCTAGTGGTAATATCCTTAAACTTTTGCAACTTTCAAATCCTGTGCAAGCAACCTTGCTGTAGCTCTGATACCACTGTTAACTTTTGATACTCTAATACTTAATATAAATCACCACAAGAAAATAATCACAGGATCTAATATAATGAAGTTGCAATATAATGAACCAAATAATATCTTAGAATGTAATAACAAATTGAATAACTCATAAGAATACTCACATAAACATGCTCACAATATTGCACATGAAAATATTGAAAATGCTATTGAATAAAGGTCTACTAATGCAAGCATAAAGCTTTGCACGTTCGATTCACCTTCATAATATTACAATGCTTAGTCACAAATATTTAATTGTATGTGACTCTTCATGTGCTGCACTCTCAACCTTCACTCTTCTTAATAACTCTTCATTTTTCTATTCTAAGGACACATGTGCACACTTACATATTAGACACTTGTGCACATCTACACTCATAACACTTGCACACATATTTACATGACACTTGTGCATTTCCTGCACATTATTACATTATATAAAATATTAACTCACTCACTAACCTAGGACACAACCCTAATATAATATTTATAATAATGTACAAGGGGGACAAGGTGATGAAGTTTACCAAATAATGTAATATTCTCTAACATCAACCTATTAAAAAAAAAATGATCGTAAGTGCGTTTAATCATTTTATATCCTTTGCACCTGCCTTGTATGTCTTTGTGTGAGTCCTTAAAAAGCTTTTCTTTCTTCCCCAAGGAGCTTACATATACACACCTTTATTCGAATAGAAGCTTATTTAGTAATATATATATGCGATACGATGAGAATTCAACATGTATAGCTGCAACTATCTTGTGTTTTTCTCTTTTGTTGCAGTTGTGTTCCTTATTTCATATCATCTCATAAAAGAGCCTATTGATCAAGGCCTCTAGATCTAGTCATCTCTATAGTCATCTCTTACCCTTATTAAATCTCAATCTTAGGATCCTTTCAATTAAGGTCCTAGATTTATTCTCCTAGAGGGGTTTTATCTCTCACTTTTCTTTAGATCCTCTTCTATTCACAAGCTTCAAAAGGATAAAATGACTTTTTTTTTTCGGGTTGACTCCCTCGTTGTAGCTTCCTTGGACTCCTCCATGAAATGATGAGAACAATTCAAACAATGCTTTTACAAAATGAGCATCAAAAACTGCATCTTTACAGAGGGTGTCTTGACTTGAATTCAAGGTGAAGATATCAGAGTTTGATGGGCAGCTTCAATGGTGAAAAGCTTGATTTCTGATTATGTAGTCCTAGGCGTATTTTAAGACTCACCTTGGGATATCTAATGGAAACAAGACCCAAAATGCTTATGTTCCTGTGTAAGAAACTGCTTTAGATTGGTGGCAGAACTGTTAAACTTTGCTTGCAACTCTCATAGATGTAAACAGTAATTCTCAAGAGATTACAAAATTGAATGAAGTTAAAGATGCATTAAAGATGAGATTGTACCTTGTTGGGTAGCACAGAATTCGTGGGCACAGTGGCTTCAGCTCAGTCAACTTCCAAGTCAATCAGTCTGGCAATACATTAAAGTGTTTGACAAGCTTCAGTTCAAGCTTGAAATCTTGGATCCAAAAGAGGTATTAATGTCAAATTTATTACTGGTTACTGCCTTGTTTTAGGAAAGAGAGAATTCTGTTTGAATTAAAGCCTTTGGAAGAATCATTAAAACTTTATTTGTTGAGAATAAATAGGGATCAATGTTTTTGAGGAAAGGTTTTAGTTACAGCAATATCAGTTCTTTTTCCTGCAGCCCTTCTGCTTCCAACACTCAATCCAACTCTATGAATAGTTGAAGGGTTCAGGGCGACCGGCTTATCTGCCAATAATGTAAAGAAGAAATTCTGCATTTGCCATAAGAGTTATGGTCATTATATCGAAGAATATAAAGCTTTCAAAACAAAGATAAAGACTTTTTGAGAGAGTGATAACTTGGGGCACAAGAGAAGATAAGCAATTTATAATTCAGTTGATTCAGATCCATAACTTGCCTTTATAACTAGGTATTGCTCATATACTTCAAAGGAAGCACTCTTAACATAGAATTGCAAGCCAAAGGATTGCTTTGTTTCTTTTATCATTGATAATGGCAGTTAAAAAAATCTACTGTCGTCGAGGTTGGTTGCAGATATACAACTTGTCAGTGCAACTCACTTTAGGGTCCTCTTAAGGATAAAGTACAATGTGAAGTGACCTTTTCCCTTGGATCCTCTTAAGGATAAAGTACAATTTGATGTCACTCCACTTGACTGTTTTGAACTACTTGTCCTTACCAGTTTGATAGACATGCCATTTGTCATGGGCAAAGTAACACTTGTAGAATAAAGAACAATGATGAAGAGTACAATTACTCCTCTTCTATTTTTGCTTTTTCTTAATTTTCTAGAAAGCCTGAAATGAAACAAGTTAATCTCAACAAATACTTAAGCAATGTGCCTTGTACATGCAAAATTGGAAAATATACAAAATCATTGTCTAGTTATTTAGGCTATTCATGATGCATATTTGATGCCTTTGAAGAACGTAAGTGCCTTGTCTTTGCAATGTTCAACATGGAATTGATTTGTTTTAAAGTACTGCGTAATAGAAAATAACCCTTGAAGATGGTAAGTTTCATCCTAGCACTTTCTCCTTCAGGTTCTCCAAGCCTAGGTATGCTAAGAAAGAGGAAAGTGAATGATGATCGTGCACAGGCTATCGATCATTGAACAAGATTACTGTGAAAAATCAGTATCCGTTGCCTTGGATTGAGGATGTTATACACCAATTAAAGGAGCCCAAGTACCTAAGCAAAATTGATCTAGTTTCTAGATACTGTCAGGTACACATAGGCCCACCAAATGTATGGAAAATGACTATCAAAACTAATTAGGGTGTCTGTAAGTGGATAACCATTCCTTGTGGTCTCATTAATGCTACAATCGAATTCCAGATGCTCATCAATGATAATATTTTGCGCACATTTGGGAAAATTCATGGTAGCATATTTCAATGATATATTGGTCTATAGTAGTAGTTGGGATGATCGTGGAAAACATGTTCAAATATATCTTGATCTTTTGCAATAACATAAATTGCAAGCCAAAATGAAGAAGTTCTTGTTTGGGCAATCTTGCATTCAATATCTAGGTTGTGTTATTGATTATGATGGTGTGGGTGCAGATCCAGAAAAGGTCAAGGTTCTCAAGGGTTAGGTTACTTTATCAAGTACTAAAGGTTGAAAGTGTTTCCCTTGTGGTTTAAATTTCTAGGAACTCATTCAGCTTTTCTCTTGTATTGCTGTGCTACTTCACCAACTCACCAATCATAAGCATTCTGTATGGAATGCAACAAACCTCAAAAGCAGTTCAACAGCTCAAGGATGCTTTGTGCTTAAATTCAGTGCTTGTTCTTCCTGATTTTTATCAACCATTTGAGAAAGAATTAGATGCATTAGATTATGTAAGTGTTGTTCTTAAGCAAAGAGGCCACCCTAATTGCGTATCTTTCAAAAATGCTTTCTGCAAAAAAAGGAATGTAACACTATGATAAAGACTTTCATGCACTGGTTTAAGTGCTTAAGCAACAAAGACACTATATCTGTGGTAAGGAAACTCTCCTTATTATCAATAATCAACCTCTTATGTTTTTAAATTCAGAATCTATGATTGAAGACAGAGGCTTTCTGAATGGGCTTCTTATATTCAGCAATTTCATCTTGTCATTGTGTATACAAATTGGACATCTATTAGAGTTGCTAATATGCTGAGTAGATGTCATTCCAAAGTCTTTTTCATATTATTAATACCAGATTTTCTGCATATGAAAATTAGAAATCACTTCATACCTTAAATCATAGTGTTGAGACTCTCTGCTTTCCTCATGTTCGTGAGCATAAGCGAGTCTATGAACTGGGCAACCCCAGTTGAGTCCCTTTGACCCTAGGCAAGTTTTCTATAAAGTTTACTGTATGTATGTTTGTTCTTAGTAGCCAGGTCAGTGCCGAGTTTTTCCTAGAGCCAGTCTGGTTTGGAAAAATAGACTTGGCAGGTCCTTCAAGTCTTGATACTGTGCTTAAGATCCATGCATTAAGCTAATTCTTTCTCTTTACAACATTATACACTAGTAAATGGAACTCCTTTTCTTGATTATACATTAAGAGACGTTTTGCCATAATTAAATCAGAATTTGTGTTCCAGATAGTTAATAATGTCTGTTTTTATATGAAAAAGGCACAGTTTTCATTATATGGTGGCAATTTTGGTACACGAAAGATTTTGTGTATTTATAGAGAGATTAATATTCATCTTCTAAGAGGAAGCATGTGGAAGATTTCATCATTATGCGATCATTTCAACCAACCTAATAGAAAATTTGGTTTTTGTCAGCTATTTATATTTCCTTGTAGGCCTTGGGAATACATAGATTGACTTTATTAGTGGATTGCTGACAATGAGTAGAAAGCATTATTTAAGTTTTGTTGTTGTATGTATGGTGTTCCAATATGGCCAAATTTATTGCTTGGAACACAACTATGTCAAGAAAAAATGGTTTTTGTCTTCCATATCATTTGAAATCCAAACCTTACAAAATCTTTGTTTCCAAGGATTCTTGGATGGATCCATCTAACCTATTTCGTTATCAAGAGTAAGTTGGTTCTTAATTTTGGAATCATGATTTTTCTTTTAATACTACCCTTGCGTGGGGAGATGGAATGTTCGAATTTAAGGTTTATTGTGTTCTTGTAATACCAAAGTTTCTCAAGTAAGCTCCTGATTTTCAGTATAGTGGTTTATGCACTTTATCCATTGTACTAGCTGGAGTTAAGCTCCTAACTCTAATTGTAGTGGTTTGTTGTGGTATATGTAAACTTAGTATGCTGTGTTTCTCTCTGTTTTGGTAGTGACCTGAGATTAAACCATGTTGGTTTGGTCATAAATGAAATTTATTCTCACTAAAGGAATTGGAATAGGTTGTACTAGGAAATGGTTTCATTGTTACTTTCCATTTACCATTTTGTTATCTGAAGACTTTAGTTTATCACTGTGATCCATATTCTTCAACAGGCTGTTTCTAGTGGCAATATTCCTATAATGGAATTTCATTCCACTCTACTACCTGTTTCTCTTGTGTTGCCTGCATTTCATGTTCATTTTGCACAGAAATGACTATCGACATCAAAATTCATTGCATCATCTGATATATTCTGTTGGATGTGTATAGGTGATGAAGGAGCTTTGCAATGCAAGAGGTGGTGGTTGGGTGTTAAAAACAGGAGATGGCAGACCGGAATAAGATTTTGCTTATGATGCTCTTTTGATGACAAGTAGCTCGTTTAATTCTTTTGACAGCAAAAGAGTGTCAACTGCATTTTAATTTATTATTTTGTAACAGTAAGAAATTAGAAAAATTCAATTCATGTGATCGGTTTTCTATATTGTCTAGCATCATACCACTTAAGAAGGATTGGTGCATCCAATGACAAGCGTATGAAATCATTAAAATTTTACTGGAAGAGGGCACAGTTCACTATTTCAGTAAAATTAATTGACAAGTATTGTTCGACAGGAATTCTGATGTTGCTGTAACGATCTCTTGGATATCTTCATTGTTTGAGATGAAGATCTATGCAGCCAACTTGAAATTCTGTCTTTAATTCTTCTGTGTTTCTGTGTGTTCTCTGTGTTACGTAAATTACATGTGATCATCAAAATGGATGGGTAATTATCACGTTTAATGTGATTTTATTGCTTTTCTGATTTAAGACAAATACAGTGATTGACTGCAATTGTTTTTTAAAGTTTTTAAACAACTTATGGGTAGGCAAACTTCGATTCATATACTTACGTAAAGCTGAAGTTTTCATCTTAAGCATTAGCTATTAGTCACACTGACATTAAAAGCCTAGTGACCCAACAATAGCCATTCTATAACTAAAACATATACGGCCACACAGACACCTGCAACATTATAAATGACATACGGAAAGTCTGTAACATGGAGCAGAAATCACACACTAGGAAAACAAATTGGAAAATTGAATATGAATTGATTCTACATCATATTACATAGTCATGACACCCATTTCAAATCTAACTTTTGACATCCTTATTGACTTTATACAGTAAGACTTTGATAATGTATAAGTCTCAAATTTTACTTGAAGCACAACTTCAGACTATAATTCAATTATGAAATAGCACAATTACAAAGGTTCCATAAACTTTATAGTAATAACACCTTTTATAAGTGAAATATGCTAATATTTGGCATGAACAACAGTCTTGGACATTTGCCATTTAGGAACAAGAGCCTATCATATTTCTGTAGGATCTGATTGATGAAGAGCAAGTTACAAAAAGATTAAGCACAGAAATTAAAACCGCACACGAGTAGTTGAAGGTTTCACAGTAAGTTGTATTCAGTAGTCCCTTGCACAAACATCCAAAATCCATTACTTCGAATTTCATGACATGCCTGCTGCTGGTTATAGTCACAGAGTCAAAACCATTTCTAGGAGGAAACACATGGTATCTGACCTGCGATGCTTGTTATTGTGCATTGGCTATTGTAATTAATATAAAAGACACATCCTGGTACCAACATATATTATGATGCATGTCTGCAGTTGAACATCTATGTAATAGTATGTATGGGTATTGCATAGATAGCCTTTGCACTGAGCAGTAATCCTTGCACCGTTTCAGCTTACGGCAATAGTGATCAACAAGTTAAAAAATATGTGAGAATATATATCACACATAAGCTATGACAGCGGGGCCACTTATTTGTAGCACCATAGTCATTTAAACACCTGAGCATGAGTGTGGCCCTGATAACAATGGCCTGTGAAGGATGGTGGATTGGACTTGAATATACACTTGGTGCTGAAGTGACTGAATATATCTTTGATGTGGTTTGCAGATGACTAAAGGAGCAAACCTGAATCTGTATTTACATGATACACCTTAGTTCAGGATGTGCATGCAGCCCCTATGCACTGAAAGAACATGTAAGGGACAACATATCATGCACATCCTGAACTCTATCATGTGTGACAACATATAAAGGCTGTAGATCCTAATATAAACACTTGAAGATAAAGGGTAGTTACATTAGACGTGTTATGCTAGTTTTAAGATGTGGGTCCAGTGTTGGGAAACAACAATGTCCACCTTTGGATTACTCATTTTAACATCCAATGACACGAGGGGAAGACAAACATATTGGCACTTGTGCATGTGTACTAACAAGTTTTTGCTATAATGCATATAAGTGACAAACATAAAAAGGGATATTGCCTTGCATAAAGTGGACATGTAATGGAGCAATCTGTTGGTTATACCAATTTATGTCATCTAGTAGTGACAAACATGTAAAAGCATAATTGTGGCTGTAGATGGATCAAAGCCCTCTTGGACTAAGAAAAGGTCCTTTAAACCAAACCATTGTAGCATAAACAATGAGATGTCTTCACACAGGATGGTTATGAAAAGGTCATTTAGACTAACCATTCTAGTTTGAGCAATGAGATGTCTTCATATAAGATGTCTTGCCATACCATGCAAGACAACAATAAAATATGAAGAACCATAGCTGCAAGCGACACCTTGAATGTAATTAGGTAGTTTGACTCTTGCTTAAAGTTAGGTTAACATAGGGGAGCTACCAAAGTATAGTGAATGTTACAACCAATCCAAATGTTAATAACATAGGGGAGCTACCAAAGTATAGTGAATGTTACAACCAATCCAAATGTTGCTAACATAGGGGAGCTACCAAAGTATAGTGAATGTTACACCAAATCCAAATGTTGCTATAAAACGTATCCTAATTGTTGGACCAAAATCTGCCATTCTTGCAGATAGGCGATGTGCCTTGGACTCTAGCTAAAGTGTAGCATTTGATGAAACAAGATTGCTCTATGCTTCAACCTCTGGAGAAGGCCAACTCTTTTAAGATGAAAAGGAGTAAAGGGTTAAGGAAAGACATGAAAAAATGGACGGGATATAGTGTAAGAGTATTGGATCTTGCTATCTAATATGCTATCTAACCAATTATATGATATTTAACAGACCAACCATTACCACATACAATTAAGGGTTCATTTAGTTCTTAACATTGATTTTATAATTATTCATTCCAAGGATTCAAATAGTTAGCAATCTCATAGATGATTTGGACTCGTTTAAATAGAATAAACTAAATATTGATTAACATAAATGACTTAAAGTAATGAATACAAATGCTCTGATCATTCCAAGGACTTCAATTGTTAGCAATCCAATAGGTGATCCAAATAGTAGAATTGGCTTTAATAGAATAGACTAACAACTAAGTGTAACAAAAATGACTTAAAGCAAAGTGCACATGCCTAGAATCTGCAATTGCACAATAATGAAGGCCAAACAACTATTACTCCATTGATCAACAATAGTGTTACAAAACAATACCAGGCAAAGACTACAAAACCGATACTTGTAATGAATTCTCTATACCAACTCATTTTGCTCTCGTGGAATAGCTTTTATATTAATAGCTTCACAAATGTAATGTCCCCATCCTAGTCAGCTAACAGAGCGTAATATGGACTTGCCTATTCATAAGGTTTCGTAGGCAATGTCGAGTGTTTAGGAACCACTAGGTGTTATGGAGATATTGTTGGACGATTTGCATTCACAGTTGTCAGCTTTCAGGACCGTTTTTGGCAGTATTTTCAAAGACTTTCTATTTTAAGTAAGTCAGTTAGGGTTGGATTTTCAAAAAACGGAAAGTACGACTGGCATCTTCGGCTTAATGGGTATTCGTTTCCATAAGTTGTTTGGTGGTTGGATGTTGGGAGAGCAATAATTTTAATGCCTGAAAATTTATAATGTTTTTTTTTTGAAAAAATGAAAACTTGTATTAATACAAAGACCAATTACAAACGGGAGAAAACACATCCCGACCCAGAGCAAACCAACAAGGGCAAAGCACAAAGGCAGCACTAGCAACCCCAGGGCAAAGAAAACAACAGGGCGCGAAATCGCTACAGTCACCCCCGTCTCGACCGCGTCGGCGCCAACAGTCGCGATATCGCGACATGTCGCGAGATCGCGACATGTCGCGATATCGCAACATGTCGCGAGATCGCGACATGTCGCGATATCGCAACAGGAAGGGCCCTCGGCAGCCGCATGCAAAAGGAGTCGCGAAATCGCGACGAAGTTTTTGAACGACACTCATGCCACAAGAGGGTCGCGATATCGCGACAATTATCCTCCCAACCACTTAAGTGCCAAACGTGTCGCGATATCGCGACAAAAATACCTTGCAGCTTCCAGTTTACCAAACTGTCGCGATATCGCGACGAATTATCAACTTTGCTCTTCATCTTCAAAAGAGGCGCGAAATCACGACATAATCTCAACAAGAGCCGCGAAAGCGCGACATGTCGCGATATCGCGCCAGAAACCCGCCAAAGGCCACAAAGGCTCAACCTGTCGCGAAATCGCGACAACTTCCAGCTCGAGGCCGCGACGGGCGCTACGGTCGCGATATCGCGACAATTTTCCTCCCAGCCGCTTAAGTGCCAAACGTGTCGCGATATCGCGACAAGATTACCTTGCAACTTCCCACTCTCCAACTTGTCACGATAACGCGACGAAATTTCAACTTTGCTTTTCAACTTCAAAAGGGGTGCGAAATCGCGACAGGATCTCAACAAGGACCGCGATAGCGCGACATGTCGCGATATCGCGACAGGAACCCACCAAAGGCCGCGGAGGCTCAACCTGTCGCGATATCGCGACAGCTTCCAGCTAGAGGCCGCGACAGCACTACATGTCGCGATATCGCGACAAAAAATTTCCTTAGCATAAAAAACACTGCACATTATTTCAAAATTTGTTCAAGGCCTTGTCTAATCTCTGCATCCTCCACAGGCATATTACTATGCAGATGCATCCCAACCTCTCTCTCAACACCCATCTTAGCAAGGAAATCAGCCGCTTTATTAAGAGATCTACTAGCATAAACAAGTATCACATCCTCTAATTCCTTCCAAAGCTCTTTAATTTGGGAGACCGGAATCCGCGACCTCCAAGCTTTTAAGGCAAAGTTCCTCATGCAATCAAGAGCGCCAACCAGGATTTGGGAATCAGACTCAATGATTATCTTTCTATGACCCTGCTTGACGGCCCAGATGGAAGCAAATTTAATAGCAAAGGCCTCGGCTTCATTGTTTGTGGCATATCCCAGACCTTGCAATTCCCAATAGAGCACAGACCCGAGCATGATCACGGCAGATTACTCCACTTCCAAGCATTGCCCGGATTGCCTTTTGCAGCTCCATCAGTGTTGATTTTGATCCAACCTTACGGGGAGGTTTCCAACAACTTCTTACCTGTCTCTCTAGATCAGCAGCTCTCTCTTCCAGAGGCTTAGAAGCAAGCTGATTTTCCTCCTCAACATAGATGGCAACGGTTTCCACAACTTTGCTCCAGATGACCTGCCATATCCCATCCACCGAAGAGAAGGTTTCACGGAAAATACGAGCATTTCTTTCCAACCACACCTGCCACCAAATAAAAAGGAAACCAAGCTCCCGACCAGTTCGAAGAGCTTTAGATGTAAATCTACCTCTCTTCCAGACTTTCCCATAAATTGGTCCGAGACAAGTCTCCAATAGCTTGAAGTTTAAAATGGGAGAACCAACGATGCCAAATCTGTTGTGTGAAAGGACAATCAAACAGAAGATGATCCGCAGTTTCCTCATTCCTATAGCATAAAACACACTGGGAAGGACCAATGATGCCTCTGATTCTGAGATTGTCAAAGGTCAGGATTCCATTGTGCATCAGCTGCCAGGCAAAGAAGTTCACTTTCGGCCAGCCCTTGGGATGCCAAATCTTCCTCCATTCTTGAAGCGGAAAAGAGTGTGGGGGGGCTCTGGAAGGATCGAGTCATAGCCCTCCTTCACAGTATAAACCCCAAGGTTCCCAAAGCCCCAGGCAAGCTCATCCTCCTCATCTCTCCCAGTAAGAAACCGTTCTGACAAGAGTTTTTCCAGAGTTGGAGCCTGCTCCGGAGGGATTGGAATAGGCCATTCACCGAGCCGCTTGAAATTTTGAACCTTATACTCCCCCAATTGGCTGGTATTGAAGTAGCTCTCAATATGGATCCATCCCTTATCTTCTAGAGCTGATTTTAACGGATGCAATTCAGGAAACACAGCAAGAATGGGAGGATTCTGATCCCAAGAATCAGTCCAGAACCGGGCCTTCTCTCCTCTCCCAACTTTCCAGAACAATTGATCTTTGATAATGCGAGATCCAAGCTTGAGCGCCTGCCACACTAATGATCCATTACCCTCCAAAGGAAAGCGGCCCAAGTCATTGGGGTGAACAAGACCCAAGTATTTACTAGAGAGGATTCTGCTGAAGAGGGACGTTGGTGGGAAATCCACCTCCAATACAGTTTACCAGCCAGGGCCTGATTGTTAAACTTGGAGCTTCTTAATCCCAACCCACCTTTTTCCTTGGGTTGGGTGACCTTATCCCATCCAACCAAGGCCCATTTCCTCTCTCCTTTGGCACCTTCCCAAAGAAAACTTCTAGCCACTTTGTCCAGCTCTTTCCAAATTGATGGAGGGGCAGCCAGAATAGAGAATTTATAAATTGGCATGGCCTGAATAACAGACTGCAGGAAAGTCAGTCGGCCCCCATAGCTTAACCATCTATGAGACCAGTGATTCATTCTCTCTTTGATGCCATCCAAAAGGTCCTTCCAGAAATCAGCTTTCAGTTTTTTGAAATGCAGAGGAACCCCCAGGTAAACAACAGGAAGGGAGGTCCTAGTGAATCCTAAGATCTCAATAACTCTGTCTTGTGACCTTTGATCAAGATTAAAGAAGACCACTTTGGATTTTGTTTCATTGATGACTTGATTAGAGGCCCGGAGGTAGACATTAAGAGAATCTCTGATTCCTCTTACTTCCCTGAGGCCGGCCACTCCCACCAATCCAAGTATCATCCACAAACCGTAAATGAGTCAAAACTTCAGCCCCGATTTTAATTCCTGTTATCTCGTCCTTGAAGTCTTCTTCGCGGGGAGGAGTCTGCCTAATCCTTCAGCCAAGATGAGAAAGAGATAAGGAGAGCAAGGGTCTCCTTGGCGGAGACCCCGAGAGGCTCCAAAAGGTGGTGAGGGAAGCCCCTTAATTAAAACAGAGTATGAAGGCATAGAGATACAGCTCATGATCCAGGCAATCCAGTCCTGAGAAAAACCAAAGGCTGCCAACATCTTGACCAAGAAGCCCCACTCTACTCTGTCATAAGCCTTAGACATATCCGAGTTTGATGAACATTCCTTTGTTACCCGAATTGTGCATAGTATGGATAGCCTCCCGAGCCAATATCACTCCATCCAAGATCTGTCTCCCTTCAACAAAACCCCCTTGCTCTGGGGAGATTATATTCTGAAGAAGAGGTTTTAGTCTTTCAGCCATAATTTTAGTGATTATTTTGTAAATCACATTGCATAAGGCAATAGGTCTGAAATCAGAAATGAGAGCCCCCCCCTCACCTTTTGGAATTAAGGTAATAAAGGTGTGATTTAGAGCCTTGAGCATTCTTTTGTTAGTTCGGGACTCCTCAATGACAACCAGCACATCCTCCTCCAGGATATCCTAGAAGGCCTGAAAAAACTCAATAGGGAAGCCATCAGGACCAGGCGATTTTCCAGTGCACATCCCAAAGACCACCTTCTTGAGTTCATCACGATCAATGGGATTAAGAAGGGCCTGATTCTCTTCATGAGAGATAATAGAGGGAATGCCATCAATGACTTCATTTTGGGCGTCCACATCATGCTCCAAACTTTCCTTAAAGAGGTTTGAGAAATACTCCATTGAGTGGGAGTGCATATCAGGGAGAGTGTCAAAAGAGTTTCCATTCTCGTCTTGAAGGAGTTCCATGTTATTCAATTGTCTTCTAGCACAGGCAGAGCGATGGAAAAATTTTGCATTTTTGTCTCCTAATAACCATGTGTTTCTTGCTCTCTCGTTTCCAATAGATCTCTTCTTGATTATCAATGTCCTCAATCGCTTTGCGTAAAGCATCATCCTCGGATTTAAGATGCTCAGAAATGATTCCTTCCCTGAATTGTTTTTGCACCTCATTCCATCTGGCCAACAAGGGAGCCCGTTGGAGCTGGAAATCAGATTTGTTAGTTTGCCTCCACTGTTTTAGTTTACTCTTAACAAAAAGAAGCTATTTATGAAATTTGAACATAGCTGTCCCAAAAGGGAGACGACCTTCTTCCCACCACTGTGGAATTTTCCTTCGGAGGTCCTCTTTTTGCAACCAAAAATTTTCAAATTTAAATGGTTTGTAATACTGCCCTGACATAGTCCCTCCCTCCAGCAAAATGGGAGAGTGATCTGAGACTGGGCCCTCCAAAATCTGGAATTTGATATTCCATCTAACATAAGCTTCCTCCGAGACCAGAAACCGGTCAAGCTTAACCCTCCTGTTGTGTGGCTCTCTTCTCTTATTAGTCCAAGTAAAGTTTGTACCAGGGCCTTTGATATCAACAAGGTTAAAGGCCTGGACTTGGGCAATAAAAAGCCGGTCCCCTATATCCAAAACTGGGATGCCACCTTCCTGATCCCTGGCAGATAATTTGGCATTGAAGTCCCCAACAATAATCCAATCAAAATCTTCCCGGGAGGACCTCATGTTTTGAACAGCTTTCCATTGAGACCGCTGACCATCGATGTTCTGAGCCCCATAGAAATTTGTAATTAAGACTTGTTCAGCTGTAACAATATTCCTAAAAAGAGATGTGAGGACACCCCTCCAGGCTATATGTTCTATTGCTATCCACGCCAAAGGGTTCCAAAGAGTAGCAATCCCTCCCGAGGCACCTAGAGCAGCCACAGCCATATGGCCAGCACCCCTCCAGATTCGATTGACAGTTTTACTCATAAGGTCTAAAGACATTTTTGTCTCCTGAATGAGCAGAAAGTCTGTTTTACTTCCCTCTAAAAGTCTTTGAATAGCAGATTGATGGGTTCTACTGTTTAAACCCCTCACATTCCAAGATTGAATAATCATTGGAAACCCTGGGAGCAATACGAATCAATTGTTCTCGCCAATCCTCCATTGATTAGCTTATCTCCTTGCATTGCAATTAGATCCTTATTGGATTTCCTGCCCACCCCTTGGGAATTACTGTTTTTCGACCTCTTCTCCACCTGGGTAATCCCTAGAGCTGGTCTTTCTCTTCGAAAATTTATAATGTTATATTTAAATATAAAAGTTAAATATATTAATGTTGGCATTAATTTAATCTTAGAAGGGGTCATGTAACCACTTGAATTAAAGGGGATTTTATAAATTTCATATTTCTAATGTCATAAAAGTGGTATGGTCTCCTTGGAAAGTAATAAGTGAAATATATTACAATTTATGGTAAAAAGAATGCCTTCAAGGTGCAACGTAGCATTTGGAAAGATAAATTATCCCACATTCAAGAAGTGAATGGATCAACCAGCTTTGGGAAAGGATAAAAGTGGCATTAAAGAGTTGATTGTGACATCTTTTGGTTATTACAGTTCATGTTTGGAGAAAGGAGCTTGCTTGCAACAGAGTTTGCAGGAAGATATCCAGCTTGTTTGTGACGAAAAACCACATTGGAGACGAAACCCTCCAGCAAGAACATCACTTTTGGGATTGCAAGATATCCTTGGAGTGATTGTGGCATTTCCGTGACGGGGAATGATTTGAGCTTCAAAGTGGCAGTTTGTTGATGAGTTTTGGGGTGCATTTGGTGCCATTTTTAGAGTTACTTCAGATTGCAGATGTTTCCAGTGAGGCCAAACCATTAGAGGCTATTTTGAATTAGATTGCTTGGGTTTTGAAGAAGTTTGTATTGCTAATTATTCATAGTTTTTGATCAACTTATCAGTCGTACACTTTAGCAGTTTGGAAGGGATCTATGTCATTCGTGAAGGGTTTTAACAGGTCGTACCAGTTGCAGTGAAGGGCGTGCACTTATTGAGGCCAAACGCCTCCCATTTGGAGTATTCATTGTGTTGTATGAGGTATTCTCTTTGTTGGACAGCCAAACAACAATTAGTATGTTGGAGAAATTGTATTACAAGCATATTTAATGAATATATAAGTTTGTTGTTGCTGGTGTTAACTTCCAGAATTATATCAGGCCTTTAGATCTCTGGGTACACTTATCCTCGTACAATTTCCTTCATTGGGTTTGCTCAATATCATTAGAAGAAGTTTGTGCTTAAATTTCGTAGTCATTGGAGGAGTAGTTTTTAAGATACAAACATTTCTAGTTTGCTGCTATTTTTATTTCCAAAATTTGTATTATTGCAAAAAGTATAAAAAATTCATATTTGCATAAATCACGTGATATCAAAGCAATCAACAAACAAGACATTCAAGTTTTCGGTTTGGAACCCAAGATCAGAACCCGGCTCTTTGGGTGGCAAATTTATTTGCCTTCGAAAAGGGTAGGACATTACGGTGGTATCGGAGCTCGACTTATCCTGCCGACCCGAGGGTTACAAAGTTGCCAGTAGTGTGTTGGTAATGGCTACTATCCAGGAACTCATGATAGAGCTGATGCAAAAATTTCAAGAACAAAATGAGTTTTTTACAACAATAATAGAACATCATCCTAAGTGGTTGAAGCCTCCATTAGTAGTTGGAATAAAAACAGGGACAAAGGGAAACAACTCATTGCATCCAAGCACAGTTGTGAACAGCGAAGAGGACAAGGAGGAGGTTGAAAATTTAGAGAATGTTTCATGCATAACTGAGGTTCAGGTTGATTCTTGTATTGATGGGGAAAAAAAAGCAGTAGTAGTAATTGATGAGGATGAGGTCACTTCATCTTGTGTTGGATATTGGAGAGCTGTGTATTGATGAGCACGCTGATCTTGTGGTTGAGGATTCAGTTGTTGATGTAGTTGGTGATTCAGAGGATGAGCATAGTTCTGTCATCACTTCGGAGTATGAGGTTGGTGAGTGAAATGCAGTGAAAGGGCCTAAGATTGATCATTGTGCATTGGAGGATACACCTGAGAGTTTATTTTGTGTTGATGATTCCAATTCATTACAGGATCACAAATAGGTTACAGATGAGCAGGTTGTCCACACATTGACACATTTGAATAACACACGAGTTTGTTGAATGCCTTTATCAGACAACACAACTTGGAGAGAGACGACACCAGTTGACAGTTAGAGCTACTGCTACAAATTTGCAGGCCATCAAGCGAGCATTAGAGGTAATCAAATCAGATTACTTGAGGCTATTATCCGATAGGGATCGGGTTATGCGGTTTGCGGAAGCAGACTTCCGAGAGCTCACTCGAAAAGATGAGGAGATTGATGAGCTTTGTCTTGAGTTGAGTTTAGCTCATCACTTCCTTTTCACAATGAAAAGTCGGTCATCTGTTGCATCCACTTCACATGATTCAGAGACTAATTCGGATACTATGGTGGTTAAGCAGTTGATTGAGGGGATACATGAGATTGGACGTGAGGAAGGATTGATTAGTAATAATGATTTCACATTCACTCAAGTCGATCAGTATGAGCATAAGCAGAGTGATGATATGCTTTCTTTAATGGATGCTACTTCCTCATTTGGTGCAGTAGATGATGGTACATTACCTGATTTCGATCTTGAGGATGATGATGCAAGCCATACTTCAAGGGATTCTTTGGAGCTTCACAAGGGTTTAGTTGGTGAGGTTCATATGGATTGTATAGTGAGGTATGCTAGTCATTTTGATTTCAGCCCACATGTAGATGAGTGGACCTTTTTTCGGATGACACATAGTGGTGGGTTGAAAGATGGTTATAGCGGGTTGTATACTTCATTGGGGTATGAGATGCCTTCTTCATTAGAGGGTAAGGTGATTCATTGCTGGGATGATTGTTTGGTTCAACATGATGGATGTAGTGCAGAGACAGAGTTATGGCTGAACAAATCTTCGCTTGTATGCAGTTATGATATTTCGGTCTTTGGATCTTGGATTTTTCCTTGGTTCGGGCGATATGGCAGAGGACCACATATGGATTTGGGATCCAAGTAGTTGTCAATGGTTTAGTTGTTTCACCGAGTTGGCAGTTGTCATGACTGCTAGGATATTCTTTGGCCCATGGGATCCGGGAGGTGTGTGCCCATGGAGGTCAATGATCTGTGGAGATCGTGCCTTGATGTCACTTCCGTTGGCTATTTGGTGGCGGGAGTTAGTTCAGACTCCCATATGGGTCATTACTATTCGGTTGTGGATTAGCAACCGATTAACTCCAATATTATGTCAATAGAAAGATTGGAGAGATTTTTTGGTCAGGGATCGGTTACTTTAGTTGTTGGGAGTTGTTGGGGGGTTGATTCCAGCATCTCCTCAACTTACCGTCCTTGATTTACTTGTCCTCTCACACCAGTTTTTTAGTCTAGTTTGGGGTGTTGTCATTCTAGGAATACAAATGAGGTGTGTGCGGCTATGTTACTATGAGCTTCTGGTTTTGATCAGTGGCGCAACGTTAGTGTTAGTTCTCACAATATGTTGATTTGGGACTTCGAGGATATGCTCGGTTTCAGTGTGGTGACAAAGCTTCATCGAGATTTGTTAGGATCTCATCCTAACCCTTAATGTAATAACTTCCTTGATGTAATAATTCCTAGTGAACGTGGGTAGTACCCATGATTAATATTTTGTAATGTTCTAAGTTTTAGCTTAGGTAGTGCCTATGACAAATGGCACCCTTTTTTATGTAACACATGGTAGATAGGTGGCATTGTGCATGTAATTCGTGTGGCATTGTGCATGTAATTCGAGTGGCATTGTGCATGTAATTCGGGTGGCATTGTGCATGTAATTCAAAGTGGCACTATGCATGTAATTCGGGTGGCATTATGCATGTAATCCAGGTGGCATTTTGCATGAAATCCAACCTTGGAAGGAAACTCCTTAAATACCCGAAAGGGCACCAATGTAACCATATTTTGCAAAATTAATGAAGTATTGAAGGAGGTTGCCCCCTCGAAGAGGCCTGCGATTCAGTTCTATTATGAGATTGTTCTTTATGCAAATTTCTGTTATATTAATGTGATGTTTATGTGAGTTATTTCCAAGCAATTGTGTGAGAGTGTGTTATTTGAGTTTATTTTATAGCAGGGTCTTAACAAGCGGTATCAGAGCGCTTTCCAGGGCCCAAGTTCTGCTGCAAGCTGCAACGATTCTTGCCATCCAATCCGCTTTGTTAGGTATAAATTCCGTGTGTTTTTTCCATTCTGCTTTTCCTTATTAAAAAAATCCAAAAAAAAATACAGTTTTTTTTTCCAGACCAAAAACAAAAAAATATATTATTAGTTGAGTAGGTAGAAACCCTGTACTGGGGGTTTTAAAATATCGCGAAGGATCTGTCGTTATTGGCTAATCTAGATAGCCCATAAAGCGTCTAGTGAAGTGAGGGGCGATCAGGCTCCAATACCCAGGCCTCAGACAGAACTCGTGCATGGACTTGAGCTCCCACGTATCTTTGGGTATATCGGGAGACCATCTAGGATTAAACAAACTTTTAGCCATTAGGAAGCTCTTCGGCCTTGTATTACTCATAGTCTACGGGACACAGCATCCTGGACGATTACCCTCCCCGTATTGTCGGAGAGGCGGGTAGTGTGCTCAAGGGTATGTGTGGAATCCTCCTTGAGTAGTGGCCTGAAATATTGGTCCGAGCACTATTGTTCGATCACTTGTCGGTATATTAGAGGGCCTATGGGTGGTACATACTCCTATACTTAGCATTCCCTGGTTCTGTTAAAATTGCAACTTGTAAAAAATGCAAAAATAAAAATCAAAATAAGAATCCAAACACCCCCGTTCGTAAACCTGCATTTCAAAAGTGAGCATATGAGAAAGGAGTCCTCTACCAAAAAAATAACGAAGGGACATGCATTCGGGATAAGCCATGAGGGTGACACTTAAGTTGAAAGTCTGGAGAGTAATGATCAAATTTACGATGCGCGATCCACGATCGAGTCGATCGAGTCGAGAGAGGTCGACACGATCGAGGCGAGAATTCACGATCTTGAGTCGAAACGAAGCTGTCATATCAGTCACCTGCAAAATACAGAGAATCTTGAGTGTGAAACACGACCAGTTTTAGATAGTGCTCCAGTACCCAACTTTTGCTCAATAGCTCAAAATCAGAATCTGTAAACACCGTTAGACTCAGCAAAACAGGAGATAGAGTCTGGGGTGCCAAACAGTAGTGTTAAGAGATATAGCTCATTGTGACCACCTCCTCCTGCTGATCATTTTGATATATAGCACCCAAGCACTTTTTTGGGCACTTACTAAAAATAGTAAGTCAAAAAATTCAATTCTATTTTTAGTAACTGGTCACAAAAGGTCAAAAAATGGCCCAGGGTACTCGTGGACACCAGAAAGAACTAGAACACTTGGATTCCCTAACAAAAGCCATTGAGAACTTGAACTCGGCTTTTCACTCCATAAGGGAAGAAGTCCAAGGTCTTCGCCTAGAGCATGAGGCCACTAGCAATCGCTTAGAAGAAGCATTGACTGAAGTGGACATCAAACTGAGAAGAGAACCACCCAGATCAGAATACCAAGTTGAGAGTTCTACAAGGAATCGTGACCATGATACACCCTTTAGAATGCCCAAGTTGGACTTTCCCAAATTCAGTGGGAAGGATGTTGATGGGTGGCTATGTCGGGTTGACCAATTCTTTCGACTTCATAATGTACCAGTATTTCATCGAGTCCAGATGGCTTCCTTTAACTTGGAATCGAGGCTCTACAATTGGTTTCAATGGTTGCGTCTTACCTACCCAAATCTCTCTTGGGAGGATTTTGAATCCCAAATACTCACTCGATTTGGTCCTAGTGAGTTTGAGGACTTCACGGGAGCCTTATCCAAACTACAACAAACAGGGTCAGTTCGAGAGTACCAAGCTCAATTTGAAAAATTGGCCAATCGAACAAGAGGATTGAGCGAAGGGTTCTTTCAGAGTTGTTATATCGATGGGTTGAAGATGGAACTCCAAGCGAAGTCAAAATGTTGAAACAACGAACTATGATGGAAGCTATCAGTTTGGCCCGTCTGGCCGAATCTAAACTCTCTGCCCAAAGACGCCCATCAAAGTTTTCTCAAGATAGACCTTCATTTCCCCCGAGAGCCCAACACCCAGATGATAATAAACCTGCTGCACCCAAGCGCCTCACCACCGAAGAGATGGATGCACGTCGTGCCCAAGGATTATGCTACAATTGTGATGAAAAGTTTTTAAAGGGGCATAAGTGTGCACACAAAAAATTGTTCTTGATAGATGTTGGAGAACCTGATACCGTTGACGAGAGTGATGAGGATGAGGACCCTCCAGCAACACCTCCTCCACAAGAAGAAGGGAAACAGGAACCTGAGACATCAATTACAATCCATGCCCTTGCAGGCATTACTACTCCTCAAACCATGAAGGTTACAAGATGTTTCAAGGGCCAACGTCTTTCCATCCTTTTGGATTCGGGAAGCACGCACAACTTCATTGACCCTAGAGTTGCTCAACGGGAAAATTGCTATATCCACAATTGTAATTCCTTTGAGGTCATGGTAGCCAATGGGGGAATCTTATCTTGTAAAGGAAAGTGTCACAATGTTAAAATCAAGATAGAGGACTATGAACTCAAGCAGGACATGTTTGCCCTCCATTTAGGTGGATGTGATATTGTTTTGGGATGCCAATGGTTGAGTACGTTGGGCACTATCAGTTGGAACTTTGCTAAACTTTGGATGCAGTTCTTCCAGAACGGACAAACACACATCATCAAGGGCTCCCCGATAGGAACACCTCAAATTATCAGTTCAAACGGCATGGAGAAATTGCTAAAGAAATCATCCCGTGGGGTCATTGCACAACTATTCTCCATCCAACCATCCACATCTCCAATGGGTGAAATCCCACAAGACATGCAACAGATTCTCCACAAACATGAGGCCATATTTTTAGAACCCATCACACGACCACTGCATCGCTCTCACGACCATGCCATTCCATTATTTCCGGATAGTACACCTCCCAATATCAGACCACCTTATGAGCGACTCAAGCGCACCTTATTTTGGAAAGGTAGGAAACAGGACATTCGCTCTTTTGTGGCAGACTGCGACACAAGTCAAAGGATGAAAAGAGAAACGAGTGCACTCTTCGGGCACTCTTCCACCCTTGCCGATACCGGATCAGGTGTGGACTGACATCTCTATGGATTTCATAGAAGGGCTACCTAAATACGGAGACAAGTCTGTTATTTTTGTGGTAGTGGACCGCCTTTCAAAGTATGCTCACTTTTGTGCCCTAACCCATCCTTACACAGCATTCACTATTGCCCAAATTTTCCTTGACTCCATATTTCGCCTTCATGGCATGCCAACCTCCATTGTATCTGATCGTGATCCCAGCCTTACTAGCAATTTTTGGCAAGAGTTGTTTAAGTTGCAGGGGACTCATCTCACAATGATTTTAGCCTACCATCCGCAAACGGATGGTCAAACAGAGGTTGTTAATAACTGCTTGGAAACCTACCTTCGCTGCTTGCCTCCGATCATCCTACTCATTGGGCAAAATGGCTTTCTTTGGCCGAATGGTGGTACAACACTTCCTATCATACCGCCACCAGAGGCAGAGTACGGGCACCCTCCACTCACGCCTCCCTCCTACATTTCGGGCAGCTCTAAGGTACAGGTTCCATAAACACTTCCCGAATTGGATGAAGAAGGCTCCATCTTACTTGCACCAAAGCGATTGCTTGTATCGTCGAACTCGCAACCGTACCATCACGGAGGTCCTGGTTCGGTGGCGTGGACTTCAACTCTGAGGATGCTACATGGGAGTCCCTCCATCAACTCCGACAACGGTTTCCTCATTTTTAGCTTTGAGGACAAAGCTTCTTCAAGGAGAAGGGCATGTTAGGATCTCATCCTAACCCTTAATGTAATAACTTCCTTGATGTAATAATTCCTAGTGAACGTGGGTAGTACCCATGATTAATATTTTGTAATGTTCTAAGTTTTAGCTTAGGTAGTGCCTATGACAAATGGCACCCTTTTTTATGTAACACATGGCAGATAGGTGGCATTGTGCATGTAATTCGTGTGGCATTGTGCATGTAATTCGGGTGGCATTGTGCATGTAATTCAAAGTGGCACTATGCATGTAATTCGGGTGGCATTATGCATGTAATCCAGGTGGCATTTTGCATGAAAGCCAACCTTGGAAGGAAACTCCTTAAATACCCGAAAGGGCACCAATGTAACCATCTTTTGCAAAATTAATGAAGTATTGAAGGAGGTTGCCCCCTCGAAGAGGCCTGCGATTCAGTTCTATTATGAGATTGTTCTTTATGCAAATTTCTGTTATATTAATGTGATGTTTATGTGAGTTATTTCCAAGCAATTGTGTGAGAGTGTGTTATTTGAGTTTATTTTATAGCAGGGTCTTAACAGGATTGTGGGGAGCAGTTTACTTGTGAGTTGGTTGAACTATTTTAGAGACTAATTGCACTTCTGGATAGAGGACTACACGAGATGACACTTGCAAAGGGTCAGCAGTGCAGGATTTATCTCAATTGGAGATATGAAGCTCATTGGTTCATTTGGAATCCAGGGATTGAATGGCAATTATTTTTGAGATTTTCATGTTCTGAGATTGGATTGCTTGAGGACAAGCAATCTCATCCTAGTCAGCTAACAGAGCGTAATATGGACTTGCCTATTCATAAGGTTTCGCAGGCAATGTCGAGTGTTTAGGAACCACTAGGTGTTATGGAGATATTATTGGACGATCTACATTCACAGTTGTCAGCTTTCAAGACCGTTTTTGGCAATATTTTCAAAAACTTACTATTTTTAGTAAGTCAGTTAGGGTTGGAATCTTGGGAAATGAAAAGTACGACTGGCATCTTTGGCTTAATGGGTATCCGTTTTCGTAAGTTGTTTGGTGGTTGGATGT
This sequence comes from Wollemia nobilis, assembly GCA_028583015.1. Taxonomy (NCBI): domain Eukaryota; kingdom Viridiplantae; phylum Streptophyta; class Pinopsida; order Araucariales; family Araucariaceae; genus Wollemia; species Wollemia nobilis. Next base: position 73,167 of record JAQPPZ010000228.1, on the reverse strand, counting down.
TGGGAGAGCAATAATTTTAATGCCCAAATATTTATAATGTTATATTTAAATATAAAAGTTAAATATATTAATGTTGGGCATTAATTTAATCTTAGAAGGGGTCATGTAACCACTTGAATTAAAGGGGATTTTATAAATTTCATATTTCTAATGTCATAAAAGTGGTATGGTTTCCTTGGAAAGTAATAAGTGAAATACATTACAATTTATGGTAAAAAGAATGCCTTCAAGGTGCAACGTAGCATTTGGAAAGATAAATTATCCCACATTCAAGAAGTGAATGGATCAACCAGCTTTGGGAAAGAATAAAAGTGGCATTAAAGAGTTGATTGTGACATCTTTGGGTTATTACATTTCATGTTTGGAGAAAGGAGCTTGCTTGCAACAGAGTTTGCAGGAAGATATCCAACTTGTTTGTGACAAAAAACCACAGGCAAGGGCAGATTTGGCTTGTTTGGAGACGAAACCCTCTAGCAGGAACATCACTTTTGGGATTGCAAGATATCCTTGGAGTGATTGTGGCATTTTCGTGACGGGGAATGATTTGAGCTTCAAAGTGGCAGTTTGTTGATAAGTTTTGGGGTGCACTTGGTGCCATTTTTAGAGTTACTTCAGATTGCAGATGTTTCCAGTGAGGCCAAACCATTAGAGGCTATTTTGAATTATATTGCTTGGGTTTTGAAAAAGCTTGTATTGCTAATTATTCATAGTTTTTTATTAGCTTATTAGTCATACACTTTAGCAGTTTGGAAGGGATCTATGTCATTTGTGAAGGGTTTTAATAGGTCATACCAGTTGCAGTGAAGGGCGTGCACTTATTGAGGTCAAACGCCTCCCATTTGGAGTATTCATTGTGTTGTATGAGGTATTCTCTTTGTTGGACAACCAAACAACAATTAGTATGCTAGAGAAATTGTATTACAAGCATATTTAATGAATATATAAGTTTGTTGTTGCTTGGTGTTAACTTCCAGAATTATATCAGGCCTTTAGATCTCCGGGTACACTTATCCTCGTACAATTTCCTTCATTGGGTTTGCTCAATATCATTAGAAGAAGTTTGTGCTTAAATTTCGTAGTCATTGGAGGAGTAGTTTTTAAGATACAAACATTTCTAGTTTGTTGCTATTTTTATTTCCAAAATTTGTATTATTGCAAAAAGTATAAAAAATTCATATTTGCATAAATCACGTGATATCAAAGCAATCAACAAACAAGACATTCAAGTTTTCAGTTTGGAACCCAAGATCGGAACCTGGCTCTTTGGGTGGCAAATTTATTTGCCTTCGAAAAGGGTAGGACATTACAGTGGTATCAGAGCATCAGTGCATCGTACATACTCATTATGGTAATTTTCTTTAATGAAGCTCTGAGTAGATCTATCTATCCAAGAATCATCAGTGCATCGTACATACTCATTATAGGAGTCTTTTTTAGCTCTTCCACTATGTTGAAACTAGACGCTTCTACTAGCTTCTTTTCATTCTTATTTTTTGGTTCATTGAACCTTCTTTTATATTCTTGAGTAAATACTATTCTTTGTCTTTTTGTGACTGAAGGAAATATGAGCTTATCTCATGCTTATTATTTTTTCTCAGGTAATATCTCTTTAGTTTTCTTCGTTTGCTTTGAGCTAGAAGGTTCCTTTTGTGGCTCTGGCACAAATGAAGCCCTCATTGAATATAATTGAATTGGAACTTTTTTGACCTTGTGCAGAGTTTGCTCTTTAGTATTTTGATGCTGAGATGGGAGTTTGAATAGTTCTAACTTTTGAGGATGTACCTGAATCTGCTTTTTACCAGATTGAGTCAACACCAATATGCATTATTCTTCCAAAGGATCTTGAGTAAGCATGATCTACTCTGGTTCCCACAACATATTGAATTGGACTTACTGCTTTTAGCCTTTTCAAAAACCAACTATGCGTGATGTTGATACATGATGCAAGTATCTACGCTGTGATGATTGCTGCATACTAGACACCAAGGTTAGATTTTAGGTTTTGAAGCTAATGGTTCTTGATCTTGGTAGCTATTATTATTATTTTTTGTGGTATTGATTCTAAAAGCTTTATGATATTTATAAAAAAATATTCTAGGATAGAATATCTTTGCTTCTCTCTTCTCAATTGTTGTCACCTTATTATTTATCATTTTTCGTGTGGACAACACCTCTAACATTATCGATAATTCTTTAGGCCCAGGATTTGGTAATGTTGGTAATCAAGCACCAAGTGCAATGTTTAGGGCGTGGGAATGAGAGCAATTGGAGGAAGAGACATAATTGTAGGAGAAGATATTGATAATTTAGTTTTTTGAGAGTGTTGAGCTGTTTTTGAAAAATATGACATTACAAATCTTGGGGGTAATCTTCCTACAAAAATCAAAGTATTTTTTGCGGTAATGGAAGTTTGATAGACATGAGGGAAGGTAACTATATTGGACTATTGAGTTTTCAATCCTAAGTCGAGGCCTAACATTATGATATAATATATTTATGCTAAGGGACCTAAGAGTTTGATGTTTTATGAAATTCTCTTTCAAGTTCTACTAAATTTGAGATTGAAGTCCATAATTATTTCTTGGGGATGTCTTTGTATGATAGTAAATTGGGTAAGAAGTGAGAAAGAATTCGATAGCTCATTGAATTCTTCTATGAATGGTCTAGCTAAGTTAGCCCATGTATGAATACTAGAATCTTCCAGGGTTCAATACCCGTTACGTATGTTTCCTCTGAAGGGTATGGCAAGAAGTTTGACCATAACGTCTTTATATTTTATGTTGTGGATTATCGCCAATGACACAATATTGGTAATGCTCATAGGCAATTTTTTCGATACCATCATAAGTTGAAAGAGATTTAAGTGCTGCTAATGGAATATCATTCAGGTGTGTTAAACCTAGGGGTCTAGTGGTTTTTCAATTTGAAAATTTTGGAGGGATCTGGTATAGATTTTGGGCTATGATTCTAGGACTTGATGACTTTGATAATATAAATAAATTAGCAGATGAAGAATCTATGCTTTAAGGAAAAGACTCAAGGAGTGCAATTTCAAGGTGTCTTGGCTTATGAATGGGTAATTCTAAAAATGGCAATGAATTTTATAATTTCTTTGCTACGGATATTGTAACCATATAAAAATGAGATAAATATGCATAAACTATGAAAATTCAACAAGTAGAACTGGTAATCTTATCTTAATATAATTTTGGGTTTTATCTTTTAATGGGAGTCACTAGATGAACATACTATTTTTACAAATGAGGTCAAGACTATTCACCTAATCTTGAGTCCTCTGAGAAGGGTGAGATAACGTATAAGAATGTAGGTCAAATTCATGATCTCATTTTTGAAGCGTGAGGGCTATTTTTGGTAAAATATTGGCTAAGTTTTACAAAAGCTTCAAGGTGGTACAAAATCGAGATGTTCAAGATTGGGATTACATTAGCAATGATGTCAACACAAAGCCTTGTCTCCAAAGGAATGCGTAAAGCTAAGTGCCTAAATTTGTGGTGTTCAAAGTCAAACTCATTGAAGAAGTAACGTTAGCATAGCCATAGTAGCATACAAGACCACACATGACCAAATCCTCAAGATCAAGATCATGCGAAAGTCAAAGGTCAAGGTGATCGATGCTCAAAATTAGGACCTTCCTAACAACAACATTAGAATGACATTACCCAATATTAGGAGTGTGTGAAACTATGATTACCCAAGATCAAGATCTCAACAACATTTGAAGACAAAGCATGGAGGGTTGATTGCATGAAACTGGGAGTCACTCAAAGTTGTGATTGCTCTAACAAAGGAAAATACCAAAGAAGAGGAATCTGATGCTAGACAGGTAAAGGCATGAAACTTGGCCATCCCAGCTGATGGCATCATCACTTACAAGATAGAGTCTGAGACCACTTAAATAAAGAGAATAACATGAAAGAAAAAGTGCATAAGGCCAAAATATATTTGATGATGATGCCATCAAACCAAAGCCATGATTTCATTCCAAAAGAGCTCTACAAGAAAAATGAAGAGCACGATTTTGTGCAACCATTCAAGAAACATCATTTGCAGACATGCAACTGCCATGGTCCTTGACAATTGGTTCTAGTTCATGACACTAAAGCATGAAAATGACAACTTCAATAATGCATCCACTTGCAAAAGGTAATTGCAAATCAATGGGTTAAATTCAAATCTATGCATGAGATGCAGTTTAGAGCTGCCACCTCAGCTTCTAGAGCATTTTTTCCAAGTTGTCTTTGTAATAGCCTTGTAACTAATTGTAAATCTTATACTGCAAGATTCAATACGTAACCTATAAATATGTAGAGAGACCTCATTAAAAGGATCAACTCTATAGTCCTTGCTTGGTATTGCTTTATAATAGTATTGTTGATAGATGAAGTGATAGTTGTTTGGCTTCTATTACTATGCAATTAAAGGTTTTATAAGTTGTATGCTTTACTTTAAGTCATTTTTATTACAATTAGTTATTTTATTATGTTAAAGAAAATTCTACTATTTGGATCGCTTATTGGATTTCTAATGATTGAAGTCATTGAAATCATTAGAGCATTTGTATCATTAATATATGTCATTTTTGTTACATTCAATATTTATTCTATTATGTTAAAGCAAGTCTAAATATCCTTTTGGATTGCTAACTGTTTGAATCCTTGAAATGACTAAAGTCAATGTTAAGAACTAAATAAATCTATAATTGTAGGTGATAATAGATGGTCTATTAAGTATCATGTAATTGGTTATATAACATATTACATAGCAATATCCAATGCTATTACACTCCACTTTTTCATATCTTTCCTTACCTAAATGCCCCACTTGAGAAAAGCTCAAGATCTATCCACCGCACTGCTAGTGGTTTTGACATGTTCGGTAGGATGAACATAAATTGCATCACCTCACCTTCCTAGAGATCTGAAGATTAGGTGGATAGTCTTGACCTCATTTGCGGATATTGTATGTTCATCTGGTAGCTCCCATTAAAATACAGAACGTAGAATTATATTGAGAAATGAGAATATCCCTTGCATTATTACCAGTAATTCTTGATGACCCCCCTTGAAAATAAAACCTAGAATTATCTATAAATAGGTTATGTTGTCCCTATGGTTGAGCCATTTTTTACAACTTGGTATGATACTGGTCCCCTTAACGTCCCAATTCTGTATGAAATACCAAATATAGTCTTAAAAGTCTTGTCTAGTTATGACAATAATGGAAAGACAACTTATGAACATTGTCAAGATGTAGCTTCCTTATCTACTATATATGACATTATCTTTGAAGATGTAATGGTTAGAATAATCATCCAATATTTCAAAGGTAAAATATTACTATGGAATAGATCCTTAGAAGATAAAAATATTGGTACTTGGGCTAAACTAGCTGATGCTCTTATATTTGAATTTGATGATCCTGAAGACCCATTCTAGGTACTCATTTTCATCTATTCTAAGAAACCCTCACAAACATATTTCTAATTTTATTGTTCATTTCAAAAGGACCTAGAAGAGGATTCTTTGAGAATTTTAACCCTCCCATACCCAAGCATATCTTTACTATATTCATGCTTTCCACTAAGATTTGAACCTCCTAATTCAGTAATCTATGGAAAGCAGATTCCCATAGTTTTTAAAGAAACCTTATTAGCTGAGAATATGTTCATCATAGTAGGGAAATTTCCTCCTAGAGATACCATATACTCACCTAATCCTTTCTTGAGCATATCTTATGTACCATATCATGAAGATTCTAAGTCCCATTCATCTCAAATTCCCACAACTAGTGGCATCCCCATCATGCAAGTAGACCAGTATCAAATAAAGAATGAATTAAAAGCAATGATATAAAAATTGAAAAATATATTAGAAGAATGGAAGAGAGACTTTCTCAACCTAAAGTGAGTGACTCTATAAAATCTATGCTTAAATACCAACAACCACAACAATATACCAATTTTTGGTACCTTGTTGGTATGGAGCATATTATAGAATAATATTTTGCTAATAAAATACAAAGAGTAGCTAAAATATTGGTTGCATGTAAGTCTCTATTACATAATAAGACTCATGCTAAAGAAAGAGTATCATATCTCATGTGCCTGCAAAAAATATCAATTGAAGAATATATGATAGCTTTCACATCAATAATAGAGTAGTCATGCTCAAAAAGAATAATTTCCATTGACAACCAAAAAGAAGTGGTGTATGACTCTGAATATATTTTGAATCTAGCCATACAAAATGGAAAGAAAGTAATGTAGTTGCATGCCTTGGTACTAGTTTCAAAAATGAAGCCACTAAGCTAGCAAAGAATTGCATAATATAAGAAGCTATATTTTTTGCCTATGACTCTCAAGTAGAGAATAGAAATGGTAAGTCAGTTTTAAAGTTGATTCAAATTTTCTCTCCTGACACAAGGAGTTCAGAGAGAAATTGAATAAATTTCTTCAAAATCTATTTTAGATTTGAGAGAAGATCTACTAGTGGTTAAATAAGTAGATCTAATTGAACTATATTTTGGTAAATAAGAAAATAATAACATTCCCATAACCTTAGCTACAAGGAGAACATCTCTAGGCATGCTGAAGAGTTAGTCCATTCCATTTTAATTATCTCTTTTCCTAGAGAAGTGCATAATACACAATTATGTAGTAGATCTAGAAACTAAGGTCACAATTATACCACTAGAAGTCTACAAAATCTTAAGATTAAGCATTAGTACGATGGTACCTAATAAATTTTAATTCAAAGAAAAAATTGTAGAAATAGTTGGCCTCTTAAAAAATCTTCTAATGATGATACATAAATACCCAAATCTTATGGTAGTACAATATGTAGTGATTGTTGATATACCTTCCTTGTTTGGCATATGTTTGTCTAAGTATTCATTGGAACAAACAGGACCAAAGTCATAATTATTCCCTGTAGTGGAAAGATTGTCAAAATATATAAGGAGGGTCCACTCCCATTTTATATCGAGGAATATGGAGAATTGGAGGAAACAACAACAAAGAAAGGTTCCTGGGATATAAAAGCGGAAATAAGTGTCATGACCCTCCCCTGGACCAACTTTTTCATATGAAGGATTTATGAATCTAAGTGTTATTTTCATTAACAGATGTTTATGGCTTTGTTATGTTTTGATGACAAATGATATGTTACTAATAGATTTGTATATTTGTAGGGAAATATACCTTCATACGAGGGTAGAAAATTGAAGGCTAATGTAGTCAAAATGATTTGACTAGTGATATATATATGCTAGATATAGTTTTAGTCCTAGGTTTGATATATATTTTCGGTATTTCAATTTTAATATCATGTTGACATTTCTAACAAATTTTGTAATAGATTGTAATGAAAGGAGAAATGTTTGAAGTGTTTTTAATTAAAAGATGTATTAATGCTTAAAGGACATTAATATATTATACTCTAAGGATGAAAGAAATAATGTGGTTCATTATAAAATCCTGCAAAAGCTAAGTAAAATACAATGAGGATGGCGGGTAGTTGAGAGTTTGTTATCTATAGTGAATCCTCTCTGGAATTTTCTTTAAATTTTTATGAAGAGAGAGGGGACATATATGCTTTAATTTTTTTAATTTTTTTTAATTTTTTGAAGAGAGGGGGCATAGATGACTCAGATTTTTGAAACAAGAACCTATGACGTAGAGAAGGCTTTGGGATATTTTTGAGGAAGGAAAGTGCAATGAGGGATTTGTTCACCAGTGTGTGTAAGCTTTCTCTGCAAACAATCATACTCTAAAGCTATAAGGTACTCTTCCTTGTAAATGTGTGAAGTGGATACTTTAAAAACTATAGTATGGATAATGTGTATTAGTTTACTTTATTATTGTTTGGATAAAGACCTCTGAGAGCATTCCAAGCCCCTCTTCTAAATGATTATGATACCTTAGAGTGAATAACAAAGACACAAATCTACACCTAGTTTGCTTAAGCACGTATATGACCGTAATTCCCACAAAAAATTATGTTCATCCTTTTGCCCAGTGCCTAGGTCTACACGCACACCTATATGGACGTTTGACAACGAACGTATTTTTATCCCACTAGCCGAGCTTGATGCAGGTGAATGTTGTTTGCACTATGCTATTTAAGGAGTAAAACCTAATTTTTATAGCAACGAATGTAAATTTTATTAAACACTAACCTTACGTTCGTATCACCTTTCATATCGCAGTATAGAATCTCCACGTGCTCAAGGTGAAATAGGTTAATTGAAATACATTGGTATTTTAAAATAATCCTCCTATAAGGGTCTATATGTTCCCTGTTTCATTCAACGAACACCCTTAGGAGGGGTCAGTATAAACTATTTTATGGGTTCCATAAAAAAACCTTAGCTTGGTTAGGGAAAGGGTGGAACCTTCGCACCCATCTGAGCGGAAAGTGAATTTTAATAAAACTTGAGAAGGAAACTATAAGTGGATGGATTTATTTTGGAGTGAGTTTTATACAAAAGATAGGTGGCAATACTCGATAATGTTAAAATTAATTATAGAAAGAAATGCTTTGAAGTAAACAAAAAAAAGTAACTCACTTCATATGGAAATGAATTAAGCCTTATATTTGAGACTATTAAATTATAAGCTTTAGACCCAGGGTTATTGAATGTTGGATTATTAATATGATTTATTTAGAATGGAATGGATAATCCTTATTTAGAAGATACATTTATTTTGTAAAATATTGAATTGAATTATATATTGAAAATTGATTTTATTGGATAAACATTGGGACTATATAGTTATATGGTTAATCTATTTTGATTAAATTGAAACAATCATTGAATTATGCTGAAACTAAGTTAATAGGCTTAGTAGCTTTAAGGATTCTTCCTTCTAGAGAAAACTATGGTTAATATTTGCTTTGGAAATATTTAATGATTTTGATGCATTTTGCCAAAAGGATTATTCCATAAATAGAATATGAAGAGCTTAGTTTGGAGTATTATATAGTAATATGAGATTTTACGAATTGATTTGTGGTATGAATAATAAATATGAATGCTTTCTAATGAGAAACCTACTATTTTTTATTAATGGAGGATTGGACATGAGGCCTTTTAAAATAGAAAGGAACTTATGGGGGTTTCATGCTTACTCTTTTGTAAGGAATGATCCAAAGAAAATATATCTTAATAGATTAAATAATGAAAGGATTTTTTTGAATGAGAGGTAATTATAGGGTTCCCTAGTTTTGTAAAATAGAATTTACAAATTCATGTATTGAAAAAATCATAAGAGTTATGGAAACTCTTATGAAATAGATTGAGGATGAGTCTAAAGGAACAATTGATTCCTTATTGTATTTTTTTCCAATAGACTTACAATGGAAATAAATATGGACATATTAAGGTTGGGTTTTCTCCTAGAAAGGGTTCTTGAGATATATGACGTGTCTTTGGTGTACCATTTGTCAAACTTATTATGGTTTGTTTTAAAGCATTTCAATTATATATTGCTATGAATTGTATATAAAAATGGAACGAAAGTTGTTCATTTTATTTATGCATTTAAGGAAAAGAAATATGGATGTTTTACTTTTATAACTTGCAATAGAATATGGAATATGCAATTATGGTTTTTAAAGGAATGAATTAAAAAGGAGTAATAATATTTCCTATATTAGCCTTTGGGTTTGAGGATTCTTTCTTTAAAATATATGATCATAGAATGCTAAAACTTAGTAAAGACCCCTAAGGACTAGAACTAAGGGAGAAGTGATGAGACAATCCCTTAGGGTTACAATGGACACTTTAGTAATGGATCATTGAAGTGCACTTTGAAATACAATGAGCTTAGATTTCCATTGCAACTAAATCCTTGTGATGGATTCTCTAATAGAAAGTGAGATACCCATGTGAAAAGGAAATATCATGCAAATGATAGTCATACGATCTTGAAATATATGGATGGAGTTCTATGGGAGATGTCATTTAGTGTGGTAGTCATTGGAAACCTCAATTGGTTTATGGGTAACTAAATAGGAGATGCCACATAAGGTGATAGTCACCTCCATTAAGCTAATTGAACATCATTTTAATGGTGCATAATAGTTTTATACTAATTGAAGTGTGTGTAAAACTATAAGAAGCTTACACATAAATACTAGTAAAGATTAAAAAATAGTAGTGAAGGAATTGGCGTCCCTTTTATCAATCAAACAAGATAGGGTGAACTCTTACATTGTGGTCAAAAAGTCCTTCAAAAGAAAGAAAATGGGATGACCACACAAAGGCATCCTTTAAACTGTATGGGTAGTGTACAAGGTAAAACCCAAAATTGTTATGGGAGATTGACCACTCCTGTCCACCCGAGGGATGTTGTAGCATCTAGAAACTCGCAATGTGGAAAAAGCTTTTGTGGAATTTATTTGGACTATCTTAAACAATTTTAAACCTAAGACAAAAAATTTGGGGTAGAAATTAGGGTTGTTACAATAAGTAACAAATTGAGAGAAGAATTAGACCTGGTATGACAAATACCCAATGTGAAGATCATGGCCCATTAAATACTCTTCCAAGAAACAATCATATTCAACAATTGGTTATGTTTTTTTTCAAAATATAGAGAATTGTGAACTTTAGCAACTCTGGCCATTTGGTCAAATTGAGTCTAGGAGAAAAAGTCATGATTCAAGGAGATAAAATCAAGCATAATATGAGTGGATGATAGATATGCTATAAAACATATTGATAGAATCAACACTTGAAAAAATTGAACTTGGTTATTGGCTTTGTCCAAAAAAATTTTCTAAGGCCATCACCATCTAAAATAAAAAATTTCTTGAAGACAAAGCAAAGCCATATTGGAATCTGAAAGTACCCAATATGGTTGTGGGGTCCTAAGAGTTCTTCATGAAGAGAAGCTCAAATTTGGTATCATATGGTTAGGACATTACAAATTCATTGGATAGATTTTAAGAAGCCATATTAGTTGGACATGGGCAAACATGCCATATTTTTGTGTAAATAACCAACAAGTAAATAGAAGCAAACTACAATTTCTCAAATAAGGTAATTAGCCAATGAAGTAATAGTTATTAGTAGTCTTTTATACATAAAATAAGGTATTGAGAGGCATAAGTCAAGAATTTTATAGTAAATTAATTTCAAGTTTTATCATACTAAAAAGCATATTAGAGCATGGAGAAAAGAAAAGTGCTACATAAGCCTGATAAAAGAGTAAAGTATTAAAACCAAAGCAAAAAGATTCATCACCTTTAAAATGTTTCTCTTCTGATATTTCTTCTATCTCTAGCACATCTCACACACTCAAATAGCATAATAATTCCCCCACCCACCTCATTTATCTCCTTAATTAACTTTCATATATTGTAATCCACCATTTTCCCCTTCATCTCTTACCCTAACTCTATAGCCCAATGGACAATATAACAAAAATAGGCAGATGGCTGAGCAAGGACTCAAAATCATGATATGGCATGAGAAGAGTTGATAGATGATACAAGGTATACATCATAGGATACTCTATCCTATGAGTGATGTAAGCAAAATACATGACAATCAAGCTAGAGAAGCCTAAATGGGATGAAGGTATTAAATAAATAATGTGAATAAATGGTCTACATAAGTTCTAATTTTGTAGGAAAATATACCACAATCATGCGATCATTAAGGGCTAGTTGGTAGAGCTACCACACAAGCCCTATATAAAGGTATAAGATCTCTAGAACATAAGAAATAATTCTTTTTGGTGCAATCATGAGTTCTAGTGCACCAAAATGGAAACCCCTTGAAAATAGTAGTTTTGTGCAACCATCGTTATGTTCAAGTGCACCAAAATGGAAGAGTCAAACCTTCATTGGAAGACGATGCACATAAACCCCTCACTTAATACATGCAAGAGAGACGTTGAGGCATCACGTCCAAGGAATTCATTAGAGTAGATCATCGCCATATGTATCACATAGAGATGTCAAAGATATTGTAGAAGACTTTCATCTAACACACTAAAGTTGAAGTGTCATTGCAAGGAGCATGCAATATGCACCATGAGAGGTGCATAAGGGCATCACTGGTTTAGAATTAAAGGAGTGTGAAATAATCATAACCATTACAAAGAAAATCGAAGAGACATTAAGGAAAGACATTGGTCACATAACATCGAAGGGTTACATTGCACATTGGACAATGTCAAGAATAAGACCGAGACGTCTACATTACAACAAAACAAAGTCTGTTGGGACCCACGTGGATCACATTTGAAGTATACAACACACAATGGAAGACGTTGGTCAAAGGGCAAAGATTACCATAGGAAAAACCTGAGAGATACAACATGATGGTAATATTGAACAACGTCAAGCACGAAGGTGGAGTTTGAAGCACCGTTGGAGGATGATGTTTAGAAGACCACCATTGTGCACTCTGGAAGAGTTTGGAGGTAAGGTTAAGAAAATATTTATTTGTTCTTCTAAGGTAGGAGTTATAAGGAGAAGTCATAAAGTTAATTCATTAGGAGGAATAAGGAGCATTGATATTTATAGGGTTTGATTTAATTAATCTAAAGCATTATAAATTAATTAATAGAAAAAAAACTTGGATATTATTCATGTATCATTTTGTAAGGACTTGGATAGCTTGTAGAAGGATAGAAGAATGAATGTGACTATATTGTGATTTTGATATCCAAGTGCATTAGCAAGTTGAAGAAAGCAAACTCAAGAAAATGGAAGAATTTAAAGAATAAAAGCAAGGTACAACAAGGATTATAATGAGCAAAAATTGATGTCTTTAAATTAGAATTTTGAGCAGACTTGAGTAGAGTTATTGATCATATTTTGGAGCAGACCTGAGCAGAATTATTGATCAGTTTTTTGAAGCAGACTTGAGCAGATATTTGATCATATTTTGGAGCAAAGATACAGTGCAGTGTAGAGGTTAGTTGTTCTACTGTCATCAAGTCTTGCTAGACTAGGGCTACCTTTAAAATGTAATAAATGTGAGACATGTGGAAACAAGAGAGTTAATGAAAGTGAAGGAAATTTTGGCTGTTTGAAGCTTCCAACAGCAGTATATCATTCTTTGTTTGTTAATCAAGGTTGGTACCTTCAAATTTGAGGTTGGTGCCTCAAGAGGATTAGTTTCTCCTATGGGTTGGTACCCACAAACTTGTAATCTCCTATGGGTTGGTGCCCATGAAATTGTAATAAGAGGATTGGTGTTTCCTGTGGGTTGGTGCCCACAAAATTGTATAAGGGGATTGATGTCTCCTATGGTTTGGTTCCCACGAACTTGTATAAGGGTATTGGTGTCTCTTGTGGGTTGGTGCCCATAAAATTGTATAAGGGGATTGGTGTCTCCTATGGGTTAGTGCCCACAAACTTGTAATAAGGGGATTGGTGTCTCCTGTGGGTTGGTGCCCATGAACTTGAAAATGGAGATTGGTGTCTCCTATGGTTTGGTGCTCACAAAATTTATTAAATAAATAAAAGTAATATTTTATCGTGGTTTTCTCCCGAAAAGGTGTTTCCATGTAAAAATCTTGTCTCTTATGTGTATGGAAATTGTGCATTGATTTATTATTGCATTTATAATATTGCAGTTATTATTTTGAAAGGAAATTTTTTATCTTATACTATTTACCCCCTCAGTGTAAGCGTGTGTTTATTCAATTGGTATCAGAGTGGGTTCCTTCATGAAAGCCTAACAACTTGAAGGAAGATCTTACAAGAACACACCTGGCTTACCAAGAAGGTTTTTCGTCAAATAGGGCTTCATTGTTCAATGGGACTAATTATACCTTCTAGAGCATAAGGATGCGAATGTATTTTATGGAATATGGCTATGATATATGGTAATCTATTGTGGATAGGTTTAAACCACCTAAAACCCCTCCCATGGATCAAAATGTCAAGAAACCATTTTAACATAATGCCAAGGCAATGAATGCAATACTAAGTGGGTTATGTGAATCAGAGTTTATGAAAGTCATGCAATGCACCTTAGCAAAAGAAATTTGGGATAAGTTACAAAGAACATATGAAGGAGACGATAAGGTTAAAATGGTAAAAATTTAAAACCACAAGAGGAATTTTGAAGACTTGAAGATGAAATATGAGGAAGATATTTCCAGATATCTACTCTATGTTGATGAAATTATCAACACCATTCATGGACTTGGAGAAAGTATTGATGACTCTAATATTGTTCAAAAAATATTAAGGTCACTTCCCATGAGGTTTGATGCAAAGGTCTCAGTAATTGAAGAAATGAAGGATCTTAAAACCTTAAGCATGGATGAGCTACACAAAATTCTTATAGCCTATGATATGAGAACTAAAAAAGATCAAACATCCAAATGGGAGACCGTGTTTAAAGCTTCAAAGAAGACAAAGAATAAAGAACCAAATTCAAGTGAAGAATCAAGCAGTGGAGAAGAAGCTAACTTTGTGTGAAGAAATAAGAAAGGACTAAGAAAATACAAAGGTAAGCATACTGTGAAATGTTTTAATTGTGGTAACATTTGTCACTATGCAGCTCATTGCCCATAGCTAGAAGTAGTAGCAGTGAAGAAGAAGAGGAATGCAAGAAAAAGAAGGAAATTTTTTTTTATCATGAAAAGAAAAAGAGTCATGATAAAAGCAAGCACGAGAAGATATTTCAAAGGCACAAGAAGAGTATTTATGTTGAGGAAGCAAGAAGTTCTTCCAACAATAGTGATGAAAGTCTCTCCGATAGTGAAAGAGAAGAAATCCTATTTTTGGCCATGGAGGTGAAATAATATGCTCCTGTTGTTGAAAAACAAGAAGATGAGAGAGATCCAAAAAATGAAGAGGAAGCCATAGTTGACATAGAAGAGGAACTTGTTTTTGCTCTTGAAGAGTTAAAAATACTTAGAAAGAAAAAATAAAGATTGAAAACTCAAGTACAAGAGGATGAGAAGACAAAGGCAAAGCTTTCACAAGATCTCACCGATTTAAAAGTGAAAATTGAAAAGGTAAAGCAAATTGAAGAAGGTATGGCTGAGTAGTTAGAAGAGTTGGAATGTGAAAAAATGGAACATAAAATTATCTCTCTAAGGAAAGAAGTAGAAGAATCTAATGATAAGCTACATCAGTTTGTGAAAAGCACAAATATTTTTGATTATAAATATTGGACTTGGTTTTGAAGAAAGATAAAAGAAACAAAATGTGGAGTCAAGCTCAAAAGGAACACATGCATCAAAGAAAATATTTAAAGAAGAGCCTAAGACCTATGCTGATGTGTTGAGAAGTGGAAGCATCAAGAAGGAAGAAAATAGAGCATCATCATGGACTAAGGTCCATCACAAAAATAGCAATGAGATATCAATGCGGTCATATCCTCCAAGATAATAAGATAGGTTTCAATATTTATTCTAGGGTTATTATTTTTCATGTCACCAATTTGGTCATAAAGTTGTAAATTGTAGGGTCTATGCTAAGAATGATTTTGGCTTCACCAAAAGGAATTTCAATTCATTTGCACCTCTCATGGACTACAACATCATTTGTTACAAATGTAATAATTTTGAGTATACAACTAAATGGTGTAGAATGGTGTTCCCTGAACTTCTAAAATCTAGTAAGAAGGACGATGGTCAAACTGTTCAAAAGGATATGCCCTCCAAAGTTTATAAAAAGAAAATAGAACAAGAAAAGGAGCATAGTAAGTTGGGAGTAATTTCACTCCCATCTCATCATTGATGTCTCAGTAAGAGAAGTTAGTAAGGGGGCGTTGTCAAGTGTCTTATCATTTAGCCCCAAGAAGCCTTTGCCATTGATGTCAAAAAGGGAGAATTTCAGTAAGGGGAAGAAATTTAGAATTTTTGTAAGGGTGAGCAGCTTGTAAGGGGAAGCATATTGTGATCATGTTATGGTAAATAATAGTTTCTTTACAAGGTTGCCATCAATGACAAAGGGGGAGATTTTTAGAATTATTGAGTTGTCATTGATGTCAAAGGCTGACTTGGTTGATAGCAAACAATGGATGAATTATTCAAGGCAAATATATTTTCTTCAAGGGTGATGTAATATCAAAAGGTTGAAATATAATGAAATATTTAAATATTTCTAATGTGTGCAATGGGAAAAGGTTGAAATATTATTATTGAAGTGGAAAATATTTACCCTTGCCTAAGGTTGAAATATTATTATTGAGGTGGAAAATATTTACCCTTGCCTAAGGTTGAAATATTATTATTGAGGTGGAAAATATTTATCCTTGCCTAAGGTTGAAATATTATTATTAAGAGTGTATGAGCTGACTAAGATTTAAATATTATATTGAAGTGAGGTGGGCTGATCTTATGGAAGTAAAAATATTTGCATATATACAATGCCAAAGTTCATTTTCAAAGATAAGAAATCATCAAATATGTTCAATACATCCGAGTAACGATGAGAGGATGCAGCGGTGTGTAGACAGGCATATTAAGATATCCTTAATTGTAGAACCAGTTTTGATATTATGTGTTTTATTGTAAATGCACACAAAGTGTTTGACGAAATGTCCGTGCATATATTTTAATGTTGTAAGTGCAATTTAATATTGTATGTAAAGAATAAAGTCATATTAAATCATGTAATTTGACTAAATAAGCTATTTTTTCCTGTAGTGCAATTAAAATGTAAATGCAAAGAAAATGCACATAAATGTGATTTGAGGGTAGTTGCAAGGTAGTTGGGGAAAGTAACTACTTTGTGGGTGTATAAATAAACCCCCTCCTCATTCATTAGAGTTGCTGAAGATTGGTATGTGAGCAGATTGAAGTCTATGGGTAGAATGCAGTCTAGCATGATGTGCAAACATGAGAGATGTTTAGCCTAGGGTTGGATGGTTGATACGTGGAAGAAGTATTGTAGGGAAGTCAAGCAGATTTATGGCAAAGTGCAGTCCAGTCCTGTGTACAACCATGGTTATGCTGACTATAGGTTGTATTGTTGAAACTGTAATGCTGTATCATCCATGCCATTATTAATATAAAACTGCTATAATTTATGTTATCTGCCCTTGTTGTTATTACTGCTATTATTAATGTTGTTGCAAAATTTTTGTGCATTATTATTGCTATACTATAATATTGGCAGATCTATAATTTATTACGTGGAAAGGGAATTGTTGGAAATATGTAAAATCACTTTCTACATTTTGGCGTTGTTTCTTTACGAAGTTGGGTCCAATATTGATGACATAGGGTTTGAAGAAGTGAAACCCTTGGAAATACAGGTAAATGGAAACAATGCAGCAAATATGTACAACAGTTAGATGTCAAAGTAGTCGGCTAGAAGTACTTGATGGGTAGCACTACCTGACAGATAGAAGTACTTGATGGATAGCAGTACTTGATGGGTAGCACTACCTGACAGATAGAAGTACTTGACGGGTAGCACTACCTGACGGATCGAAGTACTTGATGGATAGCAGTACCTGATGGGTAGCATTACCTGATGGATAGAAGTACTTGACGGATATAAGTACTTGACGGGTAGCACTACCTGGCGGATAGAAGTACTTGACAGATAAAAGTACTTGATGGGTAGCATTACATAATGGATAGAAGTACTTGATGAATAGCAGTACCTGACAGGTAGCACTACCTGACGGATATAAGTACTTGATGGATAGAAGTACTTGACGGGTAGCACTACCTGATGGATAGAAGTTCTTGACGGATATAAGTACTTGACGGGTAGCACTACCTGACAGATAGAAGTACTTGATGGATAGAAGTACTTGACGGATAACAATACTTGATGGGTAGCACTACCTAATGGATAGAAGTACTTGACAGATAGCAGCACCCTGATGGGTAGCACTACCTGATGGATAGAAGTACTTGATGACTAGCAAGACCTGATGGCTGGCACACCTGATGGCTAGCCCAATTTGCCTGATGTCTAGTCCAATTCGTCTGATGTCTACAATAGCAAAATACATAGATCAATCAGTTGCTGAAGAGTAGAGTCCAAGAGCAGAGCAAGAACGAGGTGACCGACACATTGCTGATAGGAACTAAATAACGTGTACAAGGACAACCAAGAGTCAAGGAAAATGTTGATTGATGCAGAGATATGTTGAGTGGATGGTAACACCTGAACAAGTAGTAGGAAGGTTGTAGAGGAGTACAAAGGACGGGAGTCAAGCACCAGAGAAACAACATGTGAGGGTTCAGG
The DNA here is from genome assembly GCA_028583015.1 of Wollemia nobilis. Classification (NCBI taxonomy): domain Eukaryota; kingdom Viridiplantae; phylum Streptophyta; class Pinopsida; order Araucariales; family Araucariaceae; genus Wollemia; species Wollemia nobilis. Next base: position 54,961 of record JAQPPZ010000228.1, on the reverse strand, counting down.
AAGGAAGACCAAGGCCACAATCGATATCCCTATGAAGGAAGTTGTGAAGTAAGGAAGTTGAAAGATGACTTTTTGGTGAAAGTAAGATACCTAAGACTAAAAATACCTGATGAAGAGCAGCATAGCAGAAACCCCACCAATGGATAACATAGAAACCCAAGCATTGGAGAATTTGCCACTTTTCATAGGTGAAGGGAAGGAAGACCCGATTAGGCATTGGAGAATTTGCCATATGGAGTGGAAAGTGATTGGGCAGAACAATGAAGAAGATTGGAGGAGGTGGTTTCCTACAACGTTTTGAGAATATGCAATAGATTGGTACATATACTTACTGCAAGTCAAGTTCGAGACATGGGGAGAGTTACATGATGCATTTGTGGAAGAATTCTGATCATATGATACTGACAAAAATTATAACATTCAAGGAGAGAAGGAGCCTATTCGTTCTTACAATCAAAGGTTGAGTAGGTTGTTTGACTATGTGGAGAAAGGCCACTTACAGGAATCAAAGGTTACGTGTTTCATAGATGGACTTCTCCTTGTGTATGAAAGGAAGATGAAGATATTTCCTCCAAGATCATACCAAGAGGCTTTAGATTATGCCTTGACTTAGGAAAGAGAAGCAAAAAACTCACCGATGAAGGAGACTCAGACAACTAGAGAATGCAGTCAGATGGCGACGAAGGAGATGTCTAAGGTGCAGACATCTGAGCAAGAGTCGTCTGATGTGGATATGTCTAAGGTACAAACATATAAGCAAGAGTCATCTGAGAAGAAGAAATCTAAGGTACAAACGTCTAAACAGGATTTGTCTGAAGTAGAGACGGTCAAGGTGAAGTCTGCAGTGCATCTATTAGAGGAGGAGCCATCTGAAGAGAACCCTTCTAAAGTGGAGTTGTCTAAAATCTACCCGTCTGAAGGAGTTAAATGTCAGGCAGTCAGACTAGACGTCTGGCAGCCAGCCCAAAAATTTGGAAGCCAGTCAGCCCAAACATCTAGCCAGTCAACCCAGACATTTGGCAACCAGTCAGCCTAGATGTCTGGCCATCCAACCCAAATTTCTAGCAGTCAGTCAGCCTAGACATATGGCTAGTAAGCCCAAACGTCTGGCAGCCAGTCAACCCAGACGTATGGCCATCCAGCCCAAACGTCTAGCAGTCAGTCAACCCAGATGTCTGGCCATCCAACCCAGACACCTGGCAACCAGTCAGCTCAGACATCTAGCCATCTGGCCTAGACGTCTAGAAATCCATCAGTCTAGACGTCTAGCCATTTATTTGATCGTCCATTTGGCCACTTGTCCCAGAAGTCTAGCAACCTGTCCAGACGTCTAGCCTATCTATTTGCAACGTCTACCCTTACCCGTCTGAGATGTCTACCTGTGTGCAACCCACCCGAGACATCTACCCATATGAGTTTTCTAATCCGATGTTCCAAACGTCTAGACATGGTACCTGTCAGACTCCTCAATCCGTCTGGTCTAATCCATTAGAGACTAAACTGTTAGGGATTATCATCAGAAATGTTGATGTCTGAGGTAGTGCAGTTAGAGTTGTCATCAAAAGCACAATCCGGCAAGGGAGAGGTCTGTCAGAGGATGATAAGTAGTTAGTTGGATCAAGAAAGTAGTGAAGTAGAGCTAAAATAAAGCAGTTTGAATGAGTTGAAGGAAAGCTTCCAAATGGTTGATGAGAAGAAAAATTTAGTTTGGACATTGAGGCTTTCAAGGGTTTTGCTATTGAGGTTTCGGGGCTCCGCCCTGAACCCCGTGAAGGGCGCTGCCCATTGACCCCGCAAGGGACGCTGTCCCTTGACCCTGTAAGGGGACTCCTGCCCCCTTGACCCCCAACACAGATGGCAAAGGGCATTACCGATTATATTCTTGATGTTGATGACATTGCTCATGCTGATGATATGGCTTATTGCAAAAAATGAAGTGCCTATTTAGAGAATGTTGATCATGCTAATATTACACATACTTGTAGAAGAAAAAAAGCACAATCAGAGAATCATATGTTGTGAGCAGCCCCAAGTGAAGGTCATTGCCAAATATGTATGGAACAGGAACAAGAGGAAGGAGCATGACAAGAGATCCTGGTATATTGCTTAGTACTTCTATTCCTAGTGTTTAGCTCATGTCGTCGAGGACAACGACCAGTTTAGAGGAGGGGATAGATGTAGACAGGCATATTGAGATATCCTTAACTACAGAACCAATTTTGATATTATGTGTTTTATTGTAAATGCACGCAAAGTGTTTGACGAAACGCCCGTGCATATATTTTAATGTTGTAAGTGCAATTTAATATTGTATGTAAAGAATAAAGTCATATTAAATCATGTAAGTCGGCTAAATAAGCTATTTTGTCCTGTAGTGCAAATGAAATGTAAATGCAAAGCAAATGCACATAAAATGTAATTTGAGGGTAGTTGCAAGGTAGTTGAAGAAAGTAACTACTTGGTGGGTGTATAAATAAACCCCCCCTCATTCATTAGAGTTGCTGAAGATTGGTACATGAGTAGATTGAAGTATATGGGCAGAATGTAGTCTAGCATGATGTGCAACCATGAGGGATGTTCAGCCTAGGGTTGGATGGTTGATACGTGGAAGAAGTATTGCAGGGAAGTCAAGCAGATTGATGGCAAAGTGCAGTCCAGTCCTGTGTAAAGCCATGGTTATGCTGACTGTAGGTTGTATTATTGAAACTGTAATGCTGTATCATCCATGCCATTATTAATATAAAAAAACCTATAATTTTTGTTATTTGCCATTGTTGTTATTATTGCTGTTATTAATGCTATTGCAGAATTTTTGTGCATTATTATTGCTATACTATAATGTTGGCAGATCTGTAATTTATTACGTGGAAAGGGAACTATTGGAAATATGTAAAATTACTTTCTACACGGTGTTGCAAAGAAGAAACCATGGAAGTAGTTGAAGGATGCCCCAGATGAGTGCACATAAGGTTGAATTGATGGCCAAAATTTATTTTTATTGAAAAATTTTTCAATAGATGAGAACTGGAAATAGGGTAGTAGTGCAAACTTGAGCAGTGTCGAAGATATTTCATGACAATCAAACTCATCGAGCATAGAAGAAAAGAGTGAGTGACAGATCAAATTGGTGGAAGGTTCGGGGGTAGAGCAGGTCGAGGTTTTTTTTTATTGACCCACAACGTGATCATGGAGAGATTGTGCACAAAAAGAGAGGATAAAGTAGGAGTGATCATGGAGTGCATATAATGCTTAATGTATACGCTAGGGTATTGAAGCAGTGTCAAAATGCAGATATCGTTACATTCAAGTGCACCAAAATGAAAGAGTCAAATCTTCGATGGAAGACAACACAAAAACCCCTCACTTAATATGTGCAAGAGAGACGTTGAGGCATCATGTTTGAGGTATTCATTAGAGTAGATCACCACCATATCTATCACATAGACATGTCAAAGATGTTGTAGAATATTGTCATATAACACACTAAAGTTGAAGCATCATTGGAAGGAGCGTGCGGTATGCGTCGTGAGAGGAGCATAAGGGTAGCACTGGTTTAACATTAAAGAAGTGTGAAATAATCATAACCATTACAAAGGATATTGAAGATAAATCAATGGAAGACGTTGGTCATATAACATTGAAGGGTTACGTTGCACATTGGACAACGTCAAACACACGATTGGGACATCTACATTACAATAAAACAAAGTCTGTTGGGGCCCATATGGATCACATTTGAAGTCTATAGTGCACAAGGGAAGATTTTGGTCAAAGGGCAAATATTACCATAGGTAAAACCTGAGAGATACAACATGACAACAATATTGGACAACGTCAAGCATGCAGGAGGAGTTTGAAGTGCAGTTGGAGGACGTTGTTTAGAAGACCACCGTTGTGCACTCTGGAAGAGTTTGGAGGTAAGTTTAATAAAATATCTATTTGTTATTTAAAGATAGAAGTTATAAGGAGAAGTCATAAAGTTAATTCATTAGGAGGAATAAGGAGCATTGATATTTATTAGGGTTTGATTTAATTAATCTAAAGTATTATAGATTAATTAATAGCAACAAAGCTTGGATATTATTCATGTATCATTTGGTAAGGGCTTGGCTAGCTTGTAGAAGGATAGAAGAATGAATGTGACTATATTGCAATTTTGATATCCAAGTGCATTAGCAAGTTGAAGAAAGCAAACTCAAGAAAATGGAAGAATTTAAAGAATAAAATCAAGGTACAATAGAGATTATAATGAGAAAAAATTGATGTATTTAAATTAGAATTTTGAGTAGACCTGAGTAGAGTTATTGATCAGATGAGGAGACCTGAGAAAAATTATTGATCAGTTTTTTGAAGCAGACTTGAGCAGAGATGATAAAATTTTGGAGTAGAGATACAGTGCAATGTAGAGGTTAGTTGTTCTATTGTCATCAAGTCTTTCTAGACTAGGGCTACCTTTAAAATGTAATAAGTGTGAGACATGTGGAAGCAATAGAATTAATAAATGTGAGACATGTGGAACTAAGAGACTTAATGAAAGTGAAGGAAATTTTGACCATTTGAATCTTCAACACTAGTACATCATTCTTTGTTTGTTAATCAAGACTAGTACCTTTAGATCTGAGGTTGGTGCCTCAAGGAGATTGGTGTCTCCCGTGGGTTGGTGCCCATGAAATTGTAATAAGGGGATTGGTGTCTCCTGTGGGTTGGTGCCCATGAACTTGTAATAAGGGTATTGGTGTCTCCTGTGGATTGGTGTCTATAAAATTGTATAAGGGAATTGGTGTCTCCTATGGGTTGGTGACCATGAAATTGTATAAGGGGATTGGTTTTTCCTATGGGTTGGTGCCCAAAAATTTGTATAAGGGATTGGTGTCTCCTATGGGTTAGTTCCCACCAACTTGTAATAAGGGGATTGGTGTCTCTTGTGGGATGGTGCCCACAAAATTGAAAAATGGAATTGGTGTCTCCTGTGGGTTGGTGCCCACAAAATTTATTGAAGAAATAAAAGCAATATTTTGCCATGGTTTTCTCCTAAAAGGGTGTTTCCACGTAAAACTCTTGTCTCTTATGTGTATGGAAATTGTGCATTGATTTATTATTGCATTCATAATATTGCAGTTATTGTTTTGGAAGGAAAAGTTTTATCTTATACTGTTCACCCCCCTCTCAGTATAAGCATTTGTTTTTTTACCAACACCCCCTGTATTACATTACTTGGTTATTGAATACTTTAGTATTCAATCAAGATCTTCTATCTTCAAGTGAATTTATAATATATTTGATCTTCATCTTGATATTTATCTGCTTCTTTTTGTTTGAATTCATATTTGAATTCAACTTCGTGTTCTTCAGTCCTTGTATCTTCAAGATTATAGATCGCTTGAAATTTATCATTGTCATCAGATTCTTATATAAGAATATATTCTTTGCCTTTGTCCTTAGAATCATATGACCCTTTATTTTCCTGTATGAATATTTTTGAGCATTCACTTAAAGAATAATAATAGGATCTTAAGTTAGATGAACTTGGTATATCAATATTACAAGAAGAATAGAATAATTTTTCAAACAATTTTTCACTTATCTTTAATTTCTCTTTGAAATATTCAATCAACTCCCTATGTCTCATATTCTCTTCTTTGTGAAACTTGAGTGTAAGTAATGGCATATACATTATTCTACCAATATCTAAAGGAATTATAATACCATATTTTAATTATCAATTGCTTCAACAATTATTGCATGTAAATAATATTAAAATATTTCAAAGTTTTCATCTATGGCTTAACTATAGATAAATTTATAGATGAGATCTATCTTTCCTTTAGATTTTTCAATTAAATTCTTGATCCCAAATTTTATGACATTTACTTTTTATTTTTGTATCATGAACTCCATATTATTATCCATTGAATTCATTTCTTTTGAATTAGGCATCCTTATATGTTCCTAATTTTAAATAAATCAAAGTTTCTAAATTATAAAGCCTATAAAGTAGAATTCCTTATATCTCCAAATGTTTAGAAACTAAGAAAATATGAATTTTGAAAAATTAATTTCCTAAGTTTGAAGGTGGACTCCTTTTGACTCCTAAATTATTAATTTGAAAAAAATCAATAATCAAATTATTTCAAAAAACTAAGGCAATTACAGTTCACTCAAATAAGCCATTAGAAGAAAATAAATGGTATGGAAGATGAGGAAATACATTGTGCAAGTTCAAATATAGGATCTCAAGGTGCGAAGGAAGAGAGGAAGGCAAATTTTAATACAAAGGAAAATGGGGAGATGAATCTTAAATCAAATAAGAAGGAGGAGGTCAAGCTTAATCTAGGTAAATCACCTTTACTATCCTCAAGTAGCTTAAAACATTATCCTTCCAATAAAAATGAAAGTAGTATCGAGTGTGTTCCTTGCACTTTAGGTTTTCAAGAGTAGTATATTACAAAAAATCTTATGGAGGCTATCCAAGTAAATTTAGGGTTTTCAGGCCAACATAAGAAAGTGATGACTATGGAGGATCATATTTGCAGTTTAGAGTTTTTAGGGCAACATAAAGAAGAAAATGCTAATGAGGCTATTCCTTGCACTTTCGGCTCTTTAAGACAACAAAAACCTTTAGAAGATAAGTCTCATTTTGAATAATATGAAAAAATAGAAGATTGATGAAGATGAGAGTGTTGGCAAGAATGGAAGAAGGAGAGGAAAGCCATAAAACCATAATATAAGAGAAAAAGAAACTCAAAAGGATATTGATTTAAGAATCCAAACAAAAATATCACAGGTGTTAACAAGAAGTGGGGCTAAGCCCACTAGCAAAAATAAAAAGTATTGATGATAAAAATGATATCATGGAATATTAGGGGTATGAATAAAACCCCTAAAAAAATATTTATTAAGGAATTAATAAGTTGTTATAGCCTCGAGTTTATTTTAATACAAGAAACAAAATTAAGTAGTGAGGAATGTAAGGATGCTTTTAAGAAGATTTGAAAGATAGGTGATTGTTTAGCAGTTTCTTCTACATGAGCTTTAGGAGGTATTGCAATAATATGAGACAAATGCAAATGGGATGGAGAACTATTAGAAGAAAAAAGTAATTGGGTTGCTGTATTATTTTTTAGGAAAGAGGAAAACATCAAAGTTGGGGTTATAAAAATATATGCTCCAACTATAGTTACTCCACGTGAAAGATGTTGGAAGGACCTTAGTATATTTTTATCAAATACAATTATGATTCATTGTGATCTATGGATTCTTGGGGGTGATTTTAATACTATTATATCTCCTTTGGAAAAGAAGGGTGGAATTCTAGGATGGTCTAAATAAATGCAATATTTTTCTTCATTTTTCAATTCAAATGACCTTTGGGATGTTAGTCCCTCAAGCTTTCAATACACATGGGATAACAGAAGCATTGGGAAAATTATATAGTAGAAAGACTTGATAGATTCTTGTTATCCAATAATTGGTTGTAAATAAAGTATACATTCTATTCGGATATTTTATTACGAGTAGGATCAAATCACAAACCCATTCTTTTGACTTGTGAGTCACCTAACAATTTTCATCCAAAGCCATTTTGCTTCCAGTCTATGTGGCTCCAAGACCCTAATTTTTTCCAGATGGTTATGTTATGATGAATCAAAATCTGAAGGATCATGTATGTACAGGTTTGTTCAAAAGTTGAAACATGTAAAGGAGCAAATTAAGATATAGAATGTCAAATATTTTGGTAACATTTAAAAAAAAAAAAAGAAATTGAATCCAAACTCCAAAATTTACAAGAGATAGTAGAAATTAATGGAATGGACCAGGATTCTTATATGAAAGAAAAATAATTACTTTCTAATTATCATAATGCATTGAAAAAGGAGTCATATTGGTTTCAAAAATATAAAGAGAAATGGCTCAAGGAAGGAGATAGAAATACAATTTTTTTTCATGCTACAACAAAAATATTTTTTTTGTTCGTCATATCAAAAATATTATAACTCCAGATGGAAGAAATATTAAGGATGAAGAAGATATAAGGAAGGAAATAGTAAATTATTTCAAACATATTTTGTTAGATTCTAGGCAATATAAGGAGGCACAAGAAACGTTTTTGCAAAATATTCCATCAATTATCACTCAGACATAAAATGAAATCTTGAGGAAGAAGATATATATGGAGGAGCTCCATTAAGTAGTTTTCTCTTTCCATCCTAATAAGGCAATTGGCCCCGATGAATTTCCTGCAATTTTATTTCAAATTTTTTGGGATTTATTGAAGAGTGATATGTTATATGCAATGGAAGAGGCCCGAAAAAGGAAGGCTATAATAAGTGAGATCAATGCTACTTTTATTACCTTGGTTCCCAAGAAGGGTGACACAAAATATTTTGATAATTTTTGTCCAATAAGCCTTTGTAATATGATTTACAAGATAATTTCAAAAATTATGGCAAACAGGTTGAAGGACATTCTAGGGTATATTATATTAGAGGAACAAGGTGGTTTTGTTTAGGGTAAACAAATTATTGATGGTATAATTATTGCACAAAGGACCATACATTCTCTTCATTCCATGAAAAAACTAGGTATGCTTTTGAAATTAGATATGAAAAAAGCATATGATAGGATTTCCTAGAATTTTCTACATGCTATTCTTAGAAATTTTGGCTTTGATTATAGTTGGTGTGAGTGGATTAAATGTTGTTATAACACTGCAATTTATTTTGTTTTGATCAATGGTTCTCTTGTTGGGTACTTCAAGTCATCTTGTGGAATTCATCAAGGTGATCCTTTTTCTCCTTATCTATTCATTATTATAGTAGAAGCATTAGGGAGAGAATTTTTAAAAGCAAAAATGTAAGGAAAAATCAATGGTATTCAAGTTACAAAAAATGTCCCTTTGAATCTCATCTCCAATTTGTTGATGATACTTTTATTTTCGGTCATCCCTCGGTCAGTGAGGCCATGGAGTTTAAATCAATATTGTCATGTTATGAGAAGGCTATTGGAAAGTTGGTAAATACTTCAAAATCCAATATTTTTTTCATTAATATTGCCCTAGATTTACAACAAATTATTATGAATATTTTTGGGTTTCAAATTAAAAAATTTCCACCAATCTACCTGGGTATTCCTTTGTCTGATAAAGGAAATAAAAAGGAGCTTTGGATCTATTTTTTGGATAGAACGAAAGCTTGCTTCACAGGTTGTAAAGGTAAGTAATTAACCATGGCATGAATGCTACAACTCATAAAGACTACTTTGCAATCCATTCCTATTTATATGATGTCAGTTTCAAGACTACCAAAATGTATTGCATTAGAAATTAATAAAATTCAAAGAGAATTTTTATGGAAAGGTTGTGTGGAAAAATTTAGGTAGACTTACAAAATTGCAAACTTATGAATTTGGCATTAGGAGCAAAGCTTGGGTGGAGATTATTCAAAGATCAAGGAAAAAATTAGGTAAAAATATTACTTCAAAACTATATAGGTTCTCTTGATGCAATGAAATTATTTATAAAAAAGAACTCTACCCAAAGGATCATCAACATGGAACTTCATATTAGAGAGTTTACAATTGATAAATAAACATATTAGATGGTTAGTCAATGAGGGGAGTTATGCAAATTTTTGGTTCGATGCTTGGTTGAAGCCTTATCCTCTCATATCAGACTCAAAATGGAAATCATTGGCTCAAGTGTGCATAGCATGTAAAGGTCCAAAGGTCAAAGATTATATTATTATGAATAAAAACTCTAGATCATGGATTTCTTTAAGTGACCTGGTTGAAGGAGAGGAACAAAAACAAATTGTAAATGAACTTCAAAATATGCTTCTAGAGTTTTGTTTGCCAATTTTTACAGGAAAATATGAGTTGTTTTAGAATTTATCAAAGGATAGTGGATACTCAGTAAAGTTGGGATAAGAGAATTTAGAACAATCAAAATTTCCTTCTCCCAAATATTTTCCTTGGAAGAATGTTTGGTCATTAGAGGCTCTCCCTAAGGCATCAACATTTCTTTGGTTAGCAGTTCAAAGTAAGATTCTTACAGGAGAGAGTCTACAAAGAAGAGGATATTATGGACCCTTTAGATGTGCCTTATGTGAGAAGGATTTAGAAACATAAGACCATTTACTTCTTCATTATTTGTTTGCTCACACCATTTGGGGTTACTTTTTTAAAAATATGAAATTATATTGGGTATCTCCATCAATTTTTTTAGAGCTAAAGTATTATGTATTCTTTGTAGGATTGGGCTGCCATTATTTGTTGGAATTTATGGCTTGAAAGGAATAATATATTTTTTAATAATAAATATCAAAATCATGCCCAAGTTTGGAACCGTATAAGTGCCTCTCTTGCAGAATATCTACAAATATGGTGCTCATAATGGGAAGTCTCAATTGCAGAAAAAGAAGTGCTAATAATTTAGCTACATGATTTGAACATACATGGCAAAGTCATCTGTGACAATGGAATTAAAACAAAGGATATACTTTTATCTATGGTAAAATAGAAATGTCAAAAAATTGGGTTTATCAAAATTAATTTTGATGGTGCTTCTAAAGGAAATCCAAGAAAATCTGGTGGAGATGGTGTTTTTAGAAATAGTGAAGGAAAAATTCTCCTCACTTATTTAGAATCATATGGAACTTCAACTAACAACTATGCGAAGGCTAGGGCACTTATTACTGCGATTAAAATTGCAGCAGAAAAAGGATGGAAATATATTTAAATTGAGGGGGACTCACAAATTATCATCAATGCTATTAATAAAAATGAATGTGGAGACTGGATAAAAAATAATATTATTATTGATGTTCATCATCTATTACTAGAGGCAATCTCATGGAAGTGTGACCATATTTATAGAGAAGGAAATCGAGTAGCAAATAAATTAGTGAATTATGATGTTGATCTACATCCCCATGAAATTCAAATTTTAGAAGACAACTGGTCAAGTGAGATTTTATGTCTTAATAAAAATGATGTCAAGGAGTTGATTGTGGAAACATAACACTTTGAGAAAGTTGAAGAATATATTTAAGAGAAAAAAGAAAAGAAAAAACTGTGATAAAAATGTTTGCTACAACAAATGTAATATTATGGGATTTTGATGTGAGTGGCCTCCAATAGAAGCCACATATAACTTATTAAAAAAAACCTTATATCTCTAGTCTTATTATCTCATTAATCTACTTATCTCTCCACTATTTAAATAATAAATAATAAACTCATTACCTTTAATTATTTCACTTATCTCTCCTTAGTTTAGAAAATTAAATATAAGCCTCCAATTTAATAACCTTTAAAAATTAAACAAACTACTTTATAATTTATCACTTCAAAAATCTAAATTTGAAAGATCGCCTTCTATTTCACTCACATATTTTTCTTCTCATGTGTTAGAATGCATTGAATTCCTCAATAGGCACCTGAGCAACCACTTTAACCTGCACACTTCTATGCTACATGGATTGAAAGACTTTATACCTCCCATCATTCAATGCTCGTTCCAATGCTATGTGGCTTGAACAAATTTCTACCTTCCATAATTTGCTACTCACTCCAATGCTACATGTCTTGTTAGACTCTCTTTCTTATAACACTCAAATTACAATGTTAACTCTTACGACAGGGAGAAAAACATCTCTGGTGATAGGCATTACATCTTACTATAATATTTAGTGTTTCATAAATGCATTCAAATATTTTATAACACTTGGATTTGTCTCCTTTCTCAAGTGACTCTTTTGTTTCACTTTGTCAACTGTTGATTGTCCACTAGCAATACTTGGGTGATGTTCTGAGTCTCCTTTGGCTTGTTGGATGTGTGCCTTGCCTGTGCTTTCCTATGGCTTATTGGATATGTACCTTTCTGTCTGTGCTCACATTTTGGTGATTTTATGGATGTGCATTCCTTTTGTACCTCAATGATAATTTGTTGCTTTATACTCTTTACCTAGTGGTTTACTAAAAATACATTGCAGATAGCTTGTTATGTGCTTTAGCGAATAGTGCTCTACAAATACTTTTACCTTAAAAATGGTGTATAGGTTAATGACACCTTTTATTTCTCTATTATGTGAATGATGCCTTTGCTTTCTCTATTGTGCTTGGAATATGGCATCACTCCTAGTGTAGTAATCTTCTTTCTTTTGTTTGGGAGATAACTTCGTGTTAAACACTACAAGCTCAAATACTAAATTGGTTTTTGCATGATCAGTCTTCTCTGGTACTGTTTCTTATAGTAATATTCTATCTTAGAATAACACTCTCATAGTGATGTTATTTCTTATTTTTTATGCTTCTTGAAGTCTAGATTTATTTTGCTTTTTTATTACTTCATTTATCTTGTGTTAGTTGTTGTTATTGTACTTGTGTAGACTGTTGTTTTATCTCATATGCTAGCTTTATTGATGCTAAACTTTTTTCTTTTCTTTTCATAGAGACGAATAGATCTATTTTATTTAACCTTCCATCATTATGAGCCTTTTTATTTTGTTATAGGCTTCTTATTTCTCAAGCCTCTTTTCTTACCTTATAAAAGTTATTTCTCTTTAATAATGACCTTGAAACTTTTTCCTATTTCTCTAGAACCTACATATCTTCTCTGTATTCAAACCTCATTTCTTTCCTTAAATAAGGTGCTTATATATATGGCCTCTTTTCATTTTCACTAAGAACGACCTCAAATATTCATCATGGAACTCTTTTCTTGAAGAGTCTCTATCCTCTTGAATCTGTATTTTTATATTTATCAAGCTCTCTCTTTAAGACCTAAATCTTCTTATAGACTGTCTCTATTTTGAATTGAATTTCAAAATAGATAACCTCGATCTATATATCTTTGTCAAGGTCTCTCTTCAAGACCTGAATCTATAATAGTCTATAAATTAAATTGATCTTTCCTCGATGAAAGTTTTCTTTCTTCTTCTTACACTTGAAGATGAAAGTCTTCTCTATTTTTTATAGGAAGCTTCTCACTCTTATGATCAATATTTGCTTGTAGAAATATCTTAGGTCACACCTAAGATATAAATCCTTAAAAGTCAAGGTGACGAAGATTTTATCGATGCTTCAATCAATATAAATATGGCTTGATTGTACTGAGTTCTTCAACTTTCTTTTGAGTGTCTATAGAAATCAATATTAAGGAATATCTATTTCCTTGAAATCCTCTATCAATGTTAGGATTTGTTATGGCCCTAAATGATCAACTATCTTAAAGTTGATTCACCTCCAATATGAGTCCTTATATTTACTAGTTGATATCCGACTATGGAATGACTTCAATTGTTGTTTCTGCAAATTTGTAAATTTTTTTATACTTTTTGCTTATTTTAATAATACACTAGAGTCTAGGTCTAACTCCATTTAAAGTAGATAGATTTTAAATCAATTTTATCACAATGGATAAAATAAATTTTATATGTAGCTAAATATATTCAACCTGTGCAACTTGTAATAGCTTTGTATCACCGATGGCTTTTGAAGCCTTAATGGTAATATAAATATCATAGGATAAATTCCATAGGATAAAATATATGATAGCCACAATATAGTAAGATCAAAATAATGATGTAAGCAAAATAATATGATCCAACTAATATGTATATCAAGGCTTATAATATATCAACTAACATTCATTAATATGCAAAAATATGAATGCAATAGCCTGAATCATACATGTACAAAGCATGTAGAAAAACTTACAATATTAGTTGCTCAAATGTATGAAAATTATATTAATCCTTTTCACTTACAAATATATCATTTGACTCACATACCTGATAAGGATATTGGATATTTCATATAAAATACTCTAATATGGAGTACTATATAGCCATAGTATAATGACTCTTTGCCTACTTGAATCTTCCTTTTCATATGCCAAGTTTCATGACTCTATATTGTATGCACACTTGGGAATGATTCTTCACTTATCAATATATAATCTAAGAACACTTGTACACAATTACATATAATACACTTGTGCATATTTACACACATTACACTTGCACACTTACTTACATGACACTTGTGCATTTCCTACACATTATTACATTACATAAAATATTTACTCATACTCTAATCTAAGACTTGACCCTAGTATAATATTTACAAGATGTACCATGAAGGTACCATGGGGATACATTAGCATGTACCAAATAATATAATATTCTCAAACATGATCTTCCTCTATTTGGTCATCTGCTTCATCATGTGGTTCCTTAGTGGAAAATTTTCCACACCTAGTAAATATAGTTATTATTTAATGCACTTGTTGCCTAGAGAATATTTGTTATCATAGTTGTAACATAGAACCCATGCCCAATGTACCTCCATTTCTTCATAGGTGATCCATTTAACCTCATGTGATTTATTTCCTAGGTTTGGTAATTTCTAGGATGAAAATGGGGTTTAAGCCTATTGTAGTTTAAAAAAATATATTTATGGTATGAGTTTATACTTAGCAAGTATCACAAATTATATAGCTACCATTATGTTGTTTGGGTTGGACATATTTACGTATGCATGAATATCTTCCTTTAATCCACTAATAAAATAACTTCAGAGAAACTTAGCATGTAATCCCATAGTGTAATTTGTAATTTTTTCAACTTGTGTTAAGTAATCATGGATAGATATTGTTTGTATTACCTTGGTGAGAGATAATATTAAATATTTATACTTATTAGGTCTAAAATGGGTGAATAATGCATGTTCAAATTCAAGCCAAGTGAGCCTTAGATTCATGTTCTCTAACCATTATAACAATTAAATTACTCAATATTCTAGGTTGAAAGTTACAATTGAAAGCTTTTGATTGTGGGAAGAGCATCATACTTTGCATGTAGACTTATTAAATGACTTTTAATGTCATAAATTTTATCAAAATTTTCTACTTTGGTTAATGCATAAAATATTATTGATTAAGAAGTTTTAATTTGTTTAACCTAGTCGCCTAATTATTCTAGCTCTTGAGTAGCTCTAATACTACCAAACATTTATCACATTAGGATCTCCAAAAATGTTAGGAGTGAAAGGAAGATAACACTAGACAAGTCAATTAAGTCCATTACATCACGTTTAATTTATCTTTTTATCATATACATTTTTTTAATATTCCTTAAACCATTACTTTTTTATATAAGTCTTTACTATAAAGATGAACATTTAAAAAAAAAGTTTATTTTTTTAATTTTTATTTAGTTATATATATATATATATTTTGAAGATTTTTGCTTAGTAATATAACTAGCTTAGATATAAAGGATATATATCTAAAAACGTCGAGAGTTTTCAATCCCGAGGTGCCTATCTATTTTAAATATTTTTGTTAATGTCGGCTTTTTTTAATAAAAAAAAAATTTGTTTACAATGTGACATGTATGACCTCTTTGCATCCCACCCCCTTGTCTGCCATTATAGGAACGCTCTCGGCATAATTATAATTATACTACCATATATTATTTTTAATAAATACTTTTTCTAAATAAATTTATGGAGTTTAAAAATTTTATATTTAAAAAAAAAATTCAATTATATCAATATGCTAAATAATGTAATAACTTCAATAATGAATAACATCACAATAAATCACTTATACATCAATCTTTCTAGAATAAATTTCATTGTAACCATGATTCTTTTCTACTAAACAAGCATTATTATTATTCAAGATAAAAACATCTTATTTTATATTGAATCAAATTTAAATTAAAATATTGTACGTTGATCATAAAGATTTCTCACAATAACCAAATCTAAAAAAAAAATTAAATTAAAATATTTAAAATTATATTATTTTTTAATAATAAATATTATAAAAATTTATGAAATAGTTATGATTAAAGGTAAAATATACTGTTCTTTTATATCTAAAATATATGAGACATAAAATACAATTAATTAAAAAAAAACTTATAAAAATGATACTTCTTGGTTAATTAAGAAAAAACCCCTTACAACAAAAGAAATAGATACTTTTTGTTTCTTTTTTATTGTGGTATTTTCGTTCAGGTAAGACTCTCAGACTCCTTAGATGAAACTAAGCGGTAGACTAGAAAAGAGGGTTGGAATGGCATTATAATCATTAAACCCATTGAAAATTTTGACCCTTAATGTTAGGAGTGAAAGGAAGATAATTAAGGTCCCAGGTCCCTGATCCTTTTCTAGTTTCCCTGGCACCTCCTTTTCCCATTATTTTTGGCTGGAAAGGTGTTGCAGACGATATCCTTTGGGGTGGGAGATCACTGTTCCATTTTTCTGCCCTTTTCCTTGCCCTTTAGTGGGAAAACCTGTGTTCCACCTTTGCTCCACTGTCCTGCCTTTTCCTCTGGTGTCAGGGTTTTGGGTTGGGTTTAGGTTTTTCTTCCTGGGACTCTTCCTAGGTTTTCTTAGGTTGTTTTTGGAAGTCTTCTTCACATCTGCTCGTTGAGGATCTTCAGTGGTGAATGGTTGAGGGATTTTGGATTCTTGAGCAGTTTTGCACAACATCCTTTTGGTCAGAGGAGGGACCACGTGCTTGATACTGTGACTTTGCTCTTTGTATTCGAGGTAGTGGGTTTTCTAGGATTTCAGTTCCTTTCATGGATTTGCAGCCTCTGGTCGTTTTGCTGCTGAATCCTTGTAGGTTATCCTTGTTTCCTTGAAGCTGCTTTTGGTGGGTCTGAGGAATTCTGGCTTCTTGAGCAATTTTGTACATCATCCTTTTGGGCTTGTGGGGTTGTCCATGTGCTTTATACTATGACTCTGCTCTTTGGGTCTGAAGTGGCAGTTCCTACGGGTCTCAATTTTTTTGTGGCCTCTGGGAGCCTTTGGTTTTATAGTTGCTGATTCCTTAAGGGACTTCCTTTTCTTTGTACTTGAAGTTTTTGTTGAAGGTTGTATGGGATGTATGGATGCTATTTTCTAGTTTGAGCTCTAACGTTTGTAGTCATGCCTTTTGTGCTTCCTTATTAGTGAATTCCTGTGGTACTCTATGAAGAACATAAGCTTATACTGAGAGGGGGGGGGTGAATAGTAGAAGACCTCTTTATACCTTTTTCCTTTATACTTCAAAACAGTAAAGCAATATACCCAAAGAAATATCAAAGCAATGCACAAAATCATCCACAAAGTGACATCAATTTTAACGTGGTTCACCCATAATGGCTGGGCTACGTCCACAAAACTTCTCTCTAAAAGTTATCTCAAAGTTCTTTGGGAATCCTTCCCAATTACAATGTTTATGAGCCTCGGCTCAAAGGAGATACCTTCCACCAATCAAAATTTATGAGCCTCTGATCAAAGGAGATACCTTCCCCCAATTAGAATTTATGAGCCTCTGCTCAAAGGAGATACCTTCCCCTCTCGCTCCGGAAATGATCCCTCGGAAGATCAATCGCCTCTACCTCTTGCCAGCACATGGAACTCCTTTCCACCGAAGACCTCCTGTCCTCAATGCTTAGCCTAAGAGACCTCTGCCTTCTATGATCACGTCCACAGTAGCTCAGCAACCAAATCTATTCTCAGGTTCTTCTCAAAGAACCAATGCACCTCTGTCCTCGAGCAACAACACTTCGCATTCATCTTTGCCCTTTGTGCTCTCTAGGCCCTCTGCTCTCTTTGCGCAATCATAGCCGCACTTGATCAAAATTCAACCTTTGCACCTCTGCGCAATCACAACGACACTGTCTTCGCACACTCTGCTTCCTTTATGATCTTTCACACTTAGAATGATTCGACGAAATGCACTCTGCACACTACGATCGAATTTCGCACTCTGCTCTCGACGATTGAACTTCTTGCTCTGCACACTATCTGTAAACGTCGCACTTCAACAACACATTCATCGACATTTCAACTCTCCAAACAACCCTCCTTTTATAACAAAATTTTCATGATGAAAAATTTAATCTTAGTTGGCTGTTATAACAAATGCAAACCCTAATCTTTGTCGGTTGCAAGCCCTAATATTCGTCGGCTAAAATTTGACTTTTTTGGCTTCACCGCCTCTGTAACTCTTCTGTAGCTTTTGTCGACCCTAAACTATTTCCCTACAATCAAGTAGCAGGAATAAAAATTCATAAATTCCATATTTTACCTTCCCTTGATTCTACTTCATCATCCTAGACCCCCATCTATGACATGTTAGGGTCACTCTCCCTTAATCCACAACCTAATTAACCAAAGGATCAAGATAACAACTAAAATAATATAGACAGTAACAATCAAGATCAACCAAAATCTCAAGATAATAATCAATTGAAAACTCAACATTAATAAAATTAATCAAGAAAATAGTTTAAAAGACTTGGACATAGCCAAACATCTTTCTTTTCCTCAGACCTTGGGACTATAGTCTATAAAGGAGAAAACAATGTAGATAGGTAGACGATAAAGACCCTTGGCTTTTTCAAGGTCTTGAATTTTTTCAATTCATAACTATAAACACTCTTACTATAAAAAATCCTAAGGTCATCATAAATACTAGAGGAAGATCCTTTCCCATACTCACCCAAAGGATGATCACCAATTCCTAACCAAAATAATACTAAGGTGGAGGACATTCCTCAACATCCTCTACAAGATATACCCCTAACTAATGTGGAATCTAGCGAAGTTGAATTTTGCATTAAGATCAGGGGCTTAAATAGACCCAGATTACAATCACAAGTCCTTAAAATAGAGAAGATACATTTATAAGCTTTATTATTTTTGGGATTATTACTAACAACCCTCCAAAAAAAACTCTAGAATATTTACCAACCGCATTTATCTAGAAGTTTTTTACCAAGTCCAATGAACAAAGTCTCACATTTTAAAAATTATTCATAAAAACTTGTCAGACTAAACGCTTGTCCCTTTCCTGGTGCTTTCAGCGGCCTAAAAGGTGTAAAATGATTATGGCATGGTGGTTATAGGGGCGGACTACGCAAATATCTATATGGCGGCTTCTAGGGCGGACAACGTAGAATACTGTGGCGGCCATAAAATCTGGACAGCCTTCTCGGATTCGTGGCGGCTACCGATTCCACCATGTAAATTAAAAAAAAAAAAAAATTATTCATAAAAAATAAAAATAAGACTAAGCCCCTACAAGAATAAGTCCTAATAAGCCTAATAATAATGACATAAACCTAATCCTATTAAATTATATCCTCATAATACCTCCCCACAATAGAATCATTAGATTCCAATACTTTTACAATAAAGGTAGGCTTATTTGGAAGAATTCGAGTTGGATAAAATAAAAGCTGCAAATCAAGTGTCGAATGAGCAAGATTATTGATGATGTCAATAAATCCAAGAGGTGTATATATAGAAGATAATTCTTGGTCACAACTTGATTTCCAATCCAAGAAGAAATTTGAGAAAGTTGTTGAGGACCAATGGTCTGTTGATGAATCTATGAGGTTTGCTTCAAATTAGGAACTTTTTGAACTGAAGAAGATTGTTGTTGTTGAATAGTTTAAGAATAAACAAAATGAGCAGTAGGAGGAGGTACTAAAAAAGGAGTAATGACCTCCTTAGATGGAGAAGTTGGTGTTGGTGTGTCTTGTGGCTTGTTTAAGATCAATGCAATATTTTGTGGCTGGGTGGAGCAAAGTAGGAGCATGGTATTCTTTTTGTAATGAATAAGAAACATTTTTTTTCTAATGATGAATTGTATATGTGTTTTAAAAATCATCATATTGATCCCTCTTCTCACATTGATAGGTATTTCCAAGCATTAGACCACAACAATCCATTGGAATCACATCATAGATGACTCTATCCACATAGTGCGGGCCAAATGCAAAGGAAAAATGTAAGATTTTATAATGATGCAAGAGGAACCTTCATCCTTCCATCCAAGTGAGTATGGATGAGGATGGGTTTGTACAAGAAGCTTCAAATTATTAACCACAACTCTTGAAATCAAGTTCTTTAGGAGCTGTTATCGATGATACAATGCATAGAATATTTGTATGTTAGGTGGGCTCGTGTGACAAACAAATTTTTATGACCACCTTCATACATATTTTAAGTCACAAAGGTAGTATTGTTGAGCTTATCCTTGATCTCATCATACTTTTTAGCTTCTCCTAAAATCTCAATAGGACCATCTTGTGGTTCCTCAAGTTGAGATTCTACAACAAGATTCTTCTTCTTTCTAAAGCACTTAGATTCCACATGGCCTCTCCTTTTACAATAATCATAAAATTTCTTGCTATTGAAATAAGGAGAAGGGAAAAAAGAAGAAGTAGGAGAATAAGAAGGATAGGAAGAAGAAGTCTTCATTTGTTATTAATGTCTTCATTGTTTAGGTTCTTAGATGGTGCTTGAAGATCGAGATCCACTTGATTACAATTATGGTGATATTATTGGTTAAAATCTTGATTAAAATTATTTGTGATCTTATTGGTTAAAATTCTAACTATTGTAGCCATTTGCTTTGCCAAATAAAAATCTAGCTGTGACATTGTGTAATCCAGTAGTAAGATTACAAAAAAGACCTTAAGGGGTTTACAACAATTGTGTGTTTTTTACCCCAAATAATTACAAAAATAAAAAATTGGTTTTTGCAATTTTACATTGCTTTGAAGGATAAAATTTTTAAGCACAAAATTAATTAAGAAAAATTAATAATTTCCCCTTTTCAAAATAAAAATGATTATTTTTACTTTTGCAAAAATAAAACCCCCTTTTAAAAAATTATAGTGCTTTTTTCAGTGCTAGTCAGCTTCAATTGGAAGTAGAAGTCAATAAAACCATGGATTTAGTAGGTAAATGGGTGCAAAACCAATGAAACCATGGATTAAATAGGTAAATAGGTGTAGTCAACAAAATTTGCAATTCAGTTGAGCCAGTCACCACAATAGATTTGCAATTCAACATAGGGTGTGGCCTTGTTTGCAACTACCCATGCTAGTCAACATGGAATGCTATTAACTTAGGGTAAGCTCACACTATTTAAAATACCTAAATGCATTTAGCCTAATGAATTTGGGATAATTTCCCACAAAAACTTTAGCTAACACACAAATGCTCCTTTGCTCGTTGATTTTTGCTAAAATTATCCAATTCAATCAAGAAGGAATCACCACATGTCACCTCAGGATTCATTATTGACAGAAGCTTCTGCTTGGTTTTGATACACCAATGGGGTTTGAGATCTACAAGATTTAGCATTTGTGCTACCAATAAAAAATGAACTAGAAGATTTTGATTTAAAATTTTCTCAGCCAATCAGGACAAGGGGTGGAATTCCATGTCAGGTTCTCAAGCTATGTGTTGGTTTTACATCATATTCTGCTTTGATTTTCATGCACTATAGCTTAAATTCTATTGTAGCTACAGGGTCTATCTTATGTCCTAGAGTCATTGTGACCTTATGATCTAGTTCCTCCTTTTGGTAGGTGGGATTTGGTCCCACTCATAATTTCTATGGTAGATTTTGCTAGATGATTTGTGGCTCCTCTACAAATCAAAGTCATCTGACTCAAGTGACCTAATATCATTAGGGGTCATCGAATTCCAACCAATAGATAACATATATAGGGAAAATATGGGTTTTCCTATGGTTGGTCAATAGAATATTGTTGGATTTCATAGAAGATAATGCAGTCACCTTGGTGACTGCCATTCTTTTTTATTAAATATAATTTTTAAAAAATAAAATTATGGAAGAAAACTAAGATGAATAACATAATTTTTTGTAAAACAATAAAAAAATTAACAAAACAACAAAAAATTTGTTAGTAAAGGAAATAAAAAACAATCTGATAGCTAGGGGATACAAGACGACCAATAGAGATATTTTGAAAATGGTAAAAATGAACTTATCTTGATATTTAGGTCCAAAAGATCATCCACTTCTTTGTCCTTGAAGCTAAATTTTATCTTACAAGCAACCAGAGGCAGTATGGGACAAAAATTCCAATATATTTCTTCTCTCCATTTCCTCATAGAGTTCACAAATGCAATCTTGTATTTATTGTAACTAAAGCTTCAAAATCAAGATCTTGTTGGTCGATAATTACCCAAAACCAAACAAGTAGTATAAGGTCAAAAATAACCTAAAACCTATAAAATTCCCTACACTCTGATACCATTGATCAATATCAGGTCTATCACCATGGAATTTTCTAACAAGGTTCCATGAGCCCTCCTTCATGGTGACCACCATAATATCATCCAGAATGACCAACTTATCTCTAGCAGGAGAGAGGTCAAAAAGAGAACAAGAGTTTCAAGACTCAAAATCCTTAGTTGTGATCTCAACAAAGGACAACTTACTTGGCTTGAGGAAGGTACCAAAACTTGGGGACCCACCTATATTGTTGGTGAATGGAGTCTCATGAACCACTAATATAGGAGACTCACCACCGAGAAAATTTACCTTAATCATCGTGTTCTTAGATCCTGACTTACTAGGTAAAATCACCTCCCTAGGAAAGGTCACTTGCTCACCATTCTCCTACCCGCTAGTAGCTACCTGATCACCCGGATCCTATGAACCGGTATTCACTCCCTATCCAACCACCACCTGCAGACCACTACTAACCTCACCCTTCTGGCCATCATCGAGCCCTGCCTGCTCCCTCCTGCCATTACTCAATTTAAATTCTCTAACTCTCATCGTAGGAATTATTGCTCATATTTGTTTATTTGACTATCCTATTTGAGGATAAATACTCACCATTTTGATAAATTCCTCCTATGAAAATTAAACCCTAAAAACCCATCTGTGAACCTCTACAATTATTTCACTCCCTCCACCACTTGAGATGTCGTGAAAAATAAACCCTAAAAATTTGTCTGTGGATCTCTACAACATTGTAACTTTTTCACTGCTGTTGTCGCCTAAGCCATCGCAAAAAATTATTTCACTCCCTCCTTTCATTGTGTCCTCTGCATATTTCACTTGAGCTATCACAAAAAATAAACCCTAAAAGAATCGTATGCGGATCTCTACAACACTATAATTATTTCACTCCTCTAAAACAAAATAAACTTTCATTCCAAGTTTATTTGGAATAATAAGATTTTACAGACAACCATATGGAACCAATCATTCATCAATATTGCATATATCTATACGTTGTCTAGGACAAAGAAAATGAATTTGAAAGTACTGCCAAAAAAATGTTGCGGCTTCACAACTGAAAACATTTTAAGGAAATTTTAAATCAGGAGGAATGAAACCATTGTGATAATTTTAGGTGAAAATTGTTCAAGTGTTTACCCTCTAATTTTACATAGTGATCTCCAACCTAAAATAAAGTAGAACCCAATGCTTATGAAATATTTTGTATTAAAAAACTATGTTCAACAAAGAAGGGAGAAAAAGTTAGTGCTTGGGTGATTCAAACAACCTCTATTGGGGTTATAGACACCCAACTGGCAGTAGAGCAAGGTCTTGAGTGAGATAAAATATAACTTCATTGGGGCTATAGACACTTGGATGGCAATGGAGCAATGCCCAATAATTGGTGACATGTCTACCTATGTGACAAAGCTCATCATCAGTAGACCAATGTTCGCTTAGGGGTAAACTAGCCTAATTTCCAAGTTGTGGTGACAATTTTAACTGATCTTGGAATAAGAATAAATTCACATGCACACACCTTTGCTAAAACAAAATGAGATATTGCTTTTAGATAAGTTGCCCAACCCAACCTTAGGTGGATGCCAAATTTTTGATTTTGCTGGTTTTCTAGTTTTATTATTTTTAAAGGGGGTTATTTCTATTCCCAAAATTCTCAAGAGTATTTTCTAGTAGAGTTACCATTTGTTGTTGTGCTTGCACAACATGCCCCAATCTGCATGGATTGGGGACCCACTTTTTGATTTTTTGGTAGGCCTTTTATTTTTTTTGGTTTGTATGCGCTTTTCAATCCTGTCATGCTTAAGTTTTATAGTTGAAAGGTTTTATGTCTTTAAAATTTTGTTGCACCTTGATATTATTGTGATTTTTGTTGCCATGATTGTTATCGTATTTCCTTCCATTTAGCATTGTATAAAAATAACTCATCAAAGGTTTTATTTTTGTGTGGGTTCTAGGGAGAATTAATGCCTGAATTCTTTTACCTTTAGCTTTTGTTTGAGATGTTGCAACCGAGGTCACCCGAGAAGTTATTAAAAATGATTGTCTACCCATATTTTAAGTGCACAATTTTGATAATATGTATGAAAATATCCTTTGTAATTTATGAAGCCCTAGTAATCCAATGAAATAAAATTTAATTTTTGAATAATCAAAAGCATCAATTTTGGGACTTAAGAATTTTATTTAGGGAAGTTAAAATTATTTCCAAACATTAAAAAAATCAATTCCAAGCTATTGAAAACCAATTCTAGAGTTATTGAAATTGTTGTCAAATAATTAAAAATCATTCTCAAGCATTTGAAATCCATCTCCAAGCTATTGATAATTAAGTTCGAACATTTTAAAGTCACTTTCGAGCATTTGGAATTCATTTTCACAAAATCAAAGTTTAATCCAGACTCATGACATTTATTTTTGGGTGAATGAAAATCATTTTCGGACATTAAGAAGCCATTTCTAGGCTTTGAGAAATTATTTTCGAACAAGTTAAAAAATCATTTTTGGTTAATTTAAATTTGTTTTTCACCAATTAAATTTTTTTTTCGGATAATGGAAATTATTTTCAATCATTGAAAACTAATTCTAGGTTTTTGGAATTTAATTTTCGATCATTTAATAATTGTTTTTGGGTACTTAAATTTTTTTCGGATATTTGAAAATCATTTTCGGGCAATAAATCTTGTTTCAAGATTTGAAAATAAATGTAAAATCTAAAAAATGTCTAAGTATAGGCTTTATAAAATATCTTGAACCATGGTGGAAGGCAGAGAGGTCTTGAAATCTCATCACCTGACAACCTTGAGAAAAGTGAAAATCGGCTAAGTATGGACATTGTTGAAAATCATGTTCCATGGCGCAAAGTAAAGAGGTCCCAAAATCCCATCATCAGGAAACCTTGATAAAAATAAAAATTGGCTAAGTATGGGCTTTGTCGGAGATATCGTATCGTGGCAGAAAGTAGAAAGGTCCTGAAATCCCATCCCAACAACCTTGAGAAAAAAAAAATGGCTAAGTATGGATTTTGTTGAAGATCTCAAATAATAGCAAAAAATAGAGAGGTCCCAAAA
This sequence comes from Wollemia nobilis, assembly GCA_028583015.1. NCBI lineage: Eukaryota > Viridiplantae > Streptophyta > Pinopsida > Araucariales > Araucariaceae > Wollemia > Wollemia nobilis. The sequence continues at coordinate 29,812 of JAQPPZ010000228.1, read as the reverse complement.
TCCCATCACCTGGTAACTTTGAGAAAATTAAAAAAATGGCTAAGTATGGGCTTTTTCGGAGATCTCGTACCATGGCTGAAAGCATAGAGGTTTCGAAATCCCATCACTTGGCAATCTTGAGAAAAATATTTTTTTTGGCTATGGGATTTGTCGGAGATCTTGGACCATGGTAGAAAGTGGAGAGGTCTTGAAATACTATCACCTAATAGCTTTGAGAAAATGAAAAATTAGCTAAGTATGGGCTTTGCCAAAGATCTCGTATCATGGCAAAAAGTGGAGAGGTCCCAAAATCCCGTCACCCAACAGTTTTTGAATAGATTAAAATTTTTCTAAGTATTAAAAGTGTCAGACTTTGGGGGAATGAAATCAATGAAGAAACCTAAAAATCCTGGCAATTATAAAAATGAAGTCTGACAATGGAAATGGATGCTCGATAATTAGAAAGTGGAGTTCGACAATGGAAATGAATCCCAACAATTGAAAATGAAGGCCAAAAATTAGAATTTAGCATCCGAATCTTAAAGAGTGAAGCCTAACAACTGGTAATCTTAATCCGACACTTAGAAGTTGATCTTGAAAATTGAATACCGCCCAGATTGATGCCCTAGTAATGAGTGATGATGTAATGCTAGAAAAGCATAGTCAAAAACCTAAAAAATAATTTGCTGCAAAGCTAAAAAATAAAAAAATAAAAAGATTCAAAACCTTAGGAAAATTAAAAGGTTTTAAAAATAAATAAATAAATTATAATATTAATGTTCTAACCTTTACCTTTTTTAATTTTTTTTAGAAAATATGGTGGACATAATGGCGAACATGAAATTTCAATGCAAACTAGGCAAGTACAACTGTGCAAGGTGGAAGATAGGGAAAACTAATGATCAACCCAAATTTTGTAGAGTAATGAAGAGTTGATGAGACATGGCAGTTCTAGAATTTCTAAGTGTTGTGTGAATAGATATTAAATGAAGTATGGTTGTTGCAGAGCTCACAAACATCATGCAGATGAAGACTTTATGAGGCATGGCCAAAGTAGTTCTCATTTAATGAGGTATGGTTGTAGTATGGTAGGAAATTTAATTTCAAGAGGTCCATCCTAGAATTAGATGGCAATTAATTGCAAAATATAATGCTAGGTGAAGGCCAAAAAATATATAAATATTGGTTCAGTAGCTAGTTACAAAGGTCGAAAACCATCTGTTAGTTGGTACCTTTTTAGATTTCTTCTTTTTTTCTTTGTAGTCGAATGACATTTCTAAACCTAATGGTTCTAGTTTTCTAAGCTCTACTCTTGTAATCCATCGAAGTGGACAAATCTAAAACACTGTACTCAATGTTTATCTTTTAATATAAAGGCTTTCAAAATTTATTGTGTTCAATTTGCACATGTTGATGGTGGTTGCACTCAGTTCATTTCACAGTCTATTACTCCTCTAAATATTGCACCATATTAAACCTTAGGGTGTGTGAATACTAGTAAGGTCGAAATTGATTTAAATTTGGATTTGTTTCTTTATCATATTGGATCTGGAGTTTAGGGTAGTATCGACTTGTTTTCCTTTATTTTATCTCATCCTTCAAACTTTGGATTTTATTTGAAGCTTATTTATATTAAGATTAGAATTACTTTCATACAATCAAGCATTTTATATTTTAGTATTGTACCAAAAAAAATATATTTTTAAACATAACCAACAAAGGCCCCTTAAAAAGAATAATTATCAACAACTTTTGAGTCTATCCGCATTGGCCAAGACCTAGCATGCCCAAACCTTGGGGAAAATAGTTTTCCTTTCAAGAGGAAATAAATCAATGTTCCAAGCAAGTTGATATGCCCTTGACAATGTGTTATTTGCACACTCAATAGAACTAGCACTAGAAGGAGGGCAAATTTTTTGACTTTCTAAGTCCTCTAGGTTCTCAGTGCTCAACAGAATTGGTGCTATAAGGAGGGTCATGTGAAAACTATAATTTTATTGGTTCATTATTTATATTACACATATTGACTATTAAAGTTGGAGCCTAAGGTCGGCATAACTAAGTCTAAGTCATATATCGAAGGTGTTGAGTTTTGTAGTCTTTCTCCATATAGAAAATCCAAAATTGATAAAGGTAGACCAAGTACTTTTGTGAATTCTAATAGTTCTCCAGAGGGCATTACCCTTTGTGTTGATCCTTTTGCCACTCCCCAAAGTCCACCAATGGAAAGTCTTGCTCCTTGGTTAGTAGGAAGTAACCCTTTGAGCATACCAGGACCTACACATGATATACCTAAAAATATTGAAAGATATCTCCCTTGTTATAGGTATGATGGAACAAGATTAGCTAAAGAGCATATACAAGCATACAAAGATACCATGTGTTGTGGCTGATCCACAACACACCCCAAAATTGGGGACCCACCTTTTTTGCATGCTTTCAAAGAAAACTATAGTGGCCCAGATGCTAAAAAAATCAAAGGAAGAGCAAAATACAACAAGAAAAAGAAGTGTCACGATATCGCGACGTGTTGCTCTGTCACAGCTAAAAATGAAAATTTGTCACGATTTCACGACGTGTTGCTCTATCGCTGCTCAGAAATGAAAGTTGTCACGATTTCATGACGTGTTGCTCTGTCACTGCTCAGAAATGAAAATTGTCACGATTTCACGACGTGTTGCTCTGTCGCTGCTCAGAAATGAAAGTTGTCATGATTTCATGACGTGTTGCTCTATCGCTGCTTAGAAATGAAAGTTGTCATGATTTCGTGACGTGTTGCTCTGTCGCTGCTCAAAAATGAAAGTTGTCACGATTTCATGACGTGTTGCTCTGTCGCTGCTCAGAAATGAAAGTTGTCACGATTTCGCGACGTGTTGCTCTATCGCTGCTCAGAAATGAAAGTTGTCACGATTTCGCGACGTGTTGCTCTGTCGCTGCTCAAAATGAAAGTTGTCATGATTTCGTGACGTGTTGCTCTCTCGCTGCTTAGAAATGAAAATTGTCGCGATATCGCGACATGTCATAAAATCATGGTCAAAGCAAGCAGGAAGAGGTGTTGATCGAAAACCGTCGCGATATCACGACATGTCACGAAATCGCGGTTCATGGAGGAGAGAGAAGATGAGGCGCCAGAATTGTCACGATATCGCGACATGTCACAAAATCATGGTCAAACTAGTCAAACAGGGCAAGGCACTAAAGTTGTCGTGATATCGCGACATGTCGCGTTTTCGCGGCTGCAAAGCAATGGAAGGAGTAAATGAAAGAATCTGTCGTGATATCGCGACATGTCACGTTTTCGCGACCGAGAGCAACCAAAATGAACGTAGAAGAAAAATGTCGCGATATCATGATAGGTCACGTTTTCATGGCTAAGAGCAGAGGAGCAGTCCGAAGGAGTTAAAAGGAAAGTGTCACGATTTCGTGATAGAAAGTAGTAAGATGATGCCGAATAAAGAAATGTAGCGATTTCATGACAGAAAGCAGTGAGATGGTGCCAAACGAAAAAGGGTCATGATTTCGTGACATAAAGCAGTGAGAGGGTGCCAAACGAAAAGTGTCATGATTTCGTGACATGTCACGTTTTCAGGGACAACCAAAACATAGAGAAATGAAAAGGCGTCACGTTTTCATGATAGGTTGCATCCACACGGCCCGATAGCATGAAAATGTCATGATTTCGTGACATGTATCATTTTCGCTGTGCATGGTGGCGGACAAGGCTGTTGGCCAAAAATGTCACGATTTCGTGACACGTCTTGTTTTCGCGGTGCAGGTAGAAAAGCAAAGTTGCATGCAAAAACGTCGTGATATCGTGACATGCTATTTTTTTGTCACGATTCACAGGGGGCAGTTATGAAACATGCAAAAAAGCATGGAACACATGGCATAAAGGTGTAAGGGTTACAGAGGCGTTACAGTTCACAAAAAATATTAAACGTTTTGACGTAGAACAGAAATTCAAAGACAACGAAGAGGCATGGAAGACGAAGCGATGCAGTCTGGGAAATGAAGCGAAGCGTCACAGAGCGAAGCAGAGAACCACACTAGAAAGTATAAAAGTAGAGGCACAGATTGATATAGGGGTCGGAATCCGCTGCGAGCAGAGTTGCAGAGCCAAGGGTGATAAGCCATTCTGGGCCTGCTTTGGAGCGTTTTCCTCCACTTGTTCTGGTTTTGTCAAAACTAGAAACATTCTGTCATTGTAAATGATATATTATTTTTAATACAAAATTTCAGAGTTGCATCTCATTGGCAAGAAAGGAGGAGTTATTTTTTGCATGCAAGATTGAATGTTTATCTTTCCCCTTTCAGATTTTTAGGTTTATAGATGAAGTTTAATGCAAGTTCTCTTGGTTGCTTCATGCGAATGCCTAAATCTGAAAACCATAGTTAAAACCCCAGAAACCAGCACCTAGCTTACCTGGATTGTGCGAGTTTGCGGGTTCAATAGGTTAGGTTGTATGCAAAAAACCTCATTATCTTCGGTTTTGTCAAATAGGATTGCAGCCCTTGAATGTACTCTAGATTCATTTTCTTTATATTTTATTTTTTATCTTTCCTGCACTTTTATTTCCGAAAGTTTAACTTTTATTTTAATTTGCAGTCATTAAGATAAACACTTGAAAATTCATCAAGATAAAAATCATTATAATTTCAGAGTGAAATAAACCATAGTGCCCCTTGTTAACAGTTACTTGCAATCACTAAGGTGTTCCAAGCATTTAAATTGAATATCTTTATTTGAGATTACTAATACGTATATGCAAATGCTAATATAGCGGAGACCTTGGAGAAATTATTTATTTAATTTCTTTGCAAGAGAGGATTTGGAGCACAAATCCTATCGGAGAGTGTGTTTTCACAATCGGGTGAAAATACCACTCAACAGATTGGCGCTAGAAGGAGGGCATGAAAAGGTTTATTTTATCATGATTTTAGATGCTACAGGTTTATAATTGTTTAAGAGCTTTACATTGCTAAATATTTCAAGTCCATTTGATTAGCATCTTCGGCCTCCTCTAACACCACTCAACAGATTGGCGCTAGAAGGAGGGCCGAATGGGTTTATTTTAGTGTGATTTAAATGCTATAGGGATTTAAATTTTGAATATTTCATGCCCTATTGGTTATTATCTTTAGCCTTCTTTTAACAATACAACTTTGTAGTGTTAAAAGGAGGACATGAATTGCTATGCACTATTCTAACACTTTGATTGTTCATACAGGAATAATGTGATTTGATTTGATTTAAAAAAAAAAAAAAAAGGAATTTTTGGGTATTAAAGTTATATTCTTTAAGATTCACTAATGGCTATGTTTACACCGTGGATGACAGGTAGCCCATTGAACATACCAGGAGTTCAACATTATTTGCCCGTTGGTTTTGAGAGATGTCTTCCTCGATTTTTGTCTAATGGGACAAATACTGTAGAAGAACATATTCAAGCATTCAAATTTGTTGTGAATCACTTAACAAGTTGGTATGATGATGTTGCTTGTAAAATGTTCCTTTACACCTTGGACAAAGTGGCATATGATTGGTTTACAAGTCTGCCTTTAGGGTCTATCACTTCTTGGGCTCAACTAGAGGCAACATTTCTTAATCAATTCAACAAAAAGCGAGTTGACCCAATCCTCATGTACAATCAGTTGGTCTATATTAGAAAAGGACCAAGTGAAAATGTGAAGTCATTTTCTGAAAGGTTCTTTGGATTATATACTCAATTAGTGACATTTTATGTTCTTCAAGAAGAAGTGGCTCTCCAAATATACATCAATGCTCTTGACTCACCCATGTCCACATATTTGCGAGGGATGCCTCAAATCACATCTTTGTCACAAGCCTATACTCAAGCAATGGCAATTGAGCAACAATTGAGTTGTCAAAATTATGGTGTGGGTTTTGGATCATGTAATCTTCAATCATTTAATACCTCCCTTACCCACCCAATGATTTATCCACCTCAACCAAGTTCAAGTGTGAATCAATTTCAGAATCAACAATCATTCCCAAGCTTCAATCAATTTCAAAATCCTCAACCTACTATGCAAGATCAACCATCTTTCTTAAGTATGAATCAACTTCAAAATACTCATCTTGATTCAAAAGATGTTTCTAAAATCAATTTCAATGATTTTCATAAGAATATGATTTTAGGCAAGGGAGGAGTACTAGATCCAACTAGTATGGAAACATGTGACAGATTGGAAACCCTTGACTCACCAAAAGATGAATTCTATGAGGATGAATCTGATTCGGATGACACATTGGATGACATTGTTGAAAGTAATGGCCCAGAAAATTCACACCTTCCAAATTATGTTAAACGTGAATCATGGGTTACACATGTGGATTATGATAACCTTATCAATTTGAATACAAGCAATAACCCAATTTTGGAAGTAATTGAACCATCTAAGGAAGGAGAAGATAAATTTGATGAGAAACATGTTGATGAATTAAAATATGATGAAGAAATAGTTGAGCATCACAATTTGATTTTGAAAGATGATCATTATGATTCTTGGGAAGAGTATGCTCACTCCAAACCTTCTGATGAAATTTGTGTGCCTATTGATATGCAGGATAATACAATTGCCCTTTCATATGAGGATATTACAAGTCCTGTACAATCTGAGAATGTTTTGGAAGAAGGGTTGGAATCTCATCAAAGGTTGGAGAAGGATAATGATTCTACTACCATGGATGAAGAAGGAGAATCAATTGTTTTTGTTCCCCTTGAGGGGCAAGAAATCGAAAATCTTGATCCACCTATTGTTTCTACAATGTCTATGCCATCTCAAAATGAGGAAATTACGAAACCTAAGTGGTGTGGGTTTGATACTATTGATGATCCTAATGAAAATATGGATTTTGAGGCAACTCAAGCCATTGATCATGGAAAGGTGTCACGCGACACATATCTTGAAAAACTAGGCTCTTGTTTTGAAAAATATGGACGCATGTTTGATTGGGTGCCTAACTTTGGTGTTTTTGAACAGGTATTGGACGATGAAGAAGACAATGAGAAAAAAGAAAAAGCTACTAACACTCATCAAGTTGTGGTAAATTCTAACCATGATGGGTTGAGTATGGATGACAAGGTGAAATCTTTACCTTTGGTAGTAGCTACAAAAATTTCAAGTGATAGGTTACATGATGCCCCTTTGGATGCTAACATCATTAATGAGGAAATGCCAAATTTTGTTGATGCTTGTCAAGTTTTGAATGATTTTGATTGCTTTAAAATCCTGGAAAATGATTTGAATTCAAGACTTTTAGAAATAGGCTCTTGTTTGCAACATCTCACATTTGAAAAGGAAAGCCTACTTCTAAATCATGAATGGAATGATGAAACTTGCACTTTAAAGAATAGACAAGATAAAATTGAATACCAACCATTGTCTAATCAATTTGATTTGAATCTCACCTATGATGTTGGTAATAGAACTAAATCAAATTGGTATGGTGAGCATGGCAAGTTGAAATTTGTTGCATTGCTTGGTTTGATCTTATTATTGTTGGATTCCTACAAAATTTGGCATGTGTATTGTGTCATATGTTTTTTGATATGTTCTAATCATGTTTGGGATCCAGGAAAGTAATAGTCCAAGCTTGGCATCATCTTGTACAATAGTGTATATAATTTTTGGTTTTTTGGTGTGGGCTTTCAAGTTTTTGTTTTTGGGATTGTTTTTGGGTTTGTTTGTTGGTTTGTTGTTTTTTTCAAGTTTCATTTTTGGGATTGTTAGTTTAATCATGATTTAAGTTGTGTGTTTGATTTCATTTGACATGTTTAGTTTGTTTTTATATATATATAAAAAAAAAGAAAAATTTGAGATGTCAACTTATGCCTAAGATTAGGAGAGTATGAAACATTGGAATTGTGTTGTAGAAGCTCCACAAGTAACACAAACATTTAAATAATATCGTTTGAATCTTGTGATGCATGAAGTTGTCAGTTTTGCACATTATGGGAAAGTAGATGATATATTCCAAAAGAAGCAGTGCATTCACATCTCATGTCACATTCCACTTTGCATATACATGTCATCTTAGTTGCATATGCATTTCAAATACAAATCATTAAAGTGTGTCAAATCCTCTTAGGGTTATGCTATAACATAAATAAGAAGAAAATCCTAAGGTTGGGAACTAAGTCTCGAAGATATCTAGAACCAAGCACATTTTATACACACTAAAAAGGATCTTGAGTAAAATGATCAAAACCTTGCTTGGAAGAAAAGGTCAGGCGAAAAGAATATTTCATGTCTATCCTATTATGCAACATGATCCTTAAAACAGTGGTTTTTACCACTTCCATAAAGCTTAAAGCCTAAAATCAGAGTAGTAAGGATAGGGTTAAATCCTCATCGAACTTAGGTTGAGGATCCAACTCCCCAAAGCTCTGATTTGACCTACATGGAGTAGTAAGGATAGGGCATAATTCTCATCTCGCTTAGGTTGAGAATCTGATTCCCCAAAACTCCTATGTCTCATTTCATCGTAAATATTGGATTGGAAGGATCGTACTACATGTCCTCTACAAAGGATGGGTAGTCATCCCCAAGGTCCAAGAAATAAAATTAATATTTCCCATTTTCATCTAAATCTTGGATTGGAAGGATCGTACTACATGTCCCTAGCAAGGATGGGTAGTCATCCCCAAGGTCTAAGAAGTAAAAAAACTAATATTTCCCATTTCATCTCAATATTGGATTGGAAGGATCGTACTACATGTCCCTAGCAAGGATGGGTAGTCATCCCAAAGGTCCAAGAAATAAAAGAAAAAGAATGAATGAGGCCAAATTATGGATTATGGGGTTAAGTATGCCCATGCATGGCAGCATGTCTTGTCTAAAAAACAAGACCACTGACTGTTCGAAGGGTTAGGCTAGCATGACCATTTCTTCCATAATTGGTTAAATTATTTTGCTCAAAGTGAGGTAATGAATTCCAAATCAGAGTAGTAAGAATAGGGTTAAACTCTCATCTCGATTAGGTTGGGAGTCTGATTTCCCAAAGCTCTGATTTCACTTTCACTCGCACATGGGTTCAAGATAGTAGTGACTCATAACCAACTTTGGGATCTAATAAAGCAATTCATTATACATATAGTTGATCCTAAGAGGGTTTGATAATCTTGAATGTTTGTGTATGATATTAGAAGGTCTATGCCTTGATAAAAGCAAAATCTCTAAGCATATTTATTAGGTTACACAAATCATTCACAATCCCACATATGCATTCATATAAAATTGACGATGGAATGTTGATCAATTTCAAACGATAGGGAATGAAACACATTGCACACACCGAGCTGATACTTAATGATTCCGATGATTCATGTATTTTTGATCTATGGGCATTTGTTTATATTTCTTATGTGCTAATGCCTGTTTCTGAGTTTGTATACTTCCAAGTTGGGTTCTCACCAAAATGCTCGAAGCATTTGATAGCAGAGTCGCCATTTGTTGTGGCTGATCCACAACACACCCCAAAATTGGGGACCCACCTTTTTTGCATGCTTTCAAAGAAAACTGCAGTGGCCCAGATGCTAAAAAAATCAAAGGAAGAGCAAAATACAACAAGAAAAAGAAGTGTCACGATATCGCGACGTGTTGCTCTATCACGGCCAAAAATGAAAAATTGTCACGATTTCATGACGTGTTGCTCTGTCGCTGCTCAAAAATGAAAGTTGTCACGATTTCATGATGTGTTGCTCTATCGCTGCTCAAAAATGAAAATTGTCATGATTTCGTGACGTGTTGCTCTGTCATTGCTCAAAAATGAAAGTTGTCATGATTTCGCGACGTGTTGCTCTATTGCTGCTCAAAAATGAAAGTTGTCATGATTTCAGTGTTGCTAATGAAAGTTGTCAGATTTCAACGTGTTGCTCTGGCTAAATGAAAGTTGTCAGATTTACGTGTTGCTTGCTCGAAATGAAAGTTGTCGATTTTGACGTGTTGCTCTGCTCAAATGAAAGTTGTCACGATTTCGTGACGTGTTGCTCTGTCGCTGCTCAAAAATGAAAATTGTCACGATATCGCGACATGTCATAAAATCATGGTCAAAGCAAGCAGGAAGAGGTGTTGATCGAAAAACTGTCGCGATATCGCGACATGTCATGAAATCGCGGTTCATGGAGGAGAGAGAAGATGAGGCACCAAAATTGTCATGATATCGTGACATGTCACAAAATCATGGTCAAACCAGTCAAACAGGGCAAGGCACTAAAGTTGTCGCGATATCGCGACATGTCACGTTTTCGCTGCAAAGCAATGGAAGGAGTAAATGAAAGAATCTATCATGATATCGTGACATGTCACGTTTTCATGACCGAGAGCAACCAAAATGAACGTAGAAGAAAAACGTCGTGATATCGTGACAGGTCCGTTTTTAAGAGCAGAGAGTGAAGGAGAAAAGCGATTTGAGGAGGGGGTGAAAGGGTCATTTTAGAAAGTAGTAAGATGAATAAAGAAATGTAGATTTCGAAGGTGAGATGGTGCCAAATGAAAAAGGGTCATGATTTTGTGACATAAAGCAGTGAGAGGGTGCCAAACGAAAAGTGTCACGATTTCGTGACATGTCGCGTTTTCGCGGCCAGGGATAGCCAAAACATAGAGAAATGAAAAGGCATCACGTTTTCGTGATAGGTTGCATCCACACGGCCCGATAGCATGAAAATGTCACGATTTTGTGACATGTATCATTTTTGTTGTGCATGGTGGCGGACAAGGCTGTTGGCCAAAAATGTCATGATTTCGCGACACGTCTTGTTTTCACGATGCAGGTAGAAAAGCAAAGCTGCATGCAGAAAAACGTCACGATATCGTGACATGCTATTTTTTTTGTCACGATTCATAGGGGGCAGTTACGAAACATGCAGAAAAGCATGGAACACATGGCATAAAGGTGTAAGGGTTATAGAGGCGTTACAGTTCATAGAAAATATTAAACGTTTCGACGTAGAATAGAAAGTCAAAGACAACGAAGAGGCATGGAAGATGAAGCGATGCAGTCTGGGAAATGAAGCGAAGCGTCACAGAGCGAAGCAGAGAACCGCACCAAAAAGTATAAAAGCAGAGGCATAGATTGATACAGGGGTCAAAATCCGCTGCGAGCAGAGTTGCAGAGCCAAGGGTGATAAGCCATTCTGGGCCTGCTTTGGAGCGTTTTCCTCCACTTGTTCTGGTTTTGTCAAAACTGGAAATATTCTGTCATTGTAACTGATACATTATTTTTAATACAGAATTTCAGAGTTGCATCTCATTGGCAAGAAAGGAGGAGTTATTTTTTGCATGCAAGATTGAATGTTTATCTTTCCCCTTTCAGATTTTTAGGTTTATAGATGAAGTTTAATGCAAGTTCTCTTGGTTGCTTCATGCGAATGCCTAAATCTGAAAACCATAGTTAAAACCCCTGAAACCAACACCTAGCTTACCTGGATTGTGCGAGTTTGCGAGTTCAATAGGTTAGGTTGTATGCAGAAAACCTCATTATCTTCGGTTTTGTCAGATAGGATTGCAGCCCTTGAATGTACTCTAGATTCATTTTCTTTATATTTTATTTTTTATCTTTCCTGCACTTTTATTTCCAGAAAGTTTAACTTTTATTTTAATTTGCAGTCATTAAGATAAACACTTGAAAATTCATCAAGATAAAAATCATTATAATTTCAGAGTGAAATAAACCACAGTGCCCCTTGTTAACAGTTACTTGCAATCACTAAGGTGTTCCAAGCATTTAAATTGAATATCTTTATTTGAGATTACTAATACGTATATGCAAATGCTAATATAGCGGAGACCTTGGAGAAATTATTTATTTAATTTCTTTGCAAGAGAGGATTTGGAGCACAAATCCTATCGGAGAGTGTGTTTTCACAATCGGGTGAAAATACCACTCAACACCATGATTCATTTACAAATTGAACATGAAGATGTTACCTGTAGAATATTTCCATATACTCTAGATGATTTTGCTTATGATTGGTACATCAACTTACCTTTAGGCTCCATCATTTCTTGGGCTCAGTTAGAAGTGGCTTTTATTAGCCATTTTAGATTGCTTGTTGATCAAGTTGTGATCTATCATCAATTTGCCTCTACTCGTAGATAACCCGATGAAACCTTGAGACTATTCAACACTAGGTTCCTTAAATTATACATCAAGTTGATGGACCGTACACCCTCATAGTTGAAGCAGCCATCCAAATGTACCTTAGAGCTTAGGATCCATTGACTTCTATGTTTGTAAGGAGAACCCCACAAATCACAACCTTACCTATGGCATATAGTGAAGCTCTAAATATTGAACAACAATTAATATCTCAAGGTTTTGGTTTGGGCTAATTGCCTTTAGTTGGATAAGTAGGAGCTTATAATAAGATACCACTAATAAATAAATCTCTTACACAACACATTCCCATGCTAAACTTGTTTCCATGAGCTATGTATCTAAACCAGAATCAACCATTCAATTGGACTCCCTTGAATCAAATGATGTCTAATGTGGGTAATCAAATAGACCATTCCTAGATATTTGGAAAATCATATGACCATAAATAATATTCTCAATCCTACACCTCCTGAAAATAACCAATAAACTTTACTTGCATTCTTAATACATTTGTGCTTGTGAATAATGTAATAGGTCAGCCAGGACTAAGTCAATCTAATAATTCAAATCCTCAATTAGACAATATAAAAAACATTGTTTAAAAAATAAGCAATGATATGCTTCAACTACAAAGGCAAGTTCCTCAAAACCTACCCACAAATAATAACATTCAGAATAGTAACTTTAGCTTTTAGAGGACCAATCATCCATGGAATACTTGTAGAAAAACACTGCACATAAGGTTGAAAGACAATCAATTAGATATACAAAGCATTACTGAAAGATCAAGAACTGATTGATTATTACATGTGATCAACTTTGTATAAATAACAAAGTTGATCAATGTGAGTCGTTGGATTATAACTTAAAATATCTAAACTAGTCTAAATTGAGAGTTCACCCGACTCATGGAAGAGTGGTAACTCAAGTAAGACTATCCTAGTAGAACTTAAGAGAACAAAGATTTATTCTAACACCCCCTCTAAGTGATAGTAGGGGTGAATGTAATAATAGGTGATGAGTCCTAAAAACAAGGGCTGATGAGGTACTCATGAACAATGAACTAACATATTTTAAGAATAAGAAGAAGAGGCATGTCTTCGGATGGCGAAGATTTTCCTCTATTGAAAATAAAAAAATGAGTCCTATCAACAAGGCCTAATGAGGTACTCATGTACAATGTACTTATATATAGGAGAGATGGTGAAAAAACCACATGGGAAAAACCATCTTCCAAGAAGAAAAAGAACAATAAGAAGAAGAGAGAGGTGAAAACCTCTGTGCACCCTTCTAAAGCAATTGCCTAATCCCAAGTTTCTCTCGCAACTGAATGTAGCACAAATAAGGAAAGTATTTTGTGAAGATGTCTACAATTTGATTTTTTATAGGAAAGTACTCTGAGTTTAGTTCCCCTTGCTTAATATGCTGCCGAATGAAGTGCATGTGAATATCAATGTGCTTGGTGCGCTGATGCTCAACTAGATTACGGGTAATATGAATTATGCTATGATTGTCACACCAAAGGGTAATGGGTTGGTCATGAAAAAAACAAAATTCTTTTATTATCTGATGAAGCCAATGAGCTTCCTCACTGGAAAAAATTGCTACCCTGTATTTTGCTTCTGTAGATGATAATGATACTTGTTATTTTTTGCATGACCAAGCAATATGTGATGAACCAAGACAAAAAACACAACCATAAGTGGAACATTTGTCTTCAATTGAACCTGCCCAATCAGAATCTATGTAACCAATGATATCCATGTGTTTTCCCTCATATAAGAGCCCAAAGTGAGTAGTTCCTTGTAAGTAGCGTAGGATTCTTTTTGTTGCTTGCCAATAGCTGAAATTAGGTTGATGTGAGAATCTAGATATTAAGCCAACAACATATGAAATATCTGGGTGAGTATGAGTGAGGTATAATAGACATCCTACAAGATGTCGATAGAGAGTAACATCACATAGAGGGGATTTGCAGGAAGTACTTAGAGTGACTACAGACTGAAAAGGTGTGGAAGAAGGCTTACAATCAATAATCTTAAACCGTTGAAGGTCTAGAGTATATTTTTGTTGACACAATGAAATTCCTGCATATGTTTCAGTTATCTGAATCCCAAGGAAGTAATGAGCTAAATCCAGATCAACCATCCCAAATTTCTCAGAAAGGGAGTCTTTGATGGTCTTGATGTGAGAAATGTCACTACTAGTGAGTAGTAGATCATCAACATAGAGAACAAGTATGGTGATTTTTTCTTCATCTCTCCAAATGTAGACTGTGGTGTGGGTCCATTTTGGCATTGTGGAAGGGGTAATGGGTGTGGCAGGACTTTGAGTTGGAGTTTGAAGTATAGGATCCTCATTTTGATCATTTATATCAAGTATGGGATCTTCATTATATTGAGGCTCAAATATTGGATATGGCTCAAGAGAATTAATGTTGGAAGATGAAGATTGAGAATTTTTATGAGTGAATGTTTCATCAAATTGAACATTTCTATGAAAAAAGACCTCATGAGTTGTGGGATCAAGGAGACTATAGGCTTTCATTTCCTCACAATAACCAAAAAAGATGAGCTTCTTGATCTTCTTGTATAGAGCCTTCCTCTTTTTCTTTGGGATATGTGTCCAAGCAGTACACCCAAAAACTTTAAAAAAGGAGACATCAGGTTTTGAGCCAGTCTATGCTTCTTCAAGAGTCAAATGGCCAAGAGCTTTATGGGGTGTGTGATTTTGAATATAATTTGCACAGTTAATTGCCTCAGCCCAAAAAACTATTGGAAGATATCTTGAGTGGAACATATAGTTTGTCATTTCTTGTAGAGTTCTATTTTTCCTTTCTGCAATGACATTTTGCTGAGGATTATGGGAGACTGAATGTTGATGAATTATACCATGAGTTGAGAGAAATATGGAGAACTCATTAGTGAAGTATTCCCTCCCATTATCTGTATGAATTTTCTTGATTTTACAAGTAGCTTGATTTTCAACTAAGGCTTTGAATATTTTGAAGTGAGATAGAACATCAATTTTGTATTTTAGAAAGTAGACACAAGTTCTTGAAAAATCATCAATGAAGGTTAAGGCATATTTTTCTCCTTTGAAATAAGGCTTTGGGAAGACCATTAAGTCACTATGGATTAAATCTTAAGGGGATGAGGCTTTTTGAGAACCACTTGGGTAAAAAGGATCTTGATGTTTCTTTCCAAGAGCACATCCAAGACATACACCATAAATAGAAGAAAATTTTGGCAACCTTGTTACCATTTCATGAGTATTCAACTCCTTTAGATAGCTATAACTGAGATGTCCAAACATCTCATGCCAAAGTTTACTTTCAATATCTCCATGTACAACAAAATAGGAGGCCCCATATGAATTTTTGAACCCTTTGAAGTGAAATATGTGAGTGTTATGATAAATATCTCAGCTATTATAGAGTATGGTTCTTGAAGGTCTCTTATCTCAAATCCTATTGGTGAAAATAGAACTGTTTTACCCCTTGCAGAAGTACAAATCTGATAGATGGATAGGATATTTGTAGCTATATTTGGAAAATAGAAGACATTATTGATACAAACACCATCAATGGATATGTCACATTTTTCTTTGACTGGGATGAAGGATGAGTCACCAACTTATATGCTACAGGTTGAGCTTGAGGAGATTGAAGTGAATGACTCATGAGAGGAAGTCATATGATGAGTTGCCCCTGAATCTAGAACCTAGTATTTTGATGAAGTTTTTATAGCTTTACCTTGAACATTTAAGGCTTTTCCTATCTGATTTTTGATGTCTATTTTGTGATCCTTCATTGCTGCATCTAATAGTTGAAGTCTTTTCCAACATTTTTTCATAGAATGACCATCCTTTTTGCAATGTGTACAAGTTATAGGGCCTCTTTCTTTCTTTTTGAATTTTTCTTTAATGGAGGTGGATGCTACTAGTGCTTTTGAGGGAGAAGAAGAGGGAGATATTTCATACTTTGCAAGTTTTATTTCCTCTCTAGTTAGCTTATCACAAAACTCCTCTAAAGAGGGCATTTTAAAACTTGTGCCAAGTGCATATTTTGTAGATGAAAAAGTGGTTGCAAAAATTTGAAATACTCCATTCAACTTAGAAAGAATAAGATAGATGTATTCTTCTTCCATTTTATTCTTTCCACTGCATTTTAATTGAGTGAGGACTTATTTAAATTTGGTGAGAAAGTCAACAATATTGTTGAAGTCTTCAGGAGATAATGTTGTTAACTCTGCCTCTAGATGCATTGAACTTATTTGATCCACTTTATCAAACAAGTTATTTAGTTTCTGCCAACTCTCAAATGGATTTTTACATTCTGAAATGTGAAACCATAAGCTTTCATTTACATTTGTGCTTATAATACCCATTGTTTCATACATCTTCCCTTTATGAAAAATATTTTATATTCCTTTTCAAATTCAGACTACTTCTATTATAACAAGTGTGTGAGCCCTTTTTGGCATATGAGATTTAATATTTTTGGTTTCCAAGTGTGATAGTTATGAGGGGTGAGTGGATCAATTGTATTCATTTTGCCAAAGAAAAAACTGTAGTGAACCAATATTCCCCCCTTTAACTACAATATTTTTTAGAGTAGAAAATGTAGCAAGAAACACTATTAGAAAACTTGATTTTAATTAGGGTATCATAAAACTAGATCTTTATACCTAACTCCTCAATATACCCACCCTCACGTGAGGGAAACTATAAGTAAATGAGGAGTTGGATACATGGAACATAGGTTATTTTGAAATCAGAATAATCTACCAGATCTATATACCAATAATCTCAATGACCCATCCTAACGTGAGGGAGACTATATGTGTATGAGGAAATTGATACGTGGAACATAGGCGATTATTAAAAAATGTTCTTCTTTTTGAGAAAAAATAATGCCAATGTTTGATGTGCTCTATGATGTATTTTTTCTTGCTTAGAAGTTCCAAATGTATTTGCCACCATAATATATAGGAGCTGAAAGAAGAAAATGCAATTAACAACCATCAAGTGGTAAATATAGTGCCACAACCAAAATGGACAACACTAGTGACTCCAAGCAACATAGATACAAGAAGAAATTTTCCCCTGGAGGAATCTAGCAAAAAGAAGGTGCAATCAACACCAAGAACTCTCCCCTTTCAAAAAATGCTTTGTATTCAGAAATTACAATTGGACTCTTCACATCTGATAGCCTTTTTGGGACAGGCTTGTGAGAGGAGTCATAAAAATTTCAAACTTACAAAGTTATTTTTCAAAAAAAATATGAAGAGGAATTGCTTTCCGAATCAAAGAAAGAATATGATTTTATACAATAATTTCCTTTCAGAATGAACAGGAAGTAATAGGAATTTAGAAGAAATATACCTTAGTTTAAAATCATATAAGAACATTCACTTCACATTCAAGGCAATATCGTGGGTAAGGGAAGCCACAAAAAACTTTCATTTGAAGGCGTGTTGTCAACATCACATTTCAACAATGTGAGCTATCTCGAGCTCTGTGCAGGAGTAAATCTTAACAAACTACGCCAACAACCTTCGAGGATCATGTGAAAAAAAATGGGTCATCTTCGTGCTATGGTAGGAGTAAGCTTCGAACTCTGAATTTGTCCTCAACGATATTAAAATATCAAATGAAACCTGTAGGCGAAGACAACAATTTTTTTTGAAACTTTATATTAAGCTTTGAAAAAGAAATGAGAAAGGATTTTTTTCTTCGCCTGTCAGAGGAAGCACTGAAGTATGTCTTTAGTGAGATACACTACACATCAATGGAGAGATAGGCAATGGAGAATCGTTGTCAGAGTCAACTCCAATGCATCACTTTTAGGGAGAAACGTTGGTTCGAGTTTGACTATCACCAAGTGGAGTACGTCTTTAGTGAGATATATGGTAGGGCCCAAATATATCTTGCAATGAGAAACCTGAGAGGGAACGAGCTGGTTAAATAGGAGAGTCATTTGAATGAGTCATTCTATTTATTGCCATAAATAAAAATACGTGGTCCATGTTCTCATTGATTGTGGAACTGAACTGAAGAGTCGCATTAAAAGATAGGACACTTGTAGTTCTAAATTGAAGACACCTCTATTAGTGCACACTTGTAATTTCAAACGTTGAATTGAGGATCATGCCAACTTGTCAAAATATCATCAATGTGTAGAGTATGACATATAACCAATTTTTTTCAATTGCCTTTGTAGGATATGGTGTCTTGAGAATTAATTTTAATGAAAATACAAGGTACGCCAAAGGACCACATGATTTTCTATGTAGGAGATGGCACATGACAAGGATAGTAGTGCTGAAAAATGAGTGCTATGTTGAGAAGTGTATTGAAATTGGGTGTTGTATCATATTTAGTAGCACTAAACAATGCTACGTAGTGCTTCTATGCTAAGAAGTGCCCAAAATTGGGCACTATGATGTCTCTCAATAGTGCTAAACAATGCTACACAGTGTCTCTAATTTGAGAAGTGCCTCCACACAGGACCAAGAAGTGCCTAAAATATGGCACCTTGAAATCTTTAGTAGTGTTAAATAGTGCTACAATATTAGTTCTCCTGCAATGGAAAACTCTAGTAATAGGAAAAAATATCCTATTTTTTATTTCAAGCTTTTAAATAAAGAGGCTCTAAGAAGAACCAAATTTCATATTAGCTGAAAAAATTGCTTAAAAAGAGCAAAAAAAACTTCTTAATGGATAATAACGAATGACTACTCTTTCAAGAAAGTTGAGCTAGTCAAAGAGCTACCCAAAAAATGATGAACCAAATCTATGAATATATGAATGCATGCAAAATCTAACCTCACTCTGATACAATGTAGAAAAAAACTGCACACAGTGTTGAAAGACAATTGATTAGATATGCAAAGCATTACTGAAAGATCAATAACTGATTGATTATTCCATGGGATCAACTTTGTATAAATAGCAAAGTTTATCAATGTGATCCGTTGGATTAGAACAACTTAAAAAATCTGAACTAGTCTAAACCGAGAGTTCACCTGACTCATGGAAGAGTGGTAACTCAAGTAAGACTATCCTAGTAGAACTTAAGAAAACAAAGATTTATTTTAACAATACTTACCCAAATAATGGGGGAGTTCCAAATCATGTTGGAAACCAAAACCAACCAAATAAAAACCCAAATACTTCATTTTATTTGGTGGATCTTGCTTTGTCCAATTGGTGTAGGGTCCATTCCACAACTCAACATGGAGAAACCAATTGTCTAGAGTTTAAAGCTACTTTGGATATTGTCTAAAAGAATATGGAAATTTTGGAATTAGTGCCCAACAATGACAATTTTAGGAATCAAGTTGATCAAAATGCAGGGATACCTCTAGTTTTAGAGACTTATGAATTCTCAAGAGTGGATGAAGATGAATCAAATGAATACTTAGAAGAAGAGGTGCAAGCTTACTAATAGTTTCAAAGAGGTAACAATTATATGTTTTGGAGTAAAGGAAAAGCTCCAATCACTTCTTCTACATCCAACAAAACCTCCATCCCACCTGATGACAAAGCCAACAAAAACCCAGTCCCACCTAAAGGTCTTATAATGCCTACTCCACTAAAAATCAATATGTCATTACTAAAAGGTAGAGAAAAACCTAGAGCAAAACAATTCTAGATATAATATCATTGAAGACCTTAAGAAAACCAAGGAAAATATTTCAGGTAGGTCAATTAACTAATCAAAGTGATTTATTTCTCAAAACACTCTTTAGTGAAAGTAAAAAAGAATGAAAAAAATACTGATGCTTAGGTGGCAATATACAAAGAGAAGGTAGAATCCCTTCCTTTTATTTTAACCATTAGAAATACTGGCAAAAACTTACATAATTGTCTTATGGATTCAGGTGCTTCTAGCAACGTGATGTCATATGCAATCAGCCAAAAATTAGGACTGAATCTTGCTGCCTCAAAGAAGAATATTATTCAACTATATAATATAGAGGTGAATGTGGTTGGGGTGTTGAACCAGATCCATATATAGTTTGCTTCTAATCCTCAGATACAAAAATTTATTGATATCCAAGTGGTGCATGTCCCAGATGCATATGGGATGTTTCTTAGTCGTGATTGGTCAACAATATTGAATGATTACATGGCAACTTATTTATCACATATATAGCTTCTTTGTCATGGCATAGCCAATCATATATGGGTATAAAGAGAGCCAAGGCTAAAAGAACTAATTATAGAGTACAAGAATGTTAATGACATTTTGTACACTGAGATAGAATTGAGAATCTACACTATAGTAGTGGAAACCAAACCCAAAGAGAATAATATGGTAGTAGAGATACCACCAAGCAAATAAAAATAATTGAAGATTAGTTGCGGATCCTCAAGTTTGATGGATTAAAATACAAACACGATAATAGTTCTAAAATTGAGTTTGTTTCTTATTTTACAAATCTTCTTAGGGAAGATAATACACCCTCTAACATTGCTCTAAACTCCATGCTTTATAACATACCCAATTTTGTCTGTAATGATGCTAATTCCAAACTCTTAGCTATTTTTTCTAATGAGGAAATTCATTTCGCCTTGTTTGCAATGCATCCTGACAAATCCCCAGGCCCTGATGGATTTCCTTTGCACTTTTTTCAAACCTTTTGGTATATTGTGGGGATGATGTTTGTTCTGCTATTAGAGAGTTTTAATCTGCAAGAGCTATTCCCCATGGTTTCAATTCTACCTTCATTGCCCTCATCCCAAATAATTCCAATGCCAAATCCATGACTAATTTTCACCCTATCAATATGTGTAATATAGTTTATAAAATACTCAAAAAATCCATTGCCAAAAGGATGAGAGATATCCTCCCTACCATTATTGATTCTTGCCAAGGGAGTTCTGTTCAGGGTAGATCTATTCTTTATGGTGTCATCAAAATCCATGAAGTACTTCACTCTGTTCACCTATCAAAACAACCTACTTTTGTTGTGAAACTAGACATGAACAAAGCTTATGACAGATTAAATTGGGATTTCCTTGTGTCTTTCCTCCTTAGATTTGGCTTTCACCTTGATTGGATTGACTTAATCAAAGGTTTTATTTATTAGCATGGCTATATTATTTCATTATTTTTAGGTTATTGTTATGTTGTTATAACCATATCTAATTCTGCCTTGGTTGGTTTCGTAACCTCCGGGCTATTCTAGTCATTTGATGTATTATTTATTTGATTGAATCAATTTGATCTTTGTTCGTTTGCCTGACATGGTATCAGAGCTTAACTCCGCCACTCTCATTTTTGAATGATCTTGTTTGTAGTAGCGGAGCTTTGATAGCGAAGCTTTGGAGGAGAGGAGATTTTTTTTTGAAATCTTTCTTTGGCTTTGGAGAATTTTTTTTTAATTCTTCATTTCATCGACATAAGCTTTTTGGAGAATTTTTTAAATTCTCATTGGATCATTGGGATCTGTGCCCGAGTGGGCAATGTGAAGATTCGGGTGGAGCAATTATTCCAAATTATCATTGGGATCTGTGCTTGAATTATCCCAAAATTTTGGGATCGATCAACAGGTCAAAGGGCGGAATCGAAATCGACCAACAGGTCGAAAGGCGGAAGTAGAAGATCGGATCGAACGACAAAGCAAGGCAAAGGTCGGATCGAACAAAGCTAGGCACAGCGCATGGCAGCCAACAAGGTGACCAACACCGCATGGGAGGAGAGCCCATGCCCTCTCGGGAGAGCATCTCCCCGAGAGGAGATACTTCTAAGGAGGAGTATCGGGTGTTATAAACACCCTAACACCCCGAAGTCCCATCAATGTGGGACATTGGTCATCAAATGCACACTCTGTCACCTGCGTAGTCTGCGAACAACCCATCAACGATGTCAACACAAAGAGCCACCTCCTATTTTTCCTTATCTCTAGGATCAATGAATCTGGATTATGAGATTTTTCTTGGATAGAGGAGGCAAAACCAAGCAGATTTGTTGGATTAGAATTCTGTTTTCATCTATAGATCTCATCCTGTAATCATTTTTTTTTGGAGGGTGTCAAACGCACTATGAGAGGCAGTGTTTTTTGATGAGTTGCTGAGTTTTTTGGATGCCGAGTTGATCGAAATCGATAGCTGAAAGCACTAAGCACCTGAAGTAAGTAGTTTCGAGAGTTTTTGATTGAAAAAAACCATTTTTTTTGTGCTTTATCATTCGCCACCCCATTGCCACCTAAGCGCTACCCGAGCGCCACCTAGACGCAGCCCGAGCGCCGCCACCCGAGTGTTGCCCGAGCCACAGTCGAGGTGGTGGAGCAGCCACATCGAACTTTGGGCTCGTGGCTCTTCTATTTAGAGGAGGGCACCGTGATCCTTTGTCGGATCAGCCCGTTGGCTCACGTGGTAGTGAGCCGAGTGGTAGGGCTCTAGGAGCCTTGAGGTCGCGGGGTCAAAACCCGTCGACCCCCCCCAAACAAAGGTAAAAATTTTCTTAAGTATTTATTTTTATTTATTATTAAAGTTAATAATTAAAATTATAAATTATTTTTCTTATATAGATTAAAAAGGTTATTGTTTTAATAATTTTTTTTTATAGAAGATAATTTATTTATTTTATTAACTTTAGTTATAAATTTTTTAAAAAAGATGCTTTAAAGAGGAAATTTTTTAAGGGGGGAGCATTTTTTTCAAAATCAAGGGGGGAAAGAGAGTAATTTTTTGAAAAAAGGTAATTTTGGCATTATTGTAAAGGTGCATTTTCGGCAGCACCCGACACCTAGTGGTTTATTTATGTGGGCACTTTTATGTTGTATGTTGCATTTTCCATTTTTTGCACTACTTCATTAAAAGTTAAAATCAAATACACTCCCTAAGTCCTTGGAATAATTAAAACCCATCCGTGCAATTTATTGCACTGCAGCGTTCGGTATTTGTGATACCTCTGGCCAACACTTATAGGTAATGTTGTCGTGATTGCGCTACTGTATCCACCACCTAATATAGCTACCACAACGATGTCTGAGCTTGTTCTCTATTAATCATCGGGGAGATATAAGTTTTGCTTGACATGGTATAAGTTTGCCATTTTGCTATTTTTTTACTCCATCCACTACCCCAATCGTTCTTGTGTTTCGACGTAAACCCTGATGAATGTTCTGATTTTCGAAGTGTTTAGGGGAAGTTATGCCCCACGCATGAGGATTGATGACTTTCTATGGTAGGTGTCATCAACAAGATGATTCCCTTTCAGTACCGCCTAAGTACCACGTATCATATAATCATTGAAATTACTTATAGTCTCCCTCACATAAGGGCGGGTAATTTCTTTGATTTTTCAAAATACCTATAGTCTCCCTCACGTAAGGGTGGGTATTTTATACGGTATAACGGCCTGGAATTATGGTATATAGAAAGGGGGACCATTTGGTGATATAAGGAACCTTCACAATGTCTACAAAATTAATGACTGGTGCTCATCAGTTGTTGAAAGGTCCTAACTATACACCATGGAAAAATAAGATGAAGGCAATCCTTGAAATGGATGGCTTATGGGATGTTGTATCTGGTACAACAACAAGACCTTCATCTACTTCAAGTGCTACAACTCCATCTGTTGATCAGAAAGACTTTGATAAGATAGACAACAAGGCAAAAGTGCTCATCTTGCTTGTTGTGTCTGATGGAGTTCAACCCCATATTGTTGACTGTAAACATAGTAAAGAGGCATGGGATGCCCTTAAAACTATATATGAGGGAAAGAATGATTCCACCATTCTATTTCTTCAATCTCAGTTACACAGTCTAAGCATGAAATAGGGAGAGACAGTTGAACTCTTTCTTTGTAGAGTGTCTGAATTGAAAGCAAAGTTGAATTCTTTGGGAGAACCGGTTGATGACAAGCTTCTTACCTCCATTGTATTGAGAGCTTTACCTGATTCTTTTAGAGTGTTGATCACCTCACTTCAAGTATCACAAAGAAAAGTTACCTTTGTTGAGTTGGTAAATTTGCTTCAAGAAGAGGAGGCACGCCAACTACAACGAGATGATTCTTCTAACACCGCCCTCTACACCAACAAGAAGGGCCCCAAGAAGAAGGGTAATTTTTAGAAGGGAGGGAGTTCTCAAAAGGATTCAAAAGGGAAACAAACTCAACAAACTCAACATACTAAGAGATATTGCAAGATCTGTGACAAGGAAGGTCATGATACAAACAGATGTTGGCATAAGAATAAGCAACCAAAACAAAAAGGCCAGAACAAACCACAAAACAAGAACAAGCAACCCAAGGTGAATGTTGTTGTTGAGGAATATGACTCGGATTCTGAGTGGGCACACAAGGTGCTCATGACTACCACAACCTCCAAGCAGATGGATCCTATATGGTATGTCGATTCTGGCACTAGTAAGCACATGACTGACAATAAATCATGGTTTGAGTCCTTTGAGGCCAAAGAGGGCAAACCTATCACTATTGTCGATGATAAAACCTACAAGGTTCAAGGAGAAGGTATAGTTTTAGTCACTCTTCCTGATGGCCAGTGTCATATTGAAAAAGTTCTCTATGTTCCAGGATTGGCAAACAATTTGTTGTCAATCACACAAATTCTAGACAAGGATATGGTTGTAAAATTTAGTGTTGAGGGAGGCAAGAAGTGTTGTTCTATTACCAGGAGGGGTAAGAACATTGCAACCACTTCATATAAGCATGGCTTATTTGCCTTAGATGCTATCTCTTCTCCACATGTAGCCATGACAGTCTCTACAAAAGAGGCAACATCCCTATGGCACAAGAGATATGGGCATCTTAGTTCTAGCTACTTACTTGAGCTAAGTAAGTATGATATGGTAAAGGGTCTTCCTTCCCTTTCTTCCATATTTCCAGTGTGCTCTAACTGCTTGGCAGGAAAGCAACATAGAGTACCTTTTGAGAAAATCTCTACAAGAGCAAAGAAACCTCTGGAGTTGATTCACACCGATCTATGCAGTCCTTTCACACCCATCAGTAGTGGGGGGAAGAGGTATTTTCAGTTGTTTGTGGATGATTACTCATGTAAGATGTGGGTGTTCTTTCTTCATCTAAAATCTGAAGCATTTGGTTTCTTCCAACAATTCAAGAAATCTGTTGAGGAGTCAGGGACTTCTATAAAGACCCTCCACTCAGATCGAGGGGGGAGTTTACCTCTAAAGAATTTTTAGCATTCTTGACTGCACATGGGATCAAGAGACAGTTAACTACTACTTATACTCCTCAAAAAAATGGTGTTTCTGAAAGGAGGAACCGTTCCATCATGGAAATGGTTCGTTGCATGCTCATAGGAGCTAGTCTTGAGCAACAATATTGGGCAGAAGCTGTCACCACAATAGTATACCTGTTGAATAGGGCACCCACAAAGGTCCTACAAGGAATGACTCCATAGGAATCTTGGAGTGGTTGAAAACCCTCCATATCTCATCTATGCATTTTTGGGTGTAATGCTTTCATGCACATACCAAAAGAGAAAAGGAAGAAGCTAGATGAGAAGACATTGAAGTGTATTCTTCTTGGCTATGATGAGCACTCTAAGGGTTATCGTTTGATAGATCCCTTGACCAAGAAGATTCATGTCAGTAGAGATGTTGTTTTTGATGAGGCTTTCACATCACAAAGCACATCAAATGTATACCTAGATCTTGTGGAAACTAAAGTTGAGAAGTCCCCTTCGTCACCAAATATTGGAGGTCCTTCGACTTCTTCATATTCTTCATCACCACAGAAGAAGAATCCAAAATGGTATACAAATACAATCAGAGACTCCAAACTATCCACTCCACCAGATTTGACTTTGGATAGACCTCGTACTCGTAGCATGGCTCGACAACAAAGAGTAGCAACAAAGACTACTGGGGTTGATGATCTTTGTCAATCTTTTGAGGAACTTTCTATTGATCAAGAGAAACAAATAGAGGATATGGATATAGATGATGACAGGGTGTTTATGTCTTTAGTGAATGAACATGAACCTGCTTCTATACAAGATGCCCTTAGTGAGCCAAAATGGAAGGCTGCTATGGATGCTGAGTATAAGTCTCTGATGAAAAACAAAACTTGGAAGCTTGTCGATCTACCACATGAAAAGAAGCCCATAGGCTGAAAATGGGTGTACAAAGTCAAGTACAAGGTATATGGGACAATTGATAAGCATAAGGCCCGTCTTGTTGCAAAGGGCTATGCTCAAAAGGAAGGCATTGACTATGAGGAAAATTTTGCACCTACTACTTGGATGACCACTATTCGAGTCCTTTGTGCTATGGCAGCACAGTATGGGTGGAAAGTTCACCAAATGGATGTCAAGAGTGCTTTTCTGAATGGTGATATCCAAGAGGAAGTCTACATGACTCAACCTGAAGGATTTGAAGTGGAATGCCAAGAGCAAGAAAGTGTGCAAGTTGGTCAAATCCTTATATGGTTTAAAACAAGCTCCTCGAGCTTGGTATATAAAAATGGATAATCACCTCCTACAACATGGATTTAAGAGATGTCCATTAGATGCAAACCTCTATTTCAAGAAATAAGGTTATGAGATAGTGTTGCTTGTACTCTACGTTGATGATCTACTCATTACAGGGAGTTCAAAAACTATGATCTCTACTATCAAAAGAGACTTGTGTAAATATTTTGAGATGATAGATCTCGGACTTCTCCATTACTGTCTTGGTCTGGAAGTGTACCAGAAGGAGCACTACATCAAAGTGTCTCAGAAAAAATATGCCAAGACACTGTTATAAAAATATCGCATGACTGATTGCAAGCCAATGGCAACATCGATGGAATCCGAGCTTTAGTTATCATGATATGATGATTCACCTCAGGTAGATGGTACTCTCTATCAACAATTTATTGGGAGTCTCATATATCTGACAAACACTAGGCCAGATATCGTGTTTGCTGTCAACTATATTTCGAGGTTCATGTAGGAACCTAAGACTACTCATTGGAAAGTAACAAAATGTGTTCTTCACTATGTCCATGGCACAATGGAATATGGCCTAGAATACAAGAGGAATAACAAATTCTTCTTGCAAGGATACACGAACTCTGACTATGTCGGGTCATATGATGATCGTAAGTCAACTTTAGGATATATATTTCATCTTGGATCTGGTCTTGTCTCTTGGCACAACAAGAAGCAACAGGTGGTTGCTATCTCATCTACAGAGGTAGAGTATCATGTCGCACGTGAAGCTGTGTGCGAAGTGATATGGTTGTGTCGCATTCTGACAAGTATGGGTCTTCCATAAAAATCTCCAATACACTTATTCTGCGACAACCAGGGTGTTTTGAACCTTGTTAAGAACCCAATACATCATGAGAAAACCAAGCACATTGACACACAATGTCATTTCATTCGAGACGAAGTTCCAAAGCATCGAATTCAGCTTCAGTACATTCCCACCGATGCTCAAGTTGCAGATATTTTCACTAAGGCACTTGCACATGTCAAATTTGAATTGTTTCGTAGCTCTCTTTGTATTGCTAAATGATGTAATCAGGGGGGATGTTAGTATAGCTAGTAGTTATCCTATTACCCAAATAATGTAATAAGGGGGGATGTTAGCATGGCTATATTATTTCATTATTTTTAGGTTATTGTTATGTTGTTATAACAATATCTAATTCTGCCTTGGTTGGTTTCATAACCTCCGGGCTATTCTAGTCATTTGATGTATTATTTATTTGATTGAATCAATTTGATATTTGTTCGTTTTCCTGACAATTTCTACCCCATGATTTTTAGTCCTTGTTAATGGGTCTATGGCTAGTTATTTTCCAAGTCAGAGAGGCATACATCAAGGAGATCCCATATCTCCCCATGCTGTTCATAATTTCTACTGAAGCTTTAGGTAGAACCATAAAAGTATCTTGCAATATCCACCTCCTTTCAAGGATAAAAGCTTCTTCCCAAACCAGATCTATTTCTCACCAATAGTTTGTAGATGATACTATCATTACTACCAAGGCGTATATCCTCAAAGCAAAATTTATCAAGCACATCTTATTGTTATATGAATATGCAGTAGGGCAAAAAATTAATTTCCATAAAAGCAAATTCTATTTCTTAAATACTCCCATTCAAAGACAACACAAAATTTCTGCTATTCTTGAGTGTCCAATTTCCTCATTCCCTGCTACTTACCTGGGACTTCCTTTGTTTTTAGGATAACCTGATGCCTCAATGTGGAATAATGTTATTGAAAGACTCCAAAAGAAACTAGCAGGGTGGAAAGGTAACCTATTGTATCAAGCTGGAAAAATTATTTTGACTCATGCCTCTCTTCAGAATATACCTATATATTTCATGTCAGTTTTCAAAGTTCTTGCAAGAGTCTACCACAAAATAGAACAGATTCAAAATAATTTCTTGTGGACTGGATCTGAAAATAAAAGGGTTTTATATCGTGGCCTGGGACAAAGTATGCAAACCAAAAATATATGGTGGGGTTGGCCTAAGAAAAATTCACCTTTTTAATTCAGCTCTTCTTGCCAAGCAGGGTTGGAGATTAATCTCTAAATATGAAACTGACTGGATATCTATTGTTCATCACAAATACTTGTAGGACACTGAATTATTCAGTGTTGATGTGTCCCCTAGAGGGTCTTATTTTTGGAAATCCATTTTATAGGTTAGATCCCTTCTCAAGCAGGGCCTTCATTGGAGACTAGGCAATGGGCAACAAATTGACTTTTGGAGAGACAAATGGCTTCTTGATGAACCTATTTTAAATCATCCCAATCTGGCTATCCTCAAGGAGTATACTGACATTTCATGTGGTTCCAAAGTTTTAGATTTCATATGTTCTCAAAATGGTAGAAAAATTTGGAAGCTTCTCACCATCCATGCTCATTCGGATGAGGTCAGCCAATTGTAGTTTCTCTTAAGATCCCATATCATTCCCTTTGGGAGGTCCTCTAATAAACTATTTTGCGATCTTACTGAATCAGGATAATTTTCTATAAAATCTACTTATAAAATTCTCCTACCTCACAAGGCATCAACAATACCTTTTAATCTTGTTTGGCTTAAGTTGTTGATTCCTAAAATTGCCTCCTTTGCTTGGGTGGCCATTCAGGAAAAAATTCTCACCATTGAAAACCTGTTGAAACGGGGATTACCCATACCAATAGATGCTTTCTTTGTTCTTCTGATTGGGAATCCCCCCACCATATTTTCCTTGGGTGCTCCTTTGCTTTTTCCATTCTTAACAGGATTTTTGAGTGTTTCCATATTTCTTGGGTTTTCCCTTGCTCTATTCCTGATCTTTTCACTCAATGGCCCAATCCTTTTAGGAACCTGCACCTCAAGACATTGTGGTAGTTTTGCCTTCATCACTTCTTATGGTAGATTTGGTTAGAGAGAAATCATAGAGTGTTTTCTAACTCTTGTCAAAGTTTTGATTTTGTTTTTAGCAAAATTCTCTCCTTTGCTATTGAAAATTCTGCCCTTTTCCCCTTACCTTCCAAGCCTCCTTCCTCCTTTGAAGTCTCTATTGTGTAGTATCTTAACTTCTCTATTGTGACTCACTCTTGTGTTGAGCATTTGAGGTGTTGTCATTGTTGTCAACACTTCTACTTTTTCTCCTAGTTGGCATCCTATTCATCATGGTGATTATGCTGTAGTTTGGGCAATGTTGCAAAATGTTGTGTGTATTTGAACACACCTTTTACGGAGACTTTGGAGGTATAATTTG